>CM074725.1:254774053-256182597 GCA_037306005.1 Rhinophrynus dorsalis
ATTAAGCCTGTAATCCAACTCTGTGTTTGTGTCCTAAATACATTATTTTGTACTTTTCAGCATTAAACTTTAGATATAACACTCTTGTCCATTCTACCGGTTTTCTTAAATACTCATGCATTTAGTATATCCGTCCTACAGAGTCAACCCTGTTGCAGCTTTTTGTATCGTGCAAAAAGGTACACCTTACCTTGAATACCACCAGTAATATCACCAATGAAGATAACGGGCCCTAGCACTGATCCTTTTGGAACTCCACTAGTAACCCGTCCTTCCCATTAATAAATACCATTGATTATGACACACCATTTCCTGTCCTTTAGCCAATTATGTATCCAATCAACTACCTTTGAGTCCAGTCCCAAGTGATGCATCCTGTGAATCAACTTCCTATGTGGTACAGTGTCAAAAGATTTACTAAAATCAAAATATGCTACACCTACTGTTCCACCCTTGTCTATCACTTGAGTAACATAACTGAAAAATTTAGCCATATTTGTTTGACAAGATCCTCCTCTTGTAAAGCCATGCATCTTCAGATTTGCAGCAATTCTTCCTTTTAATAGTGGTTCCATTAATTTTCCAACTACTTATATAAGACTCACAGGTCTGTAGTTGCCAGAGTCTTCCTTACTGTCTTTTATGTGTAGTGGGGCATAAACAGCAATTCAGTACTGTGTAATGAACATAGTGGATATCTGGGACTACTCTCTCTTCCACACACACCATTAGTACTTACACTAGGTAATCTGGGTAGTCTGTACTGTTTCTTGCACATAACGGATAGCTGGTGCTACTCTCTCTTCTACATGCACCATTAGCACTTACACTGGGTAATATGTACTGTGTCCTGTACACAGCAGATAGCTGGTGCTTACAATGGGAAAGAGTGACACGAGATCAGGCAAAAATTACCTCCCCACAAAAGACTTAATATTAATAAAAAATATATAACACCCACATACATATAAAAATAAATTTGTGAGCCTACACACACACACACACACACACACACACACACATGCTACCTGTCCTGAAGATACAGGGTGGTGTGATTTTGACAGGCACAGTCAGGGGGCCCAAGGCCCCCTGGCCCTGCTATCAAAATATCTGCAAAGGGGTTGGCCTGCCCTCAAGTTCCATCTGTTAAAAACTAAAAACATGGCCGACACACACACACACACACACACACAATGCCCTCACCTGGACCTCTGTACTGTACTGTAACACTGCATCACGGTCTGTTTGGCCCCCAGGTATACAGGGTCCACACCTCTAGGCACCATAACCTGTTCATAGTGTTATTCACTGACACATGGAGGTCACCACCCTTCCCATCCGTCCGATATCTTCTCTTTGTCCCCCACCACCCTCCCCAACTGATACACGTCCTCTGTACCCTCCCTGTCCAACACTCATGTCCTCTGTCTCCTCCCACCTCCTTATCAGCCCTCCGGTGACACAGGTAGTGTGTGTCTATGTATGTATATATGTGTGTGTATGTATATGTGGCATATCTACATATGTGTGTATAACATTACATTTTATATGACTAAATAGAAGGGTACAAAAAACCAAAAGGAAAAAAAAAAGACAGAAAAATGTCATCCCACACTGCTAGTACATGTACAACTAGAACCTTCTCTACCAGTGTCCTGGACTACTAACTACAACCTTCTCTACCAGTGTCCTGGACTACTAACTACAACCTTCTCTACCAGTGTCCTGGACTACTAACTACAACCTTCTCTACCAGTGTCCTGGACTACTAACTAGAACCTTCTCTACCAGTGTCCTGGACTACTAACTAGAACCTTCTCTACCAGTGTCCTGGACTACTAACTAGAACCTTCTCTACCAGTGTCCTGGACTACTAACTAGAACCTTCTCTACCAGTGTCCTGGACTACTAACTAGAACCTTCTCTACCAGTGTCCTGGACTACTAACTACAACCTTCTCTACCAGTGTCCTGGACTACTAACTACAACCTTCTCTACCAGTGTCCTGGACTACTAACTACAACCTTCTCTACCAGTGTCCTGGACTACTAACTACAACCTTCTCTACCAGTGTCCTGGACTAC
Organism: Rhinophrynus dorsalis; assembly: GCA_037306005.1. Taxonomy (NCBI): domain Eukaryota; kingdom Metazoa; phylum Chordata; class Amphibia; order Anura; family Rhinophrynidae; genus Rhinophrynus; species Rhinophrynus dorsalis. The sequence goes on from CM074725.1 coordinate 254,776,138, forward strand.
TAACTAGAACCTTATCTACCAGTCTCCTGTCTCGAGCGCCATGCCGGGACTCCTGTCTCGAGCGCCATGCCAGGACTCCTGTCTCGAGCGCCATGCCGGGACTCCTATCTAGAACCTATGCTTGGATTCCTATCTAGAACCTGTGCTTGGACTCCTATCTAGGACCTATGCTTGGATTCCTATCTAGAGCCCTATGCCTGGACTCCTATCTAGAGCCCTATGCCTGGACTCCTATCTACAGCCCTATGCCTGGACTCCTATCTAGAGCCCTATGCCTGGACTCCTATCTAGAGCCCTATGCCTGGACTCCTATCTAGAGCCCTATGCCTGGACTCCTATCTAGAGCCCTATGCCTGGACTCCTATCTAGAGCCCTATGCCTGGACTCCTATCTAGAGCCCTATGCCTGGACTCCTATCTAGAGCCCTATGCCTGGACTCCTATCTAGAGCCCTATGCCTGGACTCCTATCTAGAGCCCTATGCCTGGACTCCTATCTAGAGCCCTATGCCTGGACTCCTATCTAGAGCCCTATGCCTGGACTCCTATCTAGAGCCCTATGCCTGGACTCCTATCTAGAGCCCTATGCCTGGACTCCTATCTAGAGCCCTATGCCTGGACTCCTATCTAGAACCTATGCTTGGATTCCTATCTAGAACCTGTGCTTGGACTCCTATCTAGAACCTATGCTTGGATTCCTATCTAGAACCTGTGCTTGGATTCCTATCTAGAACCTGTGCTTGGACTCCTATCTAGGACCTATGCTTGAATTCCTATCTAGAGTCTATGCAAGGCCAACTAAATGATGGCTATAATACCCAAGTCCGAGTCTACTAACTGCCGGTTCTAGTACTGAAGGTTCCGGATCTGAACTGTATGCCGGTATGTGAAGTGCTTTTACCCAGAAGGCACATAGTTACGTTACCTTGAAACATCTGTTTGTTTGTTTTTTGGACAAATTACAAAAAGATAAAGAATTCAGCACTGACCGGCCTGAAGGGATGTAAACTGTGGTGGATAACGATCTGTGTTTAATGTAAGAAGTTTGATTAACGAGTCTTTTATTTTAACTGACAATGCCCCCGGCGCAACATTAACAGATAGAAACAAACACTGTAATAAGAGCCTGAACATCAAATTGCGTTTCATTCTTCAGGACAAAGAGGCAACCGATTTAACCCTTTGAGTGCTCTGCAATGCACTGTGTACCTTTCTGGTACTCAAAGGGTTAAGGCCACTTAAAAGATTAACCCTATGAGTGTTAGAGGTGCCCCCCCTACAGAATGCTTAGCAACACACTGCGCACACCTTTTACAAGGAAGCATTATTATTAAAATACATATTAATTGTAGGTCAGGGGTAGCAGACTCCAGTCATCAAATGCCGCAAAAGGGCAGGTAGATGTGTTCCTTTAACTGGGTCACTGATCCAGCCGAGCTCAAGCTGAGATATCCTGAACACGCGCGCCACTAGCGACAGGTCCAGATTTCCCAATAGTCAGTCCATAAAATGGACTGGACGCTACTATAAGGCAAGCAAAAAATTCAATGTTGCGCTTAAATAACTTTTTAATGAAGCATATAAAATGATAGTTTCCCTTTAAATAGACTTTAATGCTTAACCCCTTAAAGGGATAGTAATACTTCGTTTTTATCTTTATTTTATTTTGTAGGCTTTAAAAAATCATGAAGAATGATATAAGTCTTATCTCTCAAATCTTTATGGTTTGAGAGATATTCACAAGCAAAGTTTCCCCTCCCGTCCCTTTTACCTAGTGTAAGACATCTCTTCTCAGATGTGGAATCCAGTCCATAGACCAGACAGATAACAGAAGGGGCCAATCTTCTTCCTATGAGAACAATGAAAGCCCTGCCCCCCTTGACAAGTGTTTCAGGTTTTTCCCTTATCTTAATTGAAGATTGTCCCTCTCTGCAGTCTACCTGGGCACCTCCTTTCTGATCTGGCTGAGCAGTGTTACATCAGTAAAAGGGGCGGGAGGGGGATACTTTGTCATTGAATTATTCTTGTACTACAACTCTGACAGAACTGAAATAACACTCTCCATGGCCCAAATACTATGATGATTAATTAGAGCTGCTTTTATTATGAACCATTACTATCCCTTTAATATTGACTTTATGATATACGGTTTTGCAGGTTAGCCTGATCCACAAACACAGATATGAAGACCTGTAAAGACGGTATTGATTTACCAGTCTATCAGTGGTTTATTAGCGCACTGAATACCCCAGGGGCCCATTAAGTTGTAGGCCCGGGCGTGATAAACAGCAAGCTGAATCCAGCATAGGAAGAAGCAGCCAATTACAATCACTACCTGCAATACGCAGCAACGACATCCCCAAGATGAACCAATTTAAATAGTTTCAGCTGTAAGGATTGGCTGTTGTATCAGACTTTAGAACTTACATACTAAAATAAAGAGTAAAGATGAGCGAGCACCCCGATGCTCGGGTGCTCGGGTGCTCTGACCGAGCACCCCCTGATGCTCGAGTGCTCGGCCGAGCACCCGAGCCCCATTCAAATGAATGGGAGCACTCGAGCATTAAACCAGGCACCCCCTGCTCTGATGAGCGGAGGGTGCCTGGTCAATGTCCCCCTTCATCTCCGCTATGCCCCTCTTCCACAATGTCCCCCTTCATCTCCTATGCCATAGCGGAGATGAAGGGGGACATTGTGGAAGAGGGGCATAGCGGAGATGAAGGGGGACATTGTGGAAGAGGGGCATAGACTCTATGCCCCTCTTCCACAATGTCCCCCTTCATCTCCGCTATGCCCCTCTTCCACAATGTCCCCCTTCATCTCCTCTATGGCATAGGAGATGAAGGGGGACATTGTGGAAGAGGGGCATAGCGGAGATGAAGGGGCACATTGTGGAAGACGGGCATAGCGGAGATGAAGGGGGACATTGTGGAAGAGGGGCATAGAGTCTATGCCCCTCTTCCATAATGTCCCCCTTCATCTCCGCAATGCCCCCTTCATCTCCGCAATGCCCCCGTACCTCCATTCCCTGGTGGTCCAGCGGAGCGTCTTCGGATCTGTGCCTCTTCCGGCACAGATCCTCTTCACCCGAGCATGTCGGGCGAGCACATGGCGGTACTCGTACGAGTACCGCCATGTGCAGAGCAGAGCGATGCTCGAGCCGATCCGAGCATCGGCCGAGCACGCTCGCTCAACACTAATAAAGAGTATTTAGGAACCAGGGCTGTTCTCCAGGAGGGCAATCGAAAAGTGTTTCCCCCAACCTGTTGGAAAACATGACATGAAAACCAATATCTTAAAGCCCTAAACTAAAATTCCATAAGAGATTTATAACAATCTGTGCCAACACGTACTGTATATGAGTGACAATCGCTTATGAAATAATGGTATTAGTGCAAATGGTGATAAATATAAAACATATATACAAGTTCATAAAAATCGTGTATGGTATAATTCTAATTGTAGTGTATAATAAATCAATCCTCAATATAAATCATAAATATTTATGATTTATATTTAGGATTGATTTATTATACACTACAATTAGAATTATACCATACACAATTTTTATGATCTTGTATATATGTTTTATATTTATCACCATTTGCACTAATACCATTATTTCATAAGTGATTGTCACTTATATATGTGTTGGCACAAGGGAACACCCACTGCTGAAAGGTGTTTCATTCAAAAATTATTACAGCTCAAACTTGAATTGATTAGGTGCAGTATGACAGTGGCCTGAAATTGTATAGTGGCGCTGTTGAGACCAGGGGCGGACTGACAGAACCCAGGGCCCCTGGTCCAAAAAGAGGTCTGGGCCCCCTGCAGAAATCTCCACATTGCCCCTTCATCTCTGCAATGCCCCCTTCCACAATGCCCCCTTCCACAATGTCCCCTTCATCTCTACATCACCCCTTCCACCACCATGCCCCTTCATCTCCACACTGCCCCTACCTCCAGTCCCTGGTAGTCATCTCCCAGCGCTCTGTATTACTAGAACGGCGCGCCGGCGGCCGTGGCTGGAGAGCAGCTAAGCAGCGCTGGAAGCGGTGGCGGGCCCCCTTCGGTCACAGGCCCTCGGTCCGTGACCGAATGCCCGTATGGTCAGTCCGCCCCTGGTTGAGACATCATCTTATGGACAGCTCTGGTCAGTTGACTATAAGTCTCCATAGGACGGAGAATAAAACACCACTCGCCAGTGATTTGAAATGCGTTGGAGATCTCTGTGGCAACCAAAGGGTTACAGCTTTTTTTGGCTTTGCTTGTTATAGGACAAGGCTATTATTTGTACTAGGAAACAGCAGATGTGTCCGGGGGCGAAGTCAGGTGAGGAATTGGGGTGTGGTCATGGGTGGAGCGAGAGTGACTTGCCTGGGGCACCTGGGATTTAAATCCAGCCCTGCAGAAAATGCTAATAGCCCCTATACATTCCTTCCTTGTGCCTTTGTTCAATAGATAACATCTTTAATCAGTATTGCATGTCATGTCCATGGAGGCAGACATGACAGTTGCTAAAAGGACACCAGAACCTCAAACTCTGCTCCCTGGAAATAGTAATCTAAAAGGGATAGCACTGCTTATTATGTAGAAAAATATATATCGTAGGGTTTATCCTACTGAGTAAAACAAGGGAACTCCCACAGATGGGAGGCGTTTTATTCAAAAGTTACTGCAGCTGAAACTTGATTTTTTAGGTGCAATATCACAGTGCTGCTGGAAGGTGTAGCAACAGCGCCACTGTACAATTTCAGGCCACTGTGATACTGCACCTAAAAAAAAATCAGGTTTGAGCTGCAATTACTTTTGAATGAAACACATCTCAGCAGTAGGAGTTCACTTGTTTTTCTCAGGAGGATAAACCCTACGATACATTGTTATACATATTAAGTGTTACTATTCCTTTAAGAAACGCACTGTCATGGTAACCTCCAGGACGAGCTGAACATGCTTGGACACAGGGAAAAATTCATAAGGCCATTAGGATTTTCAGTCCATATTAAAGTAAGTGGGGGTAATTATTAGAAGATGTTCTTATTTAGCGGTTTGACATTAGCCTGGTAGGAGAGAGTCACACCATTCCCATATGTTACAGGGATAGTAATACTTCGTTTTATCTTTATTTTATTTTGTAGGCATTAAAAAAACATGAAGAATGATATAAGTCTTATCTCTCAAACCTTTATGGTTTAAGAGATATTCACAAGCAAAGTTCCCCTCCCGCCCCTTTTACCTAGTGTAAGCCATCTCTTCTCAGATGTGGAATCCAGTCCATAGACCAGACAGATAACAGAAGGGGACAATCTTCTTCCTATGAGAACAATGAAAGCCCTGCCCCCTTGACAGGTTTTTTTAGGTTTTTCCCTTATATTAATTGAAGATTGTCCCTCTCTGCAGTCTACCTGGGCACCTCCCTTCTGATCTGGCTGAGCAGTGTTACATCAGTAAAAGGGGCGAGAGGGGGATACTTTGTCATTGAATTACTCTTGTACTACAACTCTGACAGAATTGATATAACACTCTCCAAAGTCCAAATACTATGATGATTAATTAGAGCTGCTTCTATTATGAAACGTTACTATCCCTTTAATGAGCAATGTCTGTATCACCCCCAGCCCATGAATATGTAGTTCTTACCGCATATGGAGAAGTAAGTTTTCTTCACCGCGGAGAAGAGGTCACTGGCCTTTAGCGCAGCCCCTTCCCCCAGTCCTGATTATTGAATTCTCCTCCCTGTCCCTGGTTAATGCATTTAAGGCTCCTCTGGCAATGACGGGGTTAAATGTATTTTTTTATTTGCTAATTCGCGGCTGCCCATCAGTGGGCGAAAAGTAACTAAACATTTCAAAAACATCCCGGAGAGCTTGAAAGGTTTAGACTTAAATTACAAAATCCACTGAAAGGAGAAATTACTTCTGTGCATTGGGATCATGGGCTTTGTTTTCCTAAAATATTATACAAGAGGCAGAAGGGAAGATTAATTCTTCACAGCTTGTGAGAATCCCCTTCGAAAAGAATCACTCATACCTTCCCCCAGCCCTGCACTGACGGAATCACTAATACCCCAGCCCTGTTCGGATACCCCCCATCTAATGACAATGCCCCCAGCCCTGCCCCAACTGAATGACTGATACCCCATCTCATCACTCATACCTTCCCCCAGCCCTGCACTGACGGAATCACTAATACCCCAGCCCTGTTCTGATACCCCCCATCTAATGACAATGCCCCCAGCTCTGCCCTGACTGAATGACTGATACCCCATCTCATCACTCATACCTTCCCCCAGCCCTGCACTGATGGAATCACTAATACCCCAGCCCTGTTCTGATACCCACATCTAATGACAATGCCCCCAGCCCTGCCCTGACTGAATGACTGATACCCCATCTCATCACTCATACCTTCCCCCAGCCCTTCACTGACGGAATCACTAATACCCCAGCCCTGTTCTGATACCCCCATCTAATGAAAATGCCCCCAGCCCTGCTCTGACTGAATAACTGATACCCCATCTCATCACTCATACCATCCCCCAGCCCTTCACTGATGAAATCACTAATACCCATACCTGGGAACTCTCTGGATTTGCCCTGGAAACTCCGGTTATGACAGAGCTTTACCGGGACTCCGGGGCAGAGGCTGATTCCTCCAGATGTGGGGAGTTTTTATTGAAACTCTGCCACACCTGCTTTTTTTCTCCCACTGTTCCTCCGTCCCCAGCCTTCTGTGTGACACCTTTAAGCCCTGCCCCCCCCACTCGCATCAAGCACCACCCCTTTTTGACTCAATTAGCGTCATTATTGTCACCCCCTGCTGAACAGAGGACTCCTCTCCGGGTAGCCCTCAATTGGAAGTTCCCAGGTATGCTAATACCCCAGCCCTGCTCTGATACCCCCATCTAATGACAATGCCACCCAGCCCTACTCTGACTGAATAACTGATACCCCATCTAATCACAATGCCCCCATTGTGTGCAATAAGTGTATCACATTGCTCCACAGCAATAAAACATTAATGTTTGTGTGAACGTCAGTATATATGCGTATAAATGAGTCTGTGTAAATAAAATACTTTAGTCTTGTTCTAAATTATTTATTCATTTACACAAAGAGGTGTCAATAGATCATGAAATAAGAAAAATTCTCGGTAATGCCCCACCCACTAGCCAGACCCCCCCCCCAGCCACACCCCCTAAAACACAAGTGTCCCTTCTTGGCCATATAAAATGTTGGGAGCTATTCTGCACCATAGGGAACACACAAAAATACCTGTCAATTTAAATGAGGCTTTTAACCCCTTGAATACTTCAGAGGTCTCCAGATCATTGCTTCACAAAGTGTTGGGTGCCTCTATCGCATCCAAGAAGTAAGAAGTCCTATTTAAAGGAGCAGTAAACGTTTTTTATGAAAAAATATATATTGTAGGGATTTTCCTACTGAGTAAAATAAGGGTACTCCCACTGCTGAGAGATTTATATTTCCAAAGTTATTACAGTTTAAACCCATGCTTTTTTTACATTAGCAGTGCCTTCTAATGGTCAAATTCTAATTAGATTTCCTGTTAGATTCTAATGGAGAGGAAAGTCAGAAAAGTCAGAGACATACAGTTCTCAATAGAATGTGATAGAAAATGCCTGTCACTTCCTGTCAGCTAGAACCATCAGGAAGTAAACACGGTAAATTCACTTCCTGTCAGTTAGAACTAGCAGGAAGTAAACACAGTAAATTCACTTCCTCATTATTTGAACTGTTATAAATTTCGAATAAAACACCTGACAGCGATGGGAGTGACCTTGTTTTATTCAGCAGGAAATGCTCTATAAAATATGTGTTTTCATAAAAAAAGTTTACTGCTCCTTTAAATCACAGAAAATGTTTATTGGTTCCGTATAGTGACGTTGCTTTGTCCCAGAATTTCTTCTCTTACTTCTCTTACTTTGTGCATATGGTCTGTGTTTAATACTAACAAACATCAAACACTCACCAGCAGCCCTTTAAGTTTCCCAAACAAGTTCTAATTATTCCCACTTATCTCAAGTGAGTTTGATACTAAGTGTAAAAGACGCAACTTTCTCCATTTTCCACACATCAAAAGATGATTCCTTTCACAAGACAATCAGAAGACAGAGAACAATACAAATTAAAGTGCGCTAATCGCGTCTTTACAGTTATTTTCATTGTTCTAAAGACAGCAGGAGATTTGCTTTGTTACTGAAGAAAGCCTAATGTGGTTACCTCAGCCCAGATCCATCCAAAGTAAATTCACTGCGGCTCCAAAGAGCTTATTTTGATTCCGATAAGAGGTTTTGCAGAGTATTTATCCCAGAGAGGGTAAAAATAACTCTATTTACTTTGCCTGAAATCTTCTTTTCACCGCACCTCAAGTTTAAAGTGACTTACACCAAAACTATAGCTGTATTGTCAGATAATGGTCACTGCAAGACACTGGTCTAGACCAATGGTTCTCAACCCGTGCCCTCAGTGGCTATTAACAGGTCAGGATTTGAGAATTTCCTTTTAAGAGCGCAGGTGAGTTAATCAATACGACTGAGCCTCTGATCAGCACACTTGTGTTCTAGCAGTGAAATTCCTAAGTCCTGGCCTGTTAGTGGCCACTGAGGGCATGGGCTGAGAACCTCTGCTGTATAGTATACAGTCTGCATGTGTCTGTGTATAAGGACGGGGACTATACAGTATAGGAGGGACAGTCCCTGTTTGACACCCAAATCCCTCTGCTCCTCTATTTAGGAGATCACACTGTGTGGTGTATATACCAGTGTATAAGATTGCTCCACATCAATAAAACCCACAGTACTGTGGGTATAAACTTCTGTATATATATGTTATAAATTAGTCTGTGTAAAAAATACTTTCATCTTCTTCTAAATCATTCACTTACACAAGGAGTAATTTAACCATTTCAGTGCCAGAGGGGATGCAATGCATTGCTTACTCCCTAACACTCAAAGGGTTAAACATTCTCTACAACGGTCTGGCACTGTATAGCAGTGGTTCTCAACCCATGCTCTCAGTGGCTACTAACAGGCCAGGATTTTAGAATTTCCTTTTAAGAGCACAGGTGAGTTAATCAATACGACTGAGCTTCTGATCAACACACTTGTGTTCTAGCAGGGAAATTCCTAAGTCCTGGCCTGTTAGTGGCCACTGGTTGAGAACCTCTGGTCTCGAGTATCCTTGGGGACACATTTATTTGTATTTACATTTTGTGTGAAAACCTCAAATTCATCTCCCCATAAGTCCCTGGCTGCAAGTGTAAATTAGAGGAAAGCAAAATAGCACAACGATGCTTTGACTGCGCCGCTAAAACCAGCAAAATCACGGGCTCATTTAGGAAACAACTTGGGAAATCCTCACTAGAGAAATATTTAGGAGAACTGATAGACAATAGTCTTCACAGCAGTGTGCAGAGTCACTCAGCTGCTGCAAGAGCAAATAGGGTTCTATCCTGTATAAAAAGAGGTGTAGAAGCAAGGGATGGGAATATTATCCTTCCACTGTATAAATCCTTGGTTAGGCCTCATCTAGAATATGGAGTACAATTTTGGGCGCCTGTTCTAAAAAAAGACATTACTGAACTGGAAAAGGTGCAGAGACGTGCACCAAAAATGATAAAGGGATTGGATTATATGAGTTATAAAGAGAGACTAGCCAAACTGGGTTTGTTTACATTAGAAAAGAGATGTCTAAGGGGTGATATGATTACCATTTACATATATATTCAAGGTCAATACAAAGAACTATCCAATGAATTATTTATGCAAAGAGCTGAGCTAAGAACAAGAGGTCATCCATTAAGATTTGAGGAAAGGCGCTTTCGACTAAAACACAGGCAGGGACTCTTTACAGTAAGGGCGGTAAGGCTATGGAATTCTTTGCCTAGGGATGTTGTGCTTGCAGATAATGTAACTGCATTCAAAAAAGCAATGGATGCCTATCTAGCACAGAACAATATTGACAGTTATGACAGATGGCTTCAAAGCAAATAGGATATTGAGCCGGGGAACTATTTGACACACACACACACACACACACACACACACACACACACACCTACACTGGAAATTGCTCCAGAGGGCTTTTTTGTTGCCTTCCTCTGGATCAACAGGGGTGTTATTGGCATGGGCTGGACTTGATGGACGCATGTCTTTTTTCAGCCTTATCTACTATGTTACTATGAATATTCAGAATAAGGCCTGAGGCAGGGTTTGGCAATGTGATTAGCTTTATCTGCTTAGGACTACGTTTCCCATCTTCCCTGGATGACAATGGGAATTGAAGCCCTCAACAGCTGGAAGGCCACAGGTTACCCAACAATAAACAGAGAGATGTCTAGGTACTGGGGGAATGTGCACCTTCAACTGTGATGAGGCAGGAGATTGTTCATACAGGTGACACCACCCTTTGCGTGACAGTAGGGTGAGCAATTCATTGCTTTTCAGTGTGCTGGAGCACCCCTCTGACACTTGCTCCAAGTTTTACATATTGCTCAAATGTCTGTTTTTCAGAATAAAAGGGACAATAATAATAATAAAATACAAGAACAAGGGCGTCTAAACATGGAGGGTAGTAAAACAAAAGGTAACTAAGAAAAAAAATACTTACAGAAACGGGTTATACATACATGGAATAGCCACCCAGCAGATGTGGTAAGGGTTAAAACAGTAAATGAATGTAAGAACTCTTGTGATAAATCTAAGGACCTCAATCACTAGATCCACTAATAACTACAGGTGCACCTCAATCTCTTTTCCTTTTTTTGTTTTAATCAGCAGGAAAACCCCTAAACTATCCTCTTTCTTAAAATCATTTCCAATTAAATCAATGGGAATTTGGACACATTTTTATTGCCCCACCCCTCCCCCCAGTGGGGTAATTTGTCTTCTCAGGAACTGTAAGATTTCACTCTCACACTGAAGCAGAACATACAGCAATTGTTACAAAATTGTCTGTCCCCAGCGGCCATTATCTCTGAAACCTCTCTTTTTTTTTGTTGAAATTAAACCTGATTTTGAATTTTGAGAAACCCATTACTGGCTGCTTGATGTCTATAGACGCGGCTCTCAGAAACACTTAGTTAAAAGGCATCAAATGAAGACCTCAGCAATAGTGATCAAAGAACCAAAGACCGACTTCACAAGCCTCTGGAGGCCTCACCTCCCCATTAGGAGGAACACGTATTAACAAGGTATATTTAATTACAGATCAGTCGCTAAGAGCACAGCAATGATTTCAGAATTACAGAACAAAGCAGATAGGGATACAAAGTAATCGTACACATTAAGGCTTATGTACGGAAGATCACTGGCCGTATTCAATAAGAGAGAGAGAGGAGCCATTCCGGGGCAAAGCTACTGCGTCATTTAACCATATCGATCTTCACCAAGTTCTTGTTTATTTAAATGGGGCTTTTAAAGCGGAACTACCACCCGACACAATCTTTAGCTTCACTAAGTCCCCATCTGGCGACTAGCTGCTTAGTATCGCTAGTCGCCAGAATAATTACCTTATTTAATAGATTTCTGCTGTCTTCCATGGGTGACAGGCAGGACGGAGCGAGGACATCTTGCCACTGTGACGTCCGCGCGCCTGCGCTGTCAGTCCCAGCCAGGTATAGGAGGCATTGCTAGGAGCCATTTGGCTCCAGCTGGGACTGACAGTGCGGACGCGCAGGCGTCACAATGGCAAGATGTCCGCTCTCTGTCCTGCCTGTCACCCATGGAAGAGAGAAGAAATCTATTAAATAAGGTAATTATTCTGGTGACTAGCGCTACTAAACAGCTAGTCACCAGATGGGGACTTAGTAAAGGTAAACATTGTGTGGGGTGGTAGTTCCGCTTTAAACTCTTGAATGCTAGAGAGAATGCAAAGCAATGCATTGGAGACCTCTCTAGCATTCAAGAGTTTAAAACTCCTATTTAAATCAATGGGTACTTTTAAAGAGATAGTAACACTTAAAATGTAAAATATATATGTGTTGTATATGTATATATATATATATATATGTTGTGTGTGTGTGTGTGTGTATATATTATATATATATATATATATATATATATATATATATATATATATATATATATATATAAAATCAGGGTTTTTCCTCCTGAGTAAAACAATTGTACCACCACCGCTGAGCTGTGTTTTATTCAAACGTTATTGCAGCTCAAACTTAATTTTTTTTTTAAGTGCAGTACCTCAATGGCCCGTAATTGTACAGTGGAGCTGTTGCTACATCAAATTGATAGCTCTGATCATTGACCCTAAACCTCCACAGGATGATGCAACAGCAGCGCCACTGTAACATTTCAGGCTTCTGAGATACTGCACCTTTAAAGACAAATAAATACAATTTGAACTGTAATAACTTATATAAAACACCTCTCGGCAGTGGGAGTTTCCTCATTTTACGCAGGAGGATAAACACTATAATATATATTTTTTTTTACATATTAAATTTTACTATCCCTTTAACGTCTCCCCATGGCAAAGCTGGTTTGCTCCAGAATTGCACCTGTTTCGATTCATCAATACAGCCCCAAATTCCCATTGATGTAAAAGGGGTTTTAACTCATTGAATACTGGAAACAGGAGTTAGAAGTCCCATTTAAAGCGGAACTTTCAGATAATAGCCACTCGCCATGTGTTCATTAAACGCATGGCGACTAGCTTGAAAATATAAAAAAAAAAAAAAAAACATGTGTCTAAAGGAATCCGTCCCGTTTCGGGACTGACAGGCAGGTTAGTGCGGTCTGTGCGCCTGCGCCGTCAGTCCCTTCCGGTGACCATATGGTGCAAAGCAGTCTACTCTATGGAGACCGGGACTGACGGTGCAGGCGCACAGACAAGATGTCTGCACTCTAGCCTCAGTTCCGGTCTCCAAACGGGACGGATTCCTCTAGACATGTATTTTTTTGGTAAGACATCTATTTTCAAGCTAGTCGCCATGCATTTAATGAATGCATGGCAACTGCCTATTATCTGAAAGTTCCGCTTTAAAGGGTTAGTAAAGTCCAAACATAAATTTAGGCAATATAGTAGATTAAACAAAAATAAATTATGTGGAGCCAGTCCCATCTCTCAAACCTTTATGGTTTGAGAGATATAAGGTTGTAAAGTGCCCTCCCTTGCCCTGATGTCAGCTGTAAAGCTGACAGAAGGAGATCTGTGTCGGCCGACATGAGGCGGCTCTGCGCGCAATCTAAAAAAAAAATACTTCACTGGAACGGTCTACAATGTGTGTGTCTAGTTTGCTGGCACACTTTGTAGACCATTCCAACTAAATATTTCTTTTTAGATATCGGTATTTCGGCTCTGCTGAAGAGCTGTCAGTTGGTCCTGGGATCTCCTTCTGTGTGACGTCAGCGCAAGGAGAGGGAGGGGGAAAAAAAGTAAAACCTTCTATCTCTCAAACCATAAAGGTTTGAGAGATGAGACTTGCGCCACATGATTTATATTTACTACAGGGACAGTAATGTCCTATAAAAAATGTTTAGAGCTTTGTAGAGATTAAAAAAATAAGCTAAATGCCACAAATCCTATATCTCTCAAACCGCTATGGTATGAGAGATATCCTCCGTTAAACTTCCCCTCTCCCTCCTCTTCTCCTGACGTCAACTGTAAGCTGACCGCTTGAGTTCCCGGTCTGGGGACAGACAAGAGGCTCTTCAGCAGAGCCGCAATAGCGAGATTTAAAAAGAAATACTTCATTGGAACAGTCTACAAAGTGTCCCTGGTTTGCAAGCATATTTTTACACCATTCCAAAGAAGTAATTCTTTTTATAGGGACAGTAATACTTAAAATGTAAAAAAAATATGTTGTAGGGTTTATCCCCCTGAGTAAAACAAGGGCACTCCCACTGCTGAAAGGTGTTTCATTCAAAAGTTATTAATTTTCAAGGTTGAATTTTTTAGGTGCAATATCACAGTGGCCTGAAATTGAACAGTGGCGCTGTTGCTACACAATCCTACGGACAGCTCTGGTCCCGGGACCATAAATCTCCATAGGATGGTGTAGCAACAGCGCCACTGTACAATTTCAGGCCACTGTGATATTGCACCTAAAAAATTCAACTTTGGAAATTAATAACTTTTGAATGAAACACCTTTCAGCAGTGGGAGTACTCTTGTTTTACTCAGGGGGATAAACCCTACAACATATTTTTTTTTACATTTTAAAAATGGTGTAAAAAATATGCTTGCAAACCAGGGACACTTTGTAGACCGTTCCAATTAAGTAATTCTTTTTAAATCTCGCTATTGAGGCTTTGCTGAAGAGCCGCTTTCAGCAGTGGGAGTACCCTTGTTTTACTCAGGGGGATAAACCCTACAACATATTTTTTTTTTACATTTTAAGTATTACTATCCCTTTAAATCGTGCTATTTTGGCTCTGCTGAAGAGCCTCCTCGTGTCAGCCGACACGGATCTCCTTCTGTCAGCTTTACAGCTGACATCAGGAGAAGAGAAACGTTAGAGGAGGATATCTCTCAAACCATAGCGGTTTGAGAGATAGGATTTGTGGCATTTAGCTTGTTTTTTAAATCTCTGCAACCTCTGCAAAACTGTCCCTTTAAATCTACAATATTGTATAAATTTATATCCGGACATTACTAACCCTTTAAATCAATAAGAATTAGGAGGATTTGGTTGGTTTGCTGGAGCAATTCTGCGGAAACCAAAAAGCACAGTAGGGAACAAATTACAGTTCACCAACTTACCATTGATTTAAATGGGCCTTTTAACCCCCTGTTCGCTGGACAGCTCTTCAACGCACCACTTCTATCTCTAGCCATTGGAAGGCCCAGATGAAAACATTTTTGGGACCCACTAATACAAAAATCTTCTCTTTTGTGTGTAAATTGAAAGTATAGGGTCCTGGAGCCCCCTCCAGTAGAGATCCCTGTAACCACTGCACCCCCTATATTTACACCCCTGGCTTCCAGCATTCAATAATTAATAGCCACATTCAAGTTAATGGAAATGTTCAGTCCCCTGCATGATGAAGTTGGTTTGCTCCAGAATGTGGTTTGCAGTGGTGGGTGGATTAGACCTACAAACAGGCTGTTTTGGGGTTCAGTCCTTCACCTAGCTAATGAAAATCTTTCCTGTTTGAAAGTGAGCCAGTCTTAACCTTTCGAGTGCCAGAGGGGAATGCAACAGGAGATCTTGTGGGGAGAGGTATCGTTGGGCTGTGATGTGGAGAAGAGCTCGGACTATCACTGCAGGGGTGCTATAGAAATGGATGAACAGGTCCCTGTTGGGTTTGGGAGAAGTAATGAGTATTAAAGGATAAGTAAGGATTTATTGTGGTAAAAACATGTATTGCAGGGATTTTCCTATGGATTAAAACATGGGTATTTCTTCTGATTGGAAATGCTTTATACAAAAGTTATCATGGTTAAAACTGACACTAAGTGATACAGTTGTTATTATCACATTCTGTGGAGCAATGCAGTCAGTGAGACCAATGTAGTATAAAAAACTGGTGTAATCTGTAGTCACAAACTGCAACATAGGGGAGAAATCTGAACTCCCAAATCTCCCGCTGGTATAAGGTCTAGTTCTGGGTATCTAAAGGCACCCCTGACTTTAAAATTTCCATTGATTTAAATAATTATTTTACCCTCTTGCTATGCTTTGGAATCCTATCTAGAATTCCAAGGGTTAAAAGTTCCATTCAAGTTGATTTGGGAATAGTGTAAAGTAGTCCACCTGCGTTAACCACGTCACTGCAAGATCCAAACCCATTGCCTCGCACTGAGCCGGGGGTAGAGAAGGAAATGCCCCAGTGTGTGGGTTCTGTCTAGATCCATTCATATCACAGTGTGTGGACTAGATCCATTCATATCACAGTGTGAACTAGATCCATTCATCTCACAGTGTGTGGGCTCTGCCTAGATCCATTCATATCACAATGTGTGGACTAGATCCATTCATATCACAATGTGTGGACTAGATCCATTCATATCACAATGTGTGGACTAGATCCATTCATATCACAGTGTGTCGACTAGATCCATTCATATCACAGTGTGAGGACTAGATCCATTCATATCACAGTGTGTGAACTCTGCCTAGATTGATTCATATCACAGTGTGTGGACTAGATCCATTCATATCACAATGTGTAGACTAGATCCATTCATATCACAGTGTGTGGACTAGATCCATTCATATCACAGTATGTGGACTGTACCTAGATCCGTTCATATCACAGTGTGTGGACTAGATCCATTCATATCACAGTATGTGGACTGTACCTAGATCCATTCATATCACAGTGTGTGGACTAGATCCATTCATATCACAGTATGTGGACTGTACCTAGATCCATTCATATCACAGTGTGTGGACTAGATCCATTCATATCACAGTATGTGGACTAGATCCATTCATATCACAGTGTGTGGACTAGATCCATTCATATCACTGTGTGTGGACTAGATCCATTCATATCACTGTGTGTGGACTAGATCCGTTCATATCACTGTGTGTGGACTAGATCCATTCATATCACAGTGTGTGGACTAGATCCATTCATATCACAGTGTGTGGACTAGATCCATTCATATCACTGTGTGTGGACTAGATCCGTTCATATCACTGTGTGTGGACTAGATCCACTCATATCACAGTGTGTGGACTAGATCCATTCATATCACAGTGTGTGTACTAGATCCATTCATATCACAGTGTGTGGACTAGATCCATACATATCACAGTGTGTGGACTAGATCCATTCATATCACAGTGTGTGGACGAGATCCATTCATATTGCAGTGTGTGGACTAGATCCATTCATATCACAGTGTGTGGACTAGATCCATTCATATCACAGTGTGTGGACGAGATCCATTCATATTGCAGTGTGTGGACTAGATCCATTCATATCACAGTGTGTGGACTAGATCCATTCATATCACGGTGTGTGGACTAGATCCATTCATATCACGGTGTGTGGACTAGATCCACTCATATCACAGTGTGTGGACTAGATCCATTCATATCACAGTGTGTGGACTAGATCCATTCATATCACTGTGTGTGGACTAGATCCATTGATATCACAGTGTGTGGACTAGATCCATTCATATCACAGTGTGTGGACTAGATCCATTCATATCACGGTGTGTGGACTAGATCCACTCATATCACAGTGTGTGGACTCTGTCTAGATCCATTCATATCACAGTGTGTGGACTAGATCCATTCATATCACAGTGTGTGGACTAGATCCACTCATATCACAGTGTGTGGACTAGATCCATTCATATCACAGTGTGTGGACTAGATCCACTCATATCACAGTGTGTGGACTAGATCCATTCATATCACAGTGTGTGGACTAGATCCATTCATATCACAGTGTGTGGACTAGATCCACTCATATCACAGTGTGTGGACTAGATCCATTCATATCACAGTGTGTGGACTAGATCCACTCATATCACAGTGTGTGGACTAGATCCATTCATATCACAGTGTGTGGACTAGATCCATTCATATCACAGTGTGTGGACTAGATCCACTCATATCACAGTGTGTGGACTAGATCCATTCATATCACAGTGTGTGGACTAGATACATTCATGTCACAGTGTGTGGACTAGATCCATTCATATCACAGTGTGTGGGGTCTGCCTCAAAACGTTAGGGTGACATGTCCACCCCCCCAGTACCCCTGGATAAGGGGTAAACTCACTCCATTAATCCACACCTATATCTAATTAGGAAGAAATGTTGCTTCTCTTCAAGGTCAAGTCCAGTTTTTTCACTTGGACATTAAGCTCCCTGCTTTGGCGTTGCTCAGTGGTCATTTCACTATATGAGTGACAGCCAAGTGCTGGTAGGGTGACCACGGGTCCCGGAACGTCCGGGACTGTCCCTTATTTCAGGGACATGTCCCGCGTCCCGGGTCCCCTTCAACCGGGACAATGAAGTGTCCTGGAATGAAGCCAAGCCGCCCTGAATGTCAGCCTGCAAGCGGTGTGTCACATCATGGACGCCGCTTGCAGGCTGACATCCAGGGCGGCAATGCAGCTTACCTGATCTCCTGGAGGTAAGCGCTCTAGTAATACAGAGCGCTGGGAGATGACATCATCTCCCAGCGCTCTGCATTACTGAGCACAGCGCGCGGGAGCTTCAGCTCTGTGCCGGAGGAGGCACAGAGCTCCCTCTTGACACGCCGCTAGACCACCAGGGACTCAAGGTAAGGCAATAGGGTGACCACGTCCCGGAATGGCAGAAGGGAAATGTGGTCACCCTAAGTGCTGGGCCCTTGGGGTGGACACACAATGCAGATCTTATCGGATGTTGTTGGACTACAGCTCTCCGTCATGTTCAGACAGTCAGTGTAGTCCAACGACAGTCTGTAATGTGTTCCCATTTGATACTGTGAGAGAAGGGGAATTGTACAATAGACGGTCCAGCCCAGGGAAGGTTAATCTGAGCTACACTACAGTCTGTGATTAATCTCTGCATTCATTTGGCTGGCAGGTCACTTGGAAGGGATTGTCCTGCCTGCACCATTTATACCAATTGCTGGCCAGCTATGTGCATAATATCTGATGCATTCTACTTGATTTATCCATCACTCTGTGCTGGATCTGTCAGGGCCGCAGGGCGCCGCGCCAGCGCGATGAACATTCCAAGGTAGTCGCTTTTCATTGTGATGTGTAACTGTATTATAAGCACCCCTCACGTCACACATTCCTGCCTCCCCTGCCATGTAAAGGGTAAACACCAACCAAATCTAGGAGATCTTGTGCAGTTCTGCTTAACCCTTTGAGCGCCAGAGGGGAGCACAATACTAAGAGCTGTGCACCCCTCTGGCAGTCAAAAAGAGTTAACAGTCTACACTGGTTATTAACCATTTGAGTGCCAGGGACTTATGAAACACATTGCAGCCCAATATGTTAGATACCTCTCTGGCACTCAAACAGTTAAAATTGCACTCCAGATCAGTAAATTGAGTTTTGGTTCTGTTTTGTAACTGTTTCAGCCCTCTTGTGCCGTACCCCTTTGGCACTCAAATGGTTACGTGCCAATACAATTCTGCAGTGAAATAGGTGTTCATTTGCTAAGCTGAAAATGGTTGTCTGTATACTGTGTACACCGAGGGGAGGGCTGCGGGGAGCTGTATGCGCGTTTCGTGGTCTCCGCTCATCTGAGACTTGTTTACCGCTCCATACTAACACGACGCAGAGGAAAGTTGTGAAACAACTCCATGTTCCTGCGGGTGCTATTGGGATGGGGTTTGTGCACATTAAGGTCTTCATGTTGGCTCAGTGAGTGTGCCGTATGCTTGGAAGCCATCATACGCTCTAGGGAATATTTAGAAGTGAAGGCACATAGATAGAAACACAACATCCTAGCGCCCTCAGATACACTCAGATACCTATACCTGGGAACTCTGCCTACTCCTGTGGTGCGGCTGGGGGATATAAATGATGCAATTCTCGTCAAAAAGGGGTGGGGCTTATGTGTGAGTCGAGGCAGGGCTTAACAACCTGTGGGAAGGAGGCGAAGTGGGCGGGAAATGGGAGGAACAGGGTGGGAAGGCGGAGAAGTGGGAGGAACAGAGTGGGAAGGAGGTGCAGTGGGTGAGAAATGGGTGGAGCAGGGTGGGTAGGTGGAGAAGTGGGAGGAACAGAGTGGGAAGGAGTTGAAGTGGGCAAGGAAATGGCAGGAACAGGGTGGGAAGAAGGAGAAGCAGGCAGGGAATGGGAGGAACAGGGTGGGAAGCAGGGGAAGTGGGCGGGAAGTGGGAGGAACAGGGTGGGAAGGAGGAGAATTGGGTGGGAAATGGCAGGAACAGGGTGGGAAGGAGGGGAAGTGGGCGGGAAGTGGGAGGAACAGGGTGGGAAGAACAGGGTGGGAAGGAGGGGAAGTGGGAGGAACAGGGTGGGAAGGAGGAGAATTGGGTGGGAAATGGCAGGAACAGGGTGGGAAGGAGGGGAAGTGGGCGGGGAGTGGGAGGAACAGGGTGGGAAGGAGGGAAAGTGGGTGGGAAATGGCAGGAACAGGGTGGGAAGGAAGAGTATTAGGTGGGAAATGGCAGGAAGAGGATGGGAAGGAGGAGAACTGGGCGGGAAGTGGGAGGAACAGGGTGAGAAGAAGAAGAAGAGGGAGGCACACGGTAGGAAAGAGGAGAAGTGGGTGGGAAATGGGAGGAACAGGGTGGGACGGAGAGGAAGTGGGGGAGAAGTGGGAGGAACAGGGTGAGAAGGAGGAGAAGTAGGTGGAACAGGGTGGGAAGGAGGAGAAGTAGGTGGAACAGGGTGGGAAGGAGGAGAAGTAGGTGGAACAGGGTGGGAAGGAGGAGAAGTGGGCAGGAAATGGGAGGAACAGGGTGGGAAGTAGGAGATGTGGGCAGGAAATGGGAGGAACAGGGTGGGAAGTAGGAGATGTGGGCAGGAAATGGGAGGAACAGGGTGGGAAGGAGGAGATGTGGGCAGGAAATGGGAGGAACAGGGTGGGAAGGAGGAGAAGTGGGAGAGAAATGGGAGGAAAAGGGTGGGAAGGAGGAGAAGTGGGAGAGAAATGGGAGGAACACGGTGAGAAGCAGGAGAAGTGGGAGAGAGATGGGAGGAACACGGTGAGAAGCAGGAGAAGTGGGACAGAAATGGGAGGAACAGGGTGGGAAGGAGGAGAAGTGGGCAAAGTTTCGTAAGAAACTCTCCACAACCATAAAAGTGTCTGTCCCTGGAGACCTGATAATTCTCTGTAAAAAAAAAACAGAGTCTCCAGGGCAGATTCTGTGAGTTCCCAGGAACATACATGCCCCCCCACAACACTGCAGGGTCTCAGGATCCCCTCAGTTTAAACACAAGCGACCGCCGGTAACTCGGGCAGATTCCTCAGAATGACTGAGCCGCTGTGTGAGAAGACCCTGAAATCCTGCATCAGTGGGGGGGACGGAGGACAGGGCGAGTGCCCCGGCCCTGAGGTACAATCGGTACACTACAGAGTTACTCCAGGCCTCCTTAGTGCATCAGCCTCAATATCCGTGTAGAACGAGACGTAAAGGTAGAGAGGAGCCACCTCCGGGAATTGAGACCGTCCCCAGGCGTGGAGGAAGAAGATGCGTAAAGGTTTCTGCCGTCACCAGAACCGGCACCTTCTCTCCTCTGTGCAGACTACACCGTTAGGCAAACAGATAAACGAGTGGTGGAGGTGACGCTGGCAGGGACGATTGTATAGAAGCCAGTCAGTGCATGGCGAGACGATATTGTTCAGGGTGTATTCCTACAGGACACAGTCGCCCGTCACACTCCCATTGCCTCCTCCCGCTCCCGCCGGGGTCATTTATTTCACTCTGTTCGTGTAGAACCTTTTCTGTTGTTTTACGGTTATTAGTGAAAAGGAGGGAACAGATTTCAGTAAAGACAGATATAATTTAACCCTTTGCGTGCCAGAGAGGTATCCAACGCATTGCGGCACAATGCGTTGGATACCTCTCTGGCACGCAAAGGGTTATTCTCCCCCAGACCCCATGGCCAGGAAATCCTAATGACCCTATGAATTTTTCCCTTTTTAAATCTTCAAGCAGCCCCAGATGTAATTCATATCCGCGGAGGAGGACATGACAGAACAAACTCTACTCACTTTTCCTGGTAATCTTAACCCTTAAAGGGATAGTAATGTTTCACAATAAAAACAGCTCCAATTAATCTTCATAGTCTTTGGGCCATGGAGAGTGTTATTTCAATACTGTCAGAGTTGTAGTACAAGAGTAATTGAATGATAAAGTATCCCCTCCCGCCCCTTTTACTGATGTAACACTGCTCACCTCAGAGCAGCAAGACTGTCCGGATGGATCACAGAGAGGGACAATCTTCAGTGATCATAAGGAAAAATCTGTCAAGGGGGGCAGGGTTTTCCTTATGATCACAGTAAGAAGATTGTCCCTTGCTGTGACCTGTCCGGTCAAGAGACCAGATTCCACATCTGAAGGGAGGTGTCTTACACTAGGTAAAAGGGGCGGGAGGGGGATAGTTTATCATTCAATTACTCTTGAACTGGCTCATTCAGATCTCATGGTTGTATTATTTAAAGAGATATGATCACTAGCAATTTTATGTATACATTCCTGGTCTGGGAAATAACGTAAGAGAGCCACAACACTGAATAACACATGAATAATATTCATGAATCGGTGTCCATTAAGCCTGTTATATGTTGAAAAAAACAGAAACTACCCAGAAGCAAGACTAACCACAGAAGTAGGATTCTATTGCAGAGATTTCCTAGAGGTCTGCATGGCTTTTCTGATGTCCCTTGAGAAGGTACAACATCGCTGTCTGTTACAGACCCTTATTCAATGAACCCCTTTGTCACTGGTGTTGGATTTATGCTACTGTTGTACCATCCATTAAGACAAGAGGAAAGGCGCATTCTACTAAAGCAAAGGCAGGGTTTTTTTTCCCGTAAGAGAGGTAAAGCTATGGAATCCCTCGCCTCAGGATGTTGCACTTGCAGATAATCTAACCACTTTCAAAAAAAGCCATTGATGCCTTTTTAGCACAGAACAATACTGAGAATTGTGACAGTTGGATTCAGTGCAGATAGGATTTAGATCCAGGGTAATATCTGACATTTGGAGTCAGGAAGGAATTTTCTTTTTACCCACTTGGGGCTAAATTGGAAATAGCTTCAGTTTTTTTTTTTTTTTTTGCATTCCTCTGGATCAACAGGGGTGTTATGTCATGGGCCAGACTTGATGGACGCATGTCTTTTTTCAGCCTCGCCAACTATGTTACTATGTGACACAATGCTCCTATCTGAATATGGATGGAAGTACTGATTGTGCTGTATTTTGTCCTGATGGCTACTGAGACGGATTATACTCTTCTAACATACTGACACGGGTGCTACAGATGTCTACCACACAGATGAACAGCTACATTTACATTCAGGGCTTGTGCTTGCACTAAGATAGCGGGTTATCTTAGCAACCTGTGCAGCGTCGGATGCAGAAGCTCCAATGACTTGAATCAGAGACTGATGGATTTTATATAGTTTTGATGATGGAATCTCCGGTTCTCAGACTGTCCTGCTTTGAGGTTTATTTTGCTGCATCAGATGTGGATTTTTATACATGGCTGCCCTTGATTCTTAGTGTTCGCTGATCCTTGAGTTGTCATCTTGTCTACTCTTACAAAGGTAGTCTCTATCTTATTCATTATTCTCCCATTTTTAACAATTTTCTGTTTTTTTCTTTCCATTTTTATTGCACTAAACCACAATGTTTATATTAGTGATGTCACTGGGAACGACTAGACAAACTTGGTTTATTTACTCTAGAGAAAAGACGACTAAGAGGAGACCTTATCACAATGTACAAGTATATGAGAGGTCAATACAAGGATCTCTGTGGTGAGCTATTTATTCCAAGGCCTGATCAAATAACTAGGGCCACCCTGTGAGATTAGAGGAAAGGAGGTTTAGACTTCAGCAGAGGAAGGGGTTTTTTATAGAAAGGACTGTAAAATTATGGAATTCCTTGCCCAAAGATGTGGTTATGGCAGATACAATGGATTCATTTAAGAGAAGATACATTTCTTTCAAAAGGGAACATACAGGTTATACTGTGTAGTAATAGGCAAAACCGGAAGGTCTAATGAAGACTACATTATTTGGTAGCAGGAAACCTATATAATTCTCATATCTCTGGGTTGTGAGGCAAAGGTTGAAATTAATGGACTTGTGTCTTTTTTCAACGTAATTTACTATGGTACTAGGACAGAGCTTATTTAAATATGGTGCCAATTTTTTTGTTATTTAAGTGTGGATTTTCCCATTTTCTGTGGTCTAAACATTGTTCAAATGAAATAATTTTTCTTTTTGTAAATCAAAGTGATTTTACATTATAATTTACAATATATATATATATATATATATATATATATATATATATATATATATACACACATACATACACATACATATATATAAAACATAAAATCTGTATTAATCTTTTGAATGCCAGAGTGGTAGCCAATGCACTGCAGTGCAATGGATACCTATACGACAATCAAAGGGTTAATAGTATATATATTATATAATACTGTGCATACTATTTTTCAGCTTTCTGAGGGAACCATATTTTTACTCGTTACATCCTGCTATGTGTTGTATATCATACAATGCTCTCTCCTGACCAGGATGTGAGATGTGCAAAGGGAAAGGCTTCCCCCCCAACCTGCTGCACAACATCACCTAATATTTTTTTTTTACTTCTGTTAAGATAACAAAATGCTTGCTTGTAAATCTGTAAATGCTACAAGTTATTTTGTTTAAAGAGATAGTAATACTTTATTATTACTAACCCCCATATTGTAGGTATTTGTAAAATTATTTAATAGCCCCCAGGTTCATCTCTCAAACCTTTATGGTCTGAGAGATAACTGAAGGCAAAGTTCTCCCCTCCCTCCCCCTTCCCTGAAGTCAGCATTGTACTGACTGCAGGGATATCCGGTTTGACTTTCATCATGCGGCTCTGCAGCTGAGCCGAGATCGCGTTAGTGACAAAGAATTATTTCACTGAAATGGTCTTCTACATGTATTTGGTTTGACCTTGGTTTGCAAGCACACGTAGAAGACCGTTTCAATGAAATAATTCTTTTTCACTAACGCGATTGCGGCTCTGCTGCAGAGCCGCCTGATGAAAGTCAGACCGGATATCCCTGCACTCAGTACAACGCTGACTTCAGGGAAGGGGAGGGAGAGGGGAACTTTGCCTAATAGCCTGGGGGCTATTAACTTATTTTGCAAATACCTACAATATGAGGGATAGTAATAATAAAGTATTACTATCCCTTTAAGACCATCTTGTATTTTAGCGATAATGCCTCTTTCAGACAATTCAAGCTAATGATCAATGAGGAGGCTTCCGGCGGCAGGACTTGTCCTACTGCTCAACAGAACTTATTATAATGATGTCGCTCCAACACATTCCACTACATTACACAACATAATTAAATAACAAAATGACAAACAATGAACATCCACTGAGACAAATGTCCCTCGTTCCTAAGACGTTACAGTGTAGAGGACAATGGGGATATTTATAAAAGCGACGCAATAAAGAAACCATATGTAGAATTGTTGCAAAGCGACACGAGGATATGTATAAATGTTTAGCAATATTTTCACCAAGTTGTAACGCCAGTCAGTTGACTTTTTTTTTTTTTTTTTTTTTTTTTTTAAAGTGGAGTAGCAATGGTCCTGCCCGAATAAGAATCGTGTTGCAACGTATTTATAAAGAAAATTGCTAATTGAGCCAAAAATAAAGTCAGTTTTGGTGATTAAATATTGACGCCAGGTATTGACTGTTCTTAACCCATTGAGTGCCAGAGGAGTGACACTCAAAGGGTTAATGGAAGTACAGAGTGATAGTCACGTGTGCGAAAATATATTCTCAGTTGCAACTTTTCAGCAAATGTTCTCAGAATATCCACAGATGTATTTATAAACTTGATTTTACTTGTTCATAAATATGACCCGTCGTCTTGAATTTTAGCAACAATTCTTGAAAATTCCCCAATGGGCTTTATATACAGGCAAAGTGACACTATTCTGGGACAAATCATCCAAACATGGGGGACTGCAGAAAAGCCCAGCTGGTTTAAATGGGGTTTTTAACACCTGGAAAGCTAGCGAGGACTCTAATGCATTGACCTCTCTAGCATTAAAGGGTTAAAAGTCCCACTTAAAATCCATGGGCATGTGTATTGTCTGCTATAGCGCGTTTCACTCCACTTTGCTTTCATACATCAGGCACAATGGGATTTATAAAAGTGGAGTAAAGTGAAAAATGGCTGTGAACTGAGATAAAACTTTAGTTCGGCATTTAAAAAGTTTTAAAAAACCCTCCAGTTTAGGAAGTATTGATGCTTAGAAGTTTAGTTTCTGGATTAGTGATGTTACTACGAGCAAAAATTGTTCATTTCTACATAGCACCTCACTTTACACGCATTAGCAATATTTTAATGACCAACATGCAAAAAAGGTTAAGAATAATTTATATTAACATCTTAGAGGAGCAGTAAACATGTTTTTTATGAAAACACATATTTTATAGAGCTTTTCCTGCTGAATAAAACAAGGTCACTCCCATCGCTGTCAGATGTTTTATTCACAATACAATTTATAGCAGTTTAAATAATCAGGAAGTGAATTTACTGTGTGTACTTCCTGATAGTTCTAACTGACAGGAAGTGACTCGGCAGTTTTTATCACATTCTATGGAGAACTGTATGTCTCTGACTTTCCTCTCCATTAGAATTTAACAGGAAATCTAATTAGAATTTGACCACTAGAGGGCACTGCTAATGTAAAAAAAGCATGGGTTTAAACTGTAATAACTCTGTAAATATAAATCTCTCGGCAGTGGAAGTACCCTTATTTTACTTAATAGGAAAATCCGTACAATATATATTTTTCATTAAAAAAAAAGTTTACCGCTCCTTTAAGGATCGGTGATGTGCCAGGGCCGTCAACAATTTGTTTACTCTTAAGGACCAGTGAAGGTCCTGGTACATGACATAGTTTTTACTTAGAATTATACCTCCATAGCTTGATGAATATTCATAAACAAAAGAGACGCGAGTCTGGAGCAAACCAAGTGCAACTTAGGGGATAAATTAAAGATTCCTTTAATTTAACCTTTGAGTTGCATAAGAGGTATCCAATGCTTTGCATTGTGTTGGATATCACCCTGGCACACAAAGGGTTAAATGTTTTGTTGTTTGTTTTAATCCCTTGAAATCAATGAGTCCTGCAGTAATGCAGTGTGCATTTTTCCTATGCGTCCCCGGTTAAAGGTGGGGTCTGGTCATCCTAATCTACAATGTATTGAAGAGCATTCAGTGGGTTAAAGGTCCCAAATAGGTCCCCTATGGTGTAGTTGGGTTGATCAAGAATTGCACTAATTTGTTTTTTGAATTGGAAATAAAGAGCTTTTTCTGTCCTTATGTTAAGGGGTAAGGGTATTTTCTGTGCCAGGAAACAGAATATGGAGCTGGGGGTGGATCGTTTGAGGAGTGGGGGTGTGGCCATGAGTGGCGTTAAAGGCAACTAGGAGGTCTTTGCCTACTGGCACCCGAAATCTGATCCAAATCAAAAAGAGAATCACCATGTAACGGACACCTGCAAGTTACGGTAATGCTTTTTCCTTTTCCTCTTTTTGAATGAAGAGTTAAATATCCATGTTTATAATTTCTGAAGGACACCTACAATTAACAGATGACTAGTGTTGTACTAATGCGGATCCCCTGCAGAGGCATAAAAACATTGGGCACATGGGCGCATGGAGCCACGCTGCCCTGGATTCATTACGCTCTCTCACACAAAGAGAAGGGGCCATTAATATTCAGGCGAGAGAGAGGAGAAGAGGTTGATTGTGTTTAATGATAGACCAGACACCCAGCGGAACCGCTAACGATTTCACAAACAGGGTTAATTATAATCATCTGTTATGAACTGAAGGGACCACTCATCCGTAGCAGAACTCGCTGAATCTCGCTGTTAACCTTTTGAATGCCAGGTGTGCGCAATGCATTATGGGACCAAATGACAGATTATTGTTTTAAATAAACCTTAACTGCTTAAGCCTTTAAACCAGTGGTTCTCAAGCTTCTTTTTGCTCAAGGCACACCTAACACTCAGTCTGGCATTTTCGGTGCAAACACATAAATTAGGCTGACCAGATCTCATCTTTACCCGGGACACACAGGAAATAGGCAGTTTTCAGTACTTCACTGAAATCAGTGCAGTCCTGCAGTATGCATTTCTCCTATGTGTCCCCTGTTAAAGGTGAGGTCTGGTCAGCCTAACATAAGTATATAGTTATTGTTAGAATTTAGAACTAAAATAAACATATTGTGCATAGTAATAATATCCTTAAATATACAGTTGGAAGTCTACATTCACATTTTTGCCAAAGCATTATATATATATAATGGGGCACCCTAAGGGGATGTCTGTGGCCCCTGGTTGAGGAACACTGCTTTAAACAAACAGAGGGGTGTGCAATGTATAGCAAAGCAATTCAGGGCATACCCCTGTGGTTAAAGGGATAGTAATGTTTCATAATAAAAGCAGCTCTAATTAATCATCATAGTATTTGGACTTTGGAGAGTGTTATTTCAATTCTGTCAGAGTTGTAGTTCAATGATAAAGTATCCCACTCCCGTCCCTTTTACTGATGTAACACTGCTCAGCCAGATCAGAAGGGAGGTGCCCAGGTAGACTGCAGAGAGGGACAATCTTCAATTAAGATAAGGGAAAAACCTGAAAAACTTGTCAAGGGGGGCAGGGCTTTCATTGTTCTTATAGGAAGAAGATTGTCCCCTTCTGTTATCTGTCTGGTCTATGGACTGGATTCCACATCTGAGAAGAGATGGCTTACACTAGGTAAAAGGGGCGGGAGGGCTTTCATTGTTCTCATAGGAAGAAGATTGTCCCCTGCTGTTATCTGTCTGGTCTATGGACTGCATTCCACATCTGAGAAGAGATGACTTACACTAGGTAAAAGGGGCGGGAGGGGAAACTTTGCTTGTGAATATCTCTTAAACCATAAAGGTTTGAGAGATGAGACTTATATCGTTCTTCATGTTTTTTTAATACCTACAAAATAAAATAAAGATAAAACGAAGTATTACTATCCCTTTAATAAGGGCTGTGAGTACCCGTCTTATACCTACTTGTAATATACTTATAGTTCCCTCCAGGAGCATTGTTTAAAGGGACATTACACCACCTTTTTGCCTTTATGTATTCTGCATCTGTACAATATAATTATGTAAATTCAAATTGTCTATAATTATTATTTTCCTGCAGCAGGAAAACCTGTTTCCAGTCTATTAAAAGGATAGTAATGTCTGTATTAAACTTTATCTCCAAGTCTTCTATAAGGTTTTTATAACATATTTCACTATGTTTATTTACTTAAATGTTTGTATTTCATAGATTATTAAAGCTGAAATAATCCCAATCCCGCCCCTTTCCCTGCGTCACACTGCCTGTAAGTGCGGTTCGGATGGAGAGCGGCGAGAGACAATCTTCAGTAAGTAAAAGGAAAATCCTGGTTCCTTCGTCACGGGGACCAGGGTTTTCCTTACATTACTGTGTGAAGATTGTCCCTCGCTGCAGCCGTCCAGTCCCACAACCGGATTCCAGATCTAATGGGAGACAGTCAGAAGGAATGGGAGGGGGATTCTTTCACCTTGAATATCTTTTGAAATACAAACATGTAAGTAATTAAACGCAGCGATGCACGTTATAAAATCCTTATAGAGAACTCGGAGATAAAAATTAATATAGACATTACTATCCCTTTAAATACAGCATACAGAGCATTTGATGCAGCAAGGACAGTGATACAATGTCCCACTCTCCCTGCTTTTACATCCTTGACAAAAATTCAAGGATCTCGCTGTACAACGCATACTTTTTTATAAAATTACCAAAAAAAAATATGTGGAGATGTGGAGAATTAAAAAAGCATAGTATAATACCAGCAGAATATGAGTAATCAAAATGATCATGGACTTTGTCAACAGCATCTGAAATAAATCTCCCCATCTCCTAAGATGTTACAATGTAGCGCTGTAAATGGAAGCAATGTTTTCCTTCAGACACAGCTCAGATCGCTCATCATATTTAATAGTACTGCTGTCCGGTGCGGTTACTCTTCAAAATCTTGCTAGTTACAGTGTAATATAATGTTAACCCTTTGAGTGCAAGAGGGGTATGCAACGCATTACAAAGCAATGCGTTGCGTACCCCTCTCGCACGCAAAGGGTTAAAGATGATCCCTCCCGCCCCTTTCCCTGAAGTAACCATATTTGTCCCAGATCTGACAGCGGATCACAGTGAGGGGCAATCTCCCCACAATATTAAGAAAAACCTGCCCTCATTCGTCAAGGAGGGAGGGGTTTTCCTTATAACGACAGAGGGAAGATTGTCCCTCGTGATCCGCAGTCGGATCTGGGACCACCGATTTGCAGATCTATAGCGAGGTGACTTGCGATCGGAGAAAAGGGGCGGGAGAGATAACTTCATCATTTAATAACAGCCTAACTAGCAAGTTTTGAAGAGTAATAGCATCGGACAGCAGTACTATTAACCCCTTAATACCACCCACGCGGTCGGCAGTTAAGGATGTCAATTCAGGTTTGCAGCCGTGCGATGAAACCTGAATTCCATGATGAAAGTTTACCCATGACAGTCCTGGTAGGTCATGTGTCCTTAAAGTGATAGTAATGTTTCAAAATAAAAGCAGCTCCCATTAATCATCATAGTATTTGGGCCATGGAGAGTGTTATTTCAATTCTGTCAGAGTTGTAGTACAAGAGTAATTGAATGATAAAGTATCCCCCTCCCACCCCTTTTACCTAGTGTAACACTGCTCACCTCAGATGTGGAATCTGGTCTCTTGACCGAACAGATCACAACAAGGGACAATCTTCTTACTGTGATCATAAGGAAAACCCTGCCCCCTTGACAGGTTTTTCAGGTTTTCCCTTATGATCACTGAAGATTGTCCCTCTCTGTGATCCATCCGGACAGTCTTGCTGCTCTGAAGTGAGCAGTGTTCCATCAGTAAAAGGGGTGGGAGGGAGATACTTTATCATTGAATTACTCTTGAACTACAGCTCTGACAGTATTGATATTACACTCTCCATGGTCCAAATACTATGAAGATTAATTGGAGCTGCTTTTATTTTGAAACATTACTATCACTTTAAGGAGTTACACATGATGAACGATCTGAGCTGCATCTGAAGGGAAACATTACTATCCCTTTAAGGACCAGAGGAGTATGCAGCTCATTGTGAAGGACTATATGCACAGCCTCTTGCTTCTTAAAGGGCTCTAGGTCACTGTCATTTTACGACAATGGAGGAGATGTTTAAAAGGCCTTCTTAATGTAGGTTTACGAATTGTTGCTAAAATTCCCAAGTCATATTTATAAAGAAGTCAATTTTATAAATATGTCTGAGAATAGTCGCAGAAATTTAACATCTGAGAATACATCATCCTATGGACTGCTCTGGTCCGTAGACCGTAAATCTCCATAGGATGTTGTAACAACAGCGCCACTGTAAATTTTCAGGCCACTGTGATATTGCACCTAAAAATTCAAGTTTGAGCTGTTATAATTTTTTTTATGAAATATCTCTCAGCGGTGGGAGTACCCTTGTTGTATTCGGGGACATAAACCCTACAACATATATTTTTTTACATCTTAAGTATTACTATCCCTTTAAGAGCAGGAAATACCTGGCACTAAGATTTAATCACTAAAACTGCCTTTATTTTTGGTGCAATTAGCCCATTTCTTTATAAATATAGTCAACACAATTCTTATTTAGACAGGACCATTTCTACTTTACTTTCCAAGAAAGTCGACTGACTGGCGTTCGCACTTATTCATATCCTTTTAAGTGACAATTTTACACCCACTTTCTTTATTACGCCACTTCTATAAATCTCCCCCAATGGGTTTCATGTAGAACAGGTTAGTGGATAGATTCTGGGGAAAATAGAAAATTCCCATTGAAAGAATTAGAGGCATCTCTAACACTTAAGATGTTAAAATCCTCATTTACATCAATAGATATTTTGTGGATTTTTATTTCTTTCCCCTGGTTCAGTTAATCCGCACCAAAACTGTTAATTTGTCTTTGTGAATACGATCCACATGTCTCATCCCCAGAGCTGATGTTGTAAGTTAAATCACTTTAATCACAGACCTTCCAGTGACGTCCTCAATATGATTTTCTCAGCGTCACCTCTTGGGAACGGCGACAGACACACAGATGGCGAGTAAGCATCACGTTCTTGTACATTACACCTCCAGCGCTGGGAAATCTATTACAAGCTGGAAGCCATCACAATCCATTAACATCTGGACGTGGTTTAAAGGGTTCCCTGTTATGTCGGTTTGTGGTATCAGGTCCCATGGGAATTTGCGGCCCAGTTTGAAGAGACAAGTAAATTACATAATGATTAACTACATGAAACAGGGAGGGCTGCGCTGTACAGGGACACAAAGGCTGATGTAGCGTGCATTAACCCTTTCAGTGCCAGGGGGTTTATGGAGTCATTCTGGGATAAACCGAAGGCACGGAAGGGAACAAATAAAACAATCCCTTTGATTCAACCCACTGAGTGCCAAAGGGGTACGCAAGACATTGAGAAGCAATGCGTTGCAAACCCCTCTGGACCTCAAAGGGTTAAATGGAGATTTAAACCTCGAGTGCTGGGGATTTGACAGTGGACAAGAACCAATTAACCCACTAATCTCCCCAGCGCAATAAAGGGGTTAAAACCCCCATTTATCTTAATATGAATCATGAAGATGTTTAATTTATTATCTATGGCAGCAGTTCTCAAGAATTTTTGCTCAAGGCACCCCTAACATGCAGTCTACCATTTTCGGGGCACCCCTATCATTTATGTCATTTGTCAAGGGTGTAATGAAGGTTACAAATACATAAATATAGATTTATTGTTAGACCTCACAACTAAAATAAACATATTGTGCATTGTAATATTCATAAATATACAGCTGGAAGTCTATCTTCACATTTTTGTCAAAGCCGTGTATATAAAATGGGGCACCCTAAGTGGGTGTCCGCGGCACACCAAAGTGCCACGGCACCCTGGTTGAGAAACACTGATCTATGGCGTAGCTGGTTTGCGCTAACATTGGACCACATTTCCTGGTGCACCAGCCTCAGTATCAGGAGATAATGGTACTCTGCATGATCACGTTACAGAGATAAAGCCAGTGTCATAGTTCTCAGTCAAACAATGCAAGTAGAGAAATGTAGGCTAAAGTTCACAGAGGAGAATTCTATTACACACTGTGACTTGTGGGGTATTTCATACATTCATCTGCTTTTTATTTTCTGCCTAATGTTTCATTTGTTCGAGTTAGTTTCGCACACACACAATCACCCTTCTTGGAACTGTGTGATGTTTTGTACGACTGAGCGAGCTTCTCGCACACGATACATCTCTTGTTTTTTGTCAGATATTTTGCTGAATGAGAGCGTGTTGGGAGCGCGATCAACACATTTCATTCTATTCTTTTCTTCTTTGATCGATCAAAGAGAAATTTTATTTGAACCTGACTTGCTTGACCTGAGATCTCTACTGTTCAATCACATGAAAAGCCTTATCCATTTTTACTGCGCATGCACAATTTTGGTAGTTTAGATGCCAGTATTTTGGGATTGAGACAATCAATCCCTGTACAAGGTTTGGTGGATATAGGTGTTCAGTAGATGTGGCTGCAGGACTGATGGCACAAAATCTTATAGTGGGTAAACGGTTAATTGTTTGGACAGCCTTACTTTTCTGTTTGTTTTTTGTTTTGTTTTTTAACAACCAAAATGGATTTGGACCAAATTTTCAAGGTTGATGGGGAGTGGTGCTGACCCCTTAACCCTTTAAGGGTCGATGGGGTGGGGGTGCAATGCATTGCAATTAGCTGCGCACCACTTAGGACATTAAAGGTTTAATGTCAAATGTCAATGTTGTTCATCCATCAGATCAAAATTGATATTTGGCATATAACAAAGAAAGGTCGACATACTTTATACACAGACCTGCAGAGATAGACCGGCTTGCTTAGGGAGTCTGTATATTTCTGTGTGTGCTATTCACTGTGTGTGTGTGTGTGTGTTTGTAGAGACTGTATTTGTATCAGGGTCCAGGAGACTTCTCCCTTTTGTATTCCCAGACCTCACTCCCTGCTCCCCAGGCTGCAGATCTCCACATAGCTTGCTTCCCTCAATCCCATGCCTCAGGTCCACACTGTCCCTTGCTGGTCCCCTTGACCTAGGCTTCCATCTCTTCTTGGTGCTAGGCCCCCAGTCCCCGGGAAGTCCTGAGCACCAGGATGTGTAGAAAATAGGGATCTGGAGAGGTCGGTACCCAGGTCAGGAGGAGGCCTGGCTCCAGGGCACTCGGGGCGAACTTCCAGTGCACGGATTGCAAGGGGATCATCACCTTTCACGGACTCGGACAGCTGGTGTGTTACCCGGTACTGGAGCTAGGCCATCTCCGCTGCTCCCTCTGGGCATGTGTGTGTGGACTGGAAGCTATGGTGATAGGTCTGTGCTGGAGCCTCGCGGTAATGGGCATGAAGGCCCCTGAGACTGGAGTATGGGTCAGGGACAGGAAGTTCTGCGCTATCGATAAGGTTAAGGGCACAGGTACTGTATATGGCTGCGTTAATGAATGGCTTGTTGAATTTTCAGTGCTTGTCCCTTTCAGGTCCCAAAAGGTGTGCAAAGCATTGCAAATCACTGCGTTACACAACTCTCAGTATGTGTTTGCATGTATACATGTGTGTGAGCGTGCCTGTGAGCGTGTGTATGAGCATATTTGAGCAACAGCACTTGACAGTGATGTGTGAGCAAAAGCGTGTGGGCTTATGTGTATTGTGTGTGTATCGTGTATAGTGTCTAGTGTATTGCTTATTGTCTAATAGATCGCTGTCTAGCATCACCCCCAGCATCCTTCTCACACTCCAGAAGATCATTGACAGGCGTACAGATATGGTGTATATCGTTTGTCATATTGCATATAGCGTACCGCATTTGGTGTATGACTTTTAGCATTTGCCACACATCATTTGGCATCTTTTTGTATCGCATTTAGCATTTCATGTATACAGTAGCGTTTGGCGTATAACATATTGCATATAACGTTTCATGTACAGAGTTTAGTGTATAGTGCTTTGCATATAGCGCTATGTGCGTGGGGTATGGTGTATAGCGTTTGCCATACAACATTTGGAGTATTCCGTATATCGTTCTGCGTTGTACGTATAGCATTTGGATTTTGTGTGTAGCATTTTGGATTGGCGTTATGCATACAGAGTGTAGCTTTTTGCCAGTAACACTTTGCATGTATCGCTGTGTGAACTGCGTTCTGTGTATTGCTCATAGTGTCTGGCATACAGTATTTGGTGTACAAATACTGTTTGGCATATGGCATTTTCTGTATAGCGTTTGGTGTATAGCATATTGTATAGTTTGGTGTATAGCATATTGGATATAGCATTTGATGTATAGTGTTCGGACAATAGGGTCTGGCATCTAGCGATTTGTGTACAACTCTGTCATGGTTTGGCTGATCTGGTCTTACACTCTGCTATTGATTACTGCTGCCTTTCCTTCCTTGTTTCAAGCTGAGGATTAACGAACTGCCTTGACCTCTCTGTTTCTATGGTTACTCACCTGACTTATCAGCCAACCCCTTCCAGGGTATTTAAAGCAGCTAGGCTCACTTCCTCCTTGCCCTTGTGTCTGCTTCTGGCTGCAAGTGTGTTCTCCTGAGTTCCTGTTTATTCGTGCTTGACCTGGCTTCCTCTGATGTCCCTTCTGGCTCCTGACTCCTGGCTTGTTCCTGACGTTGCGGATTCCCGTATTCCTGACCCCGGCTTGTCTGAGTGCCTGTTTTGGTTCCTGATCCTGGCTTGTCTTTTGGTTTACGCTCCTGGATCACGATTTTGCTTTGGTTATTTTAATAAAGGTGTTTAGCATTTTACATTTTGGGTCCCTAACAAGCTCTTTGTGTTTGATGTATCGTGTATAGCATTTGGTGTACAGCATTTTGGTGTATTGTGTATATCATTCTGTGTTGTACATATAGCATGTTGTGAGTAGCATTTTGAGTGTAACCTTTTGGGTATAGCGTTTAGCAGGTAGCATTTTGCATATAGCGATGTGTGTAATGCGTTGTGCATATAGCATTCTGCGTGTGCATTGTGTGCGCTATGCGTATATATTATGGGTGTCTCCTATCAATATAGAGGAGATATGAACAACTCCTCCTTCTCCAGGCCTTCCACAAACAAACTGCTTCTGCTACAGCCAAATATTTAAAATTTTGACTCATCAGTCCAGAGCACCTGCTGCCATTTTTCTGCACCCCAGTTCCTGTGTTTTCGTGCATAGTTGAGTCGCTTGGCCTTGTTTCCACGTCAAAGGTATGGCTTTTTGGCCACAAGACTTCTGTGAAGACAACATCTGACCAAACTTCTCCAGACAGTAGATGGGTGTACCAGGGTCCCACTGTTTTCTGCCAATTCTGAGCTGATGTCAATGCTGAACATCTTCCGATTGTGAAGGGAAGTAAACATGATGTGTCTTTCATCTGCTGCACTAAGTTTCCTTGTCTGACCCCTGCGTCTATGGTCCTCAACATTGCTGTTTCTTTCTACTTCTTCAAAAGAGCTGGGACAGCACATCCGGAAACTCCTGTCTGTCTTGAAATTTCTGCCTGGGAGAGACCTTGACTATATGACTATATTGTGTCTAGTTGCTGTGCTCAGTCTTACCATGGTGTATGACTTTTGACATTAAATGGTCTTCAGCAACCTCATCTTGTTAGTTGAGTTTGGCTGATCCTCACCTAGTTTTATTCCTCCTACAGAGCTGGTTCTGTTAATAATTGTTTTAAATTAATGATTGTTTTAAATTGATGCTCATTAGCACCAGTTTGGTATAATTGTTTGATCATACACCTGACTATATGCCTACAAAATCCCTTACTTTGTGCAAGTGCACCTAGAAGAATTGATGCTGTTTTGAAGGCAAAGGGGGGGGTCACACCAAATATTGAATTGATTTAGATTTTTCTTCATTCACCATCATTTTGTTAATTGATAAAAATAAACTATTTACATGTCTATTTTTTAAAGCATTCTAAATTTACAGCAACACGTAAGAGTGTGTCATGTATTTTTCATTTGTTTTTAACCCTTTGACTGCCAGAAGGGTACCGAACGTTGCATACCCCTCTGGCACTCAAATGGTTAATGAATTTTTATAATGGGAATAACATCCAGTTGTGGAAACAGACGCTTTCTTCATACTCTTTCGTCCTCTTGTGTGTGAATGGAGACTACGATATCCTGATCGAGGACGGATGAATCTCCTTGCAGGCGAGCGCGTCAGTGTATTAGGAATATTCACTGACTGACCAATATACTGTGTGAGATCCTCAACTTTACTTCATTAACATCAATCAAGTATCGCATCGCTGCACTAGTGGGCGCCCTTTTCTTTTTATTTTGCACTGCAATGTGCATATTTGAGTGTGATGTGTGTGTGTAATACATCAGTCCTCCCTGAGGTAACCTGACTGTCAGACAACAAGGGATTCTCACTTGGAACTCAAACATTGCATTTTCATTATTCATTTACATGTTGTCCCTTAACTTCATACCTTGTGTTCAATTGTAGTCAGCTTCCATCTCCTGAATCTATGTCTCTTATAGGACTTTAAAGGGATAGCAATGTTTCACAATGATAAATGATTCCCAGCTTGTGCCCTCCAGTACTATTTACAGGCCAGGATTTGAGGATTTCCTTGTTTGAGCACAGGTGAGTTGATCAAATTGACTGAGCCTCTGATCACTACAACTGTGCAGGGAAATTCACGAGATCTGGCCTGTAAATGTGTCCTGAGCACACGGTTTGGAAACCACTGCTGTAGATGCTTTAAAAAAGTTAATGGATGTCTATATAGCAGAGAACAACAATGAGAATTATGACAGTTGGTTTCAAAGCAGATAGGATGTTGATCCAGGGAAATATTCAACTGCCATCTGGAGTTAAGAAGGGATTTTTTTTACTCACTTGGCGCTTAATTGGAAATGGCTTAAAGGGATAGTAATGTTTCATAATAAAAGCAGCTCTAATTAATCATCATAGTATTTGGACTTTGGAGAGTGTTATTTCAGTTCTGTCAGAGTTGTAGTTCAAGAGTAATTCAATGACAAAGTATCCCCCTCCCGCCCCTTTTACTGATGTAACACTGCTCAGCCAGATCAGAAGGGAGGTGCCCAGGTAGACTACAGAGAGGGACAATCTTCAATTAAGATAAGGGAAAAACCTGAAAAACTTGTCAAGGTGGGCAGGGCTTTCATTGTTCTCATAGGAAGAAGATTGTCCCCTTCTGTTATCTGTCTGGTCTATGGACTGGATTCCACATCTGAGAAGAGATGGCTTACACTAGGTAAAAGGGGCGGGAGGGGAAACTTTGCTTGTGACTATCTCTCAAACCATAAAGGTTTGAGAGATAAGACTTATATCGTTCTTCATGTTTTTTTAATGCCTACAAAATAAAATAAAGTTAAAATGAAGTATTACTATCCCTTTAAATGTTTTTGGGTTTTTTTTTTTTGCCTTGTTCTGGATATGGCAAGGGCTGGACTTTATGGACAAAACCTTTTTTTCAACCATATCAGTTAGGTTACTGTATTACTATGAATGAAACTCCTCTCAGCTATGATAAATTCCTTGTTATACTCAGCAGAATATTACAATATTTGATTTTCATTAAAAACAAACAGTTTTACTGATCCTCCAAAGCCCCTAAACCTTTTATCAGGACAGAAGACGATACACTGCTTAACCCTTTCACATGCAAGAGAGTTAACCAGGGGTGTCCATAGACTTTTTTTCCGGGGGGGGGGGGGGGGGGGCAAATCCATAATATGACCCCCAGGTCAGCCCATCAAGCCCCCTTTGTTTATATGGAGGGGGTAATTGTAAGGGGGTCCAAGTGCCCACCCTTGCCCCCCCCTCCGGACACCCATGGAGTTAACAGAACTGTAATGGTTAAATACAACTTGCTCTTATGTGAAACAGCGAGACTGATGAACAAAGAAGAACTGGAGAAATTCCTGATCAAGGCCTCTACACCAGGCTGACCAGACCTCACCTTTAACCGGGGACACATAGGAGAAATACATACTGCAGGACTGCTTTCATTTCAGTGACGTACTGAAAAATGGCTATTTCCTATGTGTCCCCGGGTAAAGGCGAGATCTGGTCAGCCTACCTCACATCACAGGGGACAAATAAAATGCTCCGTTGATTTCATTGGGACATTTAATCGCTTCAGTGCTTGAGAAGTCGCCAGTGCATTGTGATGCAACGCAATCGAGACCTCTTTAGCATTTAAGGAGTTAACTCTTTGAGTGCCAGAGGGGCACACAACACATTGCTCTGCATTGCGTTGCGTACCCCTCTGGCACTTAAAAGGTTAAAAGGCCCAATTAAATCAAGGGAATGATAATTTATCCAGTGAGGTGCAGCTGGTGCGCCCCAGGATACGTCAACTCCTGATTAAAATCAATGTGACGAGGAGATGTAATCGGCTGGCACCAACCGATCCGATGGGGCACAGAATGATTGTGCCATCTGCTCTGAGCTATAAGGCTTCATTACACAGGTATCTCCGACCTTTAACCTGTTAGAGGACAAAGGATAACCCCCTACTTACATTAATCTGGACACAAAACCCTATAGCCTATTACGCATCAAACCCGCATGGATTGGGTCTCCATATTAAATATTTAAAGTGGCACTATCACCTTCATAATATAGCCCCTCAATCCTTCGATAGGTAAAGATATACTGTTATTATGATGAAAATGTCCACATTATTAAAGGGAATCTCTCACCTAAATACGTGCAATGCTCATTAGTTAGAGCATTTATCTAAAACACTGAAAATATTGTTCACTGTATTAAAAAAGTAGTTACATGCGCAAAAATTAAAGTTTAAAAAGTGTCCGGCAGCCTACTTCCGGCTTGCTGAACCTTGCCGACCAGAGGCAGCTCCCGTCCACTACCCATCATCCTCGCATGACGGAGGCTGTCTGTCACTAAGGTGGAGCGATCGCATTTGCTAGATATAGATCTCTGCCAATGAGATCGCTCTGCTTTAGTGACAGACAGCCTCCGTCATCGGAGGATGATGGGTAGTGGGACGGAGCTGCCTCTGGTCGGTAAAGTTCAGCAAGCCGGAAGTAGGCTGCCGGACACTTTTTAAAGTTTAAAGGGATAGTAATACTTGAAAATAAGTTTATTTTATATTGTAGCCCTTAAAAAAACATGAACAATTATATAAGTCTCATCTCCCAAACCTTTATGGTTTGGGATATATTCAGAAGTAAAGTTTCCTCTGGAGTGACGTCATTGCTCCACCCTTCAGATTTGGAATCCGGTCCTGGGACCGGCTGTGCCTCTCCAGAAGTGCTGAGATCACCATCTTTAAAAAGAATTTCTTAATTGGAATGGTCTACAAAGTGTGCTTTCAAGTCAGGCACACTATGTACACAGTTCCAATGAAGTAGTTCTTTTCAAAGATTGTGATCTCAGCACTGCTAAAGAGCTGCCGGCTGGTCTGTGGACCGAATTCCAAATCTGTCCACTAGATGGCAGACTTGGCTGAAACAGCCAGGGAAAGAGAATTTTACTATATTTTACATATGAATATCTCCCAAACCATAAAGGTTTGGGAGATAAGACTTATACTGTTTTTCATGTTTTTTTAAGGGCTACAATATAAAATACAATTATTTTCAAGTATTACTATCCCTTTAATTCTTGTGCATGTAACTTCTTTTTAAATACAATGAACAATATTTTCAGTGTTTTAGATAAATGCTCTAACTAATGAGCATTACATGAATTTAGGTGAGAGATCCCCTTTAAAGAAAAAAAACTTCTTCTGTAGTAGGCCGACCATATTTCCTTGAGACAAAAACAGGACAGGGTTGTGGGACAGACAGACAGTGGGACTCTGTCACTCCAAGTCAGATCGTAGTAAGCTGCAAGCAGTGAGAACGCATTTGCTCCGTCTCTTACTAGCGGTGTTCCCTCTCTCTGGCCAAAAATCCTGCCCCTGAAGTAAATCGGACCTTCCTCTCTTCGTCACTCACACAAGTGATTTTATTGTGTTCACTGTCCGCACTGATTACCATAGAGTCTTATGACTCGTCATCATATCACTGTCTAACAGACTCTATGGTGATTTACTAGAGAGTCTTAGACAGTTATGAGTCACTTTAGTCATAAGACTCTATGGTAATCAATGTGCACAGTAAACCACAGGTGTGATGAAAGGAAGTTCCGATTTACTTTATCGTATGATAAATAAACACGCCACATTCAGTTTTTCTACAAAAAAAATTAAAACTAAATATGTTATATTAAAAACGGGACAAAATTGACATTTATATTAAAAAGTCAGGACGGACTGGAAATATGAAAAAATAAAACGGTACTGTCCCTTTTAAAATGGTACGTATGGTCAGCCTATTCTGTAGGCATCCAGGCCACAGAGCTTACACGAGACGCTACGCGCGTGTGCGCCTTCAGCAACTTCCGTTACCTTAAGGTAATCAACGGACGTCACCACCAATCCGGGCAGAGCATGAAGCAGAGGTACTGTGGATGCCTACAGAAGAAGCTTATTTTCTTTTATATCGCAGATTTTTTCATCACAATAACAGTATGGCTTTGCCTGTCACTACATTAGTAATGGATTGGGGGGCAATATTATAAAGGTGATTAGGGTTGCACCGATACCGATACTGGTATCGGTATCGGTGCCGATACCAGCATTTGCGCGAGTACTTGTACTCGCGCAAATGCGGCCGATGCCAGCACCGATACCCTGTGTCAGGGTCGGTGCTGCAGTGAGGGAGCCCGGGGAGCTGCTCACAATGCTCCCCGGTTGCCTCTCTCCCTCCTGTAGCGTCTGAGCGTTGCCGCGGGTTACCATGGCAATGCTCTGACGCTGACTTCTGCCGGGACTCGAGAGAGAACAGCGAGCACCCGGCAGAGGAGGGTAAGGGAAGCAAGATGGGACATTTGAGTGGGTGGTGAAAGAGGCAGAGAGGGGGGCCAAGAGGGAGAAAAAGGGACTAAGAAAAAGGAAGAAAAAAAAAAAAAGGCAAAAGGAGTAAAGATCAGGAGACAAAAGCAGAGGAACTAAGAAAAGGCAAAAAGGAGGGGGGATCAGGAGAGAGCAAGAGAGGCAAAAGAGTGGGATCAAGAGTCAAGGAGGGGGACAAACGGGGATCAAAAGGGAGAGAAAAAGCCAAGGCAAAAGGAGGGAGCTCAAGAGGAGGAGAATGAAGTAAAAGGTGGGAATCAAGAGGGGGAGAATGAAGTAAAAGGTGGGAATCAAGAGGGGGAGAAAGAGGCAAAAGGAGAGAATCAAGAGGTGGTGTGTGTGTGTGTGTGTATATATATATATTTCAAGTACTCACCAATACTTTTTTTGAGGTCATTTGCCAGTTTTCCAAGTACCTAAAGCATATATATTACATATATAATATATGCGCTTTAAGTACCTGGAAAACTGGCAAATTACCGCAAAAAAAAAAGTATCGGTAATTGGTATCGGCGAGTACTTGAAAAAAGTATCGGTACTTGTACTCAGTCTTAAAAAAGTGGTATCGGTGCATCTCTAAAGGTGATAGTTCCACTTTAATTAATGCTAGAAATCATATCTATGGAGGCTGACATTATTGTCTCCACGGGACTCCGGGACCCCACATTCCTTCCAATGAAACCTTCAACGCCAAAATCTTCTCTACCCTCTAAGAATCATGTCCGCCTCCGTGGACAATGTGACTCACTCTCCCCCTGTACACAAATGGTTAAGGACACAGATCAGGTCTCCCTACGTTTCACTGAACTGGATGACAATTCTTAGCTATAAGATATAAGATGGGTGTGTGCAACATTTCTCAGCAACGTACTGTACAGCCTGCTGGTCCTTATAAGGTTAACCCTTTGAGTGTCAGAGGGGGACTGGACACAAAGGTATGAACAGTCGTTCCTAAATATCCCCTTTTAAAGGGTGGGTAATGTCACTCTGTGATGAAAATTCCTCTGACCCTCTTTTCCAACCCGATTTCCCTCTTTTAAAGGGGATCTCTGAACCCTATAAAAGTTAGGCTTAATAAATACAGTATATAGCTATAATGTTGAAAATGTTATTTATTTAAAAAAAAAAAAAAAAAAAAAATGCCATTTGGGCAAAAACTATTGTTTACAGGGTGCCCTGCACCCTACATCCGCATATACTGGTCTTGCTGCACTGCCTCTGCTCCAGCCTCCTCCAATGACGGAGGCTTCTGTCTGTAAGCTGAAGCAATCTCATTGGTTAGATATCGATCTCTGCCAGTGAGACAGCACCAGCTTACAGACAGAAGCCTCCATCATCAGAGGAAGCTGGAGCAAAGGCAGGGCAGCAAGGCCAGTGTATTCGGAAGCAGGGTGCAGGGCACTGTGTAAGCAACAGTTTTAGCCCAAATAGAGTTTCTTTCTTTTTTTTTAATAAATAATGTTTTCAACATTATAGGTATTTACTGTATCTACTAAGCCTCAATTTTATAGGGGCAAGAGATCACCTTTAAGGATATTAGACTGTCCACACAAAAGGGGATGCCAGCCCTACATTTAAACGTCTATGATACAAGCAAAATCAAGAGGTAACCTTTTATACGTTTATATCTAAAAAAAACTACAGTGATTAAAGGGGAACTATCGTCCCAACAACATTTGGACTAAATCTACACTCTTCATTTATATTGTAAACATGTTGTAGTCCATTTTACATTAAAGTTTGTAGGTTCAGCAAAAACAGTAAATCTAAATCTTACCCAGTGACGTCAGGACCAAGGGAGATGGACCGCGCGTGTCTTACTCCTTACCTTAAATGGATAGTAATACTTGGTTTTAACTTTATTTTATTTTGTAGGCATTAAAAATACATGAATAACGATATAAGTCTTATCTCTCAAACCTTTATGGTTTGAGAGATATTCACAAGCAGAGTCTCCCCTCCTGCCCCTTTTACCTAGTGTAAGCCATCTCTTCTCAGATGTGGAATCCAGTCCATAGACCAGACAGATAACAGAAGGGGACAATCTTCTTCCTGTGAGAACAATGAAAGCCCTTCCCCCCTTGACAAGTTTTTCAGGTTTCTCCCTTATCTTAATTGAAGATTGTCCCTCTCTGCAGTCTACCTGGGCACCTCCCTTCTGCCCTGGCTGAGCAGTGTTACATCAGTAAAAGGGGCGGAAGGGGGATACTTTGTTTGTGAATATCTCTTAAACCATAAAGGTGTGAGAGATAAGACTTATATCATTCTTCATGTTTTTTTAAAGCCTACAAAATAAAATAAAGATAAAATGAAGTATTACTATCCCTTTAAGGTAAGCTAGTCACTCCCATCGATCCTGTCCATACTGCCTGTGTCCGCCCCTTCTCTAGCACATGACCTGACGCGCACTAGCCTCTAAGCACGTTCAGGTCATGGTACTGAAGTGCGAGCGCGTGCATGTCTCGCTCGCACTATATATTTTTCCCCTATGTTAAAGATAGTTTGCTCCAGAATTGTTTTTTTTTTATATAACTTTTACTGGCATTCACTATTTAACTGCTATACAATATATTGCAGATTACATTGGGAGTGAAATAGTTAAATGACTTGGAATCAAAGTGTCTACGTTAATATACAAGTATTAGTGACACCCCATTCGCAATAAAAATACTTTACAATACAATGCAGGCAGGGGCGGACTGACAGGACCCAGGGCCCCTGGTCCAAAAAGAGGTCTGGGCCCCCTGCAGAAATCTCCACAATGCCCCTTCCACCTCCACAATGCCCCTTCCACCTCCCCCATCATCTCATTGCCACAATGCCCCCTTCTCTCCACAATGCCCCCTTCATCTCATCTCCACAATGCCCCCTTCATCTCATCTCCACAATGCCCCCATCTCCACAATGCCCCCTTCAACCTCCACAATGCCCTTCTCTCCACAATGCCCCCTTGATCTCA
The DNA here is from genome assembly GCA_037306005.1 of Rhinophrynus dorsalis. Classification (NCBI taxonomy): domain Eukaryota; kingdom Metazoa; phylum Chordata; class Amphibia; order Anura; family Rhinophrynidae; genus Rhinophrynus; species Rhinophrynus dorsalis. The sequence goes on from CM074725.1 coordinate 254,820,840, forward strand.
TCGCCACAATGCCCCCTTCTCTCCACAATGCCCCCTTCTCTCCACAATGCCCCCTTCATCTCATCTCCACATTGCCCCCCCTTCTCTCCACAATGCCCCCTTCTCTCCACAATGCCCCCTTCTCTCCACAATGCCCCCTTCATCTCATCTCCACATTGCCCCCCCTTCTCTCCACAATGCCCCCTTCTCTCCACAATGCCCCCTTCATCTCATCTCCACATTGCCCCCCCTTCTCTCCACAATGCCCCCTTGATCTCATCGCCACAATGCCCCCTTGATCTCATCGCCACAATGCCCCCTTGATCTCATCGCCACAATGCCCCCTTCTCTCCACAATGCCCCCTTGATCTCATCGCCACAATGCCCCCATCATCTCATCGCCACAATGCCCCCTTCTCTCCACAATGCCCCCATCATCTCATCGCCACAATGCCCCCTTCTCTCCACAATGCCCCCTTCATCTCATCTCCACATTGCCCCCCCTTCTCTCCACCCTTGATCTCATCGCCACAATGCCCCCTTGATCTCATCGCCACAATGCCCCCTTGATCTCATCGCCACAATGCCCCCTTCTCTCCACAATGCCCCCTTGATCTCATCGCCACAATGCCCCCATCATCTCATCGCCACAATGCCCCCTTCTCTCCACAATGCCCCCATCATCTCATCGCCACAATGCCCCCTTCTCTCCACAATGCCCCCTTCATCTCATCTCCACATTGCCCCCCCTTCTCTCCACAATGCCCCCTTGATCTCATCGCCACAATGCCCCCTTGATCTCATCGCCACAATGCCCCCTTGATCTCATCGCCACAATGCCCCCTTCTCTCCACAATGCCCCCTTGATCTCATCGCCACAATGCCCCCATCATCTCATCGCCACAATGCCCCCTTCTCTCCACAATGCCCCCATCATCTCATCGCCACAATGCCCCCTTCTCTCCACAATGCCCCCTTCATCTCATCTCCACATTGCCCCCCCTTCTCTCCACAATGCCCCCTTGATCTCATCGCCACAATGCCCCCTTGATCTCATCGCCACAATGCCCCCTTCTCTCCACAATGCCCCCTTGATCTCATCGCCACAATGCCCCCATCATCTCATCGCCACAATGCCCCCTTCTCTCCACAATGCCCCCATCATCTCATCGCCACAATGCCCCCTTCTCTCCACAATGCCCCCTTCATCTCATCTCCACATTGCCCCCCCTTCTCTCCACAATGCCCCCTTGATCTCATCGCCACAATGCCCCCTTGATCTCATCGCCACAATGCCCCCTTCTCTCCACAATGCCCCCATCATCTCATCGCCACAATGCCCCCTTCTCTCCACAATGCCCCCTTCTCTCCACAATGCCCCCTTCATCTCATCTCCACATTGCCCCCCCTTCTCTCCACAATGCCCCCTTGATCTCATCGCCACAATGCCCCCTTCTCTCCACAATGCCCCCTTGATCTCATCGCCACAATGCCCCCCCTTCTCTCCACAATGACCCCTTCTCTCCACAATGCCCCCTTGATCTCATCGCCACAATGCCCCCTTCTCTCCACATTGCCCCCTTCATCTCATCTCCACAATGCCCCCTATCTCCACATTGCCCCCTTGATCTCATCTCCACAATGCCCCCTATCTCCACATTGCCCCCTTCTCTCCACAATGCCCCCTTGATCTCATCTCCACAATGCCCCCTATCTCCACATTGCCCCCTTCTCTCCACAATGCCCCCTTGATCTCATCTCCACAATGCCCCCTTCTCTCCACATTGCCCCCTTCATCTACATAATGCCCCCTTCTCTCCACAATGCCCCCTTGATCTCATCTCCACAATATTGCCCCCTTCATCTCCACAATGCCCCCTTCTCCCCACATTGCCCCCTTCTCTCCACAATGCCCCCTTGATCTCATCTCCACAATGACCCCTTGACCTCATCTCCACAATGCCCCCTTCTCTCCACATTGCCCCCTTCATCTCCATAATGCCCCCTTCTGTCCACAATGCCCCCTTGATCTCATCTCCACAATATTGCCCCCTTCATCTCCACAATGCCCCCTTCATCTCCACAATGCCCCTTCCACAATGCCCCCTTCATCTCCACAATGCCCCCTTCCTCTCCACAATGCCCCCTTCCACAATACCCCCTTCATCTCCAAAATGCCCCCTTCCACAATACCCCCTTCATCTCCACATTGCCCCTTCCTCAATGCCCCCATCTCCACAATGCACCCGTCTCCACATTGCTCCCTCATCTCCACAATACCCCCCTTCATCTCCACCATGCCCCTACCTGCAGTCCCTGGTGGTCTAGCGGCGTGGGGTGCGCCTCTAGTAATGCAGAGGCTGGGAGATGATGTCATCTCCTAGCGCTCTGTATTACTAGAACAGCACGCCGGCGGCCGTTGAAGGAGAGCTGCTGTGCAGCTCTGGAAGTGGCGGCGGTGGGCCCCCTTCGGTCACGGGCCCTCGGTCCGTGACTGAATGCCCGATGGTCAGTCCGCCCCTGAATGCAGGATTATGTGTTAACACTTTATCCTGCGTTGTTTGTAAAGTATTTTAATTGCGAATGGGGTGTCACTAATACTTGTATATTAACGTAGACACTTTGATTCCAAGTCATTTAACTATTTCACTCCCAATGCAATCTGCAATATATTGTACAGTAGCTAAATAGCGAATGCCAGTAAAAGTTATATAAACAAAGGATGTTTAATTATAATTAAAATATAAATGATGTTATTTTGTTACATTAAATAAATAGTTATAGTGCCTGACACACATCTTACCTAGAGATCCGATGTGTGCAGGCAATGACGCGCGCAGCCGAGAAGGGAGAGAGTGTCATGTGTATTGTAGGAGACGCGCCTGAGAGGCGCGCACTGCAGAGAGGAGGACAATGGGCAGAGTCTCCGAGCCTGATTGACAGGCAACGGAGCTGGCATTGCATGCTAAAATCCGATATGGCTACGGTCTACAACTTGTTGGGGCATATAATAAAGGTAAATTTATAGATTGTGCTTATAATTTTGGATGTATCTCATACATTTAAAGGCATGCATGCAATAGGGCTATCTAATTGGATAAGCCAAGTTGATATCCTACGATAGTTCCGCTTTAAAAAACAACAATAATAATGAATAGACAGTTTTAACGGGAGATTTAAATGGGACCTGGTTGGTTGGAGATGAAAGTTCCACATTAATGCTTATGTAAACTTCACTATTTGTGTTTATAAATTATCATGTATAAATAAAACACTTCAGTTTTGCTCTAGAGCATTTATTCAGTTACGCAGAGGTGTCAATAGGTCATCAAGTGACCAGACCTGCTCTACCTCTAGTCCTGCCCCCAGCACCATCAGTTAAACTAAGTGTGCCAACTTCTTTGGCCATTTTTGAATGTTGGGATGTGTGTTTGCTACTTCTCATCCTCAAGATCACAGTGAGGAGGAGAGAGGCAGAGAACAGTGACAGATAGAATGTATACTATACACTATCACAGTGAGGAGGAGGGAGGCAGAGAACAGTGACAGATATAATGTATACTATACACTATCACAGTGAGGAGGAGAGAGGCAGAGAACAGTGACAGATATAATGTATACTATACACTATCACAGTGAGGATGAGAGGGGCAGAGAACAGTGACAGATATAATGTATACTATACAATATCACAGTGAGGAAGAGAGGGGCAGAGAACAGTGACAGATATAATGTATACTATACAGCATCACAGTGAGGAGGAGAGAGGCAGAGAACAGTGACAGATATAATGTATACTATACACTATCACAGTGAGGAGGAGAGAGGCAGAGAACAGTGATAGAAGTAATGTATACTATACACTATCACAGTGAGGAGGAGAGGGGCAGAGAACGGTGACAGATATAATGTATACTATACACTATCACAGTGAGGAGGAGAGAGGCAGAGAACAGTGACAGGTATAATGTATACTATATACTATCACAGTGAGGAGGAGAGAGGCAGAGAACAGTGACAGATATATAATGTATACTATACACTATCACAGTGAGGAGGAGAGAGGCAGAGAACAGTGACAGATATAATGTATACTATACACTATCACAGTGAGGAGGAGAGAGGCAGAGAACAGTGACACGTATAATGTATACTATACGCTATCACAGTGAGGAGGAGAGAGGCAGAGAACAGTGACAGATAGAATGTATACTATACGCTATCACAGTGAGGAGGAGAGAGGCAGAGAACAGTGACAGGTATAATGTATACTATATACTATCACAGTGAGGAGGAGAGAGGCAGAGAACAGTGACAGATATATAATGTATACTATACACTATCACAGTGAGGAGGAGAGAGGCAGAGAACAGTGACAGATATAATGTATCCTATGCACTATCACAGTGAGGAGGAGAGAGGCAGAGAACAGTGACAGATATAATGTATACTATACGCTATCACAGTGAGGAGGAGAGAGGCAGAGAACAGTGACAGATATAATGTATACTATACGCTATCACAGTGAGGAGGAGAGAGGCAGAGAACAGTGACAGATATAATGTATACTATACGCTATCACAGTGAAGAGGAGACAGGCAGAGAACAGTGACAGATATAATGTATACTATACGCTATCACAGTGAGGAGGAGAGAGGCAGAGAACAGTGACAGATATAATGTATACTATACGCTATCACAGTGAGGAGGAGAGAGGCAGAGAACAGTGACAGATATAATGTATACTATACACTATCACAGTGAGGAGGAGAGAGGCAGAGAACAGTGACAGATATAATGTATACTATACGCTATCACAGTGAGGAGGAGAGAGGCAGAGAACAGTGACAGATATAATGTATACTATACGCTATCACAGTGAAGAGGAGACAGGCAGAGAACAGTGACAGATATAATGTATATTATACGCTATCACAGTGAGGAGGAGAGAGGCAGAGAACAGTGACAGATATAATGTATACTATACGCTATCACAGTGAGGAGGAGAGAGGCAGAGAACAGTGACAGATATAATGTATACTATACGCTATCACAGTGAGGAGGAGAGAGGCAGAGAACAGTGACAGATATAATGTATACTATACGCTATCACAGTGAGGAGGAGAGAGGCAGAGAACAGTGACAGATATAATGTATACTATACGCTATCACAGTGAGGAGGAGAGAGGCAGAGAACAGTGACAGATATAATGTATACTATACACTATCACAGTGAGGAGGAGAGAGGCAGAGAACAGTGACAGATATAATATATACTATACACTATCACAGTGAGGAGGAGAGAGGCAGAGAACAGTGACAGATATAATGTATACTATACGCTATCACAGTGAGGAGGAGAGAGGCAGAGAACAGTGACAGATATAATGTATACTATACGCTATCACAGTGAAGAGGAGACAGGCAGAGAACAGTGACAGATATAATGTATATTATACGCTATCACAGTGAGGAGGAGAGAGGCAGAGAACAGTGACAGATATAATGTATACTATACGCTATCACAGTGAGGAGGAGAGAGGCAGAGAACAGTGACAGATATAATGTATACTATACACTATCACAGTGAGGAGGAGAGAGGCAGAGAACAGTGACAGATATAATGTATACTATACACTATCACAGTGAGGAGGAGAGAGGCAGAGAACAGTGACAGATATAATATATACTATACACTATCACAGTGAGGAGGAGAGAGGCAGAGAACGATGACAGATATAATGTATACTATACACTATCACAGTGAGGAGGAGAGAGGCAGAGAACAGTGACAGATATAACGTATACTATAGGCTATCACAGTGAGGAGGAGAGAGGCAGAGAACAGTGATAGATATAATGTATACTATACAGTATCACAGTGAGGAGGAGAGAGGCAGAGAACAGTGACAGATATAACGTATACTATAGGCTATCACAGTGAGGAGGAGAGAGGCAGAGAACAGTGACAGATATAACGTATACTATAGGCTATCACAGTGAGGAGGAGAGAGGCAGAGAACAGTGACAGATATAATGTATACGATACACTATCACAGTGAGGAGGAGAGAGGCAGAGAACAGTGATACAATGTATACTATACGCTATCACAGTGAGGAGGAGAGAGGCAGAGAACAGTGATACAATGTATACTATACGCTATCACAGTGAGGAGGAGAGAGGCAGAGAACAGTGACAGATATAACGTATACTATACGCTATCACAGTGAGGAGGAGAGAGGCAGAGAACAGTGACAGATATAACGTATACTATAGGCTATCACAGTGAGGAGGAGAGAGGCAGAGAACAGTGACAGATATAATGTATACGATACACTATCACAGTGAGGAGGAGAGAGGCAGAGAACAGTGATACAATGTATACTATACGCTATCACAGTGAGGAGGAGAGAGGCAGAGAACAGTGACAGATATAACGTATACTATACGCTATCACAGTGAGGAGGAGAGAGGCAGAGAACAGTGACAGATAGAATGTATGCTATACGCTATCACAGTGAGGAGGAGAGAGGCAGAGAACAGTGACAGATATAATGTACACTATACACTATCACAGTGAGGAGGAGAGAGGCAGAGAACAGTGACAGATATAATGTATACTATACGCGATCACAGTGAGGAGGAGAGGGGCAGAGAACAGTGACAGATATAATGTATACTATACACTATCACAGTGAGGAGGAGAGGGGCAGAGAACAGTGACAGATATAATGTATACTATACACGATCACAGTGAGGAGGAGAGGTGCAGAGAACAGTGACAGATATAATATATACTATACACTATCACAGTGAGGAGGAGAGAGGCAGAGAACAGTGACAGATACAATATATTCTATACATTGCCTTTGTCATGTGACCTTTGTAGCAGCGATCACGTGCAGAGCCCCAGGGAAGAGGCTGAAACTGACTGGACTGGTCCTGGACCAGTCATTTACAACCCCCCGTCATGTTCACAGCACGCCCTGAGGTGCACTGCGATCATTAACCCTTAACATGCCAGGACCATCGTTCATTCTTCAAGGACGGATTCCTGTGATGGTCCTACTACGTCACCCAGTGTTACCGGGTTAAAGTTATATCAAGCAATTTAAATTTTTTTGTTTGTTTTCATTTAAGAATAGGTCTTCTGTAGTAGAGGCACTTTCTCCGTATAGCTGGGTTTCCTGCCCTGTTCCGCCCACTGCCCGCCATGTTCTTCCTCCTTTAGAGAGACCTAATATCTTCCTTAATGCAGTTCCAATTAAGCCCGGCCCACAATATACACTACAATGCATTATATGGGCACTCCCACCCCAGCACATCTTAGTACACACTAGCTCACACATCTGTGAGGGTCTAAAATTGGCTGAAAATGAGAATTGGCTCCACTGATAAGTATGCACACCGGCTGGGAGAAATGCAATATAAACTTTATATTGTGTGCTAAGCTCCTGGAATCTCTCATCTAAGAGGGCTGGAAGCTGTTAGCAACTCCTTATATTGTCCCATAAAAACAGCCAGAACATTTAATGAATTTACGCGTCTTGTACACCGATGTGAACCGCGACAGCCTAGCAATTCTCCCACAGTAAATTAACGCACACACAGAGGCCAGATAAATTGAGAGAGATATTTAATGGGACAAAGACATTAGGGAAGTCCCGCTGGCTGCTTAAGTTCAGATTTAGGGGGTGATTTTATCCAACATGGTAAAATTAGTAAGACATTAAGTATGTGTTAAAGGGGAACTGTACCATAGAAATAAGTGCTTCTTAATTTAATCCTTTGAGTTCCAGAACATTGCTCAGCAAATTACTTTGCTTAGAGTGCCCAAAAATAATCAAATAAAACTCCCCATAGGGAGAAAATAAACATTGAAAGAATTTACACTGGTATAAATTGGCCTTTTAACCCCTTAAATTCTGCAAACCTCCAAAGTGTCCATCTTTAAGAGATATTAGGGGTCCATACTTCCCAAGTGTTCCTCTTTAAGGAGGAACAGTCCCTCTTTGAGACCCAAATCCCTCTGTCCCTCTTTCCCACCCTGGTGTCCCTGTGTTTAGGAGATCAGACTGTGTGATGTGTATATAAGTGTATCACCCTGGTGTCCCTGTGTTTAGGAGATCAGACTGTGGGGTGTGTATAGAAGTGTATCACCCTGGTGTCCCTGTGTTTAGGAGATCAGACTGTGTGGTGTGTGTATATAATTGTATCACCCTGGTGTCCCTGTGTTTAGGAGATCAGACTGAGTGGTGTGTATAGAAGTGTATCACCCTGGTGTCCCTGTGTTTAGGAGATCAGACTGTGTGGTGTGTATAGAAGTGTATCACCCTGGTGTCCCTGTGTTTAGGAGATCAGACTGTGTGGTGTGTATAGAAGTGTATCACCCTGGTGTCCCTGTGTTTAGGAGATCAGACTGTGTGGTGTGTATAGAAGTATATCACCCTGGTGTCCCTGTGTTTAGGAGATCAGACTGTGTGGTGTGTATAGAAGTATATCACCCTGGTGTCCCTGTGTTTAGGAGATCAGACTGTGTGGTATGTATATAAGCGTATCACCCTGGTGTCCCTGTGTTTAGATCACACTGTGTGGTGTGTATATAAGTGTATCACCCTGGTGTCCCTGTGTTTAGGAGATCAGACTGTGTGGTGTATATATAAGTGTATCACCCCGGTGTCCCTGTGTTTAGGAGATCAGACTGTGTGGTGTGTATAGAAGTGTATTACCCTGGTGTCCCTGTGTTTAGGAGATCAGACTGTGTGGTGTGTATAGAAGTGTATCACCCTGGTGTCCCTGTGTTTAGGAGATCAGACTGTGTGGTGTGTATATAAGTGTATCACCCTGGTGTCCCTGTGGTTAGGAGATCAGACTGTGTGGTGTGTGTATATAAGTGTATCACCCTGGTGTCCCTGTGTTTAGGAGATCAGACTGTGTGGTGTGTATAGAAGTGTATCACCCTGGTGTCCCTGTGTTTAGGAGATCACACTGTGTGGTGTGTATATAAGTATATCACCCTGGTGTCCCTGTGTTTAGGAGATCAGACTGTGTGGTGTGTGTATATATAAGTGTATCACCCTGGTGTCCCTGTGTTTAGGAGATCAGACTGTGTGGTGTGTATATAAGTGTATCACCCTGGTGTCCCTGTGTTTAAGACATCAGACTGTGGTGTGTGTATATAAGTGTATCACCCTGGTGTCCCTGTTTACACATCAGTATGTGTGTATAAATTAGACTGTGTAAATAAAATACTTTGGTCTTGCCTTAAATAATTTATTCAGCTACACAGCGAGGTGTCAATAGGTCAGAAAATTACCTATAACATCTCGGTAATGCCCCCACCATCACCAGCCACGCCCCCACCATCACATGGCCATTTGAAATGTTAGGAGGTATGAATTCTGCAGATGTCTCCAACACAATGTTTAGCACTAATGTAGCAACTCATTTCATTGAAATGCATGGAATACCACTCTAGCACTCTAAGAGTTAAAAGCTTTGTTTAAATCAATTACAATTCAGGAATTTTATCTGTCCCCTATGAGGCTGCAGTATTTCTCCAGAACTGCTCTTTTGCATGCTGAACGTGGCCCTTAGTGCTGCGCGAATTCATTTTCCTTAATACAAATGGAATATTTTTTTGTTAATTTTTTTGGGGAGCTTGGCCACATCATAAAATGGCTTAGGGCATGGTCACCAACGTAATGCACCGGTCATTCAAGTATTAACCCTTTGAGTGCAATGCAATGACTGGCACTCAAATGAACAACCTTTTGAACACCAGAGGGGTACGCAAGGCATTGCAAAGCAATGCATTCCGTATCCCTCTGGCATTCAAAGGGGTTAAAAAGTCTAAATGTGTTGCACACCTCTCTGGTTTTTAAGGGGTTAAAGAATTGAAAAACGTTTTCATTCACTACCAAAGTAGGTCCTTATAGATCCATAGCATATCAATAAGCAGCGGCGAAACAATAGGGGTCGCATCTGTGACCGGGCCCGTCACACATCGGGGGCCTGGTCACCCCCTGCAATCCCCACGCCTGGCACCCGCAATATGCTCATCGCTGAGGTCGGCGCCTTCTTCGGCACAGACCTCTAGCAGCTGATCTCCCTCCGGCAATCTAGTAATGCAGAGCGGTGGGAGGTGACATCATCTCCTATCGTTCTGCATTACTGAAGAGAGGACTGCGCGGGAGCTTAACCTGTATAGAGGTCTGTGCAGGAGGCGGCACAGACCTCTCCTTCCACACCACTGGACCGCCAGGGAGTTTGGAGATGGGAATTTTGGAGATGGAGGAATTGTGGAGATTGTGGGGCAATGTGGAGATGGAGGCATTGTGGAGATTGGGGGGCAATATGGAGGTGGCCAGTGAAGATGGCCAATGTGGTTGAGGGTGGGGGCCATTGTGGTCGGGGGGGGAGTCCATGGCAATTCTTGCACCAGGGCCCAGTGGCTTCTAGTTATGCCTCTGACAATAGAACTGTGTTAAAGGGATAGTAATACTTCATTTTATCTTTATTTTATTTTGTAGGCATTAAAAAAACATGAAGAACGATATAAGTCTTATCTCTCAAACCTTTATGGTTTAAGAGATATTCACAAGCAAAGTATCCCCCCCCCTGTTCAGCCAGATCAGAAGGGAGGTGCCCAGGTAGACTGCAGAGAGGGACAATCTTCAATTAAGATAAGGGAAAAACCTGAAAAACTTGTCAAGGGGGCAGGGCTTTCATTGTTCTCATAGGAAGAAGATTGTCCCCTTCTGTTATCTGTCTGGTCTATGGACTGGATTCCACATCTGAGAAGAGATGGCTTACACTAGGCAAAAGGGGCGGGAGGGGAAACTTTGCTTGTGAATATCTCTCAAATCATTAAGGTTTGAGAGATAAGACTTATATCGTTCTTCATGTTTTTTTTTAATGCCTACAAAATAAAATAAAGTTAAAACGAAGTATTACTATCCCTTTAATTCCCAGTAATTTATACAGTGACGGAGGCTTCCTATAATAAAGATTACAGCACCAGCTTCTACTTGTTTTATGATTTCTAACAACAGTTTGAAACGGAAGAAGAAAACAGAACCTTGTACAATTCTCTACACTTCTCCGTTTTTTTTGCAGTCTCTCCATATATATATTTTTTTGAAAGACTGCAGTAATAGACGATAAATAAAATGTTTGCAGATAAACGGTTATTTCTGCCCCCCCCCCCAAAAAAAATATATATATAAATAAAATCCAGCAGCACTCACGGCTGGAAATGAAGTGGCTTCTCGATAAATTGTGCCCGAGTCTCCGTGCCTCTTTTTAGACAAGCACATCTGTACACAAAACGCACCCTTCACATAACCTCTGCCGGCTGATTAATGGACTCTGGCAAGCATTCAGCCGTTCCAAGCCAGAACTACAGAATCCCAAGTTTTTCACAAGTCCCGTGGGCCAAGACATCCACATAAAGCTGCCTCTTCATAGCTGCGATGGAAGAAATATGCAAACCTTGCAAGCTACACAATATATTTTATTTTATTCTTCCTCGATCCAGAGATCCGAAATTAAAGGGATAGTAACACTTTATATTAAAAAAAATATATACGTTGCACAGTTTCATTCTGCTAAGTAAAACGTGGTAACACCACTATGGAAAGGCATCTTATTCAAAAGTTGTTGCATGTAAAACTTCACATTTTTTTGAGCGCAGTACGTCAATGGCCTGACATTTTTCAGTGGCGTGGTTGCTACTAGACTTGTGCATGGGCAAAGTTTTCGGTAAAATTCGAACAAATTTTTTTTTTCTAATTCGGATGATCCTAATTTCGGACCGGGCCTGTTCGATTCGAATGAAATTCGGCTGAAATTAACATGGGTTAAATTATAGCAGTGCGCCTCCGTGCACGCTGCTATCATTCTTTGCAGACAGGGTGTGCATTTAGAAAAAGATCCATCCCAAAAACGGACATTGTCATACATTGCCAATCTGTGCATGTCACCTCTACTCTAGCATGGGATGCCAGTCACAATGCAAACGTCGAACATCGAGAACCCATGCCTGACATTCAATTTAGCATGTTCGAACATCGAAACCCCATGCCTGTATCACGGTGCCCGTGATTGCTGCAGTTCCTGGTCTGTCACCAGTAGGGGGCTGCTATTGGCTGTCTGCAGATAGCCCGCCTTTCATTGCCTATTTAAACCTGGATTGGGCACCCTTTGGTTGCCCTTTCGTGTTGTTTCTGACCTTCTTGCTATCACTATGCCAGTGATAGCTGGGCCTCTGTTCCAGTGTTCCCGAGTTCCTGATCTCATGTGTTCCTGAGTTCCTGATCTCTACTGTTCCAGTGTTTCCTGCATGCTGAAGTACTTCCAGTCCTGGTTCCGGCCTAGTCTCTGGTGTTGCAGTTCCTGCTGAACTTCTTCTCTGCTGTTTCCTGACCTGACTGATCGTTGCTGGTTCCTGTCATCGCATCGCCTGTCTCCTGTATCCTGGCGACCTCCTGCCTGGTCGCGTCGGCGACATTGCTTGTTACTCCAGTGTGCGGTCACTGGTTTGCTCCAAAGCCTATCGGCTATACAATTCTGTGTTGGTCCCAGCGTGTGGACGCTGGTTTGCTCCAAAGCCTTGCGGCTAGACAAACTCGCCTGTTACACCAGTGTGCGGTCACTGGTTTGCTCCAAAGCCTATCGGCTATATAATCCTGTGTTAGTCCCAGCGTGCGGACTTTGGTTTGCTCCAAAGCCTTGCGGCTAGACAAACTCGCTTATTACACCAGTGTGCAGTCACTGGTTTGCTCCAAAGCCTATCGGCTATACAATCCTGTGTTGGTCCCAGCGTGCGGACGCTGGTTTGCTCCAAAGCCTTGCGGCTATACAAACTCGCTTGTTACACCAGTGTGCGGTCACTGGTTTGCTCCAAAGCCTATCAGCTATACAATTCTGTGTTGGTCCCAGCGTGCGGACGCTGGTTTGCTCCTAAGCCTTGCGGCTATACTAACTCGCTTGTTACACCAGTGTGCGGTCACTGGTTTGCTCCTAAGCCTATCGGCTATACAATTCAGTGTTGGTCCCAGCGTGAGGACGCTGGTTTGCTCCAAAGCCTTGCAGCTTTACTATTCCCCTGTTGGTCTCAGTGTGTGTACACTGGGTTGCTTACGATCCTGTCAATTTGCCATTATCATCTGACTGCTGCTATTATCTCTGGGCTGCCCTGCCCGGTATTGGTAAGGCCGGTAGAACCTTTTGCCACATTCCATCTGAGGTTGCCTTACCCGGTATTGGCAGGGCCGGTAGAGCCTACATTATGAATCTATTGAGGCTGCCTTGCCCGGTAATTTGGTAAGGCCGGTAGAACCGTTATGTGATTGTCACCGCCGTGCCGACTCCCGGCGGTGCTCCTGTCGCTCGGTGGCTTCCGGGTTCGGACGCGCGCATGCGCAGTCCTCTTCATGAAGCCGGTTTGGCTTCACTATTTAAGGCGCCCTCTCCCTGCAACGGACGCGTTGTCTGAGCGTCCATTCGGGTGAACAGGGCTAGTAGAGCCTCGTTCACCTTCCTCTAGTCCAGCTTTCTTGTGTCCTGCTCCAGTTCCCAGTGCCCAGTCCTGCTGTCTGTGTTCCGGTTGCCTGCAGTCTGTGTCCAGTCTCCAGTCCTGCTGAGGTCAGTGCAAGCACTCCTGTATCCAGCCCTGGTCAGTCCTGTGTCCAGTTTCCTGCTCTGGTCAGTCTGCACTCCTGTATCCTGCTCTGGTCAGTCCTGTGTCCTGTATCCTGCTCTGGTCAGTCTGCACTCCTGTATCCTGCTCTGGTCAGTCTGCACTCCTGTATCCTGCTCTGGTCAGTCCTGTGTCCTGTATCCTGCTCTGGTCAGTCCGGTATCCTGTATCCTGCTCTGGTCAGTCCTGTGTCCTGTATCCTGCTCTGGTCAGTCCGGTATCCTGTATCCTGCTCTGGTCAGTCTGCACTCCTGTATCCTGCTCTGGTCAGTCCGGTATCCTGTATCCTGCTCTGGTCAGTCCTGTGTCCTGTATCCTGTATCCTGCTCTGGTCAGTCCAGTGTCCTGTATCCTGTATCCTGCTCTGGTCAGTCCTGTGTGTCCTGCCTTGTTCAGTCCGGTGTCCTGTATCCTGCTCTGGTCAGTCCGGTATCCTGTATCCTGCTCTGGTCAGTCCTGTATCCTGCTCTGGTCAGTCCTGTGTGTCCTGCCTTGTTCAGTCCAGTGTCCTGTATCCTGCTCTGGTCAGTCCTGTATCCTGTATCCTGCTCTGGTCAGTCCTGTGTCCTGTATCCTGTATCTAGCTCTGGTCAGTCCTGTGTGTCCTGCCTAGTTCAGTCCTGTGTCCAGTTTCCAGTGTCCTGCTGTGGTCAGTCCCGTGTCCTGCTCCTGTCTGTCCTGTGTCCAGTATCCTGTGACAAGTCCTAGTGTCCTACTATTCCATCTTCTTGGAGGCAGTTTCTCCCTGAGGTGATTGGGGTATAGTCCAACCATAGTGGGGTATCCTGAGCCCCCGGAGGCTCAACCGAAGGGGGCTATCTAGCCTTGCGGCTAGCACCTTTAGACGGCTTAGGCCGCAGCACACCCCCCTACGGTTGGCCTACGCACTCCAGCGTCGCCCTCTAGCGACGCTCTCTAGCCTCTAGCCCCAATCACCTTTGTTGGAGGAGTATCTTTTCCCTTCTTCTGAGCTTCTGTGTTAGGCTAGTCGTGACAGTGATTCCATCTGCAGGTTGCCTTACCCGGTATTGGCAAGGCCGGTAGAGCCTAACATTCTATTACTTCAGACTGTCCTGTCCGGTATATTGACAGGACCGGTAGAGTCTGCCTTCTGTCTTGTTATATTCTGGATATATCTGTATGTATGTGTATGCCATCCTACGTTATCAATTTATTATTTCAATAAAATTGATTTTTACCTAAAACTTGTGTCTGAGAGTCATAATAAACCGTGACAGCCTGTCCTTCAATATAGCATATTCTCGAACATCGAAAACCCATGCCTGTCATTCAATTTAGCATATGCTCGAACATCGAAAACCCATGCCTGTCACATCCTACTCAACATAAGTGGTCGACTCGAACATGGACAAACTACATGTCACATTCTATGGATAAAGATTAAGGTTTCATTTTCTGGTACCAGCCTCCTACCCTACTGTCCCTCTTTAGTACCCAAATTCCTCTCTCTCGTTTTACTATCCTGATTTCCCCTCATATCAGATAACTCTATGTGTATATACATTGTAGTGTTTCATACTGCATCAAGAATAAACATCAATGATTGTAATGTGATAGATGTAATGTGTTAAAAAGAAAAATTGAGACATTCTGTTGTGAACAAACTGCAACACAGAAGAGAAATAAAAAAAAAAAATGCTTGACATCTATACTGAAGAGGGGTCCACAGCATTGTCTTAGTATAGCAATATCACCGTTTTCCGTGAGGGTGCAATACAGGGCTCTACGGTAATTGCTGGGCATTTCCCAATGTCATAATCAGGGGATGATGGGAGTTGTATTCTAACTACTGTTAGGAAACACATACGTGATGCACATTCATCTCCCACCTAGAAATTATTTACACACGAGGCAACTCCCCCAAGTAATACCTAGCCCCTTTCCAAGTGAAAGGACTTCCAGAAAGGCTTCAGATCTGTTAGTGACTCACCTGTTATTGCCAGTCAGCGGGACCCGGAGAGTAGGAGGGGGTGATGTTATGGCTGCAGATTAAGTCTGGCACGGCGCTCTTAGTTGGTCACTCGTCACAATGTTGAATCTCAGCCCGGCCAGCACCTTCTGGGTGGAGACACCTCACAGCAATCCTGTTCAGGACACATCATGCACTGTCGTGCACTCATACTAGGGATCCCAAATGTTTAGACTCATTTTGTACAGGGGGCACCCTCCTCTATTTGTAAAACCTCTCTAGCAAATCTGGGATGGTAGACCTATGTACTAAAGTCTTGACTTTAGGTGGGTGATAAACAATACAAAATAGGCATAATGTTTCACTATCACATAATTCACGTCACTGAAGCAGCCAGCAGGCATCGCCACTGAGTGAGCATAGGGCTGCCCGGCTGCTGACAGTCACACTGATGGGACACCCTGCAACACAGAACTGGCGGAAACGCACAAAATAAACATGCTATGGGACGGCAAATTGCCTCCCCTGTCAAAGTGCCACCTGGGTCCATGGACCCACTGGGACCCATGTAAGGGCCAGCCCTGTATTCGAACAAATACCTAATATTTTTTTATATTTTGCACAGGAACAAATATTACTTGCTCTTGCAGTGGCAATAACTGGAACTAATGCTGGCTGCCTACCTATGCCTAGCCTAATGCTACCTGCCTGCCTACACAACAACTGTACACTCTCTAATCTCTTCTCTCTCTGAGCTCCAACAACCCAATGAGGAAATGCAGGCTGTCTGTCTGTGTGACTGTGTCATTAGTCCAACCCCCATCATGAAACGAAGAAGGCTATTCGAATACAGACAAAAGAGGGAAGTAGTGCATGAAACGGAGAATGGAATTGGACTAGAGACATGGAGGGAAAATTATGGAGGGAAAGTAATTGAGCGCGCACAGGAAGTACATAATGTCCTGGTCAAAAGTAGTCAAAACTTTTGGAAATGTGTCGATTGCCGAAACTTCCGAAAGTTTTGACGAATTTCGGTCCTGGGCTGTTCGAAGTCGGATCATTTTTTCCGAATGACCCTTGAGTTTCGGATTGGCCGAATGTCTCCGAATGACCCCATTTTCGACGAAATCCGAATGTCTCCGAATGAATTCGCACAAGTCTAGTTGCTACATCATCCTATGGAGAGTGTGACGGTACCAGTGGACACCCCATATTGTAGATATTAAAAATATTAATGCAATGACGCACGTCCTGTCTCTCAAACATATATAGTTCGAGAGATATAAACTTCTAAAGTTCCCCCCTCCTGCCTCTTTCACAGACGTCATTGCTCTATCTGACAGAAGGAGATCCTGGTCCCGGGAGCGGCCGGCGGCTCTTCAGCAGAGCCAACATAGTGTTACATAGAAAGGAATACTTCATTGGAACGGTCTACAAAGTGTGCTTGCAAACCAGACACACTTTGTAGACCGTTCCAATGAAGTATTTCTTTCTAGAACACTATTTCAGCTCTACTGAAGAGCCGCCGGCCGGTCCCGGTAAGAGGATCTCCTTCTGTCAGATAGAGCAATGATGTCTGTGAAAGGGGGAAACTTTAGAAGCTTATATCTCTCAAACCATATATATTTGAGAGACGGGACGTACGTCATTGCATTTATATTTTTAATATGTACAATATTAAACTTTGTTAAAAGCAACCATTAATATCACTTTAAACATGTAATAATCATCGTGTTTTAGTGCTGTGAGTTTCTCTTTGATTGTTTTCAATGGATACACCCTTGGACGCCAAAGGCCTGATCAGTGTACTGCCGGAACGGTGCAGTCATGCGCAGTAGAGATTTCCGGAACGATGCAGTCATGTGCAGTAGAGACTGCCCGAACGATGCAGTCATGTGCAGTAGAGACTGCCCGAACGATGCAGTCATGTGCAGTAGAGATTTCCGGAATTATGCAGTCATGCGCAGTAAAGATTGTCGGAACGATGCAGTCATGCGCAGTAGAAACTGCTGGAACGATGCAGTCATGCGCAGTAAAGATTGTCGGAACGATGCAGTCATGCGCAGTAGAGACTGGCCGGAACGACGCAGTCATGCACAGTAGAGACTGGCCGGAACGACGCAGTCATGCGCAGTAGAGACTGGCCGGAACTACGCAGTCATGCGCAGTAGAGACTGGCCGGAACGACGCAGTCATGCGCAGTAGAGACTGGCCGGAACGATGCAGTCATGCGCAGTAGAGACTGGCCGGAACGACGCAGTCATGTGCAGTAGAGACTGCCAGAACGTTGCAGACATCCGCAGTAGAGATTGCCGGAGTGATGCAGTCATGCGCAATAGAGACTGTCCAAACACGCTTTTTACAGAGCGGGGAGATCCAAGAGGCTCACCGCCGGGGCTGCCGAGTGGCACTTTAGCCCTTCGACACGGGTCTTCTTACTAGTTCTCTATATGTAGGTAGACTGCCTCCAAGTGTAGTAGTCGGTTATAAATGATGCCCACTTTTTCCGCTCCGTTTTTATGCACTCACTTGATTGGGAGGCTTGTTCTGCCCATCCGTGGATACAGCGCACACTGGTTTGGAATTCCCTCTGGGTCCGTTACCCCCCGGGTCTCTGGATATTCTGCAACTCAAGGGTCCATCTTACATGTTGTTCCCATATAACTGGAATCCACATATACAAAAAATACAGGCTAAAAGACCACCTAACCCTATGAGTGCCAGAGAGGTATCCAACACATTGCAACTCAATGCATTGGATACCTCAATGGCACTCAAGGGGTTAAAAGTGACCTATGGGGACCTTCATTTGATGATACTGGCCCTAAAACTGATGTATATTAATAGGATATCAAGATTAATAGATTTTAATTGAAAAGAAAAAAAAACAAGGTCAACAAATTGGAGTGGGTATACAAAGCTATCCCCACAACAGACAAAATATATTATTAGTCTAAACCACCAATTGTCTAAAAATACTCGGTAAAAGAATAAAATAACTCAGTAAAACATATTGTGACTAAATACAACAGCTCAACGCGTTTCGTGACTAAAATAGTCTCGGTCATCTTGTTAACAGAAAAAAACAAAACCTTTTGTGTGGACATTGAGGGCCAGTAGGTGGGGGGGGCTTGGCAAGTCACCCATGTGAACATCTCCTTATTGAGAAGTTTCTGGCAGAAGGTGGGTTAATGTAAAATACAAATTTAGCTGATCACAGCTGGTTAAATTCTTCCGTTCCAGTGGAATTTGCAAAGATTTGTCATGTTATACACTGCACAACACTCTACCACTCAAAATATATTTATCGTTTACAAATAACGTCATTTATTTATCACAAAGAAACTGCTATGAGCAGGGCGAGGGTGGGAACAACAGCCTTGGTTTTCGGTACACCAGCTCTGCATGTATTCCATTCATTTTCAATACCCGCTCTTCATTATCAAACGAAGGAGACAGAGACCAGGAAGTAGAGAGATTAAACATCAGGTAGTAAATTGAATCCTAAAACTTTACGGCCACCTTGCCTGGATAACTTACACAAATCATTAAATAGAACTACAACCTGTCAGCGGAAGATTTAACATGAACGATTTTCACTTGTTACTAAACTAATATTTACCAATTTGCTTTCACAGCAAGTGAAGCACCATAATCTTCCCTCTGTGATGCTGATGTATTAAGAAATGTACTAAGAAATGTGGTGCAATTCCTGAGTAAACCAGCTGCGCCATAGTAAAGAAATTAAAATGACCACTGATTAAAATGGGCGTACCTGGGAACTTCCTCATATTGATCCCCCGGAGAGTGTCCGTGCTCTGCCGACCAGGGGGATGTCAATGATACGATTCGCAAGGTAAAGGGGGTGGGGTGTTTAATTGTGAGGGTGAGACTTAATAAGCTTTGTGTCATTAAGAGGGTGGGAAGGAGGAGAAGTGGGCAGAACAGTGTTGATAGAAGGAGAAGTGGTAGAAGGAGGAGAAGTGGGCAGAACAGGGTGAGAAGGAGAAGTAGGAGAAACAGGGTGGGAAGGAGGAGAAGTGGGAGGAACAGGGTGGGAAGGAGGAGAAGTGGGAGGAACAGGGTGGGAAAGAGGAGAAGTTGGTGAGAAGTGGGTGGAACAGGGTGGGAAGGAGGAGAAGTGGGAGGAACAGGGTGGGAAGGAGGAGAAGTGGGAGGAACAGGGTAGAACAGGGTGGGAAAGAGGAGAAGTTGGTGAGAAGTGGGTGGAACAGGGTGGGAAGGAGGAGAAGTGGGAGGAACAGGGTGGGAAGTGGGAGGAAGTGGGAGGAACAGGGTGGGAAGGAGGAGAAGTGGGAGGAAGTGGGAGGAACAGGGTGGGAAGGAGGAGAAGTGGGAGGAACAGGGTGGGAAGGAGGAGAAGTGGGAGGAACAGGGTGGGAAGTGGGAGGAAGTGGGAGGAACAGGGTGGGAAGGAGCAGAAGTGGGAGGAACAGGGTGGGAAGGAGGAGAAGTGGGAGGAAGTGGGAGGAACAGGGTGGGAAGGAGGAGAAGTGGGAGGAACAGGGTGGGAAGGAGGAGAAGTGGGAGGAAGTGGGAGGAACAGGGTGGGAAGGAGGAGAAGTGGGAAGAACAGGGTGGGAAGGAGGAGAAGTGGGAGGATGAGGGTGGGAAGGAGAAGAAAGACCACCACCACAGAATGAGCCTCTGTACCCGGAGACCCAGTAATTCAGTCTGAAAAACGGAGCCTCCGGTGCAGATCCAGAGTTCCCAGGTACGGGGCTTTTAACCCCTTCAGTGCAATATATGCTCCCCAACACCTTATGTAACTACACAGAAATGATAAATTAAATGAACTTCATAATGAGTGACCACACCTAGTTTAAACCCTTAAGGACTAATGATGCGTTAGGACCGTCATGGCAGTCTGGCATTTAAGACCGGTGACGGTCCTGGCATGTCATGGAATTGCGGAGTTGCCGAGCGGCACGCCCAGAATCCATTTCTACAATAAAAAAAATACAGTGGTCCTTAACGGTCACCCTCCGCAGATCAGGCGGGCGGTTGTTCAGGGGTTAACCTAGAGAGATCTCCAATACATTGTTTAGCATCTCTCTCTAGCATCCAAGGGGTTAAATATTCCTGTAAAGGGGTACATAAAGTGCTGCAGGGACATTGAGATTTCTCTGGCCACACCCACAGCGCAGTCGTCACCTCTTATAACGTGGAGCTCTAGGAAGAAGCCTAGTCTGCCTATTGGTAGATCTGGTCCTGATTATTATATGAAGCGCTTCATAACGGCCGATTAACTCAGCGCTTGTCACATGTTAAAGGGTGACTTTTACCAAAATTAAATTGACCCCCAATTCCTTATTAAAGGGATAGTAATACTTCGTTTTATCTTTATTTTATTTTGTAGGCATTAAAAAAACATGAAGAATGATATAAGTCTTATCTCTCATACCTTTATGGTTTACGAGATATTCACAAGCAAAGTATCCCCCCCCCCGTTCAGCCAGATCAGAAGGGAGGTGCCCAGGTAGACTGCAGAGAGGGACAATCTTCAATTAAGATAAGGGAAAAACCTGAAAAACCTGTCAAGGGGGGCAGGGCTTTCATTGTTCTCATAAGAAGAAGATTGTCCCCTTCTGTTATCTGTCTGGTCTATGGACTGCATTCCACATCTGAGAAGAGATGGCTTACACTAGGTAAAAGGGGCGGGAGGGGAAACTTTGCTTGTGAATAACTCTCAAACCATAAAGGTATGAGAGATAAGACTTATATCGTTCTTCATGTTTTTTTAGTGCCTACAAAATAAAGTAAAGTTAAAATGAAGTATTACTATCCCTTTAACATAGCGACAGGCATATATATACTGTTATTATACTGAATAAGTCCTGCATTATTAAGAAATACGACTTGTTCGGCAGGCATCAGTGGGCAACAGCGCAGACATCTTGCAGAAAAGGAATCTGTGAGTCTGCGCCGTCCGTCCCGTTCACCCCCAGGATTGGCGAGTGGAGTTCCTTGGTACCTTAAGGCGCTGGAAGGGACTGACGGCGCAGGAGCACAGGGAGCCTACTGCAAGATCCCTGCCACAGATGCCTGACGAATACATTGTATTTCTCAATAATGCCGGACGTATTCAGCATAATAACAGTATGTATACGCTTATCGCTATGTTAATAAGGATTTGGGGGTGTCACTTTAATTTTGATGAAAGTTCTGCTTTAAAGGGATAGTAATGTTTCACAATAAAAGCAGCTCCAATAATCTTCATAGTATTTGGACCTTGGAGAGTGTTATCTCAATTCTGTCAGAGTTGTAGTTCAAGAGTAATTGAATGATAAAGTATCCCCTCCCACCCCTTTTACTGATGTAATACTGCTCACTTCAGAGTTGTAGTTCAAGAGTAATTGAATGATAAAGATTGCCCCTTGCTGTGACCTGTCCGGTCAAGAGACCATATTCCACATCTGAGTTGAGCAGTGTTATACTAGGTAAAAGGGGCGGGAGTGGGATACTTTATCATTCAATTACTCTTGTACTACAACTCTGACATTATTGAAATAACACTCTCCATGGCCCAAATACTATGAAGATTAATTGAAAATGCTTTTATTTTGAAACAATACTATCTCTTTAAAGGGATAGTAATACTTCTTTTTCTCTTTATTTTATTTTGTAGGCATTAAAAAAACATGAAGAACTATATAAGTTTTATCTCTCAAACCTTTATGGTTTGAGAGATATTCACAAGCAAAGTTCCTCTCCCGTCCCTTTTACCTAGTGTAAGCCATCTCTTCTCAGATGTGGAATCCAGTCCATAGACCAGACAGATAACAGAAGGGGACAATATTCTTCCTATGAGAACAATGAAAGCCCTGCCCCCTTGACAAGTTTTTCAGGTTTTTCCCTTATCTTAATTGAAGATTGTCCCTCTCTGCAGTCTACCTGGGCACCTCCCTTCTGATCTGGCTGAGCAGTGTTACATCAGTAAAAGGGGCGGGAGGTGGATACTTTGTCATTGAATTACTCTAGTACTACAACTCTGACAGTACTGAAATAACACTTTCCAAAGTCCAAATACTATGATGATTAATTAGAGCTGCTTTTATTTTGAAACAATATTATCCCTTGAAAGCAGCTTGCTGCAACTTTGGTGCGAGAGTGTGTTTTACCTCCACCAAATTACAGCTACTCGTTTCATCACAATGGAATCACACAAGACACGCAGGGAGCTGTATTTGTACTTTGTCAACTGTTTGCACAGAGAATAAAGGAATCTGGGTCACAAAGAAGAGAAAAAAAAAACTTTCTACAAGTCGCATCTATAGCACATGTAAATTACTGTCAACTGCATGAAAAAAAGCAGTTAAAAAGTGTCATTTTTTTCCAGATGATTTCACTGCTACAAACCAGTCACCCGTGTGAATATAGCCAAAGAGCGAGTTGTGAGTACTGCGGATGCCAGGCTCACCCTGTAAGCCCCAGACACAGCTCGTACCCGCTCAGCGCTCCACATCGCCAGCCGTCAGCTCATCCTTCATGCAAACGCTTTCATTTAAATTCTGAAGGTAGCGGCACAGATTTACACATTAAACTGATTGATGCTGCACGAATGATCAGAGATGAGCTCACCTTGTGGTCATATAACCATAAAAGGTTCTGAGCGGATCATTAACTTCCCATCCAGGGCATCTGCTATGGGCACGAAATGGAAGGAAACGCTTTACACCAGGTAACCTTAATCAGGTCGGCATTGCAGAAGGTACCAACATGATATGAGCTCTTCCCTGCACTTCAACCTGCAGCTGCTATAAAGAGGAACCATTACATGTTTCCTATCCTATTCACTGCTCAGCTCAGACAGTGTCATCTTCTGTTTCATAACTGTGACACTATGTATAGAAGTCTGTGGGCCCTATTCATTAGCTAAAGATTCTTTCAACCCTTTGAATGCCAGAGGGGTACGCAATGCGTTGCGTACCCCTCTGGCACTCAAGGGGTTAACCCTTAGAATGATAGACAGGTCTCCAACCTAGGTGACCTCTCAGGCGTTCAAGGCGTTAAAAATCCCATTTAAATCCATGAGAAATCGAGGAATTTTTCCTTTTTTAGATTCCTGAATAAGGATTTATTTTTTGATTTTTCCTAGCTGCAGACTTCCATTTTCTAGTCTGCAGCTGGAGTTTATCCCACCGCAAAATCACTCTTTGCGGAAAATTTACATACAAAATGGAACCTAGAAATCTCATATTTACTAAGAAAATAAACCAGATAAACAATGAATGAAACAATTTGACGACGCAGTAAGGGAGCGCTGCAACAGACCGGCTACATCCAAACAGCCAACTGGATCACAATTCTTTCCATAAAATCATTTTTTTATTAGTACAAAACTAAAAACATCTTCAGGTCACAGGATAAAACGCATTTTGTGATAGTCTCACTTAAACATAGGGACCCATGATTAAGTGACACTATCACGAAACGCGTTAGGCTGATGTTTACCATTTATGTTTACAAGTGCAATTTAAGTTTCTGATTGGCTCCCGCCACGGTAGCCATTTTGTGCTCTTTCCAGAACGAGTATCCTACGCAGGGCTTGGACTCTCCTTCTCTCCTCTGCTGATTAACCCTTCGCCTGCCAGATAAGTCTAGTTTAGCGATTTCTGGGGTGAAACTTTAATCCTACACACTGTAATTGGGTGATTTCTTATACAATAAGGTTATTGACACTGTGAGAATGTCTATACCGTTGAAGCTTGGGGCCAGACCTAAGACTAAGGATGCTGGGGTCTCTGTATACCCCATTGTGCATTGCTCTTCCTGTCATTCAGGGCTACCTAGAGAATTCTCAGGTCATTTATGCCCAGCATGTTCTGATGTCCCTGAGAGTCTCCCAGGGACCTTCAGCCATGCATTAGAGCCAGTTTGGGTGCAAGAGTTCAAGGCTGCTACCAGGGACCTTAGGTCTACATTGCAACTCTTTCCATCCCAGTTACAAGGGGTCTTCCATTCTTGGCAGACCCCCTCCTTCGTCACGTCTTCCCTGCAAAACCTCTCTAGCATTGAACAGGTTTAAAAGTTCTATTAAAGTGTAAGTGAATTTAGGAATTTTTATTTGCCCCCTATGGTGCAGTCGGTTTACTCCAAAATAAATCTGGGTTCATGAGCCACAATTAACAATAATTCTCTGTCATCGCACAGGGTAATTTTGACCCTTGCAGTGCCGCTCAGCCCCTCTCTGTGAAATAAAGCATCTTCTCTCCCACTGTGAATAATGATCAGTCTGATGCTGGTCCTTCAGTTTAGTGCCTGAATAAAAACCTCTGTTACACCCCTCTGAGTCAGCATTTATACTATACATGTTCCCCTATATTGCATTTACATCAGAGTCACTCATTCCAAGCTTCTATAAACAATCCATCTATGGATACAAAACAGAATGTAGCTCAGATTGCAGGGCTTCTGCACCAAATAAATCATTTTACAGACACCAGCAAACAGGAAAATATACTTAAAGATATTCATTTAGTTAATTTCCCCATAAAATGGATTTGGCTCTTACGTAGAGACACCACAAAGGAACTGAGAGGTCAAGTTATAACTGGTGATTTTACACATTTTCCCCAATAAAGTATTTAAACAATAATATTGCGCTTGTCACTCAAGTGTAAGCCGAGTTCTCCCCGTGACCTGAGGGTTGACCGAACGTCCCAGTATCACTGGCTGTGACAGCTGATTGGCAGATACATTGTATCCAGAACGTCCATCAGGAGCAAACAAAGTGTCCGATTTCCAGTAGTTTCCGGCCTCGGACATCTCCAGGGACAGACAGACAGGAAGTCCCAGCTGGTTCATCTCACAGCAATGAGGAATATTGTGGGCAATACGCACAAATCCAAAAGGGGAGCAATTCTGGGGTAAAGCGGCCTCACCTTAGTCCCACTGAGGCTGATACACAAAGAAATGGGACATTTTAGAGGCAAACCAACTGCACCATAGGGAGAAATCAACATCCCCATTGTTTTAAAGAGATATCAATCATTTACTTTGACTTTACTTATTCTGCAAGCAGATAAAATCTAATCGCCTAAGATTATTATATTTATTTATATTTCGTCTTTACCTATTTTTTTTCTCCTTTACATCACTGACAGTGAGCTCCCTGGATCTGTTTCCTGAAAGTTTTCTGTGATGGACGGTGAGAGCAGAAATAGTGCTACAATGAGGAAAAGATACAGTGTATAAGAGATGGTGATACAATGTAGAACAGCCTGCTCCCAGTGCTGCAGGAATAGTGCAGGATAGTGTTACAAAATGGAAAAGATACAATGTAAAAGAGATGGTGATACAATGTAGAACAGCCTGCTCTCAGTGCTGTAGGAAAAGTGCAGGACAGTGTTACAACATGGAAAAGATACAATGTAAAAGAGATGGTGATACAATGTAGAATAGCTGCCTCTGGTCTATTGAATACAGCAGAAAGAGCGCTCAGTGCCGCTGGGATCGTGTTACATTGTATCACTGTGCAAACAGAGCACCCAGTGCTGCAGAGACAGTGTTACAGCACAGAAAGCATATAAGAGGGGGTTATGCACCAAGGTGTGATAAAGTAGAGATAACTTCTCCAGTTCCTATGTTATTCTATGGAGCCTGTTCACTAAGATTTCTCCAACTTTGGAGATCTTATTGCATTGTGTCTATAGAATAACATAGGGAACTGGAGAAGTGATATCACTGGAGAAGTCATCTCTACATTATCTCCTCTTTATCACCACTTAGTGAATCGTTCTCAATGTATAACAGACAGTGATAAAATGTAGAAAAGTTGCCTCTGGTCTATTGAATACAGCACACAGAGCACAGAGTCCTACAG
Organism: Rhinophrynus dorsalis; assembly: GCA_037306005.1. Lineage (NCBI taxonomy): Eukaryota > Metazoa > Chordata > Amphibia > Anura > Rhinophrynidae > Rhinophrynus > Rhinophrynus dorsalis. The sequence goes on from CM074725.1 coordinate 254,847,298, forward strand.
AGATAGTGTTACGTTGTATCTCTGTGCACACAGAGCACCCAGTCATGCAGGGATATTGTTACATTGTATCACTGTGCAGACACACCCAGTGCTGAAGAGATAGTGTTACATTGTATCACTGTGCAGACACACCCAGTGCTGAAGAGATAGTGTTACATTGTATCACTGTCCACACAGAGCACCCAGTCCTGCAAGGATAGTGTTACATTGTATCACTGCATGCAGAACACCCAGTGCTGGAGAGATAGTTTTACATTGTATCACATTGCAGACAGAGTATCCAGTGCTGCAGAGATAATGATACAATGTAACAATATATATGCTTTTAAAGTCCCTGACAGAAATCTCCATGGAAACAGAAGTTCAGGGAGCTCACTGACAGGCACATGGAAGTTTTTTTAAAAATAGGTGAATATGAAAAAATAATACTAACACGTCAGCAGTTTGCCTTTATATGTTATGTGCTTTCAGAATATGCAGTCAAATTAAACATTCACTTGCGTTAAATGAGTTGTTTAACCCCTTGAACACTCAAGAAGTTAAAAGCTCCATTTAACCCAAAGGGACATTTTATTTTTCCCCTATAGTGCAGTTGGTTGGGCCCTGAATTGCTCCACTTCTCCCTGGTACATGAGCCTCAGTAGTCCACGGGCGAAGGTCTTTTGTTTCTTCCCGATGTCTGAATGTTTTGTAACTTAATGAGCCCTGACAGCTCTCCCCTACATGAGGGGGCCGTGGGCGGACAATATAAAATGGGGAGTCTCTGTGGGTTGTGCTGAGAGAGCGCACAGCATTCCGGAGCACTGCCAACAACCCGGCTCCCATTGTCCCACCCAGAGCAGCCCCCTTTGTGCCTGAGAAAAGGAAATCTCTCTGGCCTTTCTGTCCTGAAAAGGCCTTCAGAGTTCACTGTGATTGGCTGCGCCGGGGCCCGGAGCTTTGCCTTCTCCATCGCTGTGTCCGTAGGGGGCAGGAGCGCTGAATGGACAGGGAGTTAACAAGATGCACAGAGAGCAGGAGAATGGAGGAGAGGGGGCAGGCAGGGGGAATCCACAATTACTGGGCAGATCGGAGTATTAACAGGCACGATGGAACTGTAACCCTCTGAGTGCCAGAGGGATATCCAACGAACTTGTGAAGCACACTGGCACTCAAAAGGTTAACACTACGTCTGACTGTTCACTTTCACTGTGATGCTATGTAGAAGGGAGGAGTACAGTATACAGTTCTACAGACCATATCTCCAGGGTACAGAGAGGTACTAATGTCACTATATAGATCACTGGTAAGATCTCACCTAGAGTACAGTGTACAGTTCTACACACCATATCTCCAGGGTACAGAGAGGTACTAATGTCACTATATAGATCACTGGTAAGACCTCACCAAGAGTACAGTGTACAGTTCTACACACCATATCTCCAGGGTACAGAGAGGTACTAATGTCACTATATAGATCACTGGTAAGATCACACCTAGAGTACAGTGTACAGTTCTATAGATCATATCTCCAGGGTACAGAGAGGTACTAATGTCACTGTATAGATCACTGGTAAGATCTCACCTAGAGTACAGTGTACAGTTCTACACACCATATCTCCAGGGTACAGAGAGGTACTAATGTCACTATATAGATCACTGGTAAGATCTCACCTAGAGTACAGTGTACAGTTCTATACACCATATCTCCAGGGTACAGAGAGGTACTAATGTCACTATATAGATCACTGGTAAGATCTCACCTTGGTATGCAAGTACATGTAGAAGACATTTTCAGTGAAATAATTCTTTGTCACTAACGCGATCTCGGCTCAGCTGCAGAGCCACAAGCCTGTCGGACGACAGACGTCCTTTGCAGTCAGAACAACACTGACTTCAGGGAAAGGGGAGGGAGGGGGGAACTTTGCCTTCGGTTATCTCTCAAACTATAAAGGTTTGAGAGATGAACCTGGGGGGTATTAAGTTATTTTGCAAATATCTACAATATGAGGGATAGTAATAATAAAGTATTACTATCCCTTTAAATAATGTTAAAGTTCTGCTTTAAAATCCTAACTAAAATTTTGTCCTTTGTCCTTGACTAACATTAAGTAGCTCCCGCCACTCGGCCAATCGCGCTCTGTATTCTGCAGACTGGAGGAGAGCAGCTTCTGATTGGAAACTGGTGCTACTGGAGACGGGACTGAATCTGTCTATATATATATTATATATATAATTCTCCCCATAATAATTGTATCACTGTAAGAAATATTACTATAAATCAGAAGTGAAATATTCTGCATTGGAGCTCTGTTAAGCGCACCTGTCCTATCTGCAGCTCCTGAGAGCCAACGAGCAGCTTTAAAGAGATAACAGAGGACAGAATCCTATCATCTGCCGGCGGCGCTCGGCTCTGATGACCGAGGAAGAAGCGATTCCATTCATCCCTTTATCTCGCTGATTACTGAGACTCAAATTATAGCCTGAGACATTCACTGTGCAGAGACATCCACAGGCCGTTCTCTAGAAAATCATAAACAATTTTTACAATCAAACTCCCTCTCCCTACTCACTTACCTTACTACGGACCGAAAATTCTAATGGCTTCTGGGTTTATCCCTTGAGCCTTGGTTCAGGAAATGACACCTGTAATCAGTCCTGCATGGTAGGTCCATAGTGGTGGAAATGACAGTTGGTGGCAGCTTTTCAGACTGAAGCAGGCATAGTACATTAACACCTTAAGGACCACTGCCGTACTAGGACCGTCACAGCGATCCGGCACTTAAGGACCAGTGACGGTCCTGGTACGTCACGGAGTTCTGGGCTCCCGGACAGCTCTCCGGAAGCCCTGAACCTGAAAAAAAAAAAAAAAAAGCCCCGTGGTCCTCTAGTGCCGGCTGCGCGTGCCAGTCCTTAAAGTGTTAGTAATGTCTAAAAAAAAATTTTTGGCATTTAGAAGAGCTTAAAAAGCTGATCTAAATGCAAAAAAACGTATCTCTCAAACCGCTATGGTTTAAGAGATACGGGCGTTTAAAGTTTGATTTCTCCTACTGACAGCTGTAAAGCTGTCAGCAGGAGATCCGTGTCGGTCGACGCGGTGGCGCTTGAGAAGTGCCGAGATCTCGTTACTTACAAGGAATACCTTCATTGGAATGGTCTAAAACGTGTGCCTGAACACTAGGCCTGAACACTAGGCACACGTTTTAGACCATTCCAATGAAGGGATTCCGTGTAAGTAACGAGATCTCGGCACTTCTCAAGCGCCACCGCGTCGACCGACACAGATCTCCAGCTGACAGCTTTACAGCTGTCAGTAGGAGAAATCAAACTTTAAACGCCCGTATCTCTTAAACCATAGCGGTTTGAGAGATACGTTTTTTTGCATTTAGATCAGCTTTTTAAACTCTTCTAAATGCAAAAAAGTTTTTTTTAGACATTACTAACACTTTAAGGGGTTAACTTACTTAACCCTTTAAGGACCAGAGGGGGTGTGCCTTAAAGAGATAAGATTATCATGTACTGTGGGCCTCTATTTGAAACCCATTTCCACTCCCATGGACACGACAATCAGCACTGTTTAAAAATGTCATTTCTTGAATAAGGGCTACATTCATAGGGGTCATTAGGTTTTTTTTGGCCATAGCTGGGTAAGTGAGGGAGTTAAAACTCCTTTAAACGGAAAGTATAGACAAAAATACATGGATTTTGACAGTCGATAAGAATCAACTGGCCCGTCCAGTCTGCCTAGTCTGTCTGAAGATTAATTAAAGTTACGCAACTATTTTTCATGGGAAACATCTCTTTTTTGAATTTTTTACTTGAAAATCGATCAAAACAGCACATGAGTGTTTCCGTTTTTTCCATATAAAACGCATCACTGATGTAGCTGGGAAAGTCCACAGGACACGTTGATTTCTTGACTAAGAAATTTCTTTCTGATTTGCAGAACAAAAAATTTAGTAAATCGACTAAAAGGGATAGTAATGTTTCATAATAAAAGCAGCTCCAAATAATCTTCATAGTATTTGGGCCATGGAGAATGTTATTTCAATACTGTCAGAGTTGTAGTACAAGAGTAGCTGAATGACAAAGTATCCCACTCCCTCCCTTTTACTGATGTAACACTGCTCATCTCAGAGCAGCAAGACTGTCCAGATGGATCACTGAGAGGGACAATCTTCAGTGAGCATAAGGACAAACCTGAAAAACCTGTCAAGGGGGGCAGGGTTTTCCTTTTGATCACAGTAAGAAGATTGTCCCTTGCTGTGATCTGTCCGGTCAGGAGACCAGATTCCACATCTGAGGTGAGCAGTGTTACACTAGGTAAAAGGGGCGGGAGGGGATACTTTATCATTCAATTACTCTTGAACTACAACTCTGACAGTAGTGAAATAACACTCTCCATGGCCCAAATACTATGAAGATTAATTGGAACTGCTTTTATTTTGAAACATTACCATCCCTTTAAGGGCAGCTATCATCTTTGTTGGCATGCCGGCACATGTGACTAAGAGAGTGGGAATGGGACAGTCAGAGGGCGGAACTGCTGGGAGAGTGGGCGGGGCAACCACGGAACTCACCTGGAGAAGAATCACTCCCCATCTCGGAGACACTGTAATTAATTCAGTAAAACGGGGTGTGCGGGGTACATCCGGAGGGTTATCAGGTATGAATATGGCATAATTGATTATATGCAATTCTGAAATAAGACCAGGGCACCAGAGGCAACAAATAAAATGATGCACTTATTTAAATGGTGCATTTAACCCTTTAAACAATAGAAGGATATCCAATACATTGCATGGCAATGCGTAGAAAACTCTCTAGTATTCAGAGAGTTAAGAATCCCATTTAAAAAGAACTTTTTTTTTTTTAAATCTGGCAAATGAATTGTTCCACTTTCGTCTTTGTGCGCGATCTTTCGTCTATTTTCTATATAAAATGGTTTGTAAGGTTTCCTATAAATCAAGACGACAGTTTATATTATTTCTGTCTTAGTGATTGTGACCGTCCAGTGACAAGCGTCCAGTCGAGCCGCGGAAATCACAAGTCCCACTGGGAAGTAAATGCGCCTTCCATTTGATTCCCAATGACGTCTCTTAGAGATAGCGATCACAGAGATCGAACGACTGCAGTCTCATACATCAAAACGAATGGAGAGGCCCTGTTTATTTCTACCCCTTTGAGTGCCAGAGGGGTACGCAAAGCAATGCGTACCCCTCTAGAACTCAAAGGGTTAAAGCCAGTTCAGCCTGATCTACCTTTTAAAATGGGCCCATCATCTCAAGTCAAGATTTAAGGCCGTTTGTTTAAAAGAGAAGATGGAGGAGTTCTGGGGCAAACCATTCGCCCTATAGGGAAGAACAAGAAAATTCCCAAAACTCCCAGAAACTGAAACGGGAGTTTTAAAGAGTTAGTAATGTCTATAAAAAATAAAATAAATATTGCAGCTATTAAAAAAAGAAACTAAACGACCCCAGTCCCATCTCTCAAACCTTTATGATTTGAGAGATATAGAAGGCTAAAGTTCCCCACTCTCTCCATTTTGCCGGACGTCCGCTGTAAGCAGACGGCAGGATATCCTGGTCCCGGGACAAGCAAGCGGCTCTTCAGCAGAGCCTAAATAGCGCAAGGTAAAAATAAATACTTAACTGGAATGGTCTACAAAGTGTGATTGGTTTGCAAACACACTTTGTAGACTGTTCCAATGAAGTGTTTCTTCATAAATGTCGCAATTTCGCCTCTACTGAAGAGCCTCATCTGGTCAAATGACTGGATTCTGCAGCTGTCGGCTAGAACACTGACTTATGAGAAATGGGAGGTAGGGGGGGAAGTTTAAATGTTACGAACACAATAACTATTAAGTTTTGAGACATGGGAAGTAGCGGATTCTAATTCTGTTCTTAATCTCTATAATTTTAGAGGTTTTTAAAATAAAGTATTACTATCCCTTTAATGTGAGTTTTATTGCTGTGGAGCAGTGTTATACGCTTATATACACACCACACAGTCTGATCTCCTAAACACAGGGACACCAGTGTGATACACTTCTATACACACCACACAGTCTGATCTCCTAAACACAGGGACATCAGAGTGATACACTTATACACACCACACAGTCTGATCTCCTAAACACAGGGACACCAGGGTGATACACTTATATACACACACCACACAGTCTGATCTCCTACACAGGGATACCAGGGTGATACACTTCTATACACACCACACAGTCTGATCTCCTAAACACAGGGACACCAGGGTGATCCACTTCTATACACACCACACAGTCTGATCTCCTACACACAGGGACACCAGGGTGATACACTTCTATACACACCACACAGTCTGATCTCCTACACACAGGGACACCAGGGTGATACACTTCTATACACACCACACAGTCTGATCTCCTACACACAGGGACACCAGGGTGATACACTTATATACACACCTCACAGTCTGATCTCCTAAACACAGGGATACCAGAGTGATACACTTATATACACACCACACAGTCTGATCTCCTAAACACAGGGACACCAGGGTGATACACTTATATACACACCACACAGTGTGATCTCCTAAATACAGAGACACCAGGGTGATACACTTATATACACACCTCACAGTCTGATCTCCTAAACACAGGGACACCAGGGTGATACACTTCTATACACACCACACAGTCTGATCTCCTAAACACAGGGACACCAAGGTGGGAAAAATGGACAGAGGGATTTGGATCTCACAGAAGGACTGTTACTCCTAAAAAAAGGGACATTTGGGAGGTACAGATCCATAATATTTCCTAAAGAGGGACACTTGGGAGTTTTGTATCCCTAATATTGCCTAAAGAGGGACACTTGGGAGGTACAGACCCCTAATATCTCCTAAAGAGGGACACTTGGGAGGAACGGACCCCTAATATCTCCTAAAGAGGGACACTTGGGAGGTATGGATCCCTAATATCTCCTAAAGAGGGACACTTGGGAGGTACAGACCCCTAATATCTCCTAAAGAGGGACACTTGGGAGGTACGGACCCTTATATCTCCTAAAGAGGGACACTTGGGAGGTATGGGCTCCTAATATCTCCTAAAGAGGGACACTTGGGAGGTATGGATGTATCAACACAAAACTACAGAGCTGGCTCTGTGCCTCTCTGCACTTCCCTATCGCTACACAAAACAACATCATATACAATCACAGTATGTGACAAATCACGTGCAAACCAGATACACACAGACAAAACGGATCCCATAATTGAGTCATTAAAATGAATCTATTGAGTTTTACTCATTATGAAAATCCCTGCTACAACAGTAAATATAATATATTCAACTTGAATTAAAATGTGTATGGTTGAGTAAGCACAAAGCTTAATGTTCATGCATTTTACATTTAATTTTTAAATTGGTTTAGCAGCACACACACAAAAAAAAACAGTAAAGAAAGATGGATCACCAGGCATTGTGATATGTTATTACGCCTCTAGATTAAATGCGATTTAGAACAAGCTGGGACATAGTGAGAAAGACAGAAGGGCAAGGAAACCACAACATGCAACGCAGATTGCAGGACAGCTTTTTATTAATGGGCAACTAACACCAATAAATTAAATACATTGTAATAACTTTAAAGTGGAACTATCACCACAAATAAAGTCCCCCCCAATAATTATTAATTTAGCAAAAAGCTTAGAAATAATACTATTATCCAGCATAAGTACCACGTTATTTTTTTTGCCGATTCGGTTCAGGGTTCCCCCGCACGGAGAGCCCTGAATTTCATAGTGGTCCTGACACGCCAATGGGATAACACTATATAAATATGTTCAAGGCCCATATAAAGGGCTTTCAAAAAACCTGTTCATTAACAGAACAGTACACAGGACAAGGGGCCACCCGCTTAGACTTGAGGAAAGGAGATTTAATCTACAACAGCGGAAAGGTTTCTTTACAGTAAGGACAATAAAGGTATGGAATGCACTTCTGGAGGAGGTGGTGCTATCAAATACATTAGATGCCTTTAAAAGGGGCCTGGATACTTATTTAAAAGAGCGTAATATAGAGGGCTATGCACGTTAGTATTGGGATTAATATTTAGTTAGGGCTTGTTGATCCAGGGAGAAGTCTGATTGCCATTTGGAGTCAGATGCCTTCTTTTGGGTCAGCGATGGTAAACAGGAATAGGAAAAGGGTTGAACTGGATGGACGCAAGTCTTTTTTCAACCTAAATTACTATGTAACTATGTAACTATGACCGTCATGGGTCCTTAAAGGGGACCTATCATCCCTACACAACTTTGTCTAAATCGTTCCGTTATATAGCGAATATAATGAAAAATGCATTCATTTTTATTTTTAAAACGCTTGTTTGACGAAATTAAAAGAAGAGATACAGTCCTGAACCTGCTTCCGGGCAGACTGCGCTCAGCTGATCCGTACCACAGTCTGCCGCTCTGCCTCTCTTTAGCCAGCCTCCTCCAATGACAGCAGCTTTCTGTCTGTAAGCTGGAACACTCTGATTGGCCACAAATCGATCTGCCAATGAGCTTTATTTATTCTTTGAATCCCTTAAGGACCATTGCCGTGCCAGGACCGTCAAGGCGGTCTGGCACTTAAGGACCAATGACGGTCCTGGCACGGCATGGAGTTTAGGGCTCCCGGCGCGGCTGCATGCCGCTCCTGAAGCCCTGAACCAGAAGCAATAATAATTTTAAAAAAATGCCCCGTGGTCTGCAAGTGCCGGCCATACATGCGCACACCGGTCCTTAAGGGGTTAATTTCATCAAACAAGCGCTTTTTAAAAATAAAAAATAATGCACTTTTCATTATATTCCATATACATAACAAAACGATTTAGACAAAGGTGTGTAGGTTATGATAGATCCAGAACAGACATGATAGGGTGCTAAACGTTCTACCTTTATAAACTCACCAGACCATACGAGGTGCTACTCCAAATCAGCTCTCCAACGCTGAAAAATAGACGATAAAGCAAAACCAACGGTATGGGAGCACTCTCTCGTCAATGACTCCAAGTAAGTGAATAACAGCTGTGGGCAACTGAAGATAAAAATACCAAAAATTTATTGAAGGGTTAAAAAGACAATGCGGTCCGGCTTGGGGACAGCATAACACTTAAGCACATATAGGTAGGTTAGATGAGACCCATCTAACGCGTTTCGCACTACATCACCATAGATGATCATCACTTACTTGGAGTCGTCAATGAGAGAGTGCTCCCATACCATAGGGGTGATAGATCCCCTTTAAAGCAGAACTATCATCACACTTATACTAAGCCCCAAATCCAAATTACAATAGCGATATGTATACACGTACTTTAGTGAAAAATAGACCTTTTTAGGCAGACAGGCAGCGGGAAACAGAGCACACATCTTGCAGAAAAGGCATCTCTGCGTCTGCGACGTCAATCCCTTTCTCCTCCACGATTGGGGAGCTGAATGCCTGGTTACCTTAAGGCACTGGAAGGGACTGACGGCGCAGAGAGCGCCTACTGCAAGATCCCTGCCGCTGCCTGTCTGTCTACAAAATTTCTATTTTTCACTAATGCCGCAATCATTCTTGAAAATGCAAGTACGTATATGCATATCGCAATTGTAATTAGGATTTGGGGCTCAATAAAAGTGTGATGATACTATCCCTTTAAAGCGGAACTAATACTTAAAATGTAAAAAAAAAATATATGTTGTAGGGTTTATCCCCCTGAGTAAAACAAGAGTACCATAAATCTCCATAGGATCGTGTAGCAACAGCGCCACTGTACAATTTCAGGCCACTGTGATATTGCACCTAAAAAATTCAGCTTTGAAAATTAATAACTTTTGAATGAAACACCTTTCAGCAGTGGGAGTACTCTTGTTTTACTCAGGGGGATAAACCCCACAACATATTTTTTTTTACATTTTATGTATTACTACCCCTTTAACAGGTTAAAGGGATAGTAATACTTTATTATTACTATCTCCCATATTGTACATATTTGCAAAATAAGTTAATAGCCTCCAGGTTCATCTCTCAATCCTTTATGGTTTGAGAGATAACTGAAGGCAAAGTTCCCCCCTCCCTCCCCCTTCCCTGAAGTCAGCATTGTACTGACTGCAGTGATATCTGGTCTGACTTTCATCATGCGGCTCTGCAGCAGAGCCACAATGTCGTTAGTGACAAATAATTATTTCATGGAAACGGTCTTCTACATGTACTTGCAAACCAAGCACAAACCAATCACAAACCAATCACATGCAGAAGACCGTTTCAGTGAAATAATTCTTTGTCACTAACGGGATCTCGGCTCTGCTGCAGAGCCACCTGATTGTCGTACGACAGACTTCCCCTGCAGTCAGTACAACTCTGACTTCAGGGAAGGGGGACGGAGGGGGGAACGTTGCCTTTAGTTATCTCCCAAACCTTAAAGGATTGAGAGATGAACGTGGGGGCTATTAACTTATTTTGCAAATGTGTACAATATGGGGGATAGTAATAATAAAGTATTACTATCCCTTTAAGGTAACAGGAAGGGACTGACGGTGCAGGCACGCAGATGCCATCTGTATCAGATGAAGTAGAATTTCTTAATAACGCTGGACCTATCCTGGATAATACTACTATTTCTAAAATTATAGCTATATGATTATTTGAAGAGGCCGTGTACATGTGCCACAATGCCACCCAGCAACAGACGCAGTGCAGTCACGCACAGTAGAGACTGCCCACGCCGCAGCTGATGTGAAGCGGGGAGCTCCGAATTCAGACCATACTCCTCTCTGCACAAACTACGGTTTGAATTCGGAGCCCCACTTCCTTATCAGTGGGCGGTCTGTACTACGCATGACTGCAGCGCGAGCAGCCATCACTACTGAGCATGACAGCTTCTGACAAACACACACAGCGAATAATTATATAGGATTATTGGGGGGCATTATATTGGGGGGCATTATGTGGGGTGATAGTTCCGCCTTAAATATCAGGTACTTGGCATAACTATGAATGCATTATTTATATGTTACATCCTTAATATATATCCTAAACTTGCTTTATAACACGTGTAAATTATCTTTATTTAAAGTGATAGCATTGGATGCAAATAAATGTAGCTCAGATTAATGCTCGTATGTTATGTTTCATGTTGCGCTGCATATAAATCGTGTCCGACTTGTAGTTCTAAAGTAATTCAGTTTTAAAGTCTCCCCCTCCCCCCCTTTACCCCTTATATGCTCCTCCCCGCAGATGTGAAATCCGGTCGCTTGACCGGACAGTTCAAAGCAAGGCACAATCTTCTCCCTGTGAGTATAATGAAAACCCTGCCTCCTCGTGACGAAGGTGGGCAGGATTTTCATTATGCTCACTGAAGATTGTCCCTCACTGTGCGCTGTCCGGACCAGCTTGGGGAGAGAATTGCGTAGGTAAAAAGGGGCGGTAGAGGGATATTTTACTTTTGAACTACAAGTCGGACACGACTGCATACCTCCCAACATTTCAAATTGCCAAAGAGGGACACTTGTGTTTTAAGGGGTGTTGCCGGGGGCGTGGCTGGTAGGCGGGGCACTACCACAAATTTTTAGGCTATTTCATGACCTATTGACATGTTCTTGTGTGACCTAATAAATTACTTATAACAAGACCAAAGTATTTTATTTACACAGACTAATTTATACACACATATACTGATGTTTAAACAAACAATAATGTGAGTTTTATTGCTGCAGAACAGTATAATACACTTATACACACACCACACAGTCTGATCTCCTAAAAAGAGGGACATCAGGGTGGGAAAGAGGGATTTGGGGCTAAAAGAGGGACTGTACCTCCTAAAAAGGGACACTTGGGAGGTAGGCGACTGATATACAGTGTAACATGAAGCATAACATACAAGTATTAATCAGAGCTACATGTATTGGCATCCATTACTAATCCTTTAACCATCTGAGTGCCAGAGGGGTACAGAAAGCATTGCTTTGCAATGCGTTCCGTACCCCACTGGCACTCAAAAGGGTTAATGTCGTTTGTACTGTTTGATAACTATATATATATAATTGATTGAGATTGTGATTTTTTGCCCGCTGCTCTTGTGTTTAGAAATACGGTTATCTTATCTCAGCTCATTGTCAGACAATCCCGGAAATGAATGAGACTCCTCTGGCCCTGAATAAGTCACGAATGGTTGCCCCAGGAGATCGTCAATTGTCCCCCTATGGCGCACATGGGTTACTCCAGAGTTGCTCCTCTTCCGCATCATTAAAGGGATAGTAATGTTTCATAATAAAAGCAGCTCCAATTAATCTTCATAGTATTTGGACTTTGGAGAGTGTTATTTCAATTCTGTCAAAGTTGTAGTACAAGACTATTTGAATGACAAAGTATCCCCCTCCCGCCCCTTTTACTGATGTAACACAAGCTTCTGATCATTACGGGGTTAATGCAGCTCGCTAGTTGCCTCCGACAGTCATGTTGTGCAGATGGGATGGGGCAAGTAACAAAACTGTGAACGTAAAATACTTCTAGTTTAACAGACAATGAACCAGACGGATACAAATAAACTAGACAGTTAATCTATGGGAAATCAGCTGGTAAAAGGTTTAAATCACATTTAATCTATAAATCTTTTTTCTCACTGGTGCACACAGACATCCCTGGCAGTAAATCAGAGGAGGTTATCTGTAAAACCTCAAAGCCTCACCGACCCCAAACCGTGTCTCCTGATCCCCGTGGGTATTTACTTACTGTTACTTCAGGATATGAGAAAGACGACTTAAAGGGACAGTAATGTCCCCCAAAAAAATGTATCCAGTTTTGTAGACTTTAAAAAAATCAATATGCTCCAAACCCGATCTCTCAAACCGCTATGGTTTGAGAGATATAGGGATTTAAACTTCCTCCCTCCCTCCCCTTCTCCTGATGCCCCCACCCCCCTCCAACCCGGACACAATCCTACCTTCCCCCCTTGCCACAATCCCCTGCCCCCGCCCACATAATCACCTCCACACTCTGCCCACCTCCACACTGCCCACCTCCACAATGCCCCTTCCACAATGCCTCCTTCATCTCCACATTGCCCCTTCCACAATGCCCCCTTCATCTCCACATTTCCCCTTCCACAATGCCCCCACTGCTCATCTCCACCTTGCTCCCTTCATCTCAACAATGACCCTTCCACATTGCCCCTTCCACAATGCCCCCTTCATCTCCACATTGCCCCTTCCACAATGCCCCCTTCATCTCCACATTGCCCCTTCCACAATGCCCCCTTCATCTCCACATTGCCCCTTCCACAATGCCCCCACTGCTCATCTCCACCTTGCCCACACTTAGGGTTACCACCCAGCCGGTATTTTACCGGCAGGCCGGTAAAAAATTGGCTTCTGTCCAATGTTAAGTCTATGGACGGAATGCCATGGCCGGTATTTTTTGGAAGAAAAGGTGGCAACCCTACCCACACTGCTCATCTCCACCTTGCTCCCTTCATCTCAACAATGCCCCTTCCACAATGCCCCCTTCATCTCCACATTTCCCCTTCCACAATGCCCCCTTTCATCTCCACATTGCCCCTTCCACAATTCCCCTTCATCTCCACATTTCCCCTTCATCAATGCCCCATAAAGCCCCTTCATCTCCACATTGCCCCTTCCACAATTCCCCTTAATCAATGCCCCATAAAGCCCCTTCATCTCCACATTGCCCCTTGATCCCCTACCTTGAGTCCCTGGTAGTCTAGCGGTGTGCTATAGAAGAGATCTGTGCCTCCTTCGGCACAGAGCTGAAGCTCCCGCGCGCGGTTCTCAGTAATACAGAGCGCTGGGAGATGATGTCATCTCCCAGCGCTCTGTATTGCTTCAGAGCCTGGGTCGCCAGACCGGACCACCGGGCAAATGCCAATCATGTTCTACATCACAGACATGTCACTGCTCTACCTATCTGATACAGAAACAATGAAAGGTACTTTATTGCTTCTCAGGACTATTTTATACATCATTAATAACAAAAACGGAACTTCCACATATTAACCCCTTAAAGGGATAGTAATACTTAAGTATTACTAATCCCTATAGTAAAGTCCTATTAAAAATACATGTATTGCCCCCAGTGTCATCTCTCAGACCTTTATGGTTTGAGAGATGATCGCTCCTAAAGTTGCCCTCTCCCTCCCCCTTCCCCCGAAGTCAGCGTTGTAGCTGGCTGAAGGGAAATCCGGTCATAGATCATCAGGCGGCTCTGCAGCAGAGCCGCGATCGCGTTAATAAAAAAAAAAATCTTTCATTAAAACGGCTACGTGTGCTTGCAAACCAAGCACAAACCAAGCACACGTAGAAGACCGTTTTAGTGAAAGATATTTTTTTTTTAGTAACGCGATCGCGGCTCTGCTGCAGAGCCGCCTGAAAGATGTATGACTGCCTTCCCTGCAGTCAGGTTTGAGAGATGACACTGAGGGCAATACATTTATCTTGAATAGGACTTTAATATAGGGATTAGTAATAATTAAGTATTACTATCCCTTTTAAGGACCCTTGACGGTTCTGGCACGTCATGGGTTGGGGGGCGTTAAGAACCCATGACATGCCAGGTCATGGAATTTAGGGTTCCCCGCGTGGCTACACGCTGTTCGGGGAGCTCTGAAACGGATATTGAAGAAAAAAAATGGTCTGTGGTCCTTAAGTGCCGGCCAGGTACACGATCAGCTGGTCCTTAAGGGGTTAACAAAGCTAGGTACGATTATTATTATACAGGTGAAAGTTCCGCTTTAAAAAAAGTACTACACAGCGTTATGTCCTCCTGAACTGTCCTTAATACTTTTATAACTACCAGCTACGATCGGACAGCCATTTTAACTCCTCTTTTCCATTAAGTCAACTTTTGTAAGTCTCCCCCTTTGTCCTCTGCGTACTACCCCCTTGCGTTCCAGCAAGATGTGCAACGCATTGCTCCTCAAGGGATTGCACACACGCTGCTGGCACGCATAAGGTTAAAACGATCCATCCTCCTAACCTGGCACGTCTTGTCTGAAACCAGCAGACCATGGCAGAGAGAACGGCTGAACAAGGAGCACTCTGGAAGGCAGCGAGCGTGCAATGCCGACGGCTTAATATGTTTTGGTGGCAAGAGGCTGAAGTGGAGTGATTTTATTGGCATCGTCACCCCTCTCTGTAGAAGGAATAACGCTGGCCCACAGACCTCGATCGAAACGTCTCGGAATCCTAGCGACTGGAATCGAACCAGGAAATTACTAATTCTGCAGCGGATGGTGTTTATCAGTCACACACAGTTACCATTCCGACTCCTGCTGCTATCTATTGAACACATGGAGACTTCTGGAGCAAACCCACTGCACTACAGAGAACAAAGAAAAATACAGAATCGTGCTTTTAACCCCTTAAATACTAAGGAGGTCTCCAATGTATTGTTTAAAGTGGACACTTCACCTTGATTCAAATTTGCATACTTGGAAAATTGCATTAAAAAAGCCTGTGTGTCATGTTAACCCCTTAACGTCTGGCCGCGCAGGCACGCTGCGGTCACTAAAGGACCACAAAGCATTTTTTTTTAATTCACATTCCGGACTCTCCGAACAGCGTGCAGCCATGGGGGGAGCCCGGAATTCGATGACGGTCATAGCACGTCATGGGTCCTTAAGGGTATAAAACCCATGACGTACTATGACCGTCAAGGGTCGTTAAGGGGTTAACCAAAAGGCCATCAAATGTACAGTTACCATATGCTAATTTATGCCAATTGCTGTACCAGTGTGATACCAGTTACATTTCATATGCAAATGAAGGTTTTCAGTAATGTGTAATATGCTAATGAAGCTCTGAGCAGTAAAAGGTGATTATCTCTTTCACTTTCCCAAAAAACACAACAAAAAACAAAACCAAACCTATTCTGCAAGTGGATATATGTAAATAGAAATTGCTCATGCTTTATTATTATTTTCAACTTCACTTATTTGCTTACACTTATGTACATGACAGACCGCTCCTCTAGGTGACTGTGAATGCAGGGATACTGATACAATGTAACACTGTACCTGCAGCACTGAGTACTATGATTGCTGTACATAATAAACGCCAGTTGCTTCGGGGTCAGTGTTACATTGTGTCTCTGTCTCCGCATTCCCAGTCCTTGTCAGAAAGCACTCTGGAAACAAATACACAGGGAGCTTACGTTCATGGACAAAACTACGGAAAAAAAAAAAAAAAAGTCAAAATTTCGAGTTTAAAAGTCAGAATTCTGACTTTAAAAGTCAAACTTTTGACTTTAAAACACAAAATTCTGACTTCCAGATTTTGACTTTTAAAGTCAAAATTCTGACTTTTAAAGTCAAAATTTGTGTAAGAATTTTGTTTAAAGTTAAAATTCTGACTTTTAAAGTCAGAATTCGGACTTTAAAAATTGAAATTCTGACTTTAAAACACAAAATTATGACGTTCAGATTTAGAGATTTAAAAAAAAAAAAAATCAGAATTTTGACTTTTAAACTCAAAATTCTGACTTTAAAAGTCAAAATTAGAATTTTTTTTGTTGTTGTTGGTCCCAGGGCTCTTCCATACAAAACAGTGTTTTTTTGTTTTTTTTTTAAATGACAATAAAAACAAATAGTTCAGTTCAATTAGCAAAAACGTAGACGCAATTTGACCTTACATATTATGCACTTATAGAAGACGTAAAGTATTTTACAGTCACATTAACACTTTGAGTGCCAGAGAGTTATCCAATGCATTGCAATGAAAATTGTTGGTTATACTTCTAGCACTCAAAGGGTGAAATAAATAGTAATTTTAGGGCATTTTATTTGTCCCATATGGTGAAATGGATTTGCTCCAGAATTTCTCCTGTTTCTTCATGCATCAGCCTCAATGTAAGCAGTGCATTTGAAGGTATGCCGCTTCATAATGAGTGCCTCTTACAGGGTTAAGGCTGTGGCATGTGCAGTGAAGTGCAATACATGTGTAAGTCATTGATAAGAGTTTCCCATGTTACCTCTGTGAGGCCTGTCACCCGCCTGTCATGTGAAAAGCTCCACGAGACGATCACAGCTCGCAGGACACCGATTCCCCATCAATTCCCTCAAAGAACAAGAGATATAAGGGGGGGACTGCCAAGGAAAGGAGCCAATTACACAAACGTAACCTTGCACCCAACCTTCACTGCTCATTTTGTTCTGCCGTCACATTAAAACAGAAGCAAATCTGGTGCAAAGTTAATGGTACCATGTTTACTCGTATCTCACAATAGTCCCTCTTTTAGGAGAGATTAGGGTGTCCGTACCTCCCATGTGTCCCTCTCTAGAAGATATTAGGGTCTATACCTCCCAAGGGAGGTACAGACCCCTAAAATCTCGAAAATAAGTACACTTGGGAGGTATGGACCCTTTATATCTCCTAAAGAGGGACACTTGGGAGTTACTGACCCCTAATATCTCCTAAAGAGGGACACTTGGGAGGTATGGACCCCTAATATCTCCTAAAGAGGGACACTTGGGAGGTACGGACCCCTAATATCTCTTAAAGAGGGACACTTGGGAGGTACTGACCCCTAATATCTCCTAAAGAGGGACACTTGGGAGGTATGGACCCCTAATATCTCCTAAAGAGGGACACTTGGGAGGTACGGACCCCTAATATCTCTTAAAGAGGGACACTTGGGAGGTACTGACCCCTAATATCTCCTAAAGAGGGACACTTGGGAGGTACGGACCCCTAATATCTCTTAAAGAGGGACACTTGGGAGGTACGGACCCCTAATATCTCCTAAAGAGGGACACTTGGGAGGTACCCCTAATATGTCCTAAGGAGGGACACTTGGGAGGTACGAACCCCTAATATCTCCTAAAGTGGGACACTTGGGAGGTATGTACCCTTAATATCTCCTAAAGAGGGACATAAGAGAGATACGGACCCCAAATATCTCTAAAATAAGTACACTTGGGAGGTATGGACCCCTAATATCTCCTAAAGAGGTACATGTAGGAGGTATGGATTCCTAATATCTCCTAAAGAGGGACACTTGGAAGGTATAATTCTCTAATATCTCCTAAAGAGGGACTCTTGGGAGGTACAGACCCCTAATATCTCCTAAAGAGCAACACTTGGGAGGTACTGACCCCTAATATCTCCTAAAGAGGGACACTTGGGAGGTACTGACCCCTAATATCTCCTAAAGAGGGACACTTGGGAGGTACGGACCCCTAATATCTCCTAAAGAGGGACACTTGGGAGGTACTGACCCCTAATATCTCCTAAAGAGGGACACTTGGGAGGTACGGACCCCTAATATCTCCTAAAGAGGGACACTTGGGCAGTATGGACCCCTAATATCTCCTAAAGAGGGACACTTGGGAGGTACTGACCCCTAATATCTCCTAAAGAGGGACACTTGGGAGGTACAGATCCTTAATATCTCCTAAAGAGGGACACTTGGGAGGTACTGACCACTAATATCTCCTAAAGAGGGACACTTGGGAGGTACATACCCCTAATATCTCCTAAAGAGGGACACTTGGGAGGTACTGACCCCTAATATCTCCTACAGAGCAACACTTGGGAGGTACTGACCCCTAATATCTCCTAAAGAGGGACACCTGGGAGATATGGACCCCTAATATCTCCTAAAGAGGGACATGTGGCAGATCTGTGTCATACATATATCTTCATACTTAGGGTTTACTGCACCCTTAAGCATTAGATCTATTAACGTCTTGGATGCTAAAGAGGTCTCAGATCAACTGGGAAGCAATGTGCTGCCAACCTCCCCGGCTTCCATGAGATTCACGTTAGTACTGTGGATAAAGTGAACGGTTCCCGTAGTCAGTAGATTCTATTAGTCACTTCCCAAAGAGATAAAAACAAAAGGGATGAGCAATTGGCTGGAATTCGGTTTTATTGTTCTGGAAGCCGCACCTGGTCTGATGGACTCGCGTCCAAAATGGGTATCAGGGGAACGAGAGGAAAACATCCATTTTATTAAGGAAATTGCCTTTTCGCTGGCTCAGTCAACAAGCAGAGGAGTCTGGGTTGTAGCCAGGACGAATGTGATCCAAGTGACTGGGGCCATACTTATAAAGACAAAGTGGAGTTATTCTGGACTAACCCAACACCGCTAGAGGAGACAAACATTCCTGGTGAATTAAATCGGGCTTTTAAATCACATCAATGCTAGAGAGGTCTCCAATTAATTGTCAAGCGATGCCATTGTACATCTCTCCAGCATTTAGCGGGTTAAAGTGTTAGTAATGTCCACAAAAAAGGTTTTTTTGCATGTAGAAGAGCTTCAAAAGCTGAGCTAAATGCAAAAAAACGTATCTCTCAAACCGCTATGGTTTAAGAGATACAGGCATTTAAAGTTTGATTTCTCCTACTGACAGTTGTAAAGCTGTCAGCAGGAGATCCATGTCGGTCGACACGGTGGCGTTTGAGAAGTGCCGAGATCTCGTTATTTACCACTAATCCCTTCATTGGAATGGTCTAAAACGAGTGCTTGAAAACCAGGGACACGTTTTAGACCATTCCAATGAAGGAATTAGTGGTAAATAACGAGATCGCGGCAATGTAATAAAGTCAATTTAAATTATCCTATATAATAATTCACTAGGATGTTTGTCACGATGCAGTCATGCTCAGTGCCTGTGTTCGGGCAGTCTCAACTGTGCATGATTGCATCTCGTGAGTGAGGGGACGCAAGACGGCATCATGTGGAGCAGTGAGGTAGCGGCCTCTTAACCCTTTGAGGCTTCTACACTAGTAAATTTATAATTTATATTGACTATATTACACTATTGGGGGCCCTTCTTTCTCTTTCTTTGTTCTCTATTCAAGTGCATGGGATTTTAGAAATGTGTATTTGTCACCTACGGTGCAGTTGGAGCAGAACACAGGCCTGGATTTCCCCAGCTGCCTAGTACTCCACATTTTGAGGGGGCATCTCAGCTGTGCTGGCCACACCCACATTCTGAATTGTGGGTGCGGCCAAAGAAATGTCAGTGTCCCTGCGCCAGTTATAGGAAAATGGAGGCAAATAGTGGCACCATTTGTGTACGAGCTATTAATTATATGAAATTTATATATAACTCACGTCCTATTATTACCAACCGACTGGAGCACGATGTCTGAACTACTTATTCTCAGGATCATGTAATGCACAATATACCGCACTCAAACCAGTAAAAAGATATCCTAAAAGCAAAAAAATAATTTATTGTCATCAGAATATTTACATGCGGCCCCTGGGACAAAAATCCAAGCAATCTGCCGCGTTTCTCAATAAAGGTGCTTACTCAGATCAAAAATCCAACCAAACGCGTTTCTCAATAAACGTGCTTATTCAGATAATAATCCAAGCAATCTAACGTGCTTTTCAATAAAAGTACTTACTCAGATTAAAAATCCGAGCAAACGCGTTTCGCACAAAAGCTGTTTACACATATCAAAAATCCAAGCAATCTACCAAGTTTCTCAATATAGGTGCTTACTCAGATCAAAAATCCAAACAAATGTGTTTCCCCCTAAAGGTGCTAACACACATCACATATCCAAGCAATGTACCTCATTACTCAGGTCAAGAATCCAAGCACTCTAACGCATATTGCACTAAAGATGCTTTCTCAGATAAAAAAATCCAAGCAATCTACCACGCTTCTCAATAAAGGTACTTATTCAGATCAAAAATCCAAGCAAATGCGTTTCACGCTAAAGGTGCTTACAAACATAAAAGATCTAAGCAATGTAACGCGTTTCTCAATATAGGTGCTTACTCAGGTCAAAAATCCAAGCAATCAAACGTGCTTTCTCAGATCAAAAATTCAAGCAATCTACCATGCTTCTCAATAAAGGGGCTTACACAGATCAAAAATCCAAGCAATCTAACGCGTTTCCTCAATTAAAGTGCTTACACAGATCAAAAATCCAAGCAATATAATGCATTTCTCACTAAACGTTCTAACTCAGAGATCTATAATCTAAGATCTAGGAATAAGCACCTTTAGTGTGAAACGCGTTAGATTGGTTGGATTTTTCTCCTGGTTTCCACATGTAAATATTCTATTTCCAATAAATATTTTTTTTTTACATTTTGTGATGGCTCTTTTCCAGTTTGAGTATGATATATTGCACATCCTGCACAACTTTACATCCCTTTATAAGATATTATTTAACCCCTTAGATGCTAGCCATATCTTAAACACGTAGCTTCGCAATACTTTGGAGATCTCTCTTTAAAGCCTTTTTATCCTTGCTTCTTACAAGCCAAAGGTATTTTCTGTGCCAGGAAACAGTGGTGGGTCTGGGGTGTGTCACCATGTGAGGAATGGGGGTGTGGCCACGGGCAGAGCTAAGGGGGCCTAGAATGCCTTGCTTAGAGGCACCCGGATATAAATCCGGTTCTGGCAAACCAACAGCACTAACAGGGAACAAATGCAAGTTCCCCAAATTCCCACAAATTTAAATGGTACTTTTAACCTCTTGAGTATTCTGAGACGAGGTTACCTGATCCTATGTCATTTACAGACAATACAATACTATCATTTCTAATGAAAGATTAGATTTTAGTCCTCAGAAAATAGAGAATAATTACAGATGTTGCATGAAATATAGGGTATTTATCGCTCTGAGTACCAGAGGGGTATGCAATGCATTGCAAATACATAACCCCCCCCCCCATAAGTTTTAGGTGTTACTGTTCCTTTAAATGAAGTAGGGGGCCAGAAGAACTGAATTCAGTAATAAAGTGCTTCTCATAGTCAACAATTTATACTTGCTTTATTGAAAGAGAAGAACATGTTAATTAGTGATAACGTCTTCTCGCAAAATGTAGGTAACCATGGCAGACCCTCATAGAGCGAACACAGCAATTATATGAAAGAAAAATCTAATTAGTCTGAACATCATGAGGATTCATACAACTCGAGTATCGATCCAAAGCACTTAATGTTATCTGATAAACATGCTGTGAGACGGATACAGTGTATCGGAAAACTGCAACAAATGCATTAAAGAAATAGCGATGTCTGAATATTAAGTCATCTACGATTATTCGTTATACTTTTTATAATGAAACGTACCTTTCTAAGTGCCCTTAACATTGTATGCTTCGTTTTATTTTAAGCTGTCCCCCTCCCACCCCTTTTTCCCTATGCCATGCTGCCTTCCCACAGATCTGAAAACCAGTTGCTTGACCGTAAGATGACAAGGAGGGACAATTTTGTGTCTATCAGTATAAGGAAAACCTTGCCCCCCCTTGACTGTCTCACTGTCACCATCCGTCTTTCTTTTCTGAAGTCAGAGGGACACAACATACTAACACAGTCGATGAAGCCGAAAAAAAAGACATGAGTCCATCAAGTTCAGCCCATGCCAGATCACCCCTGTTGAGCCAGAGTAAGGCAGTCAGATATTTCCTTGGACCAACAACCAACCTGTACCCAAAGCCATCTGTCATAATTCTCAGTATTGTTCTTTGCTAGATAGGTATCTGTTACTTTTTGAAAGCAGTTACAGTATATATAAAGCAGAGCATCCTGAGGCAAAGAATTCCATATATTTACCACCCTCACTTTAAAAAATCCCTGCCTTTGTTTTAGTCGAAAGTGCCTTTCCTGTAGTCTTAATGGGTGGCCTCTCAATCTTAGCTCAGCTCTTTGTGTAAATAATTAATTAGATAGTTCTTTATATTGACCCTGAATGTATTTGTAATGGTTATCATATCACCCCTTAGACGTCTCTTATCTAATATAAACAAACCCAGTTTGGCTAGTCTCTCTTTATAACTCAGATCCTCCAATCCCTCTATCAGTTTTATTGCACGTCTCTGCACCTTTTCCTGTTCAGTGATGTCTTTTTTAAAAACTGGCACCTAAAATTGTACTCCATATTCTAGACGAGACCTAATCAAGGATTTATACACAGGTAGGATAATGCATCCCGTGCATCTACACCACTTTTTATGCAGGCTAGTACTCTATTAAGGAATGCAGTGCGGACACTTCATGTCTTATCTCTACATTACACCCCACATGCATCCTCACTGGCACTTTAGTGCTTTCAGTACTAAGGGAGCTAGCAATACAATAGTGAGTAGTGTCAATGAGTGGGGAGGTAATATAGAAATAAGATAGGAAGTCAGTGCAAGGGGAGGTGGGTAATGCATTGCTGAGCAGTGTCAGTGAGTGGGGAGGTAATGTAGGGATAAGACAGGAAGTCAGTGTTAGGGGAGTTGGGTAATGCATTACTGAGCAGTGTCAGTGAGTGGGGGAGATAATGTAGGGATATGACAGGAAGTCAGTGCTAGGGGAGGTGGGTAATGTATTGCTGAGTAGTGTCAGTGAGTGGGGAGGTAATGTAGGGATAAGACAGGAAGTCAGTGCTAGGGGAGGTGGGTAATGCATTGCTGAGCAGTGTCAGTGAGTGGGGAGGTAATGTAGGGATAAGACAGGAAGTCAGTGCTAGGGGAGGTGGGTAATGCATTGCTGAGCAGTGTCAGTGAGTGGGGAGGTAATGTAGGGATAAGACAGGAAGTCAGTGCTACGGGAGTTGGGTAATGCATTACTGAGCAGTGTCAGTGAGTGGGGAGGTAACGTAGGGATATGACAGGAAGTCAGTGCTAGGGGAGGTGGGTAATGTATTGCTGAGTAGTGTCAGTGAGTGGGGAGGTAATGTAGGGATAAGACAGGAAGTCAGTGCTAGGGGAGGTGGGTAATGCATTGCTGAGCAGTGTCAGTGAGTGGGGAGGTAATGTAGGGATAAGACAGGAAGTCAGTACTAGGGGAGGCGGTAATGCATTGCTGAGTAGTGTCAGTGAGTGGGGAGGTAATGTAGGGATAAGACAGGAAGTCAGTGCTAGGGGAAGTGGGTAATGCATTGCTGAGCAGTGTCAGTGAGTGGGGAGGTAATGTAGGGATAAGACAGGAAGTCAGTGCTAGGGGAAGTAGGTAATGCATTGCTGAGCAGTGTCAGTGAGTGGGGGAGGTAATGTAGGGATAAGACAGGAAGTCAGTGCTAGGGGAGGTGGGTAATGCACTGCTGAGCAGTGTCAGTGAGTGGAGAGGTAATGTAGGGATAAGACAGGAAGTCAGTGCTAGGGGAGGTGGGTAATGCATTACTGAGCAGTGTCAGTGAGTGGAGGAGGTAATGTAGGGATAAGACATGAAGTCAGTGCTAGGGGAGGTGGGTAATGCATTGCTGAGCAGTGTCAGTGAGTGGGGGAGGTAATGTAGGGATAAGACAGGAAGTCAGTGCTAGGGAGGTGGGTAATGCATCGCTGAGCAGTGTCAGTGAGTGGAGGAGGTAATGCAGGGATAAGACAGGAAGTGCCTGAACAGCATACCTTAATTACTATTGTCTATACAGCTAATTCACTCCAAAAATCATTTTTCTAAAAAAAAATGGCTAATAAAACATTTCAGTGATATTGAAGGCTCTTTCAAAATCATCAAAATAGTTTTTAGGTCATAGGATCCCTGTAAATAAGCAATGTATACTAGCATTTGTGCAGCACATTACCCAACCCAACCCATTGCATAAAATCGTATACACGTCACGACAATCAATATTAACACAGACGAATGATCTTCATTATTGAAAGGACAGTGTGACACTTAAGAGGGTTGTCTCCCTGCAGTATGGGGTTAAAATTAAAAAGGAAAAAGTTGGGACAGGAGGAATTTGGGACACAGAAAATCTAGGGGACTGTGAGTTTAGGGTTTTCTGTGTATGTTTTGGCCGGTGGCAGAACCTCCTGTAGGATTGAATGAACACCGGATAAATCTCCGGGTCGCAGATGAGCTTTTCTGGAACGGTTTTGGAATATTAGGGGTCTGGCAATCCTCCCCTCCACAGCTGCTCTATTACTGGATACGATAGAGAAATCCAGGACAATAGATCAACTCCAAAGTTACTAACTGTTTCTTCTCTCTCCCTCCAATCACATATCATCCTGCAGATTTCCGCTTTAGGGAATTGCTAATAGGAAGCTCACAGCAATGAATGACTCACTCCATTGACAGTTGCAGGGTTAATCCTTTGAGTGCCAAAGGGGTATGCAACGCATTGCTTTGCAACGCTTTGTGTACCTCTCTAGCACTCAATGGGTTAAGTTAACCCACAAAATCTATAGGAACTGAAAAGGGTTAAAGGACAGCATACTTCTCAAGTGTCCCTCTTTAGTCAGGACAGCCCCTCTTCGGGACCCAAATCCATCTGTTCATCTTCCTTACCCTGAAGTCCCTGTGTGTAGAAGATCAGACTGTGTGGTGTGTATATAACTGTATCACCCTGAAGTCCCTGTGTGTAGGAGATCAGACTGTGTGGTGTGTATATAAGTGTATCACCCTGGTGGCCCTGTGTTTAGGAGATCAGACTGTGTGGTGTGTATATAAGTGTATCACCCCGGTGTCCCTGTGTGTAGCAGATCAGACTGTGTGGTGTGTATAGAAGTGTATCACCCTGGTGTCCCTGTGTTTAGGAGATCAGACTGTGTGGTGTGTATAGAAGTGTATCACCCTGGTGTCCCTGTGTTTAGGAGATCAGACTGTGTGGTGTGTAAATAAGTGTATCACCCTGGTGTCCCTGTGTTTAGGAGATCAGACTGTGTGGTGTGTATATAAGTGTATCACCCTGGTGTCCCTGTGTTTAGGAGATCAGACTGTGTGGTGTGTATAGAAGTGTATCACCCTGGTGTCCTTGTGTTTAGGAGATCAGACTGTGTGGTGTGTATATAAGTGTATCACCCTGGTGTCCCTGTGTTTAGGAGATCAGACTGTGTGGTGTGTATAGAAGTGTATCACCCTGGTGTCACTGTGTTTAGGAGATCAGACTGTGTGGTGTGTATATAAGTATATCACCCTGGTGTCCCTGTGTTTAGGAGATCAGACTGTGTGGTGTGTATATAGAAGTGTATCACCCTGGTGTCACTGTGTTTAGGAGATCAGACTGTGTGGTGTGTATAGAAGTGTATCACCCTGGTGTCCCTGTGTTTAGGAGATCAGACTGTGTGGTGTGTATAGAAGTGTATCACCCTGGTATCCCTGTGTTTAGGAGATCAGACTGTGTGGTGTGTATAGAAGTGTATCACCCTGGTGTCCCTGTGTTTAGGAGATCAGACTGTGTGGTGTGTATATAAGTGTATCACTCTGGTGTCCCTGTGTTTAGGAGATCAAACTGTGTGGTGTGTATATAAGTGTATCACCCTGGTGTCCCTGTGTTTAGGAGATCAGACTGTGTGGTGTGTATAGAAGTGTATCACCCTGGTGTCCCTGTGTTTAGGAGAACAGACTGTGTGGTGTGTATATAAGTGTAACACCCTGGTGTCCCTGTGTTTAGGAGATCAGACTGTGTGGTGTGTATATAAGTGTATCACCCTGGTGTCCCTGTGTTTAGGACATCAGACTGTGTGGTGTGTATATAAGTGTATCACCCTGGTGTCCCTGTGTTTAGGAGATCAGACTGTGTGGTGTGTATATAAGTGTATCACATTGCTCCACAGCAATAAATCTCACATTAATGTTTGTGTAAACTTCAGTAGATGTGGTACAAATCAGTCTTTGTAAATAAAATAGTTTGCAATAAATCTTTTATTCAGTTACATAAAGAGGTGTCAACAGGTCAAGAAATAACCTGAAACTTTACAGGAATGTCCCGCCCACGAGCCACGCCCCCAGCAACACCTCCTAAAATGAAAGTGTCCCTCTTTCGCCGTTTGAAATGTTGGGAGGTATGAGAGAGTGACTTTCTCTTAATATGTATAACATTGTAGACCTTACCCCCAAACACACTCAAGCGGCCACACAAAGCTAGCGTTTCATATTTTGCCCGTCTCTAAACATCTCAGGATTTCTCTGGGAAAAACCATTTATTCTCGTCTTTCTTCCGCTGAACATCACAGACGGAAAAGTTACAGAAATGAAATGTAAAGGTAACGTGAACGGAGAGGGGCAGAAGGGATTCCAGCAGCTGACGTCACCAAACAAGGAGAAACTGAGAGTAACGCGTCTACCAGTTGCCATAGCAACAGGGAATGCTAAATAGGTCCTTTAATCTTTCTTAATATAAATAAAAAAGATGCAAGGTCAAAATTAAAAAAACAGATCTGTTCGTTTTTCTTCTCTTAACGTTCTAATGTAGTTCTCTCCATTTTGTACAAATTCCTTTTACCATGTAACGTGCTGCACACATCTCTGGTTCTTAAAAGGTTAATCAGTCTAAGCTTTATACTACTCTGTAGGTTATGTATAATTTACGGTGTATAAATGGTATGAAAAATCCAATTCTTCCTCATGCTGCCAGATCTAAGGTAATGAAATCCTTGGAGGGGGAGGAGATGTCTCGTTGCCCCGAAAATTGAGACAGAAATGAATCTAACTGAATTTGGCTTGACAGTGACAGGTTGTAAAAAGGTAGGAATTGGAACAGCCTGCCCTAGAGTCCAGGTCTAGAGGAGTTATACAGGGACCGGACAAGTGGAACAGCCTGCCCTAGAGTCCAGGTCTAGAGGAGATATACAGGGACCAGACCAGTGACACAGCCTGTCCTAGAGTCCAGGTCTAGAGGAGTTATACAGGGACCAGACAAGTGGAACAGCCTGTCCTAGAGTCCAGGTCTAGAGGAGTTATACAGGGACCAGACAAGTGGAACAGCCTGCCCTAGAGTCCAGGTCTAGAGGAGTTATACAGGGACCGGACAAGTGGAACAGCCTGCCCTACAGTCCAGGTCTAGAGGAGATATACAAGGACCGGACAAGTGGAACAGCCTGCCCTAGAGTCCAGGTCTAGAGGAGTTATACAGGGACCGGACAAGTGGAACAGCCTGCCCTAGAGTCCAGGTCTAGAGGAGATATACAGGGACCAGACCAGTGACACAGCCTGTCCTAGAGTCCAGGTCTAGAGGAGTTATACAGGGACCAGACAAGTGGAACAGCCTGTCCTAGAGTCCAGGTCTAGAGGAGTTATACAGGGACCAGACAAGTGGAACAGCCTGCCCTAGAGTCCAGGTCTAGAGGAGTTATACAGGGACCGGACAAGTGGAACAGCCTGCCCTACAGTCCAGGTCTAGAGGAGATATACAAGGACCGGACAAGTGGAACAGCCTGCCCTAGAGTCCAGGTCTAGAGGAGATATACAGGGACCGGACAAGTGGAACAGCCTGCCCTAGAGTCCAGGTCTAGAGGAGTTATACAGGGACCAGACAAGTGGAACAGCCTGTCCTAGAGTCCAGGTCTAGAGGAGTTATACAGGGACCAGACAAGTGACACAGCCTGCCCTAGAGTCCAGGTCTAGAGGAGATATACAGGGACCAGACAAGTGGAACAGCCTGCCCTAGAGTCCAGGTCTAGAGGAGTTATACAGGGACCGGACAAGTGGAACAGCCTGCCCTAGAGTCCAGATCTAGAGGAGTTATACAAGGACCGGACACGTGGAACAGCCTGCCCTAGAGTCCAGGTCTAGAGGAGATATACAGGGACCAGACAAGTGTTACAGCCTGCCCTAGAGTCCAGGTCTAGATGAGTTATACAGGGAACGGACAAGTGACACAGCCTGCCCTAGAGTCCAGGTCTAGAGGAGTTATACAGGGACCAGACAAGTGGAACAGCCTGCCCTAGAGTCCAGGTCTAGAGGAGTTATACAGGGACCGGACAAGTGGAACAGCCTGCCCTAGAGTCCAGATCTAGAGGAGTTATACAAGGACCGGACACGTGGAACAGCCTGCCCTAGAGTCCAGGTCTAGAGGAGATATACAGGGACCAGACAAGTGTTACAGCCTGCCCTAGAGTCCAGGTCTAGAGGAGTTATACAGGGAACGGACAAGTGGAACAGCCTGCCCTAGAGTCCAGGTCTAGAGGAGTTATACAGGGACCGGACAAGTGGAACAGCCTGCCCTAGAGTCCAGGTCTAGAGGAGTTATACAGGGACCGGACAAGTGGAACAGCCTGCCCTAGAGTCCAGGTCTAGAGGAGTTATACAGGGACCAGACAAGTGGAACAGCCTGTCCTAGAGTCCAGGTCTACAGGAGTTATACGGGGACAGGACAAGTGGAACAGCCTGTCCTAGAGTCCAGCTCTAGAGGAGTTATACAGGGACCGGACAAGTGGAACAGCCTGCCCTAGAGTCCAGGTCTAGAGGAGATATACAGGGACCAGACAAGTGGAACAGCCTGCCCTACAGTCCAGGTCTAGAGGAGTTATACAGGGACCAGACAAGTGGAACAGCCTGTCCTAGAGTCCAGGTCTAGAGGAGTTATACAGGGACCAGACAAGTGGAACAGCCTGTCCTAGAGTCCAGGTCTAGAGGAGTTATACAGGGACCAGACAAGTGGAACAGCCTGTCCTAGAGTCCAGGTCTAGAGGAGTTATACAGGGACCAGACAAGTGGAACAGCCTGACCTAGAGTCCAGGTCTAGAGGAGATATACAGGGACCGGACAAGTGGAACGGCCTGCCCTAGAGTCCAGGTCTAGAGGAGTTATACGGGGACAGGACAAGTGGAACAGCCTGTCCTAGAGTCCAGGTCTAGAGGAGTTATACAGGGACCAGACAAGTGGAACAGCCTGTCCTAGAGTCCAGGTCTAGAGGAGTTATACAGGGACCGGACACGTGGAACAGCCTGCCCTAGAGTCCAGGTCTAGAGGAGATATACAGGGACCAGACAAGTGGAACAGCCTGCCCTAGAGTCCAGGTCTAGAGGAGATATACAGGGACCAGACAAGTGGAACAGCCTGCCCTAGAGTCCAGGTCTAGAGGAGTTATACAGGGACCAGACAAGTGGAACAGCCTGTCCTAGAGTCCAGGTCTAGAGGAGTTATACAGGGACCAGACAAGTGGAACAGCCTGTCCTAGAGTCCAGGTCTAGAGGAGTTATACAGGGACCGGACACGTGGAACAGCCTGCCCTAGAGTCCAGGTCTAGAGGAGATATACAGGGACCAGACAAGTGGAACAGCCTGCCCTAGAGTCCAGGTCTAGAGGAGATATACAGGGACCGGACAAGTGGAACAGCCTGCCCTAGAGTCCAGGTCTAGAGGAGTTATACAGGGACCAGACAAGTGGAACAGCCTGCCCTAGAGTCCAGGTCTAGAGGAGATATACAGGGACCAGACAAGTGGAACAGCCTGCCCTAGAGTCCAGGTTTAGAGGAGTTATACAGGGACTGGACAAGTGGAACAGCCTGCCCTAGAGTCCAGGTTTAGAGGAGTTATACAGGGACCGGACAAGTGGAACAGCCTGCCCTAGAGTCCAGGTCTAGAGGAGTTATACAGGGACCGGACAAGTGGAACAGCCTGCCCTAGAGTCCAGGTCTAGAGGAGTTATACAGGGACCAGACAAGTGGAACAGCCTGCCCTAGAGTCCAGGTCTAGAGGAGATATACAGGGACCAGACAAGTGGAACAGCCTGCCCTAGAGTCCAGGTCTAGAGGAGTTATACGGGGACCGGACAAGTGGAACAGCCTGTCCTAGAGTCCAGTTCTAGAGGAGTTATACAGGGACCAGACAAGTGGAACAGCCTGCCCTAGAGTCCAGGTCTAGAGGAGTTATACAGGGACCAGACAAGTGGAACAGCCTGCCCTAGAGTCCAGGTCTAGAGGAGTTATACAGGGACCGGACAAGTGGAACAGCCTGCCCTAGAGTCCAGGTCTAGAGGAGATATACAGGGACCGGACAAGTGGAACGGCCTGCCCTAGAGTCCAGGTCTAGAGGAGTTATACGGGGACAGGACAAGTGGAACAGCCTGTCCTAGAGTCCAGGTCTAGAGGAGTTATACAGGGACCGGACAAGTGGAACAGCCTGCCCTAGAGTCCAGGTCTAGAGGAGTTATA
The DNA here is from genome assembly GCA_037306005.1 of Rhinophrynus dorsalis. NCBI lineage: Eukaryota > Metazoa > Chordata > Amphibia > Anura > Rhinophrynidae > Rhinophrynus > Rhinophrynus dorsalis. The sequence goes on from CM074725.1 coordinate 254,878,093, forward strand.
CAGGGACCGGACAAGTGGAACAGCCTGCCCTAGAGTCCAGGTCTAGAGGAGATATACAGGGACCGGACAAGTGGAACGGCCTGCCCTAGAGTCCAGGTCTAGAGGAGTTATACGGGGACAGGACAAGTGGAACAGCCTGTCCTAGAGTCCAGGTCTAGAGGAGTTATACAGGGACCGGACAAGTGACACAGCCTGCCCTACAGTCCAGTTCTAGAGGAGATATACAGGGACCGGACAAGTGGAACGGCCTGCCCTAGAGTCCAGGTCTAGAGGAGTTATACGGGGACAGGACAAGTGGAACAGCCTGTCCTAGAGTCCAGGTCTAGAGGAGTTATACAGGGACCGGACAAGTGACACAGCCTGCCCTAGAGTCCAGTTCTAGAGGAGATATACAGGGACCAGACAAGTGGAACAGCCTGCCCTAGAGTCCAGGTCTAGAGGAGATATACAGGGACAGGACAAGTGGAACAGCCTGCCCTAGAGTCCAGGTCTAGAGGAGTTATACAGGGACCAGACAAGTGGAACAGCCTGCCCTAGAGTCCAGGTCTAGAGGAGTTATACAGGGACCGGACAAGTGGAACAGCCTGCCCTAGAGTCCAGGTCTAGAGGAGTTATACAGTTTCACGATGCATTGGAGAGCTCTACCATTTTGGACATTAAAAGATCAATTTAAATTTAGGGTTTTTTTTTTTTAGGCGCCCCCTACAGTGCAGTTAGGTTGCTACAATTCTTCTTACTACATCAAGGGCTGGAGTCAAATGCGGGTGCTAATTTTAACTTTGCTTTTTATCTCCAGGGACCCCCATAGACTTCAATCGGAACATTTTTGATAAAACGGAAGGTAACATTTATCTCCTGCAATCCAGCCCCCAGTTTGCAAATTTTGGGGTTCTTCTTTTATCTTAAAGGGTCAGTAACGGCCATATTTAACTTACTTTAATATTGTAGAGGTTACAAAAATAAAGTACTTGGAGAAAATGCCATCTCTCAAACCCTTATGGTGTGAGAGATATCCTTCGCTAAAGTTTTCCTTTTCCTGCTGTCAGCTGCAAAGCTGACAGAAGGAGATCCGTGTCCACCGACTAGAGGACCTTCTTCAGCAGAGCCGCAATCGTGTTATATAAAAAAAAACACTTCATTGAAACGGTCTACAAACCAAGCACACTTTGTAAACCTTTGCAGTTATTCTTTTTAAATAACGCAATTCTGGCTCTGCTGCAGGCACGTGCACACATAACAAACCAAGGGGCGCTTGAGCACCTGCCTTTTTTGTCCAACGTGCCCTCGTGCCCTTTTAACACAAAAAAAAAAACAAAAAAAAAACGTTGCCTCTCCGCCTGTACTAACCCCCCACCACCACCCAGTAAGGTCTGTGCCTCCTTCAGGACAGACCTGTAGATGCTGCTCTCCCTCGTCGGCTCTTTAGTATTACAGAGCGCTGGGAGATGACATCATCTCCCAGCGCTCTGCATGAAGAGAAGACTGCGCGGGAGCTCCAGCAGCTACAGGTCTGTGCCAAAGGAGGCACATACAGACCTCTCCTGCCGCTGGACCACCAGGGAAGAGGTAGGAAATGGACACTGGGGGCAATGTGGAAATGATGGGGCAATATGGATCTGATGGGGGGCAAGATGGAGATGATGGCAATGTAGAGATGATGGGGCAATGTATGTGAGGGTAAGTTGGAGCTGATGGCAATATGGAGCGGATGGGGCAATATGGAGATGAAGGGGACAATGTGAGGGTAAGCTGGAGCTGATGGGGCAATATGGAGATGAAGGGGACAATGTGAGGGTAAGCTGGAGCTGATGGGGCAATATGGAGATGATAGGGGCAACGCGAGGGTAAGTTGGAGCTGATGGGTGTAATGTGAGAGTAAGTTGGAGCTGATGGGGGCAATATGGAGATTAGGAACATTGTGGAGGAGTCCAGTGGAGATGGCCAATGGGGGGGGCAATTCAGATTTCTGTGCCTATATATATATTTTGAATAAATAATTATGAGAAGTGCCCTTTTTTTCATTTGAGCCCCTGCCCCCCAAAATGTCTGTGCACGTCCCTGCTCTGCTGCAGAGCCGCCGGCTGGTCCCAGGACCAGGATCTCCTGCTGTCAGCACAGCGCGGACATCAGGAGACGGGGAGGGAGGGGGGAACTTTAGCAGAGGATCTCTCTCAGACTATAAAGGTTTGAGAGATAGGACTTTCTGCAAATACTTTATTTCTGTAACCTCTACAATATTAAATAAAGTTACGCACGGGCATTACTGACCCTTTAACTGTCTGAGTGCCAGGCAGATGTCCAAAGCATCAACAATGCATCTGACACCCACCTGGCATTCAAAGGGTTAACAGCCAGACGGCGCACTGAATTTCGGGGGAACGTGGGCTGATCCTATCTGGCTGAACCCAACACTGCGCTAGCCGCAGGCTGTCTAGTGGAAAGCATCTCTGCAATTAATACATTCCTCCCACGGCGCAAGGAAATTCCAAATGAACATCCTCCTCTGAACGGAGAAAGAATATTTCATAATACACATTTGCTGCAGGGAACAAACAGCTCTTTTCTTTGCCTTGGACTCGGCAGTCACTTTATGTTCAAACCTTCTGGTCCCTTCAGTTTAACCCTTTGGGTACCAGTACATGTGCGGGAGATAAGGAAAGATTACCGTTTAGACACACAGCAGCTACAGGTTATTTGGCGATATTGTAAATCTCCCTCAGTGGCTCCGATACACTAAGGTGCGAAACATCTTTCACTTGCACAACTGAAGGCGCGAGGGAGACGCTTCGCTTGTTTTCTTTTTTTGCGAGATTTATTAACGGGATTACATATAAAAAGCGAGTTAACCCTTCAAGTGCCATAAAAGTTATCTAACGCATTGCCTTACAATGCACTGGTTATCTAACTGCAACCCAAAGGGTTAACTTTCCATGTGTCTCAGAAAACTGAACAGAATTTCTCATTAAAGGGATAATAATACTTGTTTTATACAAGCTTTAATACTGTAGCTATCCAAGCGGAACTTTCACCGACTTGTGTAAAGTCGGCCTCCAATAAATAATCATTAGGCAATTAGCTTCATAATAGTTCTATTAGATCTCAGAAGCACCCAATTCTAAAGTAATCCTTAAAGGGATAGTAATACTTCGTTTTAACTTTATTTATTTTGTAGGCATTAAAAAAACATGAAGAACGATATAAGTCTTATCTCTCAAACCTTTATGGTTTGAGAGATATTCACAAGCAAAGTCTCCCCTCCCGACCCTTTTACCTAGTGTAAGCCATCTCTTCTCAGATGTGGAATGCAGTCCATAGAACAGACAGATAACAGCAGGGGACAATCTTCTTCCTATGAGAACAATGAAAGCCCTGCCCCCCTTGACAAGTTTTTCAGGTTTTTCCCTTATCTTAATTGAAGATTGTCCCTCTCTGCAGTCTACCTGGGCACATCCCTTCTGATCTGGCTGAATAGTGTTACATCAGTAAAAGGGGAGGGAGGGGGATACTTTATCATTGAATTACTCTTGTACTACAACTCTAACAGAATTGAAATAACACTCTCCAAAGTCCAAATACTATGATGATTAATTAGAGCTGCTTTTATTATGAAACATTACTATCCCTTTAAATATGCCTATTTCCTATGTGTCCCCATTTAAAGATGAGGTCTGGTCAGCCTATAGTAGGTGCAATATGCAGTATTTATAAATGAAGTTCACAGCTATTTTTGTCCAGTAGCACAGACAAAACCCATATTCTGAGCAGCGGGAAAATAGACATTTCCGGGAGAAAGATCATAAAACAAAGTGTGTAACACACGGACATCAAATAACATTAAGCAGTTTCTTATTGGGGATAGTGCCCCCTCAGTAACATTTGACTCTCCCTGGTGCCTTTATAAAGATGAAATATACATATTTATATCACACTGCCCAGAGCTGAAATGTCAGGCAAAACCTCGCCAAACAACAGAAACAGCAAAAGCCCAGACGTACGTTTCAGCCTTTAGTTGGCCTCATCAGTGAGGTGCAGCTGATTGCCTCTGGGCACAAGGAGAGCAAACATCCATGCCCTGGGGTACTCTTCTGCTTAAGTAGACTGTAAAGCAAGAGGATAGACAAGTGTCCTAGTTTATTGTAGGGATAAGGAACTTCCCATGTACTGTACTGATCTGTCACGTTCCTCTCTCCCTGCGTCATGTGCCTGGGGAAAGACAAGATTAAAGAAAAATTGTACAAAGCTTACGGGATGATTCAATACACTAAAATATTCCTTCTGTAACAAAGACATAACGTGACATAAGGGTGGGTAGAAGACAGGACAGGGAGCGGGGGCTCCTATATCAGCATTAGGGTGGGTCATTTTGGGTTAAAGAGCAGGGAAGAAAACATGATGGAGTATAAAATGCACATATATATATATATATATATATATATATATATATATATATATATACTAGTGTTAAAGCCCGTGTACACGGGCCAAGGTCCGCGTAATGTTAACCCATTGAGTGCCACGCAATGCAGTGCTTTCTCCTCTTGCCTCTTTCTACCCCCTCTTGCCCACCATGCCTTTCTATCTCCTCTTGCCCCCCATGCCTTTTTCTCCACCCTCTTGCCCCATGCCTCTCTGGCAAACCCTCTTGCCCCCCCATGCCTCTTTTGTCACCCATTTGCCCCTTCCATCACCCTCTTGCCCCCATACCTCTTTTGCCTCCCATGGCTCTTTCACCACCCTCTTGCTCCTCACACCTCTCTTGCCCCCCATGCCTCTTTCACCACACTTTTGCCCCCCCAATGCCTCTTTCACCACACTTTTGCCCCCCCAATGCCTCTTTCACAACCCTCTTGCTCCCCTTACCTCTTTTGCCACACTTTTGCCCCCCCCAATGCTTCTTTCACAACCCTCTTTCCCCCATGGCTCTTTCACCACCCTCTTGCTCCCCCATGGCTCTTTCACCACCCTCTTGCTCCCCATACCTCTTTTGCCACCCTTTTGACCCCCATGCCTCTTTCACAACCCTTTTGCCCCCCCCATGGCTCTTTCACCATCCTCTTGCTCCCCATACCTCTTTTGCCCCCCCCATGTTTCTTTCACCACACTTTTGCCCCCCATGCCTCTTTCACAACTCTCTTGCCCCCCCAAGGCTCTTTCACCACCCTCTTGCCCCCCCATGCCTCTTTCACAACCCTCTTGCCCCCCCATGCCTCTTTCACCACCCTCTTGCCCCCCCCCATGGCTCTTTCACCACCCTCTTGCTCCCCCATGGCTCTTTCACCACCCTCTTGCTCCCCATACCTCTTTTGCCACCCTTTTGACCCCCATGCCTCTTTCACAACCCTTTTGCCCCCCCTCATGGCTCTTTCACCATCCTCTTGCTCCCCATACCTCTTTTGCCCCCCCATGTTTCTTTCACCACACTTTTGCCCCCCCATGGCTCTTTCACCACCCTCTTGCTCCCCCATGCCTCTTTCACAACCCTCTTGCCCCTCATGCCTCTTTCACCACCCTCTTGCCCCCCCATGGCTCTTTCACCACCCTCTTGCCCCCCCATGGCTCTTTCACAACCCTCTTGCTCCCTCATGGCTCTTTCACCACCCTCTTGCTCCCCCATGGCTCTTTCACCACCCTTTTGCTCCCCCATGGCTCTTTCACAACCCTCTTGCCCCCCCATGGCTCTTTCACAACCCTCTTGCTCCCCCATGGCTCTTTCACCACCCTCTTGCTCCCCATACCTGTGGACGCGCATAAGTGACAGGCGGCCAGCTGCCAGCCCTCTGAGCTCGCACCGTGCATGTGGACGCATATAACTGACAGGTACCCGCGAGCGCGAGCATGGAGGAAGCGGGTGCCTGTCAAATACGCGTCCCTAGTTACCATAGAGGGCGCGGGTCAAGGGGGAGCGAGTCACGTGGCTCTCTGTGAGTTAGTGCTTCGTGCTACGCTCACAGGGAGAGACGCATTCTTATACTTTATAGTATAGGATGTGTGATATTTCTTCTCAGGATCGGCACTCACACCTTCAAATATAACCGCCCGGGTGCCTGATCAGAATATTTTTCACCCGACCCAAAGGACCAGCACTCACAGGACTAAAAAATAAGAATATAAATTTATTCGTTCAACGTTTCGGTCCTACATGAACCTTTATCAAGAACACAATGATTTCTTGATAAAGGTTCATGTAGGACCGAAACGTCGAATGGGTAAAGATATATTCTTATTTGAAAGTCCTGTGAGTTCTGGTCCTTTGGGTCGGGTATATATTGTAAAAGCCCGTGTAAATGGGCCAAGGTCCGGGTGATGTTAAGAGGCCGGTCCTGCTCTGCGTCCTGCCGCAGTCATGCACTGTAGAGACTGCCCGAAAGCACAGAATGCTCCTAGCACAGAACTCCCAGCATTCCGTGCTCCCAGCATTCTGTGCTCCTAGCACAGAACTCCCAGCATTCAGAGCTCCCAGCATTCCATACTCCTAGCACAGAACTCCCAGCATTCAGTGCTCCCGGCATTCCATACCCCTAGCACAGAACTCCCAGCATTCAGTGCTCTCAGCATTCAGTGCTTTCGGCCAGTCTCTACTGCACATGACAGCTTCTGACAAACATCCTAAAGAATTATTATATAGGATATAGTACACACACACACACACACACCATAATGATACCGACGGAGACCACTGCATTACCTCCACTTCAGTCCACTACACACACCCATATTTATATAAAGCTCCGTAACTGCTCTATAGTAAAAGACCTTCCTCTCCCTGCCCTAAGTTATGTTGGGACATATTCACAAAGAATATTGGAGCAATTCTTGAGCAAAAGAATTTTCGAAATTCCCATTGATTTAAAGTGGATGTGTCACCTATGTACAACATAACATAAATAGTTGGACTACATATCGAATACTACTAAAATTATATATATATTTTTAATATTTTATAAGTTTTATTTTGTATAAAAGTCTGTCCCCCAGCTATCCGCATAGACTGCGGTTACCTGCTCTGTAACCGCAGTTGGACTCTCTGCCTCTGCTCTCCTCCATTCTCCAATGACGGAGGCTTCTGTCTGTAAGCTGGAGCGGTCTCATTGGCAGAGATGGATATCTAGCCAATGAGATCGCTCCAACTTTCCCGACAGAAGCCTCTGTCATCGGAGGAGGGAGGAGAGCAGAGGCGGAGCAACGGACTGCGGTCTATGCAGAAGTAGCTGCAGCCCGGACTTTCTAAGTTAAATTTACACAAAATAAAACGTAACCCCCTTAAAGGGATAGTAATGTTTCATAATAAAAACAGCTATAATTAATCATCATAGTATTTGGACTTTGGAGAGTGTTATATCAATACTGTCAGAGTTGTAGTACAAGAGTAATTCAATGACAAAATATCCCCCTCCCGCCCCTTTTACTGATGTAACACTGCTCAGCCAGATCAGAAGGGAGGTGCCCAGGTAGACTGCAGAGAGGGACAATCTTCAATTAAGATAAGGGAAAAACCTGAAAAACTTGTCAAGGGGACAGGGCTTTCATTGTTCTCATAGGAAGAAGATTGTCCCCTTCTGTTATCTGTCTGGTCTATGGACTGGATTCCACATCTGAGAAGAGATGGCTTACACTAGGTAAAAGGGGGGAAGGGCTTTCATTGTTCTCATAGGAAGAAGATTGTCCCCTGCTGTTATCTGTCTGGTCTATGGACTGGATTCCACATCTGAGAAGAGATGGCTTACACTAGGTAAAAGGGGCGGGAGGGCTTTCATTGTTCTCATAGGAAGAAGACTGTCCCCTGCTGTTATCTGTCTGGTCTATGGACTGGATTCCACATCTGAGAAGAGATGGCTTACACTAGGTAAAAGGGGCGGGAGGGCTTTCATTGTTCTCATAGGAAGAAGACTGTCCCCTGCTGTTATCTGTCTGGTCTATGGACTGGATTCCACATCTGAGAAGAGATGGCTTACACTAGGTAAAAGGGACGGGAGGGGAAACTTTGCTTGTGAATATCTCTCAAACCATAAAAAAAAAAAAAAGTCTGTGGTCCTTAAGTGCCGGCCACGTGTGCTCGCGGCCAGTCCTTAAGGGGTTAAAAAAAAAATTAACACTGTTTTAGTAGTATTCGATATGTAGCCTATTTATGCTATGTTATACATAGATGACATATCCACTTTAAATGGTGATTTTAACCCCTTGAATGCATGAGGTCTCCAACGCCTTGCTTCTCCGTTCTTCTGGCACATCTCCGCCACGCCCCCCCCCATAAGAGATGATTCCCGGGGACTGTAAGAGATTGGGAGGCCTGGTTTGCTCTAAAAAACGTATCACTGTCACGTTACCTATGTGAACATAACTGTGCTACTTAACCCCTTGGACGCTAGACATATCTCCAACGCATGGTTTTCTGCCCTTAGATTTTATCAGTTTAGTCCTTAGTAATGTTAATGTGCTTCTAATTAAGGAAAAGTCCTAGACACAGCGACTCATATACACTAAGAAATGGAGAAATTCTGCATTAGACCACATGCACCCTATATGACAAAGTTCTCATGGGTTTAAATGAGGCATTTAAGCCTTTGAATGCTAGTGAGGTATCTAGCATTCAAGAGTTTAAAAGTCCTATTTAAAAAAATCAATGAAAATGTGTATGTATCCTCCATAATTAATTTGATTTGCACCAGAATTGTGTTATTTTCTTTGTGTGTACAACAACTACTGTAACGGAAATGATTGTGTCCAAACGGTAAATGAGCCACTTTGCTTAGAACACTCGCCGAGCAGACTTCCCATCACAGGGAATAAATAGTTTTAATTACACACCTGGAAATATCGCAGGCAATTAACCTCCCGGGCGGATGTGTCAGTAGACCGGAGTGAGATCCAGGCACGTTCAGGAGAGGCAACGCTAGGATTTCCAAAAGATAATAAACACATGTATGGAATGACACTACCTAGAACTAGTTTTGTGTAATTCCACATCTAAAAGCAACTGAAATTTCCTGTGCACAGACCTGGGGTAGGTGGCTGAGGATGATGGGAATTGTAGTTCAACAGATGGAGGCACAAAAATAGCCTGGCCCAGGTCTAGACATACTACAACAGAAGCAAGAATTTCTCAAACTTGACACTCTGTATAATTCATTATGCTACTTTATCCTCCAGTGTAATTTAGTGTAAGAACTAAATTGGTTAACACTAGAATCTAGACGTGCCCTTCACCTCTCTTGCTTAGTACACAACCACTTCTCTGTAAAACTACCACACTACCTGAGCAGTATGATCACTCCAGATCTCCATACTAACTATAACCTCCACTACTAAGAACTCACTGACTATTCCACACAACCTGAGCAGTAAGATCACTCCAGATCTCCATACTAACTATAACCTCCACTGCTAACAACTCACTGACTATTCCACTCTACCTGAGCAGTATGATCACTCCAGATCTCCATACTAACTATAACCTCCACTACTAACAACTCACTGACTATTCCACTCTACCTGAGCAGTATGATCACTCCAGATCTCCATACTAACTATAACCTCCACTACTAACAACTCACTGACTATTCCACACTACCTGAGCAGTATGATCACTCCAGATCGCCATACTAACTATAACCTCCGCTACTAACAACTCACTGACTATTCCACACTACCTGAGCAGTATGATCACTCCAGATCTCCATACTAACTATAACCTCCACTACTAACAACTCACTGACTATTCCACTCTACCTGAGCAGTATGATCACTCCAGATCTCCATACTAACTATAACCTCCACTACTAACAACTCACTGACTATTCCACACTACCTGAGCAGTATGATCACTCCAGATCGCCATACTAACTATAACCTCCGCTACTAACAACTCACTGACTATTCCACACTACCTGAGCAGTATGATCACTCCAGATCTCCATACTAACAATAACCTCCACTACTAACAACTCACAGACTATTCCACACTACCTGAGCAGTATGATCACTCCAGATCTCCATACTAACTATAACCTCCACTACTAACAACTCACTGACTATTCCACACTACCTGAGCAGTATGATCACTCCAGATCTCCATACTAACTATAACCTCCACTACTAACAAAACTCACTGACTATTCCACACTACCTGAGCAGTATGATCACCCCAGATCTCCATACTAACTATAACCTCCACTACTAACAACTCACTGACTATTCCACACTACCTGAGCAGTATGATCACTCCAGATCTCCATACTAACTATAACCTCCACTACTAACAACTCACTGACTATTCCACATTATCTGAGCAGTATGATCACTCCAGATCTCCATACTAACTATAACCTCCACTGCTAACAACTCACTGACTATTCCACTCTACCTGAGCAGTATAATCACTCCAGATCTCCATACTAACTATAACCTCCGCTACTAACAACTGACTGACTATTCCACACTACCTGATCAGTATGATCACTCCAGATCTCCACACTAACTATAACCTCCGCTCCACTACTAACAACTCACTGACTATTCCACACTACCTGAGCAGTATGATCACTCCAGATCTCCATACTAACTATGACCTCCACTACTAACAACTCACTGACTATTCCACACTACCTGAGCAGTATGATCACTCCAGATCTCCATACTAACTATAACCTCCACTACTAACAACTCACTGACTATTCCACACTACCTGAGCAGTATGATCACTCCAGATCTCCATACTAACTATAACCTCCACTACTAACAACTCACTGACTATTCCACACTACCTGAGCAGTATAATCACTCCAGATCTCCATACTAACTATAACCTCCACTACTAACAACTCACTGACTATTCCACACTACCTGAGCAGTAAGATCACTCCAGATCTCCATACTAACTATGTAGCATTCCCCTTCTGTAGGTCCATTCATATTTGTGGGTAAAAGCATCACATGGCCGAGTTGTGTAGTGCTTAACCTGTAACCTTTGTGATCATAGGATTAAACTGGTCTGTTCCCAAAAATCTGGGACCTTTGGGAACATAAGGTGTGGCCCCTGGTGAACACCCATGCACTAAAATGTCCCTGTTTGCTTCTCTGATCTGACAGGGGCAAACGAGGTCAAGTGTGTTGGGGGGGTGTCTGCAACTGGACCCCCCGCTTGTTCAGTCTAAGTGCTCAGAGTGCCGCTCAGTCTTACAGGTCTCTGTGAGATTATGTTACCGGAGCGAGGAAGAGAGAGACAAGGACACAATAGAAAGGTACAGACTCAACAAAGCACTTGTGTGAATGAATCACATCACAGAGCGAGAATTCAGAGCAAGAGGAACAAGAGATCAAATTCTGAAGATGGGGACGTGGTAGTATCAATGCAGTTGGCAAGAAAATATATATTATATAATGTATTGTGGACATCTCTGGTCGTTAAAAGGCTAGTAATACCTTAAAGGGATAGTAATATTTCGTTTTATCTTTATTTTATTTTGTAGGCATTAAAAAAACATGAAGAACGATATAAGTCTTATCTCTCAAACTTTTATGGTTTGAGAGATATTCACAAGCAAAGTTTCCCCTCCCGCCCCTTTTACCTAGTGTAAGCCATCTCTTCTCAGATGTGGAATGCAGTCCATAGACCAGACAGATAACAGAAGGGGACAATCTTCTTCCTATGAGAACAATGAAAGCCCTGCCCCCCTTGACAAGTTTTTCAGGTTTTTCCCTTATCTTAATTGAAGATTGTCCCTCTCTGCAGTCTACCTGGGCACCTCCCTTCTGATCTGGCTGAGCAGTGTTACATCAGTAAAAGGGATGGGAGGGGGACACTTTGTCATTGAATTACTCTTGTACTACAACTCTGACAGAATTGAAATAACACTCTCCAAATTCCAAATACTATAATGATTAATTAGAGCTGCTTTTGTTATGAAACATTACTATCCCTTTAATATGTAAAAAAAATTATATACTGTAAGGTTTATCCCCCTGAGAAAAACAAAGGCACTCCCACTGCTGAAAGGTGTTTTATTCAAAAGTTATTACTGCACCTAAAAAAATTCAAGTTTGAACTGTATCAAAGTGGCCTGAAACTGCACAGTGGCGCTGTTGCTACACCATCCTATGGACAGCTCTGGCCAGCTGACCATAAATCTCTTTAAGATGGTAGACCAACAGCGCCACTGTACAATTTACCAACACTTTGACACTGCACCAAGAAAAACAATAAAAAATGTATTCTAGTTTGAGCTGCAATAACTTTTTCTGAGAGGTGTTTTATTCAAATGTTATTACAGCTCAAACTTGAATTATTTTAGAGACCAGATCTGTCCATAAGATGGTGCAGCAACAGCGCCACTGCACAATTTCAGGCCACTGAGATACCGCATCTAAAATAATTCAAGTTTTGAGCTGTAATAACATTTGAATAAAAACACCTCTCAGCAGTGTGAATAACCTTGTTTTACTACTACTTTACTCTAGGGATAAACTATATATATTAGTTGAAGAGCCCGTTACACGGCCACAGTGCCACTGCCAGCCGGTCGCGGGGCAGTCTCCTTCGGAGAATCCAGCTCTGTATCAGCCACGGAGCGGGCAGTCTCTACCGCGCATGACTTTGTCATCACACACGTTTTAGCAAATTATTATTTAGGAGATTATATATATATATATATATATATATATATATATATATATATATATATATATATATATATGTGATAGATATATATAAATAACATTTTAAGTATTACTGTCCCTTTAAAAATAACAAACACGCTTCTTTGTGGGGTTGCCAGACCCCGGTACAATTTCGAGCCCCCTCTCACCACCAAGTGATTTGCAGTCACCAATTTCCAGCTCATCTTGTGTACGCCGCTCTCTTTCCAGATGATTGAGCAAGTTACAGAGTGGAACAGACGACAAGATCTCTAAATCGCTGCTTGTTCTGTTATTGTACAAGAGACGCGCGGGCAGAAACACGGCGGAGACTACATCCAGGACACAGACTCAACCAATTAGGCAAGCCGAATCACAAGAACTTAACCTTCTGAGTGCCAGAGGTGTATGGAATGCGTTGCAATGCACTCAAAGGGTTAAAGGGGATGCAACTCATTTGAATGATAACCGCGCACGTATATATTTCTATACCCTGAAAATCCTTCTGGACCTTATGAATTTTCCCCTTTGCTCCTTGGATTAGAAGATAAATTCTTTATTCGTTTTCGGTTGTTGTTGTGTCCACGGAGACGGACATGATAGTTGCTGGAGATTTTTCACACTGACATAGGCAGCGATCATAAGCCTACTTAACCCTTTAACCCATTAAGGACCCATTATGGTCCTGGACCGTCATGGGTTGTTATACCCAGGCTCCCCGCGCAGCTGCACGCCATTCAGCGAGTCTGAAATTGGATTCGAGAAAAAAAAAATAGTCCCTGGTCCTTAAGTGACCGCCGCATGTGTGCGCGGCCAGTCCTTAAGGGGTTAAAGCGGAACTTTCACCTAAAATAAAAATGTAACCATGGCTTGTAATCATTAACACAGCATTAACGCTGTGTTTGTTTTCTTCTTAAAGGGATAGTAACCTCAAAAAAAAAAGTACAGGCAAATTTATAGGTACAATTAAAACATACTTACTGCCCTCAGTCCCATCTCTCAAACCATTATGGTTTGAGAGATATAATAAAATAAAGGTCCTTTGTTCCCTCCCCTTTCTGCCTGACAAGCTGTAAAGCTGTCAGAGGCAGAATCCGGTCGCCCGACTGTAGGCGGCTCTTCAGGAGTGCTGTCATCTAGATATCCAACTATAATTACTTCATCGGTATGGTGTACGTGTGCCTGATTTGCAAGCACACTTTGTAGACCATTCTGATGAAGTAATTATAATTAGATATCTTGATGTCAGCGCTCCTGAAGAGCCGCCGTCTGGTCCTGGAAGCAGGAACTCATGACGTCCAATATACAGTGGACGCATGAGAAGGGGGAGGGAGCGGAGGTCTTTATTTTCTTATATCTCTCAAACCTTAACGGTTTGAGAGATGGGGATGAGGGCAGTAAGTATGTTCGCCTGTACGTTACTATCCCTTTAACTCACCTGCTAGTGGAGATATTTAGCCTTCAACACCGGGCACTTCCGCGTTCTGCAGGAGCCTGTACCATCTCAGGACTTCCCAGCTGCCCCAGCAAGCGCGCTCACGCTCCCCTTCGTAGTTGTATTTCTGTGGGATAACGTTACAGAAAACTCCGTTTACCATGCTACTGAGGTTCAGGGCTCCCTACGCGGCTCAGCCCTGAACTGGGATCGCAAATAAAAAAAAAATGGTCCCTGGTCCTTAAGTGCTGGCCTCGTGTGCGCGCGCGGCCGGTCCAGAAAAGGGTTTAAGGACCGGTGACGGTCATAGCACATCACATACATTTTACTTACAGCGCTCCTTCGGGATTAATGTAAGTAAAAAAGGGGGTCTGAAATTGACTGCTTTAAGACTAGAGCGGTCTCTCGCAGATCCCAAAGCGCCACACCAGTACGTGTACCAGGTCACATGTACCCGCGTGTCGGAAGGAATCAAAGTGGTCCTTAAGGGAAGGCAACTTCCCTGAACTGCTGATCCTTAAAGGGATAGTAACACTTAACATCTAAAAAAAAAAAAATTATAGGGTTTATCCCCCTGAGTAAAACACGAGAGTTCCCGCTGCTGCTAGTTGTTTTATTCAAAAGTTATTACAGCTGAAACTTGAATTTTATAGGTGCAATATCACAGTGGCCTGAAACTGTACAGCGGCGCTGTTGCTACACCATCCTATAGACAGCTCTGGTCTCCATAGGATGGTGTAGCAACAGCGCCACTGTACAATTTCAGGCCACTGAGATACTGCACCTATAAAATTCAGGTTTGAGCTGTAATAACTTCTAAATAAACCACCTTTCAGCATTTGAAGATCCCTTGTTTTACTCAGGGCAATAAACCCTACAACATATTTCATTTTACATTTTAAGTATCACATTAAAGGGTTAATAAACGTAGCAGAAGTAGCATTTCACCAAGTTTGATTTACCAAGTAGAAATGGAGTAATTTCGGTTCCAACCAATATTGCACATAGGAGACAAACATTTCTGTTAATTTAAAGGGGAACTACCATGCTTGACAAAGTCGCCCAGCAATACTTAGGCAGGTGGTGACTAGCTTAATAATAGTTATTTTACCTCTCAAAAGTACCCCCTTGTAAAGTAATCCTTAATCTTCCAAGATCAGAAGTCAGGCATCAGTGCAGACATCTTGTCTGTGCGCCTGCGCTGTCAGTCCCGGTCTCCCTTCAGAAGCATTGCACTGGCCTGAAAGGCACCGGAAGGGACTGATGTCGCAGGCGCACAGACTGCACTAACATGGCCGTCAGTCTCGGAAGATTAAGGATTACTTTCCAACTGGCTACTTTTGAGAGGCAATTTAATTATTATTAACCCCTTACTGCCTGAGGACGTACATGTAAGTCCCGAGCGGATGTCCCAGGTGGACAGCGGACGTACATGTACGTCCCAGAAATCGTTTTAGAAAATGAGAAAAAAAAAATGTTCGTCGGGCGCTAAGTGCCGGCCGCAGGCGGCTGGTCACTAAGGGGTTAAGGTAGTCGCCACCTGCCTAATTATTGCGGGGCAACTTTACCTAGCGTAGTAGTTCCGCTTTAATTAGAGATTTTAAACGGATAGTAATGTTTCATAATAAAAGCAGCTCTAATTAATCATCATAGTATTTGGACTTTGGAGAGTGTTATTTCAATTCTGTCAGAGTTGTAGTTCAAGAGTAATTCAATGACAAAGTATCCCCCTCCCGCCCCTTTTACTGATGTAACACTGCTCAGCCAGATCAGAAGGGAGGTGCCCAGGTAGACTGCAGAGAGGGACAATCTTCAATTAAGATAAGGGAAAAACCTGAAAAGCTTTTCAAGGGGGGCAGGGCTTTCATTGCTCTCATAGGAAGAAGATTGTCCCCTGCTGTTATCTGTCTGGTCTATGGACTGGATTCCACATCTGAGAAGAGATGGCTTATACTAGGTAAAAGGGGCGGGAGGGGAAACTTTACTTGTGAATATCTCTCAAACCATAAAGGTCTGAGAGATAAGACTTACATCGTTCTTCATGTTTTTTTAATGCCTACAAAATAAAATAAAGATAAAACGAAGTATTACTATCCCTTTAACCCCCAGAATGCTAAAGAGATCTCCAACGCATTGCTTTGCAATGCAATGTAGACCTCTAGCATTCTAGGGGTTAAAAGCCGTACTTTAAACCAGTGGAAACATTGCTAATTTTTTATTTATCCCAGAATTGCTCCATTTTTGTCTTCATACACATGGCCCTATATTTGTGAATGCCCCAACAGACACTTTCACGCACGTGAACCTTGTAAAGTCGCATAAGTGTTGCTTTAAGGTAACCGTGAATTGTCTTGCACTGCAATATAGTCAGCAACTGTCAGATGTCACAAATTACTTTCCCTCTGAACTAAAGTTAAGTGCATTTAGTAATATAAATTCAGTCTCACACACAGGAATGCACAGCCCTTTGTCTCACTGTTTCACACTGCCCCCTATTGCTGACCAAGCGAACTGCAGAGCTCACAATGAAAGAAAACTAGAGGTTTTTATCTTTCCTGCTTTCCGCTGCTAAGCAGATCTGAAAAGACCATTAACCTTTCCCGTGCTACAGAGCCAGACATTTCTATTTAGAAGCTGATCTGAAGGGGACACAACCGAGGTGTGGGGTATTGATTAGGGGTGTTTGGAAGCTTAAATTACCTCCTTGTGGGAATTTGGAACGAAAGGGGAGCAGTGGTTATCTTTTCAGTGGAAACTGGGACAGGCAGAGAGGAAATACTTCCCTACGGAAGGTGAAGCGTAGCGCGAAACGCTCCGGTACTGTGTTCCTAGGCTGCGTTCTCACATTCCTGTTATTCCCACAAACACGTTATCATGTACACGTAAGTAGCCATCATTTACACACCATCACATACATGTACATGTGCACACGCTCGCTCCTTTCCATTGTGTAACACATACTGGAGGTAAGGGTCTTTAGTCGGGAGTTCAGACTGGATGTCAAAAGACCATGTTTTCCATTACACCATTTACATTATAGGGGAGAACTAAAAATGCCCATTGATTTAACTCCTTAAGAACCAGAGGTGGGGCGTTCTAGAGGACCACGGTACTTGCCCCCCCCCCCATAGACATGATCTGTGATCACAGCGAGGAGTGGATCTGTGCTGCGATCACAAAATTCAGTGACTTGGCAGGACCATCACCAGTCCTCAATGTCCAGACAGGTGGGACGGTGCTGGGACGTCACATGTCCTTAAGGGGTTAAACTGGGATTTTAACCCTTTCAATGCTACAGTGGTCAATGCATTGGAGACCTCTAGAATTAACAGGTTAAAATCCCCATTTGAATCCATGGACATTTTTGGAATTTTTAACTCTCTCCTACATGCAGTTGGTTTTGTCTATTGAACACTCGGCCAAAAATCTTAACGCCAAGAATAAGCTTTTCTTAAAGGGATAGTAATACTTAAAGTGTTAAACAAAATATGTTGTAAGGTTTATCGCCCTGAGTAAAACAAGGTTACTCCCACTGCTGAAAGGTGTTTTATTCAAAAGCTATCAGAGCTCAAACTTGAATTGTTTAGGTGCAATATCACAGTGGCCTGAAATTGTACAGTGGCGCTGTTGCTACATCATCCTATGAAGATTTATGGTCAACTGACCAGAGCGGTCTATAGCAGAGGTTCTCAGCCCTTGCCCTCAGTGGCCACTAACAGGCCAGGAATTAGGAATTTCACTGCTAGAACACAGGTGTGGTGATCAGAGGCTCCGTCGTATTGATTAACTCACCTGTGCTCTTAAAAGGAAATTCTAAAATCCTGGCCTGTTAATAGCCACTGAGAGCACAGTTTGAGAACCACTGGTCTATAGGATGGTGTAGCAACAGCGCCACTGTACAATTTCAGGCCACTGTGATATTGCACCTAGAAAATTCAAGTTTGAGCTGTAATAATTTCTGAATGAAACATCTTTTAACAGTGGGAGTACCCTTGTTTTACTCAGTAGAATAAACCCTACAACATATTTTTTTTTACATTTTAAGTATTACTGTGCCTTTAATGGAAATATATAGTGATCGTCATGTGTGCGAAAAAATATTCTCACGTGCGAATTTTCTGCAAATTTTCTCAGACAGAAGTATTAATAAAACTTGACTTTACTTCTTTATAAACACGGCCTGTTGTTGCAGCTTTAAGTGACAATTCTTAACCCTTGGAGTGCCATTGCTTTGCATTACGTTGCATACCCCTCTGGCACTCAAAGGGTTAAATATACACAAAGAATGGATTTTTATACATCTCCCCCTTAATCCCCCATTATAAATTAATGGTAACACGAAGGACTGTTTCATTGTTCCCTACGGTGCAGCTGGCTTGGCTGAGGATTTTCTCCAATTTGTTTTGTGTGTATGGCTCAGACACATACAGCAACTGGCTCCTCAATACAATGGGGTGTGCTGGGAGACCTCTCTAGCAATGTAAGGGTTACAGAGAGGTTGTGTGGTCAGTAACCTATTGCAGACATTAGTAACACTAGATTACATACTCTCGTTCCCAGGTGGGCAGTGCCGGTGCCTTTGTTCTGCCAGCGGTTTGTGTGAATGAAGTGATAGGACCACCTCAAAGCCTCCCTCCCCCCGCCCTGGCATGGAGATCTGCACTGCTGGGACTGTGAGCGTTTGTATTCACTGTGATCCTTCCCCTGGGGTGTGACAGGGGCCAGACAGGGCCGGAGCGGTCAGTGACTGAACCTCAGCTTGGGGATGTTTTATAGTTATTGTATTTTATTGATAAAGAGCTTCAATATTCAACACAAACATATTAAAACATACACTATTCATATCAACGCCAGCCACACAACCCAATGTCCGTCCTAACCAGCACCATCCATACCAGTGCCACCCATACCACCAGCCACACAACCCAATGTCCGTCCTAACCAGCATCATCCATACCAGTGCCACCCATACCACCAGCCACAGAACCCAATGTCCATCCTAACCAGCACCATCCATACCAGTGCCACCCATACCACCAGCCACACAACCCAATGTCCGTCCTAACCAGCATCATCCATACCAGTGCCACCCATACCACCAGCCACAGAACCCAATGTCCATCCTAACCAGCACCATCCATACCAGTGCCACCCATACCACCCAATGTCTGTCCTAACCAGCACCATCCATACCAGTGCCACCCATACCACCAGCCACAGAACCCAGTTCTACGCCATCCTAACCAATGCCATCCATTTCTACTCCACACTAACCAATGCCATCCTTACTAACAAACAGCCTCTCATCCAGTGCTATTGTTACCAGAAAACACCATCTAAACCAATACCATCCAACTCGCCCCAAAAATCCCTATGCTCTACAACAATGGCGCAGTGTTTCCCAAGAGGAAAGCAAGCTCACTTAACCCCATCAATGCTAGGAGTAGATGCAAAGGAGTCAGCTATTACCATTGTCCATACAGACAGGAGTACACAATGCTGTATATAAAGGAGCGGAGGTGTAGTCACTGACCAGCTTCTCTACTGCAAAACCAGACTAAAAATTATATATGTGTGTGTGTGTGTATATATATATATATATATATATATATATATATGTGTGTGTGTGTGTGTATATATGTGTGTGTGTGTGCACACACACACACACACATATATATATATACACACACACACACACAGAGGACAGGAGGTTAATTCCAGCTCCGTATTCCACTAAAGGGCTCCTTCCATTATTTATGAACAATTGACAAATCAGGCAGCTGTCAAGGGGTAAAGAAATTGCAGCCCAGGAGAGCTGAGCCCTGCAGTTCCTCCAACACTTAACCCTGTGAGCGCTAGAGGGCAGCACAATGCATTATTGGGGAGCACAATACAATGAATTTAACGTCTTGTATTAACCATTTCACTCTCACGTCCATGGCTGTATAGGGTTTCACTGAGTAATTCTTCAAAGCGTTTGTGTCCTCTAGAATACAAAGGGTTAATAAAATGTCATGTTTTGCTCCAGTACTGCCCTACATTTTCAGCCCAAATTTCTTTGTTTAACCATTTGCGTGCCAGAGGGGTATTCAATGTATTGCGCTGCGATTTTGCCGTGTACCCCTCTGGCACTCAAAAGGGTTAAATGAATAGGACAACTTCAGAAGCTTGTGTAACCCTTTGAGGTCCTAAAAGGATGGGACCCCTCCGGGACACAACGTTCTGGGAGGATAATGCAGAGGGTCCCAGACACACCGTTATCCCCGTTGCCTTATCATCTACTAGGGTATCAGCCCGTGTACACAGGACAAGGTCCGGGTGATGTTAACCCTTTGAGTGTCAGAGGAATACACAACACAGTACCCCTCTGGCACTCAAAGGGTTAAGAGGCTGGTCCTGCTCTGCGTCCTGCCGCCGGCGCAGTCATGCACTGTAGAGACTGCCCGAAAGCACAGAACGCTCCCAGCACAGAACTCCCAGCATTCTGTGCTCCCAGCATTCTGTGTGTTTGGGCAGTCTCTACTGAGCATGACAGCTTCTGACAAACATCCTAGCAAATTATTATATAGGATTAGATGCGGATGTCTGTGCAATGTACCAGCCCCAGTGCCCAGCGACCCACCCAGAGCACCCACAGCTGCGCACCCAGGCAGATGTAATGAGCAGGACTGGATCAATTCCAGGGCAGATTAGCTTCAAAACAGGGGACACATTTTAATTCACATTCATTTAAAGGGGAAGGTTAACCCTTTGCAATGTGTTGCATACCCCACTGGTACTCAAACGGTTAAAAGGCCCATTAAATGGGGATGTCTGGAGTTTTTATTTACCTCTACGGTGCAGTTAGTTTGCTCCAGTTTTCCCTAGTAAAAAAGCCTCACTGAGTTTAAAGGAGCAGTACACATTTATTTTATGAAAACCTCTGCAATAAAGAACTTTTCCTGTTGAGTAAAGCAAAGGAAATCCCACCGCTGTCCATTGTTTTATTCAAAAGTTATCACAGTTCAAAAAATTGCTCTACTGTCTGGAAACAGATCCAGGGAACTCACTTACTGAGAGATCAAACAGACAGGAAGTAACTCAGCTGTTACTATCATATTCTATAGAGAACTGGCGTCAGTGACTCCCCTCTCCCACAGTATGCGAAAGTAGAACTATATGAAATCTGACCACTATAAGGCACGGTTAATGTTAAAAACAGACGAATTAAACTGTAATAACGCTGGAAAGACATCTCCCAGCAGTTGAACTTTACTTGTTTTACAGTATGTGCATTTTTATTTTATTTTTTTTTCATATAAAAAAAGTTTACTGTTCCTTTAACATAATAATTAGAACTGGCTGAATCTCAAGGCAAACTAACTACACCACTGGGGAAAGCAAGCATTCCCCTATATTTAATAGAGGTGTTTAACCCCTTCAATACCAGAGTGGTTTCAAACGCACTGCATTTCTGTGTTGAAAACATCACTAGTATTCAAGGGTTTAAAAACCCCCCATTTAAAAATCAGTGAGAGGGTTTTATTTTGTGTGTGTGTGTGTGGGGGGGGGGGGGAGTCTGTGAACCCTTAGAGTACAAATGGTTTGCCCTAGATCTCCGTTTACTAACTGTGCCTCCCTGGGGAATTCAGCCAGAATATCAACTCCATTCAGTCCCTTTATGATCTATTATACGATTTGACTGTAATCCTGCAGAGGTCTGTTACAGTCCAATTCACCTCCTCAGTCCTAATGGAGTATCTGTAAGTCATCTGTGCGACTGAGTTAAATAGTGCAGTGTTGTAAAATTAATAAAATATAAGTTTAAGTCTCTTAAAAGCAACAATAAAGATTTAAAAATATGAAAAAACAGGACAACAGTGTCTATTATTTTTATAATGAACTCTATGGAAGAACTTGATTATTAGACTATACAGTTCTACATAGTAAGTGATGGCAACAACGCCACCTGGTTTCCACTGTAGAAAACTGCAGATTAACCCTTAGAGTGACAGAGAGGTATCTAATGCATTGCAGAACAATGCATTGGATACCTTTCTGGAACCCAAAGGGTTAAAACATTATGAATGTATCTATCACATGCACATTATACATATGCACACACATCCTATATATTCTATCACACACAGACGATTAATTAGTATGGGTTTTGTCTTGGAAAAAGGAGGTTGTTACTCTCAAAAGCTCGTCCTGAAAACTGAATGTTAAAAACAGAGGTTTTACGTTATAAACCTTTTCCTTCTAATTAAAACCAGAGGATATCACAGGTTTAGTCTCACTGCTGCAGTGTGCATCATTCAAAAGTTATTACACACCACACTTCCTTTTATTTAATCAAACTGTTAGTAGCAGTGCCAGCAAAGTTGCTATAAAGTTGCTATAGTACGCTCTATAGGACAGCTTCAGTCTGAAACTACACCTCTCCATAGTAAGTTATTTCAACAGTGCCACCTGGTGATGACAGTAAATTGCAGTTCAAAGGGATAGTAATACTTCGTTTTAACTTTATTTTATTTTGTAGGCATTAAAAAAACATGAAGAATGATATAAGTCTTATCTCTCAAACATTTATGGTTTAAGAGATATTCACAAACAAAGTATCCCCCCCTGTTCAACCAGATCAGAAGGAAGGTGCCCAGGTAGACTGCAGAGAGGGACAATCTTCAATTAAGATAATGGAAAAAGCTGAAAAACTTGTCAAGGGGGGAAGGGCTTTCATTGTTTTCATACAAAGAAAATTGTCCCCTTCTGTTATCTGTACTGTCATACAACCAGACTCACATCTGAGAAGAGATGACTTACACTAGGTAAAAGGGGCGGGGAGGGGAACTTTGCTTGTGAATATCTCCTAAACCATAAATGTTTGAGAGATAAGACTTATATCGTTCTTCATGTTTTTTTAATGCCTACAAAATAAAATAAAGATAAAACGAAGTATTACTATCCCTTTTTAAGGGAAAAAAAAAATTAACTTTGAAAGAGACATCTTTACAGCAATGGGGATACCTTTATTTTACTTAGCAGGACAGCAGAGCAATGCATTGCGTACCCCTCTGGGACTCAAAGGGTTAATAATTAAACTTTACTAAGGAATGCTAGACTTCTCCAATGCATTGATACACAGTACACTGTAGAACTGTACAGCATGACAGGATTTTACCTCTAAAAGGACCAGAGGGCAGTGCTTTACAATGCATTGCACACACCTCCGATCCTCGCAAGGTTAGGCTACTATGTTTTTTACCTCCTTGCTTTTGGACCTTATTGTGGGAGATCATTCGACTTTTGTCTGCTTCCACCTAATATAAAATACACAAATCTGGGAAGTCTTATAACAGAATCCCTATCAGTAGATCTCTAAGGATTAGACACCAGAATCCCCTTCTTAACATCAGTGTAGAAAGATAAAACCTTTAGAGATCTAGCAGAAAGATAAACCTGGAAAAGGAAAGCGAGTAGAAAAATACAGAAGTCAAGGGCAGCAAATTTTAGACAAATCGGTACCGTTATGAAAAAGAAAACTAGATTACACAAAGGAAAATAGGATTATTAACCCTTCTAGCACCAGAGAGATATCCAAATCATTGCACCGCAATGTTTTGGATCCCTGTCTGCCACTAAAAGGGTTAACCAATAACCTCTTCCACAGGAATGGAAAATGTGATGGGAACAGAGCACCAAGTGGTCGGTCTATTAAAGGGCACTGTAACCACGGATTATGGACCTCAATCAGTTAACAGAAGGACTTGCCTCGGTACATTTCCTTTAAACAATTAGTTACTGTATATCTAGATTTTATGCTTTAGATGTCTTTAATCTCTCGTAGTCCACTTACAACTGTTTTATATTACAATCTTATAACAATTTGTGTCCCTTATGATCCATTCATCTTTATTGAAGCCTATTGTTTGCTGGGAGGTCTGATCTAGTGACAGACTTCAATAGAGGTTAATATTATGAAAGGACATTCCGATATAGCACCAAAATAAATGGATACATCTGTGTTGTGTGAAGGACACCTACAGACCTGGGAAAATTAATCCGTTTAATTAAGAGACACTTAATCCAATGGCATATTTCTCCTTAAAGGGATAGTAATACTTAAAATGTAAAAAAATATATGATGTAGAGTTTATCCCCCTTAGTAAAACAAGGGCACTCCCACTGCTGAAAGGTGTTCTAGTCAAAAGTTATTACAGTTCAAAGTTGAATTTTTTTAGGTGCAATATCACAGTGGCCTGAAATTGTACAGTGGCGCTGTTGCTACACGATCCTATGGACAGCTCTGGTCCCGGACCATAAACCTCCATAGGATGGTCTAGCAACAGCGCCACTGTACAATTTCAGGACACTGTAATATTGCACCTAAAAAATGAATCTTTGAAAATTAATAACTTTTGAATGGAACACCTTTCAGCAGTGGGAGTACTCTTGTTTTACTCAGGGGGATAAACCCTACAACATATATTTTTTTACATTTTAAGTATTACTATCCCTTTAAACACAAATCTCAGTATCTTATATAAACCTCAGATGAGAGTTGGTACCTTGTTAGCCGAAGAAATACAAGAGGCATAGTTAGCCAATAAAGGTATCAACTTTACTAAATGTTTGCCTTATAAACCCCAGGATACACGTCTGTTCAAAGGTGTTTTTGGGTTTCCT
Source organism: Rhinophrynus dorsalis (assembly GCA_037306005.1). Taxonomy (NCBI): domain Eukaryota; kingdom Metazoa; phylum Chordata; class Amphibia; order Anura; family Rhinophrynidae; genus Rhinophrynus; species Rhinophrynus dorsalis. The sequence continues at coordinate 254,902,823 of CM074725.1, forward strand.
TACTCGATAAGTCCCTATCACTTCTGCTGGAAGGCTATTTATTAGGGGTACAGAAGATTGGCCATTTTAATTTGCTAGAGCTATGGTAAATCAAGGAAATGTATTATGGTACCCAGGGCTTAAAATTTGAAGACCTTTGCTACTAGCCAGACCTGAAAAGTTACTCCCCACTGCAATCCAAAACATACCAACCAGGGCTGCATTTCTACTCGCCAGGGCTACATTTTCACTCGCCATTGGCTAATGGCGAGTGGAAATTTTGAGCCCTGATGGTACCTACCCAACATTGGGTCAGTTACCCCCCTGAGTGCCAAACATTAACACGGCATTTGACTACAATGTCGATCACCCTTCTTGTAGTCAACTGGTTAATCCCACAGCTGCCACCACTACTGCAAACACTGCTATCCAAACGACTCTCCGGTTTGACAAAATTAATGGCCGGGTTGATGCCACCAGACACACAGTGCTGACACCAAGAACAATTCCGAATTATTTCTGGTGACAACAAATTCATTTTATTGACTACCTCGGACCAGGAGAAAACGAATACATGAACACAGAAAGGGAGGACTGGATGGAAAAGCACCATTCTGGAGTGTGAGTACCTGGTTAAGATGCAGCAATATTGGATAACATCTATAAAAAGGGAACTGCTCAAGAGATTGTGAGCTCTTGGGGTCAGAGGCCCGCAAAGCTCACCAAATAACTGAACAGTTGCCAAAAAGCTAAAATATTAAACAGAAAGACAAACTCTTACAACTTTATCTTAGTGTTTAATCCAGAAAAGAACTGAAGCAAAAACAGATACAATTAATTTTTTTTTTGTTCTGATTAAACTGAAATTTGAATGGCTCTTTCTGCCCAAAAACAAGAATGAGATTCACACGGGTGGGGGGGTGAGCGAGGGGTCTGTTTGTTTTTTTGTCCAGCCTCTCTACCATTTCTCTTTTTTGATGTTCAGAGCGACGTGATGTGAAGGTTAATTAAGCAAACCCCCCACCACAAAGACTTAAATTACCATTTGAAAAAAATAAATAAAAATCATTACATTCTCTGGTTAGGATCCCCCCCCCCACATCAAGACAGAGCTACCTACCTACCAATCAGATTATCTCTAGTTAACCCCTTGAGTGCCAGAGACATCTGCAGCACCTTGCTAAACAACACACACTGCACAACTCACTGGCACTCAAATGGTTTACAGCAACAGTTCAACCCTTGGAGTGCCAGAGGCATGTGCAATGGATTGCTCTGCAATGCGCTGCACACAGGGGCGTCCAAATACATTTTTCCAGGGGGGAAGGGAAGCAAAACCTTAGTATGACCCCCGGTCAGTCCGCCAAGACCCTATGTGCCCCCATCTCTGGACACCCATGCTGCACACCCATCTGGCACTAAAAGGGGTTAAAAACCCATACGGCAGAAGAAACAGCTCAAAATATTACAATGATCACAGCCTAAAACTATACAAGAGATGTAAGATTAACCCATTACATGCTGGTACTGTTGTATATGTCTTACATTAAATAATATCTACAGTCGATAGGGCACCTACCTACCTAACTGCCCCCCACATCGCATCAATTCATTATAAAAAACCCTTTGTGACCCCAAACAGCGCAAGGACTGAAGTTTCCAAGTGGTAACAAAAGATCCAGCAGCCCCCACACAATACGGCTTGGCATGGCTGGCAGAAAGGAAGGATGGGGCAATAAAATGGGCAGGTAGGATGAGTAGGGGTACTAACAGGAGGGGGCAACAGAATGGGCAAGAGAACTGAGGGGTACTAGGATGGGCAGGGGGACTAACATGAGGGGCAGAAATAGAAAGACAGGGGTACTAACACGAGGGGCAGAAACAGAAAGACAGGGGTACTAACACGAGGGGCAGAAATAGAATGGCAGATAGACTAACACGAGGGGCAGAAATAGAAAGGCAGGAAGACTAACACGAGGGGCAGAAGTAGAAAGGCAGGGGGACTAACATGAGGGGCAGAAATAGAAAGGCAGGGGGGCTAACATGAGGGGCAGAAATAGAATGGGTAGGGGTACTAACACGAGGGGCAGAAATAGAATGGCAGGGGGACTAACACGAGGGGCAGAAATAGAATGGCAGGGGGGCTAACACGAGGGGCAGAAATAGAATGGGTAGGGGGACTAACACAAGGGGCAGAAATAGAATGGGTAGGGGTACTAACATGAGGGGCAGGAATAGAATAGAATGGGTAGGGGTACTAACATGAGGGGCAGGAATAGAATGGCAGGAGGAAGAACATGAGGGGCAGAAATAGAATAGGTAGGGGTACTAACACAAGGGGCAGATATAGAAAGGCAGGAGGACGAACCAGTCAGAATAATGAGAAGGGGTATTTACTGACAGGGCATTCAGATGTGCAAGGGGACTGCCAGAATGATAGAATAGGCAGGTGGATTGAACTGGGGGCATAATAATGGGCAAAGAGACTGACCAAGGGGGCAGGAGGATTGACAGGGTATAACTGAGGGGGCATTAGAATGGGCAGGGTTCTGAATGTGGGGTATTAGACAGGGCAGAAGGATGAAATAGAGGGGCAATAGAATATGAAGGGGGGACTGGTCAGGGGGTTAATAGAAAGGACAGGGCTGGGGACTGAGTGGGCATTAGAATGGGCAGAGGTGACTAAGGGGGGGTACCATGATGGGCAAAGAGTATCAGGGCATTAGACTGGGCACCGCAGTGTGAACTTGGCATATAAACTAGTCAGTATGAAAGGAAAAGGAATTCTCCGAAGATCCAGTGAATGTGGGACTGGACTGGTACTAGACTGGGATTGGACTGGGACTGGACTGGTATTGGACTGGGACTGGACTGGTACTAGACTGGGACTGGACTGGTACTAGACTGGGACTGGACTGGGACTAGACTGGGACTGGACTGGTACTAGACTGGGACTAGACTGGAATGGTACTAGACTGGTACTGGACTGGGACTGGACTGGGACTAGACTGGGACTGGACTGGTACTAGACTGGGACTGGACTGGGACTGGACTGGTACTAGACTGGGACTGGACTGGTACTGGAATGGTACTAGACTGGGACTGGACGGGTACTAGACTGGGACTGGACTGGTACTAGACTGGGACTGGAATGGTACTAGACTGGGACTGGACTGGGACTAGACTGGGACTGGACTGATCCCAGGCAGAGACTGGATCGCTCTGTCTAGAGAGAGGACACGGGGACTTTCACTGCATTTAATCCTTTGAGTGTCCGCGAAGCAACAGCGTTAACCCTTGCACTGCCAGAGGGGTACACAAATGCGTTGCAGACCTCCCCCCCCCGAAAGGGTTTAAAAAATATATATTTCCATTTATGCAGCAAAATGAAAATCAATAGAAAATAACTGAAACATTAATAATAAAACAGTTCTCATTACAAACCGCTACTAACGAACCCATAAACCCATAATGAGAGGAGATGGGGAACAGTTCAGTGTAGATAAGGAGACTTACTGAGCTCTTGGGGGGACGAACAAGTCATCAGTCCGGGGGGTCCTGCAGCCTTGGGGTCCCTATAACAGGGAGCAGTTAGTCCTGGGCTGAAAGGATCAAAAACTTGTAGTTGCAGAGTACAGAAGCCAGTCCTGGTATACAACTATCCTGCGGTGCAGAGTAAAGCCAGTCCTGGTATACAAGTATCCTGGGGTGCAGAGTAAAGCCAGTCCTGGTGTACAACTATCCTTGGGTGCAGAGTACAGAAGCCAGTCCTGTTATACAGTTATCCTGGGGTGCAGAGTACAGAAGCCAGTCCTGTTATACAGTTATCCTGGGGTGCAGAGTACAGAAGCCAGTCCTGTTATACAGTTATCCTGGGGTGCAGAGTAAAGCCAGTCCTGGTGTACAACTATCCTGGGGTGCAGAGTACAGAAGCCAGTCCTGTTATACAGTTATCCTGCGGTGCAGAGTAAAGCCAGTCCTGGTATACAACTATCCTGGGGTGCAGAGTAAAGCCAGTCCTGGTATTCAGCTATCCTGGGGTGCAGGGTACAGAAGCTAATCCTGGGATGCACATAATCCGGGGTACACAGTACATAAGCCAGTCCTGGGGTGCATATAATCCGGGGTACAGCAGCCAGTCCACTTCCAGCGCGCACAGAGCAGCCAGTCCGCTCAGCACGGAGCAGGCAGGAGGCTGCACTCACACTGACTGGAGCTGCAGGGAGGAGAACTGTAGAGGCCAGCCTCCTGCATGTGATGTCATGTAATATATGCACTGGGCAGTGCCAGCCTTCCTGCACAGGGCTCCGGGTTCCTTTGTGTCCCTCCTTGGCGTCGGGTGGATAAAGACGCAAGTGCCCTGCAGGCTGGGTATACAGGGCTCTGCAGGCTCAGTGCAGGGCATGGAGACCAGGTGCTCTGCAGGCACAGACTCTAGGATATTTGCTTTGCAGCCTGAATTCTAAATGCTCTGCAGACCAGTCAGACAATGGGCGCTGCGTGACCAGAAGCTCTGGGTTGGAGTGAAATGCTCTGCCGGTTGGGGTTCAGTGCACTGCAATGCTGGGGGGTCAGTGCTTTCCAGTCCATACCCACTGGGCTGTAGGAGCTCTGCATGTTCGGGGCTACTTGCTCTGCGGACCAGTAATTAGTGGACTTTGGGGGAGCTGTCCATACTGGGGAGGGGGGGGGGTAATTGCTCTGCAGACCGGGGTTGGAAGCTAATGCTCTGCAGATCAGACTGAACACGGAGGGGACTTTGAGGAGAGAGGGGTGGAAGCTAATTGTTTTGCAGGCTCTTGGCTGGGGGTTGATTGCTCTGCAGGCAGGGGGGTAATTGCGCTGCAGGTTGAGGGGTAATTGGGCTGCGGGGGCGCTTGTTCTGCAGTCTGACATTTAACCGTTTGAGTGCCTTAGGGGAGTCGGTGCACACTTCTCTGGTATTCAAAGGGTTAACCCTTTCAGAGTGGATTCTCCCCAATTAACCCCCTCCACACACACACACACTTCTAGGGTTACACAAGTTCTAGACTTTTTTCAACTAATTATAAAGATGTGTAACCCCTTGAATGCCAAATGTATCGCCTAGACAACTGGTTATTATCACAGTGCCAGGTAGAAACATATCCCTAGGGCCACCACTGTCTGTCTCCCCTGTTAACCCTTTTATTGCTAATTCCATTGTTAAAGAGATTTCAAAATCACCTGGTTTTATGTTTGACATTTTTCAGTTTGAACAGTTTATGAAACATTTTGATTGTTGGCTTTTACAAATGAGCTAATACTGACAGTAGGGAGTGGCAGTTGGGAGGGAGAGCAGTGTGGAATGTTAGTATATAGCTGTCAGGGAGTGACAGTTGGGAGGGAGAGCAGTGTGGAATGTTAGTATATAGCTGTCAGGGAGTGACAGTTGGGAGGGAGAGCAGTGTGGAATGTTAGTATATAGCTGTCAGGGAGTGACAGTTGGGAGGGAGAGCAGTGTGGAATGTTAGTATATAGCTGTCAGGGAGTGACAGTTGGGAGGGAGAACAGTGTGAAATGTTAGTATATAGCTGTCAGGGAGTGACAGTTGGGAGGGAGAACAGTGTGGAATGTTAGTATATAGCTGTCAGGAAGTGACAGTTGGGAGGGAGAGCAGTGTGAAATGTTAGTATATAGCTGTCAGGGAGTGACAGTTGGGAGGGAGAACAGTGTGGAATGTTAGTATATAGCTGTCAGAGAGTGGCAGGTGGGTAGGAGAGTAGTGTGAAATGTTAATATCTGGCTGTCAGGGAGTGGTAGGTGGGATAAAGAGCAGTATAAATAGTTAATATCTGGTTGGCAGGGAGCAGCAGTTGGGAAGGAGAGGAGTTTGGAATGTTATTATCTGGCTGGCAGGGAGCAGCAGTTGGGAAGGAGAGGAGTCTGGAATGTTATTATCTGACAGACAGCAGTTGGGAAGGAGTGTGAAATGTTATCTGGCTGGCAGTGAGTGTGAGGGAGTGCAGTGTGAAATATCAGTATCCTCTAGCAATGCCTTCCAAACCATTTAATTTCCATTAACTGACAAATAAAACAAAATATCTGATAAAGTATTGTTTAAAAAATGGAAAACATAACCTATAAGTGATTCTGAAAGCCGCATTTGACCCAGGGGCCGCACATTGCACTCCCCTGCTTTAGGGTTTCCCTGCTTGTGCACAGTTGAGTTAATCGGAGTCTCAGTCATTTAATTAACTTACCTGTGCGCAGGCAGTGAGATCTGAATACCTGGCCTGTTAGGGTCCCCGAGGACAGGATTGGGAACCACTGAATTAAGATTGTCATGTGCAGTGCGCAGTTTGATGTCTTTGGTCCTGGTAGTAACGATGATGTCCCTCCATGGACGTGACACCAGGACTCTTTCAAGATGTTGTCTCTCACAAGGTCATGATTCGTGAAGGCCATTAAGATTTTCTGACCATAGTAGTATTGAGAGGTGTTAGACCTTCTTTTAGCATGTGTATTTCTATTCAGGATTTGTAAAATGCTATTTGTTAGGCGCAGAAGCCTCACAATATGTGCAATACATTATTTACGCATGGACGAGCAGATTTGAACATGTGGCCTTTAACTCTCTGGGTGCTAGAGAGGTAGCAAACACATTGCTCTGCAATCATTGGCTACCTCTCTCTCGCACTCAAAAGGGCTAAATCTGCCCAGCCAATAAATGTGTCACTTTTACTTTAATTGTCTCCCTTTCAATAAAACTGTACTCGGCATCATCAGTTTGTGGCACTTTGAGTAATAAACCCTGGCATATCTCCCTGGCAAGGGCTAAATCGACTGAATGTAGCATTGCCAGATTTTAGCAGATACCACTCCTACACCCCTGCAATCTGGGGACAAAAACTACTGCCAAACAATTGCACCACATGGATCGACCCATTAGGGTTCTCAGCTGTAAAACTGCAGAATTCTGCACATAATTGATCAATGAGGAAATTTTTCCTGTTGTGGACGCTGCTCTGCACCTGATTGACCCAGAGTCGATTTCTGTTTTCCTCTCCCTGGTTCCATCTGATTGGCTAAAAAATGGAATTTGCTCTGGAATTAACTAAAGGAATGTGAACTTCATGACTCTCATTGCCTACATGGTGTCCACATAGAGTAGGCAGGGAATGGGTTAAGTAGTGTCACATTTAAAGGGATAGTAATATTTCATTTTAACTTTATTTTATTTTGTAGGCATTAAAATAACATGAAGAACGATATAAGTCTTATCTCTCAAACCTTTTTGGTTTGAGAGATATTCACAAGCAAAGTTTCCCCTCCCTCCCCTTTTACCTAGTGTAAGACATCTCTTCTCAGATGTGGAATGCAGTCCATAGACCAGACAGATAACAGCAGGGACAATCTTCTTCCTATGAGAACAATGAAATCCCTGCCCCCCTTGATAAGTTTTCAGGTTTTTTCCTTATCTTAATTGAAGATTGTCCCTCTCTGCAATCTACCTGGGCACTTCCCTTCTGATCTGGCTGAGCAGTGTTACATCAGTAAAAGGGGCGGGAGGGGGACACTTTGTCATTGAATTACTCTTGAACTACAACTCTGACAGAATTGAAATAACACTCTCCAAAGTCCAAATACTATGATGATTAATTAGAGCTGCTTTTATTATGAAACATTACTATCCCTTTAAATGTTGTGTTTTCTGTTAGGTTTTACGTTAGATTGATAACAATAACTTTAAATAAAATATTAATAGACAACATAATGGCTCATTTATTTTGATACACATTTAAAATATACATGTTTTTCTGCCTAGATTGTAAGCTCTTTGGGTCAGGAATCCTCTCAATGTTTGTGTTGGAAGTATTTATCCTCTTCATTTAACATTTAGATTGCCCTTGTGTCGCAATGCTTTTGGACACACCTGTGGCACTTTAAGGCTTAAAGGTACAGTTGTGGAAGCGTGTGTTGAAATGTCTGCCACCATTAAAGATTCTTTTTTGGGGAACCAATCCATACAGGATTGTTACATAATGGCATTAGGATGTTCTGTGCAGATTAAAAGGTTAGTAATGTCACACTATAAATGAAGATCAGATTATTCCTTAAAGTGATAGTAATACCTCTATTAAAGTGGAGGTCCGAGTGCTATATTTAATTACTTACGCTATTGTAGTTCAAACGCTATTCAAGCTGAAAGGATCCCCCTCTCTCCCGTTTCCCTGTGTCACTGATCCTCTCCGTCTGGTCCGGATGGAGAGCGGTAAGGGACAAGCTTCAGTAAGCAGAAAATCCTGCATTCCTTCATCAAGGGGATCATTATAGTTACTGAGTGAAGATTGTCCCTCGCTGCATCCGTCTGGTCCCAGGACCCGATCCCAGATGTAATGGGAGGCAGCCAGAGGGGGTGGGAAGGGTATCCTTTCAGCTTGAATAGAGCTCGAACTACAAATCTGTAACTAATGTAATATAGCGCTATGTGTTACAAAATAGTAAAGAAGACTGGGACATCAACTTTAATAGAGGTATTGCTATCACTTTAAACCTTTTAATAATGCTCCTTAGCTTTTGCAATGCTTATATCATTTTTTTAAATTATTTTTTAAAGTGGATCTATCACATATAGATAAGTAATTCTCATTAGATAGAGCATTTAGCGAAAAAGTTTAATATGATAGTCATTTTTTAAAAACCCCGTTATCTGCGCAAAAATTCAAGTTTAACCCTTTGAGTGCCAGAGTGGTACGGAATGCATTGCAAAGCAATGCATTCCGTACCACTCTGGCACTCAAAGGGTTAAAACGTGCCCAGCAGCCTACTTCCTGCTTGCAGTACTGCCTCTGCTCCCATCCCACTACCCAGCATCCTCCAATGACGGAGGCTTCTGTCTCTAAGCTGGAGCGATCTCATTGGCAGAGATCGATATCTAGCCAATGAGATCGCTCCAGCTTAGAGACAGACATCCTCCGTCATCGGAGGATGCTGGGTAGTGGGACGGGAGCAGCCTCTGTGCGGCAAGCAGCTTGCCACAGCGGCAAGCGGAAGTAGGCTGCTGGGCACCTTTTAAACATTAATTTCTGCGCAGATAACTTTTTTTTTCAAAAATGAGTAACATGTTAAACTTTTTCGCTAAATGCTTTAACTAATGAGCATTACTTCTGTATATGTGATAGATGCACTTTAAAGTTTCCCCCCTCATATCCCACTTCCCGACTTCACTATTCTTCCTTAGGATCAGAAAGCTGGTACAGGCAGATCGCAATGAGGGATGTTATTGTGTCAACAAAAGGAAATTCTGCTTCCTACATCAAGGTGGACTGGGTTTTCCCTTATACAGACAATACTGTCCCTCATCGTGATTTCAGATCTGAGGAAAGGAGAGTGATGTCAGGAAAAGGGGAAGGAGGGGGAAACGTTAAAATATAATTTTTTTAAAAATCGACATCAAGCCGGTCTGGACAGAACGTGACGAGGGACCAAGCCGGTCTGGACAGAACGTGACGAGGGACCAAGCCGGTCCGGACAGAACGTGACGAGGGACCAAGCCGGTCCGGACAGAACTCGACAAGGGACCAAGCCGGTCCGGACAGAACTCGACAAGGGACAAAGCCGGTCCGGACAGAACGTGACGAGGGACCAAGCCGGTCTGGACAGAACGTGACGAGGGACCAAGCCGGTCTGGACAGAACGTGACGAGGGACCAAGCCGGTCCGGACAGAACGTGACGAGGGACCAAGCCGGTCCGGACAGAACTCGACAAGGGACCAAGCCGGTCCGGACAGAACTCGACAAGGGACAAAGCCGGTCCGGACAGAACGTGACGAGGGACCAAGCCGGTCCGGACAGAACTCGACAAGGGACCAAGCCGGTCCGGACAGAACTCGACAAGGGACCAAGCCGGTCCGGACAGAACTCGACAAGGGATCAAGCCGGTCCGGACAGAACGTGACGAGGGACCAAGCCGGTCTGGACAGAACGTGACGAGGGACCAAGCCGGTCCGGACAGAATGTGACGAGGGACCAAGCCGGTCCGGACAGAATGTGACGAGGGACCAAGCCGGTCCGGACAGAATGTGACGAGGGACCAAGCCAGTCCGGACAGAATGTGACGAGGGACCAAGCCGGTCCGGACAGAATGTGACGAGGGACCAAGCCGGTCTGGACAGAACGTGACGAGGGACCAAGCCGGTCCGGACAGAACTCGACAAGGGACCAAGCCGGTCTGGACAGAACGTGACGAGGGACCAAGCCGGTCTGGACAGAATGTGACGAGGGACCAAGCCGGTCCGGACAGAATGTGACGAGGGACCAAGCCGGTCCGGACAGAACGTGACGAGGGACCAAGCCGGTCTGGACAGAACGTGACGAGGGACCAAGCCGGTCTGGACAGAACGTGACGAGGGACCAAGCCGGTCTGGACAGAACGTGACGAGGGACCAAGCCGGTCCGGACAGAACTCGATGAGGGATCAAGCCGGTCCGGACAGAACTCGACAAGGGATCAAGCCGGTCCGGACAGAACGTGACGAGGGACCAAGCCGGTCCGGACAGAACGTGACGAGGGACCAAGCCGGTCCGGACAGAACGTGACGAGGGACCAAGCCGGTCCGGACAGAATGTGACGAGGGACCAAGCCGGTCCGGACAGAATGTGACGAGGGACCAAGCCGGTCCGGACAGAATGTGACGAGGGACCAAGCCAGTCCGGACAGAATGTGACGAGGGACCAAGCCAGTCCGGACAGAATGTGACGAGGGACCAAGCCGGTCCGGACAGAACGTGACGAGGGACCAAGCCGGTCTGGACAGAACGTGACGAGGGACCAAGCCGGTCCGGACAGAACTCGACAAGGGACCAAGCCGGTCTGGACAGAACGTGACGAGGGACCAAGCCGGTCTGGACAGAACGTGACGAGGGACCAAGCCGGTCTGGACAGAATGTGAAGAGGGACCAAGCCGGTCCGGACAGAACGTGACGAGGGACCAAGCCGGTCCGGACAGAATGTGACGAGGGACCAAGCCGGTCCGGACAGAATGTGACGAGGGACCAAGCCGGTCTGGACAGAACTCGATGAGGGATCAAGCCGGTCTGGACAGAACGTGACGAGGGACCAAGCCGGTCTGGACAGAACGTGACGAGGGACCAAGCCGGTCCGGACAGAACGTGACGAGGGACCAAGCCGGTCCGGACAGAACTCGACAAGGGACCAAGCCGGTCCGGACAGAACTCGACAAGGGACAAAGCCGGTCCGGACAGAACGTGACGAGGGACCAAGCCGGTCTGGACAGAACGTGACGAGGGACCAAGCCGGTCTGGACAGAACGTGACGAGGGACCAAGCCGGTCCGGACAGAACGTGACGAGGGACCAAGCCGGTCCGGACAGAACTCGACAAGGGACCAAGCCGGTCTGGACAGAACTCGACAAGGGACAAAGCCGGTCCGGACAGAACGTGACGAGGGACCAAGCCGGTCCGGACAGAACTCGACAAGGGACCAAGCCGGTCCGGACAGAACTCGACAAGGGATCAAGCCGGTCCGGACAGAACTCGACAAGGGATCAAGCCGGTCCGGACAGAACGTGACGAGGGACCAAGCCGGTCCAGACAGAACGTGACGAGGGACCAAGCCGGTCCGGACAGAATGTGACGAGGGACCAAACCGGTCCGGACAGAATGTGACGAGGGACCAAGCCGGTCCGGACAGAATGTGACGAGGGACCAAGCCGGTCCGGACAGAATGTGACGAGGGACCAAGCCGGTCCGGACAGAATGTGACGAGGGACCAAGCCGGTCCGGACAGAATGTGACGAGGGACCAAGCCGGTCCGGACAGAACTCGACAAAGGACCAAGCCGGTCTGGACAGAACGTGACGAGGGACCAAGCCGGTCTGGACAGAACGTGACGAGGGACCAAGCCGGTCTGGACAGAACGTGACGAGGGACCAAGCCGGTCCGGACAGAATGTGACGAGGGACCAAGCCGGTCCGGACAGAACGTGACGAGGGACCAAGCCGGTCCGGACAGAACGTGACGAGGGACCAAGCCGGTCCGGACAGAATGTGACGAGGGACCAAGCCGGTCTGGACAGAACTCGATGAGGGATCAAGCCGGTCTGGACAGAACGTGACGAGGGACCAAGCCGGTCCGGACAGAACTCGATGAGGGATCAAGCCGGTCCGGACAGAACTCGACAAGGGACAAAGCCGGTCCGGACAGAACGTGACGAGGGACCAAGCCGGTCCGGACAGAACTCGACGAGGGACCAAGCCGGTCCGGACAGAACTCGACAAGGGACCAAGCCGGTCCGGACAGAACGTGACGAGGGACCAAGCCGGTCCGGACAGAACGTGACGAGGGACCAAGCCGGTCCGGACAGAACGTGACGAGGGACCAAGCCGGTCCGGACAGAACGTGACGAGGGACCAAGCCGGTCCGGACAGAACTCGACAAGGGACCAAGCCGGTCTGGACAGAACGTGACGAGGGACCAAGCCGGTCCGGACAGAACGTGACGAGGGACCAAGCCGGTCCGGACAGAACGTGACGAGGGACCAAGCCGGTCCGGACAGAATGTGACGAGGGACCAAGCCGGTCCGGACAGAATGTGACGAGGGACCAAGCCGGTCCGGACAGAACGTGACGAGGGACCAAGCCGGTCTGGACAGAACGTGACGAGGGACCAAGCCGGTCCGGACAGAACGTGACGAGGGACCAAGCCGGTCCGGACAGAACGTGACGAGGGACCAAGCCGGTCCGGACAGAACTCGACAAGGGACCAAGCCAGTCCGGACAGAATGTGACGAGGGACCAAGCCGGTCCGGACAGAACTCGACAAGGGACCAAGCCGGTCCGGACAGAACGTGACGAGGGACCAAGCCGGTCCGGACAGAACTCGACAAGGGACCAAGCCGGTCTGGACAGAACGTGACGAGGGACCAAGCCGGTCCGGACAGAACGTGACGAGGGACCAAGCCGGTCCGGACAGAACGTGACGAGGGACCAAGCCGGTCCGGACAGAATGTGACGAGGGACCAAGCCGGTCCGGACAGAATGTGACGAGGGACCAAGCCGGTCCGGACAGAACGTGACGAGGGACCAAGCCGGTCTGGACAGAACGTGACGAGGGACCAAGCCGGTCCGGACAGAACGTGACGAGGGACCAAGCCGGTCCGGACAGAACGTGACGAGGGACCAAGCCGGTCCGGACAGAACTCGACAAGGGACCAAGCCAGTCCGGACAGAATGTGACGAGGGACCAAGCCGGTCCGGACAGAACTCGACAAGGGACCAAGCCGGTCCGGACAGAACGTGACGAGGGACCAAGCCGGTCCGGACAGAATGTGACGAGGGACCAAGCCGGTCCGGACAGAACTCGACAAGGGACCAAGCCGGTCCGGACAGAACTCGACAAGGGATCAAGCCGGTCTGGACAGAACGTGACGAGGGACCAAGCCGGTCCGGACAGAATGTGACGAGGGACCAAGCCGGTCTGGACAGAACTCGACAAGGGACCAAGCCGGTCCGGACAGAACGTGACGAGGGACCAAGCCGGTCTGGACAGAATGTGACGAGGGACCAAGCCGGTCCGGACAGAATGCGACGAGGGATCAAGCCGGTCCGGACAGAACGTGACGAGGGACCAAGCCGGTCCGGACAGAACTCGACAAGGGACCAAGCCGGTCCGGACAGAACTCGACAAGGGACCAAGCCGGTCCGGACAGAACTCGACAAGGGACCAAGCCGGTCCGGACAGAACTCGACAAGGGACAAAGCCGGTCCGGACAGAACGTGACGAGGGACCAAGCCGGTCCGGACAGAACTCGACAAGGGACCAAGCCGGTCCGGACAGAACTCGACAAGGGATCAAGCCGGTCCGGACAGAACGTGACGAGGGACCAAGCCGGTCTGGACAGAACGTGACGAGGGACCAAGCCGGTCCGGACAGAATGTGACGAGGGACCAAGCCGGTCCGGACAGAATGTGACGAGGGACCAAGCCGGTCCGGACAGAATGTGACGAGGGACCAAGCCGGTCCGGACAGAATGTGACGAGGGACCAAGCCGGTCTGGACAGAACGTGACGAGGGACCAAGCCGGTCCGGACAGAACTCGACAAGTGACCAAGCCGGTCTGGACAGAACGTGACGAGGGACCAAGCCGGTCTGGACAGAACGTGACGAGGGACCAAGCCGGTCTGGACAGAATGTGACGAGGGACCAAGCCGGTCCGGACAGAATGTGACGAGGGACCAAGCCGGTCCGGACAGAACGTGACGAGGGACCAAGCCGGTCCGGACAGAATGTGACGAGGGACCAAGCCGGTCCGGACAGAATGTGACGAGGGACCAAGCCGGTCCGGACAGAATGTGACGAGGGACCAAGCCGGTCCGGACAGAATGTGACGAGGGACCAAGCCGGTCCGGACAGAATGTGACGAGGGACCAAGCCGGTCTGGACAGAACTCGATGAGGGATCAAGCCGGTCTGGACAGAACGTGACGAGGGACCAAGCCGGTCCGGACAGAACTCGACAAGGGACCAAGCCGGTCCGGACAGAACTCGACAAGGGACAAAGCCGGTCCGGACAGAACGTGACGAGGGACCAAGCCGGTCCGGACAGAACTCGACGAGGGACCAAGCCGGTCCGGACAGAACTCGACGAGGGACCAAGCCGGTCTGGACAGAACGTGACGAGGGACCAAGCCGGTCTGGACAGAACGTGACGAGGGACCGAGCCGGTCTGGACAGAACGTGACGAGGGACCGAGCCGGTCCGGACAGAATGTGACGAGGGACCAAGCCGGTCTGGACAGAACACGATGAGGGACCAAGCCGGTCTGGACAGAACGTGACGAGGGAGCAAGCCGGTCCGGACAGAACTCGACAAGGGACCAAGCCGGTCCGGACAGAACTCGACGAGGGACCAAGATGGTCCGGACAGAACTTGACGAGGGACCAAGCCGGTCCGGACAGAATGCAACGAGGGACCAAGATGGTCCGGACAGAATGCAATGAGGGACCTAGATGGTCTGGACAGAAAGCAACGAGGGACCAAGCTGATCCGGAAGGAATGCGACGAGGGACCAAGCCGCTCCGGACAGAACTGGACAAGTGACCAAGCCGGTCCGGACAGAACATGACGAGGGAGCAAGCCGGTCCGGACAGAACTCGACAAGGGACCAAGCCAGTCCGGACAGAACTTGACGAGGGACCAAGCCGGTCCGGACAGAACTCGACAAGGGACCAAGCCGGTCCGGACAGAACTTGACGAGGGACCAAGCCGGTCCAGAGAGAACTCGACGAGGGACCAAGATGGTCCGGACAGAATGCAACGAGGGACCAAGATGGTCCGGACAGAATGCAATGAGGGACCAAGCTGATCCGGAAGGAATGCAACGAGGGACCAAGCCGCTCCGGACAGAACTGGACAAGGGACCAAGCCGGTCCGGACAGAACTCGACGAGGGACCAAGATGGTCCTGACAGAATGCAACGAAGGACCAAGATGGTCCAGATAGACTGCTATGAGGGGCCAAGCCGATCCGGACAGAATGTGATGAGGGACCGAGATGATCCAGACAGAACGTGACGAGGGACCAAGATGGTCCAGACAGAACGTGACGAGTGACCAAGCCGGTCTGGACAGAACTTGACGAGGGACCAAGCCGGTCCGGACAGAACGCAGTGAGGGACAGTCTTCATCCACCATAAGGGCAAACCAGCTCTCCTTCATAAAGATGGCAGGGTTTCCTATACTGAAGGAAAGAAGATTATCCATCGCTGCCATCTGTCCGGTCCTGGGACCAGATTCCAGATCTGAGGGGAGGCGGCTTCAGGTAAGTAAAAGGGGCGGGAGGGGGAAACTTTATTAAAGAATAAAAGTAAAACGGCAGTGTTATCCATTCTTATACAGCTACAGAACAGTATACAACTATATATTGAATACTTGATTGAATCTTAAAATTGACTCATTACTATCCCTTTAAATGCTTCTGTTACAGACAGTAATTCTATAGATCAGCGATTCCCAGCTCCACTCCTCACAGACACATCAATTGTTCATGTTTTAAGGACATCTTTAATTAAGCACTGGTAAATCAATCAAAATAAACGAGTCACAGATTACTCCCCCATCATCAACCTGGGATATCCTGAAAGCCTGAACTGTGGATTTCTCCACAGAACTAACATTGAGAATCACTGATATAGATACACCTGACTGCTGTGTGATGGACTCCTACCTAGGTAAGTGCTTCTGTTACACACAGTAATTATATAGATACACCTGACTGCTGTATGATGGACTCCTACCTAGGTAAGTGCTTCTGTTACACACAGTAATTATATAGATACACCTGACTGCTGTGTGATGGACTCCTACCTAGGTAAGTGCTTCTGTTACACACAGTAATTATATAGATACACCTGACTGCTGTGTGATGGACTCCTACCTAGGTAAGTGCTTCTGTTACACACAGTAATTATATAGATATACACCTGACTGCTGTATGATGGACTCCTACCTAGGTAAGTGCTTCTGTTACACACAGTAATTATATAGATATACACCTGACTGCTGTATGATGGACTCCTACCTAGGTAAGTGCTTCTGTTACACACAGTAATTATATAGATATACACCTGACTGCTGTATGATGGACTCCTACCTAGGTAAGTGCTTCTGTTACACACAGTAATTATATAGATACACCTGACTGCTGTGTGATGGACTCCTACCTAGGTAAGTCCTTCTGTTACACACAGTAATTATACAGATACACCTGACTGCCGTGTGATGGACTCCTACCTAGGTAAGTGCTTCTGTTACACACAGTAATTATATAGATATACACCTGACTGCTGTATGATGGACTCCTACCTAGGTAAGTGCTTCTGTTACACACAGTAATTATATAGATACGCCTGACTGCTGTGTGATGGACTCCTACCTAGGTAAGTGCTTCTGTTACACACAGTAATTATATAGATATACACCTGACTGCTGTATGATGGACTCCTACCTAGGTAAGTGCTTCTGTTACACACAGTAATTATATAGATACGCCTGACTGCTGTGTGATGGACTCCTACCTAGGTAAGTGCTTCTGTTACACACAGTAATTATATAGATACACCTGACTGCTGTATGATGGACTCCTACATAGGTAAGTACTTCTGTTACACACAGTAATTATATAGATATACCAGACTGCTGTGTGATGGACTCCTACCTAGGTAAGTGCTTCTGTAACACACAGTAATTATATAGATACACCTGACTGCTGTATGATGGACTCCTACCTAGGTAAGTGTTTCTGTTACACACAGTAATCATATAGATACACCTGACTGCTGTATGGTGGACTCCTATCTAGGTAAGTGCTTCTCTTACACACAGTAATCATACAGATACACCTGACTGCTGTGTGATGGACTCCTACCTAGGTAAGTACTTCTGTTACACACAGTAATTATACAGATACACCTGACTGCTGTGTGATGGACTCCTACCTAGGTAAGTACTTCTGTTACACACAGTAATTATATAGATACACCTGACTGCTGTATGATGGACTCCTACCTAGGTAAGTACTTCTGTTACACACAGTAATTATACAGATACACCTGACTGCTGTGTGATGGACTCCTACCTAGGTAAGTACTTCTGTTACACACAGTAATTATATAGATACACCTGACTGCTGTATGATGGACTCCTACCTAGGTAAGTGCTTCTGTTACACACAGTAATTATATAGATACGCCTGACTGCTGTGTGACGGACTCCTACCTAGGTAAGTGCTTCTGTTACACACAGTAATTATATAGATACACCTGACTGCTGTGTGACGGACTTCTACCTAGGTAAGTACTTCTGATACACACAGTAATTATACAGATACACCTGACTGCTGTGTGACGGACTCCTACCTATGTAAGTACTTCTGATACACACAGTAATTATACAGATACACCTGACTGCTGTGTGACGGACTCCTACCTAGGTAAGTGCTTCTGTTACACACAGTAATTATACAGATACACCTGACTGCTGTGTGACGGACTTCTACCTAGGTAAGTGCTTCTGTTACACACAGTAATTATATAGATACACCTCACTGCTGTGTGACGGACTCCTACCTAGGTAAGTGATTCTGTTACACACAGTCATTTTATGGCAGCACGGAGGCTTCATATTATGCATTATCCTTCCTCACTGCCCCCTCAGCAGCAAAGGAAACTTTATTAAAATAACAGTTTAACAGAAGAAAAACTTGCTAGTATGACACTCCTCCCTCCCAACCAATCACCAGTCCTTAATCCTGTAAAACTGGGATACAGCCTTGACTTTCCCTCTTTCCTTTGCTGCTCCCCTCAGAGATAAGTCACCTTTACTAGTTCTCTTGTTTACTTGTGTATCTTGGTTTGTTTGGCCTCTGACTGACAGGACTGCTGGGGTGTGCTCCACCCTTTGTGCTCCAGTCAGTCATTGCCTATATGTATATATATTTATACTGTACTTGTATACAGTTGTATGTCTTGGATTGTTTGACCTCTGACTGACAGGACTGCTGGGATGTGTTCCACCCTTTGTGTTCCAGTCAGTCATTACCTATATATATATATATATACTGTACTTGTATACAATTGTATGTCTTGGTTTGTTTGGCCTCTGACTGACAGGACTGCTGGGGTGTGTTCCACCCTTTGTGTTCTAGTCAGTCATTGCCTATATATATATATTTATACTGTACTTGTATACAATTGTATGTATTGGTTTGTTTGTCCTCTGACTGACAGGACTGCTGGGGTGTGTTCCACCCTTTGTGTTCCAGTCAGTCATTACCTATATATATATATATATACTGTACTTGTATACAGTTGTATGTCTTGGTTTGTTTGGCCTCTGACTGACAGGACTGCTGGGGTGTGTTCCACCCTTTGTGTTCCAGTCAGTCATTACCTATATATATATATTTATACTGTACTTGTATACAATTGTATGTGTTGGTTGGTTTGGCCTCTGACTGACAGGACTGCTGGGGTGTGTTCCACCCTTTGTGTTCCAGTCAGTCTTTGCCTATATGTATATATTTATACTGTACTTGTATACAATTGTATGTGTTGGTTTGTTTGGCCTCTGACTGACAGGACTGCTGGGGTGTGTTCCACCCTTTGTGTTCCAGTCAGTCATTACCTATATATATATATATATATATACTGTACTTGTATACAATTGTATGTGTTGGTTTGTTTGGCCTCTGACTGACAGGACTGCTGGGGTGTGTTCCACCCTTTGTGTTCCAGTCAGTCATTGCCTATATATATATATATTTATACTGTACTTGTATACAGTTGTATGTGTTGGTTTGTTTGGCCTCTGACTGACAGGACTGCTGGGGTGTGTTCCACCCTTTGTGTTCCAGTCAGTCATTACCTATATATATATATATATATACTGTACTTGTATACAATTGTATGTCTTGGTTTGTTTGGCCTCTGACTGACAGGACTGCTGGGGTGTGTTCCACCCTTTGTGTTCCAGTCAGTCATTACCTATATATATATTTATACTGTACTTGTATACAATTGTATGTGTTGGTTTGTTTGGCCTCTGACTGACAGGACTGCTGGGATGTGTTCCACCCTTTGTGTTCCAGTCAGTCATTGCCTATATATATATATTTATACTGTACTTGTATACAGTTGTATGTATTGGTTTGTTTGTCCTCTGACTGACAGGACTGCTGGGATGTGTTCCACCCTTTGTGTTCCGGTCAGTCATTGCCTATATATATATATTTATACTGTACTTGTATACAGTTGTATGTATTGGTTTGTTTGTCCTCTGACTGACAGGACTGCTGGGGTGTGTTCCACCCTTTGTGTTCCAGTCAGTCATTGCCTATATATATATATTTATACTGTACTTGTATACAGTTGTATGTATTGGATTGTTTGTCCTCTGACTGACAGGACTGCTGGGGTGTGTTCCACCCTTTGTGTTCCAGTCAGTCATTGCCTATATATATATATATTTATACTGTACTTGTATACAATTGTATGTCTTGGTTTGTTTGGCCTCTGACTGACAGGACTGCTGGGGTGTGTTCCACCCTTTGTGTTCCAGTCAGTCATTGCCTATATGTATATATATTTATACTGTACTTGTATACAATTGTATGTCTTGGTTTGTTTGGCCTCTGACTGACAGGACTGCTGGGGTGTGTTCCACCCTTTGTGTTCCAGTCAGTCATTGCCTATATGTATATATATTTATACTGTACTTGTATACAATTGTATGTATTGGATTGTTTGGCCTCTGACTGACAGGACTGCTGGGGTTTGCTCCACCCTTTGTGTTCCAGTCAGTCATTACCTATATATATATATATATTTATACTGTACTTGTATACAATTGTATATCTTGGATTGTTTGTCCTCTGACTGACAGGACTGCTGGGGTGTGTTCCACCCTTTGTGTTCCAGTCAGTCATTACCTATATATATATATTTATACTGTACTTGTATACAATTGTATATCTTGGATTGTTTGTCCTCTGACTGACAGGACTGCTGGGGTGTGTTCCACCCTTTGTGTTCCAGTCAGTCATTACCTATATATATATATTTATACTGTACTTGTATACAGTTGTATGTATTGGTTTGTTTGGCCTCTGACTGACAGGACTGCTGGGGTGTGTTCCACCCTTTGTGTTCCAGTCAGTCATTACCTATATATATATATTTATACTGTACTTGTATACAGTTGTATGTATTGGTTTGTTTGGCCTCTGACTGACAGGACTGCTGGGGTGTGTTCCACCCTTTGTGCTCCAGTCAGTCTTTGCCTATATGTATATATTTATACTGTACTTGTATACAGTTGTATGTATTGGTTTGTTTGGCCTCTGACTGACAGGACTGCTGGGGTGTGTTCCACCCTTTGTGTTCCAGTCAGTCATTACCTATATATATATATATATTTATACTGTACTTGTATACAATTGTATGTATTGGTTTGTTTGTCCTCTGACTGACAGGACTGCTGGGGTTTGCTCCACCCTTTGTGTTCCAGTCAGTCATTGCCTATATATATATATTTATACTGTACTTGTATACAGTTGTATGTATTGGTTTGTTTGGCCTCTGACTGACAGGACTGCTGGGGTTTGCTCCACCCTTTGTGCTCCAGTCAGTCATTGCCTATATATATATATATATATTTATACTGTACTTGTATACAATTGTATATCTTGGTTTGTTTGGCCTCTGACTGACAGGCCTGCTGGGGTTTGCTCCACCCTTTGTGCTCCAGTCAGTCATTGCCCATATTTTGAACTGACCTTGTATATTCTGCCTGTATAATTAACCTGTTATGGGCTTTATGTGGAATTGCTGTTCTGTGCTTTGGCGCCGGCCTCCTTTTCATTCAATTTGCAATGTTACTTTCTCCCTGGCCTTGTGTGACCCGCTTTTTCCCCTCGCACCAACTTTTTCGGCGCATCTTTGCGTCTCTGTTCAGCCTGGTCATTTCAATGCGCGGACAGCCTTCTACTGTCTCTGACATAGGATCGCTCACCTCGCGGGTTCCTGGGCTAGTTTGCGTCTGAACGTTCCTATTGCTTTTAAGAAGTTTGTTTTCTTTTCCATATCGTTTTTGCTGCCGCATTAATAGCTTTGGCGCTTATTTATTGGGCTACTCATAGCCTTCCAGGCTTCTCCTAGGCAGCCTGTTCCTGAGTATTGTTTTCTCTATCCATTGTGTCTCTTGACATTAATATTTTGGTTATTAACTATATGTCTACTATATATTTATTGAGACTATTTTTCCTATACACATAGGTACTTATTTTCAGCCTCTGGTTGCCCAGGGTTTCCGCCTGTATTTTGTATTTATATTATGGGTTTTATCTGTAACCCTAGTAATTGGCATATATCTTTAACCCTAGTAATTTCTATCTAGGCATGGATCTACTGGTATATATCTTTAACCCTAGTAATTCCTATTTAGACATAGATCTACTGGTATATATCTTTAACCCTAGTAATTCCTATCTAGGCATGGATCTATTGGCATATATCTTTAACCCTAGTAATTACTATCTAGGCATAGATCTACTGGTATATATCTTTAACCCTAGTAATTACTATCTAGGCATAGATCTACTGGTATATATCTTTAACCCTAGTAATTACTATCTAGGCATGGATCTATTGCCATATATCTTTAACCCTAGTAATTTCTATCTAGGCATGGATCTATTGCTATATATCTTTAACCCTAGTAATTCCTATCTAGGCATAGATTTACTGGCATATAGCTTTAACACTAGTAATTCCTATCTAGGCATAGATCTACTGGTATATATCTTTAACCCTAGTAATTCCTATCTAGGCATGGATCTATTGCCAAGGCATAGATATATTGGCATATCTTTAACCCTAGTAATTCCTATCTAGGCATGGATATATTGGCAAGGCATGGATCTTGCATATATCTTTAACCTGGTAATTCCTATCTGGGAATATATCTACTGGCATATCTATATTTTACCTTAGTGATTCCTATCTAGGCATGGATCTACTTACATGTTTTTATCTCTTAATTCCTATGGGCATAGATCTACTTGCATTTATCTTTAACTCTAGTAATTCCTATCCGGGCACAGATATGCTTGCATATTTCTTACACCCTACTAAGACCTATCTGAATATGTATGTGTGTATGTATATATATATATGTGTGTGTGTATGTGTATATATGTATATATATGAAAGTATGTATGTGTATGTATGTATATATATATATATATATATGTATATATATATATATATGTATGTAAATATGTGTATGTAAATATTAACCCTAGTAGTTTCGTATCTGGCCACGTGTGTTTATATGTGTATATTATGTTCCACTAACAGTACTCATCTTGTTACTTTGGATCTGCCTATATCTACTATACTTTCCTCCAGTGATGCAGGAGTGCTTTGCCTATCATACACCTACTTGACACTGGCATTCTGTCTGGCAGGGCTGAGGGGGTTTCCAGTGACCCGGTCTGGGACTTCCCTCTGCTTTTGGCGCACAGACTGCGCAGTTCATCAACTTCATTGAGCAGTCCATGCTGTGCATGTTTATATATGTTTGCCTTCCTTTGAGTCATGTCTGCGGCTCTTTCACATGACCCGGCAGTGGGAAGTACTGCACATGATGCCCCCATCATGTCTGCACAGGCCGTCCCTCGGACGGCTGCTTCTGTCTATCCTGGAGGAGACCTTTCTACTACACGCAGACATACTGACCTTGACTCAGATGAATTTACTTTGGAAAGGCAAATTATGCTGGCGCAGGCTGTACCCTGCTTTGACACCGCAAACTGATGGCGGTCATGACTGGTGCGGCTCTGTCCCACTACCCAGACCCTCACCTCAGGAGGAAGTATATCTGAGGAGAATGAAGCATTCAGGGCTAAACCTGACTCCTACTGTATTACCAGTGCTTTTGGGAATGCCTCCCTGTAGCATTTACCTGCAATGGCCAGCTTTGATTTTGTGCGGCTTAGTTCCCACACCAGTGATCCTCTCCTCAAGAGGAAGATTTATTGAGGAAATGAGATCTAGAATGCTGAGTCTAATTTTGCCTATGATGAGTATGGGCAGCTTTAATTGTGCGGCTTAGTTCCCACATGAGACACTCACCTCAAGTGGAGGGTATTTGAAGAAATGAGATCCAGCAGGTTGAGCCCGGTTTCTGCATGTTCCCGATTCCTTGACTATGCTGAGTCTAATCTTGCCTATGCCGAGTATGGGCAGCTTTAATTGTGCGGTTTAGTTCCCACACAAGACACTCACCTCAAGTGGAGGGTATATGAGGAAATGAGATCCATCGGGTTGAGCCCGGTCTCTGCATGTTCCCGATTCCTTGACTGTGCCACTTCTGGGCAGCTTTGATTTGTGCGGCTTTGCCCCCATATGAGTACCTCTCCTTAAGAGGAAGATCTTTTTGCGGACTTGTGACCACACGTTTTGAACCCGTTTTCTTGACTACGTCAGCCAATTTTGTTGAGGCATGTTGAGTCCTTTTTCTTGACTCCGCCACTTATGGGCGGCTTTGGTTGGTGCAGCTTCATTCCTTTCTGTATCTTTTTCCTCTAGTGGCAGATATCTGTGGTGGAACACCCTCACGAGTGCAACCTGATTTTTTCTTTTTCCCCTTTAAGTGCGGCCGGTGATGTTGAGGTTTGGGGCCGTCCTCTGGTGGTGATAGTGGTTTTAAGGTTTCCTTTCTTACCTCGGGAAAGTGGGGGGCAGACTCTCCCACTTCTCCCTCTGCTGGTCTTGTTTCTTTCAGTTCCATGGGTGTTACTACCGGCATGAATGTTTCTTCGTTTCTTGAATGTCTCCATTTTCTGTCTTGTTTCCAATTGTCAGTCTCGTTTGGGAGACCCTACGCCAGTTGACTGGCATTCTTGGTTGGGTGTCTTGGCATCTCTGCCGGACAGAAGTTTTTTCCTGTTTCCAGCTGTTTGTTTTCTGTGTCGGTCCCGCATGGTGCCTGCAGTTGCTACACTTTTTGCTAGTTGTAAATACCCTTGCATATTGCGGGTTCAGTCTGGCAACTTTGGTGCATGCTGTACTTCTGTTCCCATCTTGCTTTCTGTTCTCTCTTTGGCTGCAGTATGCTTCTAAGGTGAATCCTCGGTATCTCTCCGTTTTCCGGCATCTTCATCCTTAGTATTTTTCTTTTCTTTCTTTTGGAAGGCCTGCACTGCGTTTTCATTTTTCTTGGTGTTTTGCATGTATCCTCCATTTTTTCCCCTTGTTACACTTTTCAGACTATTTGTGCTGTTTGGTCTGTTTGCTTTAATGTTTGTGGCTCCTTTAAGAGAGTATCTGACATCAAGGTGTTTAGTACTAGGTCTTTTACCCCTGAAGGTGTTCTTTTCCAGATCTTTCTACGTACTAGATAAAAGCGCTCGTGGTTTCTTACCCATCTTATGAGGTTTGGACGGTAAATTTGAGGAGTACTGTATTTAAACAGTTGCTAATTTCTTTTCGCAAGCCACTGTTACTGGTTTCTGCAGCTACCTTGGCCCACTGGGTTCGATGGATTATGCATCTTGCAGGTATTGATATCACCTTATTCGGAGCACATTCTTCTAGAGGTGCTGTGGCATCAATGGCTTTGCAAGTTGGTGGTAGGTTGGAGGATATACTTAGGCCTGCAAATTAGTCTAGGGAGTCCATGTTTAAAGGTTTTTAGTGTAAACCAATTGATTGTTTCTAATCAAGTTGTTGATAATTTGTGGATAAGCTTTAAACTTGCATAATATGAAGCCTCCGTGCTGCCATAAAATTCATGGATTTTCCTAACTATTGTGATGGAAAGTCAGAATTTTATTAAAGACACGGAGGCGAATATTATCCCTCCCTTTGTTTCCCTACCCTATCACATTTCTCTTTGTTTTACAGGTTAACTATCAACCAATGGTTAATTAATTAAGCTTACGTATTCTGCACAGCTGTTGTCCCAAGGGTTGAGGATACGGGACTGAAGACTCTGTTATGTTGAACTCAAGGTTTCAGTTATTGGATGGAGAAATCTCCAGCACAAGGATTATAGTTCCGACTGTTGTGATGGATGAATTCGAGAGTTTTCTTCGGTCGCAGGAAAGAGGGAAAGTCAAGGCTGTATCCCAGTTTTACAGGATTAAGGACTGGTGATTGGTTGGGAGGGAGGAGTGTCATACTAGCAAGTTTTTCTTCTGTTAAACTGTTATTTTAATAAAGTTTCCTTTGCTGCTGAGGGGGCAGTGAGGAAGGATAATGCATAATATTCGCCTCCGTGTCTTTAATAAAATTCTGACTTTCCATCACAATAGTTAGGAAAATCCATGAATTATATAGATATACACCTGACTGCTGTATGATGGACTCCTACCTAGGTAAGTGCTTCTGTTACACACAGTAATTATATAGATACACCTGACTGCTGTGTGATGGACTCCTACCTAGGTAAGTGCTTCTGTTACACACAGTAATTATATAGATATACACCTGACTGCTGTATGATGGACTCCTACCTAGGTAAGTACTTCTGTTACACACAGTAATTATATAGATACACCTGACTGCTGTGTGATGGGCTCCTACCTAGGTAAGTGCTTCTGTTACACACAGTAATTATATAGATACACCTGACTGCTGTGTGATGGACTCCTACCTAGGTAAGTGCTTCTGTTACACACAGTAATTATATAGATACACCTGACTGCTGTGTGATGGACTCCTACCTAGGTAAGTGCTTCTGTTACACACAGTAATTATGTAGATACACCTGACTGCTGTGTGATGGACTCCTACCTAGGTAAGTGCTTCTGTTACACACAGTAATGATATAGATACACCTGACTACTGTGTGATGGACTCCTACCTAGGTAAGTGCTTCTGTTACACACAGTAATTATATAGATACACCTGACTGCTGTGTGACGGACTCCTACCTAGGTAAGTGCTTCTGTTATACACAGTAATTATATAGATACACCTGACTGCTGTATGACGGACTCCTACCTAGGTAAGTGCTTCTGTTACACACAGTAATGATATAGATACTCCTGACTGCTGTATGATGGACTCCTACCTAGGTAAGTGCTTCTGTTACACACAGTAATTATATAGATACACCTGACTGCTGTGTGATGGGCTCCTACCTAGGTAAGTCCTTCTGTTACACACAGTAATTATATAGATACACCTGACTGCTGTATGATGGACTCCTACCTAGGTAAGTGTTTCTGTTACACGCAGTAATGATATAGATACACCTGACTGCTGTGTGATGGACTCCTACCTAGGTAAGTGCTTCTGTTACACACAGTAATTATATAGATACACCTGACTGCTGTGTGATGGACTCCTACCTAGGTAAGTCCTTCTGTTACACACAGTAATGATATAGATACACCTGACTGCTGTGTGACGGACTCCTACCTAGGTAAGTGCTTGTGTTACACACAGTAATTATATAGATACACCTGACTGCTGTGTGACGGACTCCTACCTAGGTAAGTGCTTCTGTTACACACAGTAATTATATAGATACACCTGACTGCTGTCTGATGGACTCCTACCTAGGTAAGTGTTTCTGTTACACGCAGTAATGATATAGATACACCTGACTGCTGTATGATGGACTCCTACCTAGGTAAGTACTTCTGTTACACACAGTAATTATATAGATATACACCTGACTGATGTATGATGGACTACTACCTAGGTAAGTGTTTCTGTTACACACAGTAATGATATAGATACGCCTGACTGCTGTGTGATGGACTCCTACCTAGGTAAGTGCTTCTGTTACACGCAGTAATGATATAGATACACCTGACTGCTGTATGATGGACTCCTACCTAGGTAAGTACTTCTGTTACACACAGTAATTATATAGATATACACCTGACTGATGTATGATGGACTACTACCTAGGTAAGTGTTTCTGTTACACACAGTAATTATATAGATACGCCTGACTGCTGTGTGATGGACTCCTACCTAGGTAAGTGCTTCTGTTACACACAGTAATGATATAGATACACCTGACTGCTGTGTGATGGACTCCTACCTAGGTAAGTGCTTCTGTTACACACAGTAATTATATAGATACACCTGACTGCTGTATGATGGACTCCTACCTAGGTAAGTGGTTCTGTTACACACAGTAATTATACAGATACACCTGACTGCTGTGTGATGGACTCCTACCTAGGTAAGTCCTTCTGTTACACACAGTAATGATATAGATACACCTGACTGCTGTATGATGGACTCCTACCTAGGTAAGTCCTTCTGTTACACACAGTAATGATATAGATACACCTGACTGCTGTATGATGGACTACTACCTAGGTAAGTACTTCTGTTACACACAGTAATTATATAGATATAGTTGACTGATGTTTGACGGACTCCTACCTAGGTAAGTGTTTCTGTTACACACAGTAATTATATAGATACGCCTGACTGCTGTGTGATGGACTCCTACCTAGGTAAGTGCTTCTGTTACACACAGTAATGATATAGATACACCTGACTGCTGTGTGATGGACTCCTACCTAGGTAAGTGCTTCTGTTACACACAGTAATTATATAGATACACCTGACTGCTGTATGATGGACTCCTACCTAGGTAAGTGGTTCTGTTACACACAGTAATTATACAGATACACCTGACTGCTGTGTGATGGACTCCTACCTAGGTAAGTCCTTCTGTTACACACAGTAATGATATAGATACACCTGACTGCTGTATGATGGACTCCTACCTAGGTAAGTCCTTCTGTTACACACAGTAATGATATAGATACACCTGACTGCTGTATGATGGACTCCTACCTAGGTAAGTGCTTCTGTTACACACAGTAAGTATATAGATGTAGTTGACTGATATTTGATGGACTCCTACCTAGGTAAATTATACTGTCAAACAAATGAAGAGACATATATTCAGTAAATACATTTCCCTTTATATAGTTTATATACAATATGTACAATAACATGAAGGTACAATGAAAGTTTTATACTCGTTTGCCCAGATGGAGTGAGGAACCAGCCAATTGCTCTTTTATGAACTTTGGAATTTGACCTGTTGATAAAATCTGTTTATTTAGAATTCACATCGCTGCCAAAACTATTCTCTGCTTTTAATATTTAAAGACATCGACCCTTTCTAATGGAAATCAGATTGTTAATTAATGGAAAAATACTAATTGGGTACTGTTGCTAATTGTTCTGCGGTTGCCCTTGGTGACTTGCAGCGCTGTGTTAAAGTGAAGGGACCTGACTGTAGTGGGTTATCAGGCGACTAGTTGCCGGGGGGGGGTGCACAGGTTGTGGTTGTGATGGGTTCCGGAATCTCTAGGGCCAATTGGCTTTGCATCCACTTACAATCAAACCAGTTTCCCATTTTGGCTAGTGGCTGCTTACATCATCATCGTCACATGACCCTTGCCAGCCAGTAGGATAAGAAGAGTGTTGGTGAGCATCTTCCCTTTTCTCTAGGGCCCAGCCTTGATTTTGCTGCTCTTGGTCCAGTTCTGATAAAAGAAACAGAGAAAAAGGATATTTTTTATTTATTATATTCACATATATTTTTCCCCTTGGAAGTTTGTGGTGTAATGGGCCTCCGTGCAAAAAAAAATGGAAAAGTTTTGCGAGGAAACAACTGCGCTGTACGGGAGAAGCAACGATTCGCCAAAGTCTCACTCATTTAAAGGGATAGTAATACTTTATTATTACTATCCCCCATATTGTAGGTATTTGCAAAATAAGTTAATAGCCCCCAGGTTCAGCTCTCAAACCTTTATGGTTTGAGAGATAACCGAAGGCAAAGTTCCCCCCTCCCTCCCCCTTCCCTGAAGTCAGCGTTGTACTGACTGCAGGGGAAGTCTGTCGTACGACAATCAGGTGGCTCTGCAGCTGAGCCGAGATCCAGTTAGTGACAAAGAATTATTTCACTGAAACGGTCTTCTACATGTGTTTGGTTTGCAAGCACACATGGAAGACCTTTTCAGTGAAATAATTCTTTGTCACTAACGCGATCGTAGCTCAGCTGCAGAGCCGCATGATGAAAGTCAGACTGGATATCCCTGCATTCAGTACAACGCTGACTTCAGGGAAGGGGGAGGGAGGGGGGAACTTTGCCTTCGGTTATCTCTCAAACCGTAAAGGTCTGAGAGATGAACCTGGGGGCTATTAACTTATTTTGCAAATACCTACAATATGAGGGATAGTAATAATAAAGTATTACTATCCCTTTAAATGAGGATTTTAACTACTAGAATGCTAGAGATATCTTCAACATGCGTCAGAGACCTTTCTAAGATTGAAGTTGTTAAAGGGATAGTAATATCTAGTTTAAATTGTATTTATTATTATAGGCATTAAAAAATATTAAGAACTATGTATGTCTTAATTCTCAAACCTTTATGGTTTGAGAGATATCCAGAACTAAAGTTCCCCCCTCCTGGTTTGCAAGCACACTTTGTAGATTGTTCCAGTGAAGTAACTCTTTTTTTAAAGATCGCGATCTCGGCTCTGCTGAAGAGCTGCCGGCCGGTCTGCGCAGCAGAATCCAAATCTGTCAGCTAGAGGGCAGACTTGAGTAAAACAGACAGGAAGAGGGAACTTTAGTTTTGAATATCTCTCAAACTATAAAGGTTTGAGAGATAAGACTTACACAGTTCTTCATATTTTTTAATGCCTACAATAATAAAGTTTAAATTAGGTATTACTACCCCTTTAAACGACCCATCCATGTGAATCGGGAGATGTTATTTCCAATTGATTTGCCACAGAATCATCCCACATTACTTAGTGATTATGGCCTTAACCCATTGTATTCCAGAGAATTGTCCAACTCAGTGCAATGCACCGGACATTCCTCTCTGTGCACTCATGAGTTAAAGGTACACTAACACGTTAAAATGAAACAGGTTGATATATCGCTAATTATAATGTACTTATAGCGCGCATACGTAAAAATGAATTATTCATGTGTTTCATTCCTAAAATGTAATTGCTAAACTTTCATTTTAACATATTTGTAAACTATTTAGAGAATGTTTACCCATCTGGCACACAAAGGGTTAAATCTTCTTTTTGTTTTTGTAGTGAAATTTGTGACAACTGCTCTTATATTCAGAAAGGCTGTTACCGCTGCTCATTTACAAACAATCCTGGAAAATCATCTCAAGATTGCTGTGGTACATCGAACCTTAGAAAGGACAGGAATATCTGCTCTCTCAGTGTGTATGTACAACTGGATTTTAGGCCTCAGAAAACAATATTTTTACTTATGCTGCTTAATGTACGGGGGTGTAAGTGTATATAACACTAGTTCATTTTTACTTTCAATGGAGGGGATTTATAAAACTGGAGTTATAAAGAAAATGTCTGTAACATTGTTACAAAACGACATGAAGAGATGTATAAATGATTAGTGATATTTTCACTACTCCAGACAATCGACTTCTTTGAAAACTGGAGTAGAAATGGTTATGTCCAAATAAAATTGTGTCGCAATGTATTTATAAAGAAATTACATTCCACCACAAATAAAGGCAATTTTAGTGATTAAATCTTAACATCAGGTATAACCTGTTCTTAATGGAAACATTTAGTGATAGTGATGTAAGCAGAAAAATATTCTTAGTTGAGAATTTTCTATGAATTTTCTCAGACATATTTATTAACTTGTTGTTAAAGCAAAGAGGTATCGAAGCAAGAGCGGATAACATTATTTTGCCATTATACAAACCATTGGTAAGACCTCACCTTGAGTATGCAGTGCAATTTTCGGCACCGGTTCTGAAAAAGGATATACTAGAACTAGAGAGGGTACAGCGGAGAGCAACAAAATTAATTAAGGGAATGGAGGACTTGACGTATGAGGAACGACTACAAAACTTGGTTTATTTACTCTAGAGAAAAGACGACTAAGAGGAGATCTTATCACATTGTACAAGTATATGAGAGGTCAATACAAGGATCTCTGCGGTGAGCTATTTATTCCAAGGCCTGATCAGGTGACCAGGGGGCACCCCTTGAGATTAGAGGAAAGGAGGTTTAGACTTCAGCAGAGGAAGGGGTTTTTTACAGTAAGGTCTGTTAAATTGTGGAATTCCTTGCCCAAGGAGGTGGTTATGGCAGATACAACGGATACATTTAAAGGGTTAGTAATGTACAATAATCATTTTATGTTGTATTGTAGATTTTTAAAAAATGAATTATGTGGAGCAAATCCCATCTCTCAAACCTTTAGGATTTGAGAGATATTCAAATCTAAAGTTCTCCTTTTCCTGATGTCAGCTGTAAAGCTGACAGAAGGAGATCCGCGTCGGCCGACATGAGGTGGCTCTTCAGCAGAGCCGCAATAGCGATAATGTAAAATAATTAATTAATTGGAATGGTGTACAAAATGTGCTTGCAAACCAGGCACGCTTTGTAGACCGTTCCAATGAAGTAATTCTTGTCAATTATCTCTAATTTGGCTCTGCTGAAGAGCCACCAGCTGGTCCCAGGACCGGGATCTCCTGCTGTCAGTAGAGCGCTGACGTCAGGAAAAGGGGAGGGGGGGCATAGATGCGAATATCTCTCAAAGAGATTTGCTCCACATAATTTTTTTTTTTTTTAAATCTACAATACAACATAAAATGATTATTGGACATTACTATCCCTTTAAGAGAAGATTAGATACATTTCTGTCAAAAGGGAACATACAGGGTTATACTGTGTATTAGTAGATAAAACAGGAAGGTCTGATAAGGACTAACTTATTTGGAAGCAGGAAAGCTATATAATTCTCATGTCACTGAGTTATGAGGCAAAGGTTGAACTTGATGGACTTGTGTCTTTTTCAGCCTAATTTACTATGTTACTTCTTTATAAATATAACCCATCACTGTGAATTTCAGCAAGAATTCTTAAACGTACATTAAGAAGGCTTTTTATACATCTCCCCCAGTGTTCTCTTAATATCCAGTCTGAATCCTTGGGGTGACAGTGTAATTCATTCCACATACCTCCAAAGTGTCCTTCTTTAGGAAATATTAGGGCTCTATACCTCCCAAGTGTCCCTCTTTCGCACCCTGGTGTCCCTGTGTTTAGGAGATCACACTGTGTGGTCTGTATATAAGTGTATCATCCTGGTGTCCCTGTGTTTAGGAGATCACACTGTGTGGTGTGTGTATATAAGTGTATCACCCTGGTGTCCCTGTGTTTAGGAGATCACACTGTGTGGTGTGTATATAAGTGTATCACCCTGATGTCCCTGTGTTTAGGAGATCAGACTGTGTGGTGTATATATAAGTGTATCACCCTGGTGTCCCTGTGTTTAGGAGATCAGACTGTGTAGTGTGTATATAAGTGTATCACCCTGGTGTCCCTGTGTTTAGGAGATCAGACTGTGTGATGTGTATAGAAGTGTATCACCCTGGTGTCCCTGTGTTTAGGAGATCAGACTGTGTGGTGTGTATATAAGTGTATCACCCTGGTGTCCCTGTGTTTAGGAGATCAGACTGTGTGGTGTGTATATAAGTGTATCACCCTGGTGTCCCTGTGTTTAGGAGATCAGACTGTGTGGTGTGTATAGAAGTGTATCACCCTGGTGTCCCTGTGTTTAGATCAGACTGTGTGGTCTGTATATAAGTGTATCACCCTGGTGTCCCTGTGTTTAGATCAGACTGTGTGGTCTGTATATAAGTGTATCACCCCGGTGTCCCTGTGTTTAGGGGATCAGACTGTGTGGTGTGTGTATAGAAGTGTATCACCCTGGTGTCCCTGTGTTTAGGAGATCAGACTGTGTGGTGTGTATATAAGTGTATCACCCTGGTGTCCCTGTGTTTAGGAGATCAGACTGTATGGTGTGTATATACGTGTATCACCCTGGTGTCCCTGTGTTTAGGAGATCAGACTGTGCGGTGTGTATATAAGTGTATCACCCTGGTGTCCCTGTGTTTAGGAGATCAGACTGTGCGGTGTGTATATAACTGTATCACCCTGGTGTCACTGTGTTTAGGACATCAGACTTTGTGGTGTGTATAGAAGTGTATCACCCTGGTGTCCCTGTGTTTAGATCAGACTGTGTTGTGTGTATAGAAGTGTATCACCCTGGTGTCCCTGTGTTTAGGAGTTCAGACTGTGTGGTGTGTATATAAGTGTATCACCCTGGTGTCCCTGTGTTTAGGAGATCAGACTGTGTGGTGTGTATAGAAGTGTATCACCCTGGTGTCCCTGTGTTTAGGAGATCAGACTGTGTGGTGTGTATAGAAGTGTATCACCCTGGTGTCCCTGTGTTTAGGAGATCAGACTGTGTGGTGTGTATATAAGTGTATCACATTGCTTCACAGCAATAAAACTCACATTAATGTTGGTTTACAAATCACTATATGTGCATAAGTTAATCTGTGTAAATAAAATATTTTGGTCTTACCATAAATCATGTATTCAGTTACACAAGGAGGTGACGGTAGGTCAGAAAATTATCTACAACATCTCGGTAATGCCCCCACGCCCCTAGCAGCACCACCTAAAACACAAGTGCCCCTCTTTGGCCAGTTGAAATGTTGGGAGGTGTGTTTCTGACCTGAGTACAAAGACACTACCACTTACGGGGAGATGACTAAGAGGTGGTAAAGACGAGATAACTTCTCCAGTGATATCACTTCTCCAGTTCCTATGTTATTCTATTGAGCCAATGTACTAAGATTTCTTAAGTAGGAGTGATTTTAGTTCATCGGCTCCATCGAATAATATAGAAATTGGAGACGTAATATCACTGAAGAGGTCGTCTCTGCTTTATCAACCCCTTATCACACCTTAGTGATTAACCCCTTAATAATTAAACTGCAGATTTCTACTGTGGTCTATAGGCTGAGCTGTTCTTATCATTTAGTATGGAAAAATGTAGTCTATGACTCAAGCTCTCCCTTGGAGTTCATTATAAAGAAGTAGGCTTTTGAACTTCAGTTAACTGTTTTGTATGAAAGTATTTTACTAGGAAGAATACATTGAGATTGTCTTTCATTTCCAAGTATGTCCTAGATACTCATTTTATCTACCTGAGAAGGGTGAGGCTGAAATGACATTACCGGTACCAGAACCTGCGACCCTGAGGCTTGAACAAATTCTACAGCTGGTACATTAACCAACTGAGCTATCTGCTGCTAAAAGTTTGCTTATAAAATTTATTTGAGATGTAATAACGTTTAAATAAAACATCTCCCATCAGAAAAAAACATTATAATATATATAGATATAGCTATATATATATATATATATATATATATATACACATGTTTACTGTACCTTTAACCATTTGAGTGCCAGGGTGCAAAAGCAATGGATTGCGTACCCCTCTGGCACTTAAAGGGTTAACCTCTTGAATGCTAGAGAAACGCAAAAAAAACAAAGGGGCGCCAATAGTGAAGTCCAGTAGGTTAAAAATCACGATATATTAAGTATAAATTATACTCACATTTAAACATGGTCAGAGCTCCGATACCAGAGTCCACTGACAGACAGACTTACGGAGAGATTAACCCGTCTCCGTTCGGGACTTGCGTGTATTGTAGATTCTTTGGATCAAAGTGCCAGGCGGGACAAAACTATGTATCAATGTTGCTTTTTTAGCAACAGGCTTGTTATTGGCTTTGAGAAAGCGTCTTTCCAGCTGCGAAATGCGTTAGCCTATAGAGCCTTTTACTGTTTTAACTGTATCAATTGTTTTTTATTACAAATAAATTTTACATCGATACATAGTTTTGTCCCGCCTGGCACTTTGATCCAAAGAATCTACAATACATGCAAGTCCCGAACGGAGACGGGTTAATCTCTCCGTAAGTCTGATTGTCAGTGGACCATGTTTAAATGTGAGTATAATTCATACTTAATATATTGTGATTTTTAAGCTATTGGACCTCACTATTGGCGCCCCTTTGTTTTTTTTGTGTTTCTTTATGATATGCCAAGGAGGGTGATCGTGTCACTTTAAGGGAGCAGCCAGATATTACTTTTTCATCCAAAGTCGAATGGTTTGGAGATAGGAATCTTCTCCATCGTGCCTGTTTTATCGGTTCCGGTATAAGCCGCCACTGACACAGGCCCATTGTGAGTGTACACCATTGGGTGTGGTGGTGGTATCACTATTTGAGAAAATATTGGTACACACAGGGGCGCCCCTTGTTGCTTTTCCCCTTTCTTCTTGTTCTACAGCTATGAATGTTAGAGAGGTGTTCAATGCATTGTGAAGCAATGCACTGGAAATCTTCCTAGTATTTAAGGGGTTAAGAGCCACATTTAACGCAATCGGTATTTCTGTTTCTCCCCTACGGAGCAATTCATTTACCCTAGAATCATGCTACTTAGTGCTTCCATCTCAATGTCACCAACTTCTGGGAAATGATGTTTTTTTACCCCGGTTCTTAACGCTTCCAAAGTTGGCAAAACAGGTATTAAAATAGTTAACGCGCAGTTGGCAAAGCCCACGGCATCCAAAGGCAAGTTTTATGGACCAGGGATTGGATCCAGATCTCCGATATGTAAATAATGTGCCTGACTAGTAAATCGTTCGCTCTTTCTTTGCAGTAAAATTAAATCCTGCCAGCGTTTTATCCCAGGGAACGAAATCATTTTAAATGGCAGTTTTTTAAGTGTTTTACATATTCATGATCCCACATCTCTCTCTAAAATGTTAAAGAGTAATTTACAAAAATTCTGCAAAAAGGGTGAATGTGTTTCCATAGCTGCTAGTGAGGCCTGTAATGCATCACTTAGTGAAAATACTAGAACTGAGGATGCTTAACCCTTCAATACCCTTTAATCGGACCAGAGGGGTGCATCATGTATTGCTTTGCAATACATTGTACACCTGTCTGGTCGTTAAAGGGTTAATGTAGAGTGATAATGGCTGGCAACTTTGCAATGCGTTGCACACCTGTCGGGGCATTTAAGGTTTAACTTGGCAAGTTAATGGGCTGTTGACTTTGCAATACGTTGCACACCTTTCTGGTAATTAAATGGTCAGTAAAGGGTTAATTCACTACGGTAATGGGCTGGCGACTTTGCAATGTGTTCTACAGATCTCTGGTCATTAAAGTGTTACTCAGCACGGTAATGGGGTGGTGACTTTGCAATGTGTTGTACAGCTCTCTGGTAATTAAAGGGTTAACTCACCACGGTACCGGGGAGGTGAGTTTGCAATGTGTCATACACCTCTCTGGTAATCAAAGGGTTAATTCACTACGTTAATGGGCTGGTGACTTTGCAAAGTGTCGTACACCTCTCTGGTCATTAAAAGGTAAACGCAGCACAGTAATGGCTGCCAATATGAGGCGCAGGTCCTGCTCTTTTAGCGAGAGACGGGTAAAGCGTGGTGTTGTGTTAGTCATAGGAAAAGCAGGACACACTAAAGTAAAATGATCCCCACTCAGTCCGCCAATAAAAGGTCATTTTTATTGTCCTGGTCTCCTGCTTAGTGAGAGATGGCAGCTACGCTGATGTGAAATTCTGGAGCAAACTACATCCATCACAGGGGACAAAAAATATCCCCCTCTGATTTAAAAGGGTGTTTTAACCCCTTCAGTGCAAAAGAGGTTCCCAATGCATTGCAAAGCCGTGCGTGGGAGACCATGCAAGCATTCAAAAGGGCTAAAAGCCCCCTTTAAAAAAAAGCAGTAAATTTCTATTATGAGAAAATACATATTGTAGCATGTTTTCTGATGAGTAAAATAAGGGTGATCCCACTACTGAGAGATGTATATTTCCAGAGTTATTACCGTTTAAATCCATGTTTATTTTACATTAGCAGTGCCCTCTAGTGGCCAAATTCCAATTAGTCATTCTATTACATTCTAATGGAGAGGAAAGTCAATGACAAACACAAAAGGAAATTCCTGCTCTCTTTCATCAAGGGAACAGGGTTTTCCTCATACTTACTGAAGGACCTTTGTCCCTCGCTGCATCTGTCTGGTCCCATGACTGGACTGCAGATGCAGTAGGAGGCGGCCAGAAGGGGAGGGAGGGGGATCATTTAAGCTTCAATATCTTTTGAACTACTAAACAGTACGTTATTAATCTTAGCGCTGCATGTTATAAAACCGTTGTATAAGACTCGGAGCTAAACTTTATTCTAGACATTAGTATCCCTTTAAGGTCTTAGGGGGGCTATGCACTATGAGGTGATAAAGAGGTGAAGGAAATAAGATAATGTTGGGGGTTATGCACTAAGGTGTGATAAAGAGATGATGACTTCTCCAGTGATATCGCTTCTCCAAGTCCAATGTTATTCTATGGAGCCGAACGCTATCATCTCTCCCACCTGAGGAATCGCAGTGTTCGGCTCCATAGACTAACATAGAAGCGATATCACTGGAGAGGTCATCATCTCTTTATCACACCTTAGTGCATAACCCTATAGTTATCTCCTCTTCTTCACCTCTTTATCACCCTTTCTCCACTTTATCACCTCTTTATCACACTTTAGTGCATTTCCTCCATAGAGTCTTTGATGATTATTTTGTTAAAGTAGCAGTAAACTTTTTTTATGAAAAAATATATGTTGTAGGGATTTTCCTACTGAGTAAAATAAGGGTTCTCCCACTGCTGAGAGATTTATATTTCCAGAGTTATTACAGTTTAAACCTATGTTTTTTTTACATTAGCAGTGCCCTCTAGTGGTCAAATTCTAATTAGATTTCCTGTTAGATTCTAATGGAGAGGAAAGTCAGAGACATACAGTTCTCCATAGAATGTGATAGAAACTGCTGAGTCACTTCCTGTCAGTTAGAACTATCAGGAAGTAAACATAGTAAATTCACTTCCTGTCAGTTAGACCTATCAGGAAGTAATCACAGTAAATTCACTTCCTGTCAGAACTATCAGGAAGTAAACACAGTAAATTCACTTCCTGATTATTTAAACTGCTATAATTTTTTAATAAAACATCTGACAGCAGTGGGGGTGACCTTGTTTTATTCAGCAGGAAAAGTCCTATAAAATATGTGTTTTCATAAAAAAAAGTTTACTGCTCCTTTAATTAATCCATATGCCATTTTAGTGGCCGTTCTTTGAATAGCCTCTAATTTATTGAAGTTGTTCTGGAGATACAGACCTGTGCCCCATACTCTAGGTGATCTAGTGATCTGTAAAGTGGTTTGCTGGTAATACCTCTTCCTATACAATCTAGTACTCTAATGACTTTTCTTATGACTTCACTGCATTGCTTGCCTACCTTTAAATCATCAGCTGTAACTACTTTCAAGTCTGTTTAGTCTGCTGCTTTTGTTGTTGCTTTAATCAGAGTGCCATTAACCCTTTGTATGGTAGATACGTATACGTATTGGCTTGGCACTCAAAGACTTAAAGGGATAGTAATGTTTCATAATAAAAGCAGCTCTAATTAATCATCATAGTATTTGGACTTTGGAGAGTGTTATTTCAGTTCTGTCAGAGTTGTAGTTCAAGAGTAATTCAATGACAAAGTATCCCCCTCCCGCCCCTTTTACTGATGTAACACTGCTCAGCCAGATCAGAAGGGAGGTGCCCAGGTAGACTGCAGAGAGGGACAATCTTCAGTTAAGATAAGGGAAAAACCTGAAAAACTTGTCAAGGGGGGCAGGGCTTTCATTGTTCTCATAGGAAGAAGATTGTCCCCTGCTGTTATCTGTCTGGTCTATGGACTAGATTCCACATCTGAGAAGAGATGGCTTACACTAGGTAAAAGGGGTGGGAGGGGAAACTTTGCTTGTGAATATCTCTCAAACGATAAAGGTTTGAGAGATAAGACTTATATCGTTCTTCATGTTTTTTTAATGCCTACAAAATAAAATAAAGATAAACCGAAGTATTACTATCCCTTTAAATCGATACTCTTCCTTTGGGTCATCTAATTTTGTCTTCATGGGAATGCTTTTCTTTAATGTTGTTACATTATTTAGTATCTTCTGGCCCTTAATTAATTTTCTTTTCTCAGTCTGACCCTAAAGATAAAACGTTTGGACACTCCTGGGTTAATATATCCATTGTTCAGTTA
Source organism: Rhinophrynus dorsalis (assembly GCA_037306005.1). Lineage (NCBI taxonomy): Eukaryota > Metazoa > Chordata > Amphibia > Anura > Rhinophrynidae > Rhinophrynus > Rhinophrynus dorsalis. The sequence goes on from CM074725.1 coordinate 254,942,362, forward strand.
TACTTTTATCGCTGCTTTCCCCACGTGGCAGGCCTGTGTTCCTGATGAGCACACACTGCGATTTTCCTGCCTTCAGGCAGAATACAGTTTGATAACGGATATCAGATGCACAGCTTAATTCTGCAGAACAGCTCGGCACAGGGGACACAGCTGAGATTTCTCACTGCTTGAGAACAAGGAAAAATGGGGAGGCAGATGTACTAAAGAAGACTGGAGTAATTATACTGCAAACCAGCTGCAAAATAAAATAAAGAGTGTCACTGATTTAAACGTACATTATCACCTAAAAACAACTTTGGTGATTTTAAAAGAGGTTTTAAAATCATCTATGTATTTAACCATTTTTTATTTTGGAAAGTAGTTTTTGACTTATTTAGATGTGTAGATTATGGTAATTAAGGAATTTCTTGCAGGCAATTCCTGTCTTATTCCTAGCCCTCTCCTATCACTGACTTCCTGTCTTATCCCTACACTACCTTCCCAATCACTGACACTGCTCACTGCATTACCCACCTCCCCTAGCACTGACTTCCTGTTTTACCCCTACATTACCTCCCACTCACTGACACTGCTCAGTAATGCATTACCCACCTCCCCTAGTACTGACTTCCTGTCTTATCCCTACATTACCTCCCCACTCACTGACACTGCTCAGCAATGCATTACCCACCTCCCCTAGCACTGACTTCCTGTCTTATTCCTACATTACCTCCCCACTCACTGACACTGCTCAGCAATGCATTACCTACCTCCCCTAGCACTGACTTCCTGTCTTATCCCTACATTACCTCCCCACTCACTGACACTGCTCAGCAATGCATTACCCACCTCCCCTAGTACTGACATCCTGTCTTATCCCTACATTACCTCCCCACTCACTGACACTGCTCAGCAATGCATTACCCACCTCCCCTAGCACTGACTTCCTGTCTTATCCCTACATTACCTCCTCACTCACTGACACTGCTCAGCAATACATTACCCACCTCCCCTAGCACTGACTTCCTGTATTATCCCTACATTACCTCCCCACTCACTGACACTGCTCAGTAATGCATTACCCACCTCCCCTAGTACTGACTTCCTGTATTATCCCTACATTATCTCCCCCACTCACTGACACTGCTCAGTAATGCATTACCCATCTCCCCTTGTACTGACTTCCTGTCTTATCATTAAATTACCTCTTACACAGACATATAACTATTTAATGGCACCAGATCTCCTCTTAAACCCTTTAAGGATGAGAGGAGTGACATACCTCCCAAGTGTCCCTCTTTAGTTGGGACAGTCCCTCTTTTAGATCCAAATCCCACTGTCCCTCTTTCCCACCCTAATGTCCCTCTTTTTAGGAGATCAGACTGTGTGGTGTGTATAGAAGTGTATCACCCTGGTGTCCCTGTGTTTAGGAGATCAGACTGTGTGGTGTGTATAGAAGTGTATCACCCTGGTGTCCCTGTGTTTAGGAGATCAGACTGTGTGGTGTGTATATAAGTGTATCACCCTGGTGTCCCTGTGTTTAGGAGATCAGACTGTGTGGTGTGTATATAAGTTTATTACATTGCTCCACAGCAATAAAACTCACATTATTGTTTCTTTAAACGTCAGTATCTGTGTTTATAAATTAGTGTGCTTAAATAAAATACTTTGGTCTTGTAATAAGTCATTTATTAGGTAACACAAGGAGGTGTCAATAGGTCCTGAAACAGCCTGAAAATTCTCGTTAATGTCCCGCCCACCGGTCAGACCCCCTAAAACACCCCTAAAATACAACTGTCCCTCTTTGGCAATTTGAAATGTTGGGAGGTATGGAGTGAGCAACGTGTGAAGTGCATTGCACACACATTTGGGGTCCTTAAAGGGTTAGTGCAAGATGTTGTATAGGGTCCTGTGCGTCCCATAGAAGGACATTTTCATAAGCGTCCTGCATTTAAAATAGACATCCCGTTCCTTTATATTTTAATCTTTCTGTATTTCTTCTTTTCATTACAAAGTCTTGTACAGGAACATGTTCGTTTATCCAATTAGTCAGCAATGTTAATATGGATGAATTTACAGGCCTCCTTACAACATTTCACAGGATCAATCACAGATGCTTTTAGGTTTTAAGAAGCCCCCAGGGTGCAGCGATCACCCCCCACATCAGCTCCACGCGTCCTGTCTCACACACCCACTGATGGATATTAATGTCCAGGTCTGTGAGGCAGACGTGTGCTGACCTGAAAATACCTTGTTTAGTCCAAAAAACAGCAATTCCTTCTGTGTTTATCTAAAAGAGAAAAGTAAACTTTACCTGCCTGAGGGTTAGAAAGGAATTACTAAGATAGAGAGGGTTAATACATGTTGGGACCTATATGCTTTATTACTGAACTTCTGTGCTGCACGGGGAGTGTGCTGGCATTGATAAGGTTAACCTTTTAATTACCTCTCTGTCAGAGGATTTAAATACCCATCCTGGGGGCATAAATACCTCATTAGTTAACCTCTACTGTGCCATATGAGCAGTGTGCTGGCAGTGAATGGGTATCAAATTCAGTAGTGTATTTGGCAAATTATTTTAACCCTTTCACCATACAGGGTTTTTTGTTTTGTTTACGTGTTAGTGAAAGGCTTTAATACCAGGCATCCAGACAAGTTTGCAATGTCATTTGCAGCCCACTGACACTATAAGGGTTAAAAGTAGAATTGAAGAAATGTTTGATTTTTTTTTTCCTTAGGGGAGAAATCCGCAGTATTTTGGAATTCAGTCTGAGAAATGTGATAATTTTGTGGTACAATAAGATGATTGTGTTGTGATTCTGTTGGAGAGCGGTGAGCGGGATATCGGGACCCAGTGAGCTTATCTGTGGGACTTGTGATGGAGACAGAAGGACTTTGCCAGCAGAGGAGGGAAATATCAGTTTAGTGTTGTGTCTGATTACTGACGTACAGTATTATTGTTATTGTTATAAATGGAATAAGGCAGGTAAAAGGGGATCCTTCATTCACAGTGCTTACCTCTTACCTATAAGAGGGGAGCAGAGCACATTTGAAATAATGCATTGAATACCCAACTAATCTCGAAGAGGTTAAAATGAGGGGTTTTAGTTATTTAACTGGGCAGTAAAGTTTTTGTGTGTGCAAGTGCGCTGGTTTGCATGTATTTGTGTATCTGTGAGTGTGTGTGTGTTCTTCTATGTGCATGTATCTGTGAGTGTGTGTGTTTGTAAGTGTGTGTATATGTCTGTAAGTGCATGATTGTCTGTGTGTGTACATGTGAGTGCATCTGTGTGTGTAAATGACTGCATGCTTGTGTCTTTCTGTGTGTCTGTGATTGCATCTGTGTTTGTCTGTAAGTATGTGCATGTGTCTGTGAGTGCATGCATGTGTCTGTGAGTGTGTGCATGTGTCTGTGAGTGTGAACATGTGACTGTGCATGTGTCTGTGAGTGCATGCATGTGTCTGTGAGTGTGTGCATGTGTCTGTGAGTGCATGCATGTGTCTGTGAGTGTGTGCATGTGTGAGTGCATGCATGTGTCTATGAGTGTGTGCATGTGTCTGTGAGTGTGTGCATGTGACTGCATGTGTCTGTAAGTGCGTGCATGTGTCAGTGAGTGTGTGCATGTGACTGTGCATGTGTCTGTGAGTTTGTGCATGTGTCTGTGAGTGTGTGCATGTGTCTGTGAGTTTGTGCATGTGTCTGTGAGTGTGTGCATGTGTCTGTGAGTTTGTGCATGTGTCTATGAGTGTGTGCATGTGTCTGTGAGTGTGTGCATGTGACTGTGCATGTGTCTGTGAGTGTGTGCATGTGTCTGCTAGTGTGTGCATGTGACTGTGCATGTGTCTGTGAGTGTGTGTATGTGTCAGTGAGTGTGTGCATGTGTCTTTGAATGCATATGTCTGTGAGTGCATGTGTGTTTGTGTGAGTGCTTGTCTGTGTGTGCGTGTCTGTGTGTGTGTCTGTGTCTGTGTTCATGTCTGTGTGTGTGATTGTCTGTGTGTGTGTGCGTCTGTGTGTTTGTGCATGTCTGTGATTACCATGAAAAGTCAAACACCCTGCACTTTTTATAATTATTTTTTTCATCTTCAACCATTTTTTTAGTTTCATGTACTTGAAATCGTGCTTCTTCCCTGCATCTGTTTCCAGAGAGCTTTCTATCAGGGGCTGTGAAAGCAGAGAAAGTAATACATAGTAACATAGTAAGATACATAGTAACATAGTTGATGAGGCTGAAAAAAGACATGAGTCCATCAAGTCCAGCCCATGCCAATAACACCCCTCTTGATCCAGAGGAAGGCAACAAAAACCCTCTGAAGCCAGTTCCAATTTAGCCCCAAGTGGGTAAAACATTTCCTTCCTGGCTCCAAATGGCAGTCAGATATTTCCCTGGATCAACAACCTATCTGCATTGATCCATCTATCATAATTCTCACTATTGTTCTGTGCTACATAGACATCCAATGCTTTTTGAAAGCAGTAACATTATCTGCAAGTACAACATCCTGAGGCAAAGAATTCCATAGCTTTAGAGCCCTTACTGTAAAGAATCCCTGCCTTTGTTTTAGTCAAAAGCTCCTTTCCTCTAGTCTTAATGGATGACCTCTTGTTCTTAGCTCAACTCTGTAAGAAGGACATCAGACTAAGAGCACTTAGTGCTGCAGGGATAGTGTTACATTGTATTACTGTCCTGTTTTGTTAGTCACTGACCACAAAACTCTCCTGACACAGATGGTGGGAGCTCACTGTGAGGAACATAAAAGTGTAAAAAAAAAAAAAAATACAATTTAAAAAAGTAGGCGATATTACTGTGCACATTAAGCACTTGCCCAACATGTAAGATTTTAATAAAGGGTTGTTCCCACTGTAACCAAATGAACCGTTGCACCTCATAATAATCACCCCCATTTGCCTTAGGGGTTTATCTGGGTAGGATATGTTAATGACCGGTATTAATCAGTTCTGCATACACTGGTTCTACACGATCTGTCTGTGTTGTAATACCGGTATTGGATATTGTGTCCATGGAGGTAGACAAGATTGATTGTGGCTGGATGCAAGGACCTCAAACTCCGCCCACTAGAGTCTTTTTGAGGACGTGGAATAAAACGAGGCGCTCTTTATGCTGAGTGAAACTCTAGTTAGCGACCCTGCAGTCACCCTGCAGCGCGGACTGTTTCATTTATTACTTTTCTACCAGTGAATTCTGCACGGCGATGATCATGGGATTCGATGCTCAGTCGTTGTGTGGTGGACATCGGGGAAACCTCTGCAAGCTGATGTGGTGAATGTCGCTGCAATGATTTTGACAGGAATGTTCAGTTGGGCATCGACTCGTGGCCATTCCTGGCAAAATCACTTCCCAGTGGCATTTCTGTGGTTGTGGCCTATCTCTGCCCCCTGCCACCCTGGGGAGGGGCGAACAGTGAACCAGAGGCAGATTTATATATATACTAGTGTAAAAACCCGTGTACACGGCCCAAAGTGTGTGATGACGTACCAATGGCCTCCTGTGTTTGCTGCATTTGGGCAGACTCTACTGTGCATGTCTGGCCTGCAGTGTCTGCTGCGCATGACTGCATCTCTGACTTGTATTCAGGCAGTCTCTACTGAGCATGACTGCATCGGACAAACATACATCTGCTGGATTATTACATAAGGAAGGATATATATATATATATATATATATATATATATATATATATATATATATATCATCACCATATTTAACTGTTGTCAGTCCACTGCAGGATGCCTTCAACAACGTCGGTCCTGTGCTTTTTGTTACCTCTGTGTACCAATAAAGTTGGTAATTTCATCTACCCATCTTGTCTTTGGTCTTGTTTGGTGTTTAGTATCGAGTGGAATCCATTATAAAATTCGTTTGGTCCATCTACTAATAGGTCTTCTTGCTACGTGGCCTGCCCATTTCAGGTGCTTTAGCCTTTCAACTATGTCATAGAAGCAGTGAGTTGGAGACTCAGCATTCAAGGGGTTAAAAGTTCCATTTAAATCAATGGGAATCTGGGGAATTTTATTTTTTTTATTTTGTCCCCCTATGGTGAAGTTGGTTTAATCCGAAATTGCTCATCTGTTACCATCCAAATAAGTCCCTGAGGCGCACAGTCAATCAGCTGGGGGTTCAATTCTGTACCAAACCAACTGCATCACACTTGGTAAAGATTCCCCAAATCCCTGTTCATTTAAATTGGACTTTTAACCTGTTAAATGTGAGTGAGATCTTCATTATATTGCAAAACAATGCTTTGGAATATTCCCTAGAATTCAAGGACTAAACCCAGTTTAAGTCATTGAGACATTTTGTTTGTTCCACAATTGTACCAATTTAGTTCACTGAATACAGACCCCAGTCCCTTAGTAGATCCCAGACCACAGTGATGTTATCTGAAGTGTGTAATAAATCAGTCTCTTTATTGATACAGCGATTGTAAAGTGTAATCTGGGAATTTTCCTGTCCCTTTGAAGTTTTGTTTGTCTAATAATGTCTGCACCATCCAATAGTCTGTAAACTAACTCATGTTTAGCTGAAAAGGAAATGAGGATTTGCTGATTTTACTTAACACAAATCTGAAATTGCAACTGCCCATTAGGGTTGCCACCTTTTCTTCAAAAAAATACCGGCCATGGCATTCCCTCCATAGACTTAACACTGGACAGAAGCCAATTTGTTACCGGCCTGCCGGTAAAATACCGGCTGGGTGGCAACCCTACTGCCCATATCAAAATCATGGTGATGTTTGAGGCTACAGATAATTTAAATGTTATTATTCCTATCTTTCGGTTATACTTGAAGTTAATTTGTTTGCTAACACATATCTTAAAACGAATGTAACTATATAATTTTTTAAGTAAGCGTATGTGTATATATTGGTTTTCTATTTGTGTAAATATCTGACTTTTACTGTAAAAACGCTCCAGGACATTCTTGAAATTGACTGAAATCTCAATGTACTTCTTCCTGGTTAACCCTTTAAGTGCCAGACGGGTATGCAATGCATTGTGTACCCCTCTGGCACTCAAAGGGTTAAATATTTTATAAATAAATAATAAAATATACATCTCACCTAATTTACCATTAAAGGGATAGTAATACTTAAAATGTAAAAAAATATATGTTGTAGGGTTTATCCCCGTGAGTAAAACAAGGGTACTCCCCCTGCTGAGAGATATTTTATTAAAACATTATAACAGCACAAATTTCAATTTTTTAGGTGCAATATCAAAGTGGACTGAAAATTTACAGTGGCGCTGTTGCTACACCATCCTATGGACTGCTCTGGTCTGTAGACCATAAATCTCCCATGGGATGGTGCAGCAACAGCGCCACTGTAGATTTTCAGGCCACTGTGATATTGCACCTAAAAAATTCAAGTTTGAGCTGTTATAATTTTTTAATACAATATATCTCAGCAGTGGGAGTACTCTTGTTTTACTCAGGGGGATAAACCCTACAACATATATTTTTTTTTACATTTTAAGTATTACTATCCCTTTAAGTATTACTATCCCTTTAAGTGCACTGGGCCACATGTATAAAGGAAGTGAACATTTCTGTCAAGATAAAACTGTACATATGGGAGAGTGATATATTTAATCCAACTAAACATACATCCCAAACGTAATAGTAAAACCCTAACACATAGGATAATAAATTAACCTAATTATGTGGCATATACTAACCCCGTGGCACAGATATACAACTCTGACAAAAATAAAAAATAGTAATACTTTAGTCATCAAAATATTAATATGTATACATAAATCAACATATGCTCAAAAGTCCCCATGAGACCAAAATCCGCGTATGCTCACAATCTCTCAATAGAGTGTGGAATACGCTAATAGGATATTTGGATACAATGTTACCTCTCCTGACAATATAGACGTAGAGGCCGTAACGTTCTCCTTGCTCTCCCGTCCTTCCTGTCCTCGCAAATACCCCCCTTGTATCGAAGCGTGCTCACCATAACTGGTAACAATGTCTCTGGCGATTGGGGTTTCTGTCAAGATATTTAAATATAGGTATCTGACTGTGAATGTAGCAACCTGAAAGAAGCCATCCACTGAGTTTAGAGAAAACAAGATTTCAAAATTTGAAAAGGAAAGGGTTTTTTTGTTTTGTTTTTTTTTTTAAAAAAACTTTAAGACCGGTCAAAATATGGATTTTATCAGCAAATGAAATGGAAGATATAAAATTAATATTCATTATTGACTCATTTTTATCAGAGAAGAGTACACAGGGTTTTAATATTTAACACTTAGAGGGACAAAAGAGTGCAACACAACGCAAATACGGGTATAATTTGCAATGTGTTGGGCAGACCTCTGGAACACCAAGGTTTAAAAGGTTGAACCTGATGAACTTATGAAAAACAAAACAGTAGGAGTTTAATAACGTCAGTAGAATGAATCGGCAGCCATCAACATAGGAAATTTACTCACAAAAAAAGGTGGCTAAATTCAACATTTATATGTTGTTCAGCTTAAAGGGATAGCAAAACTTCATTTTATCTTTATTTTATTTTGTAGGCAATAAAAAAACATGAAGAACGATATAAGTCTTATCTCTCAAACCTTTATGGTTTGAGAGATATTCACAAGCAAAGTTTCCCCTCCCGCCCCTTTTACCTAGTGTAAGCCATCTCTTCTCAGATGTGGAATCCAGTGCATAGACCAGACAGATAACAGCAGGGGACAATCTTCTTCCTATGAGAACAATGAAAGCCCTGCCCCCCTTGACAAGTTTTTCAGGTTTTTCCCCTTATCTTAATTGAAGATTGTCCCTCTCTGCAGTCTACCTGGGTACCTCCCTTCTGATCTGGCTGAGCAGTGTTACATCAGTAAAAGGGGTGGGGGGGGGGATACTTGTCATTGAATTACTCTTGAACTACAACTCTGACAGAACTGAAATAAAACTCTCCAAGGTTCAAATACTATGATGATTAATTAGAGCTGCTTTTATTATGAAACATTACTATCCCTTTAAGTCAGGGGTCATCCATTTCTATGATTTACCACTGATGCTGTTACCCACTGCAAACATTGATTAAAGGGCCATCCTTAATTAGCAATGACATTGTAATCTGTAGTGAGTAACACTCGCCATATCATCTGTAGTGCATTTTTATATTCTGTCTCTGCATTTTGTCGTATCGGTTACATATCGATCTCTGCCAATGAGATTGCTCCAACTTAGTGACAGACAGCCTCCGTCATAGTAGGATGATGGGACGGGAGCTGCCTCTGGTCAGCAAGATTCGGCAAGCTGGAAGTAGGCTGCTGGACACTTTTTAAACATTCATTTTTAAGCATATAACTGTTTTGTTGTAAAAATGAATGTTTTCAAGCTCTTTGATAAATGCTCTAACTTATGAGCATTACATACATATTGGTGAGAGATCCCCTTTAAATTAATCTCTAGACGATTGTATGAAATGACCAGATATCGATATACTAGTATTAGGGATGATAAATCATATGCTAGAGTAATGCAGTAAAACGCAAAACATTTAATCATATAGAACAAATTAAAACAGTCAAAATTGTGGGGATAACAAATATCAGGAATCTCTTGTCCCTGATGAAGAAAAGGCTGTGTAGAATAGTCCAGTCTCATATGGCTACATATTACGGGATATTCGTGAGATATACCACACAGTCTGATGTCAAATACCAAGTATGGAATTATGTGGTATATCTGTATTAACTGGAAATAGAGATAGGATATAGGCTAGGTCTAGTATCCGCTCTGCATACATAAATATGGGTATAATGGAGGCTTACTAGATCTCACTATAAGCGTGACGCAGATTTCCTGCTCAGTGAAATGTCTTTAAGACGTCCTGTAATTAACTGAAGGGATGGGGGTAAACTATTCCAGATTTTGCCAATCGTTGAGGGAAATTGGCTGTTGCCAACCATGACAAGGTGAAAGGTCAGGGAACGGGAGATGAAATAAAAAGGAAAAGAATTAGCAGAAGACAGACAGGGAGTAATGTTACTAAAGACTAAATTGCTGTTTAATGGCTGTGTGCATTAGCGGTCTGCGTTTGTATTTACGTAAGGGAGAACTGGGTGCAATTCGCATCTATGTCACCAAAGCTGATGTACTGAGAACTGGAGCAATTCCGGGGCAAATCATCTGCACCATAGGGGGCAAATAAGCATTCCCAGTGATTTAGATGGTCTTTTTAAAGGGGAACTTTCACATTGAAAACACTTAGTCTCATGTGATACATCACCTAAATAATATGTGGATTTGTTTGGGTTTTTTTTTACATTTACTTGCTTTAGGAGATATTTGATATAATATATACCCTTCATGTGGTCACTTCCGGCATTCTGCAGCACAGGGTTAATGGCAGCACATTGGTGCAGGACCTCCCAGACCACCAATTCTCCTCCCAGCTCTCCCACGAAACGCATTCACACTTCCCTTTGAACTGCTGGGAATTTCATCTACTGTAACAGCAAGCTCCATTTGTCACTATACCGAGCTTGCTGGTACAGTAGATGAGATTCAGATGCATACGAAGGGAATCGTGAATGAGCTCCCGGGGAGAGTTGGGAGGGAGGTGGGAGGTGAATTGGTGGTCTGGGAAGTCCTGTGCCACCGTTACCCTGCTACTCCTGTGCCGCAGAATGCGGAGGTGACCGCATGAAAGTCTCTATCAGACCAGATGATATATACCAGCTTCTCTATCAGATCAGATTTTATACACCAGTTTCTCTATCAGACCAGATGATATACACCAGCTTCTCTATCAGATCAGATTTTATACACCAGTTTCTCTATCAGACCAGATGATATACACCAGCTTCTCTATCAGCCCAGATAATATACACCAGCTTCTCTATCAGACTAGATTTTATAAACCAGCTTCTCTATCACATGCCTCCCAACATTTGAAATGACCAAAGAGGGACAGTCACACTTGTGTTTTAGGTGTTATTACGGGGGGCATGTCTGGTGGGAAGGACATTACTGAGAATTTTTAGATTATTTCATGACCTATTGACACCTCTTTGTGTAATTAAATGATGTAGAACAAGACCAAATTATTTTGTCTACACAGACTAATTTACAAACACATGTACTGACGTTTATACAAACATTAATGTGAGTTTTATTGCTGTTATACACACACCACACAATCTGATCTCCTAAACACAGGGACACCAGGGTGATACACTTATATACACACCACACAATCTGATCTCCTAAATACAGGGACACCAGGGTGATACACTTCTATACACACCACACAGTCCGATCTCCTAAACACAGGGACACCAGGGTGATACACTTATATACACACCACACAGTCTGATCTCCTAAACACAGGGACACCAGGGTGATACACTTCTATACACACCACACAATCTGATCTCCTAAACACAGGGACACCAGGGTGATACACTTCTATACACACCACACAGTCTGATCTCCTAAACACAGGGACACCAGGGTGATACACTTCTATACACACCACACAGTCTGATCTCCTACACACAGGGACACCAGGGTGATACACTTCTATACACACCACACAGTCTGATCTCCTAAACACAGGGAAACCAGGGTGATACACTTATATACACACCACACAGTCTGATCTCCTAAACACAGGGACACCAGGGTGATACACTTATATACACACCACACAGTCTGATCTCCTAAACACAGGGACACCAGGGTAATACACTTCTATACACACCACACAGTCTGATCTCCTAAACACAGGGACACCAGGGTGATACGCTTATATACACACCACACAGTCTGATCTCCTAAACACAGGGACACCAGAGTGATACACTTCTATACACATCACACAGTCTGATCTCCTAAACACAGGGACACCAGGGTGATACACTTCTATACACACCACACAGTCTGATCTCCTAAACACAGGGACACCAGGGTGATACGCTTATATACACACCACACAGTCTGATCTCCTACACACAGGGACACCAGGGTGATACACTTATATACACACCACACAGTCTGATCTCCTAAACACAGGGACACCAGGGTGATACACTTCTATACACACCACACAGTCTGGTCTCCTAAACACAGGGACACCAGGGTGATACACTTATATACACACCACACAGTCTGATCTCCTAAACACAGGGACACCAGGGTGATACACTTCTATACACACACACCACACAGTCTGATCTCCTACACACAGGGACACCAGGGTGATACACTTATATACACACCACACAGTCTGATCTCCTAAACACAGGGACACCAGGGTGATACACTTCTATACACACACCACACAGTCTGATCTCCTAAACACAGGGACACCAGGGTGATACACTTCTATACACACCACACAGTCTGATCTCCTAAACACCGGGACATCAGGGTGATACATTTATATATACACCACACAGTCTGATCTCCTAAACACAGGGACACCAGGGTGATACACTTCTATACACACCACACAGTCTGATCTCCTAAACACAGGGACACCAGGGTGATACACTTATATACACACCACACAGTCTGATCTCCTAAACACAGGGACACCAGAGTGATACACGTATATACACACCACACAGTCTGATCTCCTAAACACAGGGACACCAGGGTGATACACTTATATACACACCACTCAGTCTGATCTCCTAAACACAGGGACACCAGGGTGATACACTTCTATACACACCACACAGTCTGATCTCCTAAACACCGGGACATCAGGGTGATACATTTATATATACACCACACAGTCTGATCTCCTAAACACAGGGACACCAGGGTGATACACTTATATACACACCACACAGTCTGATCTCCTAAACACAGGGACACCAGGGTGATACACTTATATACACACCGCACAGTCTGATCTCCTAAACACAGGGACACCAGGGTGATACACTTCTATACACACCACACAGTCTGATCTCCTAAACACAGGGACACCAGGGTGATACACTTATATACACACCACACAGTCTGATCTCCTACACACAGGGACACCAGGGTGATACACTTATATACACACCACACAGTCTGATCTCCTAAACACAAGGACACCAGGGTGATACACTTATATACACACCACACAGTCTGATCTCCTAAACACAGGGACACCAGGGTGATACGCTTATATACACACCACACAGTCTGATCTCCTAAACACAGGGACACCAGGGTGATACACTTCTATACACACCATACAGTCTGATCTCCTAAACACAGGAACACCAGGGTGATACACTTATATACACACCATACAGTCTGATCTCCTAAACACAAGGACACCAGGGTGATACACTTCTATACACACCACACAGTCTGATCTCCTAAACACAGGGACACCAGGGTGATACACTTCTATACACACCACACAGTCTGATCTCCTAAACACAGGGACACCAGGGTGATACACTTCTATACACACCACACAGTCTGATCTCCTAAACACAGGGACACCGGGGTTATACACTTATATACACACCACACAGTCTGATCTCCTAAACACAGGGACACCAGGGTGATACACTTATATACACACACCACACAGTCTGATCTCCTAAACACAGGGACACCAGGGTGATACACTTCTATACACACCACACAGTCTGATCTCCTACACACAGGGACACCAGGGTGATACACTTCTATACACACCACACAGTCTGATCTCCTACACACAGGGACACCAGAGTGGGAAAGAGGGACAGAAGGATTTGGGTCTCAGAGAGGGACTGTCCCACCTAAAGAGGAACACTTGGGAGGTATGCTATCAAACCAAATTTTATACACAAGTTTCTCTATCAGACCAGATTTTAATACACCATCTTCTCTATCAGACTTGATTTTATACACCAGCTTCACTACCAGACCAAATTTTATACACGGTGTCTCTATCAGAGCATATTTTCCTCCTCTCGCCTCTTTGCTTTATAAGATGTCACCAAAGTATTGTAAAGGGGCAGTTCAGTAACTGCTGTAGAGACCAGCAATAATCACACCTTTAACTTCCAAAACTCATTCCATACTGCATTCAACCTGTGAATCTACAGTGACACCTAGTGGCAAGTTTGTATTAGCTAACACCATGGTTATCACACTTTCACTGGGTTTCCCTGGAGAAGTTGAAAAGGTTAAGCTGTGGAAATCTAAGTAATAATGGACAATAGGAGGCAAATATAGTTTTTGATACCTTTTATTGGCTAACTAAGCAGATTTAAATGCTAGCTTTCAAGACCTTAGGTCTCTTCCTCAGGCATGTTAACATGGTACCAACTCTCATCTGTTATAATGGAGAATGGAAGCAGGGTGGGGAGTCAGACAGTGCACGTGGTTCTGTAACTACCAGTTGACAGTGGAATAAGACTGGGTTGTCAGCATACCTGTGAACTCTTAGGGTTTTGACCCAAATCTCAGGGTGAAGGGCTAAATTTTCAGGGTAGGAGAGTTCTGTGTTACCTGCTTTATGATTTGCCCCAATTAAATGTTTATTTAGTCTCTAAATTGGTGCCAATTGTACCAGAAAGACAGAGGGAAATGTCCTGTTTGTCTTGTTTGTGTTTAGTCAGTGAGATGACAAAGTTGTAAGATGTTAACCCTTTGAGTGCCATAGGGGTTTTGCAACGCATTGCACTCAAAGGGTTAAAGGTTCCTTGCGGAGAGACTGAAGAAACTCTGGGTTAGAGCAAGCAGGGACATATTGTATAAAATCTACATTATGGGAAGTTTTAAGGGTTAATATTTCAAAGATCTCAGTGTCAGCTCATCTTAAAGCGGAACTTCCATCATATTAATATAGCGCACAAATGATAATAACATTAGCGATTTGCAGTGTCATAGTTTTATTTTCAAAAAATAATTGCCGTATTAAGGAAAACTAGAACCTTTTATGCAGACAGCACCGGCTGGGATCTTGCAGTAGGCGGTCTCTGCGCATGCGCTGTCACACCTCCCAACATTTCAAATTGCCAAAGAGGGACACTTGTGTTTTAGGGGGTGTGGCTGGGGTGTGTGGCTGGTGGGCAGGGCATTAAGGAGAATGTTTAGGCTATTTCATGACCTATTGATACCTTCTTGTGTATCCTAATAAATGACTTAGAACAAGACCAAAGTATTTTATTTACACAGACCGGTTTATAAACAAATATACTGACGTTTAAAAAACAATAATGTGAGTTTTATTGCTGTAGAGCAATATGATACACATATACACACCATGCAGTCTAATGTCCTAAAAAGAGGGACATCAGGGTGGCAAAGAGGGACAGGGGGATTTGGGTCTCAAAGAGGGACTGTCCCTCCTAAAGAGGGACACTTGGGAGGCATGTGCTGTCAGTCCCGTCAGTCAGTGCAGACGCAGAGATGCCGGCTCTGCAAGATGTCTGTGCTGCTCCCCCTTTCTTCATAAAAGGTTCTATTTTTCTTTAACCCCTTAGGGACCCTTGACGTACCAGGACCGTCACGGTCCTTGAACTACTCAAGGACCGATGACGGTCATGGTACGTCACATACTTTTTACTTACATCGCTCTACCGGGAGCGCTGTAAGTAAAAATAGGGCCTGAAATAGACCGCTCCAAGATCGGAGCGATCTCTTTCAAGCCCCATAGTGACGCGCCGATACACGTGACAGGTCACGTGTACCGGCGCGTCAAAGTGCCCCTATGCGGTCATTATGGGACGGAAATGTCCCGTGACCGCCGGTCCTTAAGGGGTTAATACAGCAATTATTCTTGAAAATAAACTCCACTAAAGTGGAGCGATCGCATTGGCAGAGATCGATATCTAGCCAATGCGATCGCTCTGCTTTAGTGACAGACAGCCTCCGTCATGCGAGGATGATGGGCAGTGGGACGGAGCTGCCTCTGGTCGGTAAAGTTCGGCAAGCCGGAAGTAGGCTGCCGAACACTTTTTAAACTTTAATTTTTGCGCATGTAACTACTTTTTAAATATAATGAACACTATTTTCAGTGTTCTAGATAAATGCTCTAACTAATGAGCATTACGTGTAGTTAGGTGAAAGATCCCCTTTAATCATTAAACAAGTTTGGGCCGTCATTCACTTTCTGAAGGACGGCCACCTCGTTTCAAGTTTCCTGGACATCTCCACACTGCCCCCTTCATCTCATCTCCACAATGCCCCCTTCATCTCCACAATGCCCCCTTCATCTCATCTCCACAATGTCCCCTTCATCTCCACATTGCCCCTTCCACAATGCCCCCTTCATCTCCACAATGCCCCCTTCATCTCCACAATGCCCCTTCCACAATGCCCCCTTCATCTCCACAATGCCCCTTCCATCTCCACAATGCCCCCTTCATCTCATCTCCACAATGTCCCCTTCATCTCCACAATGCCCCTTCCACAATGCCCCCTTCATCTCCACAATGCCCCCTTCATCTCCACAATGCCCCTTCCACAATGCCCCCTTCATCTCCACAATGCCCCCTTCATCTCCACAATGCCCCTTCCACAATGCCCCCTTCATCTCCACAATGCCCCTTCCACAATGCTCCCTTCATCTCCACAATGCCCCCTTCATCTCCACAATGCCCCCTTCATCTCCACATCGCCCCCTTCATCTCCACATCGCCCCTTCATCTCCACAATGCCCCCTTCATCTCCACACTGCCCCCTTCATCTCCACAATGCCCCCTTCATCTCCACATCGCCCCTTCATCTCCACAATGCCCCCTTCATCTCCACATCGCCCCTTCATCTCCACAATGCCCCCTTCAGCTCATCTCCACAATGCCCCCTTCATCTCCACAATGCCCCCTTCATCTCATCTCTACAATGCCCCCTTCCACAATGCCCCTTCCATCTCCACAATGCCCCTTCATCTCCACAATGCCCCCTTCATCTCATCTCCACAATGCCCCCTTCCACAATGCCCCCTTCCATCTCCACAATGCCCCTTCATCTCCACAATGCCCCCTTCATCTCATCTCCACAATGCCCCTTCCACAATGCCCCCTTCATCTCCACACTGCCCCCTTCATCTCATCTCCACAATGCCCCCTTCATCTCCACAATGCCCCCTTCATCTCATCTCCACAATGTCCCCTTCATCTCCACATTGCCCCTTCCACAATGCCCCCTTCATCTCCACAATGCCCCCTTCATCTCCACAATGCCCCTTCCACAATGCCCCCTTCATCTCCACAATGCCCCTTCCATCTCCACAATGCCCCCTTCATCTCATCTCCACAATGTCCCCTTCATCTCCACAATGCCCCTTCCACAATGCCCCCTTCATCTCCACAATGCCCCCTTCATCTCCACAATGCCCCTTCCACAATGCCCCCTTCATCTCCACAATGCCCCCCTCATCTCCACAATGCCCCTTCCACAATGTCCCCTTCATCTCCACAATGCCCCTTCCACAATGCTCCCTTCATCTCCACAATGCCCCCTTCATCTCCACATCGCCCCTTCATCTCCACAATGCCCCCTTCATCTCCACACTGCCCCCTTCATCTCCACAATGCCCCCTTCATCTCCACATCGCCCCTTCATCTCCACAATGCCCCCTTCAGCTCATCTCCACAATGCCCCCTTCATCTCCACAATGCCCCCTTCATCTCATCTCTACAATGCCCCCTTCCACAATGCCCCTTCCATCTCCACAATGCCCCTTCATCTCCACAATGCCCCCTTCATCTCATCTCCACAATGCCCCCTTCATCTCCACATCGCCCCTTCATCTCCACAATGCCCACTTCATCTCCACAATGCCCCCTTCATCTCATCTCTACAATGCCCCTTCATCTCCACAATGCCCCCTTCCATCTCCACAATGCCCCTTCATCTCCACAATGCCCCCTTCATCTCATCTCCACAATGCCCCTTCCATCTCCACAATGCCCCCTTCATCTCCACAATGCCCCCTTCATCTCCACAATGCCCCCTTCATCTTCACATTTCCCCCTTCATCTCCACAATGCCCCCTTCATCTCATCTCCACAATGCCCCTTCCACAATGCCCCCTTCATCTCCACAATGCCCCCTTCATCTCCACAATGCCCCTTCCACAATGTCCCCTTCATCTCCACAATGCCCCTTCCACAATGCCCCCTTCATCTCCACAATGCCCCTTCCACAATGCTCCCTTCATCTCCACAATGCCCCCTTCATCTCCACATCGCCCCTTCATCTCCACAATGCCCCCTTCATCTCCACACTGCCCCCTTCATCTCCACATCGCCCCTTCATCTCCACAATGCCCCCTTCATCTCCTCATCGCCCCTTCATCTCCACAATGCCCCCTTCATCTCCACACTGCCCCCTTCATCTCCACAATGCCCCCTTCATCTCCACATCGCCCCTTCATCTCCACAATGCCCCCTTCATCTCCACATCGCCCCTTCATCTCCACAATGCCCCCTTCATCTCCACACTGCCCCCTTCATCTCCACAATGCCCCCTTCATCTCCACATCGCCTCTTCATCTCCACAATGCCCCCTTCAGCTCATCTCCACAATGCCCCCTTCATCTCCACAATGCCCCCTTCATCTCATCTCTACAATGCCCCCTTCCACAATGCCCCTTCCATCTCCACAATGCCCCTTCATCTCCACAATGCCCCCTTCATCTCATCTCCACATCGCCCCTTCATCTCCACATCGACCCTTCATCTCCACAATGCCCCCTTCATCTCATCTCTACAATGCCCCTTCATCTCCACAATGCCCCCTTCCATCTCCACAATGCCCCTTCATCTCCACAATGCCCCCTTCATCTCATCTCCACAATGCCCCTTCCATCTCCACAATGCCCCCTTCATCTCCACAATGCCCCCTTCATCTTCACATTTCCCCTACCTTCAGTCCCTGATGATCTAGCGGAGTGTCTTTACAGATCTGTGCCTCCTTCGGCACAGATCTCTGTAACCGGAGCTCCTGCGCGTCGCTGTAGTAATGCAGTGGCTGGGAGATGATGTAATCTCCCAGCGCTCTGTATTACTACAGCGGCGCGCCGAGTGGGAGATCAGGTAAGTGACTGCTGCGGGAGAGGGGGTCACAGGCGGTGGCCGGGCCCCTGGAGTGACGGGCCCGGTCGCAGGTGCGACCGCTGCGACCCCTATTGTTACGCCACTGGCTTCAGTGCTGGACAGTGGGACAGAATGATGTGGTCATTTCTTCTCTCTAATGGCTCACAGTAAAGAGTGAGACAGAGCAGCACCCAAGCGGGCACATCCTAAAAAGTACACCACCAAGTCACATCTCCATTCTCAGTCTCCCTGATATCAGATCACTTTCTCTCCTGATATCTAGAGCAGCGCTTCTGGCTTTTCCAGACGAGTTCAAGGCTTCATTACAACATAACGTTCAATATTGACAGAAACAGATTACGGCTGGCAGTTTGGAAAGGCTGGTTCAGAGAATGGGCTGTAACATCACACTGTCGACTGCTAGCAAGGTTTAGTTAACCCTCTGAATGCCACAGAGGTATCCAACGCATTGCTATGTAATGCATTGGATACCTCTCTGACACTGAAATGGTTAAATTGGAGTTTTCACCTTAATTATATTTGGAATATTTGAAAACATCATTAAAAGCTGCCTATGTGACATGTTATCCAAAACATGATCAAATGTACAGGTATGGAGGAATTCACACTTGTTTACATTTCCTATATAATAATTTGCTACAATATTCATCAGAAGCCGTCATGTGCAGTAGAGACTGCCCAAGTGCTCAGAATGCTGGGAGCACTGAATGCTAGAAGCACTGAATGCTGGGAGCACGGAATGCTGGGAGTTCTGTGCTGGGAGTACGGAATGCTGGGAGTTCTGTGCTGGGAGCATTCTGTGCGTTCGGAAGTCTCTATCGCGTGAGTGATGGCAGACACAGAGGAGGACTGGCCTTTTAACCCTTTGAGTGGTATGTGGCACCAGTGATATTTTTATAAGCTAATTATGCTAATTATGCTAATCAGTGACATTTCATATGCTAATGAAGCCTTTTCAGTGGCATCATATGCTAATTAAGTTTACAATGACTGCCCATATGCTAATGAAGCCTTTTCAGTGAAGTCATATGCTAATTAAGGTTGCAATGCTGTTTCATATGCTAATGAAGCCTTTTCAGTGACATGTCATCTACTAATGAAGCCCTGTAGTACCAAGAAATTTTCGCTTTCTCTTTTTCCAGAAATAAAAGTGTGAATATTTCCTTAAAGGGATAGTAATACTTTGTTTTATCTTTATTTTATTTTGTAGGCATTAAAAAAACATGAAGAACGATATAAGTCTTATCTCTCAAACCTTTATGGTTTAAGAGATATTCACAAGCAAAGTTTCCCTCCCGCCCCTTTTGCCTAGTGTAAGCCATCTCTTCTCAGATGTGGAATGCAGTCCATAGACCAGACAGATAACAGAAGGGGACAATCTTCTTCCTATGAGAACAATGAAAGCCCTGCCCCCCTTGACAAGCTTTTCAGGTTTTTCCCTTATCTTAATTGAAGATTGTCCCTCTCTGCAGTCTACCTGGGCACCTCCCTTCTGATCTGGCTGAGCAGTGTTACATCAGTAAAAGGGGCGGGAGGGGGACACTTTGTCATTGAATTACTCTTGAACTACAGCTCTGACAGAATTGAAATAACACTCTCCAAAGTCCAAATTCTATGATGATTAATTAGAGCTGCTTTTATTATGAAACATTACTATCCCTTTAACTGTATATCTGCTGGGCTTTTCTGTAACGTGACACATAGGCAGTTTTTAATGCAGTTATCAAATATGTAAACTTAAATTAAGGACCAAGTTCCACTTTAAGGAAAAATTCTCACTACACATTAAATCCACAAGTCAATTCACCTTCCAAAGGGGATTTGTGGGTGTTTCTCTTCCTATCATTTTGTTTAATGGAATTACATTGTGCATTTTAAAACACATTTGGTTAAGTATTTTAATAAAAACAGGAATGGTATTAGAGACATTTGGGAAAAAGTTAGTGTTAACTCCTTGAGTGTCAGGTAGTGGTTTGCCAGCACACTTTGTAGACTGTTCCAATGAAGTATTTATTTCTAAATAGCACAATTTTGGCTCTGCTGAAGAGCCTCTGGCTGGTCCCGGGACCGGAATCTCCTGCTGTCCACTAGATGGCAGACTTGTCTGAAACAGCCTGGAGGGAGGAAATTTACCCAGTTTCATCTCTCCAGGTCCGGACTGGGACAAAAAATAGGCCCTGGCATTTAAGGCTGAGCAGCCCATTTTTTGAGCAGCCCATGCGGCGGATCATGGGTGGAGCTTATAATCACGTGCGGTGCGCCGCACGGCCGCACGTTGATTGTCCGGGGGGGCATTGTGGAGATGAAGGGGCAATGTGGAGATGAAGGGGGCATTGTGGAGATGAGCTGAAGGGGGCATTGTGGAGATGAAGGGGCGATGTGGAGATGAAGGGGGCATTGTGGAGATGAGCTGAAGGGGGCAGTGTGGAGATGAAGGGGGCATTGTGGAGATGAAGGGGCGATGTGGAGATGAAGGGGGCATTGTGGAAGGGGCATTGTGGAGATGAAGGGGACATTGTGGAAGGGGCATTGTGGAGATGAAGGGGGCATTGTGGAGATGAAGGGGGCATTGTGGAAGGGGCATTGTGGAGATGAAGGGGGCATTGTGGAAGGGGCATTGTGGAGATGAAGGGGACATTGTGGAGATGAGATGAAGGGGGCATTGTGGAGATGGAAGGGGCATTGTGGAGATGAAGGGGGCATTGTGGAAGGGGCATTGTGGAGATGAAGGGGGCAGTGTGGAGATGAAGGGGGCATTGTGGAAGGGGCATTGTGGAGATGAGATGAAGGGGGCATTGTGGAGATGAAGGGGCATTGTGGAGATGGAAGGGGCATTGTGGAAGGGGGCATTGTAGAGATGAGATGAAGGGGGCATTGTGGAGATGAAGGGGCAATGTGGAGATGAAGGGGGCATTGTGGAGATGAGCTGAAGGGGGCATTGTGGAGATGAAGGGGCGATGTGGAGATGAAGGGGGCATTGTGGAGATGAGCTGAAGGGGCGATGTGGAGATGAAGGGGGCATTGTGGAGATGAAGGGGGCATTGTGGAAGGGGCATTGTGGAGATGAAGGGGACATTGTGGAAGGGGCATTGTGGAGATGAAGGGGGCATTGTGGAGATGAAGGGGGCATTGTGGAAGGGGCATTGTGGAGATGAAGGGGGCATTGTGGAGATGAAGGGGGCATTGTGGAAGGGGCAATGTGGAGATGAAGGGGACATTGTGGAGATGAGATGAAGGGGGCATTGTGGAGATGGAAGGGGCATTGTGGAGATGAAGGGGGCATTGTGGAAGGGGCATTGTGGAGATGAAGGGGGCATTGTGGAGATGAAGGGGGCATTGTGGAAGGGGCAATGTGGAGATGAAGGGGACATTGTGGAGATGAGATGAAGGGGGCATTGTGGAGATGAAGGGGGCATTGTGGAAGGGGCATTGTGGAGATGAAGGGGGCATTGTGGAGATGAAGGGGGCATTGTGGAAGGGGCATTGTGGAGATGAAGGGGACATTGTGGAGATGAGATGAAGGGGGCATTGTGGAGATGGAAGGGGCATTGTGGAGATGAAGGGGGCATTGTGGAAGGGGCATTGTGGAGATGAAGGGGGCATTGTGGAGATGAAGGGGGCATTGTGGAAGGGGCAATGTGGAGATGAAGGGGACATTGTGGAGATGAGATGAAGGGGGCATTGTGGAGATGAAGGGGGCATTGTGGAGATGAGATGAAGGGGGCAGTGTGGAGATGAAGGGGGCATTGTGGAAGGGGCATTGTGGAGATGAGATGAAGGGGGCATTGTGGAGATGAAGGGGCATTGTGGAGATGGAAGGGGCATTGTGGAAGGGGGCATTGTAGAGATAAGATGAAGGGGGCATTGTGGAGATGAAGGGGCAATGTGGAGATGAAGGGGGCATTGTGGAGATGAGCTGAAGGGAGCAGTTTGGAGATGAAAGGGGCATTGTGGAGATGAAGGGGCGATGTGGAGATGAAGGGGCATTGTGGAGATGAAGGGGGCATTGTGGAAGGGGCATTGTGGAGATGAAGGGGACATTGTGGAAGGGGCATTGTGGAGATGAAGGGGGCATTGTGGAGATGAAGGGGGCATTGTGGAAGGGGCATTGTGGAGATGAAGGGGGCATTGTGGAAGGGGCATTGTGGAGATGAAGGGGACATTATGGAGATGAGATGAAGGGGGCATTGTGGAGATGGAAGGGGCATTGTGGAGATGAAGGGGGCATTGTGGAAGGGGCATTGTGGAGATGAAGGGGGCATTGTGGAGATGGAAGGGGCATTGTGGAGATGAGATGAAGGGGGCATTGTGGAGATGAAGGGGCATTGTGGAGATGGAAGGGGGCATTGTGGAGATGAAGGGGCATTGTAGAGATGAGATGAAGGGGGCATTGTGGAGATGAAGGGGGCATTGTGGAGATGAAGGGGCGATGTGGAGATGAGATGAAGGGGGCATTGTGGAGATGAAGGGGCATTGTGGAGATGGAAGGGGCATTGTGGAAGGGGGCATTGTAGAGAAGAGATGAAGGGGGCATTGTGGAGATGAAGGGGGCATTGTGGAGATGAGCTGAAGGGGGCATTGTGGAGATGAAGGGGCGATGTGGAGATGAAGGGGGCATTGTGGAGATGAAGGGGGCAGTGTGGAGATGAAGGGGGCATTGTGGAGATGAAGGGGCGATGTGGAGGTGAAGGGGGCATTGTGGAGATGAAGGGGCGATGTGGAGATGAAGGGGGCATTGTGGAGATGAAGGGGGCAGTGTGGAGATGAAGGGGACATTGTGGAGATGAAGGGGCGATGTGGAGATGAAGGGGGCATTGTGGAGATGAAGGGGGCATTGTGGAAGGGGCATTGTGGAGATGAAGGGGGCATTGTGGAAGGGGCATTGTGGAGATGAAGGGGACATTGTGGAAGGGGCATTGTGGAGATGAAGGGGGCATTGTGGAGATGAAGGGGGCATTGTGGAAGGGGCATTGTGGAGATGAAGGGGGCATTGTGGAAGGGGCAATGTGGAGATGAAGGGGACATTGTGGAGATGAGATGAAGGGGGCATTGTGGAGATGGAAGGGGCATTGTGGAGATGAAGGGGGCATTGTGGAAGGGGCATTGTGGAGATGAAGGGGGCATTGTGGAGATGAAGGGGGCATTGTGGAAGGGGCAATGTGGAGATGAAGGGGACATTGTGGAGATGAGATGAAGGGGGCATTGTGGAGATGAAGGGGGCATTGTGGAAGGGGCATTGTGGAGATGAAGGGGGCATTGTGGAGATGAAGGGGGCATTGTGGAAGGGGCATTGTGGAGATGAAGGGGACATTGTGGAGATGAGATGAAGGGGGCATTGTGGAGATGGAAGGGGCATTGTGGAGATGAAGGGGGCATTGTGGAAGGGGCATTGTGGAGATGAAGGGGGCATTGTGGAGATGAAGGGGGCATTGTGGAAGGGGCAATGTGGAGATGAAGGGGACATTGTGGAGATGAGATGAAGGGGGCATTGTGGAGATGAAGGGGGCATTGTGGAGATGAGATGAAGGGGGCAGTGTGGAGATGAAGGGGGCATTGTGGAAGGGGCATTGTGGAGATGAGATGAAGGGGGCATTGTGGAGATGAAGGGGCATTGTGGAGATGGAAGGGGCATTGTGGAAGGGGGCATTGTAGAGATAAGATGAAGGGGGCATTGTGGAGATGAAGGGGCAATGTGGAGATGAAGGGGGCATTGTGGAGATGAGCTGAAGGGGGCAGTTTGGAGATGAAAGGGGCATTGTGGAGATGAAGGGGCGATGTGGAGATGAAGGGGCATTGTGGAGATGAAGGGGGCATTGTGGAAGGGGCATTGTGGAGATGAAGGGGACATTGTGGAAGGGGCATTGTGGAGATGAAGGGGGCATTGTGGAGATGAAGGGGGCATTGTGGAAGGGGCATTGTGGAGATGAAGGGGGCATTGTGGAAGGGGCATTGTGGAGATGAAGGGGACATTATGGAGATGAGATGAAGGGGGCATTGTGGAGATGGAAGGGGCATTGTGGAGATGAAGGGGGCATTGTGGAAGGGGCATTGTGGAGATGAAGGGGGCATTGTGGAGATGGAAGGGGCATTGTGGAGATGAGATGAAGGGGGCATTGTGGAGATGAAGGGGCATTGTGGAGATGGAAGGGGGCATTGTGGAGATGAAGGGGCATTATAGAGATGAGATGAAGGGGGCATTGTGGAGATGAAGGGGGCATTGTGGAGATGAAGGGGCGATGTGGAGATGAGATGAAGGGGGCATTGTGGAGATGAAGGGGCATTGTGGAGATGGAAGGGGCATTGTGGAAGGGGGCATTGTAGAGAAGAGATGAAGGGGGCATTGTGGAGATGAAGGGGGCATTGTGGAGATGAGCTGAAGGGGGCATTGTGGAGATGAAGGGGCGATGTGGAGATGAAGGGGGCATTGTGGAGATGAAGGGGGCAGTGTGGAGATGAAGGGGGCATTGTGGAGATGAAGGGGCGATGTGGAGATGAAGGGGGCATTGTGGAGATGAAGGGGCGATGTGGAGATGAAGGGGGCATTGTGGAGATGAAGGGGGCAGTGTGGAGATGAAGGGGACATTGTGGAGATGAAGGGGCGATGTGGAGATGAAGGGGGCATTGTGGAGATGAAGGGAGCATTGTGGAAGGGGCATTGTGGAGATGAAGGGGGCATTGTGGAAGGGGCATTGTGGAGATGAAGGGGACATTGTGGAAGGGGCATTGTGGAGATGAAGGGGGCATTGTGGAGATGAAGGGGGCATTGTGGAAGGGGCATTGTGGAGATGAGATGAAGGGGGCATTGTGGAGATGAAGGGGGAAATGTGAAGATGAAGGGGGCATTGTGGAGATGAAGGGGGCATTGTGGAGATGGAAGGGGCATTGTGGAGATGAGATGAAGGGGGCATTGTGGAGATGAAGGGGCATTGTGGAGATGGAAGGGGGCATTGTGGAGATGAAGGGGCATTGTAGAGATGAGATGAAGGGGGCATTGTGGAGATGAAGGGGGCATTGTGGAGATGAAGGGGCGATGTGGAGATGAAGGGGGCATTGTGGAGATGAGATGAAGGGGGCATTGTGGAGATGAAGGGGCATTGTGGAGATGGAAGGGGCATTGTGGAAGGGGGCATTGTAGAGATGAGTTGAAGGGGGCATTGTGGAGATGAAGGGGGCATTGTGGAGATGAGCTGAAGGGGGCATTGTGGAGATGAAGGGGCGATGTGGAGATGAAGGGGGCATTGTGGAGATGAAGGGGGCAGTGTGGAGATGAAGGGGGCATTGTGGAGATGAAGGGGCGATGTGGAGATGAAGGGGGCATTGTGGAGATGAAGGGAGCATTGTGGAAGGGGCATTGTGGAGATGAAGGGGGCATTGTGGAAGGGGCATTGTGGAAGGGGCATTGTGGAGATGAGGGGGGCATTGTGGAGATGAAGGTGGCATTGTGGAAGGGGCATTGTGGAGATGAAGGGGGCATTGTGGAGATGAAGGGGGCATTGTGGAAGGGGCATTGTGGAGATGAAGGGGACATTGTGGAGATGAGATGAAGGGGGCATTGTGGAGATGAAGGGGCATTGTGGAGATGAAGGGGGCATTGTGGAAGAGGCATTGTGGAGATGAAGGGGGCATTGTGGAGATGAAGGGGGCATTGTGGAAGCGGCAATGTGGAGATGAAGGGGACATTGTGGAGATGAGATGAAGGGGGCATTGTGGAGATGAAGGGGGCATTGTGGAGATGAGATGAAGGGGGCAGTGTGGAGATGAAGGGGGCATTGTGGAAGGGGCATTGTGGAGATGAGATGAAGGGGGCATTGTGGAGATGAAGGGGCATTGTGGAGATGGAAGGGGGCATTGTGGAAGGGGGCATTGTGGAGATGAGATGAAGGGGGCATTGTGGAGATGGAAGGGGCATTGTGGAAGGGGGCATTGTAGAGATGAGATGAAGGGGGCATTGTGGAGATGAGCTGAAGGGGGCATTGTGGAGATGAAGGGGCGATGTGGAGATGAAGGGGGCATTGTGGAGATGAAGGGGCGATGTGGAGATGAAGGGGGCATTGTGGAGATGAAGGGGGCAGTGTGGAGATGAAGGGGGCATTGTGGAGATGAAGGGGCGATGTGGAGATGAAGGGGGCATTGTGGAGATGAAGGGGGCATTGTGGAGATGAAGGGAGCATTGTGGAAGGGGCATTGTGGAGATGAAGGGGGCATTGTGGAAGGGGCATTGTGGAGATGAAGGGGACATTGTGGAAGGGGCATTGTGGAGATGAAGGGGGCATTGTGGAGATGAAGGGGGCATTGTGGAAGGGGCATTGTGGAGATGAAGGGGCGATGTGGAGATGAAGGGGGCATTGTGGAGATGAAGGGGGCATTGTGGAGATGAAGGGAGCATTGTGGAAGGGGCATTGTGGAGATGAAGGGGGCATTGTGGAAGGGGCATTGTGGAGATGAAGGGGACATTGTGGAAGGGGCATTGTGGAGATGAAGGGGGCATTGTGGAGATGAAGGGGGCATTGTGGAAGGGGCATTGTGGAGATGAAGGGGGCATTGTGGAGATGAAGGGGGCATTGTGGAAGGGGCATTGTGGAGATGAAGGGGACATTGTGGAGATGAGATGAAGGGGGCATTGTGGAGATGGAAGGGGCATTGTGGAGATGAAGGGGGCATTGTGGAAGGGGCATTGTGGAGATGAAGGGGGCATTGTGGAGATGAAGGGGGCATTGTGGAAGGGGCAATGTGGAGATGAAGGGGACATTGTGGAGATGAGATGAAGGGGGCATTGTGGAGATGAAGGGGGCATTGTGGAGATGAGATGAAGGGGGCAGTGTGGAGATGAAGGGGGCATTGTGGAAGGGGCATTGTGGAGATGAGATGAAGGGGGCATTGTGGAGATGAAGGGGCATTGTGGAGATGGAAGGGGCATTGTGGAAGGGGGCATTGTAGAGATGAGATGAAGGGGGCATTGTGGAGATGAAGGGGCAATGTGGAGATGAAGGGGGCATTGTGGAGATGAGCTGAAGGGGTCATTGTGGAGATGAAGGGGCGATGTGGAGATGAAGGGGGCATTGTGGAGATGAGCTGAAGGGGGCAGTGTGGAGATGAAGGGGGCATTGTGGAGATGAAGGGGGCATTGTGGAAGGGGCATTGTGGAGATGAAGGGGACATTGTGGAAGGGGCATTGTGGAGATGAAGGGGGCATTGTGGAGATGAAGGGGACATTGTGGAAGGGGCATTGTGGAGATGAAGGGGGCATTGTGGAGATGAAGGGGGCATTGTGGAAGGGGCATTGTGGAGATGAAGGGGGCATTGTGGAGATGAAGGGGGCATTGTGGAAGGGGCATTGTGGAGATGAAGGGGACATTGTGGAGATGAGATGAAGGGGGCATTGTGGAGATGGAAGGGGCATTGTGGAGATGAAGGGGGCATTGTGGAAGGGGCATTGTGGAGATGAAGGGGGCATTGTGGAGATGAAGGGGGCATTGTGGAAGGGGCAATGTGGAGATGAAGGGGACATTGTGGAGATGAGATGAAGGGGGCATTGTGGAGATGAAGGGGGCATTGTGGAGCTGAGATGAAGGGGGCAGTGTGGAGATGAAGGGGGCATTGTGGAAGGGGCATTGTGGAGATGAGATGAAGGGGGCATTGTGGAGATGAAGGGGCATTGTGGAGATGGAAGGGGCATTGTGGAAGGGGGCATTGTAGAGATGAGATGAAGGGGGCATTGTGGAGATGAAGGGGCAATGTGGAGATGAAGGGGGCATTGTGGAGATGAGCTGAAGGGGGCATTGTGGAGATGAAGGGGCGATGTGGAGATGAAGGGGGCATTGTGGAGATGAGCTGAAGGGGGCAGTGTGGAGATGAAGGGGGCATTGTGGAGATGAAGGGGCGATGTGGAGATGAAGGGGGCATTGTGGAGATGAAGGGGGCATTGTGGAAGGGGCATTGTGGAGATGAAGGGGACATTGTGGAAGGGGCATTGTGGAGATGAAGGGGGCATTGTGGAGATGAAGGGGGCATTGTGGAAGGGGCATTGTGGAGATGAAGGGGGCATTGTGGAGATGAAGGGGGCATTGTGGAAGGGGCAATGTGGAGATGAAGGGGACATTGTGGAGATGAGATGAAGGGGGCATTGTGGAGATGGAAGGGGCATTGTGGAGATGAAGGGGGCATTGTGGAAGGGGCATTGTGGAGATGAAGGGGGCATTGTGGAGATGAAGGGGGCATTGTGGAAGGGGCAATGTGGAGATGAAGGGGACATTGTGGAGATGAGATGAAGGGGGCATTGTGGAGATGAAGGGGGCATTGTGGAAGGGGCATTGTGGAGATGAAGGGGGCATTGTGGAAGGGGCATTGTGGAGATGAAGGGGACATTGTGGAGATGAGATGAAGGGGGCATTGTGGAGATGGAAGGGGCATTGTGGAGATGAAGGGGGCATTGTGGAGATGAAGGGGGCATTGTGGAAGGGGCAATGTGGAGATGAAGGGGACATTGTGGAGATGAGATGAAGGGGGCATTGTGGAGATGAAGGGGGCATTGTGGAGATGAGATGAAGGGGGCAGTGTGGAGATGAAGGGGGCATTGTGGAGATGAGATGAAGGGGGCATTGTGGAGATGAAGGGGCATTGTGGAGATGGAAGGGGCATTGTGGAAGGGGGCATTGTAGAGATGAGATGAAGGGGGCATTGTGGAGATGAAGGGGCAATGTGGAGATGAAGGGGGCATTGTGGAGATGAGCTGAAGGGGGCAGTGTGGAGATGAAGGGGGCATTGTGGAGATGAAGGGGCGATGTGGAGATGAAGGGGGCATTGTGGAGATGAAGGGGGCATTGTGGAAGGGGCATTGTGGAGATGAAGGGGACATTGTGGAAGGGGCATTGTGGAGATGAAGGGGGCATTGTGGAGATGAAGGGGGCATTGTGGAAGGGGCATTGTGGAGATGAAGGGGGCATTGTGGAAGGGGCATTGTGGAAATGAAGGGGACATTATGGAGATGAGATGAAGGGGGCATTGTGGAGATGGAAGGGGCATTGTGGAGATGAAGGGGGCATTGTGGAAGGGGCATTGTGGAGATGAAGGGGGCATTGTGGAGATGAAGGGGGCATTGTGGAGATGAGATGAAGGGGGCATTGTGGAGATGAAGGGGGCATTGTGGAGATGAGATGAAGGGGGCAGTGTGGAGATGAAGGGGGCATTGTGGAAGGGGCATTGTGGAGATGAGATGAAGGGGGCATTGTGGAGATGAAGGGGCATTGTGGAGATGGAAGGGGCATTGTGGAAGGGGGCATTGTAGAGATAAGATGAAGGGGGCATTGTGGAGATGAAGGGGCAATGTGGAGATGAAGGGGGCATTGTGGAGATGAGCTGAAGGGGGCAGTTTGGAGATGAAAGGGGCATTGTGGAGATGAAGGGGCGATGTGGAGATGAAGGGGCATTGTGGAGATGAAGGGGGCATTGTGGAAGGGGCATTGTGGAGATGAAGGGGACATTGTGGAAGGGGCATTGTGGAGATGAAGGGGGCATTGTGGAGATGAAGGGGGCATTGTGGAAGGGGCATTGTGGAGATGAAGGGGGCATTGTGGAAGGGGCATTGTGGAGATGAAGGGGACATTATGGAGATGAGATGAAGGGGGCATTGTGGAGATGGAAGGGGCATTGTGGAGATGAAGGGGGCATTGTGGAAGGGGCATTGTGGAGATGAAGGGGGCATTGTGGAGATGGAAGGGGCATTGTGGAGATGAGATGAAGGGGGCATTGTGGAGATGAAGGGGCATTGTGGAGATGGAAGGGGGCATTGTGGAGATGAAGGGGCATTGTAGAGATGAGATGAAGGGGGCATTGTGGAGATGAAGGGGGCATTGTGGAGATGAAGGGGCGATGTGGAGATGAGATGAAGGGGGCATTGTGGAGATGAAGGGGCATTGTGGAGATGGAAGGGGCATTGTGGAAGGGGGCATTGTAGAGAAGAGATGAAGGGGGCATTGTGGAGATGAAGGGGGCATTGTGGAGATGAGCTGAAGGGGGCATTGTGGAGATGAAGGGGCGATGTGGAGATGAAGGGGGCATTGTGGAGATGAAGGGGGCAGTGTGGAGATGAAGGGGGCATTGTGGAGATGAAGGGGCGATGTGGAGATGAAGGGGGCATTGTGGAGATGAAGGGGCGATGTGGAGATGAAGGGGGCATTGTGGAGATGAAGGGGGCAGTGTGGAGATGAAGGGGACATTGTGGAGATGAAGGGGCGATGTGGAGATGAAGGGGGCATTGTGGAGATGAAGGGAGCATTGTGGAAGGGGCATTGTGGAGATGAAGGGGGCATTGTGGAAGGGGCATTGTGGAGATGAAGGGGACATTGTGGAAGGGGCATTGTGGAGATGAAGGGGGCATTGTGGAGATGAAGGGGGCATTGTGGAAGGGGCATTGTGGAGATGAGATGAAGGGGGCATTGTGGAGATGAAGGGGGAAATGTGAAGATGAAGGGGGCATTGTGGAGATGAAGGGGGCATTGTGGAGATGGAAGGGGCATTGTGGAGATGAGATGAAGGGGGCATTGTGGAGATGAAGGGGCATTGTGGAGATGGAAGGGGGCATTGTGGAGATGAAGGGGCATTGTAGAGATGAGATGAAGGGGGCATTGTGGAGATGAAGGGGGCATTGTGGAGATGAAGGGGCGATGTGGAGATGAAGGGGGCATTGTGGAGATGAGATGAAGGGGGCATTGTGGAGATGAAGGGGCATTGTGGAGATGGAAGGGGCATTGTGGAAGGGGGCATTGTAGAGATGAGTTGAAGGGGGCATTGTGGAGATGAAGGGGGCATTGTGGAGATGAGCTGAAGGGGGCATTGTGGAGATGAAGGGGCGATGTGGAGATGAAGGGGGCATTGTGGAGATGAAGGGGGCAGTGTGGAGATGAAGGGGGCATTGTGGAGATGAAGGGGCGATGTGGAGATGAAGGGGGCATTGTGGAGATGAAGGGAGCATTGTGGAAGGGGCATTGTGGAGATGAAGGGGGCATTGTGGAAGGGGCATTGTGGAAGGGGCATTGTGGAGATGAGGGGGGCATTGTGGAGATGAAGGTGGCATTGTGGAAGGGGCATTGTGGAGATGAAGGGGGCATTGTGGAGATGAAGGGGGCATTGTGGAAGGGGCATTGTGGAGATGAAGGGGACATTGTGGAGATGAGATGAAGGGGGCATTGTGGAGATGAAGGGGCATTGTGGAGATGAAGGGGGCATTGTGGAAGGGGCATTGTGGAGATGAAGGGGGCATTGTGGAGATGAAGGGGGCATTGTGGAAGCGGCAATGTGGAGATGAAGGGGACATTGTGGAAATGAGATGAAGGGGGCATTGTGGAGATGAAGGGGGCATTGTGGAGATGAGATGAAGGGGGCAGTGTGGAGATGAAGGGGGCATTGTGGAAGGGGCATTGTGGAGATGAGATGAAGGGGGCATTGTGGAGATGAAGGGGCATTGTGGAGATGGAAGGGGGCATTGTGGAAGGGGGCATTGTGGAGATGAGATGAAGGGGGCATTGTGGAGATGAAGGGGCATTGTGGAGATGGAAGGGGCATTGTGGAAGGGGGCATTGTAGAGATGAGATGAAGGGGGCATTGTGGAGATGAGCTGAAGGGGGCATTGTGGAGATGAAGGGGCGATGTGGAGATGAAGGGGGCATTGTGGAGATGAAGGGGCGATGTGGAGATGAAGGGGGCATTGTGGAGATGAAGGGGGCAGTGTGGAGATGAAGGGGGCATTGTGGAGATGAAGGGGCGATGTGGAGATGAAGGGGGCATTGTGGAGATGAAGGGGGCATTGTGGAGATGAAGGGAGCATTGTGGAAGGGGCATTGTGGAGATGAAGGGGGCATTGTGGAAGGGGCATTGTGGAGATGAAGGGGACATTGTGGAAGGGGCATTGTGGAGATGAAGGGGGCATTGTGGAGATGAAGGGGGCATTGTGGAAGGGGCATTGTGGAGATGAAGGGGCGATGTGGAGATGAAGGGGGCATTGTGGAGATGAAGGGGGCATTGTGGAGATGAAGGGAGCATTGTGGAAGGGGCATTGTGGAGATGAAGGGGGCATTGTGGAAGGGGCATTGTGGAGATGAAGGGGACATTGTGGAAGGGGCATTGTGGAGATGAAGGGGGCATTGTGGAGATGAAGGGGGCATTGTGGAAGGGGCATTGTGGAGATGAAGGGGGCATTGTGGAGATGAAGGGGGCATTGTGGAAGGGGCATTGTGGAGATGAAGGGGACATTGTGGAGATGAGATGAAGGGGGCATTGTGGAGATGGAAGGGGCATTGTGGAGATGAAGGGGGCATTGTGGAAGGGGCATTGTGGAGATGAAGGGGGCATTGTGGAGATGAAGGGGGCATTGTGGAAGGGGCAATGTGGAGATGAAGGGGACATTGTGGAGATGAGATGAAGGGGGCATTGTGGAGATGAAGGGGGCATTGTGGAGATGAGATGAAGGGGGCAGTGTGGAGATGAAGGGGGCATTGTGGAAGGGGCATTGTGGAGATGAGATGAAGGGGGCATTGTGGAGATGAAGGGGCATTGTGGAGATGGAAGGGGCATTGTGGAAGGGGGCATTGTAGAGATGAGATGAAGGGGGCATTGTGGAGATGAAGGGGCAATGTGGAGATGAAGGGGGCATTGTGGAGATGAGCTGAAGGGGTCATTGTGGAGATGAAGGGGCGATGTGGAGATGAAGGGGGCATTGTGGAGATGAGCTGAAGGGGGCAGTGTGGAGATGAAGGGGGCATTGTGGAGATGAAGGGGGCATTGTGGAAGGGGCATTGTGGAGATGAAGGGGACATTGTGGAAGGGGCATTGTGGAGATGAAGGGGGCATTGTGGAGATGAAGGGGACATTGTGGAAGGGGCATTGTGGAGATGAAGGGGGCATTGTGGAGATGAAGGGGGCATTGTGGAAGGGGCATTGTGGAGATGAAGGGGGCATTGTGGAGATGAAGGGGGCATTGTGGAAGGGGCATTGTGGAGATGAAGGGGACATTGTGGAGATGAGATGAAGGGGGCATTGTGGAGATGGAAGGGGCATTGTGGAGATGAAGGGGGCATTGTGGAAGGGGCATTGTGGAGATGAAGGGGGCATTGTGGAGATGAAGGGGGCATTGTGGAAGGGGCAATGTGGAGATGAAGGGGACATTGTGGAGATGAGATGAAGGGGGCATTGTGGAGATGAAGGGGGCATTGTGGAGCTGAGATGAAGGGGGCAGTGTGGAGATGAAGGGGGCATTGTGGAAGGGGCATTGTGGAGATGAGATGAAGGGGGCATTGTGGAGATGAAGGGGCATTGTGGAGATGAAGGGGCAATGTGGAGATGAAGGGGGCATTGTGGAGATGAGCTGAAGGGGGCATTGTGGAGATGAAGGGGCATTGTGGAGATGGAAGGGGCATTGTGGAAGGGGGCATTGTAGAGATGAGATGAAGGGGGCATTGTGGAGATGAAGGGGCAATGTGGAGATGAAGGGGGCATTGTGGAGATGAGCTGAAGGGGGCAGTGTGGAGATGAAGGGGGCATTGTGGAGATGAAGGGGGCATTGTGGAGATGAAGGGGGCATTGTGGAAGGGGCATTGTGGAGATGAAGGGGGCATTGTGGAAGGGGCATTGTGGAAATGAAGGGGACATTATGGAGATGAGATGAAGGGGGCATTGTGGAGATGGAAGGGGCATTGTGGAGATGAAGGGGGCATTGTGGAAGGGGCATTGTGGAGATGAAGGGGGCATTGTGGAGATGAAGGGGGCATTGTGGAAGGGGCAATGTGGAGATGAAGGGGACATTGTGGAGATGAGATGAAGGGGGCATTGTGGAGATGAGATGAAGGGGGCATTGTGGAGATGAAGGGGGCATTGTGGAGATGAGATGAAGGGGGCAGTGTGGAGATGAAGGGGGCATTGTGGAAGGGGCATTGTGGAGATGAGATGAAGGGGGCATTGTGGAGATGAAGGGGCATTGTGGGGATGGAAGGGGCATTGTGGAAGGGGGCATTGTAGAGATGAGATGAAGGGGGCATTGTGGAGATGAAGGGGCAATGTGGAGATGAAGGGGGCATTGTGGAGATGAGCTGAAGGGGGCATTGTGGAGATGAAGGGGCGATGTGGAGATGAAGGGGGCATTGTGGAGATGAGCTGAAGGGGGCAGTGTGGAGATGAAGGGGGCATTGTGGAGATGAAGGGGCGATGTGGAGATTAAGGGGGCATTGTGGAGATGAAGGGGGCATTGTGGAGATGAAGGGGGCATTGTGGAAGGGGCAATGTGGAGATGAAGGGGACATTGTGGAGATGAGATGAAGGGGGCATTGTGGAGATGGAAGGGGCATTGTGGAGATGAAGGGGGCATTGTGGAAGGGGCATTGTGGAGATGAAGGGGGCATTGTGGAGATGAAGGGGGCATTGTGGAAGGGGCAATGTGGAGATGAAGGGGACATTGTGGAGATGAGATGAAGGGGGCATTGTGGAGATGGAAGGGGCATTGTGGAGATGAAGGGGGCATTGTGGAGATGAAGGGGGCATTGTGGAAGGGGCAATGTGGAGATGAAGGGGACATTGTGGAGATGAGATGAAGGGGGCATTGTGGAGATGAAGGGGGCATTGTGGAGATGAGATGAAGGGGGCATTGTGGAGATGAAGGGGGCATTGTGGAAGGGGCATTGTGGAGATGAAGGGGCCACTGTGGAGATGAGATGAAGGGGGCATTGTGGAGATGGAAGGGGCATTGTGGAGATGAAGGGGGCATTGTGGAAGGGGCATTGTGGAGATGAAGGGGCATTGTGGAGATGAAGGGGGCATTGTGGAAGGGGCAATGTGGAGATGAAGGGAACATTGTGGAGATGAGGTGAAGGGGGCATTGTGGAGATGAAGGGGGCATTGTGGAGATGAGATGAAGGGGGCATTGTGGAGATGAAGGGGGCATTGTGGAAGGGGCATTGTGGAGATGAGATGAAGGGGGCATTGTGGAGATGAAGGGGCATTGTGGAGATGGAAGGGGCATTGTGGAAGGGGGCATTGTAGAGATGAGATGAAGGGGGCATTGTGGAGATGAAGGGGCAATGTGGAGATGAAGGGGGCATTGTGGAGATGAGCTGAAGGGGGCATTGTGGAGATGAAGGGGCGATGTGGAGATGAAGGGGGCATTGTGGAGATGAGCTGAAGGGGGCAGTGTGGAGATGAAGGGGGCATTGTGGAGATGAAGGGGCGATGTGGAGATGAAGGGGGCATTGTGGAGATGAAGGGGGCATTGTGGAAGGGGCAATGTGGAGATGAAGGGGACATTGTGGAGATGAGATGAAGGGGGCATTGTGGAGATGAAGGGGGCATTGTGGAGATGAAGGGGGCATTGTGGAAGGGGCATTGTGGAGATGAAGGGGGCATTGTGGAGATGAAGGGGGCATTGTGGAAGGGGCAATGTGGAGATGAAGGGGACATTGTGGAGATGAGATGAAGGGGGCATTGTGGAGATGGAAGGGGCATTGTGGAGATGAAGGGGGCATTGTGGAGATGAAGGGGGCATTGTGGAAGGGGCAATGTGGAGATGAAGGGGACATTGTGGAGATGAGATGAAGGGGGCATTGTGGAGATGAAGGGGGCATTGTGAAGATGAAGGGGGCATTGTGGAGATGAGATGAAGGGGGTATTGTGGAGATGAAGGGGGCATTGTGGAAGGGGCATTGTGGAGATGAAGGGGGCATTGTGGAGATGAGATGAAGGGGGCATTGTGGAGATGAAGGGGGCATTGTGGAAGGGGCATTGTGGAGATGAAGGGGGCATTGTGGAGATGAGATGAAGGGGGCATTGTGGAGATGAAGGGGGCATTGTGGAAGGGGCATTGTGGAGATGAAGGGGGCATTGTGGAGATGAGATGGAAGGGGGCATTGTGGAGATGAAGGGGGCATTGTGGAAGGGGCATTGTGGAGATGAAGGGGGCATTGTGGAAATGAGATGAAGGGGGCATTGTGGAGATGAAGGGGGCATTGTGGAAGGGGCATTGTGGAGATGAAGGGGGCATTGTGGAGATGAGATGAAGGGGGCATTGTGGAGATGAAGGGGGCATTGTGGAAGGGGCATTGTGGAGATGAAGGGGGCATTGTGGAGATGAGATGGAAGGGGCATTGTGGATGAGGGGGCCAATGTGGACAGGGGGGCCTCATGGCAATTCTTGCACCAGGGACCGGTGGCTTCTAGTTACGCCTCTGACTGAAGCATCAGTGTAACTGCAGACATACGGTCCGCTCCCAGTGAGACTTATGTGATCAGAAAGACATTCATAACAAAGGTGAATTTTAGCCTGTCAGCTATTCAGACATATATATTTATTTATTTACTGATCAAGTCAATGACAATACTGATATTTAAAGCAGAACTACCACGTTTAATAAAGATGGCCCCAAATAATTCCTCACCTGGTGATTAGCTGCTCAGTAGCGCTAGTCACCAGAATTATTACCTGGTTAATGGACGCTCTGTATCAGCCGCGGCGCGGGCAGTCTCTACAGCGCATGACTGCAGCAAGCGCAACAGTGTCTACTACGCATGTCGCGGCGTTACACACGATTTAGCAAATTATTATATAGGATATTAGCAAAAGGGGCACACAGCGTTGCCCTTGGGTATGTGGTGTCCTACCCATTGTGCAGTCCAGCCACTGTACAATTTCAGGACACTGTGATACTGCACCTGCAAAAATTAAAGTTTGAGCTGTAATAACTTTGGATAAAATACCTCGCAGCAGTGGGAGTTCCCTTGTTTTACTCAGGGGATAAACACTACAACATGTTTTTTTTTTGTACATATTAAGTATTACTGTCCGTTAAAGAGACTGCACCCTGGGTAGGACACCATTCCTATAAAGCCTATATATTTGTATTGAAGGCTCGTTCCTAGTTGAGCATCTCTGACTCTTTATTTACATATGCAAATTAGTCACCCCAAGGGTAATAGGGGAATCCTGCACTGGACTCCTTGCTCACAGTGACACATTACTGGTGAGGCCTGATAAAACTGCAATGTATAGTGGAAAATGTCTGGCATTTCATGGTTGCACTGTTATTATGGCAGGAACAATATAATATACTTTAGGACGTTTTCTCTCTGTGAAAAGTGCTAATCGACTAAAAGAGATTGCATCCTGGGTAGGACATCATGCCTAGAGAGACAGCAAATTTGTATTACAGGTTTTTTTTCTAGCTGAATGTCTTTGATTTTCCATACCTCCCAAGTGTCCCTCTTTAGGAGGGACAGTCCCTCTTTTAGGCCCAAATCCCTCTGTCCCTCTTTCCCACCCTGATGACCCGCTTTTTATGAGATCAGACTGTGTGGTTTGTATAAAAGTGTATCACATTGCTCCACAGCAATAAAACTCACATTAATGTTTGTATAAATGTCAGTATATGTGTTTATAAATTAGTCTGTGTAAATAAAATACTTTGGTTTTGTTATAAGTAATTTATTAGGTTACACAAGGAGGTGTCAATAGGTCATGAAATAGCCTAAAAATTCTTGGCAATGCCCCAGCCCCCAGCCACGCCCCCAGCCACACCCCCTAAAATACAAGTGTCCCTCTTTGGCAATTTGAAATGTTGGGAGGTATGGATTTTCTATCCATGTATGCAAAGTATACTTGGGTTTAAATTGCTCACAGTGCTTAGAGAGATCAGCTGCACCTCACTGAAGAGGCCCAACAAGGCCAAAATGTTTGTCTGGGGTTGTCTGATTCTCTTGCTCAGAGAGGAATTGTCTGGCATTTTGTGGTTGAACTGCTGTAATGGCAGGACCAATAGGATATGATTTAGGATATTACCTCTCTGTGAAAGGCACTAGTGGGCTAAAAGAGACTGCACCCGGGGTAGGACACCATTCCTATAGAGCCTGCAAATTTGTATCAGATGCTCTTTGAGAAAGGTACAAACGGAGCGCCGAAACGCGTTAGAGCTGAGAGAGACCCACGTGGAATACGGAGACGCTGAATCTTGACTACTACAGGGGTGTGCTTGGGATGCCGAATGTTCAGAGAACGCAACAGATTTAAACACACACAATGGGAGACAACAAACAAGGAGGACATCGGGCTGAGACCCAGAGAGACACACTGGGAGACACGCAAAGACACTACGTTTATATCAAGTAAGGGGCCATCCAAACCGGATCGAGGGACATAAGCTGAGCTCTACTTCCCAGTATTGATGCACGCTTATTAAGTCCACTCTCCAGTAAGGAGCCATCTATTACTTATTGCTATATATATATATAATACTCCATTCTCCCATATCATATATCTCTGCTTACATATATTCGGCATTTACATATACCCCAGCTATATGTCATATATTTACCAGCTCTCCATATATATCCATACTATTGCTTTTATCTATATCATTGTTTTATTCTGTTTTACCTTATTTGATTTATTTTATATATTTTGTAATAAATACTGCACTTAGATACTGGTTGCGCTGTCTCTCCCCTCTCCTTATAAATTTGTATTGCAGGTTTGTTCCTAGTTGAGCGTCTCTGTCTCTTAATATGCATATGCAAATTACCCTTGGGATTAGTCACCACAAGGGTAATAGGGAGAATCCAGCAGTGGATCCATTGCTAACAGCATTGAGAGAGGTTAGCTGCATATCTCTCATAAGAACCAGCAAGGCTAAAATGTATGCTTGGGTTTTCATAAAATGATGATACGATAAAATTCAAATGTACCTGTGTGCCAGGGTGTGCACAGATATTTTGGGGGGCAGGGGCTCAAATGAAAAAAAGGCACTTTTCATAATGATTTATTCAAAATATATATGTTTTAAAAGAAGGGCATGAGGGCACTTTGGCCAAAAAGGGCAGGTGCTCAAGCCCCCGTTTGGTGACTATGTGTACACGTG
The DNA here is from genome assembly GCA_037306005.1 of Rhinophrynus dorsalis. Lineage (NCBI taxonomy): Eukaryota > Metazoa > Chordata > Amphibia > Anura > Rhinophrynidae > Rhinophrynus > Rhinophrynus dorsalis. The sequence continues at coordinate 254,982,265 of CM074725.1, forward strand.
CCTGCCTGTGCGCTGCCATACTGTACTGTGTTGCAGGTATTAAGAATGTTATTGTTTTAAATGTATGAATGCAACTCTCTATTGGAAAGCATTACTGTACAAAGAAATGTTGTATTGTATTTTCCATGTCAAAATAAAGATTATTAAAAAAAAAAAAAAGTATGCTTGGGGTTGGCGGTTTCTCTTGTTCAGGTGGGAATTGCCTGGCAGTTTGTGGCTGGGCTGCAGTTATGGTAGGACCAGTATGATATGCTTTAGGGTATTTCCTCTCTATGAAAGGCACTAGTGGGCTAAAAGAGACTGTACCCTGGGTAGGACACCATTCCTATAGAGCCTGCACATTTGTATTGCAGGCTTCTTCCTAGTTGAGTGTCTCTGACTCTTTATTTAGATATGCAAATTATCCTTGGGATTAGTCACCCCAAGGGAAATAGGGGAATCCAGCACTGGACCTTTTCCTCACAGTGGATGGAGAGATCAGCTGTACCTCACCGATGATGTCCAGTAAGGCTGAAATGTATGATTGGAATGTGGAAGCTAGATAAAGTGTATTTTCCCCACCGTGGCCCAGTGGTGGGAGTTTATGAAAGTTAAATTCTGCAGTTTTTTTCAGGCGAAAGGCAGACACCAGGAGTGTGAGAGGAGGAGTGAACTCAGGAGACTGCAAAAGAAACTGCACTCCCTGCAGGACCTCCAACTCTGTGACTGGGATGTGAGAAGGGAGCTGGGTGAGACCAAAGAGGGCCTGAAAAGGCACTTTGAGGAGGAGTCCAGACGCATTATCTTCCGTTCCAAGGTGGATCACCTGGAGAAGGGTGAGAAATGTAACTCTTTCTTTTTCAGGAAGCTCCACTCTGCAGACACTCCCCTGATAGAACTGAGGGATAGAGATAGCAGACTCCAAGAGGGGAAGGAAGGGGTCATGAAAGTGGTCACAGACTTCTACAGAGACCTCTACCCCCCCAAAGGCACAGACACAGACCAAGCTGATAAGTTCCTGTCAGGTATCACTAACTCTGTTGATCCTGCAGGTAGAGCAGCTATGGACTCCCCCCTGGTATTGGAGGAGCTGTTCTCTGCTGCCAGATCCTTCAAGTCCTGTAGGACCCCGGGCTGTGATAGTCTCCCAGCTGAATTTTATATAAAGCTGTGGGACCTCATAGGCCTGGACCTGCTTGAACTATACGAGGAGATGGTGGCGGAGGGCAGAATGCCTCCGATGCTAAGGGAGGGGATGATCACAATCTTGTATAAACAGAAGGGAGAGAGATGCAACCTTAAAAATTGGTGGCCCATCTCTCTCCTGAATGTGGACTACAAGATCCTTGCCGAGGTACTAGCCAACAGGCTAAAGAGGGTCATTGGTCAGATTGTTCACCCAGACCAAACCTGCGGCATTCCCGGTCGCAGAATAGCAGATAACCTTGCCCAAATCAGAGACACAGTCCACTATATCAGAGACCTCTCTTAACAAGAGAAATAGCTCATCCCAAACATATATTTCAGCTTTCTTAAGCTTTGTCAGTGAGGTGCAACTGATCCCTCTAGCTACTGGGAACAAGGGGTCCACATCTGGATTCCCCTCATTACTTTTAGGGTGACCAACCCCAGGAGCAATTTGCATATGTATAACCAAAAGTTAGAGATGCTCAACTAGGCTCATAAGCTATCAAATACATGCAAGAAGCTCACTGGGACTATGTCCTCAAGCCCAGGGTGCAATCTCTTTTAGCTCACCAGTGCCATACACAGAGAGAAAATCCTCTGAAGCATATCATACTGGTCCTGCCAAATGACAATTCCTCTCTGAACAAGGGTAACAGCTAACCCCAGAAGTACATTTCAGCCTTCTTGGGCCTTATCAATGAAGTACAGCTGATCCCTGTAGACACTGTGAACAAGAGGTCCATGTCTGGATTCCCCTCATTTCTCTTAGGGTGACCAACCACAAGAGCAATTTGCATTTGTATAATGAAAAGTTAGAGATGATCAACTAGGCTCATGAGCTAGCAAATATATACAAGAAGCTCACTGGGACTGTGTCCTCGCGTCCAGGTGCAACCTTTTTTAGCTCACCAGTGCCATACACAGAGAGGAAATCTTCTGAAACATATCATACTGGTTCTGCCAAATGACAGTCCAGCCACAAAATGCCAGACAATTCCTCTCTGAACAGGGGAAACAGCTAACCCCAGACGTACGTTTCGGCCTTTTTGGGCCTCGTCGGTGAGGTGCAGCTGATCCATCTAGGCCAGTGGTTCTCAACCTGTGGGTCGTGACCCCTTAGGGGGTCGAATGATGATTTGCCAGGGGTCGCCTAAAACCATCAGATATTTACATTTCAGTTCATAACAGTAGCAAAATTACAGCAATGAAGGAGCAACAAAAATAATTTTACTGTTAGGGGTCACCACAACTTGGGAAATTTTATCAAAGGGTCACGGCACTAGAAAGGTTGAGGACCACTGATCTAGGCACTGTATGATATGCTTTAGGATATTTCCTCTCTGTGAAAGGCACTAGTGGGCTAAAAGAGACTGCACCCTGGGTAGAACACCATTCCTATATAGACTGCACCCTGGGTAGGACACCATTCCTAGAGAGCCTACAAATTTGTATTTCAGGCTTGTTCCTAGGTGAGTGTCTCTGACTCTTAATATGTATATGCAAATTACCCTTGGGATTAGTCACCACAAGGGTTGTAGTGAGAATCCAGCAGTAGACCCTTTGCTCACAACACTTAGAGATTAGTTGCATCTCCCTGATGAGGTCCAACTATATAAATAAATAAACAAATAAATAAATAAATAAATAAATAAATAAAATTATATATATATATATATCTATATATCTATATATCTATATATATAAAAGAAGACCTCTGTGTGCCTGGCAAACACACCCAGGGGTGGTATTAAGGAGGAGTTACTGTTCCCATTGGGTGATTCAGTCATGCAGGGAGTTGGCCCGCCCCCACTATGCAGCCTGCCCACCACTATCAAAGTCCGAGAAAAACAATATGGCTGCCATTTGCTCCTACACCACAGACAAACACACACATGCCCCACTCACACACACACACACACACACCACCACACACACATATGCCCCACTCACACAACACCAAACAGACATGCTCCCACTTACACACACAGCACCACATACACACACAAAGCCAGAAATAAATATGGCTGACACACACACACAGTCACTCACCCTGACTCCCAGTGGCCTCAGCAGGACCTGTAGTGCAGCACCAGGGGAACAAAACGGCACTCAAAGGGTTAAGGTAGGCCCTCTGCTGAATTATTTCTTCACTGTCATCATTTGCCATGCAAGACACAGGACAGACAGCCATCAGGTACACACTTAACCCACTGACTGCCACAGGGTTGTGTATCAAGTTTTACCCCTCAGGGAGTGTGTTCAAACCCCTTACACGGTAAACTTGCATTTCCCTCCCACTTCTCCTCCTTCCCCAGCCTATTACTAACACTTTTCCACATTTATCTTAAGCCCCGCCCCCTACTCGCGATTAAGCCCCGCCCACTGTTAACCCAAATTGCTCCATTGCTCTCTCCACATCAGCAGCACATGAGGGACTCCACAAGTAAAAGTTCACAGGTATTACACACTCATGCCCCACTCACACAGCACCAAACACCCATACACACACACAAAGCCAGAAAGAAAGATGGCTGACACACAGTCACTCACCCTGACTCCCAGTGGCCTCAGCAGGACCTGTACTACAGCCACTGAGGAACAAAATGGCACTCAAAGGGTTAAGGTAGGCCCTCATTGCTCAGTTATTTCTTCACTGTCATCATTTGCCATGCAAGACACAGGACAGACAGCCATCAGGTACACACTTAACTCAATGACTGCCACAGAGTTGTGTATCAAGTTTTACCCCTCAGGGAGTGTGTTCAAACCCCTCACACTGTAAACTTGCATTTCCCTCCCACTTCTCCTCCTTCCCCAGCCTATTACTAACACTTTTTCACATGTATGTTAAGCCCCGCCCCCTGCTCACGATTAAGCCCCACCCACTTTTAAACCACATTGCTCCATTTGTCTCTCCACATCAGCACCACATCAGTCCCCTCTAGGGACTCCACAAGTCCGTTTTCCCAGGTATGAATACATTTCCCACTGCTATTTAACTCTCACATGCCTCTCTATATCTTAACACTTTGACTGCCAGAGGGGTGCACAACTCATGAGTGCATGTGTTTCTGCTCATATATGTTGTGTGTGTACATCTCTGTTACATATGTGTGTCCATCTCCAGTGTGTCTGTGTGTGTGTGCGCGTGTCTTTTGCATGTCTCTGCCGCTCACTGTGTGTATGTGCATACCTCCCAACATTTCACATGGCCAAAGAGGGACACTGTAGTTTTAGGTGATATTGTTGGGGGCGTGGCTGGTGGGCGGGGCATTCGTAAGAATTTTTAGGTTATTTCATGACCTATTACTGACTATTTATGTAACTGAATAAATGATTTAGTGCGAGACTAAAGTATTTTCTTTGCACAGACTAATGTATAAGCACATATACTGACGTTTATTGCTTTATTGCTGTAGAGTAAAGTAATACACGCCACACAGTCAGGGCTGGTGCAAGGATTTTTGCCACCCTAGGCAAAACCTAATTTTGCCGCCCATTTCGCTCCGCCCCTTGTGTCCCACCCCTTTATACCCTGCCTACTTATACCCCACCTCTTTTCATGATTATCCTCTCTCTGCCCCCTGAGCCACTCTGCCCCTGGTCTGGAGATGCCTGTAAGAGATGCCCCCCACCAGCTCCAACTTGCCCCTTATCAGCTTCACTTTGGCCCACCAGCTCCACTTTGCCACCATCAGATCCAACTTGCCACCATCAGCTCCACTTTGCCCCCCATCCACTCCAACTTGCCCCCACCAGCTCCACTATGCCCCCTCAGCTCCAACTTTCCCCTAACAGCTCCAACTTGCCCCCATCATCTCCACTTTGCCCCACATCCGCTCCAACTTGCGCCCTCAGCTCCACTATGCCCCTTCAGTTCCAACTTGCCCCCCATCACATACCTGTAGCTCCCGCGCAGTCTTCTCTTCAGTAATGCAGAGCGAGGCGGGAGATCATGACTCCCAGCGTGCTCTGCATTACTAAAGATCCGACCAGATGAGGGAGCGCTGTAGCAACACAGACCTGACTGTGTTGTGGTTCCCGGCGTGGTGTGTGCGGGCGCAGCTCTTCTCCGCTGCATGCCCGCACCCCCAGTACGTGTGCGCCCTAGGCCGGCACCTACCTTGCCTATAGGTGGAGCCGGCCCTGCACACAGTCTGACCTCCTAAAAAGAGGGACAACAGGGTGGGAAAGAGGGACAGAGGGATTTGGCCCTCAAAGAGGGACTGTCCCTCCTAAAGAGGGACACTTGGGATGTATGGTATGTGCCTGCCTGTATGTTGCATATGTCTGTGTTTATCACTGTGTCTGCATTTCACACACGTGCGCCCAATGGTCATATCATGACGGGCAATGCCGTCCCACGTTGCTAGTATATATATATATATATATATATATATATATATAAATATATATATTCATATTCATATTCCTATTCCTTTTAGTGCCAGAGTTGTAGGCAACACATTGCTTTGCAATGCGTCGTGTACCACTCTGGCACTCAAAGGAATATATATATTAATATGTCTGGGGTTGGTTGGTTCTCTTGTTCAGATGGGAATTGTCTGCTGTTTTGTGGTTGGACTGTAATTATGACAGGACCAGTATAGAGTGCTTTAGGATGTTTCCTCTATATGAAAGGCACTAGTGGGCTAAAAGAGACTGCACTCTGGGTTGGACACCATTCCTATAGAGCCTGCATATTTGTATTGCAGGCTTCTTCCTATTTGAGTGTCTCTGACTCTTTATTTAGATATGCAAATTACCCTTGAGATTAGTCACCCCAAGTATTGTACATGAACACACACGCAAGGTATGTAGTCCATACCTTGCCTATTAACCCTTTGGGTACCAGAGGGCTAGGAAACATGCTAAGCAATGCTTTTCTACCTCTCTGGTACTCAAAGGGTTAATTGTGGAATAAAAGACAGATTTGTCCACTACATGGAAGTCCATGAGGTGGATGTGGATGGGGTTAGTATGTCGCATATATGCAATATATGTGACATACTAAGGGGGGGATGTGGAAGGGGGCATTGTGTAGTGCTTGGTGTACTACTTTTCTTTATTGCAACCCTTTGAATGCCACAGGGGTGAGCAGTGCACATCCCTATGGCATTCCAAGCTGTCCATGGTGCTGAAAGCCTTCTCTGTGTTCCCCTAGTGGCTGGGTAGGGAAAAGCACAGAGAATGCTGTTTAGAACTGGCGACGGTGGTTTTTTTACTCTGCCTCCTGTGCTGTTCTCCAAAAAAAATAGGCGTTAGATTTCTGGAGAGAAATGTTGCAATTTAACGCGAGTTAGCCCTAACTCCAACATTTTAATAGCTTTTGGCGTCGCTTGTACATTATCCACTGTGGGTCAGATCTTGCTGTTCTGGCGACGGACGACGTGTGTTTCAGAACTGGCGTCGCTTCTTACTAGTGGAACATTTGCATTGCTCAGTTGACGTTAAAACCAGCGTCGCCATTTTTTTCTGGCGACGCCAACATTTGAATCGAGCCCTAAAAGAGATTGCACCCTGGGTAGGACACCATTCCTATAGAGCCTGCAAATTTGTATTGCATTTGCATTCCTGACTCTTTATTTACAAGTGCTTCAGGGTTTGCAGCAGTGAAAGGGTTAAGTGTTTCACAGGCAAATAGGTATCCATCCATTGAAATGTGTTGGATAGCTCTTTGGCAGTGAACGAAGGCAACACTTTGAGCATTTTGTTTGGTTTATTTAAACCCCTTCAGTTGCAAAGAACTATCCAAGACATTCCAATGCATGTATAGCTCTTTGGGTCTGAAACACTTAACCCTTTCAGTGCCGCTACCGCACCCAGACCATTGTCAGTCAATGCATTCAATACCCCTCAAGCAGTCAAAGGACTTAATCCCCGCGGGCAACGTCATGCCCCTTTTGTTAGTGTTTTACTAAAAAAATAACAGTTATATACCTTAATGTAATCATAGTGGAATTGGAGGCCATTTCAAGATTTCTACAATGCTTCTTTAAAACAATGTATCACATAAACCCATACAATGGGCCTTTCACATATATTTAATTTGTCTTAAAAAATGTACATGAGAGTTCAGAGTTTTTAAAGGGGAACTACCACCCGACACGATCTTTAGCGTCACTAAGTCCCCATCTGGTGACTTGCTGCTTAGTAGCGCTAGTCACCAGAATAATTACCTTATTTAATAGATTTCTCCTCTCTTTCATGGGTGACAGGCAGGACAGAGCACGGTCATCTTGCCATTGTGACGTCCGCACACCTGCGCTGTCAGTCCCAGCAGGAGCCAAATGGCTCCTAGCAACGCCTCCTAGACCCGACTGGGACTGACAGCGCAGGCGCGCGGACGTCACAATGGGAAGATGTCTGCGCTCCGTCCTGCCTGTCACCCATGGAAGAGAGCAGAGATCTATTAAATCAGGTAATGATTCTGGCGACTAGCGCTACTAAGCAGCTAGTCACCAGATGGGGTCTTAGTGAAGGTAAAGATTGTGTGGGGTGGTAGTTCCGCTTTATGTCTTGCACCAGCTTTAGAAAAGGCTCCTCCAGAGTTATTGTGCATGTACATACTTCCTAACATTTCATATGACCAAAGAGGGGCACTTTTGTTTTATGGCGAGTTGCTGGTGGATGGGGCGTTACCAATCATTTTTAGGCTGTTTCTTGACCTATTGACACTTCTTTGTGTAACTGAATACATTATTTAGAACATACCAAAGTATTTTATTTATACAGACTGGTTTATAAACACATAGACTGAAGTTTACACAAGATTATACAACCATTAATGAGAGTTGTATTGCTGTGGAGCTATGTGATACACTTATATATACACCACACAGTCTGATCTCCTATACACAGGGACACCAGGGTGATATACTTATATACACACCACACAGTCTGATCTCCTAAACACAGGGACACCAGGGTGATACACTTATATACACATCACACAGTCCGATCTCCTAAACACAGGGACACCAGGGTGATACACTTATTTATTTATTTATTTATTTATTTATTTAGAAAATGTTTTACCAGGAAGAATACATTGAGATTTCTCTCGTTTTCAAGTATGTCCTGGATAGTTTTCAGTAAAAGGTTACATATTTACACTAATTGTGAGACATTATATACAAACATACAGAAATATACATACTTATTAAATAATGGGATTATTTGCAGTTACACACTGTTTGTAGATATAAAGAAACATTTGCTTTTAAGGATTTTAGACTGGGTGCAGATGTGATTTTTTCCGGCAGATTGTTCCAGATTTTTGGAGCTCTGAAGGAGAAGGCAGATCTTCCTGCTTCTTTCTTGTATTGTGGTATACGCAGTGAGTTGTTAGTAGTGGAGCGGAGGTTATAGTTAGTATAGTTAGTATACACACACCACACAGTCTGATCTCCTAAACACAGGGACACCAGGGTGATACACTTATATACACCACACAGTCTGATCTCCTAAACACAGGGACACCAGGGTGATACACTTCTATACACACCACACTGTCTGATCTCCTAAACACAGGGACACCAGGGTGATACACTTCTATACACACCACACAGTCTGATCTCCTAAACACAGGAACACCAGGGTGATACACTTATATACACACCACACAGTCTGATCTCCTAAACACAGGGACACCAGGGTGATACACTTATATACACACCACACAGTCTGATCTCCTAAACACAGATACACCAGGGTGATACACTTCTATACACACCACACAGTCTGATCTCCTAAACAAAGGGACACCAGGGTGATACACTTTTATACACACCACACAGTCTGACCCCTAAACACAGGAACAACAGGGAGATACACTTATACACACCACACAGTCTGATCTCCTAAACACAGGGACACCAGGGTGATATATACAAACCACACAGTCTGATCTCCTAAACACAGGGACACCAGGGTGATACACTTATATACACACCACACAGTCTGATCTCCTAAACACAGATACACCAGGGTGATACACTTCTATACACACCACACAGTCTGATCTCCTAAACACAGGGACACCAGGGTGATACACTTTTATACACACCACACAGTCTGACCCCTAAACACAGGAACAACAGGGAGATACACTTATACACACCACACAGTCTGATCTCCTAAACACAGGGACACCAGGGTGATATATACAAACCACACAGTCTGATCTCCTAAACACAGAGGCACCAGGGTGATACACTTATATACACACCACACAGTCTGATCTCCTAAAGACAAAGAGGGACTGTCCCTCCTAAAGAGGGACACCTGGAAGGTACGGACTGTTAGAGGGTTTGCTTTTTGCTGGCAGGAAATGGTTTAAGAGACTGTTCAGTAACCATTTTGTCTGTGTATATATGAGGCTTGTCTTTTTAAGCAGCATATTAGTTTCGTTTTGTAGAAACAGATTTTGCCTCGGTGAATATCCTTGAAACCCAGTCTGTCTGGCCTTAAAAGGATAGTAATATTTAGTTTTATCTTTATTTTATTTTGTAGGCATTAAAAAAAACATGAAGAACGATATAAGTCTTATCTCTCAAACCTTTATGGTTTGAGAGATATTCACAAGCAAAGTTTCCCCTCCCGCCTCTTTTACCTAGTGTAAGCCATCTCTTCTCAGATGTGGAATGCAGTCCATAGACCAGACAGATAACAGCAGGGGACAATCTTCTTCCTTTGAGAACAATGAGAGCCCTGCCCCCCTTGACAAGTTTTTCAGGTTTTTCTCTTATCTTAATTAAAGATTGTCCCTCTCTGCAGACTACCTGGGCACCTCCCTTCTGATCTGACTGAGCAGTGTTACATCAGTAAAAGGGGTGGGAGGGGGATACTTTATCATTCAATTACTCTTGTACTAGAACTCTGTATCACGGTGCCCGTGATTGGCTGCAGTTACTTGTCTGTCACCAGTAGGGGGCTTCTATTGGCTGTCTGCAGATAGCCCGCCTCTTATTGACTATTTAAACCTGGATTGGGCACCCTTTGAGTGCCCTTTCGTGTTGTTTCTGACCTTCTTGCTATCACTATGCTAGTGATAGCTGGGCCTCTGTTCCAGTGTTCCTGAGTTCCTGATCTCATGTGTTCCTGAGTTCCTGATCTCTACTGTTCCAGTGTTTCCTGCATGCTGAAGTACTTCCAGTCCTGGTTCCGGCCTAGTCTCTGGTGTTGCAGTTCCTGCTGAACTTCTCTGCTGTTTTCTGACCTGACTGATCGTTGCTGGTTCCTGTCATCTCATCACCTGTCTTCAGTATCCTGGCGACCTTCTGCCTGGTCGCGTTGGTGACATTGCTACAATTCCGTGTTGGTCCCAGCGTGCGGATGCTGGTTTGCTCCCAAGCCTTGCGGCTATACAAACTCGCTTGTTACACCAGTGTGCGGTCACTGGTTTGCTCCAAAGCCTATCAGCTATACAAATCTGTGTTGGTCCCAGCGTGCGGACGCTGGTTTGCTCCTAAGCCTTGCGGCTATACAAACTCGCTTGTTACACCAGTGTGCGGTCACTGGTTTGCTCCAAAGCCTATCAGCTATACAAATCTGTGTTGGTCCCAGCGTGCGGACGCTGGTTTGCTCCTAAGCCTTGCGGCTATACAAACTCACTTGTTACACCAGTGTGCGGTCACTGGTTTGCTCCAAAGCCTTTCAGCTATACAAATCTGTGTTGGTCCCAGCGTGCGGACGCTGGTTTGCTCCTAGCCTTGCGGCTATACAAACTCACTTGTTACACCAGTGTGCGGTCACTGGTTTGCTCCAAAGCCTTTCAGCTATACAAATCTGTGTTGGTCCCAGCGTGCGGACGCTGGTTTGCTCCTAAGCCTTGCGGCTATACAAACTCGCTTGTTACACCAGTGTGCGGTCACTGGTTTGCTCCAAAGCCTATCAGCTATACAAATCTGTGTTGGTCCCAGCGTGCGGACGCTGGTTTGCTCCTAAGCCTTGCGGCTATACTACTCGCTTGTTACTCCAGTGTGCGGTCACTGGTTTGCTCGCTAAGCCTAACGGCTATACTATTCAGTGTTGTTTCCAGCGTGCGGACGCTGGTTTGCTCCAAAGCCTTGCTGCTTAACGATTCTGCTAATTTGCCAGTTCCATCTGACTGCTGCTATTATCTCTGGGCTGCCCTGCCCGGTATTGGTAAGGCCGGTAGAACCTTTTGCCACATTCCATCTGAGGTTGCCTTACCCGGTATTGGCAGGGCCGGTAGAGCCTACATTGTGTATCTATTGAGGCTGCCTTGCCCGGTAATTTGGTAAGGCCGGTAAACCGTTATGCTATTCCATCTGCAGGTTGCCTTACCCGGTATTGGCAAGGCCGGTAGAGCCTAAAGACTGTCCCGTCCGGTATATTGACAGGACCGGTAGAGTCTGCCTTCTGTCTGTGCTATATTCTGTATATATATATTATGTATGTTATTGCCATCCTAAGTTATCATTTATTATTTCAATAAAATTGATTTTTTTACCTAAAACTTGTGTCTGAGAGTCATAATAAACCGTGACAGTACGAAAGGGCCATGACCTCAGACAGCAAGGGTGAAGGTAACGCACAGAATATCCATTGGAGGATGGATGTGCTCGAGCAACGTTTGGATCAGTTGGCAGTTGCAATTCAAACGATCCTTGAACGCACGGTACCTGCTGCCCAATCTAGCTCTAGCCCGGTGGTCTCGCCAAGTCAGACACCGGAAAGTGATACCAGACCCCTAGGGGGTACTGTTAAAGGGTTAACGGCTTCTGCACCCTTGCCGCTAAGATATGATGGTGACCCTAGTCTCTGCAGAGGGTTCATCAATCAACTCGAAATCTTTATGGAATTGACGGCACACGCATTTCCCAATGATCGTAGTAAAGTGGGGTTCACGATATCACTGCTCACTGGCAGAGCATTGGCTTGGGCTAACCCCTTGTGGGAGAATGCTAAACCTTGTACTAAGAACTTTAGTGAATTTGTGCGTTCCTTTCGAAGAGTGTTTGAGCCTCCTGGTAGAACCACCTCTGCTGCCAAACGCCTTATGGAGATACAACAGGGCAGGCGTACAGTGGGCGACTATGCCATCGAATTCCGCACATTGGCAGCAGAGGTAGGTTGGAATAACGAGGCATTATTGGCAGCCTTCTCTCAAGGCCTGAATGACCACATTAAAGACGAAATCGCTGCTAAAGATCTACCTATTGATCTAGATGATTACATTGAGTATGTTATGATAATTGACTCCAGAATACGTGAGAGATCAATTGCCAGAGATCGTAAGTTACGGTCAAAAAATAATGAGCCTAGTAGCATGTTTTGCCCACCCATCCCTCCCTTGGCATTGAAGTCTAGTGAACCAGTACGGGAAACAAGTGAACCTATGGAAATAGGCTTCACTAGACTATCCAAGGCAGAGAGACTATATCGCAAAAAACAAGGGTTATGTTTATACTGCGGTAAAAAAGGGCACTTGCTAAATTCCTGTCCGGTACGTCCGGGAAACGCACACACCTAGGGTATCTTGGGGGACAGGCCCTAGGTGGTGTACAATCGTCCCCAGTGTCGGGCATAATGAAACCCACCATACAGGTGGTATTGTCTTGGGCACAACGCTCTGTGGAGGTTTTGGCCTTGGTTGACTCCGGTGCAGCAGGGTATTTTATGGATAATACCTTTGCTGAATTGCACGGAGTTCCACGCATTGAAAGAGAAAACCCCTTGACTATTGAAGCGATTGATGGTAGACCCTTAGAACCGCCTCAGGTTATATTTGAAACTATGCCATTGTCTATGACTATTGGGGCACTTCACAGAGAAGAGCAGCAGTTTCAACTGATTAATTCCCCGCACCATGCGGTGATATTGGGATTTCCGTGGTTACAGTTACATAACCCACAATTCGATTGGAAAAAGTGTGAAATTGCTGCTTGGTCCCAGTTTTGTATGGACAAGTGCGTCATCCAGCCTATTAAGGTCATGTGCACCTCCTCTGCTATGCCGGATGTGTACCAACAGTTTGGCGATGTTTTTAGCAAAGGAGAGGCTAGTATGCTACCCCAGCATAGACCTTATGATTGTTGCATTGAATTGCAGCCTGGTGCAGTACCTCCGAAAGGACGCACTTATCCATTATCTTGTGATGAAAATAAGGCTATGGAGGATTACATTTCTGATGCCCTTGCTAGAGGGATCATACGTAAATCTACCTCTCCAGCTGGGGCTGGGTTCTTTTTTGTAAAAAAGAAAAATGGCGAATTAAGACCATGCATTGACTACCGGGGCTTGAATAAACTAATGGCAAAAAACGCATACCCAATACCACTCATCACCGAGCTTTTTGACAGGCTTAAGGGCGCTTCGATATTTACCAAGTTGGACCTACGGGCCGCTTACAATCTGGTTCGCATTCGAGCAGGTGATGAGTGGAAAACTGCCTTTAATACTCGAGCTGGGCACTACGAGTATCTAGTAATGCCTTTTGGGCTGTGTAATGCACCCGCAGTTTTCCAGGAACTGATAAATGATGTTCTGAGAGATATGTTACAGACATGTGTTGTGGTGTACCTCGACGATATACTGATTTACTCCCAAAACATGGCACAGCACATCAAAGATGTATCCGCAGTATTGCTACGACTCCGTGAGAACAAATTATTTTGTAAAATGGAAAAATGTGAGTTTCATAGAACCAGTGTGCCATTCTTGGGGTTCATAATTGGCAATGATGGCATTGCCATGGACAAAGAAAAGTTGTCAGCTGTCCTACAATGGCCAAAACCCAAGGGTCTTAAAGCCATACAGCGTTTCCTGGGTTTCGCTAATTATTATAGGAGGTTTATTAAGAACTTTTCTTCCATTGTCAAACCTCTGTCCGATCTTACGCACAAGGGTGCTAATCCTTCTTGTTGGCCGGTATCTGCTGAGAAAGCCTTTGAGAATTTGAAGCTGGCATTTGCTGCGGCTCCTGTGTTATCCCACCCCAATCCTTTACTTCCATTTACGTTAGAGGTTGATGCCTCAGATATTGGGGTCGGGGCAGTACTTTCGCAGCGACACGAGAAAGGTGGAACTCTCAGACCTTGTGGGTTTTTCTCTAAAAAGTTGACTGTCACTCAAAGCCACTATGAGATAGGTGACAGAGAATTATTGGCCATTATCCTTGCTCTTAAGGAATGGCGTCATTTGCTTGAAGGTACTAAGAATCCTGTCTTAATCCTAACAGATCATAAGAATCTGACCTATCTCTCGGAGGCCAAGAGATTGTCCTCTCGTCAGGCCAGGTGGGCACTGTTCCTGTCTCGATTTAATTTCATTGTATCATATTTACCAGGGTCAAAAAATATCAGGGCTGATGCACTGTCAAGACAATTTGAGGCCGACAGTGACAGAGTGGAAGCACCAGCTCCTATCATCCAACCTGATAGAATACTGGCTACTATACGCACGAGTATCACTTCTCCTCTAGGGGAGGAGATCCTGGCCTCTCAGGGGTCCGCTCCCCATGAAACCCCAGTGGGCAAATGTTTTGTCGCTGAATCATTTCGTACTAGGCTGCTCGAAACCTACCATTCCTCTAAGGCTGCGGGACATATTGGTAGAGACCAATTGTTATGGTCCCTTTCTCAGTTATTTTGGTGGCCTTCCATGAGAAACGATTGTGCCGAATTTACGAATGCCTGTGCCACCTGCGCCCGCGCTAAGACCCCGAGACATCTCCCTGTGGGCTTGCTTCAACCGGTGCCTAATGGCGAACGCCCCTGGTCTCATGTTTCCATTGATTTTATGGGAGAGTTGCCTATGTCGAAGGGGTACTCCTTTATATTCATGGTGGTGGACAGGTTTTCTAAAATGGCTCATTTCGTGCCCCTCCGTGGTCTTCCTTCAGCGAAGGAATTGGCAATGGTGTTCGCCAGAGAAGTATTCCGGTTGCATGGAGTGCCTAGGGTACTGGTGTCTGACAGGGGGAGCCAGTTTGTGTCTAGATTTTGGAGGGCATTTTGCCAACAGATGGGCATACAGCTGTCCTTCTCCTCTGCCTACCATCCCCAGACCAATGGAGCCGCTGAACGAGCTAATCAGGGCTTGGAACAATTTCTCCGTTGTTTCGTTACTGACCATCATGATAATTGGTCCGACTTGTTGCCTTGGGCAGAGTTCGCCAGGAACTGTGCGGTCAATTCTTCATCTGGGAGCTCTCCGTTTCTGATTAATTATGGGTTCCAGCCCTGTTTGCTTCCAGACTCATTTCAGACGCAACAGATTCCAGCTCTGGATGAGCATATCGAGCAACTCCGTTCCACATGGGCACAAGTTCAGAGGGCACTTGGTCAGTCATTTCAGCGTCATCAGCGCCATGCTAATCGCAGAAGGCTTCCAGCGGTTTCCTTTCAGGTTGGGGATAGAGTATGGCTTTCCTCCAGAAATCTCAAGCTGCAGGTTCCGTCTAATAAGTTGGCTCCTCGGTTTATTGGTCCATACAGAGTTATTCGCAAAATTAACCCTGTCTCCTATGCACTAGACCTACCTGCATCCATGCGTATCCATAATGTGTTCCATGTGTCCCTTCTTAAGCCTCTGGTTTGCAATCGCTATACTACCACACCTGTGGTGCCAGGACCTGTTGAGGTCGAGGGCCAGGAGGAGTACGAGGTTCAGAGCATTATTGATTCCCGTAGGCTTAGAGGAAGGGTACAGTACCTGGTACATTGGAAAGGGTATGGTCCTGAGGATCGATCATGGGTGGATAGTACGGACCTTCATGCACCTAGGTTAACTAGGGCCTTTCATGCCAATTACCCGCAGAAACCTAAACCCTATTCTAGGAGAGGGGGTCTTTGAAAGGGGGGTACTATCACGGTGCCCGTGATTGGCTGCAGTTACTTGTCTGTCACCAGTAGGGGGCTTCTATTGGCTGTCTGCAGATAGCCCGCCTCTTATTGACTATTTAAACCTGGATTGGGCACCCTTTGAGTGCCCTTTCGTGTTGTTTCTGACCTTCTTGCTATCACTATGCTAGTGATAGCTGGGCCTCTGTTCCAGTGTTCCTGAGTTCCTGATCTCATGTGTTCCTGAGTTCTCTACTGTTCCAGTGTTTCCTGCATGCTGAAGTACTTCCAGTCCTGGTTCCGGCCTAGTCTCTGGTGTTGCAGTTCCTGCTGAACTTCTCTGCTGTTTTCTGACCTGACTGATCGTTGCTGGTTCCTGTCATCTCATCACCTGTCTTCAGTATCCTGGCGACCTTCTGCCTGGTCGCGTTGGTGACATTGCTACAATTCCGTGTTGGTCCCAGCGTGCGGATGCTGGTTTGCTCCCAAGCCTTGCGGCTATACAAACTCGCTTGTTACACCAGTGTGCGGTCACTGGTTTGCTCCAAAGCCTATCAGCTATACAAATCTGTGTTGGTCCCAGCGTGCGGACGCTGGTTTGCTCCTAAGCCTTGCGGCTATACAAACTCGCTTGTTACACCAGTGTGCGGTCACTGGTTTGCTCCAAAGCCTATCAGCTATACAAATCTGTGTTGGTCCCAGCGTGCGGACGCTGGTTTGCTCCTAAGCCTTGCGGCTATACAAACTCACTTGTTACACCAGTGTGCGGTCACTGGTTTGCTCCAAAGCCTTTCAGCTATACAAATCTGTGTTGGTCCCAGCGTGCGGACACTGGTTTGCTCCTAGCCTTGCGGCTATACAAACTCACTTGTTACACCAGTGTGCGGTCACTGGTTTGCTCCAAAGCCTTTCAGCTATACAAATCTGTGTTGGTCCCAGCGTGCGGACGCTGGTTTGCTCCTAAGCCTTGCGGCTATACAAACTCGCTTGTTACACCAGTGTGCGGTCACTGGTTTGCTCCAAAGCCTATCAGCTATACAAATCTGTGTTGGTCCCAGCGTGCGGACGCTGGTTTGCTCCTAAGCCTTGCGGCTATACTACTCGCTTGTTACTCCAGTGTGCGGTCACTGGTTTGCTCGCTAAGCCTAACGGCTATACTATTCAGTGTTGTTTCCAGCGTGCGGACGCTGGTTTGCTCCAAAGCCTTGCTGCTTAACGATTCTGCTAATTTGCCAGTTCCATCTGACTGCTGCTATTATCTCTGGGCTGCCCTGCCCGGTATTGGTAAGGCCGGTAGAACCTTTTGCCACATTCCATCTGAGGTTGCCTTACCCGGTATTGGCAGGGCCGGTAGAGCCTACATTGTGTATCTATTGAGGCTGCCTTGCCCGGTAATTTGGTAAGGCCGGTAAACCGTTATGCTATTCCATCTGCAGGTTGCCTTACCCGGTATTGGCAAGGCCGGTAGAGCCTAAAGACTGTCCCGTCCGGTATATTGACAGGACCGGTAGAGTCTGCCTTCTGTCTGTGCTATATTCTGTATATATATATTATGTATGTTATTGCCATCCTAAGTTATCATTTATTATTTCAATAAAATTGATTTTTTTACCTAAAACTTGTGTCTGAGAGTCATAATAAACCGTGACACTCTGACAGAATTGAAATAACACTCTCCAAAGTCCAAATACTATGATGATTAATTAGAGCTGCTTTTACTATGAAACATTACTATCCCTTTAAAGGAGGCCTCCCTATTACCTTTGAACAGGGATGTTATCTAACTGCACCTGGTGTTTTATATGTGAGAAAACATAGTGCTACATTCCTAAAAGAGAGCATGTTTTTTTAATTGGCTTCCTCATTAGGGTGATTGACAATTAGAATTTTCCCTGAAAAGTTCTGGTAGTAGACTGCCACCTAGTGATATGGTAGATTTATTTCTTCAAGTTGTATTGACCAATTTTAATTACCTAATATGCTATGTCCTATGAGAGAAGAATGGGCGTACCTTTATGTTAAGGGGGTTTAGGTAATATAAGCAGTGTACAGGGGGAAATAGGGGCTTTTGTTTGCAGAATTTCCTAGTTCCTGGAGTAAGCAGAACCTTGCTGTGCCAAAGACCACATTCTGTATAGGACTAGTAATGTATAAGTAAAGTTTATTTACATAACACTGTATACACTTCCAAAATTGTTATAACCCGGTATATTCTGGGGTAAGCTTATTCTAATATATCCTAGTAGATCTGGCCAACCCACTGAGGACTATTACACAGTAACCATTTGACTGTAAAGTTACAATAATCTTTGGAGGTTATACAGTCCAATCACAGTAGTAATAGGGTGAGATCAGATTGATAGCAATTTTAGATCATTGGGAGTCATAGTTAGCTAGCATTGCTGACACCTTCACAGCCAATTGTTTATTGCGTGTGTGGAAGTCTGCACATGAATGCTGTGCGATGCATTGGTGTCCACTGCATGTATACACAGAAAATTCACAATAATATTGTTCTGAGATGGTCATTGTGCTCCACTGATCTGGTGATGTAAAGAAACACTTGCATTGCTTTCTGGAACGTTTTCCTTCATTATTCTGTGTTTCATCAAGAGGTATGCATATTGAAAACAAGAAATAAATAGTTAAATTCTATATTTGGCAGATCTGGGGACCTTATCTCTTTGAGATAGTTATTTCTTGCAATATTGTGCATTGTGGTTATGAAAGGATTGTCACTTGACATGTGGCCCTATTGAGCACAACTCATGTGACAAATCTCCTGCCACTTAATTGCCTTAGTACATACATGGTGAGTAGGTGTTGTTACACTGCCACCTACTGTATTGTCTATAATTGTAAGGAACAGTTAACCCTTGTAATGCTGCTGTCTTCAAATCTTGCTAGCTTATACCTCTGGATACCTATATGTAATGTTTAACCCTATATGTGTGGTTATCTGATATATTTTATCTTATTATAGTTTCTTAAAGGGATAGTAATACTTCGTTTTATCTTTATTTTATTTTGTAGGCATTAAAAAAACATGAAGAACGATATAAGTCTTATCTCTCAAACATTTATGGTTTGAGAGATATTTACAAGCAAAGTTTCCCCTCCCGCCCCTTTTACCTAGTGTAAGTCATCTCTTCTCAGATGTGGAATGCAGTCCATAGACCAGACAGATAACAGAAGGGGACAATCTTCTTCCTATGAGAACAATGAAAGCCCTGCCCCCCTTGACACGTTTTTCCCTTATCTTAATTGAAGATTGTCCCCTCTATGCAATCTACCTGGGCACCTCCCTTCTGATCTAGCTGAGCAGTGTTACATCAGTAAAAAGGGCGGGAGGGGGATACTTTGTCATTGAATTACTCTTGTACTACAACTCTGACAGAATTGAAATAACACTCTCCAAAGTCCAAATACTATGATGATTAATTAGAGCTGCTTTTATTATGAAACATTACTATCGCTTTAATGCCATATATATATCTTAGTCTAGGACTTGGTTGCATTAAGATATATTATGGAGTCAAATTTTTATACCTTTATATTCCAATTCACTGATTATTATTGTATTTTATATATTACGTTTTATTTACCTTTAAATAAATTGCATATATTGTTTTACGAATATGAGTAATTGATTCTTTTTAATCAATTTTGTTCACTATGAGAAAATGTGTGGTACCTAGATTGTGTACAAGATCTCAAATGTATTTATTTATATTCTATATTTTATGTGAGATATACAGTGCCTGGTCTCTTTTGTATATCCTCGACAGGACACCTAATACCTCTTAAAGAGGGACACTTGGGAGGTACAGACCCCTAATATCTCCTAAAGAGGGACATTTGTGAGGTATGGACCCCTAATATTTCCTAAAGAGGGACACTTGGGAGGTATGGACCCCTAATAGCTCCTAAAGAGGGACATTTGTGAGGTATGGACCCCTAATATCTCCTAAAGAGGGACACTTGGGAGGTATGGACCCCTAATATTTCCTAAAGAGGGACACTTGGGAGGTACGGACCCCTAATATCTCCTAAAGAGGGACAGTTGTGAGGTATGGACCCCTAATATCTCCTAAAGAGGGACACTTGGGAGATATGGACCCCTAATATCTCCTAAAGAGGACACTTGGAAGGTATGGACCCCTAATATCTCCTAAAGAGGGACACTTGGGAGGTACGGACCCCTAATATCTCCTAATGAGGGACTCTTGGGAGGTACACATAAGAGTTTCAGAAAAGGTGTGAAACGGCCCTTGGGCAGTCTGTTACAGCAGCTCTGTCCCTCCCCGGATGGAAAACTCTGGTGAGTAGACATTCATGTACACAGGAGCAAGACTAATCTTTTTGGCCGTTAAAACGTCCATCTGAGACACCTTGGTCCAAACCTCTAAAGCTTTCCGAGTCTTTTTACTTAAATAAAAGATCTTCTACAAGTTTGCCCTGCATGTTAAATTCTAACACAATGCTGTAAGATATTTTAGGAACATTTGATACTATTTATGTCTTTTTAGAATAAATCCTGCAGCATATCTTTTGAAATACGACCAATAAGTGTCACAGTTAAAACTCTTCAGACATAAAATCAAATATTTCACATACAACAATCTTTTTATGTCAATAAAATCCTTTCCTCTTTTTTGCGTATTTGTATATAAGAACTCATTGAGGTTTCTCCATTTCTAGCCACATAAAAAGGTAAAATATGTTTTAATAAGAAGCTTAAAGCGGAACTACCATGTCACAAAATGTTTAGCTTAACAAAGTCCCTTTCTGGTGACTAGCTGATTAGTAGCGCTAGTCATCAGAATTATTACCTGATTTAATAGATATCTGCTTTATTCCCCAGCTGTCAGTAGCACAAAGCGCGGACATCTTGCCAGAATGACGTCCGTGCACCTGCGCTGTCAGTCCCTTCCGGAGATGGCCGGCTCCTAGTAACGCCTCCTAGACCCGGCTGGGACTGACAGCGCAGGCGCGCAGACGTCATTCTGGCAAGATGTCCGTGCTCCGTGCTACTGACAGCTGGGAAATAAAGCATATATCTATTAAATCAGGTAATAATTCTGGTGACTAGCGCTACTAAGCAGATAGTCGCCAAAAGGGGACTTCGTTAAGCTGACATGGTAGTTCCGCTTTAAGACGCTGAGAAGGGGTAGAAAGGTGAATGTGACAGCTATAAAACAGACAATAAAATACTTTTTATCAGTAATTTACTTCATTGTAAGTTGTCTCATGTTCTCGTCATTAACCCCTTAAGGACCATTGCCGTGCCAGGACCGTCACGGTGGTCCGGCACTTAAGGACCAATGACGGTCCTGGCACGGCATGGAGTTCAGGGCTCCCGGCACGGCTGCACGCTGCTCCGGAAGCCCTCAACCGGAAGAGATAATAAAAAAAAAAAGGCCCCGTTGTCCACAAATGCCGGCCGCGCGGGATTGCGCTGGTCCTTAAGGGGTTAAAAACAATTCCAGTATTTAACATGGTCCAGTCTTTGGACTCGGCATCAGGTAGGAGTTCTCAGTTTCCAATCTTAATTTTATTTGAAATCAGAAGCCAGTGGTGGCCCTACAAAATGATAATACAATATAATAATACAATATACTAATACATACAATGTAATAATGCAAATATAATAATGCAATACAATAATACAATATAAAAGTGCAATATAATAATACAATATAATAATGCAATATCATAAAATATAATATAATGTAATACAATATAATAATACAATAAAATTCAATGTAATAATACAATGTAATAATACAATATAAAAGTGCAATATAATAATACAATATAATAATGCAATATCATAAAATATAATATAATATAATATAATGTAATACAATATAATAATAAAATAAAATCAATGTAATAATACAATATGATAATACAATATGATAATACTACACAATAGATGATCCATTGGGTGATCCCCAATGGCATTTTCTGCCTTATTGATGCCTCCGGTGGCTGTATAAGCCACTGCAGCATCAAGCGCTTCTGTAGAATGACAGAACCCGGTCACCGGGTTCATTCTTAGAATGCGCAGCGCTGCGGTCCCATCACTGACTCAGTCACCCGGTCTGACCCCGGTGATTAAATAACACATAGTGGTTTCTTCTTGGGCACAGTGCCCACTCAGATGCGGATCAGTCATGTGTTCCGCTCTCTTGTATCGTTACAGAGGATGCATGTCCATGTTCGTGTATGTCCAGACCTGGAATGTCAGGCAAACCTCCCAATGAAACATAGAAACATAGAATATAACAGCAGATAAGAACCATTCGGCCCATCTAGTCGCCCATTTTCCTCCTGTAAAAACCTCAAACCTTATCTGGTCCTTGGTCTTGTCTTATGTTCAGGACAGTCTTATGCCTATCCCATGCATGCTTACATCCCCTCACTGTATTAACCTCTACCACTTCTGCTGGTAGGCTATTCCACTTATCTACTACCCTCTGAGTGAAGTAAAACGTTTTTACATTACATCTAAACCTGTGTCCCTCTAGTTTTAGACTATGGCCTCTTGTCCTAATATTTTTACTCCTGTGAAATGTACTTCCCTCCTGCACTTTGTTGAATCCCTTCATGTATGTGAATGTTACTATCCAGTGGTGTAACTAGAAGCCACCGGACCCTGGTGCAAAAGTTGCCATGGGCCCCCCCCGACCACATTGCCCCCCCCCATTGGCCATTTCCACTGGACACCTCCAAAATGCTCCCAATCTCCACATTGCCCCCCATCTCCACATTCCCCCCAACATCACATTCCATCCACAGTGTCCATCTCCTACTTCCCTGATGGTCCAGTGGCGTGGCAGGAGAGGTCTGTGCCTCCTTCTGCACAGACCTCTATACAGCTGGAGCTCCCGCGCTCTGCATTACTAAAGAGCGGAAGATGGAGTTCAGCTCCTGGAGTAGGCACAGACCTCAGCATGTTGCTGGCGCCAGACGGGGGGGGGGGGGAATGGTCGCAGGGGGCGGCCAGGCCCCTGGAGTGAGGCCCGGTCGCAGGTGCGACCCCTGTGACCTCTATTGTTATGCCACTGTTTCTATCATATCCCCCTCTCTCTCTTCTCTCCTCCAAGCTATACATGTTCAGATCCTTTAGTCTATCCTGATATTTCTTTTCCTGTAAACCAGTCACCATTTTAGTCGCCCTTCTCTGAATTCTCTCTAGAGGATCTATATCCTTCTGGAGATGGGGTCTCCTGTACTGTACACAACACTCTAGAGTATCTATATCCTTCTGGAGATGGGGTCTCCGGTACTGTACACAATACTCTATAGTATCTATATCCTTCTGGAGATGGGGTCTCCAGTACTGTACACGATACTCTATAGTATCTATATCCTTCTGGAGATGGGGTCTCCGGTACTGTACACAATACTCTAGAGTATCTATATCCTTCTGAAGATGGGGTCTCCTGTACTGCACACAATACTCTAGAGTATCTATATCCTTCTGGAGATGAGGTCTCCTGTACTGTACACAATACTCTATAGTATCTATATCCTTTTGTAGAAGTGGTCTCTGGTACTGTACACAATGCTCTATAGTATCTATATCCTTTTGTAGAAGTGGTCTCCGGTACTGTACACAATGCTCTATAGTATCTATATCCTTCTGGAGATGGGGTCTCCAGTACTGTACACAATGCTCTAGAGTATCTATATCCTTCTGGAGATGGGGTCTCCGGTACCGTACACAATGCTCTATAGTATCTATATCCTTCTGGAGATGGGGTCTCCAGTACTGTACACAATACTCTAGAGTATCTATATCCTTCTGGAGATGGGGTCTCCTGTACTGCACACAATACTCTATAGTATCTATATCCTTCTGGAGATGGGGTCTCCGGTACCGTACACAATACTCTATAGTATCTATATCCTTTTGTAGAAGTGGTCTCCGGTACTGTACACAATGCTCTATAGTATCTATATCCTTCTGGAGATGGGGTCTCCAGTACTGTACACAATACTCTATAGTATCTATATCCTTCTGGAGATGGGGTCTCCGGTACTGTACACAATACTCTAGAGTATCTATATCCTTCTGGAGATGGGGTCTCCAGTACTGTACACAATACTCTATAGTATCTATATCCTTATGGAGATGGGGTCTCCGGTACTGTACACAATACTCTATAGTATCTATATCCTTTTGTAGAAGTGGTCTCCGGTACTGTACACAATGCTCTATAGTATCTATATCCTTCTGGAGATGGGGTCTCCAGTACTGTACACAATGCTCTAGAGTATCTATATCCTTCTGGAGATGGGGTCTCCGGTACTGTACACAATACTCTATAGTATCTATATCCTTATGGAGATGGGGTCTCCGGTACTGTACACAATACTCTATAGTATCTATATCCTTTTGTAGAAGTGGTCTCCGGTACTGTACACAATGCTCTATAGTATCTATATCCTTCTGGAGATGGGGTCTCCAGTACTGTACACAATGCTCTAGAGTATCTATATCCTTCTGGAGATGGGGTCTCCGGTACCGTACACAATGCTCTATAGTATCTATATCCTTCTGGAGATGGGGTCTCCAGTACTGTACACAATACTCTAGAGTATCTATATCCTTCTGGAGATGGGGTCTCCTGTACTGCACACAATACTCTATAGTATCTATATCCTTCTGGAGATGGGGTCTCCGGTACCGTACACAATACTCTATAGTATCTATATCCTTTTGTAGAAGTGGTCTCCGGTACTGTACACAATGCTCTATAGTATCTATATCCTTCTGGAGATGGGGTCTCCAGTACTGTACACAATACTCTATAGTATCTATATCCTTCTGGAGATGGGGTCTCCGGTACTGTACACAATACTCTAGAGTATCTATATCCTTCTGGAGATGGGGTCTCCAGTACTGTACACAATACTCTATAGTATCTATATCCTTATGGAGATGGGGTCTCCGGTACTGTACACAATACTCTATAGTATCTGTATCCTTCTGGAGATGGGGTCTCCAGTACTGTACACAATACTCTATAGTATCTGTATCCTTCTGGAGATGGAGTCTCCAGTACTGTACACAATACTCTAAAGTATCCTTCTGGAGATGTGGTCTCCAGTACTGTACACAATACTTTAGGTCTCCAATACTGTACACAATACTCTAAGTCTCCAGTACTGTACACAATACTCTAGGTCTCCTGTACTGTACACAATACTCTAGGTGAGGTCTAACTAGAGATCTGTAGAGAGGCATCACCACTTCCCTTTTTCTGCTACTAATACCCCTAGCTATACAACCCAGCACCCTGCTTGCATTCCCCACTGCTTTAGTACATTGCTTGCTTATCTTTAAGTCATTGGAAATAATTACTGCCAAATCCCTTTTGTCTGTTGTCTCTGACAACACAGTACCCTTAACAGTATATTTTTTCTTTGGATTTTTACATCCCAAGTGCTTTATTTGCATTATGTGCAGTGCACATTTATGTGTTTATGGGGCCTCATCAATAAGGTGCAGCCAGATCTCACTAATCACAAGGACAGCAAGAGTCCATACCTAGGATACTGTACAATTACAGTAAGGGTCCATACCTAGGATACTGTACAGTTACAGTAAGGGTCCATACCTAGGATACTGTACAATTACAGTAAGGGTCCATACCTAGGATACTGTACAATTACAGTAAGGGTCCATGCCTAGGATACTGTACAGTTACAGTAATGGTCCATACCTAGGATACTGTACAGTTACAGTAAGGGTCCATACCTAGTATACTGTACAGTTACAGTAAGGGTCCATACCTAGTATACTGTACAGTTACAGCAAGGGTCCATACCTAGGATACTGTACAGTTTACAGCAAGGGTCCATACCTAGGATACTGTACAGTTACAGCAAGGGTCCATACCTAGGATACTGTACAATTACAGCAAGGGTCCATACCTAGGATACTGTACAGTTACAGTAAGGGTCCATACCTAGGATACTGTACAGTTACAGCAAGGGTCCATACCTAGGATACTGTACAGTTACAGTAAGGGTCCATACCTAGGATACTGTACAGTTACAGCAAGGGTCCATACCTAGGATACTGTACAGTTACAGTAAGGGTCCATACCTAGGATACTGTACAGTTACAGTAAGGGTCCATACCTAGGATACTGTACATTTACAGCAAGGGTCCATACCTAGGATACTGTACAGTTACAGTAAGGGTCCATACCTAGGATACTGTACAATTACAGTAAGGGTCCATACCTAGGATACTGTACAGTTACAGTAAGGGTCCATACCTAGGATACTGTACAGTTACAGTAAGGGTCCATACCTAGGATACTGTACAATTACAGTAAGGGTCCATACCTAGGATACTGTACAGTTACAGTAATGGTCCATACCTAGGATACTGTACAGTTACAGTAAGGGTCCATACCTAGGATAATGTACAGTTACAGTAATGGTCCATACCTAGGATACTGTACAGTTACAGTAATGGTCCATACCTAGGATACTGTACAGTTACAGTAAGGGTCCATACCTAGGATACTGTACAGTTACAGTAAGGGTCCATACCTAGGATACTGTACAGTTACAGTAATGGTCCATACCTAGTATACTGTACAATTACAGTAAGGGTCCATACCTAGTATACTGTACAGTTACAGCAAGGGTCCATACCTAGGATACTCTACAGTTACAGTAATGGTCCATACCTAGGATACTGTACAGTTACAGTAAGGGTCTATACCTAGGATACTGTACAGTTACAGTAAGGGTCCATACCTAGGATACTGTACAGTTACAGTAAGGGTCTATACCTAGGATACTGTACAGTTACAGTAAGGGTCCATACCTAGGATACTGTACAGTTACAGTAAGGGTCCATACCTAGGATACTGTACAGTTACAGTAAGGGTCTATACCTAGTATACTGTACAGTTACAGTAAGGGTCCATACCTAGGATACTGTACAGTTACAGTAAGGGTCCATACCTAGGATACTGTACAGTTATTGATATTAAGAAACAAATAGAGGTGTAAAAGATGCACACCGAGAATTAATATCACTTAGTAGTTTATTCGTTAGGCTGTTGTCCTCAGGTGCTGTTAAGTCATTATTATTATTATTATTATTATTAACTTTTATTTGTAAAGATCCACCATATCCTTTGTTGCTGTATAAAATGGAAAACAATACAAATAGAACAATGTAACATACATATCTTATATAATAATTTGCTAAAATGTGTGTAATGATGCAGTCATGCGCAGTACAGACCACCCGCGCCATGGCTAATACAGAGGGTCCAGCTCTGTATCAGCCGCGGCGAGGGCAGTCTCTACTGCGCATGACTGCCCCGCGACCGGCTGACAGTGGCACTGTGGCCCGTATAATGGCCTCTTCAACTAGTTTTATATATATTGAAACAAGTGGAGTGAGGACCCCTTCTCATGAGAGCTTACAATCTAGAGCGACACAGCTGCACCCCACTTAAAAACCCCACTAAAGGATAAATAAACAGTATATCTGTACATCTGTGTATGGTGGATTTACTTGGTCTGTGGTAGGGACTAGACCAGTGGTTCTCATCCACAGTGCCATGGCACCAGCTAGGGGTGCCACCTCTTTCCATGAAGACTTAACAAAAAATGTCAGTGTTTGAGTTTTAGTTGTATAATTATAAAAATTGTTTTGCCCATTATACTTATTTTTGTCATTATTATGGTGAAACTAACATTCACTACAGTATTGGATAGATTATGCCAGTGGGACAGTGCTGGCAGACAAAGCAGTATGACAGATATTAACATTCACTACAGCTCAGTCAGTCGGACACAAGCGTGTGCCAGCCAACATGGTCTAATTTGAATAAACTGACAAATAAAACTAAATATCTAATAAATTATTGTTTTAAAGAGAGAGTAATATTTAGATATTGAAGCAAGGTTGATTTTTCAATATACTTTTTTATAATTAAGTGTACATTTCTAACTGTCCATAATTAGTATTTGTTTACTTTTATTTTAAAGAGTCCCCCTTCCGCCCCTTTTCCCTATGTCTGTACCTGGGAACGTTTGAAATGAGCTCACCCTGAGATCTTTGAAATATTAACCATTAACACCCACAGGAAAGCAGATTCTACGTGTTATGTTAATGTTTGCTCTAAACTACAGATAATCCAATCAGTTTTTAAAGCGGAAGTACCATGTCACAAAATGTTTAGTTTAACTAAGTCCCCCTCTGGTGACTAGCTGCTTAGTAGCGCTAGTCACCAGTATTATTACCTGATTTAATAGATATATGCTTTATTCCCCAGCTGTCAGTAGCACGGCGCGCGGACATCTTGCCAGAATGACGTCCGTGCACCTGTGCTGTCAGTCCCAGCCGGAGCCACCAGCTCCTAGCAACTCCTCCTAGACCCAGGGGCGGACCGACCATTCGGGCATTCGGTCACGGACCGAGGGCCCGTGACCGAAGGGGGCCCGCCGCCACCACTTCCAGAGCTGCTCAGCAGCTCTCCTACAACGGCCGCCGGCGCGCCGTTCTAGTAATACAGAGCGCTGGGAGATGACATCATCTCCCAGCCTCTGCATTACTAGAGGCGCGCGGGACATTGCAGTGCTAAGCCACACCGCTACACCACCAGGGACTGCAGGTAGGGGCATGGTGGAGATGAAGGGAGGATTGTGGAAGGCGGCATTTTGGAGATGAAGGGGGTATTGTGGAAGGGGGCATTGTGGAGATGAAGGGGGTATTGTGGAAGGGGGCATTATGGAGATGAAGGGGGGATTGTGGAGAGAAGGGGGCATTGTGGAGAGAAGGGGGCATTGTGGCGATGAGATCAAGGGGGCATTGTGGAGAGAAGGGCATTGTGGAGGTTGAAGGGGGCATTGTGGAGATGGGGGCATTGTGGAGATGAGATGAAGGGGGCATTGTGGAGATGAGATGAAGGGGGCATTGTGGAGATGGGGGCATTGTGGAAGTGGAAGGGGCATTGTGGAGATTTCTGCAGGGGGCCCAGACCTCTTTTTGGACCAGGGGCCCTGGGTCCGGTCAGTCCGCCCCTGCCTAGACCCGAGTGGGACTGACAGCGCAGGTGCACGGACGTCATTCTGGCAAGATGTCCGTGCTCCGTGCTACTGACAGCTGGGGAATAAAGCATATATCTATTAAATCAGGTAATAATTCTGGTGACTAGCGCTACTAAGCAGCTAGTCGCCAGAAGGGGACTTAGTTAAACTAAACATTTTGTGACATGGCAGTTCCGCTTTAAGGAACCTTTCACATGCTACAGTTCTGAGATACAACTTCTTATACACTCATAAGGCACGAAGGACTCATTCCCCTGCCTTTCTGGTAGAAATGTCATGGATTGGGACAATAAATAAGCAGTAAATGGGTGTAAACATGGGCGGACTGACAGGGCCCAGGGCCCCTGGTCTGGGCCCCCTGCAGAAATCTCCACATTACCCCTTCATCTCCACAATGCCCCTATCTCCGCATTGCCCCCTTCATCTCCATAATGCCCCCTTCATCTCCACAATGCCCCCTTCATCTCCACAATGCCCCCTTCATCTCCACATTGCCCCTTCATCTCCACAATGCCCCCTTCATCTCCACAATGCCCCTTCCACAATGCCCCCTTCATCTCCACAATGTCCCCATCTCCAGATCGCCCCTTCATCTCCACATTGCCCCTACCTCCAGTCCCTGGTGGTCTAGCGGCGTGGCTGTGCGAAGTCCCGCGCACCTCTAGTAATGCAGAGGCTGGGAGATTATGTCATCTCCCAGCGCTCTGTATTACTAGAACGGCGCGCCAGCGGCTGTTGTTGGAGAGTTGCTGAGCAGCGCTGGAAACGGTGGTGGGCCCCCTTCGGTCATGGGCCCTAGGTCCGTGACCGGATGCCCGTATGGTCAGTCCGCCCCTGGGGGTAATTAAAATAGCAGGAAACACTGATTTTGCTCACCCTGAAAATTTGGCCCTTCACCCTGAGACCATGAGATCTGGTTCCAATGAGATTTCCCAGGTATGCCTATGTCTCTCGGATTTCCCTCAGAGTAGCAAGCCGGTGCGGACAGATGGCGTCAAGGGACAATCTTGTGTCAGCATAAGGAAAAACCTGCCTCGCTTCGTTTTCCTTATACTGATAGATGATTATCCTTCGTTGTGATCTGACCGTATTTCAGATCTCCGGCAAGGCAGCGTGATATACAGAAAAGGGGCGGATGGGGTGCACTTTAAAATAAAACGAAGACTACAATGTTATGGACACTTAGAAAGATACACTTTGTTATAAAAAAAGGTATTGCATAATCAACCTTGCCTTAATATCTAAACACTACTGTCTCTTTAAATAAAAATGTTTTTAACCCTTTGAGTGCCAGAGGGGTACGCAGCGCGTTGCTCTGCAATGCGTTGTGTACCCCTCTGACACTCAAAGGGTTAATAACATATATTTCAAATGAAGCTGAGTTGTCATAAAGTTTTCTCAAGGTATGAATACGTTTCCATGTATAATGGCGAATGTTACGACATGTCATAATTACATAGGAGCAATTTGTTATTAAACATTACTAAACTTCTACCCTGAGGGAATAGTTCCTTGTTTATGTGCCAGGCTTCATTGTAGGTAAAACCCGTGCTTTTTTTGGTGCATATAGCTGCGAAATTAGCACCACTGCAGGGTTTAATGGTAGGTTTAACACTCTGAGTGCCAGAGGGGTACGCAACGCATTGCAAAGCAATGCGTTGCATACTCCTTTGGCGCTCAAAGGGTTAAAGGGTTAGTAATGTCCCAAAAAAGTTTTTTTTTTGCATTTAGAAGAGCTTAAAAAGCTGAGCTAAATGCAAAAAACGTATCTCTCAAACCGCTATGGTTTGAGAGATACAGGCGTTTAAAATTTGATGCCTGGTGTGCCTGGTTTGCAAGCACACGTTTTAGACCATTCCAATGAAGGGATTCGCTGTAACTAACGAGATTGCGGCTCTACTCAAGCACCGCCGTGTCGATCGACTCTGATCTCTTGCTGACAGCTTTAAATGCCTGTATCTCTCAAACCATAGCAGAGATGTCTCCAACATCTTACTTTGCAATGTTTTGGAGATGTTTCTGACATTCAAGAGTTAAATTGTTAGTAATGTCCAAAAAATAGGTTTTTTTTTGCATTTAGAAGAGCTTAAAAAGCTGATCTAAATGCAAAAAATGTATCTCTCAAACCGCTATGGTTTAAGAGATACAGGCGTTTAAAGTTTGATGTCTCCTACTGACAGCTGTAAAGCTGTCAGCAAAAGATCAGTGTCGACTGACATGGCGACGCTTGAGCAGAGCCGCAATCTCGTTAGTTACAACGAATCCCTTTATTGGAGTGATCTAAAACGTGTGCTTGCAAACCAGGCACATCAGGCATCAAACTTTAAACGCCCGTATCTCTTAAACCATAGCGGTTTGAGAGATACACTTTTTTGCATTTAGCTCAGCTTTTTAAGCTCTTCTAAATGCAAAAAAATATTTTTTGGACATTACTAACACTTTCTCTTGAATGTTAGAAACGTCTCCAAAACATTGTGAAGTAAGATGTTGGAGACATCTCTGCCATTCAAGGGCTTAAAAACCTCATTAGATCAATGGAAATGTTTATTTGTCCTCTGTGGTTTATTTGGTTTGCTCCAGTTTGCTTGGGGGTGAAACAGGTATAGATCACACGCAGGGAGCTTTCTTTTCTGCCATAAATAGCATCAAAAAGGGGGCATGTTTTACCCACAAGTATGGGGGCGGGGCTTTCCGGGGGCATCACAGAAGTGGGCAGGAAGTGGGGGGAACTGGGTGGGGAAGGAGGAAAAGTGGGAGGAACTTGGTGGGAAGAAGCAGAAGTGGGCAGAGTTTTAAAGGAAACTCCTCACATCCGGAGAAACAGCCTCTGCCCGGGAGATCCAGTAATGCACTCTCAAAACCGGAGTCTCCGGGGCAAGTCCAGAGAGTTCCTGAGTATGGGTATAGATGCTTATAAATTGTTCTTATATTAAAAGTGAACTAAACACCTCTTAATAATACCCATACCTGGGAACTTTGTCCTCTGGAGCACCCATAGAGGGCTTATGTACTGCTGATCAGAGGGATGTAAATGAACTGATTTGCGTCATAACGTGTGTGGCGCTTAATTGGGTGGGTGGTGCTTATAATCCTTGTGACATAAAGTGGGCGGGGAGTGGGCAGAAAGGGGTGGGAGGAGGAGAAGTGGGAGGAACAGGGTGGGAAGGAGGAGAAGTGGGAGGAAGAAGGTGGTAAGGAGGAGAAGTTGGAGGGAAGTGAGAGGAACAGGGTGGGAAGGAGGAGAAGTGGGTGGAACAGGGTGGGAAGGAGGAGAAGTGGGAGGAACAGGGTGGGAAGGAGGAGAAGTGGGTGGAACAGGGTGGGAAGGAGGAGAAGTGGGAGGAACAGGGTGGGAAGGAGGAGAAGTGGGTGGAACAGGGTGGGAAGGAGGAGAAGTGGGAGGAACAGGGTGGGAAGGAGGAGAAGTGGGAGGAACAGGGAGGAAGGAGGAGAAGTGGGTGGAACAGGGTGGGAAGGAGGAGAAGTGGGAGGAACAGGGTGGGAAGGAGGAGAAGTGGGTGGAACAGGGTGGGAAGGAGGAGAAGTGGGAGGAACAGGGTGGGAAGGAGGAGAAGTGGGAGGAAGAGGGAGGAAGGAGGAGAAGTGGGAGGAACAGGGTGGAAGGAGGAGAAGTGGGAGGAACAGGGAGGGAAGGAGGAGAAGTGGGAGGAACAGGGAGGAAGGAGGAGAAGTGGGAGGAACAGGGAGGGAAGGAGGAGAAGTGGGAGGAATAGGGAGGAAGGAGGAGAAGTGGGAGGAAGAAGGTGGGAAGGAGGAGAAGTGGGAGGAACAGGGAGGAAGGAGGAGAAGTGGGAGGAAGAAGGTGGTAAGGAGCAGAAGTTGGAGGGAAGTGAGAGGAACAGGGTGGGAAGGAGGAGAAGTGGGTGGAACAGGGTGGGAAGGAGGAGAAGTGGGAGGAACAGGGAGGAAGGAGGAGAAGTGGGAGGAACAGGGTGGGAAGGAGGAGAAGTGGGAGGAACAGGGAGGAAGGAGGAGAAGTGGGAGGAACAGGGTGGGAAGGAGGAGAAGTGGGAAGAACAGGATGGGAAGGAGGAAAAGTGGGTGGGAAAGAGAAGAAGTAGGCAGTAAGTGGGAGGAACAGAGTAGGAAAGATTAGAAGCGGGTGGGAAGTGGTAAGGACAGGATAGGAAGGAGGAGGTGGGAGGAATAGGGTGGGAAGGAGGAGAAGTGGTTGGGAAGTGGGAGGAACAGGGTGGGAAGAAGAAGTGGGAGGAACAGGGTGGGAAGGAGAAGTGGGTGCAACATGGTGGGAAGTAGGAGAAGTGTAGTGGTAGTGAGAGAAACAGGGTGGTAAGGAGAGGAAGTGAACAGGAAGTAGGTGGAACAGAAGAGGAAGGAGAAGTCATTAGGAAGTGGGAGGAGCAGGGTGGGAAGGAGGATAAGTAGGCGGGAAGTGGGAGGAACAGGGTGGGAAGGAGGAGAAGTGGTAGGAACAGGGTGGGAAGGAGGAGAAGTGGGAGAAACGGGGTGGGAAGGAGAAGAAGTGGGAGGAACAGGGTGGAAAGGAGGAGAAGTGGGAGGAAGAGGGTGGGAAGGAGGAGAAATAGGAGGAACAGGGTGGAAAGGAGGAGAAGTGGGAGGAACAGGGTGGGAAGGAGGAGAAGTAGGAGGAACAGGGTGGGAAGGAGGAGAAGTGGGAGGAACGGGGTGGGAAGGAGAAGAAGTGGGAGGAACAGGGTGGAAAGGAGGAGAAGTGGGAGGAACAGGGTGGGAAGGAGGAGAAGTAGGAGGAACAGGGTGGAAAGGAGGAGAAGTGGGAGGAACAGGGTGGGAAGGAGGAGAAGTGGGAGGAACAGGGTGGAAAGGAGGAGAAGTGGGAGGAACAGGGTGGGAAGGAGGAGAAGTGGGAGGAACAGGGTGGGAAGGAGGAGAAGTGGGAGGAACGGGGTGGGAAGGAGAAGAAGTGGGAGGAACAGGGTGGAAAGGAGGAGAAGTGGGAGGAACAGGGTGGGAAGGAGGAGAAGTAGGAGGAACAGGGTGGGAAGGGGTAGAAGTGGGAGGAACAGGGTGGGAAGAAGTGGGTGCAACATGGGGGGAAGGAGAGGAAGTGAACAGGAAGTAGGTGGAACAGAATAGGAAGGAGAAGTCATCAGGAAGTGGGAGGAACAGGAAGGGATGGAGAAAAAGTGGTCGTGAAGTGGGAAGAACAGGATGGGAAGGAGGAAAAGTGGGTGGGAAAGAGGAGAAGTAGGCAGGTGGGAAGTGGTAAGGACAGGATAGGAAGGAGGAGGTGGGAGTAACAGGGTGGGAAGGAGGAGAAGTGGTTGGGAAGTGGGAGGAACAGGGTGGGAAGGAGAAGTGGGATGAACAGGGTGGGAAGGAGAAGTGGGTGCAACATGGTGGGAAGTAGGAGAAGTGTAGTGGTAGAGAGAGAAACAGGGTGGTAAGGAGAGGAAGTGAACAGGAAGTAGGTGGAACATAATAGGAAGGAGAAGTAATCAGGAAGTAGGAGGAACAGGGTGGGAAGGATGCGAAATGGAAGAAAAACAATTAATTTACACACTTCCACTCATAAAATCATAATTCTTTATTTCATCAATTAAAAGTACCTCGTAATCTTCTGACCACAATAATGTTGGCGAGACTCACAATACTAAACAACCAGCAAGATCCAGGAAGAACTAGCACCTCATCGAGCAGATGCACGCGTTTCACGTTCAAGATGCTTACTCAAGATCTCTGCACGCCAATATAATGAACCACTCCACTTTTTAAATCCCAGCCATCCAATGAACAGTCAGCAACTACGTCATGTTAAGAGCGGACCTGGTAGTGAACCAAGTTCAAAACCCATGGGATCCGATCTGTCCAATCAGAAGTCTGGACAAAATCATCACAAACTCCACCTCCTGTAGAAAGTAAAGACACCAATGATACCCCATTGGATATCTGGGCTAGACCGCATACACAGCGCCATAGCTCTGACACAGCGTACATCTCGGTATCTCCTCTTGTGCGTGAGTCCAGAAGCGCTCACGCTATCAATACGGGAAAATAAAGTGGATCAAATCCTAACACAAATATAATACAAATATAACACCAAAGATAAAGTAGTTGCCACAAAGAGCGAGCCCTCGCTACCGGACCTACCAATGGAGACACCGAGAGTCAAAAGCACCTATCCAATGGGATTGCGATAAAATTATATAATCACTCATAGCGTCGGTGAACATACACATCAAGAGGCAGGCAATGTATATAAATGACTTAAATTAAGGATGACTGCCATAATAAAAAGGAGAACAGTGCAATGTCACATCCAAAAAGTAATAATAAAAACGTAATTTTATAAAACTCAATGTTAAAAATTTTTTGTTAAAAAAATATTTAGTTGATGAAGAGATGTTAGTAGCAATTGAAGATGCATTAGATGTTAAAGGGATAGAAATGTTTCATAATAAAATCAACTCTAATTAATCATCATAGTATTTGGACTTTGGAGAGTGTTATTTCAGTTCTGTCAGAGTTGTAGTTCAGGAGTAATTCAATGACAAAGTATCCCCCTCCCGCCCCTTTTACTGATGTAACACTGCTCAGCCAGAGCAGAAGGGAGGTACCCAGGTAGATTGCAGAGAGGGACAATCTTCAATTAAGATAAGGGAAAAAACCTGAAAAACTTGTCAAGGGGGGCAGGGCTTTCATTGTTCTCATAGGAAGAAGATTGTCCCCTTCTGTTATCTGTCTGGTCTATGGACTGGATTCCACATCTGAGAAGAGATGGCTTACACTAGGTAAAAGGGACGGGAGGGGAAACTTTGCTTGTGAATATCTCTCAAACCATAAAGGATTGAGAGATAAGACTTATATCGTTCTTCATGTTTTTTTAATGCCTACAAAATAAAATAAAGATAAAACAAAATATTACTATCCCTTTAACAAAAAGAGGGTACCTGAATTGGAAAATACTCATAATGCACCACAATGAACAAGACTGATGAACAATGGGCCCAAGTAAGACTCCCCATATCCTAATAAACAAACCATAAAAAATGGTAATTAAGCATGTATATATATATATATATATATATATATATATATATAAATCTATACGGAGCCAAACTAAAGGGCCAGAGGGGTAAGAAGAAAGAGGTATACTGGGGAATGAACATCCATATTAAACATAACAAGTAACGTCATATTCTTTATTCAATCCACATGGATGTCTTGTACCTAGTTCAAAAATCCAATACACCTCTCTCTTCAACAATTTGTTATCCAAATTGACCCCTCTAACACCTAAACTGACTCTCTCTAATCCCTGAACACTAAAATGATGAATCCCGCAGCTAGCGGAATTAAAAAAGCCACATTAGAGCGAGGGTCAACATTTTGGATATTACTCAAATGTTCATTGACTCTCTCTCTCTAAGGCTTCTAATTGTCTTGCCCACATATTGTATATTGCATTGTTTGCACGTAAGTAAATAGACTAGACCACTGGTGGCACAATTTATGTGTCCCCTAACCTCATATTGTTTTCCTGTGGCATTAGAAACAACGAATTTAGCGACTCTCAAATATTCACAACATCGGCAACGTGTACTCACACACCTGAAGGTTCCCTTAGTTGTTAACCAATTGCTCCTGGTCGAAAGACCTATGGGAACAAACAGGCTAGGGGACAAAGAAGTCAGCAGAGTGGGTGCTTTTCTCGAAACAAATTTATATACAACATCAATGACCTTTCTCAATCCTTCATCGATGTTAAGAACGGGCAAATGTTGTTTCAAAATTCTCACTATAGCATTGAACTCTAAGCTATAGGAGGTAGAGAAGATCACTGAATTTTTCTATCATTACTTATTGACACATCTTTATCTTTATTATAACCGAGAATATCTTTCCTATTAGCACCTTTGTCCAATATCCAGGGCTTATGGCCCCTTTGTAAAAACCTCTTATACAACTCCACAGACCACACCTCAAACCTTGCATCATCAGAACGATTTCTTCGTAAACGAAGAAACTGTCCAACTGGTATGCCAAGGACCGTGTGACCCGGATGACAGGTATCTGCCCTTAGCAGGCTATTGCCTGCAGTTGGCTTATGGTAGATGTCCATAAGTACATGGCCCGTTAAGGGTTCACCAGTAATATTCAGATCCAGAAAAGAGATGCAGTCTGTGGAGATCTCAAATGTAAATTTCAAATTCAAAATTTTTATAAGGAGGAGAAATGGATGGAAAGTTGGAGGAACAGGAAGGGAAGGAGAAGAAGTGATCAGGAAGTGGGATGAACAGGATGGGAAGGAGGAGAAGTGGGTGGGAAGTTGGAGGAACATGAAGGGAAGGAGAAGAAGCAATCGGGAAGCAGGAGGAACAGGATGGGAAGGAGGAGAAGTAGGTGGTAAGTGGGTGGGAAGAAGGAGAAGTAGGTGGGAAGTGGAAGGAACTGGGTGGGAAGGAGGAGAAGTAGGTGGTAAGTGGGTGGGAAGAAGGAGAAGTAGGTGGGAAGTGGGAGGAACAGGGTGGGAAGGAGGAGAAGTGGGTGGTAAGTGGGTGGGAAGGAGGAGAAGTAGGTGGGAAGTGGGAGGAACAGGGTGGGAAGGATAGGATAAGAAGGAGGAGGAGGTGGGAGGAATAGGGTGGGAAGGAGGAGAAATGGGAAGAAGTGGGAGAAACAGGGTGGGAAGTAGGAGGAACAGGATGGGAAGGAGAAGTGGGTGCAAAATTGTGGGAAGGAGTAGAAGTGGATTGGTAGTGGGAGAAACAGGGTGGGAAAGAGAGGAAGTGGACAGGAAGTAGGTGGAAAAGAATAGGAAGGAGAAGTAATCAGGAACTGGGAGAAACTGGGTGGGAAGGAGGAGAAATGGGCAAAAAGTGGGTAGAACAGGGTGGGAAGGAGGATAAGTAGGCGGGAAGTGGGAGGAACAGGGTGACAAGATGGAGAAGTGGGTGGGAAGTAAAAGGAACAGAGTGGGAAGGAGGTGAAGTGGGTGGGAAGTGGACAGAACAGGGTGGGAAGGAGGTGAAGTGGGTGGGAAGTGGGAGGAACAGGGTGGGAAGGAGGAGAAGTGGGTGAGAAGTGGACAGAACAGGGTGGGAAGGAGGTGAAGTGGGTGGGAAGTGGAAGGAACAGGGTGAGAAGGAGGTGAAGTGGGTGGTGGGAAGTCGGAGGAACAGGGTGAGAAGCAGGCCCGGACTGGCCATCGGGCATACCGGTCATTTTCCCGTGGGCCGGTCCTGCGACCCAGGCTCTGTAGTAATACAGAGCGCTGGGAGATGACATCATCTCCCAGCGCTCTGCATTACTGCGACCCACGCGTGGGAGATTAAGCTCTGTGCCGAAGGAGGCACAGATATCTTCTGTGTATGGCACGCCGCTAGATCACCAGGGACTTGAGGTACAGAAATAAAGGGGCAATGTGGAGACGAACGGGCAATGTTGAGATGAAGGGGCTTTGATGAAGGGGCATTGTGGACATGAAGAGGGCATTGTGGAAGGGGGCATTGTGGACATGAAGGGGGCATTGTGGAAGGGACATTGTGGACATGAAGGGGGCATTGTGGACATGAAGGGGACATTGTGGAAGGGGCATTGTGGACATGAAGGGGGCACTGTGGAAGGGACATTGTGGACATGAAAGGGGCATTGTGGACATGAAAGGGACATTGTGGACATGAAGGGGACATTGTGGAAGGCACATTGTGGACATGAAGGGGCATTGTGGACATGAAGGGGACATTGTGGAAGGGACATTGTGGACATGAAAGGGGCATTGTGGAAGGGACATTGTGGACATGAAGGGGGCATTGTGGACATGAAAGGGACATTGTGGACATGAAGGGGACATTGTGGAAGGCACATTGTGGACATGAAGGGGGCACTGTGGAAGGGACATTGTGGACATGAAGGGGGCATTGTGGAAGGGACATTATGGTCATGAAGGGGGCATTGTGGACATGAAGGGGACATTGTGGAAGGCACATTGTGGACATGAAGGGGGCATTGTGGACATGAAGGGGGCATTGTGGAAGGGACATTGTGGACATGAAGGGGGCATTGTGGACATGAAGGGGACACTGTGGAAGGGACATTGTGGACATGAAGGGGGCATTGTGGACATGAAGGGGACATTGTGGACATGAAGGGGGCATTGTGGAAGGGACATTGTGGACATGAAGGGGGCATTGTGGACATGAAGGGGGCATTGTGGACATGAAGGGGGCATTGTGGAAGGGACATTGTGGACATGAAGGGGCATTGTGGACATGAAGGGGGCACTGTGGAAGGGACATTGTGGACATGAAGGGGGCATTGTGGACATGAAGGGGACATTGTGGAAGGGACATTGTGGACATGAAGGGGGCATTGTGGACATGAAGGGGGCATTGTGGAAGGGACATTGTGGACATGAAGGGGGCATTGTGGAAGGGGCATTGAGGACATGAAGGGGGCATTGTGGAAGGGACATTGTGGACATGAAGGGGGCATTGTGGAAGGGGCATTGTGGAAGGGACATTGTGGAGATGAAGGGGGCATTGTGGACATGAAGGGGACACTGTGGAAGGGACATTGTGGACATGAAGGGGGCATTGTGGACAAGAAGGGGACATTGTGGACATGAAGGGGGCATTGTGGAAGGGACATTGTGGACATGAAGGGGGCATTGTGGACATGAAGGGGCATTGTGGACATGAAGGGGGCATTGTGGAAGGGACATTGTGGACATGAAGGGGGCATTGTGGACATGAAGGGGGCACTGTGGAAGGGACATTGTGGACATGAAGGGGGCATTGTGGACATGAAGGGGACATTGTGGAAGGGACATTGTGGACATGAAGGGGGCATTGTGGACATGAAGGGGGCATTGTGGAAGGGACATTGTGGACATGAAGGGGGCATTGTGGAAGGGCATTGTGGACATGAAGGGGGCATTGTGGACATGAAGGGGGCATTGTGGAAGGGACATTGTGGACATGAAGGGGGCATTGTGGAAGGGGCATTGTGGAAGGGACATTGTGGAGATGAAGGGGGCATTGTGGAAGGGACATTGTGGACATGAAGGGGGCATTGTGGAGATGAAGAGAGCATTGTGGAGGTGAACAGTGTGGGCACTGTGGAGGTGGGGAGGAGGATGGGGTGGGCAGTGTGGAGCTGAATATGTGGGCGGGGCAGGGGATTGTGTCCGGGTCGGAGGGGGGTAGGGGCATCAAAATGCACCTTCGCCCCGTGTATACATAAACCCTTGCACCGGCCCGGGGGCCGGTCCGGACGGTTAAAAAAAATAAATAACGAGCGTACGCTCCCCCCCCCCCCACGGGCTGCTCAAAAAATAATAATGGGCCGCTCCGCTTTAAATGCCCGGGCCTATTTTTTGTCCCAGTCCGGGCCTGGTGAGAAGGAGGAGAAGTGGGTGGGAAGTGGACAGAACAGGGTGAGAAGGAGATGAAGTGGGTGGGAAGTGGACAGAACAGGGTGGGACAGAGAAGTGGGTGAGAAGTGGCCAGAACAGGGTGGGACGGAGGAGAAGTAGGTGAGAAGTGGACAGAACAGGGTGGGACGGAGGAGAAATGTGCAGGGACTCACAGAAAACTCACCACCACAGGAGAATCAGCTTCTATCCCCAGTGACCGGGTAATTAACTCTAAAAACTGGAGTCACTCCAGGGCTAATCCAGAGATTTACCAGGTATGACCATAGCTGGGAACCATCCGGATCTCCCCAGGAGACATTTAATTTCCAGGTATATGGGAACAGATG
Organism: Rhinophrynus dorsalis; assembly: GCA_037306005.1. Lineage (NCBI taxonomy): Eukaryota > Metazoa > Chordata > Amphibia > Anura > Rhinophrynidae > Rhinophrynus > Rhinophrynus dorsalis. The sequence continues at coordinate 255,023,064 of CM074725.1, forward strand.
TTGATTTTAGTGCTTGGTGATATTTCAGCTAACACCGTCCACATCACCTTTTGTACTGCCCATTAACACCATGTTCCACGCACTACCCTGCACATTTCAGAGCAAACCCTACCTTTCCTCTTCACAATCCTGTCCACTCTGATTATCCCTCCAACCATATTCTGATGTTTATCATGTCAATCCCAGCCTCAGTCCATCTTGTTACTCCAGGAGCTGGGAACAAGAAGATTCAGAGGTAATGATAATCATACCTGGACACTTTCAGAATGGGCTGACCCTTAATGTTATCAGAAAATAGATACTTGGCACTGTCCCTCCTTATACTGACCCGGGGTGCACCAATCAGTCCACAAGGTACCTTTAAAAAGCCTAAAACGTTTACTCATACCTCCTAAGTCTCCCTCTTTAGGAGGGACAGTCCCTCTTTTAGACCTAAATCCCTCTGTCCCTCTATCCCACCCTGATGGCCCTCTTTTTAGGACATCAGATTGTGTGGTGTGTATATAAGTGTTTAATATTGCTCCACAGCAATAAAACTCACATTATTGTTTGATTAAACGTCAGTATATGTGTTTCTAAATTAGTCTGTGTAAATAAAATACATTGGTCTTGTCATAAGTCATTTATTAGGTTACACAAGAGGGTATCAGTAGGTCAAGAAATAGCCTAAAAATTCTTGGTAATGCCCCGCCCACCAGCCACACCTCCAGAAACACCCCCTAAAACACAAATGTCCCTCTTTAGCAATTTGAAATGTTGGGAGGTGTGGTTTAATGAAACAGTAAAAAAAAAAGGGTACACCCACTGCTGAGAAATATTTTCAAGTTTAATTTTGTTTTTATTAACAGTGGTCTGTAGTGGTCAGATTTGAATTTGAATGCAGTCTATTGGAGAGGTGAGTCACTGACAAACATTTCCCCTCAGAAAGTGATATAAACTGCTGAGTCATTTCCTGTCAGTTTGAACTTTCAGGAAGTAATCCTGCTGTCACTTATTTCCTGACAATTTGAATGGTTATACAATATGAATAAAACAACTGAAGGAGATGGGAGTGTCTTTGTTTTACTCCCCAGGAAAAGTCGACCCATGACATGAAAAAAATGCACTGAACCTTCAACAACTAAGAGACGTCACTGCTAGACCACACACTAGACAAACAGACCTCTCCCGTTCCCTTTCTGACAGACAGGGAACTATCTGACTGCCATTTGGAGTCAGGAAAGATTTTTTTATCCACTTGCGGTTAAATTGGAAATGGCTTTGGGTGGGAGGGAAGCTGGCTTTCCTCTGGATCAACAGAAATGTTTTGGGATGGGCTGTACTTGATGGACGTATGTCTTTTTTCAGCCTCAATGAACTATGTTACTATATGGCTCTAAATTAGACACTAAAGAAGCTGTTATTTGGTGCAAATCAGATGACCGGTAACACTAGACGCTCCTCCTCCTGAGATTCAAAACCCTGAGTCTCGCGGACAATCTCTGAGAGCTCCTAGGTACAATGGCCAGATATATCCTAATGACCCTATGAATTTTCCCTTTTGCCTTTGTTTGATACTTGACATCTTCATTCAGGTCCATGCAGGCGGACATGACAGTTGCTGGCGGTGTAATCACACTGAATCAGGCAGAGTACGTGAGCATACCTTTAAAGGGATAGTAATACTTGAAAATAATTTTATTTTATATTGTAGCCCTTAAAAAAAACATTAAAAATGATATAAGTCTTATCTCCCAAACCTTCATGGTTTGGGAGATATTAGCAAGTAAAATAAATTTCCCTTTTCCTGGCTGTTTTAGCCAAGTCTGCCATCTAGTGGACAGATTTGGAATCAGGTCCACAGATCAGCAGGCAGCTCTTTAGCAGTGCTGAGATCACAATCTTTAAAAAGAACTACTTCATTGGAACTGTCTACAAAGTGTGCCTGGCTTACAAGCACACTTTGTAGACCATTCCAATGAAGAAATTATTTTTAAATATCGTGATCTCAGCATTGCTGGAGAGCCGCGGCTGGTCCACATACCGGATTCCAAATCTGAAGGCTTGAGCAGTGGCGTCACTCCAGGGGAAACTTTACTTGCTAATGTCTCCCAAACCATAAAGGTTTGGGAGATAAGACTTATATCATTTTTAATGTTTTTTAAGGGCTACAATATAAAATAAAATTATTTTCAAGTATTACTATCCCTTTAAGGATCAGAGGGGAATGAAATCAATTGTGAAGCAATGCATTGCACATCACTTTGGTCCTTAAAGGGTTAAGATTACCACTTACAGTGGGCACAGTTTGAGGACCTGTAAGTCCCGGTAGGAACTATCTTATCCACCTCCATGTACAAGCCATCTAGGACTGATTAACCCTTTGGATGCCAGAGGGTTTTGCAACACATGGCGCAGCAATGCTTTACATAACCCTCAGGCACTCAAAGGGTTAAAAAAATATCTCTTGAACTAAGAAGCAATGGAAAAATGCATAGGGGACATTAGAATTTTTCTGACCACAGTAAAGTAAGTAGGTGGAGGAATTATTATTAAATCTTTGTTCTCCTTTGAACTGACCAGACATCCAGATTAACCGGAGACGCATGAAGAATGAATACTGTGGTTGCTTTGATCTCAGTGAAGATCTGAAATATAATTATTTCATGTGTCTTCACTTAAAGGGGAACTCTCACCTAAATCCTTTGAGTGCCAGTGGGGTAAGGAATCCATGCACTCAAATGGGTTAATTCATGTTTGTATTCTGAAAACTGCATTAAAGGGATAGTAATACTTAAAATGTAAAAAAATATATGTTGTAGGGTTTATCCCCCTGAGTAAAACAAGGGTACTCCCACTGCTGAGAGATATTTTATTAAAAAATTACAACAGCTCAAACTTTAATTTTTTAGGTGCAATATCACAGTGTCCTGAAAATGTACAGTGGCGCTGTTGCTACATCATCCTATGGACTGCTCTGGTCTGTAGACCATACATCTCCATAGGATATTTTAAGTATTACTATCCCTTTAAACCTGTCACTGTGTCACGTTAACCAAAAGTCCAGCAGATGTACAGATTCAGAGATATTAACCCTTTTATTTCTGGGAAAGTAAAAGAGATAATCTCCTGTTACTGCTCAGAGCTTCATTAGCATATGGTAATTAATGTCATTATCTTAACAACCATTTGCTGGACTTTTGGGTAACATGACACAAAGGCAGTTTTTAATGCAGTTTTCAAATATGTAAACTTGAATTAAGGTGAAAGGTCCACTTTAATGGAGGGGTCTGGTCAGCAAATCCTATATAATAACTCGCTAAGTGTGTGTTTGTCAGAAGCCGTCATGCACAGTACAGACGGCTGCACGTGCTGTAGTCATGCGCAGTACAGACTGCCCGCGTCACGGCTGATAATGGAGCGGGACTCCGAATTCAGACCAGAGTCCTCTCTGGTCTAAATTTGGAGCGCACCGCTCCGTATCCTCTGCAGCGCTGGCAGTCTCTATTGTGCATGACTGCACCGCGGCCGTTGCTGGGTGGCACCGTTGCCGTGTACACGGGCTCTTCAACTAGTCCTATTATATTAAAGGCCAGATGTATGTTTGTCAGATGCAGTCATGCTCAGTAGAGACTGCACGAATGGACAAAACGCGCCATAGTCCCAGCCGCTCTCCCAGCCCTGCGTGAGGGAGCCCTGCCCCGGTTGAGCGGTGTCTAGCTGAGCCCGGAGGTGTGAGGCGCGTTCATGAACCCCCTGTTCTGGGTCAAGGCGCACTCCCGCACGCACACTCTCTCCTGGTACCTCACGCGCTGCTGTTACTAATGTCGCAGGGTCTGGCGGGTACACGGCTATCTTAATCCTTTGAGCGCCAGAGGGGTACGCAACGCATTGCTCTGCAATGCGTTGCGTACCCCTCTGGCACTCAAAGGGTTAACCCATTCAGTACCATTCACTTCAGCCCGTGCACACAGGCTTTTACACTAGTATTTTATAAAATGCTAAATGGCAACAATCACAGATTTATATGAAATTATTTCCAAACTTTAGTGCAAAAACTCTCATGTGATTTAGGGAGACACAATTTCCTATCAGCGTCCAGCAAAAAAAAAAGGTTTTTTGTTAAAAAAAAAAAAAATGGTCTGCTGCCAGAATAAATAATCGCTTTTAGGGTGTTCCCTTGTTTACTTTTGGTGTGTCGCTTTTTACGCTGACCCTGCACTAACTGTACCGACTGAAGGTATTGACTCACATGTATAAAAGCAAAGTGACACAGCACACCTCCCAACACTTCAGCTGGACAAAGAGGGACATTTGTGTTTTATGGGGTGTTGCTGGGGGGCATAGCAGGTAGGTAGGAAATTACCAATAATTTTTAGGTTATTTCACAACCTATTGTTGGCTCTTTGTGTAACTAACAAATGATCTATAGAAAAACAAAAGTATTTTAATTACACTGACTAATTTATAAACACAATATAGACAGATACTGTGGCTGGTTACTCATACATTTGGGACTTGTAAATGGAAATACTGGAGGACAAACCAGTGTCAACGACTGTTACTCACCGTAAGAAATTCAACAGATTATTGAACAGGTTTACAGCCTCCGGGTGGTCAGGCTTACTACAGTCATCAGAAGTAATAAATCCAAGCAAAGGAGAAAGAAGAGGAAAGCGGCACTCACTGATAACATTCGCTTGTTTATTCAGAGTGAATGTTGCAAAAACATGGCGATCGGGGGGAGGTTGGCTTTGGTGTTCTATGAATGGCATAGAAGTGTACTGGGGACCTGTCTAGCTTTCATAGGGTTAAATAGGTCAAGTTAACTCAGTGGGTGTATGGGGAACTTTGATTTACCTCCTGTAGTGACAATGGGTTGCCAAAAATCGCTCCATACCTCCCAAGTATCCCCCTTCAGGAGATATTAGGGGTCCGTACCTCCCAAGTGTCCAAATTTAGGAGATATTAGGGGCCCATACCTCCCAAGAGTCCCTCATTAGGAGATATTAGGGCTCCATACCTCCCAAGTATCCCCCTTTAGGAAATATTAGGGGTCCGTACCTCCCAAGTGTCCAAATTTAGGAGATATTAGGGGTTCATACCTCCCAAGTGTCCCTCTTTAGGAGATATTAGGGGGTCTCTACCTCCCAAGTGTCCCTCTTTAGGACATATTAGGGGTCTGTACCTTCCAAGTGTCCCTCTTTAGGAGATATAAGGGGTCCATACCTCCCAAGTGTCCCTCTTTAGGAGATATTGGGGGCCCATACGTCCCACGTGTCCCAATTTAGGAGATATTAGGGGTCTGTACCCCCCAAATATCCCAATTTAGGTGATATTAGGGGTCCATAACGCCCAAGTGTCCAAATTTAGGAGATATCAGGAGTCTGTACCTCCCAAGTGTCCCTCTTTAGGAGATATTAGGGGTCTGTACCTCCCAAATGTCCCACTTTAGGAAATATTAGGGCTCTGTACCTCCGTAATATCCCTCTTTAAGAGATATTAGGGCTCTTGGGTTGCCAAAAATTGCTCCATACCTTCAAGTGTCCCTCTTTATGAGATATTAGGGGTCCGTACCTCCCAAGTGTCCTTCTTTAGGATATATTAGGGGGTCACTACCTCCCAAGTGTCCCTCTTTAGGAGATATTAGAGGTCCGTACCTCCCAAGTGTCCCTCTTTAGGAGATATTAGGGGTCTGCACCTCCCTAGTGTCCCTCTTTAGGAGATATTAGGGTCCGTACCTCCCAAGTGTCCAAATTTAGGAGATATTAGGGGTCCGTACCTCCCAAGTGTCCCTCATTAGGAGATATTAGGGCTCCATACCTCCCAAGTATCCCCCTTTAGGAGATATTAGGGGTCCGTACCTCCCAAGTGTCCAAATTTAGGAGATATTAGGGGCCATACCTCCCAATAGTCCCTCACTAGGAGATATTAGGGCTCTATACCTCCCAAGTGTCCCTCTTTAGGAGATATTAGGGGTCTGTACCTTCCAAGTGTCCCTCTTTAGGAGATATAAGGGGTCCATACCTCCCAAGTGTCCCTCTTTAGGAGATATTAGGGGCCCATACATCCCACGTGTCCCAATTTAGGAGATATTAGCAGTCTGTACCCCCCAAATATCCCAATTTAGGTGATATTATGGGTCCATAACGCCTAAGTGTCCAAATTTAGGAGATATCAGGAGTCTGTATCTCCCAAGTGTCCCTCTTTAGGAGATATTAGGGGTCTGTACCTCCCAAATGTCCCTCTTTAGGAGATATTAGGGCTCTTGGGTTGCCAAAAATTGCTCCATACCTCCCAAGTGTCCCTCTTTATGAGATATTAGGGGTCCGTACCTCCCAAGTGTCCCTCTATAGGAGATATTAGGGGTCAATACCTCCCAAGTGTCCCTCTTTAGGAGATATTAGGGGTCTGCACCTCCCTAGTGTCCCTCTTTAGGAGATATTAGGGCTCTTGGGTTGCCAAAAATTGCTCCATACCTCCCAAGTGTCCCTCTTTAGGAGATATTAGGGGTCCGTACCTCCCAAGTGTCCCTCTTTAGGAGATATTAGGGGTCCATACGTCCCAAGTATCCCTCTTAAGGAGATATTAGGGGTCCGTACCTCCCAAGTGTCCCTCTTTAGGAGATATTAGGGGTCCGTACCTCCCAAGTGTCCCTCTTTAGGAGATATTAGGGGTCCGTACCTCCCAAGTGTCCCCCTTTAGGAGATATTAGGGGGTCACTACCTCCCAAGTGTCCCTCTTTAGGAGATATTAGGGGTCCGTACCTCCCACGTGTCCCTCTTTAGGAGATATTAGGGGTCTGCACCTCCCTAGTGTCCCTCTTTAGGAGATATTAGGGCTGTTCCACATAAGGAGAAACTAAAAAGAAAAGATGTGTGAAAAGTACAATTTGAGAACAAATAATAATTAAAAGTTTTTATGTGTATTTGGGGTTGGCTGCTTTTCTTGTTCAGAGGGGAATTTTCTGGCCTGCAAATCTGTATTACAAGTTGAACATCTTTGACTATCGCTCTACATATGTAAATTACTGGACTCTTGTTTTCAGTCACCAGAGAGATCAGCTGCACCTCACTGGTGAGGCCCAACAAGGCTGAAATGTATATCTGGGGTTGACTGCTTCTCTTGTTCATAGATGAGTTGCGTGGCATCTCGTTGCAGGACTGCTGTTTTGGCAAGACCAGTATGCGATACTTTAGGATATTACCTCCCTGTGAAAGGCACTAGTGGGTAGGACACCATTCCTAGAGAGACTGCAAATTTGTATTGCAGGTTTGTTCCTAGTTGAGTGCCTCTGACTACCACTACACATATGCAAATTACCCTTGGGATTTGTCACCTCAAAGGTAATAGCAGAATCCAGCACTGGACCCCTTGCTTACTGAGGAAGTATAAGAAGGATGTATGTCTGGGGTTTGCTGCTGATCTTGTTCAAGAGGAATTGCCTGGCCTTTTGCTGCAGGACCTCTATGATGTGTTTTAGGATATTTTCTCTCTGTGAAAGGCACTAGTGGGCTAAAAGGTTTGTCACCTCAAGGGAAATAGTGGAATCCAGCACTGGAACTAGAGCGATCAACTCCATATCACTGATAAGGCCCAACAAGACTGACTGGGGTCTACTGTTTCGCTTGTTTAAAGAGGGTGAGCCTGTCATTTTGTGGCAGGACTGGTGTTTTAGCAGTAACAGAATGATATGCTTTAGGATATTTCCTCTTTGTGAAAGGCACTAGTGGGCTAAAGAAAAGACTGCGTCCTGGTTAGGACAACATTCCTAGAGAGACTGCAAATTTGTATTACAGGTTAGTGCCTAGTTGAGCATCTCTATCATTTACTTATGCAAATTACCCTTGGGATTTGTCACCTCAATGGTAATAGGGGGAGAGAGATATATATATATATATATATATATATATATATATATATATATATATATATATATATATATATATATATATATATATATATATATATATATATATATATATATATATATATATATATATATATATATATATATATATATATATATATATATATATATATATATATATATATATATATCAGGTACACCTTACTGACAAGGTCCAGGAAGGTTGAAACTTAAGTAGGTTTTCTAGGAAGAATGTCCTACTGCCTTTCACAAAGAACAAATACTCTATAGCATATGTACTGGTTCTGCCAAAATAGCAGTCCAGCCACAGAAGCAGCCAACCTAAGATAGATGGATGTTGTTGTTGTTGTTGTTGTTGTTGTTGTTGTTGTTGTTGTTGTTGTTGTTGTTGTTGTTGTTGTTGTTGTTGTTGTTGTTGTTGTTGTTGTTGTTGTTGTTGTTGTTGTTGTTGTTGTTGTTGTTGTGTCTCATCAACAAGATGTAGTTGACTTCTATGGGTACTGTGAGCAAGGGGGCCAATGCTGGATTCCCTATTACCTTTGAGGTGACAAATCCCAAGGGTAATTTGCATATGTAAAGTGGCAGTCAGAGGCACTCAACTAGGAACAAAAGCACTGGACCCCATGCTCACAGCGCCTAGAGAGATCAGCTACACCTCACTGAGGAGGCCGAGACGTATGTTTGGGGTTGCCAAGCAATTGCCTGGCATTTTGAGGCAGGATTGCTGTTTTGGCAGGACCAGTATGATGTGCTTTAGGAAATTACGTCTCTGAGAAAGGCACCAATGGACTAAAAGAGATTACAACCTGGGTAGGACACCATTCCTAGACAGCCTGCAAAATTTGTATTGCAGGCTCCCTCCTAGTTGAGCGTCTCTGACTCTTGATATACATATGCAAATTAACATTGGGATTAGTCACCCCAAGCGTAATAGAGGGAAACCAGCTTAGGACCCCTTTCTCACAGTGCTTAGTGAGATGAGATGCACTTACTTAATGAAGTGCACCAAGGCAAAAATGTATATTTGGGGGCTTGCTAGTTTTCTTGCTCAGAAAGAGAGATTGTCTGGCATTTTGGGGTATGCAAATTTGTTCCTAGTTGAGAGTCTCATTCTACCACTCTGTGTATATAAATTACTTTTGGTCATTGGGGAATCCAACACTGGACCCCTTTGCTCACAGTTGCAGATAAAGAAAGCCCTCAGCATAATGGGGATATCCAGCACTCTCTTGCCTCTCTTTAGAGGGTCTTTGTCCATCAGTGTGTGCTTTACTCTGTCCATTTTGGAGCCCAAGATGAAGTGAAAAACTGCCCTTGTGATGGCTCTGCTGACTGTAGCCAGTGGGGGCCAAGCTTGGGCCGTGTACTGCAGAACAGGAAGTGTCTCATTCCGCAGCACCAGTATTTTCCCTTCGATGGTAAGGTCTCTGAGGCTCCATAATCCAATCAGTTGCCTGACATTGGCCAGTCTTTCCTCCCAGCTTTTCAGGGCCGTGCCTTCTCCACCAAACCAGATCTCCAGGATTTTAATGTGGTCCGCCTTGATGGGGAAGGGAAAAGGGTCAGAAGTCACACCCCACTGCCCAAAGAGCATTGTTTCCGACTGCCCGCAGTTGACTTTGGCCCCTGAAGCTTTGCTGAAGTTCTCACATGTATGAACGAGCGCTCTCACCAACTGACGGTATGCACAGATGGTTATGTCATCCATGTAGAGCGAGCACTTCACTTCTCTCTTTCCTCGTCCCTGAGAGGATAGGAAAGGGGTTAGTCTTCCAAACTTTCACCAGCACTGAGCTGAAAATATCAAGGTACATTAGGTTAACATATGAACAGAACATTTCCCCTAACCCGAACCTGTACAGCACATTGCCCATGAACTCATGGGAAACCCTGTCAAAAGCTTTCTCCTGGTCTAGGCAAACCAGGGCAGCCTTGACATTGTGATCCGTGATGTAGTGGATCGTGTCCCTAATTAGAGCAAGGCTAGCTGCTATTCTGCAACCTGGTATGCCGCAGGTCTGATCCGGGTGGATGATCTGTCCAATGACAGCCTTTAGCCTAGTGGCTAGTACCTTTGCCAAAATCTTGTAGTCCACATTCAGGAGAGAGATGGTCCTCCAATTTTTGAGATCGCATCTCTCTCCCTTATGTTTATACAAGATCGTTATCATGCCCTCTCTTAGCGTGGGGGGCATTCTGCCCTCCACCACCACAATCTCCTCGTGCAGCTCAAGCAGGTCCGAGCCAATGAGGTCCCACAGTGCTATGTCTAGCTCCGCTGGGAGACCATCACTGCCCGGGGTCCTGCCTCGCCTGGAGCATTTGGTGGCAGAGTGCAGCTCCCCCACTGTGAGAGGCGCATTCATGGCAGCCTGACCTGCAGGATCAATTATACCTGACAGGAACTTATCCGCTGCTTCCTTTTCTGTCTGTTTAGGGGAGTAGAGGTCTCTGTAGAAGTCAGTGACTACCTTTTTGACCCCTTCCTTCCCCTCTCGCAGTACTCCTTGGTTATCTCGCAGTTCACTCAGGGGTGTGTGGGCAGCGTGGAGTTTCCTGAAAAAGAAAGAATTACATTTCTCACCCCTCTCCAGGTTCTCCACTTTGGAACGGAAGAGGAATTGCCCGGATTCCTCCTCGAAGTGCCTTTTCAGGCTCTCCTTGGTCTCCTCCAGCTCCTCTCTCACGTCCCAATTGCAGAGTTGGAGGTCCTGCAGGGACTGCAGTTTCTTTTGCAGTCTCCTTAAGTTCCCCCTTCTCTCACACACCATAGTTCTTCCTTTTGCCTGAAAGAAACTGCGAATTTTAACCTTGGTTAACTCCCACCATTGGGATACATTGGGGAAGCGAGCTTTATCTTGTTGCCAAGACACATATGCACTATGCAGCTCATCCATTATCTCCCTCCTCTCTAAAAGGCTACAGTTCAGCTTCCAGGAGCCCAGGCCAGGAGGAAACCCTTTGCACAAGGCCCCTTGGAAGTGAATGGCCCTGCGGTCAGAGAAATAGCAGGAGATCATGGAGTGCTGCTTGTGCTGTATTGCTCGGGATGTGAACAGAAAGTCAATCCGGGAACGCTGTGAGCCATCGGGGCGGCTCCAAGTATAATTTATGGAGCCTGCCCCCATGGATCCCACAGTGTCCCGCAGGGATGCCTCAGTGACCATCTCCCTAAGCAGCCTAGATGATACATCTAGCTTGGCTTGGCTGTTGGAGCTCCGCCCCCCAATTGGGCAGTTAAAGTCCCCGCCTATCACTACTGCTCTGGAGGTCACTAGCTGGGTCCGCAGGCACTGGAGTAATTCCAGTCGCTGCTCCTTTTCAGGGGAGGCATACACGGTTATGAGCCTTACAGGCTCCCCTGCCCAGAAGCCATCTATGACAAGAAGCCTGCCGCAGACTAGCTCCTGGGCGGAGTCAGCTGTGAAATGCCCCCCCCCCCCAATCAGGATGGTAATGCCTGCAGACTTACAGCCGTTTCCCTCAGACCAGAATGACAGGCCATGGGACCACTGCCTACTTAGGTGACAGTAGGATTGGGAGAAGGGGATGGAGCATTCCTGCAGCTTATAAATGTCACATTTCTGTGAAGAAAGAAAGGTTAGGATGTTCTGTCTCCTAAACTGGTCCCTAATGCTCCTCACATTAATGGTAAATACTGATATTGATGCCATTAGATGGAAAAAAAAAGGTAGGTTAGTACAGACAGATACATCAATTACTGCTTTCTTCCTCTGTCTCTACCCCTCCTCCTCCTTGGTCTAAGATGTCCAAGGGGGCAAAAATCCCCTGTTCCCCCAGTTTATCAAGGAGGATGTCTGGGGCTTCCAAGTCCTCATCGCTCAGGCTGAGGAACTCGGATTCTGTTGCTGGTTCATCTGATGGGGTTAGCTCCTGCACCATCTGTTCCATCTGGACCTCTAGTTCTGCTTGTTCTAGAGGTGTTGGAAGGGCGGATGTCTGGGCCCTCTTCTGGACATTTTTGTTGGAGGGGCTCATCCCATCCTCTTCCTTCTTTCTTTTCCTTCTGGGCACCTTTTTCAGCTGTAAGCCCAGCGGTGTACCTGCAGGGGATGGAATAGGGGGAAAGGGGTCATGGGAGGGGTCTGCTGCAGCTTGGGAGAGGGTTAATGCTGCAGCAGGGAGGGGTAGGAGGACAGGGAGGGAGGGAAGCAGGGGGGGTTTTGGCAGCAGAGGGGGTTGGATTTGCTACCTCAGGTAGGGGAGGGAGGAGGATTGCACTGGCCTCCGGCAGAGCCAGTTTAGCCTTTGCAGGGATGGAGGATGCTGTGGTCTTACCCTTCCTAGGATTTGCTGTAGGAGGTGCCTTTCCTTTTGCCGGCAGGGTTGGGGGTGGTCCCAATTTCTGGAGCCCTTTCTCCACGGCTGCTGCATAGGTCTTGGTCCTTTGCTTGCAGTCCTTGTACATGTGGGATGCCTCACCAGAGATTGCAGCATGTCTTCCTTGGACAGTCCTTGGTTTCATGCCCTGACACTTTGCAGATCCTGCAGGCCATCTGTCTGCACTCTCTACCCTCGTGTCCCGGTTGGCTGCATTTCCTGCAGTTCTTCTGTTGGTCATGGTAGAAAAGTATTCCAGCAGAGTTACCCAGAGAAAAGCTTTGGGGCAGGTGCTGTAGTCCGTCTGCAGACTGTTGGGTTTAGTCTTAGCCGGACCACAAGTGACCATTTTCCTATCCAGAAGCCATACTTGTCTTTCATCTGTGTTGGCTCCCTTACGACTGTGCAGAAAAGTTTCAGAAATGTTGAGATGTCTCTTCCCGGTGTATGTGGGTTCCGTATTGAAACCGTCACCCGCCTCTCCTCTCTTTGAATCGGGCAATTGCCCACAAAGCGAGAGAGAGGGGATTTGGGCCTTGCCGCTTTGATCATCTCCCAGTACCTCTTGCATACGCTGATGGAGATGAAGGTGATATAAAAGAGACCAGCTGAGAGTTTCTGCTGCTGTGAAGCTGTGGTCCAAAATAATTTGTTTGCTGAAGGTCTCAGCATTCAGGTCTGGGGTTCTGCCTTCCATCTCTTTCAGCTTCAGCACGACGGTCTGCCGCATCGAAGGGTCCAGAGAGAGGAGATCCCCTTGGTGGCCTCTGCCCCATTGCTGGGGCCCGGAAGGCATACACCTTCAGAGCTCTGAACTGGCTTTCCTGCACTGCTTCTATCTTTAGGGGCTGGCTTACCCAGCTCCTTGCAGCTGGTTCCCAGCAAGTTGACTTCATTCTGTTGTGCTGCCTTGCTTTCAGCATTCTCGGCCTCCTTTTGGAGGTTGCTGGAGGCTGTGACAGCTGCCATTTTTTCCTTGTTTTTTTGAGAGGCATGGCTATGCAAATGTATGCAGATGAGCTCCCACAGTATTTTCCATTATGGGGAGGTTCTGTGATCCTGAACGAAGTGCTGCACAGGGATCGGCAGTGGAGCCTATGAAGTCTTCACCAGTTGTTCACAGCGTATTCTCCATTACTATGAATTCATCAATTAGGTGTAGTTTTTACAGTGTGGTTATTTGCTTGGAGCCTTAATTGCACCATACTTGGAGTGCACTGTCTTGTTTAACCAAAAGACCAAACAAGAAAACACCAAATGTACATTTCCACCTCATGTATAATGTGTTGTTAATATCTCTAGACACTGTGAACAGGGGTCCGATGCTGGATTCCCTTATTACCCTTGAGGTGACAAATCCCAATGATAATTTGCATATGTAAAGTGGCAGTCAGAGGCACTCAGCTAGGAACAAAAGCACTGGGCCCCTTGCTCACAGTGCCTAGAGAGATCAGCCCAACAAGGCCGAAACGTATGTCTGGGGTTGGCTGCTTCTCTTGAGAGAGAGAGAGATAGAGAGAGCGAGAGAGGGAGAGGGAGGGAGAGGGAGGGAGAGAGAGAGAGAGGGAGAGGGAGGGAGAGATGGAAAGAGAGAGAAAGAGGAGAGAGAAAAAGAGAGAGAGACACTGGCATTTTGTGGCAGGATTGCTGTTTTATCAGGACCATATTTTCTCACTGTGAAAGGTGCTAGTGGGTTAAAAAAGATTCTCCCCTGCATATAGCACTATTCCTAGAGAGCCTGCCCGAATTACTCTTCTGTCGCCTAGGTTTGTCCCTGCCCCACTCCTCCTCAAAACTCTCCAATGGCTGCCTATCAAACTCCGGATATCTTACAAAATCTTACTTCTCTCTTTCAAGACACTTCTCTCCTCTACTCCTTCTTACATCTCCACTCTGATCTCCCGTTATACCCCATCTCACCACTTACGTTCAGCCAATGATTGTCTTCTCTCAGCTCCTTTTGTGTCTACAGCCCTGTCACGTATCAAACCTTTTTCTCTCATTGCTCCATATCTATGGAATGCTCTACCATCCAACCTGCACCGCTGCACCTCTCTGATAACTTTCAAATCCCACTTGAAATTGCACCTCTTTGATAAAATCGCAGCATGCTAGAAGGCACTGATGTTGTACAATTAACTCTCTTATAAATTATTTACATTACTGATGTCCTCTATTATCATCAGAACTAGCACTGTATTCAGCCCCTGACCCTTATGTACTCTGTACGTCTCCCATTACCACTTTAGATTGTAAGCTTTAGGGCAGGGACCTCCAAACCAATGTTTCACTCTACAAAGCACCTATAACCCTGTATTGTTTAAACCCTGAAATTGTAAAGCGCTGCGTACACTTGTGGCGCTATATAAATAAACATATTAATTCATTCATTCATTCAAATTCATATTACAAGTTTGTGCCTAGTTGAGCATCTCTAACCATCACTTTGCTTATGTTAATTATCCTTGGGATTTGTCACCTCAATGGTAATAGGGGAATCCAGCACTGGACCCCTTGCTCACAGTAACTAGACAGACCTGATACACCTCCTTGAGAAGTCATTGAAAAGCCAAAATGTACATCTGGGGTTGACTGCTTCTTTTGTTCAGAATGAAATTGCTTAGCATTTGGGGGTAGAACAAATATGATGTGTTTTAGAATATTTTATCTCTGTAAAAGGCACTTGTGGGTTAAAAGAGACTGCACCCTGGGTAGGACACTATTCCTAGAGAGTCTGCAAATTTGTATTGCAGGTTTGTGCCTAGTTGAGCATCTCTAACTACCATTTTACATATGCAAATTATCATTGGGGTTTGTCACCTCAAAGGTAATAAGGGAAGCCAGCACTGGACCCCTGCTCACAGTGACTAGAGACATTAGCTACACCTTATAGATGAGGTGGAAATGTACATCTGGTGATGGCTTGTTGGTCTTTTGGCTAAGATCAAGTCTAGTACCTGCACAGGCAGGTAGCAGATGCCTGGGCAGGGGTGGCCTGCTGCACTTGGTCAGACGCTGGAGGTTAGGAGCAGAAAGCCCGAGGTACAGGGAGTGCGCTGCAAACACGTGCACATGGATACACATGAGCATCAGTGAAGCACTGCACAGCACTGTCTGGACTTTCTATTATTTATACACTTGTTCTGCCCCAGTCTTCTGGCTGGAGGCGGCAAATAATTTTTATAGTTCCAGCAAGGAGGCTGGGGCCTTAACATGACCTGCTAAATCACTGGGCACGTTTTTGCACAGATGATTTTGTTTTTGAGCACTTATGGAAGTACTTCATGGACACTAAGCACTTAAACACAGGAAATTGCCGCTGTGGGGCCAGGTTGGAAGACTCGCACTTTGGTGGGGGAGGTGAATTGAGGTGCCCTCGGGCCGCCCCTCCCCTTAAAGTTGCTGAGGCTCCTCTCTCCGGAGGGAGCTGAAGACAGAAGCCCTGGGGTAAAGATGCTGAGGCCGAAGACCCCAGAGTGAAAGCCCTCCTCGCCTCTCCGGAGAGAGGAGGAGACGCTAAACGGCCCCCCAAAGTATGGGCGAAGGGGGGCTGAAGACCGACCCGGCCCCAAGAACTACACAGAACTCACGAATGCATGGAATGGAAACTTCAAGAAGCACAGTAACAGACGGCACGCACATTGGGCTTATCAATACCATCTGGTGTTGGCTGTTTGTTTTGTTCAGAGAGGTATTTTCTGGCCTTTTTGTGGTTGGACTGCTGCTTTGGCAAGACCAGTATGATCTATTTTTGGATATTTATTGTTTGTGAAAGACACTAGTGGGCTAAAAGAGACTGCACCCTGGGTGGAACACTAGTCCTATGAGCCTGCAATACAAATTTGTATGGCAGGGTCCTTCCTAATTGAGCGTCTCCGACTCTTGATATATATATATATATATATATATATATATATGCAAATTACCCTTGGAATTAGTCACCCCAAGCATAATTGGGAAATCCAGCATTGGACCCTTTGCTCATAGGGCTTAGCGAGATTAGCTTCACCTCACTGAGTAGGCCCAACAAGGAGGAAACTTATGGCTGGGGTTGGCTGCTTCTCTTGTTCAGAGAGGAATTCCCTGGCATTTTGTGGTTGGACTGCTGTTAGGGTAGGATCAGTATGATATGCTTTAGGATATTTCCTCTCTGTGAAAGGCACTAGTGGACTATAAGAGGTTGCACCCTGGGTAGGACACCATTCCTAGACAGCCTGAATATGTTTCAACCTTGTTGGGCCTCATCAGTGAGGTGTAGCTGATTACTCTACACACTGTGAGCAAGGGGTCCAGTGCTGGATTTCCCTAATACCTTTGGGGTGACTGATCCCAAGGATAATTTGTGTAATGGACCCTCGGCCATTACTTGGAGGTTATTTGCGAAGCTGTGGAAGACCTCCACCTAGAAAGACTTGTAACAGGCCGTGGAGCAGTCCTCGGCAGTGTAGTTGGGGTTACACGAAGAACAGCTCCTCCAAAAGAATGGATTCACATGTATAACGGGCCACTGGCCGTTACATGGAACTTGGAGTTGTAGAGAATCAACTATTTCCAAAAGACTGAGATCCACAAACTAAAAACGGGCTGTAGGCTGGCTGCCGTGTGGGGCAACATGTTCAAAAAACCCCACAGACTTTACATAGGAGAGTAGGCAGCTTCCTGATTGGCCGAATCCCTGGGTGACAAGTTTAAAGGTCCCCCATAGAGTTAACATTGGGGAAAGTGGGCGGTCCAGGGATTGGCCAGTTAGCTGCCCGCCCAAAGCTTCTGATTGGCCAGGATGGCCATGACGAACTTGGCCAGGATTGGCCATCTGATTCCAGGCTCCTGATTGGCCAGGGGTTGAAGCGGAATATTCAAAGATGCTTCAACCCTCTGGCCATTGTTTGAAATGTGTATTAGAGTCCCTCAGGCCTTTGTCCTAGTGTTTTCCCCTCCTCAGTCCCTTTGTCTAAATAATGTAATCATGTCTGGCCCTTTGTATTATGTTTAAACCATATGTCACTGTCCTTTGTCTGGTATTATATCCTGATGTGGTTCACTTCACTGTGAAGTTTGTGAAATAAAGTGTGTTAGTTTTGAACTTCAGCCGTGTCCTGTCTCTTTGTCGCTGGGTGGTATCAAGGGTCTCCTTTTGGCCCCCATCCTAGGAAGGAGCTCTGTGAGAATGACCGATGAGGCTACCTGCTTGTAGCCCACCTCAGGAGAGAGAGACCCTGAAAGATGGCCTGAGTCCATCCGCAGGCTTAGGTACCCGTTACAATTTGCATATTCAAAGTGTGAGTCAGGGGTAATAGGGGAATCCAGCATTGGACCCCTTGCTTACAGCGCCTAGAGAGATCAGCTACACCTCACTGACGAGGCCCAACAAGGCTGAAACGTACGTCTGGGGTTGGCTGCTTCTATTGTTCAGAGAGGAATTGCGTGGCATTTTGTGGCAGGACTGCTGTTATGGCAGGACCAATATAATGTGCTTTAGGATGTTTCCTCTCTGTGAAAGGCACTTGTGTGCTAAAAGAGCCTGCACCCTGGGTAGGACACCATTCCTATAGATACTGCACCCTGGGTAGGACACCATTCCTATAGAGACTGCACCCTGGGTAAGACACCAATCCTATAGAGCCTGCACCCTGGGTAGGACACCATTCCTATAGAGACTGCACCCTGGGTATGACACCACTCCTATAGAGACTGCACCCTGGGTAGTACACCACTCCTATAGAGACTGCACCCTAGCTAGGACACCATTCCTATAGAGACTGCACACTGGGTAGGACACTATTCCTATAGAGACTGCACACTGGGTAGGACACTATTCCTATAGAGACTGCACCCTGGGTATGACACCACTCCTATAGAGACTGCACCCTGGGTAGTACACCACTCCTATAGAGACTGCACCCTAGGTAGGACACTCCCCTCCCTCCTGCCCTGGTTACACACCTTACCCTCACTCCCCTCCCTCCTGCCCTGGTTACACACCTTACCCTCACTCCCCTCCCTCCTGCCCTGGTTACACACCTTACCCTCACTCCCCTCCCTCCTGCCCTGGTTACACACCTTACCCTCACTCCCCTCCCTCCTGCCCTGGTTACACACCTTACCCTCCCTCCCCTCCCTCCTGCCCTTGTTACACACCTTACCCTCACTCCCCTCCCTCCTGCCCTGGTTACACACCTTACCCTCACTCCCCTCCCTCCTGCCCTGGTTACACACCTTACCCTCACTCCCCTCCCTGCTGCCCTGGTTACACACCTTACCCTCACTCCCTTCCCTCCTGCCCTTGTTACACACCTTACCCTCACTCCCCTCCCTCCTGCCCTGGTTACACCTCACCTCCCCTCCCTCCTGCCCTGGTTACACACCTTACCCTCCCTCCCCTCCCTCCTGCCCTGGTTACACACCTTACCCTCCCTCCCCTCCCTCCTGCCCTGGTTACACACCTTACCCTCACTCCCCTCCCTCCTGCCCTGGTTACACACCTTACCCTCACTCCCCTCCCTCCTGCCCTGGTTACACACCTTACCCTCACTCCCGTCCCTCCTGCCCTGGTTACACACCATTCCCTCACCCCTACTCCTGCCCTGATTGCACACCTTACCCTCACTCCCCTCCCTCCTGCCCTGGTTACACACCTTACCCTCACTCCCGTCCCTCCTGCCCTGGTTACACACCATTCCCTCACCCCTACTCCTGCCCTGATTGCACACCTTACCCTCACTCCCCTCCCTCCTGCCGTTGTTACACACCTTACCCTCACTCCCGTCCCTCCTGCCCTGGTTACACACCATTCCCTCACCCCTACTCCTGCCGTTGTTACACACCTTACCCTCACTCCCCTCCCTCCTGCCGTTGTTACACACCTTACCCTCACTCCCCTCCCTCCTGCCCTGGTTACACACCTTACCCTCACTCCCCCACCTCAGTCTGGTCACACCTTCCAGGTGAGCGCTACTCCCAGACCAGGAAACTACAGTTCCCAGCATGCACCGCTCTGGCCCCTGTACGCATGCTCAACCAGACGTGGCAGCCGGTGATGGCTCCTGCCAGGCGCTGCTGGGGAAGGAAGATGCTGCTGCTCCCGCTCCTGGTGAGTTCTCCAGCCCCACTGACAGGGGCCCGGACCGAGAAGGGACTGGGAGGGGTGTGTGACAGGGGTACGACGGGGGCGCGGAACCGATATGGGGACGAAAACAAAGTTTTATTTGGAATGGAGCTAGAAACTTGGATTATTCAGCAACACCTTCAGGCTCCTAAGTACCTCTCATAGTACTAACTACTCCCTTCAGACGCCTAACTACCCTTCATAGTACTAACTACCCCCTTCAGACGCCTAACTACTCCTCATAGTATTATCTACCCACTGCAGGCTCCTAACTACCCCTCATAGTACAAACTACCCCCTGCAGGCTCCTAACTATCCCTCATAGTACTAACTACCCCCTGCAGGCGCCTAACTACCCCTCATAGTATTATCTACCCACTGCAGGCTCCTAACTACCCCTCATAGTACAAACTACCCCCTGCAGGCTCCTAACTATCCCTCATAGTACTAACTACCCCCTGCAGGCTCCTAACTACCCCTCATAGTACTAACTACCCCCTGCAAGCTCCTAACTACCCCTCATAGTACTAACTACTCCTTCAGGCGTCTAACTACCCCTCAAAGTACTAACTACCCCCTGCAAGCTATTATCTATCCCTTGGAGTACTAACTACCCCCTTCAGCCACCTAAGTACCCTTCGTAGTATTATCTACCCCATGCAGGCTCATAACTATACCTCATAGTACTAACTACCCCCTGAAGGCTCCTAAATACCCCTCATAGTATTAACTAACCCCTGCAGGCTCTTACCTACCCCTCATAGAACTAAATAACCCCTGCAGGCTCTTACCTACCCCTTACAGTACTATCACCCCCCTTCAGGCTCCGATCAACCCCTCACAGTATTTACTACCTCTACAGTGCCTATACTAACTCACATGGTACAAACACTTCCTCATATGATCCTAACTACCCCTCATAGTGCGAACTGCCCCTACAATGCCTATCCTAACTAATTCCAACACGTCTAGCTACTTCTCACAGTCCTAATTACCACCTTCCATCATAATGCGCCACTACTGTGCCCTCCTGTCCTGATGTGAGTTTACCCGCCATGCCCAATTGTACTATAGTGTGACCTCAGACTACCCCCTACTGTGCCCCTCTGCTCTACTGTGTGATTTCTGGGTACTCCTACCCTGTATCCTATAGTGCATGTGTTCTCAATCGCACAGCGTAAGCCCCAGATCCTGCAATGTGTGCCCTAACAGCTGTAACTCCTGCAGTGCCAGTCTTAACCCCTGAATGCCTAGTCCTCCCCTCTCTAATGTTGTCTCTGAACATGCCAGTCCTTGCTTATATAATGCCAGCGCTATGTCCCATTGTGGCAGTTCACACGTTTATATTCCCCAGTAAAGTGCCAGTTATTATTTATCTAATGCCACCCGCACTTCTCATGACTTCACATGCCCACTGCCCCATAGGGTCTGTTTTACTTGGAAGAACTGGAGGAGTTATGGAGATAACCAAGTGCTCCATGTGGGGCAAATTAACATTCCCATCCATTTGAAAGTGGCTTTTTAACCCCTTGAATGCAGGAGAGGTATCCCAACCCTTTGTCTTGAAGACCACTTTTGCTTACAAGGGGTTAAAAGCTCCATTTGCACCCATGGGAATGTTTATGCATCCCCTAGCATGTAGTTGGCTTGCCCCAGAATTACTCCAGTTCTTAATAAATCAGCCCCTTGTGTGACATTACTTTTAGAACTTTTGGGGGATATTTCAACACCTGAGTTGTCATCAACCCTTTGAGTGCCAAATGGTTATCCAGTGTTACTGTAAAGCAATGTTTTGGATATTCCTCTGCTAATCAAAGGGTTAAACGCATCACCTTCCTAGAGCCCTTGGCACAAGTAGATTTGAGTCTTGCCATGTCCCCGTGCGCTGGATGACATGCTAGGGGGCATGGCTGTTTTAGTGACTGTATCTGCTGACTGTACTCACAAGTCCTCGCGTCCCTACCTGCCACCTCTGCACCTCCCACAATTCTTTACACAGTAGTTCTACATTAAAGGATGTGCCTTGGGGCCGACCGTAGGGTTAATATGGGGATTCAGAGGAAATCCTGCTTTGTGTGTGTGTGTGTGTGTGTGTGTGTGCTTACAAGCAGGTCTGTACATTACGTAGGATATGTCCTGTATATTACTTAAAACAGAGCTTTTTAAAATGTTTGCTGCCGGGGGGGGGCTTTTAGTATTAACCAAAATCTCTATAGAAACCTATCAATTATTTAATTCCCTAAATGCTAGAAAGGTCTCTAATGCAGGGCTTCACAATGTTAACCTAGTGTCAGTACCAAATGTATTTGCACGCTTGTTGATACTGGTAATTTAAGGTAATTGTATTGTTCCCTGATCCGTTATCAGTGAAACTTGTTCTGTGTAACACGTGGAACTACTTCAGAGCACCCTGGCATTCCACGGGCCAATGTTTGATAACCACTGACATCTAAATGGTTATATATTTCTATTACACAGAATAAATCTGAATCATCCTGTATATCACATACAATACAGTGCTGCTGAATAAATTGACACTATATAAATTAATAATAATATATGTATATATAATCTTGTATGTTACATAAGATTCATCCATATCATCCTGTATTTTACATTGACAATATCTTGTATATTACATAGAATACAGCTGTATAATCCTGTAGGATATATAGAGTAAATCCATATAATCCAGTATATTGCATACAATTCATGTGTGTGTGTGTTGCGTAGTATAAAACGGCCTAGTCTTGTATATGCATAAAATGAATCCTGTATTTTAAATCCTATATATCCTATATACAGAGGTAGCAGTACTTATTGCCCATGATTCCTCTCTCTTATCTATAACTTTGTCTGAAGTAAAGAGGATTCCCATGCAAGTTAAATGGAAGTTGGTTATCAGATCAAGATGGCTTAGGTCAGAAAGACTGCAGTTAAAGGGATAGTAATACTTGAAATTCAAACCATTTAATTCTGTAGATATTTACAAAATAAACTAATTGCGCCATTTCCGATCTCCCAAACCTTTATGGTTTGGGAGATATAAGTCTGCAAAGTCCCCCCTTCCCTCCACTTGTGCTGACGTCAGCTTTAAAACTTACAGACGGAGCTCGCAGTCCATAGACCATCCTGCGGCTCTTCAGCAGAGCAGTGATCGCGGTAGTTACAAAGAAATACTTCATTTGAACGGTCTATGTGTGCCTGGTTTGCAAGCACACGTTGTAGACCGTTCAAATGAAGTATTTCTTTGTAACTACCGTAATCACGGCTCTGCTGAAGAGCCGCAGGATGGTCTATGGACTGCGATCTCCTTCTGTAAGTTTTAAAGTTGACGTCAGCCCAAGGGGAGGGAAGGAGAAACTTTGCAGACTTATATCTCCCAAACCATAAAGGTTCGGGAGATCGGAAATGGCGCAATTAGTTTATTTTATAAATATCTACAGAATTAAATGGTTTGAATTACAAGTATTACTATCACTTTAAAGGGATAGCAATAGATCGTTACCAAAGCAGCTCAGTTTGTTCATCATAAGCAATAATCATACCTGGAAACTCTCCGGATTTGCGCCGGAGACTCCGGTTCTGACAGAGCTTTACCGGGTCTCCGGGGCAGAGGCTGATTCCTCCGGATGTGGGGAGTTTCTATTGAAACTCTACCCACTTCTGCTGTTTCTCCCGGTGTTCCTCCTTCCCCAGCCTTCTGCATGACACCTTTAAGCCCTGCCCCCCAACTTGCATCAAGCCACGCCCATTTTGGGCGCAATTCGAGTCATTATTGTCACCCCCTGCTGCACCAGAGGACTCCCCTCCAGGTAGAACTCAATTCGAAGTTCCCAGGTATGGCAATAATAATTCTGTCTGCTGCTCTTATTGTCCAAAACTGTACAATTCCGATGTTATTTTAAGTAGACATTACCCTTCCTGCCACTATTCCTGTTCTAACGCCACCACCTTCTCTTAGATCGCTTGATTGGACAGATCACAACGAGGGACAATCTTCCCTCAGTCAGTATAAGGAAAAACCAGCCATCCTTGTCGAAGGAGGGTAGGTTTTTCCTAACTGAATATTGTCTCTCTTTGTGATCCGCTGTCAGATCTCGTAATAAAATGCTGACTTCGGGGAAAAAGGGCGGGGGGGGGGGTAAACCTGTGCATAAAATAAAATCGTAATTGTACAGTCTTGGACAATAAGAGCAGCAGCCGCCAGTATTACAATGAACAAACTGAGCTGCTTTGGTAATGTTCTATTACTATCCCTTTAAAGGGATAGTAATGTTTCATAATAAAAGCAGCTCTAATTAATCATCATAGTATTTGGACCTTGGAGAGTGTTATTTCAGTTCTGTCAGAGTTGTAGTACAAGAGTAATTCAATGATAAAGTATCCCCCTCTCTCCCCTTTTACTGA
Source organism: Rhinophrynus dorsalis (assembly GCA_037306005.1). Taxonomy (NCBI): domain Eukaryota; kingdom Metazoa; phylum Chordata; class Amphibia; order Anura; family Rhinophrynidae; genus Rhinophrynus; species Rhinophrynus dorsalis. Next base: position 255,046,790 of record CM074725.1, read on the forward strand.
TGTAACACTGCTCAGCCAGATCAGAAGGGAGGTACCCAGGTAGACTGCAGAGAGGGACAATCTTTAATTAAGATAAGGGAAAAACCTGAAAGACTTGTCAAGGGGGGCAGGGCTTTCATTGTTCTCACAGTAAGAAGATTGTCCCCTTCTGTTATCTGTCTGGTGTATGGACTGCATTCCACATCTGAGAAGAGATGGCTTACACTAGGTAAAAGGGGCGGGAGGGAAACTTTGCTTGTGAATATCTCTCAAACCATAAAGGTTTGAGAGATAAGACTTACATCGTTCTTCATGTTTTTTTAATGCCTACAAAATAAAATAAAGATAAAACAAAGTATTACTATCCCTTTAAGGACTGCTACATCACTATTACACTGAATACATCCTGCCTTTGTGTTCTTATAGGGGAAGCAACACCTTCAGCTTACTATGGCCAGCAAATCCTAATGGACCCCTTGATTTTTTTCCCTTGATTTAAGCGATTACATCATGAATCGGTGTTTGTCATGTCCACTGAGGTGAGACAAAAAACAAAAAGTCTCGCACCTTCATTGAGGAGGACATGACCGTTACTAGCAGGACCACAGGACACAAACTTTGCCTTGATTAGGATTATTTATTAATCTTAATAACTTTAAACCTTTTTCTAGAGAAAAGCTGTCCACTACAGTGAGCAGATTTTGAAAGCTGTTTCAAAATCATCCAAGTTATTAGGTTGTAGTGTCCATTTAAACAGAAGAGCACTTTGGACTGTTCACAGGTTTCTAAAAGTTTCCAGACCATGTTATCTTTTGAAATATGCAGTGCTGTCTGGTGTTTTTATCATCAGGCCAGGGGAAGCAATTTTCCATTGCACTTCCTACTTTACTCTCTTTATTACACAGTAGGTACAGTCACCTGACCAGGAAGTGAAAAGTGCATAGACAAATGGCTTCCCCCAGCTTCTGAAAAATTGTTCTTGTAATCTCAAAAGTTCTCATTGTACGCGAACACCTTTACCTGTGAGCATTGCAAAATGATGGATTGTAGACCAGTCTAACACCCAAAGGGTTAATAATGCAAGGCCTTAAAGACTTCTAGCACATACCTGCCAACTGCCTATTTGCTTGTTCTTGGCTTCAGAATTTAAATGTAGCCATATGTGCTTGTCATTAAAAGGGTAATGGGTTATAAACGTTCCACATGTAAATGTTTCTTATTCATATGATTTTGTGTAGTATTTAGGTGCAGGTAATGCCTGTGTTGTTGTCCGTGTGTATGTATCAACATGCAGGCATTAAAAATATACCACGACTCAACTGTGTTATAGGGGAGAACAAAATATTCACATTTATTTAACTGGGGATTTTAACTCTCAGTGCATTGTAGACCTCTAGGCTTCGAGGGGTTAAAAGCCACATTTAAATCAATGGGGAATCTGGAAGGTTTTATTTGTTCCCTATGGTACATTTGATCTGCCTCAGAATTACTTCTTTTATCATATCTTTTTTACAATATTGTACATGTTTTGAGCCAATGTTAATCTATATAGATATGCAGTTTAACCAGACATATGATATGAAACCTGTGTGAATGATGGAGAGGGGGCCGTTATCACCTCCTGGTAAAGTACTAATCATATTAGGTTGTGATGGCAACTGTGCTGCTATCACCTGCTGGTAAAATGGTAGATCATATTAGGATGTGATTGAAAAGGGAACATTATCACCTGCTGGTAAGGTACTAGATCATATTAGGATGTGATTGAAAAGGGGAACATTATCACCTGCTGGTAAGGTACTAGATCATATTAGGATGTGATTGAAAAGGGAACATTATCACCTGCTGGTAAGGTACTAGATCATTTTAGGATGTGATTGAAAAGGGAACATTATCACCTGCTGGTAAGGTACTAGATCATATTAGGATGTGATTGAAAAGGGAACATTATCACCTGCTGGTAAGGAACTAGATCATATTAGGATGTGATTGAAAAGGGAACATTATCACCTGCTGGTAAGGTACTAGATCCTATTGGGATGTCATGGAGAGGGGAACATTATCACCTGCTGGTAAGGTACTAGATCATAATAGGATGTGATAGGGAGGGGACCATTATTTCCTGGTAGTAAGGTACTAGAACATAGAAGAAAAAAAAAGCTCACAGTGCTAAATCACCATAATATTCACATGTAATAAATTAAATTAGAAAAGGACCAAGTGAATGAAGTATAAATAGCAGCAAAGAATGAGAGGATTCTCCAGACACCCAAGTGTTAGGCCGAAGCCTAAAGTGCAAACACAAAACAGACCTGCGCTTCTCCGTACAAGCTGTGCAATTGTGTCCCCAGTATCGGGCATATATTATATAATTGTGTTATATAACATGAGGATTGTGTTCCATAATTTGGCTAAAGTATGCATGAGCTTGCCCACCTCGTCACGGTACCCCAATATCAGCCAAGTCCAAATACAATTCACATAATTGCACATTGTATGGAGGAGTGCAGGTCTGTTGATGTGATGAGTAGGGGACCGATATCACGTGCTGGTAAGGTACTAGACCAATTAGGATGTGATTGTGAGGGGCCAATTATAGCCTCATGGTGAGGTACTAGATCACATTAGGATGTGATTGAGAGGGGACAGTTATAGCCTTATGGTAAGGTACTAGATCATATTAGGATATGATTATGAGGGCATCATTATATCCACATGGTAAGGCACTAGATCATATTAGGATGTGATGGAGAGGGGACTGTTATCACCTGCTGGTAAGGTACTAGACCATATTAGGATGTGACTGTAAGGGGACGGTTATAACCTCAGTGTGATGTACTAGATCATATTAGGATGTGACTGTGAGGGGACAATTATAACCTCACAGTAAGGTACTAGATCATATTAGGATGTGACTGTGAGGGGACAATTATAACCTCACAGTAAGGTACTAGATCATATTAGGATGTGACTGTGAGGGGACAATTATAACCTCACAGTAAGGTACTAGATCATATTAGGATGTGACTGTGAGGGTACAGTTATAACCTCACAGTAAGGTACTAGATCATTTTAGGATGTGACTGTGAGGGGGCGATTATAACCTTACGGTAAGGTACTAGATCATATTAGGATGTGACTGAGGGGGCGATTATAACCTCACAGTAGGGTACTAGATGTTATTAGGATGTGACTGTGAGGGGACAATTATAACCACAGTGTGAGGTGCTAGATCATATTAGGGTGTGACTGTGAGGGGACGATTATAACCTCACGGTAAGGTACTAGATCATATTAGGATGTGACTGTGAGGGAATGATTATAACCTCAGTGTGAGGTACTAGATCATATTAGGATGTGACTGTGAGGGGACGATTATAACCTCACGGTAAGGTACTAGATCATATTAGGATGTGACTGTGAGGGGACGATTATAACTTCAGTGTGAGGTACTAGATCATATTAGGATATGACTGTGAGAGGACAATTATAACCACAGTGTGAGGTGCTAGATCATATTAGGATGTGACTGTGAGGGGACAGTTATAACCTCACAGTAAGGTATTGGATCATATTAGGATGTGACTGTGAGGGGACGGTTATAACCTCACTGTGAGGTACTAGATCATATTAGGAAGACTATGCGAAAACTAGATCCCATGTTAGTAAAGTCTGTGCAACACTGGTGTAAGTAAAGGTTATCCAGCCCCAATTTCTGTGACTTGGCGATCCTCACTTGTGCTGATCACTGGCAGTCCTCAGCAGTGAAGAGGTTAATCCTGCTGGCCTTATCTCTCGTGCAGTGTTAAGATAATCCATCCTCTCCCAGTTCTCTTCCTGGGAGAGGCGCTAGTGCATTGCCGGGAGGACTGTTATAATAAATCTGGCCCAGCGACAGACACGGACCATAATGCATTGTGCTCTTACCCAGGAGTGAGGTTCAGTCCTGTTATACACCCTGCTGGCTGCAGTATGTGTTCCTGACATGAAACAGAATAATGTGGCTTCTGTGTTAAGACAGACCGGAGCAATTCTGGAGGAAACCATTTGTCCTGTAGGGGAGACACAAACATTTAATCGATTTCATATGGGGCCTGGAAGCTAGTAATGGAGAGGTGTGCAAAGCAGTGGGTTGGACACAGCTCTAGCAATCAAGGGGTTAAAAGCTCCATGGATTTTTTTATTTTTATTTGTCTTCTGTGGTGATGCATCAGCATGAAGATGTATAACCCTTTGAGTGCCGGAGGGAAGCAATGCGTTTGATATCCGTCCGGCACTCAAAGGGTTATGGCACATTTTTTTTTTTTACCTAAAATTGCTCATCTTTCATGTGTGCAAATGGCCCCATGTTGTTCCACTTAATAAAGGGAATTTGTATAATTTTTGCCCCCTGTGGTGCAGTTGGGTTCTACTAATTCCTATTACTACGTCATCTTCAATAAGTCTAAGGCCGGCTGGGCAATAAGAGGCCTCTAGCTCCCATCATCTCCCATAATCCTCAGTCAAGAGCTGGATGTGGATGATGGGAGCTGAAGTCCAACAACTGCTCTACAGCGCCTATCCCCCCAGTCTAAAGGGACATAAATCTCTATGTGAAATTTGGAGAATTCCCCTTTAACGTATCCCCTGCTGAACTGGAAATACATGTTGAAGCAATTTCAGCCAAAGGAATTTATAAAACAGAATGTGACCTCCCTCACCCAGAATGCTTCTTGCTTATTTCCAGTATACATTAATTTACACAGGCCTAGCAAATGGCTTGGAGTCACTAAAGGCTGACAAAGAAAAATAAAGCCTCGTTTACTGATTAACACTCACTTTCATTTTATCTTTGAGTTAAAGTGTTAGTAACGCCCAAAAAAAGTTTTTGCATTTAGAAGAGCTTAAAAAGCTGAGCTAAATGCAAAAAAACTTATCTCTCAAACCGCTATGGTTTAAGAGATACAGGCGTTTAAAGTTTGATCTCTCCTACTGACAGTTGTAAAGCCGTCAGCAGGAGATTCGTGTCGGTCGACACGGAGGCGCTTGAGAAGTGCCGAGATCTCGTTACTTACAAGGAATACCAGGCACGCGTTTTAGACCATTCCAATGAAGGGATTCCATGTAAGTAACGAGATCCCGGCACTTCTCAAGCGCCTCCGGGTCGACCGACACAAATCTCCTGCTGACAGCTTTACAGCTGTCAGTAGGAAACAGTGAACTTTAAACGCCTGTATCTCTTAAACCATAGCGGTTTGAGAGAGATGTTTTTTTTGCATATAGCTCAGCTTTTTAAGCTCTTCTGAATGCAAAAAAACTTTTTTTGGACATTACTAACACTTTAACAAAGTAACTTGTGTGGCAAACAGAACACTGACTTGTGAGCGGTACCTATGTAACGTACAGGATCACCTGAGTCACTAAAGCAGCGATTCTCAGTGTAAAGGTTCATTTTGGTTGGAGCTGACCAGGAGGGATCTGATCTTTGAACGATCAGATTGCTGGTTGCTCCTACACGTGCCAAATCCCTGAAATCTGATTGCCTGTGTGTGACGGCCAGAGTCGCCAATTTGGTCAGCCGACTTGATTTATACAGCTCCTACGCACTGTGCTAACCAGCCAATGCGGTCGATTCCGACCAGACTGGACTGAATCGCCAGTGGAATCACACCAGCATTGCATGTTTTCAGAATCTCCCTGCTTGATTACAGGTATATAATGAGTAGCTCAGTGATTGCAATTAATGCAACTGTGCTTAAAGTGATAGTAATGTCTAAAAAAAACTTTTTTGCATTTAGAAGAGCTTAAAAAGCTGATCTAATTGCAAAAAAAGTATCTCTCAAACCGCTATGGTTTAAGAGATGCGGGCGTTTAAAGTCTGATTTCTCCTACTGACATTTGTAAAGCTGTCAGCAGGAGATCCGTGTCGGTCGTCACGCTGGCGCTTGAGAAGTGCCGAGATCTCGTTACTTACACGGAATCCCTTCATTGGAATGGTCTAAAACGTGTTCCTGATCACCAGGCCTGAACACTAGGCACACATTTTAGACCATTCCAATGAAGGGATTCCATGTAAATAACGAGATCTCGGCACTTCTCAAGCGCCAGCGTGTCGACCGACACGGATCTCCTGCTGACAGGTTTACAGCTGTCGGTAGGAGAAATCAAACTTTAAACGCCTGTATCTCTTAAACCATAGCGGTTTGAGAGATACGTTTTTTGCATTTAGATCAGCTTTTTAAGCTCTTCTAAATGCAAAAAAGTTTTTTTTAGACATTACTAACACTTTAAACCGGAACTTTCATCAACGTTACCGTTAGCCCCAAATCATTAATACATTAGCGTTATACATATAAATACTTGTAAATTGCAGAGGAAAATAAAACTGGTTCGGCAGACGGGCAGCGAGGAACAGCGCAGACATCTTGCAGAGACGGCATCTCTGAGTCTGTGCAGTCCGCCCCCTTCTGGCGAGTTGGAAGCCTTGTGCTTTAAAGGGATAGTAATACTTTATTATTACTATCCCCCATATTGTAGGTATTTGCAAAATAAGTTAATAGCCCTCAGGTTCATCTCTCAAACCTTTATGGCAAAGTTCCCCCCTCCCTCCCCCTTCCCTGAAGTCAGCGTTGTACTGACTGCAGGGATATCCGGTCTGACTTTCATCATGCGGCTCTGCAGCAGAGCCGCGATCGCATTAGTGGCAAGGAATTATTTCACTGAAACGGTCTTCTACCTGTGCTTGCAAACCAAGCACAAACCAAGCACATGTAGAAGACCGTTTCAGTGAAATAATTCTTTGTCAATAACGGGATCTCGGCTCAGCTGCAGAGCCGCAAGCCTGTCGTACGACAGACTTCCCCTGCAGTCAGTACAACTCTGACTTCAGGGAAGGGGGAGGGAGGGGAAAACTTTGACTTTGGTTATCTCTCAAACCATAAAGGTCTGAGAGATGACACTGGGGGCTATTAAATTATTTTGCAAATACCTACAATATGGGGGATAGTAATAATAACGTATTACTATCCCTTTAACCCTTTGAGTGCAGGAGGGGTACGGAACACATTGCAAAGCAGTGCGTTCCGTACCCCTCTGGCACTCAAAGGGTTAAGGCACCAGAATGGACGGACAGCTCAGCAGAAGAGAGCACCTACAGCAAAATCCCAGTTGGCACCTGCCAGCCGAAACATCTATTTCTTACTTATGCCGGACTTATACTGCAGACTACAAGTATTTATATGTACATCGCTAACATATTAAGGATTTGGGGCTGACTGTAAAGTTCCGCTTCAAGTAGGAGATTCTGAAAACCTAACCTGTTGGTGTATCCCAAGAGGCTGGAATTGAGAATCGCTGCTGTAAGAAAAAATAGAAATCATTTATTAATGACTATCACTTTCTTGAGCGTTCTGTGGAGACTGACTGTTGCTATAAAACCAGACAAAATACAGTCCCTATTGTGATGTTCTGGAAGACGCCTTCGTAGGCCGCAGTGTAGATACGTTTTCCACCCTGCAGTCTCCAGCCGCGAGCATCAGACGCATTTTTCAGTCTGAAGATTTATTTGCCAAAAATAAATATATTTTCTGTTGAATAATCCTGGATACAGCTCTTCTGAAATAAGTTCTTTTATTATTAACTTGGGAATCTATAAGCACTGACAATGTCTCCCCTGTATATGGGATATAATCACATATTATGCCATCTGCGTAGACCTGTTATTACTTGCGACTTAAAGGGATAGTAATACTTTATTATTACTATCCCACATATTGTAGATATTTGCAAAATAAGTTAATAGCCCCCAGGTTCATCTCTCAAACCTTTATGGTCTGAGAGATAACCGAAGGCAAAGTCCCCCCCCCCCCTTCCCTGAAGTCAGCGTTGTACTGACTGCAGGGGAAGTCTGTCGTACGACAATCAGGTGGCTCTGCAGCTGAGCCGAGATCGCGTTAGTGACAAAGAATTATTTCACTGAAATGGTCTTCTACATGTGATTGGTTTGCAAGCACACGTAGAATACCGTTTCAGTGAAATAATTCTTTTTCTTTTCCTCCAGACCGAAAACCAAGTCGTGTACTTTGAAGGCGGTTATTACGATTTCTTGGTGCTACTATAGAAGGAAAAGTAACCTTTGGTTGTTGGAGGCTAAAACGTCCATCATTCCCATCCAGCTATTGTCTCCTATATGCTGCTGGAGAGCCACAGTTTCCCTGTGTTACGGGAATAGACTGAGTAAACTACGCAATGCGTTTGACACCCTGCTGGATCTGAAAGGACAAATGGTCTTTGTTGTACTAAGACTAATATTTGACCTTTGCGTTTGCTTTTCCTAAGTGTGCAGACAGCCATGTTCCTGAGCTACTCTTTGCTTACTTTTATTTACAGTGTCTTGCAATGAGTGACACAATTAAGTGACAATATTCTTATTGGTCTAGTCAGGGATACAAGGGGTTTTAATCTGATCTCTGAGAGCTATCACCGGTATTATAATATCTTTGTAGTATCACCTATATAAACCTGTTATGTATTTACAATATAAGTTAATTGACCCCTACTGTGTACTCATATATTTTGGTTCAAATGTATGTCATACTCTGTAAATATAAATACAGTCTTATTCTAGCTTTGTTTGTTAACCCATGCCTGAAGAAGGGACCTTAGTGTCCTGAAAGGGATAGTAATACTTCGTTTTAGCTTTATTTTATTTTGTAGTCATTAAAAAAACATGAAGAATGCTATAAGTCTTATCTCTCAAACCTTTATGGTTTGAGAGATATTCACAAGCAAAGTTTCCCCTCCCGCCCCTTTTACCTAGTGTAAGCCATCTCTTCTCAGATGTGGAATCCAGTCCATAGACCAGACAGATAACAGAAGGGGACAATCTTCTTCCTATGAGAACAATGAAAGCCCTGCCCCCCTTGACAAGTTTTTCAGGTTTTTCCCTTATCTTAATTGAAGATTGTCCCTCTCTGCAGTCTACCTGGGCACCTCTCTGACTGAGCAGTGTTACATCAGTAAAAGGGGTGGGAGGGGGATACTTTATCATTGAATTACTCTTGTACTACAACTCTGACAGTATTGATATAACACTCTCCAAAGTCCAAATACTATGATGATTAATTAGAGCTGCTTTTATTATGAAACATTACTATCCCTTTAAAGCTTGCACTTATATCCTCAGTTAGCCATTAAAAGGTATCGCCTTTATACCACTCTTGTGACTTTTTTGCTACACTGAATCCTATCTACTCCACTGGCTAACACGGTACCATATTTTTTTCTATGTACAGCTTGGAAGAAAGGAAGGATATGATAGAAACCTTTAACTATATTAACTCTACAGACGAGTGAATGGGGGTTATTGCTGGCCATTTAATTTTTGCCATGCGGAAGGACGGAGCTCCCATCTGACGCCCCGTGATCAAATGCTTTTGCTCCTCAGTCACAGATAAATTATCCACTTCTTCCTTTTGTTTGCAAGTAATTAGAATTCTTCTGTTAATTAAATGGACAGACGGTAGGAGCGGAATTAGGGACCAGCGATCCCACTGGGAGGTGAGAGGAGACGCTAGTGAAGGAGACTGTCTCTTTAATAATGAGACTCCGCCATTGTATGACGGCAAATTAACTGTATAAATTGTATGACCCTTCGTTTGCTCTCTGGATTCACTGTCACTCGAAGCGTTAAGCGTGCACACTTTTTTTTACACTATGTTATCGATCTTTCTTATCGATCTTTCTTCCCTATAAATAATGAGGTCCCTGGAGGCGCATTCCCTGTGTCCGTGCCATGTCGCAGACACCCCCCAAGCACAAGGTAAAGAGAGAGAGAGTCTGCAGGTACAGGAACAAATAACCCCCCCTTGTTTTAAACGCTAAGCAATGCATTGGACACCTTTCTAGCATTCAGGGGGTTAAAATCAGCATTTAGATAAATGGGGATTTTTAATCTCACCCCCCCCCCATAGTACAATCTGTTTGCTCCAGAATTGGCACCTGTTTATATTGGTGAATAAGACCTTATTTGCATATACTGCAAAAGCTCTGTGTCTCAGGCAATGAAGGGGTTAAACACTCTGGGAATTGTGTATATTTCCCCGTTATGTGGGAAATAGGGGCACCAGAAACAATTAAAGGGTAAAGTGCCCCATTTAAATCAATGTCCACTGTTCTTTTTTAGCACATCCACTGCCAGTGGTGCTTGGGGGGGGGCGCTGAGGTAGTGGGAGTTAACCCTTTGAGTGTCAAAGGTTTAACCCCTTAAGGACCAGCAGGCTAGGGAAGTTGCCTCCCCTTAAGGACCACTTTGATTATTGCCGACGTGCCGAGTTGAGAGAGACCGCTTCAGTCTTGGAGCGGTGAATTTCAGACCCGGTTTTTACTTCCAGCGTTCCCTCAGGAGCTCTGTAAGTAAAAAGTATGTGACATGGTATGACCATCACCGGTCATTAAGGGTACAAACTGAGTGACATAGAATGTCACGTGGTTCTTAAAGGGATAGTAATACTTTATTATTACTATCCCTCAAATTGTAGGTATTTGCAAAATAATTTAATAGCCCCCAGGCTCATCTCTCAAACCTTTATGGTTTGAGAGATAACCGAAGGCAAAGTTCCCCCTCCCTCCCCCTTCCCTGAAGTCAGCGTTGTGCTGACTGCAGGGATATCCGGTCTGACATTCATCATGTGAGCCGTGATCGCGTTAGTGACAAAGAATTAATTCACTGAAACGGTCCTCTACGTGTTCTTGCAAACCAAGCACAAACCAAGCACATGTAGAAGACCGTTTCAGTGAAATAATTCTTTGTCACTAACGGGATCTCGGCTCATCTGCAACACCGCAAGCCTGTCGTACGACAGACTTCCCCTGCAGTCAGCACAGTGTGGGGGGAGGGAGGGGGACTTTGCCTTCGGTTATCTCTCAAACCATAAAGGTTTGAGAGATTAACTTGGGGGCTATTAAATTCTTTTGCAAATACCTACAATATGAGGGATAGTAATAATAAAGTATTACTATCCCTTTAAGGGGTTAGTGGCGATTATGCAAACTGCATTCCCTAAAGGAATGGGGGGTGACAGTGGTTTTTATTTATTTATTTTTGTGATACCCTTTTAATAGTTATTATTAGACTTTCGTTCTGGTGGCATACGCCTTGGCTCAGTCATATGGATTTTCCCATCTGTACAAAAAGTGGGATATCCCATAATACCTGCATGGTCTCGGCCTCTATAGGAATGCCATTTGGGAACTTAATGGAACCATCACTAGTAAAAGAAAAGCGGAGTATTTGCAGAGTCAATATGTTCTGCGTCATTCTCCTCTGGGCTCGCAAACAATAAAAATAAAGAAAACGTGAAGGTTTTATTTATGTAGAATAGTTGGAAACCTATTGAGGACCAGAGGCGTGAAATGTGCTTCACAGGTTTAACTGAAATTTACTATGCGGCAGGGAGATCCACGTGTCCGACATCGTGCTCTCCGTATGGGATTGTCCAGCACATCTGGTCTTTTTATCATTTAACTTTTAACCCTTTGAATGCCAGAGGGGCATGCAACACATCGGCAAAGCAATGCATTGCGTAACCCTCTGACACTCAGAAGGACTGGACATTTGCACAGCAGTCTGGTCGTTAAAAAGTTAATATGTTTGAGGAAAAAATAATAAACCTGTTATTTATAATATTGTATTATGGATTTTTTACTCAAGTACGAATAATTAGACCTATTTCTCTGCTTTCTCAGATTTGAGCAAGATCAGGAGTCGGTGGTTGCAGTTAGACTGACTCCCATCATGCTCAGCTGGTAGGGTGAGCATAATGTGAGCTGCTGTCTGACAATATTGGGTGCGTTAACCCTTTGAGTGCCAGAGTGGCATGGAATGCATTGCAAAGCAATGCATTCCATGCCACTCTGGCACTCAAAGGGTTAAGGAGTGATAAAGAGATGACTTCTCCAGTTCCTATGTTATTCTATGGATCGAATGCATTAAAGGGATAGTAATACTTAAGTATTACTAATCCCTATAGCAAAGTACTACTTAAAAAAAACATATTGTCCCAGTGTCATCTCTCAAACCTTTATGGTTTGAGAGATGATCGCTTCTAAACTTGCCCTCTCCCTCCCCCTTCCCCGTAGTCAGCGTTCTAGCTGACTGAAAGGAAGCCAGTCGTACAACTTTCAGGTGGCTCTCCAGCACAGCCGGATCGCGTTACTAAAAAAGAAAACTTTCACTGACATGGTCTTCTACGTGTGTTTGGTTTGCAAGCACACGTAGAAGACCGTTTTAGTGAAAGTTTTTTTTTTAGTTAATGCGATCGCTGCTCTGCTGGAGAGCCGCCTGATGATCTCTGACCAGATTTCCCTGAGTCAGCTAGAATGCTGACTTCGGGGAAGGGGGAGGGAGAGGGCAACTTTAGAAGCGATAATCTCTCAAATCATAAAGGTTTGAGAGATGACACTGGGGGCAATACGTTTTTTTAAGTAGTAATTTGCTATAGGGATTAGTGATACTTAAGTATTACTATCCATTTAAAGTGGTATTTTCATATTGTATAAAGTCACCCTCTAATAATTAAGCATGTGGTGACTACCTTCATAATACTTCTATTACCTCTCAGAAGTACCTGATTCTAAAGAAATCCTTAAAGGGATAGTAATACTTGCAAATTACTAATCCCCATATTGTAGCTTTGTTAAAAAGAAACTTATTGCCCCCAGTGTTATCTCTCAATCCCTTATGGTTTGAGAGATGATAGCGCTCAAAGTTCCCCCCTCCCTCCCCCTTCCCTGACTGAACGCTGACTGCAGGGATATCCGATATTACTTGCATCAGGCGGCTCTGCAGCTGAGCCGAGATCACATTTATAAAAAATAATTATTTCACTAAAACGGTCTTCTACGTGTGATTGGTTTGTGCTTGGTTTGTAAGCACGCGTAGAAGACCGTTTTAGTGAAAGATTTATTTTTTATAAACGCGATCTCGGCAATGCTGCAGAGCCGCCTGATGCAAGTAATACCGGATATCCCTGCAGTCAGCGTTTAGTCAGGGAAGGGGGAGGGAGGGGGGAACTTTGAGAGCGCTATCATCTCTCAACCCATAAGGGTTTGAGAGATGACACTGGGGGCAAAAAGTTTCTTTTTAACAAAGCTACAATAATGGGATTAGTAATTTAATGTAATTTTCGGAGACTGACAGCCAGGTTAGTGCTATCTGCGCTCCTGTGCCGTCAGTCCCTCCCGGTTACCTTAAGGTAACATGCACTGCCTCCTAGAGGAGACTGGAACTGACAGCGCAGGTACACAGACGTCTCTATGACAAGATGTCTGCACTGATGCCTGGGTTCTGGTCTCTGAAGATTAAAGGGATACTAATGTTTCATAATAAAAGCAGCTCTAATTAATCATCATAGTATTTGGACTTTGGAGAGTGTTATTTCAATTCTGTCAGAGTTGTAGTTCAAGAATAATTCAATGATAAAGTATCCCCCTCCTGCCCCTTTTACTGATGTAACACTGCTCAGCCAGATCAGAAGGGAGGTGCCCAGGTAGACTGCAGAGAGGGACAATCTTCAATTAAGATAAGGGAAAAGCCTGAAAAACTTGTCAAGGGGGGGCAGTGCTTTCATTGTTCTCATAGGAAGAAGATTGTCCCCTTCTGTTATCTGTCTGGTCTATGGACTGGATTCCACATCTGAGAAGAGATGGCTTACACTAGGTAAAAGGGGCAGGAGGGGAAACTTTGCTTGTGAATATCTCTCAAACCATAAAGGTTTGAGAGATAAGACGTATACCATTCTTCATGTTTTTTTAATGCCTACAAAAAAATAAAATAAAGATAAAACGAAGTATTACTATCCCTTTAAGGATTACTTTAGAATTGGGTGCTTACGAGATCTAATAGAAGTATTATGAAGCTAGTCGCCATATGTTTAATTATTGGAGGGCAACTATATACAATGTGAAAGTTCCGCCTTAACCCTTTGAGTGCCAGAGGGGTATGCAACGCATTGCAAAGCAATGCGTTGCATACCCCTCTGGCACTCAAAGGGTCAAGATCTCTAAAGTTGGGGAGATATTGGTGCGTAGTCTCCATATATAATATAGGACTTTGAGAGTTTAGATCACCGGAGAGGTCATCTCCACTTTATCACCTATTTATCACCTATTAGTGCATCTCAGCCCAGGATACTTGCGGGATGATTACACCAGCCCTATCTGTTATCTTCAGTTGAATCACCTGCGGGCAGTCTCATCAGTTGAAGAGGTGCAGTAGTTTACCCTTTGGGTGAATAGCACGAGTGGTTCCCATTTATGGAAACTTTGCAGGTCTCACGTTTTTATAGTTAATTACAGTGACTCAGACAGCGGTAGGTATCACTATTACCTGACACTGCAGGAAGTGTATAGTGGATTTTAGGGGTTAATGTTCTCCGGCAGTTCTCACGTTTTGATCGGACAGCAGGTTAGTGTCACCTCCAGCCTGTCAGGACATTAGAATAACACTGTACAAACAGACAGAGAACAAATATTGATCATGGTTTAGCCTGCGGCAGGGGATTTGTGACAGCTCGGTGCCAAAGGAACTGGTCTGTCAGGATTGTAGCAATTTGTACTCAAGAGCAGAAATCCAGAGCGACCTGTCCGTTTACAGGGTTTCTGATCAATGCCAAGATATGTACACAATGATCACCAGCTAAACTAGATTAACCTGCCTCTCTCACCATCTGCTGTCCTAACCTACACCTTTTTATACTAAATGTATACTATCCTAACCTGCCTCTCAATGTGTACTGTAGTAACTGTGTACTATCCTAACCTGCCTCTCACTGTGTACAGTAGTAACTGTGTACTATCCTAACCTGCCTCTCACTGTGTACTGTAGTAACTGTGTACTATCCTAACCTGCCTCTCACTGTATACTGTAGTAAATGTGTACTATCCTAACCTGCCTCTCACTGTGTACTGTAGTAAATGTGTACTGTCCTAACCTGCCTCTCACTGTGTACTGTAGTGAATGTGTACTATCCTAACCTGCATCTCACTGTGTACTGTAGTAAATGTGTACTATCCTAACCTGCCTCTCACTGTGTACTGTAGTAACTGTGTACTATCCTAACCTGCCTCTCACTGTGTACTGTAGTAACTGTGTACTATCCTAACCTGCCTCTCACTGTATACTGTAGTAAATGTGTACTATCCTAACCTGCCTCTCACTGTGTACTGTAGTAAATGTGTACTGTCCTAACCTGCCTCTCACTGTGTACTGTAGTGAATGTGTACTATCCTAACCTGCCTCTCACTGTGTACTGTAGTAAATGTGTACTATCCTAACCTGCCTCTCACTGTGTACTGTAGTAACTGTGTACTATCCTAACCTGCCTCTCACTGTGTACTGTAGTAACTGTGTACTATCTTAACCTGCCTCTCACTGTGTACTGTAGTAAATGTGTACTATCCTAACCTGCCTCTCACTGTATACTATCCTAACCTGCCACTCACTGTGTACTGTAGTAACTGTGTATTATTTTAACCTGCCTCTCACTGTGTACTGTAGTAACTGCGTACTATCCTAACCTGCCTCTCACTGTATACTGTAGTAACTGCGTACTATCCTAACCTGCCTCTCACTGTGTACAGTAGTAACTGCGTACTATCCTAACCTGCCTCTCACTGTATACTATCCTAACCTGCCTCTCACTGTGTACTGTAGTAACTGTGTACTATTTTAACCTGCCTCTCACTGTGTACTGTAGTAACTGCGTACTATCCTAACCTGCCTCTCACTGTGTACTGTAGTAACTGTGTACTATCCTAACCTGCCTCTCACTGTGTACAGTAGTAACTGCGTACTATCCTAACCTGCCTCTCACTGTATACTATCCTAACCTGCCTCTCACTGTGTACTGTAGTAACTGTGTACTATCCTAACCTGCCTCTCACTGTATACTGTAGTGAATGTGTACTATCCTAACCTGCCTCTCACTGTGTACTGTAGTGAATGTGTACTATCCTAACCTGCCTCTCACTGTGTACTGTAGTAACTGTGTACTATTTTAACCTGCCTCTCACTGTGTACTGTAGTAACTGCGTACTATCCTAACCTGCCTCTCACTGTGTACTGTAGTAACTGTGTACTATCCTAACCTGCCTCTCACTGTGTACAGTAGTAACTGCGTACTATCCTAACCTGCCTCTCACTGTATACTATCCTAACCTGCCTCTCACTGTGTACTGTAGTAACTGTGTACTATCCTAACCTGCCTCTCACTGTATACTGTAGTGAATGTGTACTATCCTAACCTGCCTCTCACTGTGTACTGTAGTGAATGTGTACTATCCTAACCTGCATCTCACTGTGTACTGTAGTAACTGTGTACTATCCTAACATGCCTCACTGTGTACTGTAGTAACTGTGTACTATCCTAACCTGCCTCTCACTGTGTACTGTAGTAAATGTGTACTATCCTAACCTGCCTCTCACTGTATACTGTAGTAAATGTGTACTATCCTAACCTGCCTGTCACTGTGTATAGTAGTAACTGTGTACTATCCTAACCTGCCTCTCACTGTGTACTGTAGTAAATGTGTACTATCCTATCCTGCCTCTCACTGTGTACTGTAGTAAATGTGTACTATCCTATCCTGCCTCTCACTGTGTACTGTAGTAAATGTGTACTATCCTAACCTGCCTCTCACTGTGTACTATCCTAACCTGCCTCTCACTGTGTACTGTAGTAACTGTGTACTATCCTAACCTGCCTCTCACTGTGTACTGTAGTAAATGTGTACTATCCTAACCTGCCTCTCACTGTGTACTATCCTAACCTGCCTCTCACTGTATACTGTAGTAAATGTGTACTATCCTAACCTGCCTCTCACTGTGTACTATCCTAACCTGCCTCTCACTGTGTACTGTAGTAAATGTGTACTATCCTAACCTGCCTCTCACTGTGTACAGTAGTAACTGTGTACTATCCTAACCTGCCTCTCACTGTGTACAGTAGTAACTGTGTACTATCCTAACCTACCTCTCACTGTGTACAGTAGTAACTGTGTACTGTCCTAACCTGCCTCTCACTGTGTACTGTAGTAACTGTGTACTATCCTTACCTGCCTCTCACTGTGTACTGTAGTAAATGTGTACTATCCTAACCTGCCTCTCACTGTGTACTGTAGTAAATGTGTACTATCCTAACCTGCCTCTCACTGTGTACTATCCTAACCTGCCTCTCACTGTATACTGTAGTAAATGTGTACTATCCTAACCTGCCTCTCACTGTGTACTATCCTAACCTGCCTCTCACTGTGTACTGTAGTAAATGTGTACTATCCTAACCTGCCTCTCACTGTGTACAGTAGTAACTGTGTACTATCCTAACCTGCCTCTCACTGTGTACAGTAGTAACTGTGTACTATCCTAACCTACCTCTCACTGTGTACAGTAGTAACTGTGTACTGTCCTAACCTGCCTCTCACTGTGTACTGTAGTAACTGTGTACTATCCTTACCTGCCTCTCACTGTGTACTGTAGTAAATGTGTACTATCCTAACCTGCCTCTCACTGTATACTATCCTAACCTGCCACTCACTGTGTACAGTAGTAACTGTGTACTATCCTAACCTGCCTCTCACTGTGTACCGTAGTAAAGTGTACTATCCTAACCTGCCTCTCACTGTGTACTGTAGTAACTGTGTACTATCCTAACCTGCCTCTCACTGTGTACTATCCTAACCTGCCTCTCACTGTGTACTGTAGTAACTGTGTACTATCCTAACCTGCCTCTCACTGTGTACTATCCTAACCTGCCTCTCACTGTGTACTATCCTAACCTGCCTCTCACTGTGTACTATCTCTGTAGTAACTGTGTACTATCCTAACCTGCCTCTCACTGTGTACTGTAGTAACTGTGTACTATCCTAACCTGCCTCTCACTGTGTACAGTAGTAACTGTGTACTATCCTAACCTGCCTCTCACTGTGTACAGTAGTAACTGTGTACTATCCTAACCTACCTCTCACTGTGTACAGTAGTAACTGTGTACTGTCCTAACCTGCCTCTCACTGTGTACTGTAGTAACTGTGTACTATCCTTACCTGCCTCTCACTGTGTACTGTAGTAAATGTGTACTATCCTAACCTGCCTCTCACTGTATACTATCCTAACCTGCCACTCACTGTGTACAGTAGTAACTGTGTACTATCCTAACCTGCCTCTCACTGTGTACTATCCTAACCTGCCTCTCACTGTGTACTGTAGTAACTGTGTACTATCCTAACCTGCCTCTCACTGTGTACTATCCTAACCTGCCTCTCACTGTGTACTATCTCTGTAGTAACTGTGTACTATCCTAACCTGCCTCTCACTGTGTACTGTAGTAACTGTGTACTATCCTAACCTGCCTCTCACTGTGTACAGTAGTAACTGTGTACTATCCTAACCTGCCTCTCACTGTGTACAGTAGTAACTGTGTACTATCCTAACCTACCTCTCACTGTGTACAGTAGTAACTGTGTACTGTCCTAACCTGCCTCTCACTGTGTACTGTAGTAACTGTGTACTATCCTTACCTGCCTCTCACTGTGTACTGTAGTAAATGTGTACTATCCTAACCTACCTCTCACTGTGTACTGTAGTAAATGTGTACTATCCTAACCTGCATCTCACTGTGTACTGTAGTAACTGTGTACTATCCTTACCTGCCTCTCACTGTGTACTGTAGTAACTGTGTACTATCCTAACCTGCCTCTCACTGTGTACTGTAGTAACTGTGTACTATCCTAACCTGCCTCTCACTGTGTACTGTAGTAACTGTGTACTATCCTTACCTGCCTCTCACTGTGTACTGTAGTAAATGTGTACTATCCTAACCTGCCTCTCACTGTATACTATCCTAACCTGCCACTCACTGTGTACAGTAGTAACTGTGTACTATCCTAACCTGCCTCTCACTGTGTACTATCCTAACCTGCCTCTCACTGTGTACTGTAGTAAATGTGTACTATCCTAACCTGCCTCTCACTGTGTACAGTAGTAACTGTGTACTATCCTAACCTGCCTCTCACTGTGTACAGTAGTAACTGTGTACTATCCTAACCTACCTCTCACTGTGTACAGTAGTAACTGTGTACTGTCCTAACCTGCCTCTCACTGTGTACTGTAGTAACTGTGTACTATCCTTACCTGCCTCTCACTGTGTACTGTAGTAAATGTGTACTATCCTAACCTGCCTCTCACTGTGTACAGTAGTAACTGTGTACTATCCTAACCTGCCTCACTGTGTACAGTAGTAACTGTGTACTATCCTAACCTACCTCTCACTGTGTACAGTAGTAACTGTGTACTGTCCTAACCTGCCTCTCACTGTGTACTGTAGTAACTGTGTACTATCCTTACCTGCCTCTCACTGTGTACTGTAGTAAATGTATACTATCCTAACCTGCCACTCACTGTGTACAGTAGTAACTGTGTACTATCCTAACCTGCCTCTCACTGTGTACTGTAGTAAAGTGTACTATCCTAACCTGCCTCTCACTGTGTACTGTAGTAACTGTGTACTATCCTAACCTGCCTCTCACTGTGTACTATCCTAACCTGCCTCTCACTGTGTACTGTAGTAACTGTGTACTATCCTAACCTGCCTCTCACTGTGTACTATCCTAACCTGCCTCTCACTGTGTACTATCTCTGTAGTAACTGTGTACTATCCTAACCTGCCTCTCACTGTGTACTGTAGTAACTGTGTACTATCCTAACCTGCCCCTCACTGTGTACAGTAGTAACTGTGTACTATCCTAACCTGCCTCTCACTGTGTACAGTAGTAACTGTGTACTATCCTAACATATTCATTCATTCATTCAACATATTTATTAATCTAACCAGCAGCAGTCGTCTGTCCAGTAGGGTGGTGTAATGTACAAATACAGGGTTACGAGATCTGTGGCTCATTTCAGTTGCTCTTATACTGTGTTTATATACACTTAACCCCTTAACGACCGGCCGAGCGGCGCAGCGCGGTCAGTTAAGGACCACGGAGCTTTTTTTTTTTTTTTTCTTTTCATTCTTCTGCTTCCAAACTCTCCGAATGGCGTGGCGTTCAGTCAGATCGATCCTTGACGTATTATGACCATCAAGGGTCGTTAAGGGGTTAAAGGGATAGTAATGGATCATTACAACCTCAGCTATGATTGTTCCTAATAGTGTATAGTATTATTCTCCAACTTTGGCAATGTAGACATCTCTATAGTTTCAGCGAATTTATTTTATAAAGTGTCCCCTTCCCGCCCCTTTTCCTTACGTCTGTCTTCAGAGCTGAAAGTCAGTCCGGACTGATCCCGATGAGGGACAATCTTCTGTCGGTATGAGGAAAAACTTACCCCTCTTTGGCAAGGGAGCAGGCTTTTACTTATACGGATGGAAGGAAGATTGTCCCTTGTTGCTATCTGTCCAGTCTGATGGCTGGCTTTCAGATCTGTGGGAGGCAGCTTAAAATATTGAAAAGGTGCGGGAGGGTAACATTTTATAATATCATTTAATTGAAACTATAGTGTTGTCAACATTGCCAACATTGGAGAGCAATAGTCTATATATATAAAAGAAGACTTCTGTGTGCCTGGCAAACACACCCAGGGGTGGTATTAAGGAGGAGTTACTGTTCCCATTGGGTGATTCAGTCATGCAGGGAGTTGGCCCGCCCCCACTATGCAGCCCGCCCACCACTATCAAAGTCAGAAAAAAACAATATGGCCGCCACTTGCTCCTACACCACAGACAAACACACATGCCCCACTCACACACCCAGACCACCACACACACATATGCCCCACTCACACAGCACCAAACAGACATGCTCCCACTTCCACATGAGGGACTCCACAAGTAAAAGTTCACAGGTATTACACACACATGCCCCACTCACACAGCACCAAACACCCATACACAACACACAAAGCCAGAAAGAAATATGGCTGACACATAGTCACTCACCCTGACTCCCAGTGGCCTCAGCAGGACCTGTAGTATAGCCACAGAAGGGTGCTACAGCACCAGGGGAACAAAATGGCACTCAAAGGGTTAAGGTAGGTCCTCATTGTGCAATTATTTCTTCACTGTCATCATTTGCCATGCAAGACACAGGACAGACAGCCATCAGGTACACACTTAACCCACTGACTGCCACAGGGTTTGTTTATCAAGTTTTACCCCCTCAGGGAGTGTGTTCAAACCTCTCACACTGTAAACTTGCATTTCCCTCCCACTTCTCCTCCTTCCCCAGCCTATTACTAACACTTTTACACATTTATGTTAAGCCCCTCCCCCTACTCGCGATTAAGCCCCGCCCACTGTTAACCCAAATTGCCCCATTGTTCTCTCCACATCAGCACCACATGAGGGACTCCACAAGTAAAAGTTCACAGGTATTACACACACATGCCCCACTCACACAGCACCAAACACCCATACACACACACAAAGCCAGAAAGAAATATGGCTGACACATAGTCACTCACCCTGACTCCCAGTGGCCTCAGCAGGACCTGTAGTATAGCCACGGAAGGGTGCTACAGCACCAGGGGAACAAAATGGCACTCAAAGGGTTAAGGTAGGTCCTCATTGTGCAATTATTTCTTCACTGTCATCATTTGCCATGCAAGACACAGGACAGACAGCCATCAGGTACACACTTAACCCACTGACTGCCACAGGGTTGTGTATCAAGTTTTACCCCTCAGGGAGTGTGTTCAAACCCCTCACACTGTAAACTTGCATTCCCCTCCCACTTCTCCTCCTTCCCCAGCCTATTACTAACACTTTTCCACATTTATGTTAAGCCCCGCCCCCTACTCGTGATTAAGCCCCACCCACTTTTAACCATGCTTGCCCCATTTGTCTCGCCACATCAGCACCACATCAGTCCCCTCCAGGGACTACACAAATCAAAGTTCCCAGGTATGAATACACTTCCCACTGCTATTTAACTCTCACATGCCTCTCTATACCTTAACCATTTGAGTGCCAGAGGGGTACACAACTCATGCACGCATGTGTTTCTGCTCATATATGTTGCGTGTGTGTGTGTGTGTGTGTGTGTACATCTATGTTACATATGTGTGTCTATGTGTGCATCTCCAGTGTGTCTGTGTGTACATGTGTTTTGCATGTTTCTGCCGCTCACTGTGTATATGTGCATACCTCCCAACATTTCACATGGCCAAAGAGGGACACGTTAGTTTTAGGTGATATTGTTGGGGGCGTGGCTGGTGGGAGGGGCATTAGTAAGAATTTTTAGGTTATTTCATGACCTATTACTGGCTATTTATGTAACTGAATAAATAATTTAGTGCAAGACCAAACTTTTTTATTTGCACAGACTAATGTATAAACACATATACTGAAGTTTAAAAAAATATGTATATGAGCTTTATTGCTGTAGAGCAAAGTAATACACACCACACAGTCAGGGCTGGTGCAAGGATTTTTGCCACCCTAGGCAAAACCTAATTTTGCTGCCCATTTTGCTCCACCCCTTGTGCCCCACCCCTTTATACCCCGCCTACTTATACCCAACCTCTTTTCATGATTGTCCTCTCTCTGCCCCCTGGGCCAGTCTGCCCCTGGTCTGGAGATGCCTGTAAGAGATGCCCCCCACCAGCTCCAACTTACCCCTTATCAGCTTCACTTTGGCCCACCAGCTCCACTTTGCCCCTATCAGCTCCACTTTGTCCCCCATCAACTCCAACTTGCCGCCTCAGCTCCAACTTGCCCCCATTAGCTCCACTTTGACCCCCACCAGCTCCAGTTGCCCCCACCAGCTCCACTTTGCCCCCATCCACTCCAACTTGCCCCCACCGGCTCCACTTTGCCCCCCAGCAGCTCCACTGTGCCCCCAGCAGCTCCAACTTGCCACCATCAGCTCCACTTTGCCCCCCATCCGCTCCAAATTGCCCCCATCAGCTCCACTTTGCCCCCCATCCGCTCTAACGTGCCCCCACCACCTCCACTTTGCCCCCCAGCAGCTCCACTATGCCCCCAGCAGCTCCAGCTTCCCACCATCAGCTCCAGCTTCCCACCATCAGCTCCAACTTGCCCCCACCAGCTCCAACTTGCCCCCACCAGCTCCAACTTGCCCCCACCAGCTCCACTTTGCCCCCACCAGCTCCACTTTGCCCCCCCTTCAAGCTCCACTTTGCCCCCCCTCAGCTTCACTTTGCCCCTCCTCAGCTCCATTTTACCCCCTCAGCTCCAACTTGCCCCCATCAGCTCCAACTTGCCCCCATCAGCTCCACTTTGACCCTCATCCGCTCCAACTTACCCCCATCAGCTCCAACTTGCCCCCATCAGCTCCAACTTGCCCCCCACCAGCTCCACTTTGCCCCCCATCCGCTCCAACTTGCCCCCAGCAGCTCCACTATGCCCCTTCAGTTCCAACTTGCCCCCCATCACATACCTGTAGCTCCCGCGCAGTCTTCTCTTCAGTAATGCAGAGCGAGGCGGGAGATCATGACTCCCAGCGCGCTCTGCATTACAAAGATCCGAGCCAATGACGGAGCGATGTAGCAACACAGACCTGATTGTGTTGTGGTTCCCGGCGTGGTGTGTGCGGGCGCAGCTCTTCTCCGCTGCATGCCCGCACCCCCAGTATGTGTGCGCCCTAGGCCGCCGCCTACCTCGCTTATAGGTGGAGCCGGCCCTGTACACAGTCTGACCTCCTAAAAAGAGGGACAACAGGGTGAGAAAGAGGGACAGAGGGATTTGGCCCTCAAAGAGGGACACTTGGGATGTATGGTATGTGTCTGCCTGTATGTTGCATATGTCTGTGTTTATCAGTGTGTCTGCATTTCACACACGTGCGCCCAATGGTCATAACATGACGGGCAACGCCATCCCACATTGCTAGTATACACTATAAGGAACGATCGTAGCTGAGGTAATACTGATCCATTACTATCACTTTAACCCCCTGTAACAATTCTAAATTTTTGAGGCCTAAATACTGTCTTACATATGCTCTGAGGGAGTAGCCATTCATACAATGTTCAGGTCGCCCATTGATTGTGCAGGATTATCTGTAAGTGGGCTTTAAAATTGGGCTTTTCACTCTGAGATTTGGGTCAAACCCCTGAACCTCTGGGTTGGACCATTAGCGTTCCCAGGTGTTACGTGATAGTATTGGAATCTCTTCTCTTTCAGATCCTGCTGCCCTCCTGCCTCTTATCGCTCAAAGTCTCTCCTCTCATCGAAAAAATCAGCGACCATAAAGACTTCAAGAAGCTACTGCGCACGCGGAACAATGTCCTCGTTTTATACTCAAAATCAGGTGAGACGAGGGGAAAGATTGAATAATGTCGAGGAGACTGACTGGGGTGGTCAGTTTGTAAAATAAATTTATATGATTTCTGTCTGTTTCTTTGAAATTGTACATGTATAACTCTGAAGAAGTGATATTTCATTTAAAGGGATAGTAATACTTTGTTTTAACTTTATTTTATTTTGTAGGCATTAAAAAAACATGAAGAATGATATAAGTCTTATCTCTCAAACCTTTATGGTTTAAGAGATATTCACAAGCAAAGTGTCTCCCTCCCGCCCCTTTTACTGATGTAACACTGCTCAGCCAGATCAGAAGGGAGGTGCCCAGGTAGACTGCAGAGAGGGACAATCTTCAATTAAGATAAGGGGAAAAGCTGAAAAACTTGTCAAGGGGGGCAGGGCTTTCATTGTAAGAAGATTGTCCCCTTCTGTTATCTGTCTGGTCTTACAACCAGATTCACATCTGAGAAGAGATGGCTTACACTAGGTAAAAGGGGCGGGAGGGGAAACTTTGCTTGTGAATATCTCTCAAATCATAAAGGTTTGAGACCTAAGACTTATATCATTCTTCATGTTTTTTTAATGCCTTCAAAATAAAATAAAGTTAAAACGAAGTATTACTATCCCTTTAAGAGCAATTTCTGTTTTAGCACTCATGTTACTTTAAAGCGGAACTTTTACATAATAGCAAGTCGCTATGCATTCATTAAATGCATGGTGACTAGCTTGGAAATAGATGTCTTACCATAAAAAAATACATGTGTCTAATGGAATCCGTCCCGATGGAGACCGGAACTGAGGCTAGAGCGCAGACATCTTGTCTGTGCTCCTGCGCCGTCAGTCCCAGTCTCCATAGAGTAGACTGCTTTGCACCATATGGTCACGGGCGCACAGACCGCACTAACCTGTCCATCAGTCTCGAAACGGGACGGATTCCTTAAAACACTTCTTTTTTTTTTTTTTTTTTTATGGTAAGACATCTATTTTCAAGCTAGTCGCCATGCATTTAATGAATACATAGCGACTGGCTATTACCTGAAAGTTCGCTTTAAAGAAACAATCACACACAATTATGAAATTGGGTTATATAATTTTAAATATAAGGCTTGTGCACCAGCTCGCATCATTAAAAAAAAGTTATTTTATGATAGATTCCTAATGTAAACCGTAGCTTGCTTTATTTATTGTCTGTGTAGACTGTCCTAAGTAATTACCATTTTGTTAAGGTGGACCCGTCACCTTGAATTTAAAGTGAACTTATTATGCTGAAATAAGTTATGCCCAATTAATTATTAGTAGCTTGTTAATCATGGAAATAGTGTAATAAAGTTTAAGTGGCGGCATAAGTTGGAATCATAACATCGTATGAAACTTACATCAGTGGGACAGCTCAGACGGACAGCACAGGCGCACAGATCACACTTCACCAAGATGTCTGCTCTGTCCCACTGATGTAAGTTTCAGATGATGTTATGATTCCAACTTATGCCGGCACTTAAATGTTATTATGCTATTTCCATTATTTATATGCTACTAATAATTCATTGCTTAACATATGTAAGCATGATAGTTCCGCTTTAAAGGGATAGTAACACTTCAAATGTACTAATCCCCAACTTGATCAACTTAGAAATTAAATGCCCCAAATCACTTCTCTCAACCCTTTATGGTTTGAGAGAAAATCAGTTTCAAAGTCTCCCCCTCCCTTCCCTTTCCCTGCGATCAGCGTCTAGCTGACTGCCGGGGAATCCGATCCTGGGATCATTTGGCGGCTCTGCAGCAGAGCAGAGATTGCGTTAATGCAGAAGAAATCCTTCACTGAAATGGTCTTGTACGTGTCCTCGGTTTCCAAGCACACGTACAAGACCATTTCAGTGAACGATTTTTTCTTCATTAATGTGATCTCGGCTCTGTTGCAGAGCTGTGGGATGGTCGTACGACAGACTATCCCTGCAGTCAACTGGAACGCTGATCGTGGTGAATGGAGAGGGAGGGGGAGACTTTGAAATTGATGAGAGATGTGATTTGGGGCATTTCATTTCTTTTTGTAAGTTGTACAAGTTGGGGATTAGTAAATTTGAAGTATTACTATCCCTTTAAATTTGCATATTTGAAGACTCCATTCAGAACTGCGTATGTGTCATTTCAGCAGATGCACAGATTGTGACATTGATACTTCTGCTTTCAGAATAGTAAAAGTCTCTCAGTGCTGTACAGAGATGAATTGGCATATGAAATTGCAGTGAAAAGTGTCATTAGCATAAATTAGCATATGGTACCTCCGTTAACAATGCAAAGTAAAATTATAATTATCTCCTACCCTATGTCTTTTGGCAAACAAAACATAAGCAGTTTTTAATGAAATTATTTAAAGTTCAATACAAGACAATAAGGTCCACTTCACTTTTTCTTTGTGCTAATTTTAACGAGAATATATTGAGATTGTCTCTTGTTTTCAAGGATGTTCCAGGCTCATTTCATCTTCCCCAGAGAGGTGAAAGGCTGAGTTGACCTTGCCGGGACTAGAACCTGTGACCTTGCGGTTTGAACAGATTCTACAGCTGGTGGCGTTCACCCTTTGAGTGCCAAAGAGGTATCCATTGCATTGCAACACAATGTGTTGGAAACATCTCTGGCACTCAAAGGGTTAACCGACTGAGCCAGCTCACAATTAAGTTAATGTATTGAAATTAGATCCCCCTCCCTTCTATTTTGTCTTATGTTCTCAGCTCATTTACAGACAATACATTAATACCACATCTAAGGCACCTATCGAGATTGCTATGGTAACAGGAGACGGGAAGCCCTAGAAGAGGCTGAACTAGGACCCCCACAGAGCATATTTAGTCCTTTATGTAAGAGATAGGTGCTCAACACATTGAGAAATGATGAGTTTTACACCCCTCTGGTGCTTAAATGGTTAAAGGGACAGTAATGTCCCATTAAAAAAAATAATAATAATCTTGTTTTGTAGTGTTTAAAATGATGTGGCACAAATCGCATATAAAGTTCCTCTTCTCCTGTAAAGCTGACAGAAGGAGATCCGTGTTGGCCGACACGAAGAGGCTCTTCAGCAGAGCCGCAAGCGATATTGGAAAAGAACTACTTCAGTGGAACGGTCTACAAAGTGTGCTTGCAAACCAGGCACACTTTGTAGACCTTTCTAGTTAAGTGATTATTTTCCAGTGTCGCTATTTCGGCTCTGCTGCAGAGCCGACGGCTGGTCCTCGGACCGGGATCTCCTGCTGTCAGCACAGCGCTGACGTCAGGAGAAAGGGAGGGTGGGGGAGAATTTACATGCGAATATCTCTCAAACCATAAAGGTTTGAGAGATATGATTTGTCATATAATTTTATTTTTTTAAACTCTACAAAACAAGAAACATTTTTTATGGGACGTTAGTTTCCCTTTAATACTAGATTGTAGGTCTCAGAAATCAGACCGTTTACAGGTGATAACATGACGGACAGAGGATACAAGTAACGGTAAATCCAGGATTCTGTACACATCACCAGTGCCTTGCTTCACGGTGCACAGGAGACGCAGTGTATAAGGGGTTAATATCGTGTTTGGGATAAGATTAGCAGGTGCGCCTGGCTGATTTCTCAGACTGTGAGGACCAAGCGTGGAGCTGTCAGGGTTTATGGTTTGAAATTCAAATAGTAATTCTAAAAATAGGCAGAAATCAGGAATGTGAAACCTAGGAGGGAATTTTATTAATTTAATTTCAGCAGATGATCAAGGGACTTTTTTTTTATTTTTCCAATGGGTAGTAAATAGTTAAAAGGCAACTATCTTCTGATGTAGGCAGGGCTGCATTGTGAGCCATGATGGACCAACGGGAGAGGAGAACGGGGGTTTGAGAAGTGACCACTGGGGCTCCCTCACTGGCCCCTAAAGAAAGGAAAGACCTGCAGGACTGAGCCTCCCAGATCAGTCTCCTGTCCTGTGTGATACAGTCTCCATAGACCCCCCTGTATCTGTCCTGTGTGATACAGTCTCCATAGACCCCTGTATCTGTCCTGTGTGATACACTCCCCATAGACCCCTGTATCTGTCCTGTGTGATACAGTCTCCATAGACCCCTGTATCTGTCCTGTGTGATACAGTCTCCATAGACCCCTGTATCTGTCCTGTGTTATAGCCTCCATAGACCCCTGTATCTGTCCTGTGTGATACAGTCTCCATATACCCCTGTATCTGTCCTGTGTGATACAATCTCCATAGACCCCTGTATCTGTCCTGTGTGATACAATCTCCATAGACCCCTGTATCTGTCCTGTGTGATACAGTCCCCATAGACCCCTGTATCTGTCCTGTGTGATACTCCCCATAGACCCCTGTATCTGTCCTGTGTGATACAGTCTCCATAGACCCCTGTATCTGTCCTGTGTGATACAGTCTCCATAGACCCCTGTATCTGTCCTGTGTAATACAGTCTCCATAGACCCCTGTATCTGTCCTGTGTGATACAGTCTCCATAGACCCCTGTATCTGTCCTGTGTGATACAGTCTCCATAGACCCCTGTATCTGTCCTGTGTGATACAATCTCCATAGACCCCTGTATCTGTCCTGTGTGATACAATCTCCATAGACCCCTGTATCTGTCCTGTGTGATACAGTCCCCATAGACCCCTGTATCTGTCCTGTGTGATACAGTCCCCATAGACCCCTGTATCTGTCCTGTGTGATACTCCCCATAGACCCCTGTATCTGTCCTGTGTGATACTCCACATAGACCCCTGTAACTGTCCTGTGTGATACAGTCCCCATAGACCCCTGTATCTGTCCTGTATGATACAGTCCCCATAGACCCTTGTATCTGTCCTGTGTGATACAGACCCCATAGATCCCTGTATCTGTCCTGTGTGATACAGACCCCATAGACCCCTGTATCTGTCCTGTGTGATACAGTCTCCATAGGCCCCTGTATCTGTCCTGTGTGATAGTCTCCATAGGCCCCTGTATCTGTCCTGTGTGATACAGTCTCCATAGGCCCCTGTATCTGTCCTGTATGATACACTCCCCATAGACCCCTGTATCTGTCCTGTGTGATACTCCCCATAGACCCCTGTATCTGTCCTGTGTGATACACTCCCCATAGACCCCTGTATCTGTCCTGTGTGATACAGACCCCATAGACCCCTGTATCTGTCCTGTGTGATACAGTCTCCATAGGCCCCTGTATCTGTCCTGTGTGATACAGTCTCCATAGGCCCCTGTATCTGTCCTGTATGATACACTCCCCATAGACCCCTGTATCTGTCCTGTGTGATACAATCCCCATAGACCCCTGTATCTGTCCTGTGTGATACTCCCCATAGACCCCTGTATCTGTCCTGTGTGATACACTCCCCATAGACCCCTGTATCTGTCCTGTGTGATACAGACCCCATAGACCCCTGTATCTGTCCTGTGTGATACAGTCTCCATAGGCCCCTGTATCTGTCCTGTGTGATACAGTCTCCATAGGCCCCTGTATCTGTCCTGTGTGATACAGTCTCCATAGGCCCCTGTATCTGTCCTGTATGATACACTCCCCATAGACCCCTGTATCTGTCCTGTGTGATACAGTCCCCATAGACCCCTGTATCTGTCCTGTGTGTCACTCTTCCTCTGCTCCCCGCCCTCTATCCAGCCTCCTCCAATGACGGAGGATTTCTGTATGTAAGTTGGAGCAGTCTCTGGCCAATAAGAGCGCTACAGCTTACAGGCAGAAATCCTCCGTCATTGGAGGAGGCTGGATAGAGGGAGGGGGAGTAGAGGAAGAGTGACAGACTTCGGTACAGAGCCGTTAACCACAGTCTTCCCGGAAAGAAGGCGCAAGGCAGTATTTATGCATTACATTTCGGCCAAATAGCATTTTAAAAAAAGAAATGATGAGGAGTACTTGGTTAATAGCTATATAACCTAACATTTAAGAGAAACTTATAAAGGGGTGATAGGTCCCCTTTAATTTCCCTGACAATAGTGTACTGCTGTAACCATTCTGTTGTCTGCTCTCAGCTTCCACTTCATTGGACGCAATTCAGAGCTAAAGTCATAAGTGAGCCAACCGGACGCCTCAGATAGTGGGACAGAAATCCTCAGTGTCCTGGGTCTGTAGAGCGGTACTCAGATCCTATGTGGGAATATAGTAGATCTGAGCTCCGCGCTCATCTTCCATAGCACCGCCCACTTGTCCATTGCACGGGGGATTTCTGTGCCACTATGGGAGATGTCCGGTCACTCACTTGTATCTGTAGCGCTGAGATACTTCCAGGGATTTGGAACCAGATGGTTAAGATAAATACATTATTATCAGGGAAACTGGGTCAGTCTCATTTACTTTCACTTAAAGGGATAGTAATACTTAAAATGTGAAAAAAAATATGTTGTAGGGTTTATCCCCCTGAGTAAAACAAGAGTACTCCCACTGCTGAAAGGTGTTTCATTCAAAAGTTATTAATTTTCAAAGCTGATCTTTTTAGGTGCAATATCACAGTGGCCTGAAATTGTACAGTGGTGCTGTTGCTACACAATCCTGGTCCCGGGACCATAAATCTCCATAGGATGGTAGAGCAACAGCGCCACTGTACAATTTCAGGCCACTGTGATATTGTACCTAAAAAATTCAACTTTGAAAATTAATAATTTTTGAATGAAACACCTTTCAGCAGTGGGAGTACTCTTGTTTTACTCAGGGGGATAAATGCTACAACATACTTTTTTTTACATTTTAAGTATTACTATCCCTTTAAGGACAGGAGCAATTCTGACCTTTTTGACTGTTTCTGTTCAACAGTGTTTTCCCTCTAGGTATTTTATTTCAGCCACATAAATTATATACCATTTTTTTTACACAAAATATGGGTTTTTTTTTATATCAAACTTATATGGATAACCCATTATTTATTTTATTAAGATTACAGAAAAAAAAAAAAAAAAAGTAAAAAAACACCATTTTTATTTTTTCTCTTGGGATCATTTGGGTGTAATGGGTTACTTTTTTTATGGAGGATGGGCAGTTTTAAGTGAGCACTGTCCCCCCCGGGGTGAAAATCCCCATGTCCCTCTCTCCTACCCTATTTTTAAATTTTTTATTAGTAACACTTGGTGTTGTGTATAAGTCTATTGAATTGCTCCACAAAAATCAAACTCCCATTATTTTTTTTTAACCCTTTGAGTGCCAGAGGGGTACGCAACGCATTGCAGAGGAATGCGTTGCGTACCCCTCTGGCACTCAAAGGGTTAACACTTAGCAAATGTGTTTTATATCTGCCATGTTTTAATAAAATATTTGCTGTATGAAATTTATATATATAAAAAAAAATTGCTCTAAGCAGGTCACAAATGGACCTGCATCCAGACTGCCCCTAGCACCAGCACTGAAGGGGTTAATACCCCCAACTATTGCTTATTTTATTCCTCTCTGTGTTCTGCTCTCTGCTTTACTTTAATAGTAAGGAAGAGCGAGGCACAGGGCAGACACACAGGCACTGTATCAAGCACACTGCCTGTTTGAATGAAAATGACTGTACATGTGATCGCTCCTGGAGTGATCACGTGTTCCGGCAGAAGAGACACGGGCTGAAACGGAGCGCTTCGCTACCGGATCACTCAGTTTCAGCTTGAACTCAATGTTATCAGTGTGCATGAAGGCGTGCTGCTATCATTTAACCCATGACATGCCAGGACGATCATGGGTCCTTAACGCCTTAAGGACCGGCACACGCGGCCGGCACTTGTGGACCACGGGGCATTTTTTTTTATTTGTGCTTCTGGTTCAGGACTTCCGGAGAGGCGTGAAGCCCCACCGGGAGCCCTGAACTCCATGCCGTGCCAGGATCGTCATTGGTCCTTAAGTGCCGGACCGCCGTGACGGTCCTGGCACAGCAATGGTCCTTAAGGGGTTAAGGGAAGTTTACCGATGACAGTCCTGGCATGTCATGGGTCGTTAACAGGTTAATGGTCCAGTTGGTTTTGCCCATAATTCCTCCTCGTTGGATTCCTGAATACAGTCTTATTTATCTCCCAGGGGCCCCTGAGATCATGTTCAAGTGAATTGCATGTAGGACATCTAACAGTTATCCTGCGGCGAATGGTGCAGCTCTGCGATCCTTCCCGGCTGTTCTGTAATATAGTTATCGTCTGTATAGTACATTTATATGGGCTGATATGAAGTGTCAGGGTTGACTGTGCACGGAGATGGCACTGTAGGATGTTATCTTGTGCTGCTTCTTGTCTGAGATGTTTTATTCTCTGTTTGTAGCCTCAACGGCAGAGCGCCAACTGAAGCTCTTATCTGACGTGGCCCAGGATGTGAAAGGCAGAGCAACCGTATCATGGATCGATTGCGGGTATGTGTCTGTTTACAGGGAAAATTTACCCAAGCAG
Organism: Rhinophrynus dorsalis; assembly: GCA_037306005.1. NCBI lineage: Eukaryota > Metazoa > Chordata > Amphibia > Anura > Rhinophrynidae > Rhinophrynus > Rhinophrynus dorsalis. The sequence continues at coordinate 255,079,436 of CM074725.1, forward strand.
TAAGGAATTTGTCTAACAGATTTATTTGCCTAAGTAGGAGTCCATCAGCAGTCAGCTGTATATCTATATAATTACTGTGTGTAACAGAAGTACTTACCTAGGTAGGAGTCCATCATACAGCAGTCAGGCGTATCTATATAATTACTGTGTGTAACAGAAGCACTTACCTAGGTAGGAGTCCATCATACAGCAGACAGGTGTATCTATATAATTACTGTGTGTAACAGAAGCACTTACCTAGGTAGGAGTCCATCATACAGCAGACAGGTGTATCTATATAATTACTGTGTGTAACAGAAGCACTTACCTAGGTAGGAGTCCATCACACAGCAGTCAGGCGTATCTATATAATTACTGTGTGTAACAGAAGCGCTTACCTAGGTAGGAGTCCATCACACAGCAGTCAGGCGTATCTATATAATTACTGTGTGTAACAGAAGCGCTTACCTAGGTAGGAGTCCATCATACAGCAGTCAGGCGTATCTGTATAATTACTGTGTGTAACAGAAGCGCTTACCTAGGTAGGAGTCCATCATACAGCAGTCAGGTGTATCTGTATAATTACTGTGTGTAACAGAAGCGCTTACCTAGGTAGGAGTCCATCATACAGCAGGCAGGTATATCTATATCATTACTGTGTGTAACAGAAGCACTTACCTAGGTAGGAGTCCATCACACAGCAGTCAGGCGTATCTATATAATTACTGTGTGTAACAGAAGCACTTTAGGTAGGAGTCCATCATACAGCAGTCAGGTGTATATGTATATAATTACTGTGTGTAACAGAAGCACTTATCTAGGTAGGAGTCCATCGTACAGCAGTCAGGTGTATCTATATAATTACTGTGTGTAACAGAAGCACTTACCTAGGTAGGAGTCCATCATACAGCAGTCAGGTGTATATGTATATAATTACTGTGTGTAACAGAAGCACTTACCTAGGTAGGAGTCCATCACACAGCAGTCAGGTGTATCTGTATAATTACTGTGTGTAACAGAAGCACTTACCTAGGTAGGAGTCCATCACACAGCAGTCAGGTATCTCTATATAATTACTGTGTGTAACAGAAGCACTTACCTAGATAGGAGTCCATCACACAGCAGTCAGGCGTATCTATATAATTACTGTGTGTAACAGAAGCACTTACCTAGGTAGGAGTCCATCACACAGCAGTCAGGCGTATCTATATAATTACTGTGTGTAACAGAAGCACTTACCTAGGTAGGAGTCCATCACACAGCAGTCAGGTATCTCTGTATAATTACTGTGTGTAACAGAAGCACTTACCTAGGTAGGAGTCCATCACACAGCAGTCAGGTGTATCTATATAATTACTGTGTGTAACAGAAGCACTTACCTAGGTAGGAGTCCATCACACAGCAGTCAGGCGTACCTATATAATTACTGTGTGTAACAGAAGCACTTACCTAGGTAGGAGTCCATCACACAGCAGTCAGGTGTATCTATATAATTACTGTGTGTAACAGAAGCACTTACCTAGGTAGGAGTCCATCACACAGCAGTGAGGTGTATCTATATAATTACTGTGTGTAACAGAAGCACTTACCTAGGTAGGAGTCCATCACACAGCAGTCAGGCGTATCTATACAATTACTGTGTGTAACAGAAGTACTTACCTAGGTAGGAGTCCATCATACAGCAGTCAGGTGTATCTGTATAATTACTGCGTGTAACAGAACCACTTACCTAGGTAGGAGTCCATCATACAGCAGTCAGGCGTATATCTATATAATTACCGTGTGTAACAGAAGCACTTACCTAGGTAGGAGTCCATCATACAGCAGTCAGGTGTATCTATATAGTTACTGTGTGTAACAGAAGCACTTACCTAGGTAGGAGTCCATCACACAGCAGTCAGGTGTATCTGTATAATTACTATGTGTAACAGAAGCACTTACCTAGGTAGGAGTCCATCATACAGCAGTCAGGTGTATCTGTATAATTACTATGTGTAAGAGAAGCACTTACGTAGGTAGGAGTCCATCATACAGCAGTCAGGTGTATCTATATAATTACTGCGTGTAACAGAACCACTTACCTAGGTAGGAGTCCATCATACAGCAGTCAGGCGTATATCTATATAATTACCGTGTGTAACAGAAGCACTTACCTAGGTAGGAGTCCATCATACAGCAGTCAGGTGTATCTATATAGTTACTGTGTGTAACAGAAGCACTTACCTAGGTAGGAGTCCATCACACAGCAGTCAGGTGTATCTGTATAATTACTGTGTGTAACAGAAGTACTTACCTAGGTAGGAGTCCATCACACAGCAGTCAGGTGTATCTGTATAATTACTATGTGTAACAGAAGCACTTACCTAGGTAGGAGTCCATCATACAGCAGTCAGGTGTATCTATATAATTACTGCGTGTAACAGAACCACTTACCTAGGTAGGAGTCCATCACACAGCAGTCAGGTATATCTATATAATTACCGTGTGTAACAGAAGCACTTACCTAGGTAGGAGTCCATCATACAGCAGTCAGGTGTATCTGTATAATTACTTTGTGTAACAGAAGCACTCCCCCCCCCCCCCCCCCCCGCTGAGTGTATATACACATACAAAAGGTTATAACTTTAAAAATCCTGAAAATGTAAACTTTATACCGAGGTTCCCCTCTTATGAAGCATCCTATAGAGAAACCTCACGTTATTATGGCTGGATCAGTCGTGTGCCAATGTGACCCCTGTACTTTTCAGATTATCAGTCTGTGCCAAGATTTCGTCTGGCGGAGACTCGGAGAGGCTGTAGTAGATTTACGATCATCTAGTTATGGTAATTACCTGGTGCGTGGAACACTTTCAGGGATAATAGGAAAACCTTTTTTATTGTCCTCCTTTAACTCAGGGCTATAAAGGCTTCGAAACAGTCTGATAACTTTGATCAGTGTAATCAGTTTGAGAATTAAATTTTAAGGGTTTCTCACATGTCGCCTGCGGCTCTCTGGGTTACAACACAGCCCCGTTACTCTTCCACGGTTCCTGTTATTTGCTGAGGTGGCATTTGTCCTGCATTAGCACCATTGGGTGGATGATAAAACTGGCGTCATAAAGAAACTGTGTGGACAATTGTTGCAAATTGACTTAAGGTTTTATATATATATATATATATATATATATATATATATATATATATATATATATCCTATATAATAATTCGCTAATTCGTGTGTAACGCATGACATGCGCAGTAGACATTGCTGAGCGTGCTGCAGTCATGCGCAGTAGAGACTGCCCGCGCCGCGGCTGATACAGAGCTCTGTATCAGCCGCGGCGTGGGCAGTCTCCACTGCGCTTGACAGCCCTGCGACCGGGTGGCAGTGACACTGTGGCCCGTGTAACGGGCTGTTCAACTAGTATGTGTGTGTGTGTGTGTGTGTGTGTGTGTGTATATATATATATATATATATATATATATATAACATTTAGCAACATTTTCACTAAGTATTAACATTAATCAATAAACTTTATTGAAAAGTAGAGCAGAAATGGACTTGATTCAAATTAGAATTGTGTCTAAATGTACGTATAAAGAAATTTGCTAATTGCACCAAAAATAAAGGCCCTTTTAGAGGTTAAATCTTGTTGCCAGGGTTAACCCTTTGGTACCCCTCTGCTCTAAAAGAGGTAATCTATTTCTGAAGGAAAAAATATGATAAGTGAGTGTATAAGCCAGGAATTGGCAACATGAGACCCTCCAACTTGTTCCAAACTTGCTCCCATCATGGTTCACCAGTCAACGGCTGGCAGAGAATGATGGGAACTGTGTAGTCTGACAGCAGTTGTAGGGCTTCATGTTGCCTGCCATTAGCATAATCTTTGTAAGTGGTGGGAAAAAAAATAATCTCTAGCAAATGTTCTCAATAATTTTAATAAATGTTACTTCTTTATAAATATGACTCGTCACTAGTGCCACTTGTGAATTTTAGAAACAATTTTTAAATATACCACAAAGAATGTTTTCATACACCCCCCCCCCCCCACTCCTCCCAATGGGCATTATTCACAGAAGAAAAGGTGAGCAATTGAGGGGCAAATCAATGAGAGATTGCTAGAGAATGTTTTGCAATACGCTGGAGATCTTTTAACGCAGTCAGTCGATTAAAAACCCCATTATAATCAGTGAGGATTGATTGGTACCTTTGATACCAGATTTTCCCAGAATAAGAAATGCGTAACACAGGTAGAAATAAAGGTGAATGCATATAATACATAAACAATCAGCCGCATCAGAAAAACCAATCACATTTATTGAAAAGCATTTTAAAAAACTAACATGTGGGATTTTCTGGGATTTACGGTGTTAAGACTAACGGGACCCAGGACCACCAAAGCTCGTTCTCTACTGCAAATCAATGCTTTTGCATTGCCTAAATAGTAAGGCTACATATCGAATACTAAAACATTATTCATTTTTATTTTAAGTTTTATTTTTTGTAAATTTAATTTAGAAAGTCTGTATCCCAGCTACTTCTGCATAGACTGCAATTACCTGCTCTGTAACAGCAGTCCGTCGCTCTGCCTCTGCTTCAGTCTGTAAGCTTCAGTGGCCTCATTGGCAGAGCTCAATATCTAGCCAATGAGACCGCTCCAGCTTACAGACAGAAGCCTCCGTCATCGGAGGATGTAGGAGAGCAGAGGCAGAGCAGTGTATGCGGAAGTAGATGGGGGACAGACTAAGTTAAATGTACAAAAAATAAAACTTAAAAAAACAATAACGTTTTAGTATTCGATATGTAGCCTTACTATTTAGGCTATGTTAGGTGACACATCCACTTTAAATTCCAGGGGCACTCAAAGGATTCATCATTTATGGGGATAAAAAGCTTGGTTTAAATTAATGAGATTTTTATCCCCCCCCCCCCTCGGTGCAGTTAGTATATTCTAGAATTGCTCCTGCTTTGTGTTGGATGGATGTAACCCTCTGTGTCACTGTTGTCTCCCGACCACACGATATATTTCTAATTCCTCTGTCGTATCTTTATAGGGACTCGGAAAGTAAAAAACTCTGCAAGAAGTTGAAGGTCGATCCCAGCAAGAAGTCGAATGGAGTCGAACTGCTGCACTATAAGTGAGTGAGCACTTAGTCCTCTACAGGCCACGGAGCTGACCACGTGTGGGGGGGCGGGAGCCGCTGATGTATCAGGTCCACTCATCTCAGCCTGCCAGTGCGCCCTGTCAATCATCTGTTGGCGAAATGAGTGTCATTAGGATAGTTTATGTGATAGGGTCAATGGGGAAGCAGATCAGTGTGGAAGACACAAGGCTATATGCGCAAAAGAAAAATGGAGCAACCCATCGAGAAATAAGTTTCCCCAAATTCTCTTTGCTTTAAAGGGATATTACCGTTTCACAATAAAAGCAGCTCCAATTAATCTTCATAGTATTTGGGCCATGATCACTGTAGGAGTGCGATCCCCACGGAGAGGACCGTGAAACTGTAATTGTGTATAAAAAAGACGTTATGCGCAAAACAGGACGTGCACAAAATGGAAATTCTCTCTTTAGTAAATCCCGGCCTGTAGAGATGTGTAGACTGAGCTCTGTGTGTTAGGAAAAGTGTTCATGGTTTGTCGTCTTTCTGCAGGGATGGAACCTTCCATACAGAATACAACAGGCCTGGCACCTATAAGGTAACTATTGATTTAAAAAAAAAAATTAAAGATATAGTTAATATTTAAAAAAAAATATATAAATAGTTTTGTTATCCCCCTGAGTAAAACAAGGGTACTCCTACTTCTGAGGTGTTTTAGTCAAAAGAATTTTTTTAGGTGCAGTATCACAGTGGCCTGAAATTGTATAGTGGTGCTGTTGCTACACCATCCTATAGACCACTTCGGTCAACTGACCATAAATCTCCATAGGATGTTGTAGCAACAGCGCCACTCAGTTTGAGCTGTAATAATTTTTGAATATAACACATTTCAGCAGTGGGAGTTCTCTTCTTTTACTCAGTTTATAAACGGAACCATATATATATGTTTTGTAACATTTAAAGTATTAATATCCTGTTCATTTCGTCTGTAAGTGGGATAATAAAACCCATCTATTTAGGGTCAATGTATCCAGAGAAGTGTGGGTAAGAACTAGTAATATGAGACAAACGGACAGATGTGCTAAAATGGGATGAGAACCAATTGTGCAACAGAGGACAAACAAACTACCCAAAATTATCAATTAATTTAACCCTTTGAGTGCCAGAGAGGTATTATTATTCTTTATATAGCGCCAACGTAATCTGCAGCACTGTACAATAGGGAATAGACGTACAAAGATATTAAATAGTACAAATCGTCTGAGGAGAACAGAAGGATCAGAGGGCCCCCTGCTGGTGAGATCTTACAGTCTAGAGGAAGGAAGGTTGGATACAGGAGGAGTAAGTGCTATTGGGTGTAAGTGCCTCCTGCCACATGAGCTACCGGTCAGTGGGTGGGAGAGAGAAGTGCTATTGAGTGCAGTGGCCCAGGGAAGGGGTGGTTAATGTTTATGGAGGTAGTTGAAGAGGTGAGTTTTCAGGGAGCGTCCGAAGGTCTGAAGGCTGGGGGAGAGTCTGATGGGGCAGGGGAGGGAATTACAGAGCTCGGGTGCAGCACGGGAGGAGTCCTGTAGGCGGGAGTGGGAGGAGTCCTGAGTGGGAGGAGTTCTGTAGGTGGGAGTGGGAGGATGTAACAAGAACTGTGGAGAGGAGAAGGTTGTGTGCAGAGCGAAGATGGTGAGAGGGAGTGTATTTGGAAATGAGAGATGAAATATAGGGGGTGCTGTGTTAGTGAGGGCTCTATAAGTTAGCACCAAGATTTTGAATTTAATTCTATGTGCTAGTGGGAGCCAGTGTAGGGACTGACAGAGGGGTTTGGTGTTAGAGAAATGATGGGTGAGGTAGATTAGTTGTGCTACAGAGTTAATTACAGACTGTAGTGGGGTTAATCGGGTGAGAGGCAGGCCAATTAGTAATGAGTTACAGTAGTCAAGACGGGACATGATGAGTGTTTGGATTAGAATTTTAGTAGTGTCTTGGGTGAGAAAGGGTCCGATTCTAGAGTTGTTGCGGAGGTGGAGGCGGCATGATTTGGAGATTGAGTGGATGTGGGGAATAAAGGATAGGGTGGAGTCAAATGTGACCCCCAGGCAGCATGCCCTCTGGCACTCAAAGGGTTAAGTGAACCCTTTAGCACCATGAATGTTGGAGAGGTCTGTAGCATTCCAGGTATTAAACCCCATTTAAACCAATGGGAAGTATTTTTTTTTTTTTTTTTTTTTGCCCTCTGCAGTGCAGTTGGTATGTCCCAAAACTGTGCGATGTCTCCAGTTCACCAGTGTCAATAAATATGTTAATTAATATCTATAATGACCAGCTATAAAGTAATAAATAGCTCTTCAAGTTCAGTTCATTTCCATTGTTCAGATAACTATCTTATTTAACCCTTTGAGTGTCAGAGGTATCCAGAGCATTGATTTGGCACTCAAGGGGTTAATTGTGTAAGCCAAGAAGAGGAGGGGCAATTAGTGGATTTACACTGTGCTTTATAATCCTGTGATTCTCCTTTATAAAGACTTTGTATCCTTAAAGGGATAGTAATGTGTCACAAAAACAGCAGCTCCAATTAATCTTCATAGTATTTGGACCATGGAGAGTGTTATTTCAATACTGTCAGAGTTGTAGTACAAGAGTAATTGAATGATAAAGTATCCCCCTCCCGCCCCTTTTACTGATGTAACACTGCTCACCTCAGAGCAGCAAGACTGTCCGGATGGATCGCAGAGACGGGCAATCTTCAGTGATCATAAGGAAAAACCTGAAAAACCTGTCAAGGGGACAGGGTTTTCCTTATGATCACAGTAAGAAGATTGTCCCTCGCTGTGATCTGTCCAGTCAAGAGACCAGATTCCACATCTGAGGTGACTAACATTAGATAAAAGGGTGGGAGGGAGATGCTTTATTATTCATTTACTCTTGAACTACATCTCTGACAGTATTGAAATAACACTCTCCAAAGTCCAAATACTATGATGATTAAATGGAGCTGCTTTTTGTGAAACACTACTATCCCTTTAACCCAAGATATTGTAGTTAATTATTACTCGGTGATGCTGAACAGGATCCATAACGGGCGGTTCTAATCTCTTAAGGCTGTATTCATAGCTTTGGACAGGACAAATACAAGGAGTGGGTAACCTCCATACCTCTGTTTTTGGACTACATGTCCCAACACCCTCATCTTGCCTGCAGCCAGATGAGGATGCTGGGAGTTGTATTCCAACAATAGACAGTGTGGGGTTGTAGGGAGTTGTAATCCAATCTGCAGATTCCCAGATGTTGTCGATTAGGCCTTACATCTAGTTTACCTGTATAACTGGCCGAGCTAGGGTCAGACTACTACAGGATGCTGAATTAAGACTGTCTTTCTGTATGTCTGTCTGTCCCTTTATTTATTCAGTCCATGGTTGCATTTCTGAATGACCCAGAGGGGGCGCCATTGTGGGAAGAGAATCCTGAAGCCAAAGACATTGTCCATATCGACAGCGAGAAGGTAATGGAACATTTTTAACCCTGTTCTTGAACCAGCTGAATGGGCTACGAGCTTGTAAAAAATATGGGTATTGGCTGGGCCTGCCTTATATTAAATGCTTTTAGTGGTAGCAAGAAAATCGTTACTCTGCTGTCTCACACTGCTCTTCAAATGTTTGGGGTCCCTTCAGAAATTCCCTTGTTTTCCATGAAAACATAAATCAAATAAGTTGCAGAATGAGTAGGAAATACAGTCAAGATGTTGACAAGGTTAGAAATGTTGATTTTTAATTTAAATAATAATTGTGTCCTTCAAACTTTGCTTTTGTTGAAAAATCCTCCATTTGCAGCAAATGTAGATAGTCCCTTAAAAATAAGCCGTTTCCAGCTACAATAGTGATATACAACATTAACAATGTCTGCACTGTCCTTCTGATACATTTGATTTTAAAGTGGATCTCTCACATAGATATAAGTAATGCTCATTACTTTGAGCATTTAGGGAAAACATTTAAAACGTTGTTCATTTAAAAAAAAAAAAAAACTTTATCTGCACAAAAATTAATGTTTAAAAAGTGCCCAGCATCCTACTTCCGGCTTGCTGAACTGCCTCTGCTCCCGTCCCAGTACCCAGCATCCTCCGGTGACGGAGGCTTTCTTTCTCTAAGCTGGAGCGATCTCATTGGCTAGATATCGATCTCTGCCAATAAGATTGCTACAGCTTAGAGAAAGAAAGCCTCCATCATCAGAGGATGCTGGGTAGTGGGACGGGAGCAGAGGCAGTGCGGGAAGTTGGCTGCCGGGCACTTTTTAAACATTAAGTTTTGCGCAGATAATGTTGTTCATTTAAAAAAAAAAAAAACGTTTTAAATGTTTTCACTAAATGCTCTAACTAACCAGCATTACTAATATCTATGTGAGAGATCCACTTTAATGGACAAGATTTGCTTTTCTTTCAAAAACGGAATTTCACACACACACACGCAACTTTAAAAAAAAAAAAAAAAAAAAACTTTTTTTTTTTTTTTGCAGGATTTCAGGAAACTTTTGAAGAAGGAAGACCGGCCGCTGCTCATGATGTTCTACGCTCCGTGTACGTGACCTCCCTGCCTTTATAACCGTAGCTCTCCAGCACGTTGTGTTCTGACATAGATGGGTTTGGGTAGACTGGCCCTGGGCACATGTTTAGAGGCACTGATAACGGATAGGTCCTCGTCTGCACTAGGTACTGACACTTGTGTCTATAAATTAGCAGTCTGTAGTGAGAGCCGCTCCTGTTCATTCACCTGCCCCTGCGTTTCCATAATAAAGCTGTGAGTTACACAGCATACAGCAAACTTAACGCTGCCCCCCATAGACTCACCTGAGTCACAGACTACTGCGTATTGTCCACAGAACATACCTACAATGTATTACCATGACTTATTTATTTTTCTTCTTTTCACATCCTGCCTGTGTTTTCCTTATCTCTCTCTGTTTAACTCATTACTCACATTGTCTATTCTCCCTATTCCTCCCCTGCTTCTCGTCTGCATGTTTTCTCTCTCCTGATTCATTCTCGCGGCTCTTCCCATCCCCCCCTTGTTCTCCTCTCCTCCCCGATTCCCCCTCTCAGGGTGCAGCGTGTGTAAGAGGATGATGCCTTCTTACCAACAGGCAGCGACGGAGCTGAAGGGCTCTTATGTGAGTAATTTAAGGAGATGACTAATTTTATGTGTTTTATAGTAGAAATGTGAACATTGTTGGATAAAGTTCAAATAACCATCAAGTAATAAATTCTGTTTTATGAAAGCTTTTATTTCTGTTTTTGGAGATAGTAAAAGTGAATCAATTTTAACAGATATGAACTACTCTGTCCAAAGACAGGAACCTAATATGGAGCATCGCGAAGACTGCAGTCTCACATCTGCGGCTTGTAAAGGCTTTCTCTCTCATCGCCTGTTCTTGGGATGAATTATAGGATTTTTATTACAGTAGAAGACAATAGAGAGAGGAGAGTTCTAGAGGGAGGCTCTACGTACTGAGACTTGTGTTCTAAGTAACGTTGCATCATTCTGGAGCAAACTGACTGCCCCACAGAGAGTAAATAGAAATTCCAAAAATTCATGTTGATCTAAATGGGGCTATTAATCAGTTCAATGCTAGAGAGGTCTTACATGTATGTCTTCCATACGGTACAATTGATTTTCTCCAGAATTGCACATCTTTTCTTGGAACATGAGCCCCAGTGTGGGGAGAGAGATAACTGCTGGAAGGGGTTTGGGTCAGGTGTGCCGGTGAGAGGGATAACTAGCTGTTGGGCGTAGAATCAGGTCCTGTGTGGAGAGAGGGAGAATGAACTGCTGGAAGATTAGGAAAGTCCTAGATAACAGGTAATGCTATCTTCTGGATGGAGAGTCAGGTCCTGGGAGGAGAGGGAGAAGTAGCTGTGGGAGGAAAGGCAGTTCCTGTGAGGAGAGTGAGAACTAGCTGCTGAAAGGAGAGTCAGATCCTGAGAAAAGAGATAGGTAGGTCCTGGGAAGAGAAGGATAACTAGCTGCTGGAAGAAGTGTCAGTTCCTGGGAGGAGAAGGAGAACTAGCTGCTGAAAGGAGAGTCACATCCTGGGAAGAAAGATTAGTAGGTCTTGGGAGGAGAAGGACAGCTAGCTGCTGGATGGAGAGTCAGGTCCTGGGAGGAGAGGGAGAACTAGCTGCTGAAAGAAGTGTCACGTCCTGGGAAGAGAGACAAGTAGCTGCTGGGAGGAGAAGGAGAGCTAGCTGCTGGAAGGAGATTCTGGTCCTAGTAGGTGAAGAAGAACTAGCTGCTGGAAAAAGAGTCAGGCACTAGGAGGAGAGGAACAACTAGCTACTGGAAGGAGAGCCAGGTCCTGGGAGGAGAGGGAGAACTAGCTGCTGGGAGAGTCCAGTTCTGGTAGGAGATTGAGAACTAGCTGCGGAAAGGAGAGTCCAGTTGTATGAGAGAGCGAACTAGCTGCTGGATGGAGTCAGGTCCTAGTAGGAGAGGGAGAACTAGCTGCTGGAAGGAGAGTCTGGTCCTAGTAGGAGAGGGAAAAGTAGCTGCTCGAAGGAGAGTCCGGTCCTAGTAGGAGAGGGAGAAGTAGCTGCTCGAAGGAGAGTCCGGTCCTAGTAGGAGATGGAGAACTAGCTGCTGGATGGAGAGTCCGGTCCTAGTAGGAGAGGGAGAACTAGCTGCTGGAAGGAGAGTCAGGTCCTAGTAGGAGAGGGAGAAGTAGCTGCTCGAAGGAGAGTCCGGTCCTAGTAGGAGATGGAGAACTAGCTGCTGGATGGAGAGTCCGGTCCTAGTAGGAGAGGGAGAACTAGCTGCTGGAAGGAGAGTCCGGTCCTAGTAGGAGATGGAGAACTAGCTGCTGGATGGAGAGTCCGGTCCTAGTAGGAGATGGAGAACTAGCTGCTGGATGGAGTCAGGTCCTAGTAGGAGAGGGAGAACTAGCTGCTGGATGGAGTCAGGTCCTAGTAGGAGAGGGAGAACTAGCTGCTGGATGGAGTCAGGTCCTAGTAGGAGAGGGAGAACTAGCTGCTGGATGGAGAGTCCGGTCCTAGTAGGAGATGGAGAACTAGCTGCTGGATGGAGTCAGGTCCTAGTAGGAGAGGGAGAACTAGCTGCTGGAAGGAGAGTCCGGTCCTAGTAGGAGAGGGAGAACTAGCTGCTGGATGGAGTCAGGTCCTAGTAGGAGAGGGAGAACTAGCTGCTGGATGGAGAGTCCAGTCCTAGTAGGAGAGGGAGAACTAGCTGCTGGATGGAGTCAGGTCCTAGTAGGAGAGGGAGAACTAGCTGCTGGATGGAGAGTCAGGTCCTAGTAGGAGAGGGAGAACTAGCTGCTGGAAGGAGAGTCCGGTCCTAGTAGGAGAGGGAGAACTAGCTGCTGGAAGGTGAGTCCGGTCCTAGTAGGAGAAGGAGAACTAGCTGCTGGATGGAGAGTCCGGTCCTAGTAGGAGAGGGAGAACTAGCTGCTGGATGGAGAGTCTGGTCCTAGTAGGAGAGGGAGAACTAGCTGCTGGATGGAGAGTCTGGTCCTAGTAGGAGAAGGAGAACTAGCTGCTGGATGGAGAGTCCGGTCCTAGTAGGAGAGGGAGAACTAGCTGCTGGATGGAGAGTCTGGTCCTAGTAGGAGAAGGAGAACTAGCTGCTGGATGGAGAGTCCTGTCCTAGTAGGAGAGGGAGAACTAGCTGCTGGATGGAGTCAGGTCCTAGTAGGAGAGGGAGAACTAGCTGCTGGATGGAGAGTCCGGTCCTAGTAGGAGAGGGAGAACTAGCTGCTGGATGGAGAGTCCAGTCCTAGTAGGAGAGGGAGAACTAGCTGCTGGATGGAGTCAGGTCCTAGTAGGAGAGGGAGAACTAGCTGCTGGATGGAGAGTCCGGTCCTAGTAGGAGAGGGAGAACTAGCTGCTGGAAGGAGAGTCTGGTCCTAGTAGGAGAGGGAGAACTAGCTGCTGGAAGGAGAGTCTGGTCCTAGTAGGAGAGGGAGAACTAGCTGCTGGATGGAGAGTCAGGTCCTAGTAGGAGAGGGAGAACTAGCTGCTGGATGGAGAGTCCGGTCCTAGTAGGAGAGGGAGAACTAGCTGCTGGATGGAGAGTCCAGTCCTAGTAGGAGAGGGAGAACTAGCTGCTGGATGGAGTCAGGTCCTAGTAGGAGAGGGAGAACTAGCTGCTGGATGGTGAGTCTGGTCCTAGTAGGAGAGGGAGAACTAGCTGCTGGATGGAGAGTCCAGTCCTAGTAGGAGAGGGAGAACTAGCTGCTGGATGGAGTCAGGTCCTAGTAGGAGAGGGAGAACTAGCTGCTGGAAGGAGAGTCTGGTCCTAGTAGGAGAGGGAGAACTAGCTGCTGGATGGAGAGTCAAGTCCTAGTAGGAGAGGGAGAAATAGCTGCTGGATGGAGTCAGGTCCTAGTAGGAGAGGGAGAACTAGCTGCTGGATGGAGTCCGGTCCTAGTAGGAGAGGGAGAACTAGCTGCTGGAAGGAGAGTCTGGTCCTAGTAGGAGAGGGAGAACTAGCTGCTGGATGGAGAGTCTGGTCCTAGTAGGAGAGGGAGAACTAGCTGCTGGAAGGAGAGTCTGGTCCTAGTAGGAGAGGGAGAACTAGCTGCTGGATGGAGTCGGGTCCTAGTAGGAGAGGGAGAACTAGCTGCTGGATGGAGAGTCCGGTCCTAGTAGGAGAGGGAGAACTAGCTGCTGGATGGAGAGTCTGATGCTAGTAGGAGAGGGAGAACTATCTGCTGGAAGAGGAGAGAACTAACACCTGGAAGCAATGTGTTGTGCACACTTCTTTCAATCACACTGGTACTCAAAGGGTTACTTCCTAGTAGCCAGCACTGGGGAAGGTTCTTTACATGGCCTGTTGATTTGTGATGATGTTTTGGGATTATCTCAGTGGGCGCTGTCTGCCCCTGTTCTCCCCCCCACACACACACACACACACACGGTTCACTCTGGAGTGTGATTCAGTCTGACACTTCTCCCTGTAAGACGTGAGACCTCTCCCTGTAGGCGCCTCATGCCTGTCACCCACAAACACCACCAAACAAATGCTTTCTTCACCCCAGACTGACAGGGATAACGGGGGTGAGTTTTAACCATTTTCCTGCCAGCAGAACCAATGCAGTTTTGTGGGAGGTTTGGCAAAGAAATGAATAAGAATGAATAATAAACCCTTATATTGTCACGGAGCAATGTGCTGTGTCTGCAAAAATGTTTTAACCATCGAAGATTTTTCATAATGTTAAAGTGCCTGCAGAGTTCAGGGCCATATTCACAAAGAAATATGTGGAGCAGTTCTGGGGGTACCAGCTGCACCATAGGGAGAAGCAAATAATTTCTTTCATTCTGAAATAAATGGGACTTTTAATCCTTTAAAGGGATTGTAATGTTTCGCAATAAAAGCCGCTCCAATTAATCTTCATAGTATTTGGATCATGGAGAGTGTTATTTCAATACTGTCAGAGTTGTAGTTGAAGAGTAATTGAATGATAAAGTATCCCCCTCCGGCCCCTTTTACCTAGTGTAAGTCACCTCCCCTCAGATGTGGAATCTGGTCTCTTGACCGGACAGGTCACAGCAAGGGACAATCTTCTTACTGTGATCATAAGGAAAACCCTGCCCCCCTTGACAGGTATTTTTAAGGTTTTCCCTTATTCTCACTGAAGATTGTCCCTCATCCGGACAGTCTTGCTGCTCTGAGGTGAGCAGTGTTACATCAGTAAAAGAGGTGGGAGGGGGATACTTTGAATTACTCTTGAACTACAACTCTGACAGTAGTGAAATAACACTCTCCATGGCCCGAATACTATGAAGATTAATTGGAGCTGCTTTTATTGTGAAACATTACTATCCCTTTAAAGGGCTAGTAATGTGTACATATGAAGTTAATGTCGATTATTTATTATACTATTTTTTTGTAACAAACTTTACCTTTCTATGTCTCCATAACGTATTCTTTGTGTTATTTTATTTTAAAGGGAATCTATCACCCGTATACAGGAGGCTTTTAAAATTTAGGATATATAGCAAGTAGGTGGAATAATGTATTAATTTATTTTTAAAAAAATCACTATTTGGCTGAAATTCAACGGATAAATACTGCCCTGCGCTGTACTTCCGGACGACTGTGGTTACCAGCTCTGTAGTGCAGTGTCACTCTCTGATGACGGAGGATTTCTGCTTGTAACCTGGTGCCCTCTCATTGACCAGAGATCGCTCCAGCTTACAGACAGAAATCCTCCGTCATTGGAGGAGACTGGATAGAGGGAGGGGAGCAGAGGAAGAGTGACAGACTGCGGTTACCAGCTCTCATTGGCCAGAGATTGCTCCAGTTTAACTGCAGAAATCTTCCGTCATTGGAGGAGGCTGGATAGTGGGAGGGGAGCAGAGGAAGAGTGACAGACTGCGGTTACCAGCTCTCATTGGCCAGAGATCGCTCCAGTTTAGCTGCAGAAATCCTCTGTCATTGGAGGAGGCTGGATAGTGGGAGGGGAGCAGAGGAAGAGTGACAGACTGCGGTTACCAGCTCTCATTGGCCAGAGATCGCTCCAGTTTAACTGCAGAAATCCTCCGTCATTGGAGGAGGCTGGATAGTGGGAGGGGAGCAGAGTGACAGACTGCGGGTACAGAGCTGGTAACCACAGTCTGTCTGGAAGTAGGACGCAGGGCACTATGTATTCGTTGAATTTCAGCCAAGTAGTAGTTTTAAAAAATAAATTAATACATCGTTCCACCTATTTGCTGTATAGCCTAAATTTTAAGCCCTTTTCCCTACGTCCTTCAGAGTCTCCTCAGAGCAGAAAGCCGGACAGGATGGATCACGACGAGGGACAATATTGTGTCAGCATAAGGAAAAACCTGCCATACTTAATCACGGGGGGCAGGGTTTTACTGACGCACACAATATTGTCCCGCTTTGGGAAGAGGACCAGCATTCAGATCCGCGGGAAGGCAGCGTGACATAGGGAAAAGAGGCGGGAGGTGGAAACGTTAACCCTTTGAGTGCCAGAGGGGTGCGCAGTGCATTGCAAAGCAATGCTTTGCGTACCCCTCTGGCACTCAAAGGGTTAAAATAAAATGACACGAAGAATACAACGTTATGGGCACTTAGAAAGGTACAGTTCATAATACAAAGTATAATAAATAATCAACCTTAAATGGATAGTAATACTTGATTATTACTATCCCCCATATTGTAGGTATTTGCAAAATAATTTAATAGCCCCCAGGTTCATCTCTCAAACCTTTATGGTTAGAGAGATAACCAAAGGCAAAGTTCCCCCCTCACTGAAGTCAACGTTGTGCTGACTGCAGGGATATCCGGTCTGACTTTCATTAGGCGGCTCTGCAGCAGAGCCGTGATCCCGTTAGTGACAAATAAATATTTCAGTGAAATGGTCTTCTACGTGTGATTGCAAACCAAGCACAAACCAATCACACGTAGATGACTGTTTCAGTAAAATTATTCTTTGTCACGAACGCAATCTCGGCTCAGCTGCAGAGCCGCATGATGAAATTCAGACCAGATATCCCAGCAGTCAGCACAACGCTGACTTCAGGGAAGGGGAAGGGAGGGGGTGGGAACTTTGCCTTCGGTTATCTCTCAAACCATAAAGGTCTGAGAGATGAACCTGGGGGCTATTAACTTATTTTGCAAATATCTACAATATGGGGGATAATAATAATAAAGTATTACTGTCCCTTTAACTCCATATGCAGACATTACTATCTCTTTAACCCTTTGAGTGCCAGAGGTGTACAGAATGGATTGCTTTGCAATGAATTCCGTACACCTCTGGCAATGAAAGCATTAAGGAGCAAAGAGGTGTGCAGTGCATTGCTTAGTGATGCATTGCATACTCCTCTGGTCTTTAACGGGTTAAGCCCTTTATTTGTAAATTGAACAGTTCAGAATTTCCCCCCTGAAGTCCTGTCCTGTTTGGCAGGTCCTGGCCGGGATGAATGTCTATCCGCCGGAATTCGAGAGGCTGAAGGAAGAGTACAACGTGAAGGGGTACCCGACCATTCTGTACTTTGAGTGAGTATTGGTCCGTCTGTCCATTTCACATGGCTTTGTCCTGTCCCTGGTGAATCTGAAAGCAAATTCAATGGATGAAATGTGTTTAACTTCCTGTTGGGAGACAACTGGACCGCGCAGTAAAGCTCCGCCCACTAAGAGACAGGGCGCTTCAAACGAACGCTAAAATCTCCCCACTTACCTTATCCCAGTGGCCACTATGAATGGACTGGTCCCCAAAATGAATCTTTAACCCTTTGAGTGCCAGAGGGGCACGGAATGCATTGCTTTGCAGTGCGTTCCATGCCCCTCTGGCACTCAAAGGGTTAATTGTTCTCAATATCCTGTCCGTTAGAGGCAGACATTATACTTGGTGGCAGGACTCCAAACTCCTCCTACTGAAATCTTCTTAGGGAGAAAGATTTAAGTGGGAAGAAATTGGAATCTGGAGGCAAAGAATCGTGCGTTTCCATGGATATAAAATCACTTATTAATTACACATTAACCATTGAGAACCAATCCACACTGAATTGATGCATTATCATTAACCCTTTGAATGACAGAAGGGTATCCATCATACCCCTCTGGCACTCAAAGGGTTGAGGTATTGGGGTTCCTGTAACTAAATCTGGCGATCAACGTTGAGTGCCCAAGTGGGGTGCAATGCGGTGACCACCTCTCTTGGAACTCTGCGGGTTAAATTCCATGAGGCTCTGCTGTAACCGCTTTTGTGCGGTCCGTAATAATTCTGGACTAAACTTTTCAATGCTTTTGATCATTTGCCATGAACTTGTTTTGAGGCTCATGACAATGACCCCACTGCCGGTGAAGGGGGTGTTGGTATTTTGGCTAACGGGTGTTTATTCTGTTTTTAGGAAAGGAAAGTTCATGTACAACTTTGAGAAATACTCGGCCTCTGCTAAGGACATCGCCGATTGGATGAGAAAGTGAGTGACGCGCGGCTGGTGGTCTCTGCCATTCTTTATGGGGGTGGGACGGGCATTTTCACTGGGAGCCTGATATACTGCAAATAAAAAAATCCTCAAATTCCCATTGGTATAAATGGGGATTTTTAACATCTGAAATGCTAGGATGGTCACAAATGCACTGAGATGCGATGCAGACCTTTCTAGTGTTCCAAGTGTTACAACTTCCCTTTGAATCAATGAGTTGGTTTGCCCCATTTTCCATATTACATAAGCCACTGTGTATTCCGTGTCAGCACTTCTGTGTTACCAACCTCCCCACATTACACTGGGCCACAGAGTGACACTGGTGTTTTAGGGGGCATGGTTGGTGGATGGGGCATTATAGAGAATTATTAGGTTATTTCATTAACTACTGACACCTCTTTGTATAACTGAATGAATGATTTACAACAAGACCAACGTATTTTATTTACATAACTAATATATAAACACAGATACTGACGTTTATATAGAGACATTAATGTGAGTTTTATTGCTGTGGAGCAATGTGATACACTTCTATACACACCACACAGTCTGATCTCCTAAACACAGGGACACCAGGGTGATACACTTCTATACACACCACACAGTCTGATCTCCTAAACACAGGGACACCAGGGTGATACACTTATATACACACCACACAGTCTGATCTCCTAAACACAGGGACACCAGGGTGATACACTTATATACACACCACATAGTCTGATCTCCTAAACACAGGGACACCAGGGTGATACACTTATATACACACCACACAGTCTGATCTCCTAAACACAGGGACACCAGGGTGATACACTTATATACACACCACACAGTCTGATCTCCTAAACACAGTGACACCAGGGTGATACACTTCTATACACACCACACAGTCTGATCTCCTAAACACAGGAACATCAGGGTGATACACTTCTATACACACCACACAGTCTGATCTCCTAAACACAGGGACACCAGGGTGATACACTTCTATACACACCACACAGTCTGATCTACTAAACACAGGGACACCAGGGTGATATACACTTCTATACACACCACACAGTCTGATCTCCTAAACACAGGGACACCAGGGTGATACACTTCTATACACACCACACAGTCTGATCTCCTAAACACAGGGACACCAGGGTGATACACTTCTATACACACCACACAGTCTGATCTCCTAAACACAGGAACATCAGGGTGATACACTTCTATACACACCACACAGTTTGATCTCCTAAACACAGGGACACCAGGGTGATACACTTCTATACACACCACACAGTCTGATCTACTAAACACAGGGACACCAGGGTGATACACTGCTATACACACCACACAGTCTGATCTCCTAAACACAGGGACACCAGGGTGATACACTTATATACACACCACACAGTCTGATCTCCTATACACAGGGACACCAGGGTGATATACACTTCTATACACACCACACAGTCTGATCTCCTAAACACAGGGACACCAGGGTGATACACTTAAATACACACACCACACAGTCTGATCTAAACACAGGGACACCGGGTGATACACTTATATACACACCACACAGTCTGATCTCCTAAACACAGGGACACCAGGGTGATACACTTATATACACACCACACAGTCTGATCTCCTAAACACAGGGACACCAGGGTGATACACTTCTATACACACCACACAGTGTGATCTCCTAAACACAGGGACACCAGGGTGATACACTTATATACACACCACACAGTCTGATCTCCTAAACACAGGGACACCAGGGTGATACACTTATATACACACCACACAGTGTGACCTCCTAAACACAGGGACACCAGGGTGATACACTTCTATACACACCACACAGTCTGATCTCCTAAACACAGGGACACCAGGGTGATACACTTATATACACACCACACAGTCTGATCTCCTAAACACAGGGACACCAGGGTGATACACTTATATACACACCACACAGTCTGATCTCCTAAACACAGGGACACCAGGGTGATACACTTATATACACACCACACAGTGTGATCTCCTAAACACTGGGACACCAGGGTGATACACTTATATACACACCACACAGTCTGATCTCCTAAACACAGGGACACCAGGGTGATACAATTATATACACACCACACAGTCTGATCTCCTAAACACAGGGACACCAGGGTGATACAATTATATACACACCACACAGTCTGATGTCCTAAACACAGGGACACCAGGGTGATACAATTATATACACACCACACAGTCTGATCTCCTAAACACAGGGACACCAGGGTGATACACTTATATACACACCACACAATCTGATCTCCTAAACACAGGGACACCAGGGTGATACACTTATATACACACACCACACAGTCTGATCTCCTAAACACAGGGACACCAGGGTGATACACTTATATACACACCACACAGTGTGATCTCCTAAACACAGGGACACCAGGGTGATACACTTATATACACACCACACAGTGTGATCTCCTAAACACAGGGACACCAGGGTGATACACTTATATACACACCACACAGTGTGATCTCCTAAACACAGGGACACCAGGGTGATACACTTCTATACACACCACACAGTCTGATCTCCTAAACACAGGGACACCAGGGTGATACACTTCTATACACACCACGCAGTCCGATCTCCTAAACACAGGGACAGCAGGGTGATACACTTATATACACACCACACAGTCTGATCTCCTAAACACAGGGACACCAGGGTGATACACTTATATACACACCACACAGTCTGATCTCCTAAACACAGGGACATCAGGGTGATACACTTCTATACACACCACACAGTGTGATCTCCTAAACACAGGGACACCAGGGTGATACACTTATATACACACCACACAGTCTGATCTCCTAAACACAGGGACACCAGGGTGATACACTTCTATACACACCACACAGTCTGATCTCCTAAACACAGGGACACCAGGGTGATACACTTATATACACACCACACAGTCTGATCTCCTAAACACAGGGACACCAGGGTGATACACTTCTATACACACCACACAGTCTGATCTCCTAAACACAGGGACACCAGGGTGGGAAAGAGTGACATAGGGATTTGGGTCTTAAAGAGGGACTTGGGAGGTATGTACCCCTAATACCTCCTGAAGAGGGACACTTAGGAGGTATACTGTATATACCAACCAGTGCATACCAAAATAAAATCCTGATTCATCAGTGCAGGTACTCTGAATGACTGAGCTGACAAACGACCTTGCTGTTATGCAGATCACTGTCTCCTCCCTATCCAATGTTCTCTCCTTTTTTATCTGTTTAACCGTTTGAGTACTATTCTGGCTCTCAGAGGGTTTTTCTTATGACTTCAAATTTATAGATGGGAAACTTCATTTCTTTGTAAAATTATCAGAACACATTATCGTCTCGTTAAAGATGTTTACCCAATTTAATAGCTGGAATCCATAAATGATGTGATGTTCACATACCTTTATTCACGTGTAATGCTTTCGTCTTGGTGTCAGGGGCCTGGGAAGGTCCACACTTTTTATGTCCTGATCACAGTGGAGTCACTTCGTTAGCAAGAAATAAAAATAAATAGGTCAAATCGGCCTAAAAATATATTAAAGCATAACGGCCACCATGGTTAACCCTTTGAGTGCCAGAGTGGTACGCAAAAACATGAAGAACGATATAAGTCTTATCTCTCAAACCTTTATGGTTTAAGAGATATTCACAAGCAAAGTATCCCCCCCCCCTGTTCAGGCAGATCAGAAGGTAGGTGCCCAGGTAGACTGCAGAGAGGGACAATCTTCAATTAAGATAAGGGAAAAAGCTGAAAAACTTGTCAAGGGGGGCAGGGCTTTCATTGTTCTCATAGGAAGAAGATTGTCCCCTTCTGTTATCTGTCTGGTCTATAGACTGCATTCCACATCTGAGAAGAGATGGCGTACACTAGGTAAAAGGGACGGGAGGGGAAACTTTGCTTGTGAATATCTCTCAGACCATAAAGGTTTGAGAGATAAGACTAATATCATTCTTCATGTTTTTTTAATGCCTACAAAATAAAATAAAGATAAAACTAAGTGTTACTATCTCTTTAAATTGAAAACGTCAACCAAAAATGTAAAGGGTTCGTACCCTGTTAAATATCTCCTACTTCTAGCCAACATGTGTAACATACATTTCTCAGGTGCATAAACCCCACAGTATGAGATGACGGTGCTTTTCCTATTCATATAGACTGATGTCTGTGACCATCCGATCCCTGTGTGTTTGTACAAGATGAGGGCAATGTGTGGCAGGACAGGGGTGACCTATCAAACAGGAGATGCTTCTGTGTGAACTGGACAGGGAAGGATTGTAATCTCAAAATAATTATTTTTAGGGGTTTTTTCTTTTTTTTTCTTTTCTTTTTCTTTCTTTAACCCCTTAGGGACCCTTGACGTACCAGGACCATCTCGGTCCTTGGTATACTCAAGGACCGATGACGGTCATGGTACGTCACGTACTTTTTACTTACAGCGCTCTACCGGGAGCGCTGTAAGTAAAAATAGGGCATGAAACAGACCGCTCCAAGATCGGAGCGATCTCTTTCAAGCCCCATAGTGACGCGCCGATACACGTGACAGGTCATTATGCGGTCGTTATGGGACGGAAATGTCCCATAACCTCCGGTCCTTAAGTGGTTAAGATTGATATCAAGTATATTCACTTTGTAGCCACTTTCCATATTTATTTTGAAATATTTTAGACCTTTTTCACAAGTGAAAATAAAATAAATAAATATGCTGACTACAAGTATATGATATTTTGACAGATAGAAATCTTTTTCATTTTTAGTAATTCACATTATTGCTGTTTAATTCCTTTGGATGATCTTGACCAGTGGTTCTCAACCTGTGCTCTCAGTGGCTACTAACAGGCCAGGATTTTAGAATTTCCCTTTAAGAGCACAGGTGAGTTAATCAATGCGACTGAACCTCTGATCACCACAGTTGTGTTCTAGCAGGGAAATTCCTAAGTCCTGGCCTGTT
Organism: Rhinophrynus dorsalis; assembly: GCA_037306005.1. NCBI lineage: Eukaryota > Metazoa > Chordata > Amphibia > Anura > Rhinophrynidae > Rhinophrynus > Rhinophrynus dorsalis. The sequence continues at coordinate 255,102,482 of CM074725.1, forward strand.
AGTGGCCACTGAGGGCACGGAATGAGAACCTCTGATCTAGACGTCTGCAATACTTTGTGAATCCGTTGGCATCCAAGGGTTAATTCATTGCATCTATCTAGTTTACTCCACTTTGTCACTTTAAGCAACTTCAGCGGAGAAACGATGTCCCACAAGGACTTTGGTGGTGATATTTTCTTACTGATCTGACTATAGCAGGATAGCGCCGCAAACTACTGCCGATCTGTTATCAAAGGACATATACTTAATCTGAACCCCTCCCCCCAAGAGCTTCTCTTCTATACTCTCAAAAATCTTACACCATTACGTTTTATTTTCAGCCCTGAGCCCCCAACTCCTGAAGCCCCTGAGGTGGCGTGGTCGGAGCAGGACAGCGCAGTCTATCATCTGACAGATGCAGATTTCGACCAGTTTGTTGCTGATCACCCTTCAGTGCTCGTCATGTTCCATGCCCCATGTGAGTCCTCCATGTCTGGTGTTCTCATTGGACAAAGCAATGAGTTGGAGATCTTTAAAAGCACTCGTGGGGTTAAATAGGAATTTTCATTTGTCCCTATAATGAAGCTGACTTGTTCCAAAATTGCTCTTTTGTTTTTATATGTGTCTTAACGCTTTGAGTTCCAGAGAGGTAAGAAACGCATACCCCTCTGGCACACAAAGGGTTAACCTTTGAGTGGCAGAGTGGTGTGCATTGCAAATCCGCTCTGTCTTTCAAAGGGTTAATATCTGGGTCCTGAAAAGGTTGGGGGGGATTTGGCTGAGAGAACATGATTCCGTAGTCTTAATCTTGTACAGAAAAGGCGGATTCTGGTGAATGTTTGCTAACAGGTGAATCACGGATGAACAATTTTCACACCTGATTTCACGTTAATACTGTTTTATTCAGAATAATTTATACAGAAATTTTAATATGTGAATGCTGTACAGCTGCAAGACAAGATGCCAAAAAATAGGGTCTGAAGAAATAGTGTAAATAACATTGCTGATGGCATATTTATTGAAATGTGAATATATCAAGTGGTATTAGGATGGATTTGGTATTTTATGAGCAATAAGCTGCAATACTGCATGAAAACACTTTTACTAAGGAGGTTTTAATAAAAATGTTGCTATGCGCATCTAAAAATCAAAATGTTGATCAAAAATGCTTAGTTTCTTCTTTTTAATTTATCACATAAAAAATATTTGGCAGCTGGCAGTAAAATAATAACGTACTTTCATGTAAACCTTGAAAAACAAAAAAATCAAATTTGATACTTTTCTCTTTGCTCTTATTTACCAAACACAACTTATTTTAATGGTCGATGTCTAAAAAGAGGTGCACCTTAGCTACTTTTGTTAGACTTTTTTTTTGTGTGCGTGACCTTAGTGAATATGGATTTATGAGACCATTATGGATCTTAAAGGGATAGTAATACTTAAGATGTAAAAAAATATATGTTGTAGGGTTTATCTCCCTGAGTAAAACAAGGGTACTCCAACTGCTGAGAGATATTTTATTAAAACATTATAACAGCTCAAACTTGAATTTTATAGTTGCAATATCAGTGGCCTGAAAATTTACAGTGGTGCTGTTGCTACACCATCCTATGGATATTTATGGTCTACAGACCAGAGCTGTCCATAGGATGGTGTAGCAACAGCGCCACTGTACATTTTCAGGCCACTTTGATATTGCACCTATAAAATTCAAGTTTGAGCTGTTATATTTTTTTAATAAAATATCTCTCAGCAGTGGGAGTACCCTTGTTTTACTCAGGGGGATAAACCCTACAACATATATTTTTTTAAATCTTAAGTATTACTATCCCTTTAAGTCTTAGTTTATATGAGAACATAATGTGGTGCCAAATGTATGAATCAAGGTGATATTTATGACCCACGGAGTAGATATATGTCAGGAACTCACTATGCTGTTGCTGAGTTCATAGAGCAAATTTAGAATGCAATGTATGAGATGACATTATCTAAATGATACACATAGGCTTCTCTATCATTCAGGGAGTTAATATGAGAATGCAATATATATTATACTATAGATGTTATTAGTTTAGAAGAGTAGAATTAACTGTCACAGACAGTGCAGTTCATATCTTAAAGCGGAACTACCATGTCACAAAATGTTTAGCTTAACTAAGTCCCCTTCTGGCGACTAGTTCTGCTTTAATAAATGGAAGGGGGACCCCTCCCACAAAAATCAATAAAATGCATGAGAGAGTCCATTTGTCTTTTAGTAAATCTTCTCTTCAGTCCAGGTTTGGAAAGACAGCACCCCCTGTGGGCTGCCCACCCACACAGGTTTTATTTTACTTCTGTTCAATGAGTCTGGAGTAGGGAAGTAGACTGAACATCTCCCACTTAACCTTGTGAGTGCCAAAAGGGTGTGCAATGCATTGCTCTACATTGCATTACATATACCGCCTGTTCTCAGTGTGTTAACCCCCCCCCCTTCTGTGCCCTGGGCTTGCATGTCTTTGGCTGGAAGGTGTCTGTCTGATGCGGTTATGAAGTAAGATGAAGTGGCAGATTCAAGAGCCTGTCACCGCTGATGACTTGTGACCTACATGTTGCTGTCACTGGAGCTCAGTCATCTCACAGACCTTGATGTTCAATGAGTGTGTAACCTTTTTTTAACTGACTTCCCCAGAGCTTTGTATTGCATCACAGGACTGTGGTAGGGAAAGGGTTAATAGTTACAGGATGTTGAAATGACCCAGTATTGAGGTTGCTGGTGAATGTTACTGTTCAAGAATAATTTATGGATGTGTCAAATAATCCAAGTTTCTTCAAGGTATAGTAATACTTTATTATTACTATCCCCCATATTGTAGATATTTGTAAAATAATTTAAAGGGATAGTAATGTTTCATAATAAGCAGCTCTAATTAATCATCATAGTATTTGGACTTTGGAGAGTGTTATTTCAGTTCTGTCAGAGTTGTAGTACAAGAGTAATTGAATGATAAAGTATCCCCCTTCTGCCCCTTTTACTGATGTAACACTGCTCAGCCAGATCAGAAGGGAGGTGCCCAGGTAGACTGCAGAGAGGGACAATCTTCAATTAAGATAAGGGAAAAACCTGAAAAGCTTGTCAAGGGGGGCGGGGCTTTCATTGTTCTCATAGGAAGAAGATTGTCCCCTGCTGTTATCTGTCTGGTCTATGGACTGGATTCCACATCTGAGAAGAGATGGCTTACACTAGGTAAAAGGGACGGGAAGGGAAACTTTGCTTGTGAATATCTCTTAAACCATAAAGGTTTGAGAGATAAGACTTATATCGTTCTTCGTGTTTTTTTAATGCCTACAAAATAAAATAATGTTAAAATGAAGTATTACTATCCCTTTAATAGCCTCCCGGTTCATCTCTCAATCCTTTATGGTTTGGGAGATAACCGAAGGCAAAGTTCCCCCCTCCCTCCCCCTTCCCTGAAGTCAGCGTTGTGCTGACTGCAGGGATATCCGGTCTGTCGTTCATCATGCGGCTCTGCAGCAGAGCCGAGATCACGTTAGTGACAAAGAATTATTTCACTGAAACAGTCTTCTACATGTGCTTGCAAACCAAGCACAAACCAAGCACATGTAGAAGACTGTTTCAGTGAAATAATTCTTTGTCACTAACGCGATTGCAGCTCTGCTGCAGAGCCACCTGATGAAAGTCAGACCAGATATCCCTGCAGTCAGCACAACTCTGACTTCAGGGAAGGGGGAGGGAGGGGGGAACTTTGCCTTCGGTTATCTCTCAAACCATAAAGGACTGAGAGATGAACCTGGGGGCTATTACATTATTTTACAAATATCTACAATATGGGGGATAATAATAATAAAGTATTACTATCCCTTTAAAATAAGCAGTAAACACAGTAAAAAATATCTTTGTTTGAACTTGTGATTCAAGAACTTTAGTAATAAATAAGTTACAAGAGTGATGTAAAGGCGATACTTTTTAACACTTTGAATTCCAGATGTGTAAGCAAGTTGTTGTAATGTGTTGCACACCCCTCTGGCATTCAAATGGTTAATAAGGAACTGTGAACACCGTGCATACTTTCAGGACACTAAGATCCCCTCTTTAGGCATGGGTTAATCTAATTTCTTCCTCTATGAACATGTATATCTTTGGAGGAGAGAAGAGAGAGAGGGGATATGATAGACACATTCACATACATGAAGGGATTCAACAAAGTGCAGGAGGGAAGTATATTTCACAGGAGTAAAAGTGTTAGGACAAGAGGCCATAGTCTAAAACTAGAGGGACACAGGTTTAGATGTAATGTAAGAAAGTTTTACGTCACTGAGAGGGTATCAGATAAGTGGAATTTAAGCACACATAAGATAGGCATAAGTTTATCCTCACTATAAGACAGAACCAAATAAGATTTGAGGTTTTTACATTAGGGAAAATGGGCAGACTTGATGGGCCTAATGCACTTATGTACTGTCAAATTCTGTGCTTCTGTGTTTAATCAAAGTGTTAGTGACAGTGAAAAATTATCCTTAACCCCTTAAGGACCAATGCAGTGCCAGGACCGTCATGGCGATCCGGCACTTAAGGACCAATGACGGTCCTGGCACGGCATGCAGTTCAGGGCTCCCGGCACGGCTGCACGCCGCTCCGTAAGCCCTGAACCGGAAGCGATAATAAAAAAAAAAAGCCCCATGGTCCGCAAGTGCCGACAGCACGTGATCGTGCTGGGCCTTAAGGAGTTAAGGCAATTTTTATTTATTATCTCTCCGAGTGCCAGAGAGGTATCCAATGCATTGCATTGTAGGAGAACTTGTGTCATAGCCTATAACTCAATATAGTAAGTGATACAGCTTCACCCAGTGACCACAATAGAAAACTGCAGATTAAAAATGTTCTCATGTGCTCCTAAATGAAATAGTTATATTGCAGCGCTTACAGAGACCTATGTAAAATGTTGTATATATTGATGAAACGCAAGATATAAAGTATTGCATGCACAGTATGCCAGGGGGGTGTGTGGAATATTAGAGGAATACGTTGCGCTCACACAACACACACACCTTTCTAGTATGTAAAAGGTTAACACTCTGCTTAGGTCTGTTACTAAAATTCTTGTCTCTTCTATGCCTGAATCTTGCGCAGGGTGTGGACACTGCAAGAAAATGAAGCCCGACTTTGAGAAGGCAGCGGAGACCCTGCACGCAGAAAGCGTAAGTGCATGCGTCCCAAAATCTCCCCTTGCTAAAGATCGAGAAAGAAAAATGTTAAAGGGATAGTAATGGTTTGTTTAAAGTTTTTAATATTGTAGTGCTTCACAAATGAAATAGAATGCCCCCAGTCCTAAAGGTTTGAGAGAAAATCGTACTAAAAGATCCCCCCCCCTCCCTTCCCTTTCCCTGACGTCAGCGTCAAGTGGAATTCGATCCTGGGATCATCCGTCGGCTCTGCTGAAGAGCCTAATCCGGTCCCGGGACCGGATTCCCCTGCAGTCAGCTAGACGCTGATGTCAGGGAAAGGGGAGGGAGGGGGGAACTTTCAGTACGATTTTCTTTCAAACCATAAAGGTTTGAGAGATAGGACTTGGGGGCATTCTATTTCATTTTCGAAGCACTACAATATTAAATAAACTTTAAAGTGATAGTAATGTCTAAAAAAAACTTTTTTGCATTTAGAAGAGCTCAAAAAACTGATCTAAATGCAAAAGAACGTATCTCTCAAACCGCTATGGTTTAAGAGATACGGGCGTTTGAAGTTCGATTTCTCCTACTGACAGCTGTAAAGCCGTCAGCAGGAGATTCGTGTCGGTCGACACGGAGGCGCTTGAGAAGTGCCGAGATCTCGTTACTTACACGGAATTCCTTCAATGGAATGGTCTAAAACTTGTGCCTAGTGTTCAGGTACATGTTTTAGACCATTCCAATAAAGGGATTCCGTGTAAGTAACGAGATCCCGGCACTTCTCAAGCGCCACAGTGTCGACCGACACGAATCTCCTGCTGACAGCTTTACAGCTGTCAGTAGGAGAAATCAAACTTCAAACGCCCGTATCTCTTAAACCATACCGGTTTGAGCGATACGTTTTTTTGCATTTAGATCAGCTTTTTGAGCTCTTCTAAATGCAAAAAAGTTTTTTTAGACATTACTAACACTTTAAACAAACCATAACTATCCCTTTAAATGTTTTTTTTTTTTTTTTGCCCTTTCCTAAACAGAGTCTTGGGTGAGATGTAAACACAAACTTCTTAGAAACTCTAGGTGAGATTGTATTCACATTGTTAACCTGTTCTTAGTTTAAAGTGATAGTAATACTTGAAAAATGTTTAATTTAATTCAATAGATATTTTAAAAATACATTAATTGTGCCATTTTCGATCTCCCAAACCTTTATGGTTTGGGAGATATAAGTCTGCAAAATTCCCCCTTCCCTCCCCTTGTGCCGAAGTCAGCTTTCAAACTTAGAGACGGAGATCGCAGTGCATAGACCGTCCTGCGGCTCTTCAGCAGAGCCCTGATCACGGTGGTTACAAAGAAATACTTCATTTGAATGGTCTACAACGTGTGCCTGGTTTGCAAGCACACGTTGTAGACCATTCAAATGAAGTATTTCTTCGTAACTACTGTAATCACGGCTCTGCTGAAGAGCCACAGGACGGTCTATGGACTGCGATTTCAGTCTGTAACTTTGAAAGCTGATGTCAGCAAAAGAGGAGGGAAGGGGGAATTTTGCAGACTTATATCTCCCAAAGGTTTGGGAGATCGAAAATGGCACAATTAATGTATTTGTTAAAATATCTGTTGAATTAAATGTAAAAGTTTTCAAGCATTACTATCACTTTAAACACCACAGAGTTTTGGGCAACACCTTACCCAGTCCTCTGGCATTCAAAAGGTTATGGAGTTTTTTTTTTCTTCCCCTTTTTAAAGGGGCAATAAATAGTTCCTAGTGTATTTATAAGAAGGGCATACTGCAGCACTTTACTACACTTTACTGCACCACTACACTTTACTGCAGCACTTTACTACACTTTAATTCCTTTGAATTCCAGACGGTGTGTCCAGTGGACACCTGACACTCAGAAGGTGTGAAAAAGCTCTCCTGAAGCCTTTGATTGGTAGAATGGTGTTGGACACCACTTTGTCACTCAGAAGTTTACCCTTCTTTTAAAGGGGAACTTTCACCGCCCCAAGACACTATATTTTATATTGTTAATCTGCTAAAATGCTATATAGATTGGTGTTTTGTTTTCGTTAAAAGCACATACTTTATCTATGATTTAAACTATGTACCCACTTCTGCATTCTGAGGCACAGGATAACTTTGGCACATCTCTGCAGGGCTTGCCAGTCCTCCAATTCTTCTCCCACCTCCCCGTAAGAGCGCGTTCATGCTTCCCTTCATAGTGATGTGCAGCAAGTATATAGTAACAGCAAGCTCAGTTTGTTATTATACGGAGCTTGCTGTTACGATAATCGTGCTGCACATCACTATGAAGGGAAGCATGAACGCGCTCTTACGGGGAGGTGGGAGAAGAATTGGAGGACTGGCAAGCCCTGCAGAGATGTGCCAAAGTTATCCTGTGCCGCATACTGCAGAAGTGGGTACATAGTTTAAATCTTAGATAAAGTATGTGCTTTTAACGAAAACAAAACACCAATCTATATAGCATTTTAGCAGATTAACAATATACAATACAGTGGTCCTGTCACCTCTAGAAACTTATTGTTTGTTATAAAGGGAATAAGAAACGGCCTATATTTTGAACTTGTCATGTTGGTTTGTCACAAATCCCAAAGTGTTCCGTTTTTTTTCCATGAAGACTCTGACAAAAATATGTTTGGTTGTATATTTAACCCCTTAAGGACCAGCGGTCCCGAGGTGTGCTGTCCCTTAAGGACCACATAGAAGACTTTGACGTGATGTCCCACATGACTGATCACGTGGGGTGACACGCCGAATGGAGGGACTGAAAGAGATCGCTCCGGTCTTGGAGCGATCAAGTTCAGTCCCCGGTATTACTCACCGCGCTCCTGCAGGACGTGACGTGACAGGACAGTCACTGGTCCTTAAGTGCCGGACCAGCGTGATGATCCTGCCATGTCAATGGTCCTTAAGGGGTTAGAGAAGTTGCTGTGCACAGGATTCTTGTATTTATCCTTCTAATTGTAAGGCCTAAGAATAAGTGTATATTTATGTATTTTTCTCTCTGATTACAATCTGGAAAAATGTCTATAAAATATTAATGGTGCACTGAAAAATCCCTGACTGTATCCTATCCTACTGTATCCTATTGGAATGTTGCCCTGTATTTGGCAATCATAAAAATGCCGTAATCATAATGTGGCCTGAATTAAAAGGGCAACATCCACTCCATCTGCGACTTAACTTATATCCTGCCGCCACTGTGCTCCGAGTACCCCCTATCTGTGCCTTAATGCTCTGAGTGCCAGACGGGTCTGCCATGCACTTTTCAATGTGTTGCTGACCCCTTTGAGACTCAAAGGGTTAATGAACAGATGGAGGGTACTCAGAGCAGAGACAGTGGTGGCAGGATATAAGTTAAGATGTAGATGGAGGGTACGGCAGGATTTAAGTTAAGGATGGACGGTACTTGAGCGTGGGATATCAGAATGTCACCCTTTTGATGCGTGGGATATCAGAATGTCACCCTTTTGATGCGTGGGATAACAGAATGTCACCCTTTTGATGCGTGGGATAACAGAATGTCACCCTTTTGATTTAGGCGACATTATGATTGTGGCATTTTATGGCCACCAAATACAGGGTGACATTTCCGTAAGTAACCCAGGAATTTCTGAGCAGGTGGCACTTTTGGCCTGGCACCGACATGAATTGGCAAATTGTGCTTCATATTGGCATAAAATGTGACACCGTATCACAAGAAATAAGGAAAAAGCCTCTAAACTGTTTCAGCTCTCATCTTTCATTACAAATAACAAAGAAAATTAACTAAATGGTGTCTGTTTAGGGTAGACTACACATGTACTAAAATAAACCCGTCGAATCTAGTTTATAACTTGTTTAACACAAGTAACACATTTGTACAGATGTTAGATGTATCTACACGGATATTTAAAGATAAATCAACTATTCACATGGTCAGGTGTTGGTGTTCTTGTAATCCTTCCTCTGTATTGGCTGCAGGATAATATGGGGTTAATCTGTGCTATGTTATGACACGTACAGTGTGCTTCTGTGTTTTGGGTCCAAACCTATTTTTCTGTTGCGACAAGTAGAACAGTGGAACCATGGTGTAAGGTATCCTGCAAGAGGCCTGGGAACTTGCCTTAACGCTTTCCTGCCAGCATTGTGTTGGATACCTCTCTGGCACTCAAAGGGTTAAAAGACTTTCTAGAGGCTGAGACTCAATTCCTACTCCACTTTACCCCCGCCAGAAATGCCAAAACTATTTATAATAATTTTAGACTGGGTTTTTTTTAAGTGTATTCATTTATTTATTTATTTTCTCTGGGTGATTTTTGAAATGTTTTGTTAATACATTTCGGCCCCAGACTAATTCTCTTATAATTCTACTGAAAAGACAATAATGGAACAGAAATGCATTTGTCTGTCCCAAGGGTGTTCAAGGAGATCTCCTCCCAAGCTGCTTGATAATTCGCATGTCTTGCCAAGTGCCCGGGCGCGCTCAGCCTGAGAGCTTTACAGGAACCGCCTGAGAACGTTGTTTATTAGACGGAGAAGTGTTTACCATTAGGATTAATTAAACTTGTCGTATTCAGAAAACAGAAAAACAGGCACTTTTATAGGAAATATCATAATGGAATATTTTATCTTTTTATTTTATATGACTTCCTACTTTGCATTCCCCGGAGATATCTGTGCACATAAATTACACCCCTTGTAAGTTAATAAATAGATTGCCTCGTTATATTATGACACCCCTGGCCTCCTCTTACCCTCTTATTAGAACTCAAAATATGTGGATTTGTCCCCATATGAGCATTTAACCCTTTGAGTTCCAGACGAATGAGCAACATACAACAGAGCGTGTTTTAATAACCACAGATATACATGTAAACTTTTTACATACCTTGATAAAATGTAATATATAAACCTGTATCGGCTGATTTGCAGAAGTTGTGAGGGAAGCAGTTTTCCTGTGCACTTCTCACTTCCTGGTCAGGAGGCTGCACTGTATTGTACGAGAAACCACATGAGTTTGAAGTGTGCAAGTGAAATTGCTTCCCCCAATAGTGCAGCACACGTAAAATCACATATCTTAAAGGGACAGTAATGTCCCAGAAAAAATATTTAGGATTTTTTGCATTCAATGTTTTAAGCCCTACAAAATGCTCTCTCTCAAACCGCTATGGTTTGAGAGATAGATGCGGTCAAAGTTTGACTTTTCTTGCTGTCAGCAGGAGATCCGTGTCGGCCGACAAGGAGGCGCTGCAGCAGAGCTGCAATTGTATTATTTAAAACGAATCCATTCATTGGAATGGTCTAAGCACACTTTGTAGACCACTCCAATGAAGTAATTCTTTTTAAATAACGCGATTGCGGCTCTGCTGCATGTCGGCCAGCGTCAGACTTTGTATGCATCTAATCTCTAAGACCATAGCGGTTTGAGAGAGAGTTTTTTTTTTTTGTTTTTTTTTTTTCATTCATTTCAACTTTTTAAGCCCTACAAAATGCTAAATTTTTTTTGGGACTTTACCATCCCTTTAAATTCTATCACGGTATCGAAAATCTTTACAGGTTTGTGAATATACTATTTATTTAACTATCTAAAAATGTTTATATTAGCAAGTGTTCCCTTAACCCTTTAAGGACCAGAGGGATTAGCAATGTATCGCACACCTCTCTGGTCCTTATCAGGTAACATCAATTCTCAAAACCGCTATTTAATAGAGAATTAATAGAAAGTTATAACATTTTAGATACAATCCGAAAATAAAAGCAGTGTAACAAATGGTAAAATGACTACACACGATAAATAGAAAGAAAACACAATGCAAGGAGAGGTTGCACCAAAGAAGCGCTCAGAACACTGGATAAAGTGCAACATGTGGATGGTACTCACAGGGTTAATCTCACCAGTGTCTTCTCTCCACCGGTGTTGTAAAGCGCTTACAGGGAGATAGTATGCTTCTCCCTGCTCAAGCAACAATGGGGAACGCCATGTATCCTTCCCAGTAAAACGGATAATCCAGAGAGTATATTTAATAAACAGTATATATGTATTAAAAAGGAGACTAGAAAACATATCTCTTATACCCTTAAAAACATTTATATATGTTCATTTTTCAAATGTAAAATAACAAACAAAATAAGTATCTTGTAATACCTTTTTTATTGGACTAACAGAATTTTGGATTGACAAGCTTTCGGGAGAACCTCCCTTTCTCAAGTTTAAAGCATTTCTGACTAAAAGGACACAGAATTCACAGTGATACATACAATTCAAAGTTTGGCTGTGTGTAGGTTTAAGAAAACATAACAGCAGATAAGGCCAGAGGATCTACACTCTACTTGTAGAAGGTCGTAAATACCTTTTGTAAGGATTGGGGTGGGGGGAGAGGAAAAAAAATGCAGGAGATGATAATGGAGTGGGGAGAATTAAAAAAGTTTGCACATGTTAGGAGTGCTAGAATTGCCATCCAACAATCCAGCATGTGCATGCAGGCCTATATACAACATGCGCCCATATGTGTACACACACACACACACACACACACACACACACACACACACACACACACACACACACACACACACACACACACCCATATACATACACATATATATATGTGTGTGTATGCATATGGGTGTATGTTTGTATGTGTGTGTGTGTGTGTGTGTGTGTGTGTGTGTGTATGTACACATATGGGCGCATGTTGTATATATGGAACTATTGATAATAGTTGGATTGAGACTACTCTCGCCGGTCCCAAAGGAAAGAAAAAATGTGATTGAGATGTAGGGGAGATATAGGTGCTCATGCTGATGCTTTAAAGGGATAGTAATACTTAATTTTATTTTTATTTTATTTTGTAGGCATTAAAAAACATGAAGAACAATATAAGTCTTATCTCTCAAACCTTTATGGTTTGAGAGATGTTCACAAGCAAAGTTTCCCCTCCTACCCCTTTTTCCTAGTGTAAGCCATCTCTTCTCAGATGTGGAATCCAGTCCATAGACCAGACAGATAACAGCAGGGGACAATCTTCTTCCTATGAGAACAATGAAAGTCCTGCCCCCCTTGACAAGTGTTTCAGGTTTTTCCCTTATCTTAATTGAAGATTGTCCCTCTCTGCAGTCTACCTGAGCACCTCCCTTCTGATCTGGCTGAGCAGTGTTACATCAGTAAAAGGGGCGGGAGGGGGATACTTTGTCATTGAATTATTCTTGTACTACAGCTCTGACAGAATTGAAATAACACTCTCCAAAGTCCAAATACTATGATGATTAATTAGAGCTGCTTTTATTATGAAACATTACTATCCTTTTAAAGATAAAGAACAGTTGTATCATAAAGAATATGATATAATGCACAGGCACCCTCAAGAATTTGTTGAAGTAAAACCAAATGTATTAATGTTGACGTTTCGACCCAACAGCGGGCCTTTCTCAAGACAGTGAAACATACACTTCAACCTCCATCCTTTTAAACATCTAAAGAACCACGAGTTTAATAGGTTTGAGGTTAGAGTGTATGCTTCACTGTCTTGAGAAAGGCCCGCTGTTGGGTCGAAACGTCAACATTAATGTCAACATTTACTTCAACAAATTCTGAGAGTGCCTGTGTATGATATATTCTTTATGATATAACTGTTATTTTTATATATATATATAATAATTTTAATTTGTACATAATCTGCTGGAGAGCTGCAGGTTTCCCAGGTATAGGCTATCATTTTCTGAACCAGGGTGCTGTGGTATATATGCCACAGAACTCCATGTTTGGTGCCCCTTTTGCTATGAAGACGTGGGCAAAAATGTGTCTCTTGATTTTCCAATGTATATTTATGGGAACTGTTGTGCATGATATATATTTTTGTTACTGTGATCATGAGCAGAAAGTATAACAATATGTTTATGTATTTGTACCCTTCATACCCCCTTGAAAAATGACCTATAAAATGCTAAAGGTGCCCCAGATTCCAGATTGCTTGTTAAGGGGGTGCCTTTAGCAAAACAAGATTGAACATCACCGATATGGACAAACAGGGATAAATGTATAAATCCCCAAACAGCACAATCCTAGGCCAAACCAGCTGCACGATATGTGTAAAACGAAGCACTTGGTGTTTATAGAGAGATCTCCAATTAATTGGGATGCATTGCATCGGAGACCTCTCTCTCATCCAAGCGGTTAACCCTTTGGTTAAAAGCCACTTTTTTTAAATTAGTGGGAATTTCTATTTCCATCAAAAGAAAAAACGGTGCTCATACAGTCCTTGATACAACTGATAAATGAATATCTTGAATTAAAACAAAACTCACCGTCATGCCGTGGGTGCTAAACAAAGCTCCAGGTCTCTCTTCCGGAGCGTAACAGATTGTATCCACATAAAGAGACAGTCAAACACCAACTTGAAACGAAAGTCCAGTTAAAACATCATAACGCTTTATTCATATCATACAAAACACGAAAGGATGCAATATACTGACAGAGTGAAGAGAAGGTGCAATAGGACTGGGAAAGGGTCCCACAAACCGCCTAATGCGTTTCGCGCTGCAATTAGCGCTTAATCGTAGACTTGGTTTTGAAAACAACCACATCCCCTTTTAAACCCTGTAAGTGCTGGGGATTAGTTAAAACCACATACCAATAGAAACAAAGACACACAGAAATGGAACCCTCCCCCTTTCTTCCCCGTTAGTTAAAATCGGCCAACAGTCTAGTGGCCGAAATAACAATCGGGTACTAAACCTTAACTTCTATTTGCTGCGTATGGAACAATTGATTTTGTTCCAAAGTGTCTCCAGTTTAGTTTAGGGTTTATTTGTGTGTCCCACAGAACCTTTAAATGCCAGGAGGATATTCTATGTATTGTAAACTCATTTGGCATTGAAGTGGTTAAGCCCTCCTTTCACAGTCCAGTACAATTTTAAATCCAGTGAATGGCACAGATGTACGTATCTGGGATTTATTTCATTAGCTCAGTACGATGGTGAAATCCAGCGGATAATTACTAAAGAAATACAAGTCTCCAGAGCAGTGTAATAACACCGAGATCTGATGTGTAATGATGGAGAAAGGAGACTATGTATTGGGGATTATTACAGCTTTATGTAAAGAAAAATGCGTGGGATGGGAGGGCTTTCCAGAACCGGGATTTTAAAGGAACACATGCCTCCTAATAATAACGCTCCTCTTACCCTAATCCTTTTAGGCCCAGAGTGATGTGCAATGCATTGCAATGTCTGTAAATAAAATTCTAATGACCTCTATGAGTAAGTTCTGTTTGGATTGATTCTTCAAAATGATCTCTTTAAAGGGGAACTACCAACCCGCAAAAACTGTATGTTAATTAAGTCTTCATCTGGCGACTAGCTGCTTAGTAGCGCTAGTCACCAGAAATATTACCTGGTTTCAAAGATTTTCTACTTCTTCGGAGGCTGACAGTAGCAGGAAGCACGGACATCTTGCCATAGTGTCCGTGCGCCGGCCGGCTCCAAAAGGGACTGACAGCGCAGGCGCACGGATGTCACTGTGGCAAGATGTACGTGCTTCCTTCTACTGTCAGCCTCCAAAGAAGTAGAAAATCTTTGAAACCAGGTAATATTTCTGGCGACTAGCGCTACTAAGCAGCTAGTCGCCAAATGAAGACTTAATTAACATACAGTTTTTGCGGGGTGGTAGTTCCCCTTTAATACTGGTCGTCGTCAGGTCCATGAGAACAGATGTGATTAGTTTTTCCTGGCTTCAAGGGCCCCAAACTTCTCTCACATAAGTCTAATTTGGACGCCTTCAGTGGGTGGATTTTGAAGTCGATAACAAAGAACCGTCTCCACCTCTGTGGACATGATATCCAGTACCGATTAAAGGAACAGTAATTTTTTAATTTTTTTTTTTTTAACTTGTATATTAGGGGGACTTTCCTGCAGAGTAAAATAAAGACCACTGGTAGCTGTGTTATTCACAAGTCATAGCCGTTCAAACTGTCGGGAAGTGAGTGACCGTGTCATTACCTCCTAAAAGTTCTGACAGGAAGTGACTCTGCAGTTTCTATCACATTCTATGGAGAACTGTAAGTCACTGACTTTCCTCACCACTGGAATGTAACTGAAAAACTAATTGGAATTTGGCCACTAGAGGACACAATGTTAAAAAAAAAATAAAAATAATAAAAACACAGACACCAACAGTTTAGATTGCAGTAACTCTAGAAAAAAATGCATCTCCTGGTAGCAGGATTTCCCTTGTTTTACTCAACAAGTAAAAGCAATCTATATAGATGTATTATTTATTACATATTGTGTGTGTGTGTGTGTGTGTGTGTGTGTGTGTGTGTGTGTGTGTGTGTGTGTGTGTGTGTGCGCACACATGCGTGTATATATCAATCATTTTTTTGTTTTATAAAAAAAAGTACTGCTCCTTTAAAAGTTCTGTGGATCCAGTTGACCCAGAATTGATTAATACTGGCCATTAGGATTTAGATAGTAAAACTTCACCGCTTTTTGATCATTTGAACGGTTATAACTTTTGAATAAAGTATCTTGTGATAATTGACCGGATAATCCCTACTATGTGATATTTTTTTTCTGTTGTAATTAAACTTTACTGTTCCTTTAATTTTTATGAAGTTGTAAGAAATCTCGCCCTCTCTTGTGTTTCAGGGTGTTGGGGTGCTGGCTGCGGTGGATGGGACCGTGAACAGAGCCCTGTCTGAGAGATTCCACATCTCCGGGTTTCCCTCTGTGAAGTACTTTGAGAATGGAGAGGAGAAGTACACGCTTCCCCAGCTGCGCACCGAGCAGAAGATCGTGGAGTGGATGCATAAGTAAGTGTCTGATTCATGCGTCGTCAGGTTCTACATTCCTTTCTGTACTCCCACTCCCTCACACGCACATTCTCAGGTTCTACATTCCTTCCTGTACTCCCACTCTCTCACACGCGCATTCTCAGGTTCTACATTCCTTCCTGTACTCCCACTCTCTCACACGCGCATTCTCAGGTTCTACATTCCTTTCTGTGCTCCCACTCTCTCACACGCACATTCTCAGGTTCTACGTTCCTTTCTGTACTCCCACTCTCTCACACGCACATTCTCAGGTTCTACGTTCCTTTCTGTACTCCCACTCTCTCACACGCGCATTCTCTGGTTCTACATTCCTTCCTGTACTCCCACTCTCTCACATGCACATTCTCAGGTTCTACATTCCTTTCTGTATTCCCACTCTCTCACACTCACATTCTCAGGTTCTACATTCCTTTCTGTACTCCCACTCTCTCACACGCACATTCTCAGGTTCTACATTCCTTTCTGTACTCCCACTCTCTCACACGCGCATTCTCTGGTTCTACATTCCTTTCTGTACTCCCACTCTCTCACACTCACATTCTCAGGTTCTACGTTCCTTTCTGTACTCCCACTCTCTCACATGCACATTCTCAGGTTCTACATTCCTTTCTGTACTCCCACTCTCTCACACTCACATTCTCAGGTTCTACGTTCCTTTCTGTACTCCCACTCTCTCACATGCACATTCTCAGGTTCTACATTCCTTTCTGTACTCCCACTCTCTCACACGCACATTCTTAGGTTTTACATTCCTTTCTATACTCCCACTCTCTCACACTCACATTCTCAGGTTCTACATTCCTTTCTATGCTCCCACTCTCTCACACGCGCATTCTCAGGTTCTACATTCCTTTCTGTGCTCCCACTCTCTCACACGCGCATTCTCAGGTTCTACATTCCTTCCTGTACTCCCACTCTCTCACATACACATTCTCAGGTTCTACATTCCTTCCTGTACTCCCACTCTCTCACACTCACATTCTCAGGTTCTACATTCCTTTCTGTACTCCCACTCTCTCACACTCTTAGTTTCTACATTCCTTTCTGTACTCCCACTCTCTCACACTCACATTCTCAGGTTCTACATTCCTTTCTGTACTCCCACTCTCTCACATTCTCAGGTTCTACATTCCTTCCTGTACTCCCACTCTCTCACATGCACATTCTCAGGTTCTACATTCCTTTCTGTACTCCCACTCTCTCACACGCGCATTCTCAGGTTCTACATTCCTTTCTGTACTCCCACTCTCTCACATGCACGTTCTCAGGTTCTACATTCCTTCCTGTACTCCCACTCTCTCACACGCGCATTCTCAGGTTCTACATTCCTTCCTGTACTCCCACTCTCTCACACGCGCATTCTCAGGTTCTACATTCCTTTCTGTACTCCCACTCTCTCACACTCACATTCTCAGGTTCTACATTCCTTTCTGTACTCCCACTCTCTCACATGCACATTCTCAGGTTCTACATTCCTTCCTGTACTCCCACTCTCTGACATGCGCATTCTCAGGTTCTTCATTCCTTTCTGTACTCCCACTCTCTCACATGCACATTCTCAGGTTCTACATTCCTTTCTGTACTCCCTCTCTCTCACATGCACATTCTCAGGTTCTACATTCCTTTCTGTACTCCCTCTCTCTCACATGCACATTCTCAGGTTCTACATTCCTTTCTGTACTCCCACTCTCTCATACGCGCATTCTCTGGTTCTACATTCCTTTCTGTACTCCCACTCTCTCACACTCACATTCTCAGGTTCTACATTCCTTTCTGTGCTCCCACTCTCTCACACGCACATTCTTAGGTTCTACGTTCCTTTCTGTGCTCCCACTCTCTCACACGCGCATTCTCAGGTTCTACATTCCTTTCTGTACTCCCACTCTCTCACACGTGCATTCTCAGGTTCTACATTCCTTTCTGTACTCCCAACTCTCTCACACGTGCATTCTCAGGTTCTACATTCCTTTCTGTACTCCCACTCTCTCACACGCACATTCTCAGGTTCTACATTCCTTTCTGTGCTCCCACTCTCTCATACGCGCATTCTCAGGTTCTACATTCCTTTCTGTACTCCCACTCTCTCACACGTGCATTCTCAGATTCTACATTCCTTTCTGTGCTCCCACTCTCTCACACGCACATTCTTAGGTTCTACATTCCTTTCTGTACTCCCACTCTCTCACATGCACATTCTCTGGTTCTACATTCCTTTCTGTGCTTCCACTTTCTCACACACGCGCATTCTTAGGTTCTACATTCCTTTCTGTACTCCCACTCTCTCATACGCGCATTCTCAGGTTCAACATTCCTTTCTGTGCTCCCGCTCTCTCACACTCACATTCTCAGGTTCTACATTCCTTTCTGTACTCCCACTCTCTCACATACACATTCTCTTTTCTCAGCCCAGAGGCACCGCCTCCTCCGGAACCCTCGTGGGATGAGAAGCCATCCAGCGTTCTCCACCTCCTTGGGGATGATTTCCGAGAGACGCTGAAGAAGAAAAAACATGCTCTGGTCATGTTTTACGCACCCTGTGAGTCCTCTCTTCCCTTTTCACTTATTCTTGGTGCTATAAATTTAGAGGGTTAGTCATGTCTTTATTAAGCAAAACGAAATATTGTACCTGTTACAAAAATTAACTAAATGATCCAAGTGCTGTCCACCAAACCTGAGAGAGATAACGTTTTAAAGTTCCCTCTTCCCTGATGTCTGCTGCATATCCGACAGAAGAAAATCCTGATCCTGGGACCAGCCAGCCACTCTTCAGCAGAGCCGAAATACTGCAGTACTTGGAGTGGTCTACAAAGTGTGCTTGCAAACCAGACACACCTGTAGACCGCTGCAATGAAGTATTTATTTTTAGATTTCGGTATTTATTTTTGTAATAGCTACAATATTTAATAAAGACATGACTAATCCTTTAAACTACCTTCTAAAACGAGACGTGGTAGTGCTTTAACTATTTATATTTTAGTAGTCTATATTAATGTATTTTACATGCTGTTTATCTTTAAGGGGAAGTATTGGGTTTATAGAAAACCCCGTTCCCATAGCTCTAGATGTACAACAAAGCATTTAAACGGACTGTAATGTCCCAAAAAAAAATATCCAGTTTTGTATATGCTGCAAACCCTATCTCTCAGACCGCTATGGTGTGAGAGATATAGGGATTCAAAGTTTGCCCCTCTCTCCCTTTCTCTTGACTAGGCGTCTAGCTGACAGCAGGAGATCCCGGTCAGGGGACCATCAGGCGGCTCTGCAGCAGAGCCGAGATCTCATTATCTATAAAGAATTAATTCATTGGAAATGCCTACAAAGTGTGCTTGCAAACCAGACACACTTTGTAGATCTTTCCAATTAATAAATTCTTTATAGATAACGCAATCTCAGCTCTGCTGTAGAGCCTCCCCGAGTTGTACGACTCGATTCTCCTGCGTCAGCTTTACAGCTGACGTCAGGAGAAGGGGAGGGAGGGGGCTTTGAATCCTTATATCTCTCAAACCATAGCGGTCTGAGAGATCGAGTTTGGAACATATATATATATAATTTTTTTTTCTTTTTTTTTTTTTTTTTTTTAGTCTACAAAACTGGATATTTTTTTTGGGACATTACTGTCCCTTTAAACTACCTTCTAAAATGAGACATGGTAGTGCTTTAACTATTTAATATTTTAGTAGTCTATATTAACCCCTTAGGGAACCTTGACGTACCAGGACCGTCACGGTCCTTGAACTACTCAAGGACCGATGACGGTCATGGTACGTCACGTACTTTTTACTTACATCGTTCTACCGGGAGCGCTATAAGTAAAAATAGGGCATGAAATAAACCGCTCCAACATCGGAGCGATCTCTTTCAAGCCCCATAGTGACGTGCCGATACACGCGAAAGGTCATGTGTACCGGCGCGTCAAAGTGCCCCTATGCGGTCATTATGGGACGGAAATGTCCCATGACCGCCGGTCCTTAAGGGGTTAATGGATTTTACTTGCTGTTTATCTTTTATCTTTAAGGGGAAGTATTGGGCATATAGAAAACCCCGTTCCCATAGCTCTAGATGTACAACAAAGCATTTAAACGGACTGTAATATCTGATATAAAGTAGATCTCTAAGTCTTCTCTTGTATAAATATAACTCTATGCACTGTGCTTAATAGCCTACTTTTCTGTTTTTTTAATGACAATCTATGTAAAAGGATCTTCCTCCTGGCCGCGCTGCATCTAATTGTTGTCCGGATGGAGAGGGGTGAGGGACAGACTTCAGTATGCAAAGGCAAATCCTTCCCTCCTTCGTCAAGGGGCCCAGGGTTTTCCTTATACGTACTGAAGACTGTCCCCCGCTCTCTCCATTCGGTCCTGCGACCGGATACCAGCTCTAAGGGGGGGGATCTCTTTAAAACTACAGAAAAGTAAGTTATTAAACATACAGTGCAAAGTGTTACGTTTATAATAGGGGAAGACTCAGAGATGTACTTTTATTTTAGACATTACCATCCCTTTAAATGCTTTGCTGTACGCCTAGAGCTCCGTTCCCAAAACTCAGAACTCCTCCAGCGGGGCTTTTCCCAGTGTTCATGTGCTGTATCAGTGACTGTTCTCGGGATATCTGTGCTTGAATTGATTCAGTCAGTGGTTCGGAAGCCTTAACTGATCCACCTGTAGTCAAGCAGGGATATCCCAAAAACCTGCAGTGTTAGAGGAACAGACCAGTGTTAAGCCTTTGAGTGCCAGAGGGGTACGCATCACATTGCAAAGCAATGCGTTGCGTACCAGTCTGGCACTCAAAGGGTTAAATGCCTCCCTGCCCTATGACGCGCGCACACACACACACACACACACACACACACACACACACACACACACACACACACACACACACACACACACACACACACACACACACACATACACACACACATATACACACACACACATATACACACACACACATATACACACACACACACACACATATACACACACACACACACACACACACACATATGTATCTATTTATATATAATTATTTCATAATAAACTTTTACTATGCTTTGTATCCTTTAAAGCTATGAGTCCCATCAACTTATCCAGTGCTCTCAAAGGGTTAAAGGGATAGTAATACTTAAGATGTAAAAAAATATATATGTTGTAGGGTTTATGTCCCCGAATAAAACAAAGGTACTCCCACCGCTGAGAGATATTTTATTAAAAAATTATAACAGCTCAAACTTGAATTTTTTAGGTGCAATATCACAGTGACCTGAAAATTTACAGTGGCGCTGTTGATATACCATCCTATGGAGATTTATGGTCTACGGACCAGAGCAGTCCATAGGATCGTGTAGCAACAGCTCCACTGTAAATTTTCAGGCCACTGTGACATTGCACCTACATTGCACCTAAAAAATTCAAGTTTGAGCTGTTATAATTTTTTAATAAAATATATCTCTCAGCAGTGGGAGTCTCTTGTTTTATTTGGGGGGGGCATTTTAAGTATTACTATCCCTTTAATGCGCAGAGACATGTGTAACTCACTGGGGGGGTTATGCACTAAGTGGTGCTAAAGACATGATAAAGTGGGGATCACTTCTCCAGTTCCTGTGTTACTCTCTAGACCCAATGCAATAAACACTCTCAAGTGGGAGAAATCTTAGTGAATTGGCTCCATAGAGTAACACAGGAACTGGAGTAGACATCACACCTTAGTGCATCTCCACCATTGTATCACTATGCATTACACCTCCTGGCTTCACCCCTCTGAGGGCCAGAGAGATTTCAAGCACATTGAATTGCAATACATTGAATACATCTCTGGCACTTAAAGGGTTATATTAAGGACATGCAGAGCAACCAGTCGAATCCTCTCCTTGGGTGTATATCTCTACTTCTTGGGATAAAGGACGTTCTCATCATTTCCCAGCTTTGATGTGCTGAGCAGTGTTATTTTGGGTTGATTTATGGTGATTTATATTCTACTGCAGTAGTGCAGATTTAGACTGTCTCACATGGAAACTGTCTGTTTAGACAAGGTCTGAGCCATCGCTGTGCGGAGCAATTCCCACTGACGCATAGCGCTCTATCTGTTTATTTATATCGGGGGGGCAGCCCTGCCGCTCAAGAACTACCAACCGTGCGTGTTCTCTGGATATCCCTGAATGAGCACAGGGGGACCGGTTATGACTGATCTACTAAACTAGTCCAGCTGTGCTCCATCTGGGATATTCCGAAAACATGCCAGGGCTGGCTGCTCCTGATCTATATGTACATAGCGTGATCCCCCACTGGAGAGTAGGAATACATCTGTTTATATGTACATAGCGTGATCCCCCACTGGAGAGTAGGACTACATCTGTTTATATGTGCATAGCGTGATCCCCCACTGGAGAGTAGGACTACATCTGTTTATATGTGCATAGCGTGATCCCCCACTGGAGAGATATAACTACATCTGTTTATATGTACATAGCGTGATCCCCCACTGGAGAGATATAACTACATCTGTTTATATGTACATAGAACTATACGTGTTTATCTAGATGTAATAGAACTGTGTCTGTTTATCTAGATGTAATAGAACTGTCTGTTTATCTAGATGTAATAGAGTTATGTCTGTTTATCTAGATGTAATAGGACTGTCTGTTTATCTAGATGTAATAGAACTATGTCTGTTTATCTAGATGTAATAGAACTGTGTCTGTTTATCTAGATGTAATAGAACTGTCTGTTTATCTAGATGTAATAGAACTATGTCTGTTTATCTAGATGTAATAGAACTATGTCTGTTTATCTAGATGTAATAGAACTGTGTCTGTTTATCTAGATGTAATAGAACTGTCTGTTTATCTAGATGTAATAGGACTATGTCTGTTTAACTAGATATAATAGAACTGTGTCTGTTTATCTAGATGTAATAGAACTGTCTGTTTATCTAGATGTAATAGGACTATGTCTGTTTAACTAGATATAATAGAACTATGTCTGTTTATCTAGATTTAATAGAACTGTCTGTTTATCTAGATGTAATAGAACTGTGTCTGTTTATCTAGATGTAATAGAACTGTGTCTGTTTATCTAGATGTAATAGAACTGTGTCTGTTTATCTAGATGTAATAGAACTGTGTCTGTGTATCTAGATTTAATAGAACTGTCTGTTTATCTAGATGTAATAGAACTGTCTGTTTATCTAGATGTAATAGAACTATGTCTGTTTATCTAGATGTAATAGAACTATGTCTGTTTATCTAGATGTAATAGGACTGTCTGTTTATCTAGATGTAATAGAACTATGTCTGTTTATCTAGATGTAATAGAACTGTCTGTTTATCTAGATGTAATAGGACTATGTCTGTTTATCTAGATGTAATAGAACTGTGTCTGTTTATCTAGATGTAATAGAACTGTCTGTTTATCTAGATGTAATAGGACTATGTCTGTTTATCTAGATGTAATAGAACTGTGTCTGTTTATCTAGATGTAATAGAACTGTCTGTTTATCTAGATGTAATAGAACTATGTCTGTTTATCTAGATTTAATAGAACTGTCTGTTTATCTAGATGTAATAGAACTGTGTCTGTTTATCTAGATGTAATAGAACTGTGTCTGTTTATCTAGATGTAATAGAACTGTGTCTGTTTATCTAGATTTAATAGAACTGTCTGTTTATCTAGATGTAATAGAACTGTCTGTTTATCTAGATGTAATAGAACTATGTCTGTTTATCTAGATGTAATAGAACTATGTCTGTTTATCTAGATGTAATAGAACTATGTCTGTTTATCTAGATGTAATAGAACTGTCTGTCTAGATGTAATATAACTGTCTATCTAGATGCACATAGGACTGTCGTTTATCTAGATGTAATAGAACTGTCTGTCTAGATGTAATATAACTGTCTATCTAGATGCACATAGGACTGTCGTTTATCTAGATGTAATAAAGCTTTGCCTGCTTATCTAGATATAGTAGAAATATGTTTATCTAGATGTAATAGAACTGTGTCTATCTAGATGCACGTAGAACTATGTTTATTTAGATATAATAGAACAATGTCTGTTTATCTAGATGTAAAAGAACTATGTCTGTTTATCTAGATGTATTAGAACTATGTTTAGATGTGAAAGAACTTTGTCTGTTTATCTAGATGTAATAGACGTGTCTGTTTATCTAGATGCACGTAGAACTATGTATGTTTATTCAGATGTAATAAAACTATGTCTGTTAATCTAGATGCACGTAGAACTATGTTTATCTAGATGTAATAGAACGATGTCGGTTTATCTAGATGCACATAGAACTGTGTTTATCTAGATGTAATAGAGCTATGTCTGTTCAGATGTAATAGACATGTCTGTTTATCTAGATGTAATAGAACTGTGTCTGTTTATCTAGATGTAATAGACGTGTCTGTTTATCTAGATGTAATAGACGTGTCTGTTTAGATGTAATAGACGTGTCTGTTTATCTAGATGTAATATAATTATGTCTGTTTATCTAGATATTATAGAACTATGTCTGTTTATCTAGATGTAATAGAATTATGTCTGTTTATGTACATGGAGATCTCTTTAGCATCCTCCTGCATTGGAGTATAAAACTTGTGCAGGGCAAGTGATGGAATCCGGATAGACGCCATGTCTTCCCAGTGTTACTTTAGTGCAGGGCTAGGGAGATAACGGCAGGCTGGCTGGGGATGATGGGATCTGTAGTCTCAGACAGCTGGAGAGCCATAGGTTGCCTCCGTCACCAGTGTGCGTCTCTGTGTTCCCTAGTTTAACAGAACGAACACTTCCTAATAATAACCCCTCTTGCCTTTCTATAGCCAGAAAATCCTAATGGCCCTTATGAATTTTGTCCTTGATTCCAAAACTGACCTCTTCACTCGGCTCTAGACGTCCTGTCCATGGAGTCGGACGTGACATTTTGCTGGTAGGACCACACGAACTCTGCTCACTACAAATGATAATCTTAAAGGGATAGTAATACTTAAATATTACTAATCCCCATTTTGTAGGCAAGTCAGAAAGAATTGAATTGTCCCCAGGTTCATCTCTCAGACCTTTATGGTTTGAGAGATAACGCGAGCAAAGTTTCCCCTCCCTCCCCCTTCCCTGAAGTCAGCGTTGTAATGACTGCAGGAGAAGTCTGTCGTACGACAGTCAGACGGCTCTGCAGCAGATCCGAGAATGCGTTAGTAAAAAATAATTATTTCACTGAAACGGTCTTCTACGTGTGCTTGGTTTGTGCTTGGTTTGCAGTGTGCTTGGTTTGTGCTTGGTTTGCAGTGTGCTTGGTTTGTGCTTGGTTTGTGCTTGGTTTGCAGTGTGCTTGGTTTGTGCTTGGTTTGTGCTTGGTTTGCAGTGTGCTTGGTTTGTGCTTGGTTTGCAGTGTGCTTGGTTTGTGCTTGGTTTGCAGTGTGCTTGGTTTGTGCTTGGTTTGTGCTTGGTTTGTGCTTGGTTTGCAGTGTGCTTGGTTTGTGCTTGGTTTGCAGTGTGCTTGGTTTGTGCTTGGTTTGCAGTGTGCTTGGTTTGTGCTTGGTTTGCAGTGTGCTTGGTTTGTGCTTGGTTTGCAGTGTGCTTGGTTTGTGCTTGGTTTGTGCTTGGTTTGCAGTGTGCTTGGTTTGTGCTTGGTTTGCATTGTGCTTGGTTTGTGCTTGGTTTGCAGTGTGCTTGGTTTGTGCTTGGTTTGCAATCACACATAGAAGACCGTTTCAGTGAAATAATTATTTTTTACTAACGCGATCTCTGCTCTTCTGCAGAGCCACGTGATGCACATAAGACCGGATATCCCTGCAGTCAGTACAACGCTGACTTCAGGGAAGGGGAAGGGAGGGGGAACTTTGCCTTCAGTTATCTCTCAAACCATAAAGGTCTGAGAGACGAACCTGGGGACAATACATTTCTTTTTAACATGCCTATAATATGGGGATTAGTAATATTTAAGTATTATTATCCCTTTAACGCTTAAAGCACCATTGGCGTGTGCAACACGTTACTCCGCAATGCTTTTCACACCACTCTATTCCTTAACCCCTTAAAGACCCTTGATGTGCCAGGACTGTCACTCTGGTTCGGTACTTAAGGTCCAATGACGGTCCTGAAACAACTGGAATTCTAGGGTCCCCGCATGGCAAATCCAATACAAAAAAAAGGACCCGCATTCCTTAAAGGGGAACTATCACCCCAAGTAAAGTCTCCAGCCAACAATTAGCCATCTAGTGATAAGCTTGACAATAGCAGTATTATCCAGCATAATTACCGCGTTAGTCACAAATCCTACTTGTGCCGAGACTGACGGCCAGGCAGCAGCGCAGGCGTCTGCGCGTTTGAGCTCCGTCCCGGTCTCCTCTAGGAGGCGTTGCTTGGTACATTTAGGTATCAGAAGGGACTGACGGTGCAGGCACTTTGCCTCCTGCAGTTTGAAAAAACAGCAAATAATGTCCGCCCCCATGTACCCGACAGATGATGTTACCTCTTGAACAAAAGCAAAATTGATAGGGCCATTAGGATTTTCTGGGCATGGTAAGGTAACTGTGTGTGCGGAGGTGGTGTTATTAGGAGGATTAGTTCACTTTTAAACTTTTGAGTGACAGAGGGGTGTGCAATGCATTGCAAAGCAATGCGTTGCGCACCCCTCTGGCACTCAAAAGGTCAAGCGAACGTTGTTGCCCCTCCCACCCGTACACAATCCGTTCCGTTCTCACTGCAGTCATCTGAGGTTTCTTCTCTCTCTGTTTTGTGTTTTTGGCCGGAGAGCATCTGAACAAACGGGATATCAGATCTATTCTCTGCACGTCTGCCAGAGGCCTGCAGCCAAGCAGATTATCAGCCCTTTCACACAGCACATCAGGCTAGAACCTGCTGCCGAACAGCGGCTCGCCCCGCAGTCACTGGGTTGCTCCTCTGGGTGCACACATGTCCACGCTGTGCCCGGGATATTAATCCTGTTTCACCTTCCTGACGAGATCTAAACTGATATGTAATGCTGCTTTCTCCGTCCTTCCAATGTCAACTGTTTATCAAACAGAAAAAACGAATTGTGTCGTCTGTAAAAAGACAGCTGTCTGTCTGTCTGGGTTTTTAGTCACAATATTAATCCCTTGCGTGTGAACGGCCTCTCCAGCACACTGCAAAACGATGTCTTTACCAGCCAGGGGCTTAGATTGGATCAATCACTTTGTAAGAAATAGGGGATTTTGAAAGAGATTTCGAAGTCACCTTAATTTATTCAGCCATTTTTTAATCAAAACAATATTTTATGATGTATTTACTTTTTTTTTTTTCGGCAGGGAGTGGAAGGTGGGAGAGAGCAATGTGGAATTTTAGTATCTGTTTGGCAGGGAGTGGAAGGTGGGAGAGAGCAGTGTGGAATGTTGGTATCCGTCTGGCAGGGAGTGGAAAGTGGGAGAGAGCAGTGTGGAATGGAAGTATCTGTCTGGCAGGGAGTGGAAGGTGGGAGAAAGCAGTGTGGAATGTTGGTATCCTTCTGGCAGGGAGTGGAAGGTGGGAGAGAGCAGTGTGGAATGTTAGTATCTTGATGGCAGGGAGTGGAAGGTGGGAAAGGGCAGTGTGGAATGTTAGTATCTGTCTGGCAGGGAGTGGAAGGTGGGAGAGCAGTGTGGAATGTTAGTATCTGTCTGGCAGGGAGTGGAAGGTGGGAGAGAGCAGTGTGGAATGTTAGTATTCATCTGGCAGGGAGTGGAAGGTGGGAGAGAGCAGTGTGGAATTTTAGTATCCGTCTGGCAGGGAGCGTTAGGTGAGAGAGAACAGTGTGGAATTTTAGTATCTGTCTGGCAGGGAGTGGAAGGTGGGAGAGAGCAGTGTGGAATGTTAGTATCCGTCTGGCAGGGAGTGGAAGGTGGGAGAGAGCAGTGTGGAATGTTAGTGTCTTGATGGCAGGGAGTGGAAGGTGGGAGAGAGCAGTGTGGAATGTTAGTATCCGTCTGGCAGGGAGTGGAAGGTGGGAAAGAGCAGTGTGGAATGTTGGTATCCATCTGGCAGGGAGTGGAAGGTGGGAGAGAGCAGTGTGGAATGTTAGTATTCATCTGGCAGGGAGTGGAAGGTGGGAGAGAGCAGTGTGGAATTTTAGTATCCGTCTGGCAGGGAGCGTTAGGTGAGAGAGAACAGTGTGGAATTTTAGTATCTGTCTGGCAGGGAGTGGAAGGTGGGAGAGAGCAGTGTGGAATGTTAGTATCCGTCTGGCAGGGAGTGGAAGGTGGGAGAGAGCAGTGTGGAATGTTAGTATCTTGATGGCAGGGAGTGGAAGGTGGGAGAGAGCAGTGTGGAATGTTAGTATCCGTCTGGCAGGGAGTGGAAGGTGGGAAAGAGCAGTGTGGAATGTTAGTATCTGTCTGGCAGGGAGTGGAAGGTGAGAGAGAGCAGTGTGGAATGTTAGTATCAGTCTGGCAGGGAGTGGAAGGTGGGAGAGAGCAGTGTGGAATGTTAGTATCTGTCTGGCAGGGAGCGGAAGGTGGGAGAGAGCAGTGTGGAATGTTAGTATCTTGATGGCAGGGAGTGGAAGGTGGGAAAGAGCAGTGTGGAATGTTAGTATCTGTCTGGCAGGGAGTGGAAGGGGGGAAAGAGCAGTGTGGAATGTTAGTATCTGTCTGGCAGGGAGTGGAAGGTGGGAGAGAGCAGTGTGGAATTTAGTATCTGTCTGGCAGCATGTAGCAGATTGGAGGGAGAGTAGTGTGGCATATTTGTATTTGGCTGGTAGAGGGTTGGCAGGTGGCTGGTTGGTGAGAGAACAGTGAGGAATGTTTGTATATGAATGGCAGGGAGTGGAAGTTGGGATGCACATTGGTGTTGTAGTATTTGACTGGCAGGGAGTGTCAGTTGGGAGGATGAGTAGTTTGAAATGTTTTTAACTGGGTGGAAGAGAGAACAATGAGGAATGTTTGTATGTGGCTGGAAAGGAGTGGAATTTGGGATGCACATCAGTGTGGTAGTGTCTGTCTGGTAGCTCGTGGCAGGTTGGAAGGAGAATAATGTGGAGTGTTTGTATGTGGATCACGGGGGGTGGCAGGTGGAGGGGAGAGCAGTGTGGAATGTTAAGATGTGGCTGGGAGGGAATGGCAGGTGGGGGAGAGAGCAGTGTGGAATGTTAGTGTGTGGCTGGGAGGGAATGGCAGGTGGGGGGAGAGAGCAGTGAGGAATGTTAAGATGTGGCTGGGAGGGAATGGCAGGTGGGGGGAGAGCAGTGAGGAATGTTAGTATGTGGCTGGGAGGGAATGGCAGGTGGGGGAGAGCAGTGAGGAATGTTAGTATGTGGCTGGGAGGGAATGGCAGGTAGGGGGAGAGCAGTGAGGAATGTTAGTATGTGGATAGGAGGGAATTGCAGGTGGGGGGAGAGAGCAGTGAGGAATGTTAGTGTGTGGCTGGGAGGGAATGGCAGGTGGGGGAGAGAGCAGTGTGGAATGTTAGTGTGTGGCTGGGAGGGAATGGCAGGTGGAGGGGAGAGCAGTGTGGAATGTTAGTATGTGGCTGGGAGGGAATGGCAGGTAGGGGGA
Organism: Rhinophrynus dorsalis; assembly: GCA_037306005.1. NCBI lineage: Eukaryota > Metazoa > Chordata > Amphibia > Anura > Rhinophrynidae > Rhinophrynus > Rhinophrynus dorsalis. The sequence continues at coordinate 255,131,964 of CM074725.1, forward strand.
GAGCAGTGAGGAATGTTAGTATGTGGCTGGGAGGGAATGGCAGGTGGGGGAGAGCAGTGAGGAATGTTAGTATGTGGCTGGGAGGGAATGGCAGGTAGGGGGAGAGCAGTGAGGAATGTTAGTATGTGGCTGGGAGGGAATGGCAGGTGGGGGGAGAGAGCAGTGAGGAATGTTAGTGTGTGGCTGGGAGGGAATGGCAGGTGGGGGAGAGAGCAGTGTGGAATGTTAGTATGTGGCTGGGAGGGAATGGCAGGTGGGGGAGAGCAGTGAGGAATGTTAGTGTGTGGCTGGGAGGGAATGGTAGGTGGGGGGAGAGCAGTGAGGAATGTTAGTATGTGGATAGGAGGGAATGGCAGGTGGGGGGAGAGCAGTGTGGAATGCTAAGATGTGGCTGGGAGGGAATGGCAGGTGGGGGGAGAGCAGTGAGGAATGTTAGTATGTGGATAGGAGGGAATGGCAGGTGGGGGAGAGCAGTGAGGAATGTTAGTATGTGGCTGGGAGGGAATGGTAGGTGGGGGGAGAGCAGTGAGGAATGTTAGTATGTGGATAGGAGGGAATGGCAGGTAGGGGGAGAGCAGTGAGGAATGTTAGTGTGTGGCTGGGAGGGAATGGCAGGTAGGGGGAGAGCAGTGAGGAATGTTAGTATGTGGCTGGGAGGGAATGGCAGGTGGGGGAGAGAGCAGTGAGGAATGTTAGTGTGTGGCTGGGAGGGAATGGCAGGTGGGGGAGAGAGCAGTGTGGAATGTTAGTGTGTGGCTGGGAGGGAATGGCAGGTGGGGGGAGAGCAGTGAGGAATGTTGGTATGTGGCTGGGAGGGAAAGGTATGTGGCAGAGAGAGCAGTGTGGAATGTTAGTGTGTGGCTGGGAGGGAATGGTAGGTGGGGGAGAGCAGTGAGGAATGTTAGTGTGTGGCTGGGAGGGAATGGTAGTTGGGGGAGAGAGCAGTGAGGAATGTTAGTGTGTGGCTGGGAGGGAATGGTAGGTGGGGGAGAGCAGTGAGGAATGTTAATGTGTGGCTGGGAGGGAATGGTAGGTGGCGGAGAGAGCAGTGTGGAATGTTAGTGTGTGGCTGGGAGGGAATGGCAGGTGGGGGAGAGAGCAGTGAGGAATGTTAGTGTGTGGCTGGGAGGGAATGGTAGTTGGGGGAGAGAGCAGTGAGGAATGTTAATGTGTGGCTGGGAGGGAATGGTAGTTGGGGGAGAGAGCAGTGAGGAATGTTAGTGTGTGGCTGGGAGGGAATGGTAGGTGTGGGAGAGCAGTGAGTAATGTTAATGTGTGGCTGGGAGGGAATGGTAGGTGGCGGAGAGAGCAGTGTGGAATGTTAGTGTGTGGCTGGGAGGGAATGGCAGGTGGGGCAGAGAGCAGTGAGGAATGTTAGTGTGTGGCTGGGAGGGAATGGCAGGTGGGGGAGAGAGCAGTGAGGAATGTTAGTGTGTGGCTGGGAGGGAATGGTAGTTGGGGGAGAGCAGTGAGGAATGTTAGTATGTGGCTGGGAGGGAATGGTAGTTGGGGGAGAGAGCAGTGAGGAATGTTAGTGTGTGGCTGGGAGGGAATGGTAGTTGGGGGAGAGCAGTGAGGAATGTTAGTATGTGGCTGGGAGGGAATGGTAGTTGGGGGAGAGAGCAGTGAGGAATGTTAGTGTGTGGCTGGGAGGGAATGGTAGTTGGGGGAGAGAGCAGTGAGGAATGTTAGTATGTGGCTGGGAGGGAATGGCAGGTGGGGGGAGAGCAGTGAGGAATGTTAATGTGTGGCTGGGAGGGAATGGTAGGTGGGGGAGAGAGCAGTGAGGAATGTTAGTATGTGGATGGGAGGGAATGGCAGGTGGGGGAGAGCAGTGAGGAATGTTAGTATGTGGCTGGGAGGGAATGGCAGGTGGGAGGTAGGAGAGTTATGTGGAATGTTTGTGTAGATAACCAAAATGTATGTGGTTGCCTGCCCGCTTTCATTTTTAGTGTGTGTCAGAGAACGGGTTTCTCAGATTTATATCGGCCATTTGGAAAATTGCTATATGACTGATGGATATTAGCTGGATATCTCTGTAGTTCTGCGTCCCTAATAGTACAAACTTCTTATCTCTATTGGAATTTTATTTGGAGTTTACTTGATATTAGTCCATATTTTGCTTATTCATATCAGGACTTATATATATATATATATATATATATATATATATATATATATATATATATATATATATATATAATTTTTTTTTTTTTTTTTATGGACTTCTGAGACTAAGCGCCGATAGATCTATTTGGTTGATAAATATTTGTATGCCATTATTTTTATGTTTGCTTTACACATTGTTTATTAAATGTTTTTACAGAAAGTGATAGCGCTCTCCTTATATTTCTAGTTGTTTTTTGTTTATTTTGGTAGGACCTGCTACACTACAGGTCAAAAGGATAGAAGCGATATTAGTTGCTGTGTTTAAAATTGTTTTAACCCCTTCCCGACAATTGACTTACCAGGTACGTCCCGCAAAAACTGTCACTTAGTGACAGAGGACGTACCTGGTAAGTCCCGGAAGTCCGGGTCTCCATGCGGCTGCACACCGTTCGGGGGCTCCGGAATCATTTAGTTAAAAAAATAAATAAATAAATAAAGTTAGCCAGGCGTTAAGGTGACAGCACGCGGCTGTCACTAAGGGGTTAATATTGATAGTCTTGCTCTCTATCAGATTTATCTGGCACCCTGGTATCACACTATGTTTGTATTTATTTTATATATATATATATATATATATATACACACATATATAATATAATATATACACACACACACACACACACACACACACACACACACACACACACACACACACACACACACACACACACACACACACACACACACACACACACACACACACACACACACACACACACACACACACACACACACACACATATACATACAGATCAAACAAACTCTCCAAAACACCAATAGACTTCCATGCTGCTCTTTCCTTAGTGCAAACCACATTAACCCCTTAAGGACCCGTGACTTACCAGGACCGTCACGGTCCTTGGTATACTCAAGGACCGATGACGGTCATAGTACGTCACATACTTTTTACTTACAGCGCTCTACCGGGAGCGCTATAAGTAAAAATAGGGCATGAAATAGACCGCTCCAAGATCGGAGCGATCTCTTTCAAGCCCCATAGTGACGCGCCGATACACGTGACAGGTCACGTGTACCGGCGCGTCAACGTGCCCCTATGCGGTCGTTATGGGACGGAAACGTCCCATAACCTCCGGTCCTTAAGGGGTTAAGAGTAGGATTTTTGGTGAATGTAGATTACAGATTGGAGCTAGGCTTGAGCAGCCCTATGAAATCTATTCCATCACAGATTATAGGTCTGAATTGAACTAGTTAATTCCACCTTCATCACTTCTCACAGAAAATTGCTTAATGGAATGTGGCGTCTCCAGCGCATTTTATTATTCTTTAACCCCTTCAACGCTGTAAGATTTGTCATTATAGCCTGTGATTAGCCCGAGCTGTGATATTACTCCACGCTATAAATACGGTTTTGGATAAACCCTTTACTCTGTGTGATTACAGATACTAGGGATGATTTCTGTATTCTCCGCCTTTTTATAGCCTTTAATTTCTCTGCGATCGATACAAAATACTGAAGGGGAGTTCACTCACAGAGATAAATTTGTGCGTTAATGGTGAATTGTACTTTTTTAAGCACTGGCTTAAGCCTCGTCTCAGATCTGGCATCCAGGAGGATTACAGGATTTGTAATTAATCGTGCTCCTTTTAACTTAAATCTGAGCCCATCATTAATTTAACCCTGTAATCTCAAGATACAATTGGCGTAAAATGTTGAGCAATTCTGGAGCAAACCAACAGCACAATATGGTACAGAAACTTCCACAGATCCCTGTTGATATAAATCGGACTATTAACTTCCTGAATGCACGCAAATGAGTGTGAGACCAATCTAGCATTCAATGGTTTACAAGTCCAGTTTAAATCAACAGGGACTTCTGAAAGTTTTTGTACCCTGTGGTCAGTTGGTTTGTTCCAAAATAACACCAGGGGGCGATGTACTAAGGTGTGATAAAGAGGAGACAAACTCTCCAGTGAGATAAACTCTCCAGTTCTTATGTTATTCTATGGGAGAGATTTAGTTATAGACTACAGGGGAGATGTACTAAGGTGTGATAAAGAGGAGATAACTTCTCCAGTGTGATAAACTCTCCAGTTCCTATGTTATTCTATGGGAGAGATTTAGTTATAGACTACAGGGGAGATGTACTAAGGTGGGATAAAGAGGAGATAACTTCTCCAGTGAGATAAACTCTCCAGTTCCTATGTTATTCTATGGGAGAGATTTAGTTATAGACTACAGGGGAGATGTACTAAGGTGTGATAAAGAGGAGATAACTTCTCCAGTGAGATAAACTCTCCAGTTCCTATGTTATTCTATGGGAGAGATTTAGTTATAGACTACAGGGGAGATGTACTAAGGTGTGATAAAGAGGAGATAACTTCTCCAGTGAGATAAACTCTCCAGTTCCTCTGTTATTCTATAGAGCATATACACTACGATTTCTCCACCATTATAAATCTTAGTGCATTGGCTCCATAGAATGACATAGGAACTGGTGATGTGAAATCACTGAAGAAGTTATCTCCCCTTAGTGCATTTCACCCCCAGTTAGTTCTTTATAGGACATCGGCCTCAGTCTATCAGTGGGCAATGTCCAGAGTATGTTGTCAAGGGTATAAATAAACAGTATAATCAAATAAACATTAACACTACAAAAAACAAATTGGTTAATACAACTTTAAATATGATGCATTTACAGCCAGTATGTGTAAAAATATTTTTTAATACATTAAAAGCCCTAAAATATAATCCTAACCTTGCTCTTTAACACGTGTCATTGTACTGTTCAGAGTACATTTATTTAATACTGTTTGTGCGTTGTTTTTTGGAGATGTCCATTAATTGATTGTGATTGGTGCCATGTGCTCTTGTGTTCCCCCTTTGTTGGAAGGGATCCCAGGCAATGGGCCCTTGCTATCCACATTCCTAGGGTGAATCGGTTGTACCACACTGACGAGGTCCAGATAGGCCGAAACGTGAATCTGTGATTGTGCTGCTTCTCTCGTGTGTAAAGGATTTGCTGGACTGTCTGTGGGCGGGACCAGTCTGATATGGAGATGTCCTCTCTGCAATGGCACAAGGGAGCGAGAAACGTGACTTGAAGCAGCACTGAGGGGCCACAAAACACTCTACTTGTTCGCTCTCAGTGGGTGCTCATAACATTCGTTGTTTGCGTGTGTTCAGGAAGGTTTTTATGTTCTCTTGTTATCTCGGTTCATTTAGATGCCAGTCAGTGAGAACCGTGGAAAAGGCAGGCATGTCTGCTTCCTTGGAGCGTGTGTAAGACTGGGTTTTAGTCCTCAGAAGACAGAGATTGTTTTATGTACAAATGCTGCATTCTGTACCAAGGATTTAAGTGTACATAACCGCGGCTTGTTTTTGTGTTTTGTGTGTTCCTTTAAGTCTGTACTTGTTGATTAACCCCATGGATGCTAGAGGGGCCTAAAACACATTGAGAACCTCTCTGGCATTTTAACCTTTTGAATGTCGGCGAGGTCTGCAAAGCCTTATGTTGCACCCCCACTGGCACACAAAGGGTTAAGAGGTTACACCGATCTCGGAAGCGGCACAGATGTTACATGGCTGAGTGCTCTGGAGGGTGGGTGGGATTTGCAGTTCAAAGTGACGTGTTCTTAGGAAGGGATCATGATTTCAGTGGGAGGGGTTTGGTGCCCTGGAGTTCGGCAGCTCATGCCTGCTCTAGCAATAATTTCACATTCTTGGGAACCATTCCACTTGCAATGAATTCATAGGATTTGCTGCCCATATGAAGGGAAGTGCTTTTATTGGTCCTGTAATACCTCCATTGGCCAGCTAAGGATTATGGGACATGTATGTCCACTTACTGGCAGATCACCTATTTCCCATACTTGTTCTAAATAGGCACTCAGAGGGTTAAAGATGTTTCCTCACTTATTAGCCCGTCATAAACTAAAGAGGTGTGCAATAGATTGTGAAGCATTGCTTTGGTCTAACTAGACAGGCATTCAGAGGGTTAAAGATGTGTCTTCACTTATTAACCCTTTAAGATGTGTGAGATACATTGTGAAACAGTGCTTTTCACAGCAGCTTGTCCTTAAGGGGTTAATATCCTCCTCAGTCCTAAATCATACTGTGTCTACAGAGGCCCAGAACTCAGAGTTTGAGTTTTTCTTAACCTCTTAAGGACTGGCTGCGCACGCACGGTGCAGTCACTTAAGGACCAGGAACCTTTTTTTTTTTTTTTTTTTTCGGATTCCGATTCCGGTTCCGTACTCCCCGAACAGCGTGCAGGATCGTCATGGGTCCTTAAGGGGTTAAAAAACAGTGGCCTGGTCATCTGGTCCATAAAGCGTTAATACCCGCCCTGCAGTGCTACATCACACCAGCCGTAGTTTATTAACCATTTGAGTGCCAGAGGGGTACGCAACGCATTGCTTTGCAATGCGTTGCGTACCCCTCTGACACTCAAAGGGTTAACCTATTACTGCCAACCTCAAGGAGCCAGTGCTTCTCTTAATAAACATTGTTGTTTCATTAATTGCATTTATTAATAATACTCCACTCATTATGCTTTTCCTCTGTTGGTTTATAACTTTCCTATTAATGGACAAGAGTCTGGCTCCGTCTGAACCCCGTCAGTGTTATAATTATATCTAATTGTTTGCGACATGAAAGCGACTGGTTTCAGGATGAATCTTAATCCGTTTTGATGGCTTTACCATGGCAGTTCTTTAGTTAGAAGGACTCCTGTATCGAGTGCGCTGATCTGGGTTGACTCCAGCTTTTCAGATACCGCTGCGCGGGGACACGTTGAATCGCTTTGTCACTACAAGCAGGTTGCCAGAAGTGTTAACCCTTCCTCTGCCAGCTGCTGTCAGAAGGGACTGAAAGCATTTTCACATGACGTGAAATTGTGTAACAATGGCTATTTTGCACAGTAAAGATGGCAATTACAGGGCAAAACAAAAGGTGTGTTATGGGTAGTAAAAGAACTCAAGTACTGAACTGCTCCATAGGAAACAACGTTGGTTGATGTCAATGGGGCTTTTAACCCCTTGAATGCTAGAGGGGTTTAAAGCCCCATTTACAAGCATGACTCCTGCTGAACGGATCCCCAGGATGCCTCCACAGGGGCTCAGTCTCTCTCAAAATGTGACGGTGGGTAAAGAGAAAGACAGCGGGGGCTCGCATACGTGTTTTTGAGGTTGAGAAGGACGCAAACAGGGAGGCAAAAACTGGGATTATTTTTTTGTTTTTTAAACTTGTGTATAATACGGCCCCCCCCCCCCCCACACACACACACACACACACACTCTTCACATAAGGTGAAATGGAGTAAAAAAGTGTTTAATACCCAGGATTTTATGGTATCCTTATGAGTATTGCGAAGCATACTTCTCTGGCACTCAGAGGGTTAAACAAGGCTTAGTGCTTATGGAGCTGTTGAAGCAGTGACCTCCGTTTACACACATTGATTCATTGCTGTGTTAATCTCCGGTAACTGGTGACTTGGATTGTGCTTGTCACACTTTCACATTTTAACGTTCCTCCTCCTCTCCCCGCAGGGTGTCCTCACTGTAAGAGCTCGATCCCGGATTTTACTACAGCTGCCGATGCCTTCAAAGAAGATAGAAAGGTGGGTGCAGGGTGCGTGGGAATTGGCCCTTGGAGTCACAGAGGGGTGATCAGCGCATTGCAGAGATAAAAAGGTTGAGGCTACTGACACATGTAATAGAAGTAGTGAGTCTGTACAGTGGTGGGACATGGGATTAGGAGGCCACAGAGAAAGCGGATACATTAATACTTGTGTGTATATCCAGATCTCTCTACATACGTGGTGGCTGTCCAAGTTCAGTCCTCATGGGCCACCAGCTGTCCATGATGTAAGGATTTCCCTGATTAAGCACAGGTGAGTCAGTCACAATGAATGATCCACTGATTATCTCTCCTGTGATTAATCAGGGAAATCCTTACATCCTGACCTGTCAGTGGACCATGAGGACTCATCTTGGACAGCCCTGTACCAGGCATCCATAGACAAGGCAGTCTAGGTTCTTGAACCTCCACCCATGGCCAGGGCCGGATTTACATCTCAGGAGCCTGTAGGCACAGAACTGTGAAGCGCCCCCCCATTTGCCAACTCCACTGGACACCTCCACAATGCTCATCAGCTCCATATTGCCCCCCATCAGCTCCAAATTGCCCGTCACCTTGCCCCCAATCAGCTCCAACTTGCCCCCATCATCTCCATATTGACCTCCATAGGCTCCAACTTGCCCCCCATTAGCTCCACATTGCCCCTACCATCTCCATGTTGCCCTCACTTTGCCCCCCCCTACGGCTCCAACTTGCCCCCACCATCTCCATGTTGCCCTGACGTAGTCCGTTTCCTACCTCCCTGGTAGGAGATCTGTATGTGCCTCCTTGGCACAGTCTTGTAGCTGATGGAGCTCCCGCGCGGTCTCCTGTTCAGGAATGCAGAGCGCTGGGAGATGATGTCATCTCCCAGCGCTCTGCATTCCTAAAGATGCAACAAGGGAGCTCACCACCTACAGGACTGTGCCAAGGAGGCACAGACATGTCCTGCTGCCGGGGAGGTAGGAAATAGGGAAGGGGGGGCAGCGCCAGTGAGGTGGCTCCTTTTTTATTTAAAAAAAAAAAAAAAAAGCCCCAATTGCAGGCCCCCCTCGGTGGCGTGCGCCTGTAGGCAGGTGCCTACTTTGCCTAATGGCAAATCCGGCCCTGCCCATGGCCCCACCTCCACTCCTTACATGACCCCACTCCCATCCATTGTTCCTTAACAGAGAAAATACCCTTGGTCTATAGCAGCGCTGTCCAAGTCCAGTCCACAAGCGCCACCAACAGGCCAGGATGTAAGGATTTCCCTGATTGCACACAGGTGAGGTAATCAGTGGATCATTCATTGTGACTGACTCACCTGTGATTGGTCAGGGAAATCCTTCCATCCTGGCCTGTTGGTGGCCCCTGAGGACCGATCTTGGACACCCCTGTGGTAGAGAGAAGTGCAGCACATTGTCACTATTACACACACATTCATACACACACACTCACATTCATACACACCTTCACAGTGCTTCAGATACCCTTTTGGCATTCAAAAGATTTAACCCCTTAACAGCCGCATGCCATGCTATGACTGTAACGCGGTTTCCCCATAAGGACCGGTGACGGTCATAGCACACCACGTATGTTTTGCTCACAGAGCTCCTGCGGGGGAGCGGGAAACAAAAACGGGGATTGAAACTGACCGCTCCAAGACTGAAATGATCTCAGTCCCCAGGGCGGCGTGCCAGTACACGTCACAGGCATGTGTAACGGCACGTCAGAAAGACCAAAGCGGTCCATAAGGGAAGGTTACTTCTCAGGTCGGTAAGGGGTTAAAGTGTATTACTGTCAGTATTTTTTCTAATTCTCTGCTAGGATCTGCATCATCACATCAAGCTGTGTTCTTCTTAAAAAAAACAAACAAAAAAACAGAAGTTTGCAGTTTTACCAATTACAGATCAGATCAATTACAGATCACTCTCCTCTGGTCCTTAAAGGGTTAAGCGTGTTTGGCTTACACGTTGGCGCTTCGCACAGACTCCGATATCTCACTTCCCCTCCAAATTAAATGTTCTCCTTTCATTCTCTATTGTGGGAACGCTCCGCACTCCCAGATTACATTGTATGTTCTTAAATTATAAAGTAAATATAATTTGCCGTTTGTGAAATTGATTTTTTCCAGCGCTCGCTCGGCTTCCGATCTCAGAATGAAAATCCGTATTTATTCCATCTGAGATTTAATTTTCCTCCGAGTAAATAAACGTGAACAGCCGATCCCTCCTCTCATTACAATTCCTCTGGACGCTGGGATCGCCGGATGTTCTAAAAAATGTATAAAAATATTTAGAACTTAATTTACTTTAACTCTATGGGCGCCAAATGCATTTTTTTGCTATGTGTAGCGTACCCCTCTGGCACTCAAATGGTTAAAGCTATTTCCTTGTTTGAACATTTTGCATTGGATGGGATACCTAGAGACGTCTAAAGTGCATCGTGCACCTCTAGTGTTCAAGGACTTAAAGGTCCGATCAGCCCTGTCACTGCCAGGCTGGTAGAATGAAGCACTGCTTTGCAATGTATTGTACACCCCTCCGGCAGATGCAGTCCTGGAGCAAACCAGCTGCACCACAGGGGAGAAATACACACTTATTATGACTCAAATGGGATTTGAAACCCCTTTTAACCCTTTCAGTGCAATGCTTTCTTACTCCTCTGGCACTAAAAGGGTTAATGCTTGAGAGGTCTCCAACACATTACAAAGCATTAGAAACTCCAGTGGTTAAAGGGATAGTAATACTTCGTTTTATCTTTATTTTATTTTGTAGGCATTAAAAAAACATGAAGAACGATATAAGTCTTATCTCTCAAACCTTTATGGTGTGAGAGATATTCACAAGCAAAGTTTCTCCTCCCGCCCCTTTTACCTAGTGTAAGTCATCTCTTCTCAGATGTGGAATCCAGTCCATAGACCAGACAGATAACAGAAGGGGACAATCTTCTTCCTATGAGAACAATGGAATCCCTGCCCACCTTGACAAGTTTTTCAGGTTTTTCCCTTATCTTAATTGAAGATTGTCCCTCTCTGCAATCTACCTGGGCACCTCCCTTCTGATCTGGCTGAACAGTGTTACATCAGTAAAAGGGGTGGGAGGGGGATACTTTGCTTGTGAATATCTCATAAACCATAAAGGTTTGAGAGATAAGACTTATATCGTTCTTCATGTTTTTTTTAATGCCTACAAAATAAAATAAAGTTAAAACGAAGTATTACTATCCCTTTAAAAGCCCCATTTAAATGCAATCAAAGGGAGTGTTCCATGTAATGCAGTTGGTTTGCCCCAGCCTCTGTATACACCCTGTCATTATTTTGGGTTATTCCAGAATTGCCTCCTTTTTGTCTTGGTGCATACAGCCCCAGGTCTTTCCATAAAACTTAATTAACCATTTGAGTGCCAGAGGTATACACACTCAAAGGGTTAAAGGAATAGTAGTGATGTTTTACTGTGAGTAACCATAGTATGTGTAGTGCTTAACCTACAGAATAAAACAAGGGTACAGCTCCCCCTGCTGTTAGTAAAGGAAACTGCATAGGGCTGCATGGTACGACATCAGTTGATGCAGACTGTAGAAAAGCAGGGTGCAGGCACACACAGACTTCTTTAAAGGGATAGTTACCACTGCCGAGAGGTGTTTTATTCAAAAGTTATTACAGCTGAAACTTGTGTTTTTCGGTGCAGTATCACAGTGACCTGAAATGTTACAGTGGCGCTATTGCGCACCATCCTAAGGAGAATTATGGTCACCTGACCAGAGCTGTACATAGGATGGTGTAGCAACAGCGCCACTGTACAATTTCAGGCCACTGATATATCCTATACAATAATTCGCTAAAACGTGTGTAACGACGCAGTCATGCGCAGTTGAGACTGCCTGCACCACGGCTGATACAGAGCTGGATGCTCCTTCTGAGCGTCCATCTCTGTATCAGCCGCGGCGCGGGCAGCCTCTACTGCGCATGACTGCCCCGCGACCGGGTGGCAGTGGCACTGTGACCTGTGTAACGGGCTCTTCAACTAATATTGATATATTTCACCGAAAAAAAATCATGTTTGAGCAGAAGAACAGGTTTGTATTCCAGAATATATAACCTCTTGGTGTAACTGGAGGTTTTGCTGTGTGATATTCTGGTCACTAGTTGGCGCTATTGGTGTTTTTAAAGAACTCTGACTGCAACCAAAAGTTTTATATATTCATCAAGAGAATAAAACTTTCACTGTCGTCCAATACAGGTCACTGGTACTCTGGGAGGCGTAAGTCCCCTTTAATAGGCAGGAACAATTATGCAAATAATTGCAGGGGGCGGAGCCTCCCCTCTTACTTAAGCCACCTTCTGGCCAGAGCCACTTTAGATTGATTTGTTCCTGGAGTGCTTTGCACACCAGGTAGAGAACATCTATGCATCTTAGTGTTTTATTATTTTGATTCAAATATGGAATACCACCATTAGGAGGGTGACCATGGCTGTGAATTGCCCTCTTTAAAGTGGCTGGTGCAGCTTCCAGGGATTTTCTGTGGACCTTATGCCCTGAAGAGGGGAACAGCTTGGGTTAAGCAGCTTCCCTACTGGGGAATTTACCTCTGGTTCTTTCCCACTTCATCATGGTCACCTGAAGACAGAAGTCCTGCAGGAAAGGTGAGTCACCCATTGAGTGCTGAAGGTCCACTTGTCCCCACAGTGTCCCTTTGCTGGGCTTGTATTTGAGAGTTTGCAATGCACTCTAGCACTCATAGGGTGTTTTTATTTGCATTTCAATGTTTAATGCAATTTCTGTGGTATTCTCTGGGTTTTGGAGCTTTGGGTATTAGTTTACTTATGTTTCTTATGTGTTTTATACTTGTTTGGGCTATTTTTAATGTTTTATTAAATTTCCCGCTCAAACGCTATGGCTCCTTTACTCTCTATGGGAATTCACAGTGTGGGACATATCTCTGGAACCGCTTGTCTCAGCAACTTCAGAGATGGCTCATTTTAATGCTAGGCTCCTGCTCTATCATCCGGAATGTGTTTTATTTATGTGGGGTGTTCAGGGGGGCTTCGGGCACTGTTTGGGGTATTTGTAAAGGGAAAACTACATTTCCCATGAGCGCCTGGTTCGCGCTTGTTTCTGATTGGCTGTCATGACGGCCGCCATTTTGTGGAACTTTTCCTAAGCGAGTACACTACGCAGGGACCGAGCCTTCTCTCTCCTCAACAGATTAACCCTTCGCTGGCCAGATAAGTCCGAATTTAGACATTTCTGGGGTGAAACTTTAATCCTTTGCACTTTTTCTGGGTGATAGTGTTATTAGTGGGGTATATTGACGCTGTGAGCATGTCTACTTCACTGGAGCTAGGGGCTAGACCCAAGTCTAAGGAGGATGGGGGGTCTGCTACCCCCATGGCGTTTTGCTCCTCTTGCCACATTGGGCTGTCTAGCGATAATGTGGGGGATCTATGCCCTAATTGTACTGGTCAAGATAGCAACCCTGGGCCTCCCAGCTACGCTATTGAGCCATCTTGGGTGAGGGAGTTTAAAGCTGCCACTAGGGATCTCAGATCCGCTCTTCAACTCTTTCCCTCTCAGGTACAGGGGGCTCTCCAGGTCTGGCAGACCCCCTCTACCATCAGGACCTCCCTGCCTAAGCCACAGGGGGCTCCTGATGTGACTGATTCTTCTGAGGAAGAACTCTTGCAGGATTCTGATGCTGAGGAACGGACTGTTATTGAATCTACCAGGTCCATTGGGGACCCCTATGAATGTGACCCTGAAGTTTCGGCTGAGGGTCTGATTAGAGCTGTTCTGAATACGCTCAACCTTCCTCTGACTCAGGAATCCACTTATGATCCTACTGATGTTTTTCAGAAGAAGCCATCTAAGCCTGTTGTTTGTTTTCCAACTAATCCTACTCTTGCCCGTCTAGTCTCTGAGGCATGGAAGAATCCTGATAGGTCTTCCTCTGTCTCCAAAAAGTTTGCTAAGCTGTACCCTTTTCCTGAGACTGAGCTGGCTAAATGGGTGCATCCTCCCAAGGTGGATGCCCCTGTTTCCAGGCTATCCAAGTCTACCGCTTTGGCTGTATCTGATGCCTCTGCCCTGCAGGATTGGACGGATAAGAAACTGGAACTTTCTCTTAAGTCCATTTTTGCCTCTATTGGCACTGCCATGCGTCCAACCTTTGCAGTGGCGTGGGTTAACAGGGCTATCGCGGCCTGGACTGAACGACTGACTGAAGCAGTTCGCCAGGATGCACCAGTGTCTGAACAGTTGCAGCTTCTTGCTAATATTACTGAAGCTCAGAATTATGTTGCTGACGCTGCTTTTGATGCTGTGCGCATGATGGCGAGGGCCTCCACTTCTTCTGTGGTGGCCAGACGTGCCCTTTGGCTGAAAATTTGGTCTGCTGATACAGCCTCTAAGAAAGCCTTGCTTTCCCTGCCCTTCCAGGGGAGTTTGCTTTTTGGGTCTGAACTCAAAGAAATGATCAGTGAGGCTACTGGGGGTAAAAGTACTCTTCTACCATCAGTCTTTAAGAAAACGTTTCCAGCCAAACGCAATCGGTCCTTTCGTTCCTTTCAGACTGAGACACGCTCCTCGACCCCGGCGGGTCCTCCCGCTACACGCTCCTCCTCCAAGCCCAAACAGTCCTGGAAGCCCAAAGTTGCCCCCAAGGCCAAGACCTCCAAGACTGCTTCGGCATGACTCGCCGAACCCGGGTCCGCATCCGGCTGTAGGTGGACGTTTCCACATCTTTCGCCGGATTTGGGAGGAGTCAGTGGCGGACCCGTGGGTTCTCCAGGTGGTGTCAGAGGGCTACAGGATCCCTTTCTCCTCCCTTCCTCCTTTTCGGTTCCATTTTACTCGTCCTTCTCAGGAACCTACAAAGAGACGTCTGTTCGACGACGCTATTCAGGATCTTTTGGACAAAGAGGTCCTGGAGGTGGTTCCTCAGGAGGACATAGGTTCAGGATTTTATTCCAACCTGTTTGTGGTGGCCAAAAAGGACGGAGGGGCTCGTCCCATTTTGGATCTCAAAGATCTCAATGCCTATGTGGTGACTTCCCACTTCCGTCAGGAATCCCTGCGATCTGTGATTGCAGCTATGTCTCCGGGGGAATTTCTTGCATCCCTGGACCTTCAGGATGCTTATCTCCACATCCCTATTCATCCAGAGAGCAGGCGGTATCTCAGGATTGCCTGCCACAGGGGACACTTTCAGTTTGCAGCGCTCCCCTTTGGGCTGACTTCAGCCCCTCAGGTCTTCCAGAGGGTGTTGGGCTCATTGATAGCTGTGCTTCATCAGGATGGAATCAGAGTGACCCCCTACATGGACGATCTCCTTCTAAAAGCCTCCTCTGCTGAGCTTCTCCATCAGCAACTTCAGAGGTGTATGCACACTCTGAACCGTCATGGCTGGATCCTGAATCTGGACAAGTCGGACTTGGTCCCATCTCAGAGACTTCTGTTCCTGGGTCTCCTGTTCGACACTCACCAATGCATGGTGTTTCTTCCAGAGGATGTGGCTCACCAGATAGCCATCCGAGTGGCTGGGATTCTGGACATGGACGTAGTTCCGGTACCGAAGTTGTCGTCTTTAGTGGGGAAGTTCATTTCCACGATCGAAGCAGTGCCATTTGTCATGGCCCACTCCAGGGAACTTCAGAGATTTGTGATCCAGACGTGCAAGAATCATCCAGATCATCTACATCTGTCAGTCTCTCTTCCTCCTCATGTCGAGTCGAGTCTGCACTTGTGGTTGGATCTCTCTCATCTCCTGAAAGGGAGATCCCTTCTAGTTCCTCGTTGGACCACGGTCACAACGGATGCCAGCCTTCGGGGCTGGGGGGCTGTATTGGGTCGCTTCAGTGCTCAGGGGAAATGGGGTCTGGAGGAATCTCTTCTCTCCATCAATGTTCTGGAACTACGTGCTGTCCGGCTTGCCCTGAGACACTGGGAATCTCAACTGACCGGTCGTCCGATCAGAGTGGAGTCCGACAACGCCACTGCGGTGGCTTACATCAACAGGCAAGGCGGCACAAGAAGCGGCACCGCCTGGTTGGTAGTCAAGGATATTTTGTCTTGGGCAGAAGATCACGTGCCTGTCATCTCTGCAGTTCACATTCCAGGCGTAGACAACGTCATGGCGGACTTTCTCAGTCGACAGCGGAGAATGGGCTCTTCATCCAGTGGTGTTTCACTTGCTCACCCAGAGGTGGGGGATTCCTGTGGTGGACCTTATAGCCTCCAGACACAACAGGAAGGTTCCGGTGTTTTGCTCCCGGTGGAGGGACTCCCTTGCTCTAGCAGTGGATGCCTTGTCGATCCCTTGGGATTTTTCCCTGGCCTACATCTTTCCTCCTCTTCCTCTATTGATCAGAGTCTTCCAGAAGTTGAAGCAGGAGCGTTGTCCTGTCATCCTGATCGCTCCAAACTGGCCTCGCCAGTCCTGGTTTCCGGAGTTGATGGCCATGTCAGTGGCGGATCCTATCCCACTTCCTGCCCGTCCGGACCTACTTCTTCAGGGATATCTGTGGAAGGAGGATGTTCACACTCTCCATTTGATGGCATGGCGGTTGAATCCTCGATTCTAGCAAAGAAAGGATTTTCTCCTTCTGTGGTGTCGACTATGCTCAGTGCTCGTAAGCCTGTGTCCTCCAAGATCTATCATCGCATATGGTCAACCTTTGTTGCATGGTGCACTGATAAGAATTTGTCACTTGAATTTCATCTTCCCACTGTCCTGGCCTTCTTGCAGGACGGTGTTGATAAGGGGCTCAGTCTGCGTTCCCTCAAGGTTCAGACCTCTGCCTTGTCTGTGTTTTTCCAGGAAAGGATTGCTATCCTTCCTGATGTCAGAGTTTTCTTCCAAGGTGTGACTCATGTTCGGCCTGCCTTCAAGAGTCCTACTCCCCAGTGGGACCTCAATTTGGTGCTGGGAGTTCTCCAGCGACCACCGTTTGAATCCTTGGCTTCCATTCCATTACGTCTCTTGACTTGGAAAATGGCCTTTCTCTTGGCTATTGTTTCAGTTCGCCGGGTAGCAGAGTTACAAGCTCTGTCTTGTAAACCTCCTTACCTGGTGTTCCAGAAGGATAAGGCTGTGCTTCGCACTACCAAGGAATTCTTACCCAAGGTTGTGTCCGAGTTTCACATCAATCAAGAAATTGTGGTTCCCTCTTTCTGTCCTAATCCTTCATCTGACAAGGAACGTGATCTCCATTTGTTGGATGTGGTGCGTTGCCTCAAGTTTTATGTTCATCGCACCGAGTCTATCAGGAAGTCTGACGCTCTCTTCGTCATTCCTGAGGGACCTAGGGCAGGGAGACCGGCTGCCAAAGTTACTATTGCATCTTGGATTAAAGCTACCATCCGTGAAGCCTATAAGTTGAGGAATAAGCATGTTCCCTTCCGGGTGACTGCCCATTCCACCAGATCTATTGGGGCCTCCTGGGCCTACAAGAATCAGGCATCTGCGGATCAGCTGTGCAGAGCGGCCACTTGGTCCTCTGTGCACACATTTTCAAAGCACTATCGAGTTGCTGTACTGGCTTCGGCTGATGCCAGTTTTGGTAGGAAGGTCCTGGAGGCAGTTTTGCCTGTTTAGGTCTTCCGCTCTGTGATCCTTAGTGCTTCCTTGCTGTTGAGCCCGGTTGGCTCTAGTTCCGTGTGCTGTGTTAGTTCAGGGATTGTTTCCCTTGGTTGGTGTCCGTTGACACTTACAGTTTGGGCTATGTAATTAGCTGGTTCATAGCAGTTCTAGTGACTTGGGCCTTGCGCCTGGTCCTTGCCTTACTTCCCGCCTCTGGGTCAGCTCAATGTTTGTACATCCCAGAGTACCAGTGACCTGTATTGGACGACAGTGAAAATAGGATTTTAGTCTTACCTGTTAAATCCTTTTCACTTAGTCCATACAGGTCACTGGTCTCCCACCCTGTCAAGGGACCAGACTTGGCTCTCCTGTGGCATTCAGTGGGAGACCGTTGGGGCATGCTCACAGGAGTCTTTCTTCTTGCTTACCTGAGGTCAGTTTTAGGGTCTCAAATCAATCTAAAGTGGCTCTGGCCAGAAGGTGGCTTAAGTAAGAGGGGAGGCTCCGCCCCCTGCAATTATTTGCATAATTGTTCCTGCCTATTAAAGGGGACTTACGCCTCCCAGAGTACCAGTGACCTGTATGGACTAAGTGAAAAGGATTTAACAGGTAAGACTAAAATCCTATTATTTTGTTTTCTGGTCAACAGTCTGTCCTGTGGCTAACCGTGTGTGTCTGTCAGTTTGTCTGTCTGTCGTGTGTGTGTGTGTGTGTGTGTGTGTGTGTGTGTGTGTCTGTATATGTATGTGTCTGTCTGTATGTGTGTGTGTGTGTGTGTGTGTCAGTCTGTCTGTCTGTCTGTCGTGTGTGTGTGTGTGTCTGTATATGTATGTATGTGTGTGTGTCTGTCTGTCTGTCTGTCTGTCTGTCTGTCTGTCTGTCTGTCGTGTGTGTGTGTGTGTGTCTGTATATGTATGTGTCTGTGTGTTTTTATGTGTGTGTGTATATGTATAATTGTGGGTATGTTTATGTGTGTGTGTGTGTGTGTGTGTGTATATATATATATAGTCTGTGTATTGTATTGCTGTATATTGAAAGCTTTTGGTTGCAGGCAGAGATTTTCAAAACCATCAGTAGCACCATATGGTGACCACATTACTCACCCACACAAGTACGCTCACACACACGTTTGTGCTGTAATAACTTTTGAATGAATCACCTACCAACATCAGCATATAGCAAAACAGAGTACATGTGAGAATAAGCTTATTTAGTGCAAATGAATGATTTTTATTTAATGGAGGACATCCTTATTTTACTCACCAGAAAGGCACCTTACAAAATGTAAATTATGTTATTCATATTAAAACATTGATTACTTTAACGCCTTGACTGTCAGAGGGGTGTACAAAGTACTCAATAGAATGACATCATAGACTTCCTAGTGCAAGGCCGAGAAACCCGTGTCTCCCCAGCTGTGTATAGACTACACACTGACACATATACACACACACACTGACACACATACACACACAAAAATATAGACACATGTATATTCGCACGCATGCATATACACACTCACACACACATATAGACATGCACGCATATACACACACATATATTCGCACGCACGCATATACACACACACACACACACACACACACACACACACACACACACATATAGACACACACTGATACACACACACACACTGATACACATGTGTGCTTAGAGGGGAGCCACGTTCTAGGGTCTGGTCCAGCTCTGATCTCACTGGGATTTACACATTATCCTGTTTTTGCAGATCGCTTATGCGGCCGTGGACTGCACCAAAGAGAAGAACCAGGGGCTGTGTAAGCAGGAGGGGGTAGAGGGCTTCCCCACCTTCAACTACTATAACTACGGGAAGTTTTCTGAGAAGTACAACGGTGACCGAGGGGTGAGTGCCGCTACCTGTACCAGGGGGTGACAGTGCCAGGGACCCATGGCACCAAGTAGGCAAATCATTGCCTGCTGAGACACGCACATACATTTATATGCACGCTGTAACACAGACATGTGTACAAATACACACACAGCTGTACATATACACAGACATACACACAAATACCCACACAGCTGTACATATACACAGACATACACACAAATACCCACACAGCTGCACATATACACAGACATACACACAAATACCCACACAGCTGCACATATACACAGACATGCACACAAATACACACACAGCTGCACATATACACAGACATGCACACAACAGAGATGTGCACACAGCTGAACACAGACACACACAACAGAGCTGCACACACAGCTGCATATATACACAGACATACAAATAAACACACAACTGCACATATACACAACACAACAGAGATGTGCACACAGCTGCATATATACACAGACATGCACACGAATACACACACGGCTGCACATATACACAGACTTACAACAGAGCTGTGCGCACACAGGTGCACATATACAGTGGGGCAAAAAAGTATTTAGTCAGCCACCAATTGTGCAAGTTCTCCCACTTAAAAAGATGAGAGAGGCCTGTAATTTTCATCATAGATACACTTCAACTATGAGAGACAGAATGGGGGGAAAGAATACAGGAAATCACATTGTCTGATTTTTAAAGAATTTATTTGCAAATTATGGTGGAAAATAATTATTTGGTCATAACAAAAGTTCATATCAATACTTTGTTATATACCCTTTGTTGGCAATGACAGAGGTCAAACGTTTTCTGTAAGTCTTCACAAGGTTTTCACACACTGTTGCTGGTATTTTGGACCATTCCTCCATGCAGATCTCCTCTAGAGCAGTGATGTTTTGGGGCTGTCGCTGGGCAACACGGACTTTCGACTGCCTCCAAAGGTTTTCTATGGGGTTGAGATCTGGAGACTGGCTAGGCCACTCCAGGACCTTGAAATGCTTCTTACGAAGCCACTCCTTTGTTGCCCGGTCGGTGTGTTTGGGATCATTGTCATGCTGAAAGACCCAGCCACGTTTCATCTTCAATGCCCTTGCTGATGGAAGGAGGTTTTCACTCAAAATCTCACAGTACATGGCCCCATTCATTCTTTCCTTTACACGGATCAGTCGTCCTGTTCCCTTTGCAGAAAAACAGCCCCAAAGCATGATGTTTCCACCCCCATGCTTCACCGTAGGTATGGTGTTCTTTGGATGCAACTCAGCATTCTTTCTCCTCCAAACACGACGAGTTAAGTTTTTACCAAAAAGTTCTACTTTGGTTTCATCTGACCATATGACATTCGCCCAATCCTCTTCTGGATCATCCAAATGCTCTCTAGCAAACTTCAGACTGGCCCGGACATGTACTGGCTTAAGCAGGGGGACACGTCTGGCACTGCATGATTTGAGTCCCTGGCGGCGTAGTGTGTTACTGATGGTAGCCTTTGTTACTCTGGTCCCAGCTCTCTGCAGGTCATTCACTAGGTCCCCCCTTGTGGTTCTGGGATTTTTGCTCACCGTTCTTGTGATCATTTTGACACCACAGGGTGAGATCTTGCGTGGAGCCCCAGATCGAGGGAGATTATCAGTGGTCTTGTATGTCTTCCATTTTCGAATAATTGCTCCCACAGTTGATTTCTTCACACCAAGCTGCTTGCCTATTGCAGATTCAGTCTTCCCAGCCTGGTGCAGGTCTACAGTTTTGTTTCTGGTGTCCTTCGACAGCTCTTTGGTCTTGGCCATAGTGGAGTTTGGAGTGTGACTGTTTGAGGTTGTGGACAGGTGTCTTTTATACTGATAACAAGTTCAAACAGGTGCCATTAATACAGGTAACGAGTGGAGGACAGAGGAGACTCTTAAAGAAGAAGTTACAGGTCTGTGAGAGCCAGAAATCTTTCATGTTTGTAGGTGACCAAATACTTATTTTACCGAGGAATTTACCAATGAATTCATTAAAAATCCTACAATGTGATTTCCTGTATTCTTTCCCCCCATTCTGTCTCTCATAGTTGAAGTGTACCTATGATGAAAATTACAGGCCTCTCTCATCTTTTTAAGTGGGAGAACTTGCACAACTGGTGGCTGACTAAATACTTTTTTGCCCCACTGTACACATACTGTACATGGCCAAATATATGTGGACACCTGATGGTTGAACATCTCATTCCAAAATTAGGGGCATTAATACTGAATGTGCCCCTCTTTTCACTACACGGTGTGACATAGGTGCAGAGATTTGCCTCCGATTAGCCACCAGAGCATTAGTAAGGGTGTCATATATACACACACACACACACACACACACGTGAGCACACAAACTCACACACATAACACACATAAACGCAAACATGAAAACACACACACACATATATAAACACACACAAATGTACACATACATCCATACACACACACGAGCACATGAACTCATACACACTAACACATATAAAAGCAAATGTGAAAACACACACATAAACGCACAAAAATATAAACCTATACATAACCACACACACACACACTTATAAACACTCCTATCCTCTAGAAACACAACACGCCTATACTACACACACCTCTGAACACATGCACCTCCACACATATACACTGTCACACACCTGCATGTACACACACCTTACCTCCGTTAGGCTTCCATTAACTGATCATAATCATTACTGCTATGTAACCCTTTAACCCCATCTTGACAATGGACGTACATATACGTCTCGCAGAAACTGTCACTTAGTGACAGAGGATGTACATGTACGTCCAGGAAGTCATTGGAAGTAATGGGGAAAAAAAGTTTGACGGGCGTTAAGTGCCGGCCGCGTGCATGCGCGGCCGGGTTACCAAGGAGTTAAATGATAGAGATCTCTAAAATCCAAAGCGCTTATGTCCTTTAGGTTTGTTACATACCTGAGGGGCTGATATTATCTCTTTGTAATTTTCTCCTGTAACAGGAATCAGGACTAATTGGTTTCATAAAATCCCTTCGAGAACAAGACCACGTCAAGTTGGGGAAGAAGAAGGAAGAATTGTGAGACTGGAGCGGTTGGATCTGCCCCAGTGCACTGTGACTAGTGTCCCAACTTTCAGGCTATAGAGATTGAACTTGTTTTTGCCAGACAACCCAAGGTCATTAACCTTTTAAGTGCCAGAGAGGTGTGCATTGCTTTGTAATATATTGCTCACCCCGCTTGCACTCAAATGGTTAAAGGAGAACTACACCTTATCTCTGAACTCCCCACCAAAACGTATCTAATGACACTGATGCAATGTGTGTCCGCACTATGTGTAAGTGCAGAGTGTGCGTGCATGTCAGAACTATCTCTGTGTAACTGCAGTGTATGTGTGTGTGTGTCCGCACTATGTGCATGTGAGTGCAGTGTGTGTGTGTGTGTGTGTGTGTGTGTGTGTAGGAGAGTGAACTTTGTCCAGAGATTACTCCATATAACACTGAATGGGGCTTTTATATGAAGACTTGGGTGTAGCAATTCTGGGGGACTAGTAAACATTCCTGTTCATCCGAATGCAGCTTTTAATCTCTTGAATGTGTTGGAGACTTCTCTAGCATTCAAAGGGTTAAAGGTTCTTTGTAAAACAATGGAAATTTTAGTTTGTCCCAAAGTTGCTCCACTATTTCTCCTTTATACATGTGCTCCACTGTTCTTCCATGTTATCTCCCACACCATATCTGGGACATAACATACACTTGGGGCAGGAGGTCAAACTAGGGGTGTAGTTCCTCCAAAATAATACAATAAAAATGTCTCCCAGCCCTCTAGCAGGGAACTGGCCTTTAATCCAGAAAAATGCGGCAAAAAAGTATTTGAAAATGGCTGTTTTTTTAATATGCGATGAAGGAAAAAAAATCACTTTTTTTTATAAATCTTCAGACACTTTTTCTGCGGGAAGATAAATTAACTGCCTCAATACTGATGAACATTGCTTCTATGCAATCCCTTCTCATACACAAAGTTAATTGGCAAAAATTAGCACGGACAAGGTAACAAGCTTGGAGAATTGGTTCTGACTCACACACACTTACACCTGGCAAGTTGATCTCAGTGAATGCTGCAGGTATTACCCTCCGGCATTTACAGAATTATATCACAAAAATATGCAAATCTCAATGGTCAAATGATGCCATTTTAAATTATTTTAATTGAGTTTTTCATCAAGCCCATCACTGTACATCTTTATACCCTGCTATGTGATTTCTACTATTTAAAGTGAACTCTTCACTAGGAGTAAGTGACTCTTTATGTATTTAACAGTAGAACATATCTAGTTAGGGTCATTCTGTTATACAGTAATTATATAGATACATCTAACTGCTGTATGATGGACTCCTACCTAGGTAAGTCCTTCTGTTAAACGCAGTAATTATACAGATACACCTGACTGCTGTGTGATGGACTCCTACCTAGGTAAGTGCTTCTGTTACACGCAGTAATTATATAGATATACACCTGACTGCTGTATGATGGACCCCTACCTAGGTAAGTCCTTCTGTTACACGCAGTAATTATACAGATACACCTGACTGCTGTGTGATGGACTCCTACCTAGGTAAGTGCTTCTGTTACACGCAGTAATTATATAGATACACCTGACTGCTGTATAATGGACTCCTACCTAGGTAAGTGCTTCTGTTACACACAGTAATTATATAGATACACCTAACTGCTGTATGATGGACTCCTACCTAGGTAAGTCCTTCTGTTACACGCAGTAATTATACAGATACACCTGACTGCTGTATGATGGACTCCTACCTAGGTAAGTGCTTCTGTTACACACAGTAATTATATAGATACACCTGACTGCTGTATGATGGACTCCTACCTAGGTAAGTGCTTCTGTTACACGCAGTAATTATATAGATACACCTGACTGCTGTATGATGGACTCCTACCTAGGCAAGTGCTTCTGTTACACACAGTAATTATACAGATACACCTGACTGCTGTGTGATGGACTCCTACCTAGGTAAGTGCTTCTGTTACACGCAGTAATTATATAGATACACCTGACTGCTGTATGATGGACTCCTACCTAGGTAAGTGCTTCTGTTACACACAGTAATTATATAGATACACCTGACTGCTGTATGATGGACTCCTACCTAGGTAAGTGCTTCTGTTACACACAGTAATTATATAGATACATCTAACTGCTGTGTGATGGACTCCTACCTAGGTAAGTCCTTCTGTTACACACAGTAATTATATAGATACACCTGACTGCTGTGTGATGGACTCCTACCTAGGTAAGTGCTTGACCGCTGTATGATGGACTCCTACCTAGGTATGTGCTTCTGTTACACACAGTAATTATATAGATACATCTAACTGCTGTGTGGTGGACTCCTACCTAGGTAAGTCCTTCTGTTACACACAGTAATTATATAGATGCATCTGACTGCTGTGTGATGGACTCCTACCTAGGTAAGTGCTTCTGTTACACACAGTAATTATATAGATACGCCTGACTGCTGTATGATGGACTCCTACCTAGGTAAGTGCTTCTGTTACACACAGTAATTATATAGATACACCTGACTGCTGTGTGATGGACTCCTACCTAGGTAAGTGCTCCTGTTACACACAGTAATTATATAGATGTACCTGCTTGTATGAAAGGCAACTATCTAGGTAAGTACTTCTGTTAAATACATTAAGAGCACCTATTCCTTTAGGTATGTGTTTCCCAGGCAGTGAAGATGTGTTTTGCTGACTGTATGTAGAGGGAAAAGCCTGTACTATACAGTCAGCTGTAATATAAATGTGATTCTCAGGAACCAATTGAATTGTCCGGTGTGTGTTTTTTTGTTTTCAGTCTTACTGAGGATTATGGAAATTGTAGTCCAGCTGGGGGTCCACAGATTGCTCACCCTGATGTACTACTACTTTCTTTTTTTTTTTTTTTTTTTTAATTCCATTGTAAGCCTATCTGTGCTCCTTCCAATTCTGTGCACGGCAAATGTGACTGTTTTGTCCAAGTGCTTCCTCTCATGTCCTGCAGGTGGGGCTGTAGAGTTACAGTCTCCTGTCTTTTGCCAGACATGCGTTACATTCCATTCCCTTGCACATGGACCCCAGCGGCCACTTCCTCGTGTGTCTGGGAAAGAGAAGGATAT
The DNA here is from genome assembly GCA_037306005.1 of Rhinophrynus dorsalis. Lineage (NCBI taxonomy): Eukaryota > Metazoa > Chordata > Amphibia > Anura > Rhinophrynidae > Rhinophrynus > Rhinophrynus dorsalis. Next base: position 255,157,325 of record CM074725.1, read on the forward strand.
GTTTTTGGGAGTGAGACTAGAAATCTTATAGAATGACTGAAAGGCCCCAGTTTAATTTGAAGATGTACCCTTTCTAATCTTTTGGGCAAGACACTAAGAAAAGTGGTTGAATTCCAGGGGCAAACCAACTGCACCATAGGGAACAAATACCCCAAATTCCCGTTGACTAAAAGGAGGGCTTTATCACCTCTTTTAAATCATTGGAGAATATTATTTTATTACTCATGATGCAGTTGGTTTGCCCCAGAATTGCACCACTGTTTCTCAGTGCATCAGCCTCACTAACGAAAAAAATCAAAACAAAAAACCCACAGTCTCTAGAGGCGGCCCTCGCTTTTCACCTGCGATGTTCTGTTGTTCCTGATTTATGGATCTGTGTTCTGCTGACAGTTGTGAAATACTGGTATTTACACCAAAAAGATCATACTCTTTTATTTTTTTTGTTTTAGTTCTTTCAGGGGTTATTTTGCCTCCTAAATGAAATGTATGAAATGCAGTAATCTATATTCATGCACAAAAATAACGAATATGCCTTCCGCTCAGAATGAACAATAAGTTCTGCGTAGGGACACCGGGCACCCTCACCTTCCCAAGCTGGCACCCCTGCCCAGCATGGTGACTACCTGCAGAGTGGGTAAACAGGTTTTGGCTTTCTAGCTGTTGGGGATTACATTGTTATCATCCCAGATCAGCCTCCCCATGAACTGGAGAGACCAAGACTTCCTGTCCCTGACCTATCACCTCTAGGGTGGTACAGGTCCCACAATATTGCTTTATGGGGTTCCCTGACTTGTCACCCCCTTAGAAGTCATACGCGATGAGGGGTCATTGGGAGTCACCTACTTTTTGAAAAAACAAATTCTGTGACTGATACAACTGGGGGGAACTGTTGACCTAAACTCTGTCAAAGGCTCCCAATGTGGAAGTTGTGTATTTTTTATTAGTGTAATATACATATTTAAAAACTTAAAGGAACACTTAACACCTTAAAATGAAATGGGTTGCTATACCTTTAAATATCACATATTTACAGCTAGAATATGTAGAAATTAACCATTACATCCCATAAATTTAATCACAAACTTGCTTATTAAAGGGATAGTAATGGTTAATTTTAAGTTGATTTAATATTGTAGACATTAAAAAAAGATTAACATCAATGGTAAGTCTTATCTCTCAGACCTTTATGGTTTGAGAGATATAACTTGCTAAAGTTACCTTTTCCTGGCTGTTTTACTCAAGTCTGCCATCTAGCTGACAGCTGCAGATTCCAGTCATTTGACCAGACAGAGGCTCTTCAGCAGAGCTGAAATCATGCTATTTAGAAATAGATACTTCATTGGACCGGTCTGCAAAGTGTGCTTGCAAGCCAGGAGCACTTTGTAGACCGTTCCAAATTAAGTATTTATCTTTAGATATCGTTATATCTGCGCTGCTGGAGAGCCACATCTGATCAAGTGACCAGAATCTGCTTCTGACAGCTTTACAGCTCGTCAAGTAGAAAGGGGAGGGAGCGGAGAACTTTATTTTCCTATATCTCTCAAACCATAACGGTTTGAGAGATATGAATAAGTGCAAGTACTCTTTTAATTTTATCTACCATACAGTTAATACTTTTTTTCTGACATTACTATCCCTTTAAACATGTAAAATTGCCCTGCTCCATTTATTTAATGCTGTTCGTGCCGTTTGTATTGAGAGGTGAGAGATAAAGTCCGTTATCTGGTTGTGTTCATTGCCCACTGCTCTTGTGTCCAGAAGGACTGTTATTTTATCTCAACCCATTAACCAAAACCCCCAGACAATCAGCGGGAGCCCTGGAATAGAATGTCTGCTCTCTCACGCTGAATTTTAGGCCTCGGGAACCCAGAGAATATTTACCGCTGCTGCATGAAGTACGATTTTCACATGTTTATAACCCCAATTCATTTTTAGATGTTAGTGTTCTTTAACCCTTTGAGTGCCAGAGGGGTGGGCAACGCATTGCTTTGCAAGGCAATGCGTTGCCCACCACTCTGTCACTCAAAGGGTTAAAGCATGTTTAGACCTCTGGCACTGACCGGGTTAAGATCTGCATTACAAATAAAACTAAACGTTTCAGCCTCCTGTACAAATGGCCCTGAATTAACCCTTTTGTTGCTGGAGGCGGAGAGGCAGCACCACAATGCTCAGGGAAAATGACCCCCTTGGGTGCTAGAGAGGTGTCTAACGCATTGCTCCGCAATGATCTAGCTCCCAAGGGGTTAATAAAACATACCGACACTTGCTGAATCATTCCAGAGAAAGCCAATGTAAAGGATATTTGTAGACGCTGTTTACACGCCCGCTGCAAAATGTTCCAGTTATTAGAGGAGACCTAGCAACTCCTAAGAATAATCCCCACATTACTGCGGACGAAAAATGTTAATGGCCCCTGTGCGTTTGGCTTCTGTATCTTTGTTCAGTAGATACCATCTTCAGTCAGTCCTGAATGCCATCTCCACGGAGGACCAGACACGTGGTAATTTTAAAGGGATAGTAATACTTTATTTTAACCATCTTTAATATTGTACATATCCAAAAAATAAAGTAAATTATGTAAGTCCCGTTTCAATAAGTTTTATAGTTTTAATGTAATATGTGTCTAAAGTTCCCCCCTCGTGCCCTTTTACCCACGTCAGTGCTGTAGCTGACAGACTTGGATCCTGGTCCCGGGACCGGAACGGCTCTTCTGCACAGCCGAAATAGCCTGGCGTACACCGAGAATCTTCATGAGAACGGTCTACTGCCAAAACAGCATTGTATACAAAGAAATTCTTCATTAGAACGGTCTACAAAGTGTGCCTGGTTTGAGGCAGCAGACCGGGCTATTTCAGGTCTGCAGACAAGCCGTCCGGTCCCGGGACCATCTAGAGAGCTGACGTGGGTAAATGGGGAGGGAGTGGGGGAACGTTAGAAGCATATTACACGAAAACTTAGAGAAACGGGACTTAGATCATTTACTTTATTTATATGTACATCTAGTTGAAGAGCCCGTTACACGGGCCACAGTGCCACTGCCAGCCGGTCGCGGGGCAGTCACGCGCAGTAGAGACTGCCCACGCCGCGGCTGATACAGTGCCAGTCGGTCGTGGGGCAGTCATACTTAGTAGAGACTGCCCACGCCGTTGCTGATACAGTGCCAGCCGGTCGCGGTGGAGTCATGCGCAGTAGAGACTGCCCGCTCCGCGGCTGATACAGAGCTGGGCGCTCCGAGCTGTATCAGCCGCGACGAGGGCAGTCTCTACTGCACATGACTGCGTCGTTACTCATGTTTTAGCGAATTATTATATAGGATATTAAAGGGGATCTTTCACCACTTTACAACTTTGCCTAAATTTTGCATGTTTGGCGAAATTAAAAGAATAAATAAAGTTCTTTATCTATTGCGGGCAGACTGCAGTTACCTGATCTGTACCGCAGTCTGCAGCTCTGCCTCTCTCTATCCAGCCTCCTCTGATGATGGAGGCTTCTGTCTGTTAGCTGGAGCGCTCTCATTGACAGAGACTGATTTCTGGCCAATGAGAGCGGTCCAGCTTACAGACAGAAGCCTCCGTCATCAGAGGGGGATGGATAGAGAGGCAGAGCCGCAGACTGGGGTACAGATCAGGTAACTGCAGTCTGCCCGAAGAAGATAGAGAGTTTTATTTATTCTTGTAATTTCGCCAAACAAGCATTTGTTTTTTTGTTTTGTTTTTAATGTATAATACTTTTCATTATCTACGATATATGACAAAACTATTTAGGCAAAGCTGTAAAGGGGAGGAAGATCCCCTTTAAAGATGGTTAAAATAAATTACTAACCCTTTAATGACCTCTGGTCCTTAACACTTTGAGTGCTAGAAGAGTACGCAATGCATTGCAGAGCATGCGTTGTGTGCCCCTCTGGCACTCAAAAGGTTAAGTAGATTAATGCACTCTGCCTGCTTCAATTTGAAAAAACTCAAGCAGCTGTCATGTCCGCCTGCATGGAGACGACACGCAGATTGAATATGTTATCTCATGAACAAAGGTACGGAGAGTCAAACTCATAGTGGCTATTAAGGTTTTCTGGCCATAGTAATGTAATTGGGCAGTTAATATTAAGTAGTGTTAGGTCTCCCAATTGCAGGGGAATAAAACCAAAAATGAGATTTTTCCATTTGTTTTGTATTACCCATTATTGCTAATATGTTGGGGAATAGACATCATTTTTATGTTTAATTTATATGCAGTAATTATCTAATGAATATCATGATGCAATGTTTCATACTGTACATTGATACAAAAAATGCAACCGTATTTTTGATATGTAAAACAATGAGATTTAGCAGAATTTGTTTACATCTCCTCTTGTCTGAATTTGTCAGAAGTGACGCGCTCTTGTCTTCGTACGCTCCTGTCGATTCTGTGACAAATTTATCATTCACAGGGGTATTTTTTTTTTGTGTATTTTAAGTTTCTGTTAATTGATTACATGTAATGTGTTTAGGTTCTGTTTGACACTTTTTGGGTTTAATCTGTGATTCCATTTCATCTGAATAATAAAAATATTAAGAGATATTTAACATGTGTTTGTGTCCAGAGGTTTTTGTAAAATGTGTCCATCCAGACGCCAAGGAGTGGTGTTTTACTGGGGCAAATAACCCGTTTTTCTCATAGTAACATAGTTGACGAGGCTGAAAAAAAACATGAGTCCATCAAGTCCAGCCCATGTCAAATCAATCCTGTTGATCCAGGAGAGAGAAGGCAAAAAAAAAAAAAAAAAGCCCTCTGGAGTCATTTCCAATTTAGCCCCAAGTGGGTAAAAAAATTATTTCCTGACTCCAAGTGGCAGTCAGATATTTTCCCGGATCAACATCCAATCTGCATTGAAGCCATCTGTCATAATTTTCAATATTGTTCTGTGCTAGATAGGTACCCATTGCTTTTTGAAACCAGCTGCGTTATCTGCAAGTACAACATCCTGAGCCAAAGAATTCCATTGTTTTACCACCCTTACTTAAAGAATCCCTGCCTTTGTTTTAGTCAAAAAAGCCTTTCCTCTAGTCTTAATAGATGACCTTGTTCTTAGCTCAACTCTTTGCGTAAATAATTAATTGGATAGTTCTTTGTATTGACCTTGAATAAAGTGTAAATGGTAATCATATCACCCCTTAGACGTCTCTTCTCTAATGTAAACAAACCCCGTTTGGCTAGTGTCTCTTTATAACTCATATAATCCAATCCCTTTATCAGTTGTGTTGCATCTCTCTGCACCTTTTCCAGTTCAACAATGTCTTTTTTTTTTTTTTTTTTTTTAAAGAGCTGGCACCCAAAATTGTACTCCGTATTCTAGATGAGGCCATCTCGTCAATAATGTTTACTTATAATTACATATAACCGCAATGCCAGGACCATCATGACATTAAGAACCGCTGATTATCCTGGCACGTCATAGAACTTTGTGATCACAGTGCGGCTGCAGGCTGCGATCACAGATCACTTCGGTTAACAAAAAATTATTTGCTGTGGTCCTGCAGAGCGCCTAACCCCCACACTGTGTGGCCCTTAACCCCTTAAGGACCAGCGGTCCCAGGGTGTGCTGTCCCACGTGACTGATCACGTGGGGCGGCACGCCAAACGGGGCACTGGAAGAGATCGCTCCGGTCTTGGAGCGATCAACTTCAGTGCCCAGTACGCAGTGAGTAAAAGTATGTGACGTGCCAGGACCGTCACTGGTCCTTAAAGGGATAGTAATACTTCGTTTTATCTTTATTTTATTTTGTAGGCATTAAAAAAACATGAAGAATGATATAAGTCTTATCTCTCAAACCTTTATGGTTTAAGAGATATTCACAAGCAAAGTACCCCCCCCCCTGTTCAGCCAGATTAGAAGGGAGATGCCCAGGTAGACTGCAGAGAGGGACAATCTTCAATTAATATAAGGGAAAAAGCTGAAAAGCTTGTCAAGGGGGTCAGGGCTTTCATTGTTCTCATAGGAAGAAGATTGTCCCCTGCTGTTATCTGTCTGGTCTATGGACTGCATTCCACATCTGAGAAGAGATGGCTTACACTAGGTAAAAGGGGCAGGAGGGGAAACTGCTTGTGAATATCTCTTAAACCATAAAGGTTTGAGAGATAAGACTTATATCATTCTTCATGGTTTTTTCATGCCTTATCTCTCAGGCCTTTATGGTTTGAGAGATATAACTTGCTAAAGTTACCTTTTCCTAGCTGTTTTACTCAAGTCTGCCATCTAGCTGACAGCTGCAGATTCCAGTCATTTGACCAGACAGAGGCTCTTCAGCAGAGCTGAAATCATGCTATTTAGAAATAGATACTTCATTGGAACGGTTTACAAAGTGTGCTTGCAAACCAGGAGCACTTTGTAGACCGTTCCAAATTAAGTATTTATCTTTAGATATCGTTATATCGGTGCTGCTGAAGAGCCACATCTGGTCAAGTGACCAGAATCTGCTTCTGACAGCTTTACAGCTCGTCAAGCAGAAAGGGGAGGGAGCGGAGAACTTTATTTTCTTATATCATAACGGTTTGAGAGATATGAATAAGTGCAAGTACTCTTTTAATTTTATCTACCATACAGTTAATACTTTTTTTCTGACATTACTATCCCTTTAAACATGTAAAGTTGCCCTGCTCCATTTATTGAATGCTGTTCGTGCCGTTTGTATTGAGAGGTGAGAGATAAAGTCAGTTATCTGGTTGTGTTCACTGCCCACTGCTCTTGTGTCCAGAAGGACTGTTATTTTATCTCAACCCATTAACCAAAACCCCCAGACAATCAGTGGGAGCCCTGGAATAGAATGTCTGCTCTCTCACGCTGAATTTTAGGCCTCGGGAACCCGGAGAATATTTACATCTGCTGCATGAAGTACGATTTTCACATGTTTATAACCCCAATTCATTTTTAGATGTTAGTGTTCTTTAACCCTTTGAGTGCCAGAGGGGTGGGCAACACATTGCTTTGCAAGGCAATACGTTGCCCACCACTCTGTCACTCAAAGGGTTAAAGCATGTTTAGACCTCTGGCACTGACCGGGTTAAGATCTGCATTACAAATAAAACTAAACGTTTCAGCCTCCTGTACAAATGGCCCTGAATTAACCCTTTTGTTGCTGGAGGCGGAGAGGCAGCACCACAATGCTCAGGGAAAATGACCCCCTTGGGTGCTAGAGAGGTGTCTAACGCGTTGCTCCGCAATGATCTAGCTCCCAAGGGGTTAATAAAACATACCGACACTTGCTGAATCATTCCAGAGAAAGCCAATGTAAAGGATATTTGTAGACGCTGTTTACACGCCCGCTGCAAAATGTTCCAGTTATTAGAGGAGACCTAGCAACTCCTAAGAATAATCCCCACATTAATGCGGCCGAAAAATGTTAATGGCCCCTGTGCGTTTGGCTTCTGTTTCTTTGTTCAGTAGATACCATCTTCAGTCAGTCCGGAATGCCATCTCCACGGAGGACCAGAGACGTGGTAATCTTAAAGGGATAGTAATACTTTAGTTTAACCATCTTTAATATTGTACATATCCAGAAAAGTCCCGTTTCAATAACTTTTATAGTTTTAATGTAATATGTGTCTAAAGTTCCCCCCTCCTCCCCTTTTACCCACGTCAGTGCTGTAGCTGACAGACTTGGATCCTGGTCCCGGGACCGGAACGGCTCGTCTGCACAGCCGAAATAGCCTGGCGTACACCGAGAATCTTCATGAGAACGGTCTACTGCCAAAACAGCATTGTATACAAAGAAATTCTTCATTAGAACGGTCTACAAAGTGTGCCTGGTTTGAGGCAGCAGACCGTGTATGCCGGGCTATTTCAGGTCTGCAGACAAGCCGTCCGGTCCCGGGACCATCTAGAGAGCTGACGTGGGTAAATGGGGAGGGAGTGGGGGAACGTTAGAAGCATATTACATGAAAACTTAGAGAAACGGGACTTAGATCATTTACTTTATTTATATGTACATCTAGTTGAAGAGCCCGTTACACGGGCCACAGTGCCACTGCCAGTCGGTCACGCGCAGTAGAGACTGCCCACGCCGCGGCTGATACAGTGCCAGTCGGTCGTGGGGCAGTCATACTTAGTAGAGACTGCCCACGCCGTTGCTGATACAGTGCCAGCCGGTCGCGGTGGAGTCATGCGCAGTAGAGACTGCCCGCTCCGCGGCTGATACAGAGCTGGGCGCTCCGAGCTGTATCAGCCGCGACGAGGGCAGTCACTACTGCATATGACTGCAGCACATGCAGCAGTCTCTACTGCACATGACTGCGTCGTTACTCATGTTTTAGCGAATTATTATATAGGATATTAAAGGGGATCTTTCACCACTTTACAACTTTGTCTAAATTTTGCATGTTTGGCGAAATTAAAAGAATAAATAAAGTTCTTTATCTATTGCGGGCAGACTGCAGTTACCTGATCTGTACCGCAGTCTGCAGCTCTGCCTCTCTATCCAGCCTCTTCTGATGATGGAGGCTTCTGTCTGTTAGCTGGAGCGCTCTCTTTGACAGAGACTGATTTCTGGCCAATGAGAGCGCTCCAGCTTACAGACAGAAGCCTCCATCATCAGAGGGGGATGGATAGAGAGAGGCAGACTGCGGTACAGATCAGGTAACTGCAGTCTGCCCAATTAAGATAAAGAGTTTTATTTATTCTTGTAATTTCGTCAAACAAGCTTTTTTTTTCTTTTTTTTTTTTTATGTATACACTTTTCAATATCTACGATATATGACAAAACTATTTAAGCAAAGTTGTAAAGGAGTGAAAGATCCCCTTTAAAGATGGTTAAAATAAATTACTAACCCTTTAATGACCTCTGGTCCTTAACACTTTGAGTGCTAGAGGAGTACGCAATGCATTGCAGAGCATGCGTTGTGTGCCCCTCTGGCACTCAAAAGGTTAAGTAGATTAATGCACTCTGCCTGCTTCAATTTGTAAAAACTCAAGCAGCTGTCATGTCCGCCTGCATGGAGACGACACGCAGATTGAATATGTTATCTCATGAACAAAGGTACGGAGAGTCAAACTCATAGGGGCTATTAAGGTTTTCTGGCCATAGTAATGTAATTGGGCAGTTAATATTAAGTAGTGTTAGGTCTCCCAATTGCAGGGGAATAAAACCAAAAATGAGATTTTTCCATTTGTTTTGTATTACCCATTATTGCTAATATGTTGGGGAATAGACATCATTTCTATGTTTAATTTATATGCAGTAATTATCTAATGAATATCATGATGCAATGTTTCATACTGTACATTGATACAAAAAATGCAACCGTATTTTTGATATGTAAAACAATGAGATTTAGCAGAATTTGTTTACATCTCCTCTTGTCTGAATTTGTCAGAAGTGACGCGCTCTTGTCTTCGTACGCTCCTGTCGATTCTGTGACAAATTTATCATTCACAGGGGTTTGGTTTTTTTTGTGTATTTTAAGTTTCTGTTAATTGATTACATGTAATGTGTTTAGGTTCTGTTTGACACTTTTTGGGTTTAATCTGTGATTCCATTTCATCTGAATAATAAAAATATTAAGAGATATTTAACATGTGTTTGTGTCCAGAGGTTTTTGTAAAATGTGTCCATCCAGACGCCAAGGAGTGGTGTTTTACTGGGGCAAATAACCCGTTTTTCTCATAGTAACATAGTTGACGAGGCTGAAAAAAAACATGAGTCCATCAAGTCCAGCCCATGTCAAATCAATCCTGTTGATCCAGGAGAGAGAAGGCAAAAAAAAAAAAAAAAGCCCTCTGGAGCCATTTCCAATTTAGCCCCAAGTGGGTAAAAAAATTATTTCCTGACTCCAAATGGCAGTCAGCTATTTTCCCGGATCAACATCCTATATACATTGAAGCCATCTGTTATAATTTTCAATATTGTTCTGTGCTAGATAGGTACCCATTGCTTTTTTAAACCAGCTGCATTATCTTCAAGTACAACATCCTGAGCCAAAGAATTCCATTGTTTTACCACCCTTACTTAAAGAACCCCTGCCTTTGTTTTAGTCAAAAAAGCCTTTCCTCTAGTCTTAATAGATGACCTTGTTCTTAGCTCAACTCTTTGCGTAAATAATTTATTGGCTAGTTCTTTGTATTGACCTTGAATATATGTGTAAATGGTAATCATATCCCCCCTTAGACGTCTCTTCTCTAATGTAAACAAACCCAGTTTGGCTAGTCTCTCTTTATAACTCAGATCCTCCAATCCCTTTATCAGTTGTGTTGCATCTCTCTGCACCTTTTCCAGTTCAACAATGTCTTTTTTTTTTTTTTAAGAGCTGGCACCCAAAATTGTACTCCATATTCTAGATGAGGCCATCTCGTCAATAATGTTTACTTATAATTACATATAACCGCAATGCCAGGACCATCATGACATTAAGAACCGCTGATTATCCTGGCACGTCATAGAACTTTGTGATCACAGTGCGGCTGCAGGCTGCGATCACAGATCACTTCGGTTAACAAAAAAAAAAAATTATTTGCTGTGGTCCTGCAGAGCGCCTAACCCCCACACTGCGTGGCCCTTAACCCCTTAAGGACCAGCGGTCCCAGGGTGTGCCGTCCCTTAAGGACCACATAGGAGACTTTGACGTGCCGTCCCACATGACTGATCACGCCAAACGGGGCACTGGAAGAGATCGCTCCGGTCTTGGCACGATCAACTTCAGTGCCCAGTACGCAGTGAGTAAAAGTACGTGACGTGCCAGGACCGTCACTGGTCCTTAAGTGCCGGACCAGCGTGGCGGTCCTGCCACGTCAATGGTCCTTAAGGGGTTAAGGACCATTGACGTACCGGGACTGTCATGCTGGTCCGGCACTTAAGGACCAGTGATGGTCCTGGTACGTCACGTACTTTTACTCACTGTGCTCCAAGACCTGAGCGATCTCTTTCAGTCCCTCATTCGGCGTGCCGGCACACATGATCAGTCACGTGGGGCGGCACTCCAAACTTCCCTATCTGGTCTTTAAAAGACCACACACCCTAGGACCGCTGGTGCTTAAGGGGTTAAAGAAATGGTAACCTTGTACTTTGACTATTCACAAAATATGGAAGCCTGACACTTCTTCCATAGTTCAGTTAGTACAGAGGTTCTGTTATAGTTGACATCTGCCCCAGGGCCTAATAAGTGCTAGTTATGTCCTTTGAATAAAGGACAAACTGTGAGAAAATTTAATTCTTAAAGGGATAGTAATACTTCGTTTTATCTTTATTTTATTTTGTAGGCATTAAAAAACATGAAGAACGATATAAGTCTTATCTCTCAAACCTTTATGGTTTATGAGATATTCACAAGCAAAGTTTCCCCTCACTGTTCAGCCAGATCAGAAGGGAGGTGCCCAGGTAGACTGCAGAGAGGGACAATCTTCAATTAAGATAAGGGAAAAACCTGTCAAGGGGGGCAGGGCTTTCATTGTTCTCATAGGAAGAAGATTGTCCCCTGCTGTTATCTGTCTGGTCTATGGACTGCATTCCACATCTGAGAAGAGATGGCTTACACTAGGTAAAAGGGGCAGGAGGGGAACTTTGCTTGTGAATATCTCTCAAACCATAAAGGTTTGAGAGATAAGATTTATCGTTCTTCATGTTTTTTTCATGCCTACAAAATAAAATAAAGATAAAACGAAGTATTACTATCCCTTTAAACAGGTTACATGACACTGACTTTGTATAACTCAGGCTCTTTTTAAATGATTTACTTTATGTCCCCTGTCCTAACTAGAACTGTAACACTGTATTCCGCACGTGACCCTTGTGTACTCTGTACATGGGCGGATTGTTCTGTCGGGGGATTGGGCATCTCCCGGTGGGCCGCTAGATCGTGGGCCGGTGGGGGAGATCAGAGGATCTCACCGTCCCACAATATTTTGAAGGAGAGGTCTGTGGCAGAGCGCCGGGATATGACATAATATCCTGGCGCCTGCTCTCCCATGCCGCACAGGGACCACAAGGGGGTGTCGATAGGGACGTCGGTGCAGCTAGTGGGCTGCTTGAAAAAAAAAAAAAAAAAAAGCCCGGGCTGGTATTCCCCTACAATCCGCCCCTGACTCTGTATATCTCCCATTACCACTTTAGATTGTAAGCTTTCGGCCAGGGACCATGCACCCGATGTTTCACTGTACAAAGCACCTGTAACCCTGTATTGTTTAAACCCTTACATTGTAAAAGCGCTGAGTACACTTGTGGTGCTATATAAATAAACCTATTCATTAATTCAGGGCTTATAATTTTAAGTCCTTTGCTACTAGCCAGACCTGAAAAGTTACTCACCACTGCAAGCCAAAACATACCCACCAGGGCTGAATTTCTACTCGCCAGGGCTAAATTTTCACTCGCCATTGGCTAGTGGCGAGTGGAAATTTTGAGCCCTGCATTAATTCATTTCAGTCTCGGTATGGTCTGAAGTCCGACAGTAGGAAGAGGACAGATGGGAACCAGGCTGAGAGGCAGAATGGCTAGGACGTAAGGGCATGATTAGGGAGAGTAAGAGAAATGTGGGGACTGGACAATCAGTGGTATTATAACTAATATTGCAGAGCCCTGATGTACATTTTGTTCTGGGTCCCCTACCCCAAAATATCTTCCAAGGGACATAACTACAAATTATGGTATTAGGCCATGGAGCAGATGTCCATGGAGAGGAGCGTTAGGGGCTGGATGATCATGTAACAGACACCAAAGGGTTTATTTTACATCTCAGGTGCTGAAATCTGAGATGATTCTCTCTGCTCTTCCACTAAGCAAGTGAGGAAGCAGAGAGATTGCGCTCAGACCTCACGGTTGTCTACTGCAGGTGAGGTGTGAGGGACAGCATCCCTTCCACATGTCCAGCAGTATGACAACCCTATGTGCTTCTGATTGATTGAGGGCTGCTACTGCATAGGAAGCTACAGGGAGGTCCCAGTATCATCAACCTGAGGTTGGCAATGTTGGGACTGTGAACTCTGACAGCAGAAGCAGCTATTAACCTGCATTTCCATATGGAAATGAGCTATTGTCCGTGTTAAGTGTCAAATAGTAAACCTGTCGAAGGCATGACTCATTGGTGGAGGTGAGGATGGATTGTGATGGATGGAAGGTGATAGGATGGTGAGACGTTAGTGCATACTGGTGATATGACACAACGTCACCATCTTGAGCCCTTATTGAACTACAGTGCATCTCGGCCCTGGAGATATTAGCACTTGAATAATAATAATAAAAAATATTGCCGTAATGTAACAGGTGCACATGCGCAGTAAAGAGTGTGTTACTATAGGTAGGGTTATTTAGGTCAGGGCTCAAAATTTCCACTCGCCACTAGCGAGTAACTTTTCAGGTCTGGCTAGTAGCAAAGGACTTAAAATTATAAGCCCTGATTTAGGTTATGGTAGTCTATCTACTGATGATTGATGGAATTGGCCTGTGGAGTGTTTAAGATCTCATCTAAGCTGGTGGTTTGTTGTTCTCCAGATATGTATCACAATGTATGTAGATTTATTCTTGTGATATGAAAAATATATATATTATATATCTATATATACTCGTACAGAACCCACATCACTGCCAGCCCAGCCTCATTTCACTGCTCACTGATAGTAACTCCAACAAACACCGCTGCCAGTCCAGCCTCATTTCACTGCTCACTGATGCTCACTCACCCCAACAAACACCACTGACAGTCCAGCCTCATTTCACTGCTCACTGATGCTCACTCACCCCAACAAACATCACTGACAGTCCAGCCTTGTTTCACTGCTCACTGATGCTCAATAACTCCAACAAACACCACTGACAGTCCAGCATTGTTTCACTGCTCACTGATGCTCAATAACTCCAACAAACATCACTGCCAGCCCAGCCTCATTTCACTGCTCACTGATGCTCACTCACCCCAACAAACATCACTGACAGTCCAGCCTTGTTTCACTGCTCACTGATGCTCAATAACTCCAACAAACACCACTGACAGTCCAGCCTTGTTTCACTGCTCACTGATGCTCAATAACTCCAACAAACATCACTGCCAGCCCAGCCTCATTTCACTGCTCACTGATGCTCACTCACCCCAACAAACACCGATGCCAGCCCAGCCTCATTTCACTGCTCACTGATGCTCACTCACCCCAACAAACACCACTGACAGTCCAGCCTCATTTCACTGCTCACTGATGCTCACTCACCCCAACAAACACCACTGACAGTCCAGCCTTGTTTCACTGCTCACTGATGCTCAATAACTCCAACAAACATCACTGCCAGCCCAGCCTCATTTCACTGCTCACTGATGCTCACTCACCCCAACAAACATCACTGACAGTCCAGCCTTGTTTCACTGCTCACTGATGCTCAATAACTCCAACAAACACCACTGACAGTCCAGCCTTGTTTCACTGCTCACTGATGCTCAATAACTCCAACAAACATCACTGCCAGCCCAGCCTCATTTCACTGCTCACTGATGCTCACTCACCCCAACAAACACCGATGCCAGCCCAGCCTCATTTCACTGCTCACTGATGCTCACTCACCCCAACAAACACCACTGACAGTCCAGCCTCATTTCACTGCTCACTGATGCTCACTCACCCCAACAAACACCACTGACAGTCCAGCCTCATTTCACTGCTCACTGATGCTCACTAACTCCAACAAACACCACTGACAGTCCAGTCTAATTTCACTACTCACTGACAACAATAAACACCGCTGCCAGCCCAGCGTTGATGTTCTAGATCTTTGACCCCAGTGCAAGTTAAACAAAAGAAAACTGTGTAGGACTTGTAGAGGAGAACACCACTTGGTGGACTCTTATTTAGTGTGAAAACATGAAGCTTAATGTTCAAAGATTTTGTTCTATAAGGGACATTTATCAAGACAACCAGAGGAGGACTTTATACCCTATGTAACCCAAAATGAGAACCACATGAATAAACATCATCATCCTGCAATGGGACCCTTAGGTCCACAGAAGGTGATGACGCAGCCCGTTACCATGAGCATTTATATCCTATATAATAATTCGCTAGGATGTTTGTCACGATGCAGTCGTGCAGCATGATTGCATCGCCTGAGTGAGGCGAAGCAAGACAGCATCGCGTGGAGCAGTGAGGTAGCGGTCTCTTAACCCTTTGAGTGCCAGAGGGGTACGTATTGCATAACCCTCTGGCACTCAAAGGGTTAACATTACCTGGACCTTGGCCCAAGCACACGGGCTTTTACACTAGTCAATTCTATAATATAATACATATACTAACAGTGATTATGACAAAATGTGCTGTAAGTAAAAGGTAACAGACAAATATATACAATTAGCAATGTGGGACGGCATTTCCCGTCATGTTATGACCGTTGGGCGCACGTGTGTGAAATGTAGACACACTGATAGACACATGCAACACACAGGCAGACACATACACACAGTGAGCGGCAGAGACATGCAAAAGACATGCACACACACACCGGAGATGCACACATGTAACAGATGTACACACATGCAACAGACATGCACACACACACACATACATGCAACAACAAACACACATAGAGAGAACACCGACACAGTGATAGCCGTCCCCGTGTGTGGAGGTTCTGGCTCTTCCTGGTCCCCCCGATCTGTAGGTTCTGAGTGTAGAAGTGGGGGCTGTGGCTGCCCTGGGATTAGTGTAGGAACATTACAGTGCTGTGTAGGTAAGACTCTTGTATTGAAGTGAATATCTGCAATACTGAGAGAGTTAGAAGCCAAATGTAGCCCTTTAAGGACCAGAGGACATCGCTTCACAGTGTGCTGCCATCTCCTCTCTGGTTCTGAAACCATGAAATCAGAGGTATTTGTTATTTCCTTTAATTTCAGGCAGAATTGTAGTATTCTACCTCTGTGTGTTTGGTGTGAAGAAGTGGAAAGAACAAAATTAAAGGAGATTATATGAGATACTTACACCAGTATTAATCCATAGAGTACTATGCAGCGGTGTGTCATGTCAACCCTTTGAGTGCTGGAAAGGCATCCAGTTTGTTGTGGTGCAATGCATTAGTTACCTCTCTGGCACTCAAAGGGTTAAATAGAGTGCTGTTAATGTATGAAGAAGTGGTCCCAATAGCATAAATAATGTGGATTCAGCTCCCCATGTTACTGTCCCCGGCACAGCGGAGACACTCTTCTCCCCACAATGTACATAGCTGTGAGCTCTATGGATTTGCCCCGGAGACTCTGGTTTGACACTGAATTACCGGGTCTCCGGGGCAGAGTCTGATTTTCTGGACATGGGGAGTTTCTGATGACACTCTGCCCACTTGTGCTCCTTCCCACCCTGTTCCTCCCACTCTCACCTCCTTCCCCAGTCTATTCTAGCTATTTTTTATTGTTTTAGAAGTCCCACCCCCACTCACAATTAAGCCCCGCCCCTTTTATGACACTAATAGCGTCATTTCTCTCTCCTCATCAGCACCACAAGGCTCTCCTCCGGTGAGCCAAGATGAAGAAGTTCCCAGGTACAACAATGTGCCTCGCAATGTCCAGATCCAGTGCAGGAGGAAGAAGCTGCTATTGATTCTGAAGGAGCAGGCCTGAGCCTAGGGGCTGGCAGTGGTATCCGCATACCTGGGAACTTTCCATTGATGTACACCCAGAGGGGGGGTCCTCTGGTGCAGCAGGGGGTGAGAATAATGACGCGAATTGTGTCAAAAAGGGGTGGGGCTTGATGCGAGCAGGGGGGGGCTTAAAGGTGTGAGACAGAGCTCAAAAGAAGGCTGGGGAAAGAATTACAACGGAGGAAACAGCAGGAGTGGGTAGACTTTCAACAGAAACTCCCCACATCCGGAGGAATCAGCCTCTGCCCCGGAGACCCGGTAAAGCTCTGTCATAACCGGAGTCTCTGGGGCAAATCCGGAGAGTTCCCAGGTATGTGAGATGAGGAAAGACAAGGGATCCTGGGCGTCCACTGTCCATCTCAAAAAAAAAAACAAAACAAAAAAAAGCCCCTCCAAAAAAGCCCAACATGGTCACACCGGAAAATGTCAAGAGGATATAATGTTTTAAAGGGATGGTACTACTTCTATTAAGTTTATCTCTGAGTCTTCTTTATATATTTTTTAACATTACACTATATTATATTACTTACAGCGTTGTAGTTCAAACTCTGTTCAAGCCAAAAGGATCCTTCCCCTGCCTCTTCTGGCCGCCTCCCCTTAGATATGGAATCTGGTTGTTGGACTGGACGGATGCAGCGAGGGACAATCTTCAGTAAGTAAGGATAAGGAAAAAACAGTTCCCTTCATGGAGGACAACAGGATTTTCCTTTTGCTTACTGAAGATTGTCCCTCGCCGTTCTCCATCCGGACCAGACTGAGTGACACAGGGAAAGGGGTGGGAGGGGGATCCTTTCAGCTTGAATATCGTTTGATTAATGAAGTAACTAAACATGCACTATACGTTAAAAAAAAAATTATAAAGATGACTTGGAGCTAAACTTTAATCTAAGTATTACTATTACCCTTTGAGTGGAAGAGGGTTTCTCAACGCATTGCACATCAATGTCCTGCATACCCCTCTGGCACTCCAAGGGTTAACCGTTTCCATAGCATAGGCGTCCGACATCCCACCCTCCCTTGTACATTACTTACCTGTAAGTTAAGAGTCTATAAAGGTTTTACCCTTTGAGTGCCAGATTGGTTTGCAACACACTGCAAGGAACGTGTTGCGTACCCCTCCGGCACTGAAAGGGTTAACAGGAAAAGTGCAGGTGAGGGCATTGTGTGTGTGTGAAGCAGGAGGACATTTTGGCAAGTAGTTTCTTGTATTCCAAGCCTTTTTTTCATGTCCTAACAATGCTCATTCAGTTCCTTGTATTCCAAGCCTCTTTTTCATGTTGTGAACATGCTCATTCAGTTTCTTGAAATCCAAGCCTATTTTTCATGTTGTATGCATACTCATTCAGTTTCTTGTAATCCAAGCATCTTTTTCACAAACACAAACTTCTAAACAGTCTAGTAAGTGCTTCTAAGTCCCTAGGAGACCCACAACAGAAAATATCCAGGGGGCTACATGTATGTATGTGTTTGACAGCGTGTGTGTATGTATATCTCCAGGGCTGGCAGTAGGGATGAGACATGAATATCTCCTCCTTACTGCCACCCCTGGGTGTATTAGGCCTTGGACGAGTTTTTTGGTCACATGATGCTTTCTCTTTTATACATACAGATAAAGTATTTACAAAGTCCTATTGTTAGATGGCAGTACCATTGGAATGAACTGCTGTGTGCTTTTCAATGCTCTGAGACTTATGTGGACTTACGTTGCTTCCATCTACATGTTCTGCTACTATAAAGTTCACGTTGACATCAAGAATGATGAACAGAACACAAAGAAGGAGGCCGGAAATATGTGAGGCTCTTATCAAATAATCAGCAACAGTATGCTGTGGACACATACAGTATACACATAATAAAGTATACACAATACTGTATACACATACTTTATACACACTATACATTATAAACATATAATATACTCTTAGTACAGTATACACATATGCCATACACAATACATTATAAAATATCCGAATCAGTTACATTTACTTGCTGTCGTCAAGTATAGCTTACAGGTACTATGGGGATGGGACAGCTCCTCCTAGTGGCTGGAACAATTCTTCAAGAAGTTGCAGGCTACCTAGCCACTCCCCTCCAGATAGGATTTGTTCCATCACCTAGAAGGAAGGCTGAGAACAGTTCTGCTTAGTTTTTAGTTATTTTATTATTTTTATCTTCGATATGGGGTGTCAGTATTACCCCATCAGGCGGGTTACCATTACTGACTTCCCCTGGATGATTGTTCAGTTTACAGGTGCTGATTGTGGACCCTCGCAGCCCTGGGAGAGAACCATGCAGCTCGTGTCTCTCTCCAGCAGGAGTCTCTCTGAGGCTTTTTCCTTATAATGGTAATCCGAGGTAAGAAGACCAGCAAAAAAGGTGAGCAGTGCCATGGTCCACAAGAACACACAAACAAGACCCTCAAAGTAAGGTCTTACTTTGGGGGTCTTGTTTGTGTGTTCTTGTGTCTTCCACCGCCTCAGTAATCTGTGTTGCCAATTTTAAATGCTGGAATAAAGGTTTACTGTTTTTACATTGCCATTGGATTGAGAGACGGTGACTGAACGAGTGCTGTTGCAACCTTTTCCTTTACGAGTGTGGCCACAGCCCACACTTCTACATTCAGAAACTAAGCATACAAAATATGAGAGGCTTCTGGCCTGTTCTACAGTTAGTCACAGCTCAGAAACATCAGATTCTAGAGATCTAGGGTCATTACAGATGAGAAATTTCCATGTATATATTAGTCTAATCCTACCCAACACAGTAGTCTACCTCCAAAACAAGAGGCCAGTCCCCTCATCAGGGAAACGCAGCTGGTGGCCTGTGGCACTGAGAGCAAGGGGTCCTCGAGTGGATTACTCTTCACACTTAGGGAAACCTCTTAAAAGTATCTAAAACATGCATACAGAATGTGAGAGGCTTCTGAGGACGCACAAACAGCACAATAGACTGTTCTACGGCTAGTCACCTCTAAGAAGCATCACGTTTTAGCTCTCTAGTGCCATTGCAGAGAAGAAAATTCCACATACATATTAGACTATTCCCACCCAAAAGGGAGGTCCAGTTCCAAAATGACAGGCAAGTCCCCTCTGCACAGGAACACCAGCTAACCCCCTGATGTATATAGAGAAAGAAGGAAAAAGCCAAAAGATGTGAGAGGCTCTGAGCACAAACAAAAGCACAGTGGCCTGTTCTCCAGCCAGTCACCTCCCAAGACCATCTCATTTTACCTCTCTAGTGTCATTACAGAGAAGAAATTTCAACATAAATATTAGACTAATCCCACACATAAGGGCAGTTCAGTACCAAAAGGATGGGCAAGTCCCCTCTGTGCGGGAACATCAGCTAATCCCAGACGTACGTTTCAGCCTTACTTGCATCTCGTCAGTGAGGTGCAGCTGGCTTCCCTAGGCACTGAGAGCAAGGGGTCCACATCTGGATTACCCTTTACACTTAGGGAGAGACCCTAAGTGTTTCTCAGAAACAAGGCAAAACATGCAAGAGGCTCTGAACACGAACAAAAGCACAATGGCCTGTTCTCTGGCTAGTCACCGCTCAAGAGCATCACATTTTATCCCTCTAGTGCCATTACAGAGGAGAAATTTCCACATACATATGAGACTAACTTCACCCATAAGGGCGGTCTAGTACCAAAATGATGGGCAAGTCCCCTCTGCACGGAAAAACCAGCTAACCCCACATGTACATTTTGACCTTATTTGGGCCTCATCAGTGAGGTGCAGCTGGCTTCCCTAATCACTGAGAACAAGGGGTCCATGTCCGGATTACCCTTTACACTTAGGGAGAGCCCCTAAGTGCTTCTCAGAAACAAGCCAAAAGATACTAGAATCTCTGGGCACAAACAAAAGGCACAATGGCCTGTTCTCCAGCAAATCACCACTCAAGAGCATCATGTTTTAGCTCTCTTGTGCCATTACAGAGGAGAAATTTCCACATGCATATTAGACTAATTTTACCCATAAGGGCAGCCTAGAACCAAAATGATGGGCAAGTCCGCTCTGTGCAAAAAAGAAAACAAAAACAAAGCTAACCCAACATATACATTTTAACCTTATTTGGAACTCGTCAGTGAGGTGCAGCTGGCTTCCCTAGTCACTGAGAGCAAGGGGTCCACGTCTGGATTACCCTTCACTCTTAGGAAGACCCCCTAAGAGTATCCAAATAAACATACATAATGTGAGAGGCTTCTGGGAACGAACAACAGCACAAAGGCCTGTTCTACGGCTAGTCACCACCCAGAAGCATCACGTTTTATCACTCTAGTGCCATTACAGAGAAGAAATTTCCACATACATATTAGATTAAACCCACCCAAAAGGTGGTCTAGTTCCTAAATGCTGTGCAAGTCCCCCCGCTGCACGGGAACACCAGCTAACCCCCTGACATACATTTCAGCCTAGCTGGGCCTCGTCAGGAGGGTACAGCTGGATTCTCTAGACACTGAGAGCAAGAGGTTCACATCTGGATTACCCTTCACTCTTAGGGATACCTCCTAAACATACATAATGCGAGAGGCTTCTGGGAATGAACAACAGCACAAAGGCCTGTTCTACGGCTAGTCACCGCCCAGAAGAATCACATTTTAGCTCTCTAGTACCATTACAGAGGAGAAATTTCCACATACATTTTAGACTAATCCTGCCCAAAAGGGCAGGCCAGTTAGAAAATGATGGGCTAGCCTCCAATGGAGGTTGCGGTCTAGTTGGGTCTCATCGGGAAGGTGCATCTGGATTCCCTAGGCACTGAGAGCAAGGGGTCCACATCTGGATTACCCTTCACTCTAAGGGAGAATCCCTAAGTGTTTCTCAGAAACAAGACAAAAGATGTTAGCGGCTCTGAGCAGGAACAAAAGCACAATGGCCTGTTCTCTGGCTACTCACCGCTCCAGAGCATCATGTTTTAGCTCTCTAGTGCCATTACAGTGAAGAAATTTCCACATACACATTAGACTAATCCCACCCATAAGGGTGGTCCAGTACCAGAATGATGGGCAAGTCCCCTCTGCACCAAAAAACACATGTAACCCCAGACGTATGTTTCTGCCTTATTTGGGCCTCGTGCCATCATTTTGGTACTGGACCGCCCTTATGGGCGGGATTAGTCTAATATGTATGTGGAAATCTCTCCTCTGTAATGGCACTAGAGAGCTAAAATGTGATGCTCTTGAGAGGTGACTAGCCAGAGAACAGGCCATTGTGCTTGTGTTCGTGCTCAGAGCCTCTCACATCATTTTTTGGCTTGTTTTTGTGAAACACTTAGGGTCTCTCCCTAAGTATAAAGGGTAATCCAGACGTGGACCCTTTGCTCTCAGTGCATAGGGAATATGAGGAAGCCATATTGAGAATATTCAGCAGAAGGCAACAGGAAAGATGGCAGCACTGTACATGCCACTATGGACAAAGATTAACATCTACAAGGCAATCATCAGACCTACCCTGACGTATGCCTCCCCAGCATGGATCACTTGCCATGAGCGACACCGGAAGAGTCTTCAGAGAGTCTAGAACAAGGCCCTGCGGATATCGTCCGGAGCTCCAAGATTCGTAAGGACAGCTGACCTTCACAGGGAGCTGGACATCGAGATGTTGGACGAACACCTAGAGAAGCTGAGTAGGAACTTCTGCCAAGGACTGGATCAGAACCCGAACCCTCTGATCAGAAGACTCACTGCCACCACTGCAAACCCCTTCGACCGCTACCCGCGGCCCATCACAGCGAAGACCCTGTGAAACTAACCCAACTGTGACAAGTCAACACAGACCAAGAAGAATCCAAACCTGCGACTTAAAACCCAACCCGAGAAGATGGAGTAGTGAGGCTCAAGCCTCGGTACCCAAAAATCACCGCTGATGGATAAAATCTATCAGCAAGAAGAAGACGACTGATATAGGGAATCTAGATGCATCTCACTAATGAGGCTTAAGCAAGATTGACATGCATGCTGTGTTCCAAAACTAGACTCAAGCTTATGCTTTAAGCCTTATTCTCCCAGATATTTGCTGATAAGAACAGACTGTGTTTGTATATGTGTTGCATTGTTTTTTTCTGGTTGGATTGTGTTGCTGCAGAAATGTAACCCTTTGGCTCTTAATGTGTGAATTGTCATGTTAATTTCTGGAACTTGTCTGTCTCTTAATAAAGTTAGTGGGATATGCATGCTGCCAAAGGGCACTGTGTTGCAGGTATTAAGCATGTTATTGTTTTAAATGTATGAATGCACTCTGTATTGGAAAGCATTACTGTGCAAAGAAATGTTCTATTGTACTTTTCATGTTACAATAAAGATTATTGAAAAAAAAAAGACTATATCTGGGTTTAGTTGGTTTTTCTGTGCAGGGGGGGGGGGGCTTTGCCCATCATTTTGATACTGGACTGCTCTTATGTGGAAATTTCTCCTCTGTAATGGCACTAGAGAGCTAAAATGGGATGCTTTTGAGCGGTGACGAGCCGGAGAACAGGCCATTGTGCTTTTGTTCATGCTCAGAACCTCTCACATCATTTTTTGGCTTGTTTCTGTAAAACACTTAGGGTCTCTCCCTAAGTGTAATCCAGACGTTTACCCCTTGCTCTCAGTGTCTAGGGAAGCCAGCTGTTCCTCGCTAATGAGGCCCAAATAAGGCCAAAAAGTTCATCTGGGGTTAGCTGGTTTTTCCGTGCAGGGAGGGCTTGCCCATCGTTTTGGTACTGGACTACTCTTATGGGTGGGATTAGTCTAATATGTATGTGGAAATTTCTGCTTTGTAATGGCACTAGAGAGCTACAGTGTGATGCTATTGAGCGGTGACTAGCCAGAGAACAGGCCATTGTGCTTTTGTTCGTGCTCAGAGCCTCTCACATCATTTTTTTGGCTTGTTTCTGCGAAACACTTAGGGTCTCTCCCTAAGTGTAAAGGGTAATCCAGATGTGGACCCCTTGCTCTCAGTGCCTAGGGAAGCCAGCTGCACCTCAATGGTGAGGCTCAAGTAAGGTTAGAAACATATGTCTGGTGTTGGTTTTTCTGTGGAGGGGACTTGACCATCATTCTGGTACTGGACTGCCCTTATGAGCGGGATTAATCTAATATGTATGTGGAAATTTCTCCTCTGTAATGGCACTAGAGAGCTAAAATGTGATGCTCTTGAGCGGTGACTAGCTGGAGAACAGGCCATTGTGCTTTTATTTGTGCTCAGAGCCTCTCATATCATTTTTTGGCTTGTTTCTAGAGAAAGTAGGTGTCAGAGATGCTCAATCAGGCTCATGAGCTTGCAAGGGTATGTAAAAGCTCCCTGTGACTGTGTCCTCACGCCCAGAGCACAATCTCTTTTAGCTCACAAATGTCATACACAGAGAAGAAATAGTCTGAAGTATATCAGACAGGTCCTGCCAAAATGACCATCCAGCCACAAAGTACCAGACTATTCTTCTTGGAACAAGAGAAGGAGCTAACCCCACACATACTTTTGGACCTTGTTGGGCCTCACAAGCGAGAGTCAGCTGATTCCTCTAGATACTTGTGAGCAAGGGGTCCACGTCTGGATTCTTCCATTACCCGTAGGGTGAGTAACACTAAGAGCAATTTGCATATAGAAAGAAAAAGTCAGAGATACTCAACTAGGCTCATGAGCTTGCAAGGGTATGCAAAAGCTCACTGGGACTGTGTCCTCGTGCCCAGGGTGCAATCTTTGGGGGTCATCTGCTTCCCTTGTTCAGAGAAGAATTGTCTGGTATTTTGTGGTTGGACTATCATTTTGGCAGGACCTGTGTGATATGCTTCAGAATACTTCTCTGTGTATGGTATTTGTGCTCTAAAATAGATTGCACCCTGGGTGCGAGGACACAGTCCCAGTGAGCTTTTGCATATCCTTGCAAGCTCATGAGCCTAGTTGAGCATTCCTGACTTCTTCTCTCGATATGCAATCTGATCTTGGGATTAGTTACCCTAAGGGCAATGGGGGAATCCAGACATGGACCTCTTGCTCACAATTGCCTAGAGGGATCAGCTGCATCTCCCTGGCAAAGTCCAATGAGGCAGAAACTGTATATTTGGGGTTAGCTGCGTTCCTTGTTCAGGGAAGAATTGTCTGATATTTTAAAGCTGGACTGTCATTTTGGCAGGACCTGTATGATATACTTCAGAATATTACTTCTTTGTGTGTTGTATTTGTGGGCTAAAACAGGTTTTACCCTGGTTGTGAGGACACAGTCCTAGTGCACTTTTGCATACCCTTGCAAGCTCATGAGCCTAGTTGAGCAGCTCTGTCTTCTTCTATCTATATGCAAATTGTTCTTAGGGGTTAGTCACCCAAACGGTAATGGTGGAATCCAGACTTGGACCCTTTGCTCACAAGTGCCTAGAGGAATCAGCTACACATCACCAACGAGGCCCAACAAGGCTGAAATGTATGTCTGGGGTTTGCTTCTTCTCTTATTCAGGGAAGAATTGTCTGGTATTTTGGCAGGACCTATATGATATACTTCAGAATATTTCCTCTCTGTGTATGGTAATTGAGAGCTATAATATATTGCACTCTGGGTGTGAGGACACAGTCCCAGTGAGCTTTTTCAATACGCTTGCAAACTCATTAGCCTGGTTGAGCATCTCGAAGTTCTTCTATCTATATGCAAATTGCTCTTAGGATTAATCACCCTAAGGAAAATGGGGGAATCCAGCCATGAACCCCTTGCTCACAATTGTCTAGAGGGATCATCTGTATCTCACCAATGAGGCCCAACAAGGCTGAAATGTATGTCTGGGGCTAGTCGTGTTCCTTGTTCAAAGAAGAACTTTCTGGTATTTTGTGGCTGGGCTGTCATTTTGAAAGGACCTGTATGATAAGCTTCAGAATACTTCTACTATGTGTATGGATTTTATGAGCTACAAGAGATTTCACCCTGGGAGCAAGGACACAGTACCAGTGAGCTTTGCATACCTTTGCAAGCTCATGAGCCTAGTTGAGCATCTCTGACTTTTTCTATTGATATGCAAATTGATCTTAGGGTTAGTCACCCTAAGGATAATGGGGGAATCCAGACGTGGACCCCTTGCTCACAAGTTCCTCGAGGGATCAGTTGCATCTTACTGATAGGGCCCAACTAGGCAGAAATGAACATCTGGGGTTAGCTACTTCTCCTGTTCAGAGAAGAATTTTCTGGCATTTTAAAGCTGGACTGTCATTTTGGCAGGGCCTGTATGATATGCTTCAGAATATTTCTTCTCTGTGTATGGCATTTGTAAGCTAAAAGTGATTGCACCCTGGGTGCGATAACACAGTCCCAGTGAGCTCTTTGCGTACCCTTGCGAGCTCATAAGCCTAGCTGAGCAGCTCAGACTATCTATATGCAAATTGTTCTTAGGCTTACTCACCCTAAGGGTAATATTGGAATCCAGACTTTTACCCCTTGCTCACAAGTGCATAGAAGAATCAGCTGCACCTCACCAATGAGGCCCAACAAGGTCAAAATGTATGTCTGGGATTAGCTGCTTTCCCCTATTCAGAAACAAATTGTCTGGCATTTTGGCAGGACCTGTCTGATATACTTCAAAATTTTTCTTTTCTGTGTATGGCATTTGTGAGCTAAAAGAGATTTCACCCTGGGTGCGAGGACAAAGTCCCAGTGAGCTTTTTGCATACCCTTGCAAGCTCATGAGCATCTCTGACTTTTTCTATCTATATGCAAATTACTCTTAGGGTTACTCACCCTAAGGGTAATGGGGGAATCCAGACATGGTCTCCTTGCTCACAAGTGTCTAGAGGAATCAGCTGCACCTCACTGATGAGACCTAACAAGGCCAAAAATTAAGTCTGTGTTTAGCTGCTTTCCTTGTTCAGAGAAGAGTTGTCTGGTATTTTGGCAGAACCTGTAGTATTCTTCAGAATATTTCTTCTCTGTGTATGACATTTGTGAGCTAAAAGAGATTGCACCATGGGTGCAAGGACACAGTCCCAGTGAGCTTTTGTATACCCTTGCAAGCTCATGAGCCTAGCTGAGCATCTGACTTCATCTATCTATATGCAAATTGCCCTAGGGTTAGTCACTCTAAGGTTAATTTGCTCAAGGTCCTCATATGGCAGGAATGTTTGTTGAGCGGAATAGATCCTGCAAGGGACACAGCAGCAGAGAAAGCGACTGCCAATCCAAGCATGGCGCATGCTGTCTCCAGGGGGGTCATCGTCATTACAGCCGCAGGTTCATGAAGTCCTCTGTGTATGAAGAGGTCTGATCTAAGATTTTACTGCACATTCACTCGTTAGCCGAATATGGCTGAGCAGGTATGATTTTTTTTATATAAATACATTTTGGGATCTATAGGCTTAACAAATTGAACCCTTTGTATGTCAGAAAGGTATCCAACACATTGCAAAGCAAAACTATTTTGCCAGTTAACTGGTTAACTCTTGGGCAGCACTGTGCCAAGACTGCTAGTATGTACTATATATAAATAATATAATGGCTCACATTCACATTATATACATAGAGTATATTGTACACACACACACACACAGTACATTATATACATATAGTATATACAAACAGTACATTATATACATACAGAGTATTGTACACACACACACAGTACATTATATACATACAGTATATACAAACAGTACATTGTATACATACAGTATATACAAACAGTAGATTATATACATACAGTATATACAAACAGTACATTGTATACATACAGTACACTGTATAGATATACTATATTACACTGCCTGGCAAGGGTCCCATCATTTTTATGGACTACAACTCCCATCATTCCCCGGAACGCTGTAGTCCATCGCAGCTGGAGAGCCCCAGGTGCCCAGTACCGTTGTAGCCAAACACACACAGCACCATTACCGCTTCCCCAACATGCTTTGTGGAAGCCCCGCCTCCGTTTCCATGGCAGCCAGAGAAGCGCTTCCTGCACATTGAACTCCCACAATGCTCCGTAAGGACACGTCACGGGGTGGACAGAGGCCTGTAGGGACCAAAGGGTAGAGTGCCTGGGAGTGGGCTACAGGCTGTCAGAAGCCCGGAGGCACAGTGACGGATAGTGGGAGAGAGCCTGGCAGGAGCCCAGGGGTAGGGTGACTCGGAGCTAGGGTGGAGCTGTTAGGATCCCGGGGGTAGTGGGGCAGAGGCTGGCAGGATCCCAGAGTTAGAGTGACTGGAAGTGGGGTTGAGGCTGGCCCTGGGGTAAAGCTGGCAGGAGCCTGGGGGAAGTGTGACTGGGGGTGGGGTAGAGGCTGGCAGGAGCCCGGGGGTTGTGTGACTGGGACCTAGGTAGAAGCTATCAGGTACCCAGAGGTAGAGTGACTGGGAGTGGGGTAGAGGCTGGCAGGTGCTCAGAGGTAGAGTGACTGGGAGTGGGGTAGAGGCTGGAGGGTGCCCAGAGGTAGAGTGACTGGCAGTGGGGTAGATGCTAGAGGGTACCCAGAGGTAGAGTGACTGGGAGTGGGGTAGAGGCTGGCAGGTGCTCAGAGGTAGAGTGACTGGTTGTGGGGCAGAGGCTGGCAGAAGCTTGGTGCTAGTGTCCCTGGGAACTGGGGAGACTCTATCAGGAGCCGGGGAGGGGGTAATGTGGCCAGGAGCCAGGGGGTAAAGTGACTGGGGGCAGACAGCCTGGGAGTGGGACTAGGGGCTGGCAGGAACCCATGGGTAGATTGACTGGTACTGGGGAGAGACTGGGAGTTGTCTAGGGGTAGTGTTACTGAAACTGGGGAGAAGCTGGCTGGAGCGCAGACTACAGAGACGGGGAGCGGGGTTGAGGCTGGCTGGAGCCAGGGGCTGAGTGACTAGTAGAGACGCTGGAGAACAGGAGAGGAGTGAGAGGTAAGTGCAGGGTACCTTACAGTGTGTGAACTGTATAGAGGGCTCCTGTTGTGTATCTGGCTATGGAGCAATGTGTGCGTATATGGCACTCAGGTGATGGAGCTGTAAGTAGATGTAAGTGTAAATGAACCTTGGGTGACGGAACATTATGTAGGATGGATGGAGTGGTTGGTAGGATGTGTATGTGTGTATGGACCTCAGGTGATGAAGCAGTAGGTAGGATGTGTGGGGTCACTGCCAAAATATTGCCATCAATTTGGCGACCAAGTCAAGGGCGCATTAAATATGTCACCTGCTTGAAAATGGCTACATAACAGTCTCTCTCGTGACAGTGTCACAGACCCATAGAAATGGACTTGAAACTTAAATCCTTCAAAATAATAATAATAATAATAAATGTAATAAAGAAAAAGTCTAACAATCTGAATAAAGAGGAGAGTTTGGTTTACCTGTAGCACAAGCTGTTTGCTTCTCTCTACTCATTCTGGTCAGCTCATTTGGAAACTGTGACTGTGATGCGTCATTCCAGACGCGTACACAAGCTGTTTGCTTCTCTCCGCTCATTCGGAAAGTGTGATTGTGATGCATCTTTCCAGAAGCTGTTTTCAGGTAAACCAAACGCTCCTCTACGCTCAGCTTGCTACACTTTTTTTTCTTTATTATATTTATTAAGCATACTTTAAAGGATTGGAGTTTGAACTCCATTTCTTTGGGTTTGAGACATTGTCATGGGTGTGATTGTTATATTGCCATTTCCAAGCAAGCAACAAATTTAATGTGTCCTTGACTTTGTCGCCAAATTGACAGCGACTTTTCGATAGGATACCGGATTTGTGTATCTAACTCATTTGATAGAACGTTATATAGGATGTGTGTGGAATTCAGGTGATGGAACAGTAGGTCAGATGTGGATAGGCCTCAGGTGATGGAAGGTAGGTAGCATCTGTGTGTGTATGGATTTCAGGTGATTGAGTAGTGGGTATGTTGTGTGTATAGACATCTGGGGACATAAGAGTAGATGAAATTTGGGTGTTGACATCTGGGGATGAAGCGGTAGATGGGATGTGTTTGTTTAATGACTTCAGGAGATGGAGTGATAATTAGGATGTGTGTGTGTGTGTAGACCACAGGTGATATAGCGTTAGGTAGAATAAGTGTGTATTTGGACCTCATGTGATGGAGTGGTAGGTAAGATGTGTATGGACCTTGTGTGATGGAGCTGTAGGTGGGATGTGGGTGTATGGACCTCTGGGAACTGAGCAGTAGGTGGAATTTTCATATTGTGGACAAATCATTAGATGATATCTGTATATGGACCTCAGGTGATGGAGCAGTAGGTAGGATGAGTGTGTCTATGGATATGTGCGTGTGTGTCTGTGTGTGTATAAGTAACTCAGGTGATGGAGCAATAAGTAGGATGTTTGTGTGTATATAGAACTCTGGTGATGGAGAGGTAGGTAGGATGTGTGTATGGATCTCTGGGCACAGAGCAGTAGATCGAATTTGGTTATTGACTTCTTGAGATGAAACTGTAGATGATGTGTTTGTGTATGGACAGCAGGTGATGAAGCAGTAGGTAGGATGTGTATTGTATATGGACCAAAGGAATAGTAGGTAGGATGTGTATGTATGAACCTCATGTGATGAAGCAGTAGGTAGGCTGTTTGTGTATGAACATCAGATGATGTAATGGTCGGTAGGATGTGTGTGGTGTATGGACCTCAGGTGATGGAGCAATACGTAGGATGTGCTTGTGTGTGTATGGACCTCAGGTGATGGAGCAGAAGATAGGGTGTGTGTATGTGGATCTCAGGTGATGGAGCTGTAGGTAGGATATATGTGAGTGCATGTGTGTATGGACCTCAGGTGATGGAGTGGTAGATGGGATATGTGTGGACCTCAGGCGATGGAGTTGTAGATAGGATCTGTGTGTGTGGTCCTCAAGTGATGGAGAGGTAGATAGGATTTTTGTGTATGGACCTCAGGCAATGAAGTTGTAGATAGAATGCGTGTGTGGGGACTTCAGGTGATGGAGAGATAGATAGGATGTGAGTATATGGACCTCAGCCACGGAGAGGTAGATAGGATACGTGTGTGTGGTCCTCTGGCAATGGAGCCGTAGATAGGATGTGTGTGTGTGTGCTCAGGAGATGGCATGGTAGATAGGATACTTATGTATGGTTCTCAGGCGACGGAGAGGTAGTTATAATGGAATGTGTGTGGACCTCAGACAATGGAGTTGTATATAGGATGTGTGTGTGTGATCCTCAGGTGATGGAGAGGTAGAAGGGATGTGTGTGTGTATGGGCCTCCGGCAACGGAGTTGTAGATAAGATGTGTATGTGGGGACCTCAGGCGACAGAGAGGCAGTTAGAATAGCATGTGTGTGGAGCTCATGCAATGGAGTTGTAGATAGGATGCGTATGTGTGTGGTCCTCAGGTAATGGAGAGTTAGAATGCGTGTGTGAGTGTGTGTATGTGTGTGTGTACCTCAGGCAACGTGTGTATGGACCTTCGGCAATGGAGTTGTAGATAAGATGTGTGTGGTGACCTCAGGTGAAGGAGAGGTAGTTAAGATGCCTGTGTGTGTGGACCTCAGGCGATGGAGTTGTAGATAGGATGCATGTGTGTGTGGTCCTCAGATGATGGAGAGGTAGATAGGATGTGTGTGTGTGTGTGTGTACCTCAGGCAACGTGTTCATGGACCTCTGGCAATGGAGTTGTAGATAAGATGTGTGTGGGGACCTTAGGTGATGGAGAGGTAGATAGGATGTGTGTATGTGGTCCTCTAGCAATGGAACCGTGGATAGTATGCATGTTTGTGGACCTCAGGAGACGGCATGTAGATAGGATACGTGTGTATGTACCTCAGGCAATGGAGAGGTAGATAGGATGCGTGTGTCTGTGTGTACGTCAGGCAGAGGAGAGGTAGATAGGGTGTGTGTGTACGTCAGGCAACGGAGAGGTAGGTAGGATGGGTGTGTGTGTTCATCTGTGTGTGTCTTTGGACCTCAGGCGACAGAGAGGTGGATAAGATGTGTTGTGTGTGGGGTCCTCAGGCGATGCAGAGCTAGATAGAATGTGTGTGTGTGTTCGTCTGTGTGTGTCTATGGACCTCAGGTGAGGGAGAGGTGGATAGGATGTGTTGTGTGTGTATGGTCCTCAGGCGATGCAGAGGTAGATAGGATGTGTTGTGAGTGGTCCTCAGGCGATGCAGATGTAGATAGGATGTGTTGTGTGTGGTCCTCAGGCAATGCAGAGGTAGATAGGATGCATGTGTGTGTCATCCTCAGGCGATGCAGAGGTAGATAGGATGTGTTGTGTGTGGTCCTCAGGCGATGCAGAGGTAGATAGGATGTGTTGTGTGTCATCCTCAGGCCGGCACTTCACGGGTGTTATTCAATGTTCGAGCTCTTTCCTTGTATGTGTTGTTGCTCCCAACACTATCAGAGCTTAAACCACATCAAACATATTATACTCAGTAACCTCAGTGGTGTATCGCTTATCAGTATTATCTGAATATACTGTAACAAGTAGCATATATGATTCTCAGCACTTGACTCGCGCTTCCCCCAGAGGGCTGTCCAGCTTTTCACTGTGGGTGCGGCGTCTGTTGTACCTTTTTCCCGCCGTCTTCCGTATGTTTTCTCCTCAATACATGCCAGTGTCAGGTCCAAACTCTATATCACTCCAATGTACCCAGTGTTTATGTCATACGGGAAATATCGTCCAACGCGTTTCGGAATCCTACAATTCCTTCCTCAGGGAGATTTGAGATCGCTGCAGCCTACAGAGAGAAGACTCAGTCATCGTAGGGGGCTGGATAGAGGTAGAGGAATGATGGACTTAGGGTAAAGAGCTGTACCCTCAGTCTATAAACTTTAATCTTCACCAATATAGGATTAAAACAATTTAACCCTTTGAGTGCCAAAGGGGTACGAAATGCATTTCAAAGCAATGCATTCTGTAACCTTCTGGCACTCAAAGGCATATATATTCATAAATTCCACCTAATTGCTAGATAATGTAAAGTTTAACACAAATTTGTACTGGGGTGAGAGATCCAGTTTAATCATTTTAAGGACAGGATTGCTACACACTTTGTGTAATGCACACCAGTCTTTTCCATAACTCTTTGAATGACAATATGTTACAGAGCAAAGCACTGGATTTCCTACTGACCCACTAGGGCCTCTTTCACAGAGGCAGAAAATTTGCAGCCCCCTGCACCAGTTCTGTCACCCGTATTCTCTCTCTCACATACTCCTGCTTTCCAAAGCAGATCTGGATGCAGAAGAGGTGTGTGTTTGATGACTCGCCTGTGTGAACAGCAGCTAATTTTGATGGCTGGCATCCATGTTGGTCAGCCATTCAGTGGAAGTTACACTGAGTATCACAACCTCCATTACCGTTAGTGTGAATGCATACCTCACAGGTGTCCCTCTTTAGGAGGGACAGTCCCTCTTTTAGACCCAAATCCCTCTGTTCCTCTTTCCCACCCTGATGTCCTTCTTTTTAGGAGATCAGACTGTGTGGTGTGTGTATAAGTGTATCGTATTGCTCCACAGTAATAGAACTTACGTTGTTGGATGTTTAAACGTCAGTAAATGTGTTTATAAATTAGTCTGTGTAAATAAAATACTTTGATCTCGTTATAAGTCATTTATTAGGTTCCACAAGGAGGTAGCAATAAGTCATGAAATAGCCTAAAACTTCTCGCCAATGCCCCACCCACCAGAAACACCCCATGTCCCTCTTTGACAATTTGGAATGTTGGTAGGTAATGTGCAGACTTTCCTTGCTGTAATGTTACGGGAGTAATAATACAGCCATATATGCCTATGTATAGACCTTCCTGTAACTTTACTGTGTTGCTGAGGGAATACAGTAATAATACAGCCCCATAGGCCTCTGTACAGACCTTACTGTAACTTTACTGCTTTCCTGAGGAAATACAGTAATAATACAGCCTCATAGGCCTCTGTACAGACCTTACTGTAACTTTACTGCGTTCCTGAGGGAATACAGTAATAATACAGCCCCATAGGCCCCTGTACAGACCTTACTGTAACTTTACTGCTTTCCTGAGGAAATACAGTAATAATACAGCCTCATAGGCCTCTGTACAGACCTTACTGTAACTTTACTGCGTTCCTGAGGGAATACAGTAATAATACAGCCCCATAGGCCTCTGTACAGACCTTACTGTAATTTTACTGCGTTCCTGAGGTAATACAGTAATAATACAGCCTTATAGGCCTCTGTACAGACCTTACTGTAACTTTACTGTGTTCCTGAGGGAATACAGTAATAATACAGCCCCATAGGCATCTGTACAGACCTTACTGTAACTTTACTGTGTTCCTGAGGGAATACAGTAATAATACAGCCCCATAGGCCTCTGTACAGACCTTACTGTAACTGTACTGTGTTCCTGAGGGAATACAGTAATAATACAGCCCCATAGGCCTCTGTGCAGACCTTACTGTAACTTTACTGCGTTCCTGAGGGAATACAGTAATAATACAGCCCCATAGGCCTCTGTACAGACCTTACTGTAACTGTACTGTGTTCCTGAGGGAATACAGTAATAATACAGCCCCATAGGCCTCTGTGCAGACCTTACTGTAACTTTACTGCGTTCCTGAGGGAATACAGTAATAATACAGCCCCATAGACCTCTGTACAGACCTTACTGTAACTGTACTGTGTTCCTGAGGGAATACAGTAATAATACAGCCCCATAGGCCTCTGTACAGACCTTACTGTAACTTTACTGTGTTCCTGAGGGAATACAGTAATAATACAGCCCATAGGCCTCTGTACAGACCTTACTGTAACTTTACTGTGTTCCTGATGGAATACAGTAATAATACAGCCCCATAGGTCTCTGTACAGACCTTACTGCAACTTTACTGTGTTCCTGAGGGAATACAGCAATAATACAGCCCATAGGCCTCTGTACAGACCTTCCTTACTGTAACTTTACTGTGTTACTGAGGTAATACAGTAATAATACAGTCCCTTAGGCCTCTGTACAGACCTTACTGTAACTTTACTGTGTTCCTGAGGGAATACAGTAATAATACAGACCCATAGGCCTCTGTGTAGACCTTCCTTACTGTACATTTACTGCATTCTTGAGGGAATATATATAATGAATATCGTGTATGTCATGGAACATCTGTAAAATGTGTCTGTTTTTGAGGACTAAAATCTAGTCTTATGTATGCTTTGAGGGTGCAGCCATACTTGACTTTTCCAGAACTCCATTTATCAGAACAGATGATTGTCCAGGATTACCTGTGTATGGTATGAAAACAAGAACAGTAGGTTCTAATCCAAATACACTGACTGACTTTATCACTCATCTCTATTTACAAACCGCAAGATCAAAATTAAATGCACGTTCTCTGAATAGAAATGTCTATACGTGCATTAAAAGCAAGTTCAGGATTATATTTTAGGGATGTAAAGATTCATGTTACATATGCTGTGTATAAGGTACATGATAGTTAACGCTTTATCAACATTTTTTATTTTTATATGTGAGTGTTCCTTTAAAATGTTATGTAAGGTATTTTCCATGGACAGTGCTACACCTGTAAAGAGATTTCTTTATTCATGTATAGATATCGCTGTGGTTGCACATTTGTTACTAGGTCGTGTCGTTATCCTTTAGTCCTTTTCGTCTATAGTGGAATATTAATGTAAAGTACTTTTATCTTCTTAAAACAGTGGACATCACTGTGGGGCTAAAATCGCCACTTAAATCTCCAGTGATGACTTTAATTCTTCTCCTGGGTCATTTAAAAAACCATTAAAGCAGAACTCGGCTCTGCCAGCAAAAACATTTTCATTTATTAACTTAATTTGAGCAGCAGCTGTGATCTTGCAATTTCCCTGTAATTTTGGAAGGGATCACTGCTTACTGAGCTGAAACAAAACTCCTTAGAATTGGCAGAGAGAAGATGTGATGTAGGGGCGAGCTTTCCATTTAATGCACCTCCACCTGACGCTTGGATTTAAAGTTTGAATTTTAGGGTTTTCTGAAGCAGTTTCAGTCATGTGTGGAGATCACCGCTCAGCAGAGTCGTTCCTTGTTTACCTAAATGTGCTTTTACCTGCTGCTACTTACCTGAGGGCAGTCTCCGAACATCTGCCAGATTGTTGGTTTTTCCATTCTGCTGTCAATCATCCAGACCCCTCTAAGGGGTTTCACACATACATCTGCTTTTTGTTATTGCTTTACATTTTAGATATTTACATAAAGAACACAGAAAAGTTGGTTTAGTAAGGAAAAGTTGTTCAGTTCTGGAACAACCAAAACAGTCTGGGTTTTTTATTTTCATGAGAGCTAGAGAAGCAGTGCATTGAGACCTCGCTGGCATTCGAGTGGTTAAAGGTATAATAATTTTCACAAAAACAGCAGCTCCAATTAATCTTCATAGTATTTGGACCACGTAGAGTGTTATATCAATACTGTCAGAGTTGTAGTACAAGAGTAATTGAATGATAAAGTATCCCCCTCCCGCCCCTTTTACCTGGTGTAAGCCCCCTCCCCTCAGATGTGGAATCTGGTCCACAGACCGGACAGATCACAGCAAGGGACAATCTTCTTACTGTGATCATAAGGAAAACCCTGCCCCCCTTGACAGATTTTTCAGGTTTTCCCTTATGCTCACTGAAGATTGTCTGGATGGATCACAGAGAGGGACAGTCTTGGTGCTCTGAGGTGAGCAGTGTTACATCAGTAAAAGGGGTGGGAGAGGGGTACTTTATAATTCAATTACTCTTGAACTACAACTCTGACAGAACTTAAATAACACTCTCCATGGCCCAAGTACTATGAAGATTAATTGGAGCTGCTTTTATTGTGACACATTACTATCCCTTTAAAGCAGTGTTTCTCAACTCCTGTCCTCAGGACCCACTAACAGGCCAGGATTTGATGATTTCCTTGTTAGAGCACAGGTGAGTTAATCAATGTGAATGAGCCTCTGATCACATGATTTCCTTGTTAGAACACAGGTGAGTTAATCAATGTGAATGAGCCTCCGATCACATGATTTCCTTGTTAGAGCACAGGTGAGTTAATCAATGTGAATGAGCCTCTGATCACATGATTTCCTTGTTAGAACACAGGTGAGTTAATCAATGTGAATGAGCCTCTGATCACATGATTTCCTTGTTAGAACACAGGTGAGTTAATCAATGTGAATGAGCCTCCGATCACATGATTTCCTTGTTAGAGCACAGGTGAGTTAATCAATGTGAATGAGCCTCCGATCACATGATTTCCTTGTTAGAGCACAGGTGAGTTAATGAATGTGAATGAGCCTCTGATCACATGATTTCCTTGTTAGAACACAGGTGAGTTAATCAATGTGAATGAGCCTCTGATCACATGATTTCCTTGTTAGAACACAGGTGAGTTAATCAATGTGAATGAGCCTCCGATCACATGATTTCCTTGTTAGAGCATAGGTGAGTTAATCAGTGTGAATGAGCCTCCGATCACATGATTTCCTTGTTAGAACACAGGTGAGTTAATGAATGTGAATGAGCCTCTGATCACCACACCTGTGCTCTAGCAGAGAAATCCCTAAGTCCTGGCCTGTTAGTGGGTCCTGAGGACTGGAGCTGAGAACCACTGCTTTAAATGACAATTATCACATTTTACTCAGGATCAGGCTTAGTAGCGCGCCTGGAGCTGCCATGAGAAACCCCTTAACGCTCTGAGTGGTAACGGCTCCCATCAGGTGTCTGGGTTGGGCCGTATATACTTAGATCCTTGACCGAATCTCATTGTGGAAGTGCAGCTCTCTTGGCTATAAACTCACCAGTTGTGTGTGCTCTTTCCCCATAGGCCAGTGGTTCCCAATCTTGTTTTACTTGAGGCACCGCTAACGCTCAATATTAATTTTTTGGGCACTCCTAAAAAAAATATGCCATTTGTCTGGTGTGTAATGAAGGTTCCAGGTATATATATATAGAGCTATTCTACGCTCTGACGATCAGCGTAATAAACACAAACATAGTGTGCATTCTATAAATATGCATTTTAAAATCAACATTCACATTTCACAAGTCTTTATGGAAAATGGTGGCACCCTAAGTGGATGACCATGGCTGGCGCATTAAAGTGCCACAGCACCCTGTTTGTGAATCGCTGCCATAGACTCTCTGTGTTGCACTTCCAAGCCGGATACAGCGATCCTGTGGGGACAGCATTGCCTGCGATAGCACTTTAAAAGCCCAACATAATCATTTAAATCCCATAGGGATATCCAACTCAATTCAAAGCACAGAAGAGTTAAAGGGATAGTAATGTTTCATAATAAAAGCAGCTCTAATTAATCATCATAGTATTTGGACTTTGGAGAGTGTTATTTCAATTCTGTCAGAGTTGTAGTTCAAGAGTAATTCAATGATAAAGTATCCCCCTCCCGCCACTTTTACTGATGTAACACTGCTCAGCCAGATCAGAAGGGAGGTGCCCAGGGAGACTGCAGAGAGGGACAATCTTCAATTAAGAGAAGGGAAAAACCTGAAAAAATTGTCAAGGGGGGCAGGGCTTTCATTGTTCTCATAGGAAGAAGATTGTCCCCTTCTGTTATCTGTCTGGTCTATGGACTGGATTCCACATCTGAGAAGAGATGGCTTACACTAGGTAAAAGGGGCAGGAGGGGAAACTTTGCTTGTGAATATCTCTCAAACCATAAAGGTTTGAGAGATAAGACTTATATCGTTCTTCATGTTTTTTAATGCCTACAAAATAAAATAAATATAAAATGAAGTATTATTATCCCTTTAATTCAGTGGAAATCTTCAGTTGTTCTCAATGGGACAGCTGGCTCACTTCAGATTTGCACTTCTTTTCTTTCATATGTCTGCTTCAGTATTTCTATTCAGTTATTGATTTGTGTAATAATATCTCTTCACCATTTCAGGCCCAGGGAGCGGGTGCAGGCCCATCACGTTGCAGGCCTCTCTTACACTGAAAGGGTTAATGATGTTAAAATATATTAGCTGATGTGTCCTTGAATCCAGCAGTTCATTAACGTGTGATGTATTAAGCTGCTACAGTTATTAATGCTTCTGTTAATGGAAGGAATGATAAGTAGGTTATATATTTTGTCGAGATGATAATATTTGCTAGGATGGAAAGTCTCAGCCAGCACTAAAAAGCTTGAGAGGTTCATTTATTTATCACCATATTTCTTCTTTATTATTATGAAACGCATGCAAAGCCATTTTGAACAAAAAAAAAAAAGGTTAGGAAATGGTAAAAATACAAAATAAACAGGAAAACGGTTTGCTGATTTTGACTGATTTAACACTTTGGATGTGGAGGGTTTAATCAGGGCTCAAAATTTCCACTAGCCAATGGCGAGTGAAAATTTAGCCTTGGCGAGTAGAAATTCAGCCCTGGTGGGTATGCTATGTCTTGCAGTGGCGAGTAACTTCTCAGGTTTGGCTAGTATCAAAGGACTTCATATTTTAAGTCCTGGTTTAATCTTTGTTTTTATCAATGTGTTTGTGTATTTCTGTTTATAGGAAATGCCATAAAATGCTCCCGTTTGTATTCTTTCCTCAATCCTGTTTCTGTTACTCCACAAATGGGGGACTGAAGCAATTTTTTGTTCCAAAGGAGATTAGTGCACTTTGTATGTTGTGATTCCCTTTAGTGGATCTTCACGTCCTTCACTGTGTTTTCAAGTGGCACAAATTTTCATCAAACCATCTCCACCATAGCGATTAAATAAATATTTCCCAAATATCTGTTAGTTTTAAATCTGTATTTAACTCCTTGTATGCCAAGAAAGTCTCTAAGTGCATTGCAACACAGTGATTAGAGACCTCTCTAGCATTCAGGGGGTTAAAAATTGCATTTAAATAAATGGGAATTATTTTTTTCCTTATTGCACAGTTGGTTTGCCCCAGACTTGCTCCAGTTTTCTCTATACATATAGTCCAGTGTGTATATCTTTCCTGCATGATTCTTAATTCATTGTGTGCCAGAGAGGTACACAGGGCATTACAAAGCAATGTCTTGTGTACTCCTCTGGCACTCAAAGGGTTAACACTGTGTAGGAGAGATGCACCCAACACTCTGATTCACATTGTATATGATGTAAATGGATAAACAACTCAAATGCTCATCCCTCCCCACCTCTCCTTAGTACTTCAAGGGCCGAATGCAGAAAAATAAGTACCGTGAACCAACCGTATCTCAGGGGACTCCAAATTCCCATTGATTTAAAAGGACTGTATCACTTAAAAACACACTGATTTTTGAGAGCTTTGAAAATCAGCTATATGTTGAATTAGCCATTTATAAATTAGTAATCTATTTTTTGAGCTACCTAGTTTTATAGATGATGGTAATTAATGGGACAGTGATGTCCCAACATTTTTTTTTACAGTTACGGTATGTAGATTTTAAAATATTAATCAAATCGCTCCAAACCCGATCTCTCAAACCGCTATGGTGTGAGAGATATAGGGATTCAAAGTTCCCCCCTCCCTTTCTCCTGACGTCAGCGTCTAGCTGGCGGCTAGCAGGTAGCTCTGCAGCAGAGCCGAAATCGCGTTACTTAAAAATAATTCATTCATTGGAAAGATCTACAAAGCGAGCTTGCAAACCAGACACACTTTTTAGACCTTTCCAATGAATGAATTCTTTTTGAGTAACGTGATCTCGGCTCTGCTGCAGAGCCTCCTCGAGTCATACGATTCTATTCTCCTGCTGTCAGCTTTACAGCTCACATGAGCAGAAGGGGAGGGAGGGGAGAACTTTGAATCCCTATATCTCTCACACCATAGCGGTTTGAGAGATAGGGTTTGGAGCGATTTGATTAATATTTTTAAACTCTACATAACTGTAAAAAAAATGTTTTGGGACATTACTGTCCCTTTAAGGCACACCGTGCAGGAACTTCCTGTCTTAGCGCTACATTCATTTCCCCTTCTTGCTGACAGTTAACCCTTCAATGCTAGGAGAGGTGGGCAATGCACTGCTCTGTCACTGAGTTGGGGAAGTAATTCATGTATATATATACACTAGCGTAAAAGCCCGTGTATACAGGCCAAAGTGCGTCACGCAGAACTACACCTCCCAGCATTCTGAGCGTTTGAACAGTTTCTACTGCGCATGACTGCATCCTTTGTTCGGGCAGTCTCTACTGCGCATGACTGCATCCTTTGTTCGGGCAGTCTCTACTGCGCATGACTGCATCAGACAAACATACATCTGGCCTTTTATTTTTAGTGATATACACATTTAGGTCGTTTCTGGTTCGCTGTCCACTGTGCCTGGGGACAGCATTGGGGTCACGCCTGTGAAAATTGCTGCAGCAAGGCTTGGCATCGGTCTACCAACTCCCAGGCTTTCAAGGTATACACATTAACACTGGCAACGCCATGCACCATTTGTGATTGCAGGGACAAGACCAGAAGTGGCTGCTCACAGCCTTAACTACCTGCATCTATACATCTAAACTGAAGATTATGCTAGCTTTAGTGTACTTATAATCTTAGTTTTAATAATGACAGGAGGCGAGTATTTTGCTGTCCTCTTCAATCCAGGCGATTTTCCCAGGACCTCTTCATTACAGGGCGATGCAGAGGTTGAAGGCCTCGTTCCTCAGGGACCGGCCGTCATACGGCCGTCATACGATGGCCAAAAATCGCCCTGCCGTTCCAAGCGCTCATGTGTCGAATCCACCATCTCAATTCCCCCTTGACCTCCAAGGTTAAAGGAATCACCTGATCGTATGACGGCCGGACCCTAAGGAACGAAGCCTTCAACCTCTGCATCGCCCTGTAATGAAGAGGTCCTGGGAAAATCGCCTGGATTGAAGAGGACAGCAAAATACTCGCCTCCCGTCATGTAATAAAATTAGTTTTCTCTATAAACAAATGACTTATATAACATAAAGTGGAGATCTAGAATTCAGAGGGTTAAAAGCCCAGTTTAATCCGTGGAAATTTACATTTTACTCTTTAGGATTCAGTTGATTTGCTTCATAATTGCTCTGCTTTTTTATTTGTGCATATGGCTATAAACGTTCAGATACAGAAATGTTCCTACTGCTCAATATGTCATGAAAATTGATCGAGGGAGACAGGACACCTATTGGCAGAGGAATAATCGTACAGATGTCTCGCATCACAGTAAAACTAAGGCAGCCCCTCCGTAAGCCTGGCTTGGAGCAGGAAGGCTGTTTCCAGAGTAACTTTATTACACTAGCAATGAGATGCATAAATAACTATCTCCTGCGTTAACTCTAAGATACGTCTTACAGGAAGGTTGGAACGTCTGTGACGCACTCTATTTTTGCTGTGGCTAAGTGCAGTGAGAGTGAAATGTATAGGGCAGACCTTTACTGTGCTTATTACTTTTTAACCCCTTGAGTGCCAGAGGGGTACGCAACGCATTGCAAAGCAATGCGTTTCGTACCCCTCTGGCACTCAGAGGGTTAAAGAGAAAGTAATGTCACACTATAAATGGAAATCCAATTATTCCATATCCTTTTTAATAATGCTGTGTACCTTTAGCAATGTTCATATTGGTGTATTTTTTTTGTAAATATATTTTAAAGATTCTCCCTCCCGCCCCTTTTCCCATCGTCCGTCTTCTTCCCTCAGATCTGAAATCCAGTCTGTTGACCGGATGGATCGCAACGAGGGACAATATTGTCCGTGTCTGTATAAAGAAAACCGTGACAAAGGGGGGCAAGATTTTCCTTATGCTGACACAATATTGTCCATTGTTGCGATCCATCTGGGCGGGATTTCTGATCTGAAGAAAGAATAGTGACAACGGAAAAAGGGGCAGGAGAAACTTTAAAATATTATTACAAAAAAACTATACTTATTTGAACATTTTGAAAGGTCAGATCTTAATTTATGGTGTGAGGTTACTGTCTCTTTAACTCTAACAACCAGAAATGATCTGGGATTTTATACACTTAAAGGGGTAGTAATAGATGAAATAAAATGTAGCGCTGATACATCCTAATATAACGTTGGTCATGTAATGCTGTATTTCAGCATTTTACATTTTGTAGTTCAACAGTAATTCAATTCTAAATGATCCCCCTCCCGCCCCTTTTACCTACTGTATGCCACCTCCCCTCAGATGTGGGATCCAGTCCTGGGACCCGACATCATGCTATGAGGGACAGTATTCATCCACTGAGGAGGGGAGGGTGTTCCTTATGCTCAGTGAAGATTGTCCCTCGCTGAGGTCCATCCAGCTGGCTCAGAGACGCAACATGACGTAGGTGAAAGGGGAAGGAGAGGAATACTTTAGAATTGAATTTCCGTTGAACTACTAAATGGAAAATATTGAAATACAGCGCTGTATGATCCACTCTAACCCCTTAGTGACCGGCCACTCGCTCATGCGGCCGGCACTTAACGCCCGCCGAACATTTTTTGTCATACGTTTAAATGACTTCCGGGACATACATGTACGTCCTCTGTCCACCTGGGACATCCGCTCGGGATGTACATGTACGTCCTCTGTCCACCTGGGACATCCGCTCGGGATGTACATGTACGTCCTCTGTCCACCTGGGACATCCGCTCGGGACGTACATGTACCTCCTCTGTCCACCTGGGACATCCGCTCGGGACGTACATGTACGTCCTCTGTCCACCTGGGACATCAGCTCGGGACATACATGTACATCCTCTGTCCACCTGGGACATCAGCTCGGGACATACATGTACGTCCTCTGTCCACCTGGGACATCCGCTCGGGACATACATGTACATCCTCTGTCCACCTGGGACATCCGCTCGGGACGTACATGTACATCCTCTGTCCACCTGGGACATCCGCTCGGGACGTACATGTACCTCCTCTGTCCACCTGGGACATCCGCTCGGGACGTACATGTACG
The DNA here is from genome assembly GCA_037306005.1 of Rhinophrynus dorsalis. Classification (NCBI taxonomy): domain Eukaryota; kingdom Metazoa; phylum Chordata; class Amphibia; order Anura; family Rhinophrynidae; genus Rhinophrynus; species Rhinophrynus dorsalis. The sequence continues at coordinate 255,200,631 of CM074725.1, forward strand.
TCCTCTGTCCACCTGGGACATCCACTCGGGACGTACATGTACGTCCTCTGTCCACCTGGGACATCCGCTCGGGACGTACATGTACATCCTCTGTCCACCTGGGACATCCGCTCGGGACGTACATGTACGTCCTCTGTCCACCTGGGACATCCACTCGGGACGTACATGTACGTCCTCTGTCCACCTGGGACATCCACTCGGGACGTACATGTACCTCCTCTGTCCACCTGGGACATCCGCTCGGGACGTACATGTACCTCCTCTGTCCACCTGGGACATCCGCTCGGGACGTACATGTACCTCCTCTGTCCACCTGGGACATCCACTCGGGACGTACATGTACGTCCTCTGTCCACCTGGGACATCCGCTCAGGACGTACATGTACGTCCTCTGTCCACAAGGGACATCCGCTCGGGACATACATGTACATCCTCTGTCCACCTTGGACATCCGCTCGGTCCACCTGGGACATCCGCTCGGGACGTACATGTACGTCCTCTGTCCACCTGGGACATCCGCTCAGGACGTACATGTACGTCCTCTGTCCACCTTGGACATCCGCTCGGTCCACCTGGGACATCCGCTCGGGACGTTCATGTACATCCTCGGGGGGGGGGGGGGGTAAGGGGTTAAATGAGGATCAATCGGAGCTGCGTTTTTTTTTCTACTTTTACTATCAATTTAATAACTTGTGCTCCATGTTCTGTTCTCTGAGGCCTACAATCTAAGTTTACGTATACTCTGCGTGGGCTTCCATTTCTGCTTTATTCAGGTCTCTTGATAGGTTGTGTAAGAAGTGACTGTATTGCATTGTCTTGGACCAAGATAAGGTAACAGTTTTTCTGAATAGAAGTGGGTGCTGATCTCAGTAGAGTAACACTAATCTCTCTGCATAAACAATTAACCACACTGTGTATATAGCAGAGACTACACATGCACTAGACAGGCAAGATTAGCATTAGATTTTTTTTTAATCTAATAAATAATAAAATAACTACATTTCAAAGATGCTGGCTGGATGTACGTGATATTTAAATTGTAAAACCCAAATTAATACTAGGTGTTAGTGTATCTTTAACCTTGAGTGCCAGGGAAGTGTTGGCTCTTTGCAACGCAATGAACTGGAAACCTTTGGCACTCAAAGGGTTAATGTGTACCCAATAAATATTTGTTTTATCGGTGAGCACGCAGTTATCGTTATCTGGTTGATTTTGTTCATTGTACAAATATTTTTCTTTTTTAACATGAACTAACATGGACATATATGGCTGGAATGGTATTCACAGAGATAAATGTGCGTTGTCGTTAGAAATCAGAGCGCTAATATTGCTGTTCTCTGATATAAATACGTGATCATTTCGGTGGTAGCAGTCATTTTGGGTTTCAAATTCTCCCCTAAGGCTCATTGATAGGCACAAAGAAAAAACAGACCAGATTTGGGGCAAACATTACCTTTTATTTAAATGGGGAATTTAACCCCTTAAATGCTAGTATGCTGTTCCACTCATTACTTCGCAGTGCCTTGGAGGACTCACCGGCAATGAAGAACTTATCCCTTTGAGAGCCAGTGATGTATCCAACGCAATGAGAGGTATCTGGCATGCAAATGGTTAACCATTTTTTTTAGTGTCTAGAGAGTTATCCAATGCATTGCAACCTCTCTGGCACTCAAAAAGTTAAAAACTCTTTTACACCAGTGGGAATTAGTTGTTCCCATAGTACATTTGGTTTGCTCCAAAATTTCTCCTTTGTTTACATAACATATAGGCAATAGGATTATATTAACCCTTTGCAATGTGTTCTTTGTCCCTCTGGCACTCAAAGGGTTAAAACCGACACTCGTTTGATATAATAAACTACATTATGTTGCTTAATTATATGTTTTAACCCTTTGAGTGTTAGACGGGTACGCACCGCATTGCTTCGCAATGTGTTGCATACCCCTCTGACACTCAAAGGGTTAAGTTAAATCGAATCATGCATTTGGTTATTACACCAAATTCCATACAATATATGGAAGTTAATACTGACATTTAAGTGAACATTTCTAATAGTACAACTTGGGGTTAGTTTGGTCTCAAAGAGAAGTAATTATCATACTGTACAGGGCGTTAGTATAACATGCCGCACTGTGTCGCCAACACACAAAGGGTCATCATATATAGTAATCCGCTAGGATGTTTGTCAGAAGCCGTCATACGCAGTAGAAAGTGCGCGCGTTCGGGCTGTCTCTACTTCGCATAATTGCAACGTGTGAGTGAGGTGACGCAAGACTGCATCCCGTGGAGCAGTGAGGTAGCGACCGCTTAACCCCTTGAGTTCCATAGGGGTACGCAACGCATTGCAAAACAATGCTTTGCGTACCCCTCTGGCACTCAAAGGGTTACAGAAAACTGGTTCACTACATTCTACAACATACTGCCAGATTTTACTTCCCTAAAAAACAAAGTACATTTGTCTCAAAGTCTCAGTGATGTACCACCCCCCAAAAAATCCAGTTTTGTAGAGTTTAAAGTATTAATCAATACGCTCCAAACCCTATCTCTCAAACCGCTATGGTGTGAGAGATATAGGGATTCAAAATTCCCTCTCCCTCCCTCCCCTTCTGCTGACAGCAGGAGAATTGCGTCGTACGACTAGAGGAGGCTCTGCAGTAGAGCCGAAATCTCATTATTGCTAAAGAATTGATTAATTGGAAAGGTCTAAAAAGTGTGCCTGGTTTACAAGCACACTTTGTAGACCTTTTCAGTGAATTAATTCTGTTTAAGTAACGAGATTTCGGCTCTGCTGCAGAGCAACCTGCTGGTCCCCAGACCGGCATCTCCTGCTGCCAGCTGGACGCGGACATCAAGAGAAGGGAAGGGGGGAACTTTGAATCCCTATTTTGAGAGATAGCGTTTGGAGCAATTTGAATAATATTTTAAACTCTACATAACTGGAAAAAATTTTTTTTGGCACATTACTGTCCCTTTAAAGTGATAGTAATGTCTAAAAAAAACTTTTTTGCATTTAGAAGAGCTCAAAAAGCTGATCTAAATGCAAAAACCCGTATCTCTTAAACCGCTATGGTTTAAGAGATACGGGCGTTTGAAGTTTGATTTCTCCTACTGACAGCTGTAAAGCTGTCAGCAGGAGATTCGTGTCGGTCGACACTGTGGCGCTTGAGAAGTGCTGGGATCTCGTTACTTACACAGAATCCCTTTATTGGAATGGTCTAAAATGTGTGCCTGAACACTAGGCACACCTGAACACTAGGCACACATTTTAGACCATTGCATTGAAGGGATTCCGTGTAAGTAACGAGATCCCGGCACTTCTCAAGCGCCACAGTGTCGACCGACACGAATCTCCTGCTGACAGCTTTACAGCTGTTAGTAGGAGAAATCAAACTTCAAACGCCCGTATCTCTTAAACCATAGCGGTTTGAGAGATACGTTTTTTTGCATTTAGATCAGCTTTTTGAGCTCTTCTAAATGCAAAAAAAAGTTTTTTTTAGACATTACTATCACTTTAAAGTGGTACGGTCACTTTGTAACCATTTTTTTAATTTAACAACCGTTTGATAAGTTTAGCTTTATATATTTGTCAGGTGCTGATCTGGAAGGCAGTAGCCAACACTGCCGCATTGCTCCCCATCCCATCTGCCACTTCCTACCAGCCAGTACTAGCTCATGTCAATAAACTGAAAAGTAAATAAAACTAAATGTCTCAAACTATTTTCAGAAATAAAAAATGGCTAACAAAATATGTGAATTTTTAAAAGCTATTTCAAAATGACCTGTGTGTTTCAAGGTGACAGGTCCTCTTTAAGGTGACAGGTCCACTATAAAAAAAAACAGAATGCCTGAGCCGGTAGGTGATGTCTGTACTGCAGTGAGTGGGGTTTGAGGTCCAGGAGTCCTGTCAACAACTGACATCAGGGTCTCTTGAATGAAGGGACAACAGCAAAATTCATAGACTCATGAGTATTTTCTGGGCCGTAATAATTAAAGTGAAGTGTTATTAGGAGATATTAGTGGTCTGTGTGACATTTGCTTGTTCACTTCACATTTATTCTGACGTTCTTGGGTTGAAGCAGACTTGGCACTGATTCTTTCTCTTGTTCCAGCTTCTCATTGAATATTATTGGAAATGTCTGTGATCTTCTTTGCTTCGGTGGTCCGTGTACGAGATGGGCTCCCACTATCCGCTTCAACAGACCACGAACAAAACACGTCCGTGCAGGAGACCAAGAAGTACCTGAAAGTCCTCTCCAAGAAGCTAGAGCGTCTCCCGGACAGGTGCACGCTGCGGAGAGGCCCACACAATGTTCAGTAAGTCCTAGAGCATCTGCGCTCTACTGCGATGTGGTGTGATTTATTATGTAACTTGACTTCAGTGAGCAACTAATGAGTGACTGCAGGTAGAACAGGGGATCTAGCACCAGAGCAGCATTGTGTAATTTGCCTTCTGGCTGGCTGGTTAGTCAGCACATCCACAAAAGCTCAGGAATGAGTAATGGGTCCACACTTTTCTAAATACTGTTTTAATTTTTCAGAAATAGTTTTCATTGACAGACACACACACAATATAAATATTTACAGTCTATACCTATACACTCTTTCTTTCTTTCTCTCTCACACACACACACTCTCCCCTCAACTCTAACACTAGTACATACACAGACACACACACACACACACACACACAATATAAATATATACAATCTATACCTATACACTCTGTCTCTCTCACACACACTTCCCTCCCCAACTCTAACACTAGTACATACACAGACACACACACACAATATAAATATATACAATCTATACCTATACACTCTGTCTCTCTCACACACACTTCCCTCCCCAACTCTAACACTAGTACATACACAGACACACACTCCCCCCCAACTCTAACACTAGTACATATACAGACACACACTCCCCCAACTCTAACACTAGTACATACACAGACACACACTCCCCCCCAACTCTAACACTAGTACATATACACACACACACACTCCCCCCCAACTCTAACACTAGTACATACACTGACACACACTCCCTCCCAACTCTACCACTAGTACATACACACACACACACTCCCCCCCAATCTACCACTAGTACATACACAGACACCCCCCCAACTCTACCACTAGTACACACACTGACACACACTCCCCCCAACTCTAACACTAGTACATACACAGACACACACTCCCCCCCACTCTAACACTAGTACATACACAGACACACACTCCCCCCCAACTCTAACACTAGTACATACACAGACACACACTCCCCCAATTCTAACACTAGTACATACACAGACACAACACTCCCCCCCAACTCTACCACTAGTACATACACTGACACACACTCCCCCCCAACTCTAACACTAGTACATACACAGACACACACTCCCCCCCAACTCTAACACTAGTACATACACTGACACACACTCCCCCCCAACTCTAACACTAGTACATACACTGACACACACTCCCCCCCAACTCTAACACTAGTACATACACAGACACACACTCCCCCCAACTCTAACACTAGTACATACACACACACACTCCCCCCCAACTCTACCGCTAGTACATACACAGACACACACTCCCCCCCAACTCTAACACTAGTACATACACAGACACACACTCCCCCCCAACTCTAACACTAGTACATACACAGACACACACTCCCCCCCAACTCTAACACTAGTACATACACAGACACACACTCCCCCCAACTCTAACACTAGTACATACACTGACACACACTCCCCCCAACTCTAACACTAGTACATACACACACACACTCCCCCCAACTCTAACACTAGTACATACACACACACACACACTCCCCCCCAACTCTAACACTAGTACATACACAGACACACACTCCCCCCCAACTCTAACACTAGCACATACACACACACTCCCCCCCAACTCTACCACTAGTACATACAGACACACACTCCCCCCAACTCTAACACTAGTACATACACAGACACACACTCCCCCCAACTCTAACACTAGTACATACACAGACACACACTCCCCCCCAACTCTAACACTAGTACATATACACACACACACACACTCCCCCCCAACTCTAACACTAGTACATACACTGACACACACTCCCTCCCAACTCTACCACTAGTACATACACACACACACACTCCCCCCCAATCTACCACTAGTACATACACAGACACCCCCCCAACTCTACCACTAGTACACACACTGACACACACTCCCCCCAACTCTAACACTAGTACATACACAGACACACACTCCCCCCCACTCTAACACTAGTACATACACAGACACACACTCCCCCCCAACTCTAACACTAGTACATACACAGACACACACTCCCCCAATTCTAACACTAGTACATACACAGACACAACACTCCCCCCCAACTCTACCACTAGTACATACACAGACACACACTCCCCCCCAACTCTAACACTAGTACATACACTGACACACACTCCCCCCCAACTCTAACACTAGTACATACACTGACACACACTCCCCCCCAACTCTAACACTAGTACATACACAGACACACACTCCCCCCAACTCTAACACTAGTACATACACACACACACTCCCCCCCAACTCTACCGCTAGTACATACACAGACACACACTCCCCCCCAACTCTAACACTAGTACATACACAGACACACACTCCCCCCCCAACTCTAACACTAGTACATACACAGACACACACTCCCCCCCAACTCTAACACTAGTACATACACAGACACACACTCCCCCCAACTCTAACACTAGTACATACACTGACACACACTCCCCCCAACTCTAACACTAGTACATACACACACACACTCCCCCCAACTCTAACACTAGTACATACACACACACACACTCCCCCCCAACTCTAACACTAGTACATACACAGACACACACTCCCCCCCAACTCTAACACTAGCACATACACACACACTCCCCCCCAACTCTACCACTAGTACATACAGACACACACTCCCCCCAACTCTAACACTAGTACATACACAGACACACACTCCCCCCCAACTCTAACACTAGCACATACACACACACACTCCCCCCCAACTCTACCACTAGTACATACAGACACACACTCCCCCCAACTCTAACACTAGTACATACACAGACACACACTCCCCCCCAACTCTAACACTAGTACATACACACACACACTCCCCCCCAACTCTAACACTAGTACATATACAGACACACACTCCCCCAACTCTAACACTAGTACATACACACACACACACTCCCCCCAACTCTAACACTAGTGCATACACAGACACACACTCCCCCCAACTCTAACACTAGTACATACACAGACACACACTCCCCCCAACTCTAACACTAGTACATACACTGACACACACTCCCCCCTACTCTAACACTAGTACATACACTGACACACACTCCCCCCAACTCTAACACTAGTACATACACAGACACACTCCCCCCCAACTCTAACACTAGTACATATACAGACACACACTCCCCCAACTCTAACACTAGTACATACACAGACACACACTCCCCAACTCTAACACTAGTACATACACAGACACACACTCCCCCCAACTCTAACACTAGCACATACACACACACACTCCCCCCCCCCAACTCTAACACTAGCACATACACTGACACCCCCCCAACTCTAACACTAGTACATACACAGACACACACTCCCCCCAACTCTAACACTAGCACATACACGGACACACACTTCCCCCAACTCTAACACTAGCACATACACACACACACTCCCCCCCAACTCTAACACTAGTACATACACACACAATATAAAAATATACAATCTATACCTATACACACTTTCTTTCTTTCTCACACACACTCCCCCCCAACTCTAACACTAGTACATACACACACACACACTCCCCCCCAACTCTAACACTAGTACATACACAGACACACACTCCCCCCCAACTCTAACACTAGCACATACACAGACACACACTCCCCCCCAACTCTAACACTAGTACATACATACACACACACACACTCCCCCCCAACTCTAACACTAGCACATACACAGACACACACTCCCCCCCAACTCTAACACTAGTACATACACACACAGACACACTCCCCCCCAACTCTAACACTAGTACATACACACACACACACTCCCCCCCAACTCTAACACTAGTACATACACAGACACACACTCCCCCCCAACTCTAACACTAGTACATACACAGACACACTCCCCCCAACTCTAACACTAGTACATACACACACACACACTCCCCCCCAACTCTAACACTAGTACATATACAGACACACACTCCCCCCCAACTCTAACACTAGTACATACACAGACACAACACTTGCAGTACAAGTCTTTAACACAACTAAGCCTGAACACTACCCTCTAGCACGATCAGGACAAATGAAGACTCGTATATTCTGCTGAGTATCTCTTAAAGGCAGTTGAGTGTCATTATACACCACAAATAGCTACACGGAGGTAAAGATCAAGGGGATGGACAACACATTGCAACCTCAAAGGGTTAAACAAGGCACTCAAAAGGTTAATACGTGCCTGGAGCAAATGTCGCATCTCTCCGTTGACACAGTGCCCACATGATGACCTTTAAGCGGGCGGTATTCTGATGTTGCCCTTTTGATGGTCGCCATGTAGGCAACAATTCAATAGTAAGCCTCTGCAGAATTGCTCCGTTTCTTAGTGCATATGTCTCCGGGGGTGTAAGTATTACTATACTAAAGGTTTAATGGAATAACCTCCCAGCACATGTACCTAATACAGTAATTGAGCAATACGAGAGGCTAATGTAATTCGGGAATTGCGGGGTAAACGTGTCCATCTAGAAGATTATGTAAGAATTTTGCCGATTAGTTATAACAGTGATACGCAACCAGATTTACTTCAAGAACCCACATATGTGACTCAAGATTTCCCCAAAGGCCTAGTCATGGTTTAAAATTCTAAACAGGGGGTTAGAAAAAAAGCAGATTAACCCCTTGGATTCTAGAGAGGTCTTTACAATGCGTTAAAGACCTTTCTAACACCTAAATACTCAACCCTTTGAGTGCCAGAGGGGTACCAAACGCATTGCAAAGCAATGTGTTGTGTACCCCACTGGCACTCAGTGGGTTAAAGGCTCACTAGACTTGTGATTATAGGTCAGATGTGATTCATTAGAGGGACTTTATCTCCTCTGTAGCAGAGGTCTGAATGTGGCCCCCAGTCCCGTCTCTTGTCTACCACTGGGTTACAATCTAATTTCATTTTCTTACATTTTGTTTTTGTGGCCACTGTGGCATCTCGCCCCCCAGTCACCTTCATTGTTTGTAATGCTTGAAAGTGATGGGGTTAAGCCTTTTCTCAGACTCCCATATTCCTCTTCTAATCATTGATGTGGCACTAGATTACCAGGTGTGCTCCCTGACTAGCCGGCCAGTGACAGCAAAGGAGTATGACATTGTGCCAAGAACAGGACACACACACACACACACACTCCTTCGCTGATGAGCAGATGGTGAAGCGGGCACTGTGCCCATACACAACTCATAATATCCATTATTACAAATACATAAAACATGTGAAAAAGGATCAGAAATTCTCCGAAAGATCCTGCGTAAAGGGCTATTTGCACAAAAAAGTGAGGAGATCCTATAGTGGAGCCAACTGCACAATGCAGGAACAAATAAACAGGCCTCTGATTCGCATTGCTATAAATGGGGATTTTAACCTCTTGAGTCCTAGAGAGGTCTCCAGCACAGTGTGAATCAATGCACGGGAGAACTCGTGGGGGGAGATACATTGACCCTTTGAGTGACACAGGGTATGCTAAGCATTGTTCTGCAGTACGTTGCATACCACTCAAAAGGTTAAGGTGTGATAATGAGGGTTTTGGACACCTTGGGGGACTGTTGGACGGGGGTGTGTGGGGGAGAGACGTTTTGGCTGAGGGGACCCCATGGTGGGATATAGGAGAGATCAAACAAGCCACCGATTTGTTTGCTTTTATTTATTTATTTATGTTTATTTGTTTGTCTTTAGATTAACCCCTTAAGGACCAGCGCATGCAGGCGCGGCCGGCACTTGAGGACCACGGGGCTTTTTTTTTTCTTTTTTTTCAATTCTGGTTCAGGTCTTCTGGAGCGGCGTGCAGCCACGCCGGTAGCCTTGAACGCCATGACATACCAGGACCATCAGTGGTCCTTAAGTGCCGGACCGATGTAACGGTCCTGGTATGGCAATAGTCCTTAAAGGAGCAGTAAACTTTTTCCTATTGAGTAAAATAAGGGTACTCCCACTGCCAAGAGATTTTTATTTCCAGAGTTATTACAGTTTAAATACATGAAGACAACAGGAAGGGAGCGCTCAACAGATCCGCCTCACACAAATAACATCCAGCGTAATGTTTGAATAAAAATATCCTCAGTTTATTGAAACAAGTTAATAAGATAGCACACCAACAACAATGGAGTTCATGGAACGTGCATGGTTAAAGAGAATCACCTAACGCGTTTCGTGTAAAGTATACACTTAATCATAAGCTTATGATTAAGTGTATACTTTACACGAAACGCGTTAGGTGATTCTCTTTAACCATGCACGTTCCATGAACTCCATTGTTGTTGGTGTGCTATCTTATTAACTTGTTTCAATAAACTGAGGATATTTTTATTCAAACATTACGCTGGATGTTATTTGTGTGAGGCGGATCTGTTGAGCGCTCCCTTCCTGTTGTCTTCATGTATGTAGAAACCTTGCCGAGGTTGTAGGGGGCAGCACCGGATCCGCACGGCCTGTGTGGCCAGGTGAGTGTGATGATTATGTTCATATACAAACCTGATAGATAGTAGCAACCGGGATTGTTATATTTTTAGTGTTATTACAGTTTAAACCCATGTTTTTTTTACATTAGCAGTGCCCTCTAGTGGTCAAATTCTAATTAGATTTTTCTGTTAGATTCTAATGGAGAGAAAAGTCAGTGACATACAGTTCTCCACAGAATGTGATAGAAACTGCTGAGTCACTTCCTGTCAGTTAGAACTATCAGGAAGTAAACACAGTAAATTCACTTCCTGTCAGTTAGATCTATCAGGAAGTAAACACAGTAAATTCATTTCCTGTCAGTTAGAACTATCAGGAAGTAAACACAGTAAATTCACTTCCTGTCAGTTAGAACTATCAGGAAGTAAACACAGTAAATTCACTTCCTGTCAGTTAGAACTATCAGGAAGTAAACACAGTAAATTCACTTCCTGATTATTTAAACTGCTATAAATGTTGAATAAAACATCTGACAGCGATGGGAGGGACCTTGTTTTATTCAGCAGGAAATGCTCTATAAAATGTGTTTTCATAAAAAAAGTTTACTGCTCCTTTAAGGGGTTAATTACATGACATTTCCTTATCAGAAACGTCAAAGAGTCACAATAATCCAATGCACATCCAATTTACTAAGATAACTGAACCTTCCACTCTTTATGAATAATATGTACAAACACAATTTTGAATGTCTGTTGTGAGCTTGATTCCCGCACGTTGGTGGGGAATTCACGTATCTCAATACTCTTGACACAATTTTATTGACAAATTGTTTATTATTATTATTATTATTTAAACCCAATAAATAGTTTATTAACCCCTTAATGACCCTTGACGGTCCTGGTATGTCATGGGTAAAAGTGACTAAACGACCCATGACGTACCAGGACCGTCATGGATTTCAGGGCTCCCTACGTGGCTGCACGCCATTCAGGTAACGCTGAGTCAGATTGGCGAATTAAAAAAAAATGCTCTGTGGTCCTGTAGTGACTGCAACAAGCCTGCGCAGCCGGTCTTTAAGGGGTTAAAAAAAAAAAAAGTCGTTATACAGAGGAGATGAAGTCTCCAGTGGTCTAAACTCTCCAAGTCCTATGTTATTCTCTGGAGCCTATGCGCTAATATTTTGGTTGAGTAGAACAACAGGTTCACATTTAAAGGAGAACTACCACCCGACACAATCTTTACCTTCACTAAGTCCCCATCTGGCGACTAGCTGCTTAGAAGCGCTTTCAAACCATAAAGGTCTGAGAGATAAGACTTATATCATTCTTCATGTTTTTTTAATGCCTACAAAATAAAATAAAGTTAAAACGAACTATTACTATCCCTTTAACACAACTTCTGCAGTGAACAACATTAAACCTGAAGTATTTCTGCATATTGTACTGTACAGTTACTATTTATTTGTTGAATTTAAAAGAGAACTATCACCCCAAATAAAGTCCCCCCCTCAATAATTAGTCATATAATGATAAGCTTAGAAATAGTACTATTATACAGTGTTATTAAGAAATCCTACTTCATCTGAGACTGATGGGCAGACTTCTTCCTTTAGAGGCATCTGTGCGTCTGCGCCATCAGTCACTTCCTGTTACCTTAAGGTACAATGCAGCGCCTCCTAGAGGAAACCGGGACGGACAGCACAGGTGTGCAGATGTCTCTAAGTCAAGATGTCTGCGCTGATGCCTGCCCGTCAGTCTCAGATGAAGTAGGATTTCTTAATAACACTGTACTTATGCTGGATAATACTAGTATTTCTATGTATATTGCTATATGAATAATTATTGGGGGGGGGCTTTATTTATGGGGGTTCCGCTTTAACAGAGAGGAAAAAATAAAATAGAAATTGTGACATGTGCAAAAGTTTGGGGACTCTATCAGTTTATCCACTAGTGTTATTTTTTTCTAAGGTCACAGAACTCAGACTCATTAGTCCTTATTCTGAATTAGATGAGAACAGTTCCAGAGAGTAATACATTCTCTGAGTCTTCGAATCTCTCTGGTTTTTGTACTTACACTCAGCAACCATGGGCTCCTCTAAGCAACTGACAGAGGATTAGAAAACAAAGGTAACACACTCTTATAAAACAGGGAAGGCTATAAAAAGATACCTTGCAATTTCCACTGTCTGAATTGAAAATTAAAGGGATAGTATTGCTTAAAAATAATGGTTTGGGAGATATTAGCAAGTAAAGTTCCCTTTTCGTGGCTGTTTTAGCCAAGTCTGCCATCTAGTGGACAGATTTAGAATCTGGTCCACAGATCAGCGGGCAGCTCTTTAGTAGTGCCGAGATCACGATCTTTAAAAAGAACTACTTCATTGGAACTGTCTACAAAGTGTGCCTGGCTTGCAAGCACACTTTGTAGAAATTCTTTTTAAAGATCGTGATCTCGGCACTGCTGAAGAGCCGCAGCCGGTCTGGGGACCGGATTCCAAATCGGAAGGCTAGAGCAGTGATGTCATTCCAGGGAAAACTTTACTTGCTAATGTCTCCCAAACCATAATTTTTTATGTTTTTTAAGGGCTACAATATAAAGTAAAAATATTTTCAAGCAATACTATCCCTTTAAGGGGAACTGTTGAAGTCAAGACAAGATCTAGAATACCAAGAAAAATCTCACATATAACTGCTCGTGGACTGGTTAGGAATGCAAAAAAAATAATAATAACCCAACCCCCCCATCACTGCAAAGGATCTGCTGGCACAGAGTAGTGGTGCACCAGTCCACCATGCCGTGTTGCTTGTACAAACACGATCTGCATGGAAGAGTCATCAGGAGGAAGCCTTACCTGTCATCTCATCACAAAAGTCAACTCAGCACAGATAAGCCAGAGGCATTTTGGAACAAAGTGCTGTGATTTGTTGAAGTTAAAATGTAACTGTTTGGCTACAATCACCAGATTTTGGAGAAAAAAAGGAGAAGCATTTGAAGAAAAGAAAAACTAACCAACTGTTAAGCATGAGGGTGGATCTATTATGCTTCGGGGTTGTGTGGCAACCAGTGGCACCGGAGATATTGTGTAGGTGGAGGGAAGAATGGATTCTACTAAGTATCAAAAAAATCCTGGATGTTAATGTCCCACAGTCAATGAAGAATCTGAAGCTGAAAAGTGGTTGGATATTACAAGACAATGATCCTTAAAGGAGCAGTAAACTTTTATGTATGAAAACACATATTTTATAGAGCATTTCCTGCTGAATAAAACAGGGTCACTCCCATCGCTGTTGGATGTTTTATTCAAAAATTATAGCAGTTTAAATAATCAGGAAGTGAATTTACTGTGTTTACTTCCTGATAGTTCTAACTGACAGGAAGTGAATTTACTGTGTTTACTTCCTGATAGTTCTAACTGACAGGGAGTGAATTTACTGTGTGTTTACTTCCTGATAGTTCTAACTGACAGGAAGTGAATTTACTGTGTTTACTTCCTGATAGTTCTAACTGACAGGAAGTGAATTTACTATGTGTTTACTTCCTGATAGTTCTAACTGACAGGAAGTGAATTTACTGTGTTTACTTCCTGATTGTTCTAACTGACAGGAAGTGAATTTACTGTGTTTACTTCCTGATAGTTCTAACTGACAGGCAGTGAATTTACTGTGTTTACTTCCTGATAGTTCTAACTGACAGGAAGTGAATTTACTGTGTTTACTTCCTGATTGTTCTGACAGGAAGTGAATTTACTGTGTTTACTTCCTGGTAGTTTTAACTGACAGGCAGTGAATTTACTGTGTTTACTTCCTGATAGTTCTAACTGATAGGAAGTGAATTTACTGTGTTTACTTCCTGATAGTTCTAACTGACAGGAAGTGAATTTACTGTGTTTACTTCCTGATAGTTCTAACTGACAGGAAGTGACAGGCAGTTTCTATCACATTCTATGGAGAACTATATGTCACTGACTTTCCTCTTCAATAGAATCTAACATAAAATCTAATTAGAATTTGACCACTAGAGGGCACTGCTAATATAAAAAACATGGGTTTAAACTGTAATAACTCTGGAAATATAAATCTCTCGCAGTGGGAGTACCCTTATTTTACTCAGTAGGAAAATCCCTACAATATATATTTTTTCATAAAAAAAAGTTTACTGCTCCTTTAACATACCTCAAAATCAACAATGAACCTCTTCAAGAAACAAAAGCTTAAAGGGATGCTAATGCCTCAAACAATTCTACTTCATACTATTTGTACCACGTAGCGCTGTACTTTAGTACCATCAGTCTTGTAGTTCAGCAGCAATCGAATGAGAAAGGATCAAGATCCCGCCCCTTTCATCACTCTACCTCTCCAAGCCGGTCTGGATGGAGAGCAGCGAGGGACAATCTTCAGTTAGCTTAAGGTAAATCCCGCCCTTCTTCGTCTGGGGCGGGGGGGTGACAGAGTTTTCCTTAAACTTACTGCATGAAGATTGTCCCTCGCTGCGATCTGTCTGGTCCCAGGACCGGATTCCACAGCTGATAGGAGGAGGCTAAAAGGGGCGGAAGGGGTATCCTTTCTCATTCAATTACTGATGAACTACAAGGCTGATGGTATTGAAATACAGCGCTACGTGGGACAAATAGCATGAAGAAGGATTGGAGCTGCATTTTGTTTGAAGTTAGCAATGAAGATAGCAATGTCTCGGGATAAATGAAGTTTAGATCATTCCTTATGTTTAGTAATAACGCTCTCCACCATATTGGTCTATTTGATGTGTTATTATAAGGTTTCCCCTCCCTCCCCTTTTACCAACGTCACTCTTCTTTCCTCAGATCAGAAAGCCGGTCTGGACGTATTGAGTCGATGGAAAATCGTGTATCAGCGTAAGGAAAAACCCGCCCTCCTGTCAAGGGGGGCAGCATTTTCCTTATTCTATAGACGGAAGATTGTTCCTTGTTGTGATCTGTCCGGTGACTGTATTTCAGATCTGAGTGAAGGGGCGAAAGGGAGAAACTCTATAATATAGTTACACATCAGCTAGACCAATATGAACATTGGCAACTGTAGGGATTGCTATTACTAAATGTAAGGAACCTTCATTTATCCTGAGACATTACTAGCTCTTGAAAGGGATAGTAATGTTTCATAATAAAAGCAGCTCTAATTAATCATCATAGTATTTGGGCCATGGAGAGTGTTATTTCAGTTCTATCAGAGTTGTAGTTCAGGAGTAATTCAATGACAAAGTATCCCCCTCCCGCCCCTTTTACTGATGTAACACTGCTCAGCCAGATCAGAAGGGAGGTGCCCAGGTAGACTGCAGAGAGGGACAATCTTCAATTAAGATAAGGGAAAAACCTGTCAAGGGGGCAGGGCTTTTATTGTTCTCTTAGGAATAAGATTGTCCCCTTCTGTTATCTGTCTGGTCTATGGACCAGATTCCACATCTGAGGGGAGGTGGCTTACACTAGGTAAAAGAGGTGGGAGGGGAAACATTATCATTCAATTACTCTTGAATCACAACTCTGACAGTATTGAAAAAACACACTCTATGGCTCAAATACTATGACGATTAATTGGAGCTGCTGTTTTTGTGAAACATTACTATCCCTCGAAGGCTTTGGAATGGCTTTCTCACAGTCCCCCTGCTAGAATGTCATCGAACATCTGTGAGTAGGTCTCAGACTCTCAGTGCATCCAAGACAACCTAAGGCTATTTCTGCAAGAAAGAGCGGCAAAAAAAATTCCCAAAGCAAAAACAGGCTGTTAGCTGGCTACAAAAAATGTTTGGAGGCTGTGATTTTTGTCAAAGGGGTGTTATTTAGTACACACTGATAAGGTGCCAACACTTTTGCACATGCCATATTTTCTCTCTGTTAAAGGGATACTAATGTTTCATAATAAAAGCGGCTCTAATTAATCATCATAGTATTTGGACTTTGGAGAGTGTTATTTCAATACTGTCAGAGTTGTCGTTCAAGAGTAATTCAATGACAAAGTATCCCCCTCCCGCCCCTTTTACTGATGTAACACTGCTCAGCCAGATCAGAAGGGAGGTGCCCAGGTAGATTGCAGAGAGGGACAATCTTCAATTAAGATAAGGGAAAAACCTGTAAAACTTGTCAAGGGGGGCAGGGCTTTCATTGTTCTCATAGGAAGAAGATTGTCCCCTGCTGTTATCTGTCTGGTCTATGGACTGGATTCCACATCTGAGAAGAGATGGCTTACACTAGGTAAAAGGGGCGGGAGGGGAAACTTTGCTTGTGAATATCTCTCAAAGATAAGACTTATATCGTTCTTCATGTTTTTTTTTAATGCCTACAAAATAAAATAAAGATAAAACAAAGTATTACTATCCTTTTAAATTCAGCAAATACATAGTATCTGTGCATTAAAATGTACAGGAATATGTCAAGATTGTTCACTGCAGAGGTTGTGATAACTTTTTTTCACATTGAAAATCAACAAAATGTGTAATTTGGCCAGGGCTGCTCAAAATTTTGCATACAAATGTATATTCTGACTTTGTCCCTTTTCCTTCAAGAACAGTTTTTTGTACTTTTTTAATTAAATAGTTCTTTGAGTTGTAGACTTGCTTGTATTGCTTTTGAGCTAATTGAATTTTATTTTGTAAAAAAAAAAAAGCTAATATTGATTTCCTAATGAATACACGCTGAGCAGGAAATCATTTAATTTGCTTTATTTAACTTAATTTCTCATTTAATTAAAACCAACGGCTTTATTCATTCTGAGTGATATGAGGAAAAAATCTTAACAAATAAATGAATTTCCAGTGATATGCAATAAAACCATTTAAACATTCTAGATTCTTCTTTAGTGAACCAAATCAATTGGAGATATAAATTTTCTCTGTTTTCTTACTAAATTAAAACTGACAATAGATTTATCTGGAACAGCCCCTTTTGTGGATATTTGTAGCTGTACAAATGTCAGCCAGTCTGTTGTTGATGAGGTACCTTGTAGTCCAACATCAGCTGAAGTGCCATATCTTGCCCACTATTGCTATACCTCAAACAGTTTCAAAATAACAAATATATCACATTTGATTCAATCGTTTTTACTGTCCTAAAAATAAAAATGTAGGTTTAACACTTTGAGTGCCAGAGGGGAACCAAAGCATAGTGTGCCTCTGGCTTTCAGAAGGTTAGAGAGAACCTAACAGTAGGGTTGAACCTAACAGCAGTCTGGTGTATCTATATAATTACTGTGTGTAACGGAAGCACTTACCTAGGTAGGAGTCCATCATACAGCAGTCAGGTGTATCTATATAATTACTGTGTGTAACAGAATCGCTTACCTAGGTAGGAGTCCATCACACAGCAGTCAGGTGTATCTATATAATTACTGCGTGTAACAGAAGAACTTACCCAGGTAGGAGTCCATCACACAGCAGTAAGGTGTATCTGTATAATTACTGTGTGTAACGGAAGGACTTACCTAGGTAGGAGTCCATCACACACCAGTCAGGTGTATCTATATAATTACTGTGTGTAACAGAAGCACTTACCTAGGTAGGAGTCCATCATACAGCAGTCAGGCGTATCTATATAATTACTGTGTGTAACAGAAGCACTTACCTAGGTAGGAGTCCATCATACAGCAGTCAGGCGTATCTATATAATTACTGTGTGTAACAGAAGCACTTACCTGGGTAGGAGTCCATCATACAGCAGTAAGGTGTATCTATATAATTACTGTGTGTAACAGAAGGACTTACCTAGGTAGGAGTCCATCATACAGCAGTAAGGTGTATCTGTATAATTACTGTGTGTAAAGCTTACAGTCTAAATGGGTAATTGGAGACAGATAACAGGGTATGAGGATGTCAGGTGCTGAGATTACAAGTGCTGAGTTGAGATATATATAATGTGTGTGTGTAATTTTTTTGCACTGATAATAGAAACACTCCCACTGTAGGATATCTGTCTACATTAATTCATATCCTACTGGTCTTTAATTTTGAACCAACTTAGGAGCTAATAGGAATACTGCGTTGTACATTAATATAATGTTTTATTCTGTGGCACAAAATAATAAAAGTTTAAATCTCAAACATCATTTATTTTATAAAATTATTTTATTTTATAAATGAAACAAAAGTGGTTTAAATTATCATTTAAACAAACTGATCTTTTTAGGGTTACAGGTAAATAAAGGGAAAAATGTGCAGTCATTTTCCAACCAATCTTCTTGTACTGTGCAACTGAACTTTATGTACTGTGTAACTGAACTGCTTGCTTGTACTGTGCAACTGAACTGCTTGTACTGTACAACTGAACGGTTTGTACTGTACAACTGAACGGTTTGTACTGTACAACTGAACGGTTTGTACTGTACAGCTCAACGGTTTGTACTGTAGAGCTGAACGGTTTGTACTGTACAACTGAACTGCTTGTACTGTGCAACTGCAACTGAACTGCATGTACTGTGCAACTGAACTGCTTGCTTGTACTGTGCAACTGAACTGCTTGCTTGTACTGTGCAACTGAACTGCTTTCTTGTACTGTGCAACTGAACTGCTTGTACTGTGCAACTGAACTGCTTGTACTGTGTAACTGAACTGCTTGTACTGTGTAACTGAACTGCTTGTACTGTGCAACTGAACTGCTTGCTTGTACTGTGCAACTGAACTGCTTGCTTGTACTGTACAACTGATCTGCTTGTACTGGGCAACTGAACTGCTTGTACTGTGCAGCTGAACTGCTACTGTACAACCGAACGGCTTGCACTTTGCAACTGAACTGTTTGCTTGTACTGTACAACTGAACTGCTTGTACTGCGCAGCTGAACTGTTTGCTTGTACTGCGCAGCTGAACTGCTTGTACTGCGCAGCTGAACTGCTTGTACTGTGCAGCTGAACTGCTTGTTCTGTGCAACTGAACTGCTTTCTTGTACTTTACAACTGTCACGGTTCCCAGAGAAGTTCAAGAGTCAGTACGGTATAGTTAAATGCAATTTATTGACAACTGAAAGGTAAGCAAAATATATACAATATATACAACAGGAACAAGCAGATGGTTACAGGCCAGCAGGTACTGCTATCAGGAATAGTAGGCTGCCGAGCCTGACCAATCTGCTGGAGACTAGACCTAAGCCACTGGTAGTCTCTGCTGGAGCCAGGAGCAGGAACAGGAACACAGGATCTTGATCTGACGTATCGGGCCTGCAGTCAGTAAGGAGCAATGTCTGACTCACGCCTGCAGTCTGAATGGAGTGAACTCTGACTCACGCCTGCAGTCAGAAAGGGAAATAGATAGCTGACTCGCCTGCAGTCAGTATCAGAGCTGGTCTACCAGAGCCCCAGGTCTGCACTAGGTTGGGTGTCTGCTAGGTACAAGGAACAAATGTAAGAGTAGTCAGACAGAGCCACAAGTCAGCACCAGAGGGGGTAGTCAGACAAGCCAGGTCATACACAGTTCAGGTAGTCAGCCCGAGCCACAGATCTGCACCAGGCTGGGTGTCCACTATAGGGAAAATCAAAAGAACAGACAGAGCTACAGGTCAGCACCAGGTTGGATGGAAGACTAGCCAGGTCATACAACAGAGCCCAATGTAATAGAACTGCTATGAACAACAACGCAAGGACAACTGAGTCAGGGCTCAGTCTGCCTTTTAAACCCCTCCACAGGAAGTAGGTAGGAGGAGCAGCTCAGAGGGAGGAAGTAGGTAGGAGGAGATTACAGGAAGCAAACACATAAAACAGAGGCCTGAAGCATGCTTGAAGCCTCGCGCCTGTAGATGACTCTGAAACCAAGGTAAACTGTAACAGCAATTGAACTGCTTGCTTGTACTGTGCATCTGAACTGCTTGTACTGTGCATCTGAACTGCTTGTACTGTGCATCTGAACTGCTTGTACTGTGCAACTGAACTGTTTGTACTGTGCATCTGAACTGCTTGTACTGTGCATCTGAACTGCATGCTTGTACTGTACATCTGAACTGCTCGTACTGTGCAACTGAACTGTTTGTACTGTGCATCTGAACTGCATTCTTGTACTGTACAACTGAACGGCTTGTTTTATTTTCAAGGACATTGACTATTTTTTTTTGTGCATATTTGACAGTTTTGCAAATCCATAAAGAGCTGACTTCTCTTCAGCTGAGCATGTACTGAGGCTCAGTTAAAGGGCATACAATTGTCTAGGGTATTAAATATGTAAACCGTTATTATCATCTCACCACCTGCCTGTCCTCTTCACTGTACTCATCCTACTAATGACTGCGGAGCAGACTGACATACACTGTGGCTTTACTGTGCTATAATACGTGCCTCACCACTCACTCATTACAAAAGCATCTTCATCCAGGCAGGATTTACCATTAGGCAGAGTAAGCAATCCCCTCTGGGCTCTTAATTGTGAGAGGCAGTAGAGCTATGAAGGTCACACAAACCCATTGGCCCTTCACCAAACTCTAGCATGGTAGCTGGTTTATCTACTAATCTGACTACTTTCCAATATTATATATTGTTGTTATTTCCAGTTTATATACTAATTTGGCCTGTTTTCTTGCCATTTTATATATTGCTATAACATCCAGTTTATATACTAATTTGGCTGAATTATTTACCAATTTATATATTACTGTTTTTTGCATTTTATATACTAATTTGTCCAGTTTATTTACCATTTTATACATTGCTCTAATGTTCATTTTATTTATTATGTGGTTTTCCATTTTATATATTGGTGATAAACTGAATTTACTATGTTACAAACACAAACGATGCTGCACTCACTTTGAGTGTATCCGTCTTCAAAATCACAGTTTATATAAGAGACAAAAATAATCCACACATAAAAAAACCCCAAAAAACACGCAAGTCAAGAAAAAAAGATTGACAAATCCTAAAAATATAGAAATCAGTCTATTTAATCTTGAAATTCTCCAGAATCTTAGAGTCTAGAAGTGCAGGTTGTAACCAAGATGTCGGACAGGTTCTCAAAACCTACAAAACAAGAAAAACAACGCGATCCACTCTAAGTGTAGTATATTGGGCTCAGTTTTTTCAAGTCGAAGAAAGGCATAGGAAAATTACCTTTTCAGAGTACTCACATTTACCAGAGGCTAAGTCCGTCTCTAGACATATTCACTTTGACCAGATCTGGCATCTAGTCACGGTCGCTCTCCTCCGTCTCCCCTCTACTCTTTCTCTCGACCTCCAGACGAAAATCTCTCCCCTTCTTCCAAAGGAACTTCTCCCAAAGGTGATACTTTACCTTCCCCAATTAGGGTGACCACATTTCCGTTCTGCCATTCCAGGACATGTGGTCACCCTACCCAGTCCCTGTCCAAGTAAACACCGATGGGTATAGAGAGATGGGGCCAGGGATGGCGCCTTCCTACGGTGCAGTAAGTAACACTTTGCGGTTTGCCATAAATATTTGTTTGAGGATCGATCTCTGTTACCTTCAAATGGGTCGGAGTCGGAGATCCGAAAGATGTACAGTAATCAACAGCTGCGCTCGCTGCTCACTCACAGTCACTCAGATTCAGAGTTCAGACATCACATGGCATGCTGCTGCGTTGGTCTGCGTCGCCGTCAGCGTATCATCTCACGCACACACAGACTGCCAGCCAGGGCCAATGAGGAGAGGAACATTGTGCAAATCCTCTCTTCATTGGCTGGTGGTGTGGTGCGTGCAGCTTGCATGTTATTGTTCAGTTGTGACTGGTGAGTGACTAGTGGACCGGAATCCAGGACTCTATATTGTCCCGGAGGGGTATCATTCGGGACACGGGACACCAAGCATAATTAAGGCACAATCCCGGGCATTCCGGGACATGTGGTCACCCTATCCCCAATCCTTATATTACAGTATGGATAACAGTGAGTATTTAAAACCCTCTAGTGAACATGACTAGAGGTCAGATCTGGTCGAGGCGAATATGTTAGAGGCGGACATAGCCTCTGGTAAATGTGAGTACCCTGAAAAGGGGATTTCCTTATGCCTTTCTTTGACTTGAAATAACAGAGTCCAATATACTACACTTAGAGTGGATTGCTCTGTTTTTCCTTTTCTTGATTTTACCATGTTACCTATAAAGGGTCAGTATATTTATATACTAATTTGGTCAGTTTATAAATCAGATTTCTCTGTTGTCCAATATAGGTTACTGGTGGCTTTGGGTAGGCAATCGCCCCTTTAAGTAGTCAAGAACAATTCTAGAAGTGAATGCTGGGTGGAGCCTACCTTCAATGCTTGGCTGCAGTTAGCCACTTTTCTCCAGTAAGATTTGTTCCTTGATGAAGATAAAAGGCAAGAGAACAGTTCTGCTATAGTTTTAGCTTATTTTTTGTTTTCTGTTAGATATGGAATACCGCCATTAGGAGGATTACCATTACTGACATTCCCTAGTGGATAGCCCAGTTTCCAGGTGCTATGGTGGACCTCTTAGCCCTGGGGGGAAATCTTGTTTGGCAAGTTCTTTCCTTAGGAGTTGCCCACTGAGGCTTCTTCTTTACACATGGTAATCTGAAGACAGAAAACCTGCTGAAAAGGTGAGCAACCCTTTGAGTGCTGAGGTCCACTTGTCCCACATTTCCTCTCCACACAGAGGTCTGCTTTGGAGTTCCTACTACACACTCCTGCACTCATTGGGTTTGTCTGTAGGTCTGTTGGGGGTTTGGAGCAGGGTTTCTGTGGTAACTTAACCCTTTGTTTGCTGAATTGGCATCTTTGAGGGTGTTTTAGCACTTTTGCCTTCAGGGTACAGTGTTTATTTGCTTTTTCATTTGTTGTGTTTTTTTTTAGAACTTTTTTACTTCACTATAACATTTTCCAAATTTGAGTCGCTTTACCGCATGGACGCCATTTCTCCATTCACCTCTATGGGACTTTACAGTTTGTAACATATCTATGCAACCGATCAACATAGCGACTTCAGAGACGGCTTATTTTGTTTGTCTGCCCTTGGTTTATCATCCGGTCAATGTTCTGCTTGTTTTTGGGGCTCAGGGGGCTTTGGGCACTGTTGGGGTACTTTGTTAGGGAAAACTACAATGCCCATGAACGCTTGCTTCGCTCGCTCGTTTCTGATTGGCTCAGTTGCAGCAGCCATTTTCTGTCTTCCCTTCATGAGAATCCTACACAGGGCTTGGACTCTCCTTCTCTCCTCAGCAGATTAACCCTTTGCCTGCCAGATAAGTGCAAATCAGCAATTTCTGGGGTAAAATTCTAATCTTACACACTGTATTGGGTTGTTTCCTTACACTTGGGACGTTTTGACACTGTGAGGATGTCAACTCGGTTGGAACTTGGGGTTAGACCTAAGACCAAGGATACTGGGATGTCTGTGTCCCCCATTCGCACTGCTCCTCATGTCAGTCAGGGTTGCACAGAGAATACTCAAGTCATCTATGCCCATCATGAGCTGCTGCCCCTGCATCTCTCCCAGGGACCTCCAGCCATACACTAGAGCCAGTTTGGATGCAAGAGTTTAAGGCCACTGCTAGAGATCTAAGGTCTACCTTACAACTCCTTCCATCCCAATTGCAGGGGGTCTTCCAGTCTTGGCAGCCCCCCTACTCCTATCAGTTCTTCCCTACCAAAACCGCAGGGTGTCCCTGATGTATTTGACTCCTCTGAGGAGGAACTGTTGGTGGACTCTAATGAGGGGGAATATTCTGCGGTGGTTTCTTCCCAATTCTTTGGGGACCCCTTTGAAGCTGATTCTGATTCCTCCACCGAGGGCCTGCTCAGGGCAGTGTTAAACACCCTAAACATCCCCTTGGTTCCAGAGGCTCCCTTGGATCTTTCTGATGTGTTTCAGGAGCCTAAGAAGCAGTTTACCTATTTTCCACCTAACCCCACTCTTGACCGTCTTGTGTCTGATGAGTGAAAAGCTCCTGACAAGAAGCCTTATGTATCTAAGAAGTTTGCTAAGTTGTACCCCCTTTTCTGAAGCGGCACTAGCTCAGTGGGCTCATCCACCCAAGGTGGACGCTCCAGTATCTAGACTTTCTAAGTCCACTGCTTTGCCTGTGGCAGACGCATCTGTCCTCAAGGACTGGACTGATAGGAAGCTTGAGACATCCCCGAAACTGTATTTCCTACGACTGGTACTTTGTTGTGCCTGACGTTCGATGATTCTTAGGTGAACAGGGCCATTGCAGTTTGGACTGAACAGCTAACTGTGGCTGTCTGTCAAGGAGCTCCTACTGCTCCTTGCCAACATCTCTGAGGCTCAGCATTATGTTTCTGCTGCAATTTTTGATGCCATCCGCTTGGTGGCTAGAGTTTCTACCTTGTCTTTGGTCGCCAGACGGGCTCTTTGGCTCAAGATCTGCAGACACTACCTCTAAGAAAGCCTTGCTTTCATTACCCTTTCAGTGTACCTCTCTGTTTGGGCCGGAGCTTAAAGACCTGATTAGTGAGGCCACAGGGGGAAGAGTACCTTGCTGCCTTTGGTGCCTAGGAAGAAGCCTCCGGTGAAGCACAATTTACTTTTTCGTCCCTTTCGGGCTGAGATGCGCACCGTGAACCAGTCGGTTCCCCAGGCTCTGCGCTCCTCCTCCAAGCCCAAACAACAATGGAGGGCCAAGCAGTCCTCCACCAAGCCCAAGGCTTCCAAACCTCCTTCGGCATGACTCGCTGAACCCTGGTCCCCACGCGCCAGTGGGTGGTCATTTGCACTACTTCCTCAGTGTCTGTTAATCTTATACAGGGCATGGAGGAGAATATAGAGACTGTTTGGATAACTTTAGAATATGGGAATAAGATGGTCATTCGTATAGGTGTGATCTATAGACCCCAGGACAAGCAGAGGAGTTGGATCAACTGCTGGTCAAAGAAGTAACTAAGATGACAGTGAAAGGTGAGGTTATAATTATGGGGGACTTTAATCTTTCTGATGTGGACTGGAAAAAACAATCAACAGGTTCAGCCAGGAGTAGAGAGATCCTAAATTCTCTATGAGGATTAGCTCTTAGTTAATTAGTAGAAGAGACGACTAGGAAGGAAGCCACACTAGATTTATTATTTACTAATGGAGACTTGGTATCAGATGTAGCTGTAGGAGAGTGTTTGGGCTCCAGTGATCATCATTCTGTGTGGTTTAATATAAAAACAGAGGCTGAGTTGCACCACACAAAAACAAAGGTTCTAAACTTTAAAAAGGCTGACTTTTCAAAAATGGAAACATTTTTATGTCAGTCTTTAACAACTTGGAGATCTTTAGATGGAGTCCAGGAGAAATGGGATTATCTGAAATGTGGTTTACTAAATGCAACAGAGCATTGCATTAGACATGTCAGCAAGGGTAAAAGAAAAAGAAAACTACTGTGGTACTCCGCAGAAGTGGCAAATATAGTAAAGGAGAAAAAAATAAGCATTTATGAAATACTAGTTGAACAGCCCGTTACACGGGCCACAGTGCCACTGCCACCCGGTTGCGGGGCAATCATGCGCAGTAGAGACTGCCCGTGACGCGGCTGATACAGAGCTGGGTGCTCCTTTGGAGCGCCGAGCTCTGTATCTGCCGCAGCGCGGGCAGTCCCCACTGCGCATGACTGCAGCACGCGCAGCAGTGTGTACTGCGCATGTTGCGGCATTACACACAATTTAGCGAATTATTATATAGGATAAGCAGACGCAAAAGGAAGAAGATGGGTATCGGTACAAAACTAGGCTGAAGGAGGCCAAATGCATTATTAGATGTGCCAAAGCACAGACAGAGGAAAAAACTGCCCAGTCAATAAAAAAGAGGGATAAAACATTTTTAAATATATAAGTGAAAGGAAGAAAATGAAACATTGAATAGTTAGACTGAAAACAAAAAATGGAAACTATGTAGATGAGAATAAAGGGCTAGCTGACTGTCTCAATTAATATTTTTAGTTTTTACAGAAGAAAATGAAAGGAAGGGACCTCTGTTAGAAAAAATAAATGGCAAGACATGGTGAACATTCATGTTTACAGAGGAAGAAGTTCTACTTCAACTGTTAACAGATAAATCAATGAGACCAGATGGGATACACCCAAAGTTATTAAAAGAACTTAAGTGTGTTCTGGCAAAACCTTTAACAGAATTATTCAATCAGTCGCTATCGACAGGAGTAGTTCCAGAAGATTGGAAGAAAGCAAATGTAGTTCCGCTTCACAAAAAAGGTAGCAGGGAAGAGTCTGGTAACTACAGACCAGTAAGTCTTACATCAGTAGTGGGAAAATTAATGGAAACTATGCTAAAGGAAAGAATTGTTTAATATCTGAATTTCAATGGCTTGCAAGATACCAAACAGCATGGGTTTACAGCAGGGAGATTTTGTCAAACTAACCTCATAGATTGTTTTTGACTGGGTAACTAAAATAATAGACCAAGTGGGAGCAGTAGATATAGCTTATCTAGATTTCAGTAAAGCATTTTACATTGTCCCTCATAGAAGACTTATTAATAAATTGCAGTGTTTGGGTCTGGATGCAAAAATAGTGAAATGGATAAGACAATGGCTGAGTGACAGGAGAGACAGAAGGTGGTAGTCTATGGAGAATATTTGGACAAAAGGAGTGGTACTAATGGGGTAGCTCAGGGATCTGTACTGGGGCCCATTCTTTTTAATATTTTTATTAGTGATATTGCAAAAGGTCTTCAAGGAAAGGTATGCCTTTTTGCAGATGATACAAAGATCTGCAATAGGGTAGACATTCCAGGGGGAATAAGCCAAATGACAAATTATTTAGGTAAATTAGAAGAATGGACAAGAGTGTGGCAGCTGCAGGTTAATGTTAATAATAAAATGTAAAATAATGCACTTGGGACATAAAAATCCAAAGGGTACTGTGCTGTCAGAGACAACAGACGAAAGGGG
Source organism: Rhinophrynus dorsalis (assembly GCA_037306005.1). Taxonomy (NCBI): domain Eukaryota; kingdom Metazoa; phylum Chordata; class Amphibia; order Anura; family Rhinophrynidae; genus Rhinophrynus; species Rhinophrynus dorsalis. Next base: position 255,228,248 of record CM074725.1, read on the forward strand.
TTTGGGAGTAATTATTTCTAATGAATTAAAGGTAGGCAGGCAATGTAATAAAGCAGTGGGGAATGCATGCAGGGTGCTGGGTTAAATAGCTAGGGGCATTAGTAGTAGAAAAAGGGAAGTGGTCATGCCACTCTACAGATCTCTAGTTAGACCTCACCTACAGTATTGTGTACAGTACCGGAGACCCCATTTCCAGAAGGATATAGATAGTGTAGAGTATTGTGTACAGTACTGGAGACCCCATCTCCAGAAGGATATAGATACTCTAGAGAAAATTCAGAGAAGGGCTACTAAACTGGTGAGTGGTTTACAGGAAAAGAAATATCAGGATAGACTAAAGGATCTGAACATGTATAGCTTGGAGGAGAGAAGAGAGAGAGGGGATATGATAGACACATTCACATACATGAAGGGTTTTAACAAAGTGCAGGAGGGAAGTATATTTCAAAGGAAAAAAAATGTTAGGACAAGAGGTTAGGGACACAGGTTTAGATGTAATGTAAGAAAGTTTTACTTCACTGAGAGGGTAGTAGATAAGTGGTACAGACTACCGGCAGAAGTGGTAGGAGTTAATACAGTGACATAATTTAAGCATGCATGGGATAGGTATAAGGCTGTCCTGAAAATAAGACAAAACCAAGGACCAAATAAGGTTTAAGGTTCTTATAGTAGGAAAATGGGCGACTAGATGGGCCAAATGGTTCTTATCTGCCGTCAAATTCTATGTCTGGACAGACACTGTGGTGCATCCGTGGGTTCTGCAGGTTGTGTCAGAGGGGTACAGGATCTCTTTCGCCTCTCTTCCCCCTTTCAGGTTCTTTCCTTCTCACACTCCTCAGGGAGTGGGGAAGCGCCGTCTGTTCCACGGAGCCCTCCAGACCCTTTTGGACAAGGAGGTTCTGGAACCAGTTCCAGTACCGGAAATTGGTTTGGGTTTTTACTGCAACCTGTTTGTGGTTTCCAAGAAAGACGGCAGGTGTCGTCCAGTTTTGGACTTCAGTTCCTTTGTGGTCAAGACTCACTATCACCAGGAGTCCCTGCGGACGGTGATCGCGGCCATGTCTCCTGGAGAATTCCTTGTTTCTCTGGATCTTCAGGATGCATACCTGCATATTGCCATCCATCCGGTGAGCTGGCAGTACCTCAGGTTCGCCTGTGACCAAGGTCATTTTCAGTTTTCTGCTCTTCCCCTTGGTCTGACTACAGCTCCCCAGGTCTTGGGTCGCGTCCTGGAGGAGGAAGTGTCCATCCTCCACAGGGAAGGCATCAGAGTCACTCCATACATGGACGACTTGCTTCTGAAGGCCCCATCTCTGGAATTCGTTCATCAGCAGATCCAGGACTGCATTCACGCACTGACCCATCATGGCTGGATCCTCAACATGGACAAGATGAATCTTGTTTTCCTGGGTCTCCTCTTTGACTTCAAGCAGGGTATGGTGTTTCTCATGGACGAGGTGGCTCACCAGATCATCCACAAGGTGTCTGCTGTTCTGGCTCACGATCCAGTTCCAGCCAAGAAGCTGACCTCCCTGGTGGGGAAATTCATCTCCACCATAGAAGCGATTCTGTTTGCCATGGTTCACACCAGGGAACTTCAGAGGTTTGTGATCCAGGTCTGCAGGGGTCAGCAGGATCTATTGAAGATCTCTGTGTCTCTTCCCCCTCCACATGGAGCCCAGTCTGTCGTGGTGGCTCAACCTTTCCAATCTGCTAAAGGGTACTCCCTTCCTAATATCTTTCTGGTCTACTGTGATGAAGGACGCCAGCCTCTCCAGCTGGGGAGCGGTCCTGGGTCACAGCAGTTCCCAGGGTCGGTGGTCTCTTTATTTAAATTTAGGAATTGCAGCCATTTTTATACATAGTCCCCCCATTTTATGGGACCAGAAATAACTGGACAGTTGGCTGCTCAATTGTTTCTTGCCCGTGTATGTGTCATCACATAGTTATTTCTGATAGACAATAGACTTCACAGTAGTGTGCAGAGTCACTCAGCTGCTGCAAGAGCAAATAGGGCACTAGCCTGTATAAAAAGAGGTGTAGAAGCAAGGGATGCTAATATTATCCTTCCTCTGTATAAATCCTTGGTTAGGCCTCATCTAGAATATGGAGTACAATTTTGGGCGCCTGTTCTAAAAAAAGACATTACTGAACTGGAAAAGGTGCAGAGACGTGCAACAAAACTGATAAAGGGATTGGAGGATCTGAGTTATAAAGAGAGGTTAGCCAAACTGGGTTTCTTTACATTAGAGAAGAGACGTCTAATGGGCGATATGATTACCATTTACAGTTATATTCAAGGTCAATACAAAGAACTATCCAATGAATTATTTATGCAAAGAGCTGAGCTAAGAACAAGAGGTCATCCATTAAGACTTGAGGAAAGGCGCTTTCGACTAAAACACAGGCAGGGATTCTTTACAGTAAGGGCAGTAAGGCTATGGAATTCTTTGCCTCGGGATGTTGTGCTTGAAGATAATGTAACTGCATTCAAAAAAGCAATGGATGCCTATCTAGCACAGAACAATATTGACAGTTATGACAGATGGCTTCAAAGCAAACAGGATATTGAGCCGGGGAACTATTTGACACACACACACACACACCTACACTGGAAATTGCTCCAGAGGGCTTTTTTGTTGCCTTCCTCTGGATCAACAGGGGTGTTATTGGCATGGGCTGGACTTGATGGACGCATGTCTTTTTTCAGCCTTATCTACTATGTTAATATGTATGTTACTATGTATTTCAGGGACAAAGCTAACGAAAGGTCTACAGGTAATTCTAGGTGTAGAATTTACATTTGGAGTCTCATTGTTGTGTCTCAACATGAGGAGCAAAGAAGTGTCAGTACCAGTAAAACAGACCATCATGAAGCAGAAACATTGGAGTAAATTGATCAGAGACATAGCCAAACCAGTGTCAAAATAAAATGAGTTGGACATTAAAGGGATAATAACACCCTGAAACAAATGCAACTCCGATTGATCCTCCTATAAAGAGGATAATGTAACACTTTATTTCAATATGCTCTGTGTTGTAGTCCAAAAGAAAATCAATGCTAAAGGATTCCCCTCCGCTTTTATCCACGTCACGCTGCCTCTTTCAGCCAGTCGGATGGAGCGCAGCGAGGAACAATCTTCACTGAGCATAAGGAAAATCCTGACCTCCTTTGTCAAGAGGTGCAGGGTTCTCCTTATACTCTGTGTGTGTGATTATTTGGCAAGGCTGGACTGTCAGACAAAGGAAAGTGTATTTCTGTGGCTACCAGTGGAACCAGGCTGGGGGGTCGCACAGTGTATATGGGGGATCTGTGGCTACTGGGAATTAGAGCCCTGCCCCAGGTCAAACAGTGTATGTGGGGCTCTGTGACTACCAGTGCAAGCAAGCATGTGGGTCAGACAGTGTATGTGGCCCAAGAGACAACGGCGGTTAAGCACTAAGGTGTGATAAAGAGGTGATAAAGAGAAGGTGATTTCTCCAGTGATATCACTTCTCCAATTCCTGTGTTATTCTGTAGAACCTATGCACCAAGATTTCTCCAGTGGGGGAGATCATAGTTCATTGGCTCCATAGAATCACATAGGAACTGGAGAAGTGATATCACTGGAAATGCTATCTCCTGTTTATCACACCTTACTTTATCTCCCCCAACATCTTCAATCTGTACTGGATGTCATGTTGATGGAGATGGACTTCACAGTTGCCTTTAAGCACCAGAGGGGTATCCAACGCATTGTGAAGCAATATGTTGGACATCCCTTTTTGGCCTTGGTTGAAGCGGAGCTACCATATGTTAACAACTTTAGCTTCAATATCTCTGCATCTGCTGACTAGCTGCTTAGTAAAGCTAATCGGCAGAATTATTACCTTGTAAAGGAGAAATAGCCATTCTTCCCCAGCTGACAGGCAGGATGGATCACGAACATCTTGCCATAGTGACGTCCGTCGCCTGCTCTGTCAGTCCCTTCCGGAGCCGAACGGCTCCTACCAACGCCTCCTACAGCCGTCTGGGTCTGACAGAGCAGGATCACAGACGTCAGTATGGCAAGATGTCCGCGATCCGTTCTGCCTGTCAGCTGGGGAAGAATGGCTATTTCTCCTTTACAAGGTAATAATTCTGGCGATTAGCGCTACTAAGCAGCTAGTCGCCAGATGCGGAGTTATAGAAGCTAAAGTTGTTAACATGTGGTAGTTCTGCTATAAGTAGGGTAATGTATTCTACACACTTCAGTCTGAAGAAAACAAAAACCCCCCTGCAGCCTTCATGTCTGTCTCCATGGACATGATATCCAGGACCTTGAAGACGTTATCTCTTCAACAAAGGCACAAGGGCACTAGTCATTAGGGTCGTTAGGATTTAATGGCTATAGTGAGTTAGTAAGATAATAGGAGTTGTTGATTCTTCTTTAAAGGGATAGTAATGTTTCAAAATGAAAGCAGCTCAGATTAATCTTTATAGTATTTGGACCATGGAGAGTGTTATTTCAATACTGTCAGAGTTGTAGTACAAGAGTAATTGAATGATAAAGTATCCCCTTCCCGTCCCTTTTACCTAGTGTAAGACACCTCCCCTCAGATGTGGAATCTGGTCTCTTGACCGGACAGATCACAGCAAGGGACAATCTTCTTACTGTGATCATAAGGAAAACCCTGCCCCCTTGACAGGTTTTTCAGGTTTTTCCTTATGATCACTAAAGATTGTCCCTCTCTGTGATCCATCCGGACAGTCTTGATGCTCTGAGGTGAGCAGTGTTACATCAGTAAAAGGGACAGGAGGGGGACACTTTATCATTCAATTACTCTTGTACTACAACTCTGACAGAATTGAAATAACATTCTCCATGGCCCAAATACTATGTAGATTAATTGGAGCTGCTTTTATTGTGATCATAACTATCACTTTAATTTCAGACAGTCTTGCATTGCCCCGCATTACTGAAGCGCATTAGGACTGTGTTTGTACTGTTGGTAGAAATATCCGCTGATCTCTTCCGTCTCTTACAGTCTGATCAGCTCCCTGGGGGTGAGTTACATGATGCTGTGCTCGGAGGCTTACCCCAGCGTCCTGGCATTCTGCTTCCTGGACGAGTTACAGAAGGAGTTTATAATGACCTACGAGATGGCTCATATAAATACAGCTATCAGACCGTACTCCTTTATTGAGTTTGGTAAGTGGATGACCTCTTCTGTCTGTGTCTCGCTGTTATCTGGTCATTTTCAGGCAGCGCAAGAGAATGAAGAAAGGGTAACACATTGTAAAGCAGTTTGTTGCATACTCCCAAGGGGTAAAGATACTAGAAAAAAGCTTTAGCTGTTTTGGGGGCCCACTGACTCCCATAGTGTTAACCCCTTGATCACTTGAGTCAGTTGCTGGATCTCTACGCTTGTTTCCTGGACTGACTATTTAACTGTATTAAACTGTGCAGACAGCTTCTGGGTTCTAGTCGTCAGTCACAGAACAGCACAGAAAGAGGAGTTGCTTTAAAGGGATAGTAATACTTCGTTTTATCTTTATTTTATTTTGTAGGCATTAAGAAAACATGAAGAACGATATAAGTCTTATCTCTCAGACCTTTATGGTTTGAGAGATATTCACAAACAAAGTTTCCCCTCCCGCACCTTTTACCTAGTGTAATGCATCTCTTCTCAGATGTGGAATGCAGTCCATAGACCAGACAGATAACAGCAGGGGACAATCTTCTTCCTATGAGAACAATGAAAGCCCTGCCCCCCCTTGACAAGTTTTTCGGGTTTTTCCCTTATCTTAATTGAAGATTGTCCCTCTCTGCAGTCTACCTGGGTACCTCCCTTCTGATCTGGCTGAGCAGTGTTACATCAGTAAAAGGGGCGGGAGGGGGATACTTTGTCATTGAATTACTCTTGAACTACAACTCTGACAGAATTGAAATAACACTCCCCAAAGTCCAAATACTATGATGATTAATTAGAGCTGCTTTTATTATGAAACGTTACTATCCCTTTAAAACACTTGTTATGCCCCTAGATGCACTGCATCACCAGTTCAGTAGGTCACAGTAAGTGCCTTCCCCATATATCCAAGGCACAAACTAGGCATTCTGCGTGAGGAGCAGGGTACGGGGAAGGGTCTATGTCACCCCACCCCTTGTATGACTGAGGCTGCATGAATGAGCACTGAACAAGTTCCTTCATTTTATCTCAAACCTCCTCCTCACCTCCTGCCTTTGATTTCTACTCTGGCCCCATTACCACAAGCAGGGCCCTGTTGGGATGGGTAGAGGTTTGGAATACAAATTCAGGAGAATGCTCGGTGCTAACTCGCACTACGTCAGTGATACAAGAGGAGGAGTGACATGGAGTCTTCCTCCTACCTTGCTCCTAGTGCAGTGTGCCCAGGTGGTGTTGTGGTGTTTGCCTTGTTTCCAGTTGGCGCTGTCTGTGCACTGTGTCCAGCTGCCACGGTCTGCGCAGCGTGCCTAGCTGGTGATGCCTGCGCAGCGTGTCCAGCTGGTGATGCCTGTGCAGCGTGTCCAGCTGGTGATGCCTGAGCAGCGTGTCCAGCTGGTGATGCCTGTGCAGCGTGTCCAGCTGGTGATGCCTGCGCAGCGTGTCCAGCTGGTGATGCCTGCGCAGCGTGCCTAGCTGGTGATGCCTGCGCAGCGTGTCCAGCTGGTGATGCCTGCGCAGCGTGCCCAGCTGGTGATGCCTGCGCAGCGTGTCTAGCTGGTGATGCCTGCGCAGCGTGCCTAGCTGGTGATGCCTGCGCAGCGTGCCCAGCTGGTGATGCCTGCGCAGCGTGTCCAGCTGGTGATGCCTGCGCAGCGTGTCCAGCTGGTGATGCCTGCGCAGCGTGTCCAGCTGGTGATGCCTGTGCAGCGTGCCCAGCTGGTGCTGTGACTGTCTTGGGTAGGCATTTACTGTGACACTACATTTCAGGGTGTCTTGGGGCACAAATGGTTTAAAAAAAAAAAAAATCTCCCCTTAAGGCAGTGGTTCTCAATCCTTTTTTGTTCACGGCACCCCTAACACTTAATCTAGAACACTCACGGCACCCCTGACATATTTATTGTACTTTATCAAGGGCATAAGAAGGGTACAATCCTATATACTAATTCGCTAGTTTGTCACAAGCCGTCATGCGCAGTAAAGACGGCTTCGTGCGGTGCAGTCATGCGCAGTACAGGCTGCCTGCGCCGCGGCTGATATGCGCCCCACTCTGTATCAGCCGCGGCGTGGGCAGTCTCCACTGCGCATGACTGCACTGTGACCAACCGGCACTGTGGACTGTGTAACGGGCTCTTCAACTAGTACATAATTATACCATTATTATCAGGTCTTATAATCATAATAACAAAACTAAATATATTGTGCATAACAATTTCTATAAATCTTTATTTAAAAGTCCATTTTTCTTAGTCTTCATAGAAAACATGGGGCACCCTTAGTTGATGTCCATGGCACACCAAAGTGCCACGGCACCCTGGTTGAGAATCATTGCCTTAAAGGGAGAGTAATACTTTGTTTTATCTTTATTTTATTTTGTAGGCATTAAGAAAACATGAAGAACGATATAAGTCTTATCTCTCAGACCTTTATGGTTTGAGAGATATTCACAAGCAAAGTTTCCCCTCCCGCCCCTTTTACCTAGTGTAAACAATCTCTTCTCAGATGTGGAATGCAGTCCGTAGACCAGACAGATAACAGCAGGGGACAATCTTCTTCCTATGAGAACAATGAAAGCCCTACCCCCCTTGACAAGTTATTCACGTTTTTCCCTTATCTTAATTGAAGATTGTCCCTCTCTGCAGTCTACCTGGGCACTTTCCTTCTGATCTGGCCGAGCAGTGTTACATCAGTAAAAGGGGCTGGAGGGGGATACTTTATCATTGAATTACTCCTGAACTACAACTCTGACAGAATTGAAATAACACTCTCCAAAGTCCAAATACTATGATGATTAATTAGAGCTGCTTTTATTATGAAACATTACTATCCCTTTAAGGTGATACTTTCACTTTAAAGTATCTGTGAGCCAAATGGTATATAACCGCACAGTAAGTCTGAGTCACCAAGTCTGATTCACCCACTTTACATACTTGAGTGGGGCAGATTGCTTTGTAATGTGTGAAAGCTCTAGATAATTACCATCACAGTCTGTCCATCTGCTTAATAAGATCCTCCCCCTCCTCTGGAGGTGGATTTTGAAACATTTTGTATTTCAGATTTAAAAAAACAAAACAAAAACAAAAAACAGTTTCAATTGGCATCACGATTCACTTTGAGAGCAACCCATCCTACAAATATGACACAATAACACAATACATATGTATATAATATTTATCTCCTTTTCCCTCATGGTCTTTTTTGTTTTGTTTGTTTAACCTTTCAAAGCCCAGGTGTTGTGGTCTGCATTGCACACGCCTCTCCTCCTTTATGTGTTAAATACCATGTAAGGCCAGACTTACCATTGGTAAAACTAGCAAGACGGATGTAATAAGGGCAAGTTGAGCAATTCTGGAGCAAACCATAGAGGTGAATGCACAAGACTGGGCACTCCTGGCCAAATTACATGTTTTGTTTATTTTCGAAGTGAAAAGAAATGACACAACCACTGCAGCAACAGACTGAAACGTGACATAATTCTGCAAATTGTAATACACAGTTATTATTTATTTGCTGAATTTAACATATTGAAAAAACATAAATCGGAATATGTGGCATGTGCAAAAGTTTTGACACCCTATCAGTCATTACTTAGTAACACCCCTTCGACAGAAATCACAGTCTCCACACGTCTTGTAGCAAGTAACCTTCTTTCTATTCTTGTTTTCGGACTCTTTCTCCACTCAAACAGATTTTCAATAATATTCAAGTCTGGGGACTGCGAAGGCCATTCCAAAACCATAAGCTTTTGTTTCATGAAGTAGTTCGTGGTTGATTCTGAGACATGTTTGGATCATTCAGTTTATTTCACAAGCTATGAGGCTTTGGTTTCCAGGATTTGCTGATACTTACTAAAATCCATTCTGCCCCTTACCCACTAAATATTTCCTGTGCCACTGGCTGCCACACAATCCCAAAACATAATAGATTCACCCCCATGAGTAACAATTGGCGAAGTGTTCTTTTCTTCAAATGCTTCTCAGTTTAGTTCTCCAAACCTTTGGCGATTGTAGCAAAATAGTTCAATTTTAACTCCATCAGACCACAGCACTTGATTCTAGAAGAATCTCTAAGCCAGAAGCCTTCTGGAACCAAGTATTGTGGTCTGATGAAGTTAAAATTGAACTATTTTGCTACAATCACCAAAGGTATGGAGAAAAAAACCTGAGAAGCATTTGAAGAAAAGAACAGTTTGCTCTTTTGCATCATTTCAAGCACGAAGCGTTAGATATCTTTTATAGCTGTACTCTGCTTTGTAAGAGTCCGTTATCTCTAGTTCTGATCCTCAGTTAGCTGCTTACAGGAGCCCGTGGTTGGTGAGTGTAAACGTAACACCCTGAGTGGCTCAAGGAATTAGGGAATTTATTAAGTTCTGGAATTGTCATCATCTAAGTTGGATAAATGAATCAATTAATTTCTGATTAAAGGGATAGTAATACTTTATTATTATTATCCCTCATATTGTAGATATTTGCAAAATAAATTAATAGCCCCCAGGTTCATCTCTCAAACCTTTATGGTCTGAGAGATAACCGAAAGCAAAGTTCCCCCTCCCTCCCCCTTCCCTGAAGTCAGCGTTGTAGGGAGGGGGATCCTTTCGGACTGAATAGCTCTTGAACTACAAAACTATAAGTATTCAAAAATAGCGCTATGTATAAAAAACAAAAAAAAGAAGACTCTGGCCTCAAGTTTAAAGGGGAACTACCACCCCAACACAACGTCCTCTCTAAGTCCTTGTCTTCCTAGCGTTATTAGCAATCCATAGTTAGTTTTTGCCAAATAAGAGTTGTAAGAGCCCAATCTTTATACTAAATCTCTACCTGATGATGTCTTGCCCCTTGAATCCATTCTGCGCATGACCGCTATGGAGCCATTCAGCTCCACTGTACCTCACTCCATCTTGCCTATCACTCGTACGTCATTGTCCTCAGCACCAAGTGACCTGCCGACCTCCTGGCATTAAGCGTGGTTTGGTCATTTCAGCCTAGTGGAAACAGACTGGTGGTTTATATGTAGCGAACGCTTCACATGCACACGCTCCCACTAGGCTGCAATGAGCTGACTGTGCTTGATTCCAGGAGCGCGGCAGGTCACATGGTTCTGAGGACAATGAGATACGAGTAATGGGCAAGACGGAATGGCTCATGGCGTTCATGCGCAAAATGGATTCAAGGGGCAAGACGTCATCAGGTAGAGATTTAGTATAAATATTGGGCTCTTACAACGCTTTTTAGGAGAAAACTAACTATGGATCGCTAATAACGCTAGGAAGACAAAGACTTAGAGAGTACATTGTGTTGGGGTGGTAGTTCCTCTTTAATACAAGTATTACTATCTTTTTAAACAGTTCTCTTCCCTACCATGCTGTACGCCAGGGCTCAAAATTTCCACTCGCCGCTAGCCAATGGCAAGTAGAAATTCAGCCCTGGTGGGTATGTTTTGGCTTGCAGTGGCGAGTAACTTTTCAGGTCTGGCTAGTAGAAAAGGACTTAAACTTATAAGCCCTGCTGTACGCCATGGGTTAGGAAACCTGAGGCCTTCCAGCTATTGTGGATTACATCTGCCATCATCCCCTGCCAGCCAACGGCTGGCAGGGGATGACAGGAGTTTTAGTCCACAACAGCTGGAAGGCCTCAGATTGTCCGCTTCTGGTATAAACTGTAGTATCTATATACCTCAGAAACCAATTCTTATCGTCTAGTAGATTTATAGAATATTCCCAGGTTACAGTACTGTAACATACTAATATAGCTGATGAGGCTGAAAAAAGACGTTCGTCCATCAAGTCCAGCCCATGCTTCTCCGTGTTTATAACTTTGGAATTATAATCATTCAGATTTTTACCAGATTTCTCCAATATTACCCTCTGAATGTGAGGAAGTCTTTGCGTGCACTTTACCTCAAAGGCCCTCTGATTTCCTGCTTTTATTATGTCCCCTGCGTGCTACTGTTACAAGCAGAGCCCTGGTGTGAGGAGGAGGGGGATTGCTGTAAAAGTGCAGGAACATGCTCAGTGCTTATTCACTCTGCATCAGTGATACAAGGGGTGGAGAGACATGGATCCTTCCTATTTAGGGGTCCCAGCTGGTGTCCTGGATATCTGGAAAGATATTTAATGTGGAGCAATACTTTGCTGTTGTTTCAGGGAACCTTGGAACATAATGGGGGAAATTCACTAAGCGGTGATAAAGTGGAGATGACTTCTCCAGTGATATCATTTCTCCAATTTCTGTTATTCTATGAAGCTTATGCACTAAGATTTCTTCAGCTTTGGATATCTTAGTGAATAGCCTCTATAGAATAACATAGGAACTGGAGAAGTGATATCACTGGAGAAGTTATCTCTGCTTTATCACCTCTTTATCGTCGCTTAGTGGATAACCACCAATGAACGTTTCCTCCAGTCACAAGGCGATACTATGGGTCACATTCAGTTCGCTAAAGACCAGCTATTACTGAGCAAACCAGCTCCACCGTAGGAAGAAAATGAACATTTCCAATGCGTTGGAAACCTTTATAGCCCTTACTTTTTAACCCCTTAAGGACCATTGACGTACCCAGACCGTCACGCTGGTCCGGCACTTAAGGACCAGTGACAGTCCTGGTACGTCACGTACTTTTACTCGCAGGAGTGCGGTGAGTAATACCGGGACTGAAGTTGAACTGTCCAAGACCAGAGCGATCTCTTTCAGTCCCTCGTTCGGCGTGCCGGCACATGTGATCAGTCACGTGGGGCAGCACGTCGAACTTCCCTATCTGGTCTTTAACCCCTTAAGGACCGGAGATTATGGGACATTTCCGTCCCATAACGACCGCATAGGGGCACTTGGACGCTCCGGTACACGTGACCTGTCACGTGTATCGGCGCGTCACTATGGGGCTTGAAACAGATCGCTCCGATCTTGGAGCGGTCTATTTCATGCCGTATTTTTACTTACAGCGCTCCCGGTAGAGCGCTGTAAGTAAAAAGTACGTGACGTACCAGGACCGTCAAGGGTCTTTCGAGCAAATTTACCCTTGACGGTCCTGGTACGTCAAGGGTCCCTAAGGGGTTAAAGGACCACACACCCCGGGACCGCTGGTCCTTTAGGGGTTAATGAATAGAACCCATGAATTTGCTGCCCAGGTTAATAACATTAACCCTTTGAATGCCAGTGGGGGACGGAACGCATTGCAAAGCAATGCGTTCCGTACCCCTCTGGCACTCAGTGGGTTAAAGGGTTAGTAATGTCAATATATTAAAAAATGTCATATTGCAGCTATAAGAAAAATAATCTAAATGACCCCAGTCCCATCTGTCAAACCTTTATGGTGAGAGATATAGAAGAGTAAAGTTCCACACTCCCTCCGCTTTCCCTGATGCCAGCTGTAGAGCTGACAGCAGGAGATGTGAGTTAGCCAACTCGAGGAGGCTCTTCAGCAGAGCCAAAATAGCGCAAAGTAAAAAGAAATACTTCATTGAACAGTCTACAAAGTGTGCTTGGTTTGCAGGCACACTTGACAGACCGTTCCAATTAAGTATTTATTTTTAAATACTATCCTACCCAGGGTCCAGTCTCTTTTAGCTCATTAGTGCCTTTCACAGAGAGGAAATATCCTAAAGCATATCATACTGATAATACCAAAAGGCAGTCCAGCCATGAAGTGCCAGGCAATTCCGCTGTGAACAAAAGAAGCAGCCAACCCCAGACGCATGTTTTGGCCTTGTTGGGCCTCATCAGTGAGGTGCAGTTGATCTCTCTAGGCACTCTGAGCAAGGGGTCCACGTCTGGATTACCCTTTTACCCTTAGGGTGACTAGGCCCAAGGATACTTATCCTATAGAGCCTCATCGCTTTGAGGGCAGGCTCGTTCCTAGTTGAGCATCTCTGACTAGCTCTTTGCATATGCAAATTACCCTTGGGACTAGTCACCCTAAGGGTAACAGGTCCAGACATGGACCCCTTACTCACAGTGCCTAGAGAGATCAGCTGCACCTCACTGACGAGGCCCAACAAGGCCAAAACATGCGTCTGGGGTTGGCTGCTGCTTTTGTTCACAGCGGAATTGCCTGGCACTTCGTGGCTGGACTGCCTTTTGGTAGGATCACTATGATGTGCTTTAGGATATTTCCTCTCTGTGAAAGGCACTAGTGAGCTAAAAGAGACTGCACCCTGGGTAGGATACTTATCCTATAGAGACTGCACCCTGGGTAGGATACTTATCCTATAGAGACTGCACCCTGGGTAGGATACTTATCCTATAGAGACTGCACCCTGGGTAGGATACTTATCCTATAGAGACTGCACCCTGGGTAGGATACTTATCCTATAGAGCCTCATCACTTTGAGGGCAGCCGTGTTCCTAGTTGAGCGTCTCTGACTAGCTCTTTGCATAAGCAAATAGAGTATTATCCTGCATAAAAGGTGTAGATGCACAGGATACAAATATAATTGTACCTCTGTATAAATCCTTGGTGAAGCCTCATCTGGAATATGGAGTACAGTTTTGGGCACCAGGTCTTAAAGAGACATTACTGAACTGGAAAAATGCAGAGACGGACACAAAACTGATAAAGGGATTGGTGGATCTGAGTTATAAAGAGAGACTAGCCAAATTGGGTTTGTTTACATTACAGTAGTGATGTCTAAGGGGTGATATGATTACCCCTTAGACATCAGTTTCAAATCAAAGAGCTCCCTAAGTTGCCATTTACTCAAAGAGCTGAGCAAAAAAGTAAGAGGTCATCAATCAAGACTAGAGGAAATGCGCATTTGTCTAAAAGGCTTTTTGCAGTAAGGGCAGTATAGTTACAGTTTTTTTTCTGCGATGCTGTTCTTGCAGATACTGTAAGTGCTTTCAACAAGTAATCAATACTTTTCTGGCTCAGAACAATATTGAGAATTATGACAGTTGGTCTCACAGCAGACAGGACGTTGTACCAGGGAAATATACAACTGTCTTTTGGAGTCAGGAGGCAATGTTTTTACCAACCTGGGGCTTAACTGGAAATGGCTTCAATGGTGGGTGTTTTTTGCGTTCCTCTGGATCATAGGGGTGATTTGGCGTGGGCTGGACTTGATGGACGCATGTCTTTTCAGCCTCATCAACATTGTGTTAATTTGTTACTATAGTACTGTGTTACTATAGTACTGTGTTACTATAGTACTGTGTTAAATTATTACTGTGTTACTATAGTACTTTGTCACTGTGTTACTATAGTACTGTTACTGTGCCGCTATAGTAGTGTGTTAGTGTTATTGTATGACTGTGTTACTATAGTACTGTGTTACTCTAGTACTGTGTTATTGTCACTTTGTTACTGTGTTACTATAGTACTGTGTTACTGTGTTACTATAGTACTGTGTTACTGTGGTATTGTTACTGTGTTACTATAGTACTGTGTTACTATAGGACTGTGTTACTGTGTTATTGTTACCATGTTACTATAGTACTGTGTTACTATAGTAATGTGTTACTGTGTTACTATAGTACTGTGTTATTGTTACTGTGTTACTATAGTACTGTGTTATTGTTACTGTGTTACTATAGTGCTGTGTTACTCTAGTACTGTGTTATTGTCACTTTGTTACTGTGTTACTGTAGTGTTTTAGTGTTAATGTTACTTGTTACTGTGTTACTATAGTGTTGTGCTATTGTTACTGTTTTACTATAGTACTGTTACTATAGTACTGTTACTATAGTATTGTGTTAATGTGCTAATATAGTACTGTTACTGTAGTACTGTGTTACTGTGTTACTATAGTACTGTTACTATAGTATTGTGTTACTGTGCTACTATAGTACTGTGTTACTATGGTACTGTTACTATAATATTGTATTAATTTGCTACTATAGTACTGTGTTACTATAGTACTTTCTTACTATAGTAGTGTGTTACTATAGTAGTGTGTTAGTGTTAATGTTACTTGTTACTGTAGTACTGTGTTTTTGTTACCGTGTTACTATATTACTGTGTTACTATAGTACTTTGATATTATTACTGTGTTACTGTAGTACTGTTACTATAGTATTGTGTTAATGTGTTACTATAGTATTGTGTTACAGTGTTGCTATAGTACTGTGTTATTGTTACTGTGTTACTATAGTATTGTGTTACTATAGTACTGTGTTACTATAGTGTTGTGTTACTGTGTTACTATAGTTCTGTGTTATTGTTACTATAGTACTGTGTTATTGTTACTGTGTTACTATAGTATTGTGTTACTGTGTTACTATAGTATTGTGTTACTGTGTTACTATAGTACTGTGTTACTATAGTACTGTGTTACTATAGTACTGTGTTGCTATAGTATTGTGTTACTGTGTTATTATAATACTGTGTTACTATAATATTGTGTTACTATAGTACTGTGTTACTACTGTCTTACTATAGTACTGTGTTACTACTGTGTTACTATATTATTGTGTTACTACTGTGTTACTATAGTATTGTGTTACTATAGTATTGTGTTACTATAGTACTGTGTTACTAAAGTACTGTGTTACTGTGTTACTATATTACTGTGTTACTGTGTTATTGTTACTGTGTTACTATAGTACTGTGTTACTGTTTTACTATAGTGCTGTGTTACTGTGTTACTATAGTACTGTGTTACTGTGTTATTGTTACTGTGTTACTATAGTACTGTGTTACTGTGTTACTATAGTGCTGTGTTACTGTGTTACTATAGTACTGTGTTACTGTGTTACTATAGTACTGTGTTACTGTGTTACTATAGTACTGTGTTACTGTGTTATTGTTACTGTGTTACTATAGTACTGTGTTACTATAGTACTGTGTTACTGTGTTATTGTTACCGTGTTACTATAGTACTGTGTTACTATAGTAATGTGTTACTGTGTTACTATAGTACTGTGTTATTGTTACTGTGTTACTATAGTGCTGTGTTACTATAGTACTGTGTTACTATAGTACTGTGTTACTGTGTTATTGTTACTGTGTTACTATAGTACTGTGTTATTGTTATTGTGTTACTATAGTACTGCGTTACTATAGTATTGTGTTACTGTGTTGCCATAGTACTGATTTACTATAGTACTGCGTTATTGTTACTGTGTTACTATAGTACAGTGTTACTGTGTTATTATAATATTGTGTTACTAAAGTGCTGTGTTACTATAGTACTGTGTTACTGTGTTGCTATAGTATTGTGTTACTCTAGTCCTTTGTTATTGTTACTGTGTTATTATAGTAATATGTTATTGTTACTGTGTTACTATAGTGCTGTGTTACTGTGTTACTATAGTGCTGTGTTACTGTGTTATTGTTACTGTGTTACTATAGTACTGTGTTACTATAGTACTGTGTTACTATAGTGCTGTGTTATTGTTACTGTGTTACTATAGTACTGTGTTACTATAGTACTGTGTTACTGTGTTATTGTTACTGTGTTACTATAGTACTGTGTTACTATAGTACTGTGTTATTGTTACTGTGTTACTATAGTGCTGCATTATTGTTACTGTGTTACTATAGTATTGTGTTACTGTGTTACTACAGTATTGTGTTACTAAAGTGCTATGTTACTATAGTACTGTGTTACTGTGTTACTACAGTATTGTGTTACTAAAGTGCTATGTTACTATAGTACTGTGTTACTGTAGTACTGCGATATTGCTACTGTGTTACTATAGTACTGTGTTACTGTGTTATTATTACTTTGTTACTATAGTACTGTGTTACATAGAATGCACTTACAGAGTATGTAAAGTCAAAGTGTCATTATCCCTTTAATCAGAACCATTTGTGTGAAGGTGATAGTTTTTAGTGCTCTTTCTCAAGCTTTCCTAGATAAATAAGTCCAATCGTCACTGTGAATCCATGTTGGCAGTGATGTCGTACTAAGGAAAATGGGACGTATTCACCAGAAGTAGAGAGGCGCAATTCCATAGGACTGAAAATCCACAAATCTCTCATTGGTATGAATGGGGCTTTTAACATCGTCATTGCTAGCGAGGCGTTCATTGCATTGTGAAGCAATGCTTTTTTTTTTTTTTTAAACCTCTCTAGCATTCAAGGGGTTAAAAACCATTTTTCACTACTTAGTTTAACACTCCACGCGCCAGAGAGGTATCCAACGAATTGAAAGGAACTTACAGTGTTAAGGACCACATAGGGTTATGCAACACATCGATTCACAAAGCCTTGCACATCATTCTGTCCCTTAAAGGGATAGTAATACTTTGTTTTAACTTTATTTTATTTTGTAGGCATTAAAAAAACATGAAGAATGATATAAGTCTTATCTCTCAAACCTTTATGGTTTATGAGATATTCACAAGCAAAGTTTCCCCTCCCCGCCTCTTTTACCTAGTGTAAGCCATCTCTTCTCAGATGTGAGTCTGGTTGTATGACCAGACAGATAACAGCAGGGGACAATTTTCTTTGTATGAAAACAATGAAAGCCCTTCCCCCCTTGACAAGTTTTTCAGCTTTTTCCATTATCTTAATTGAAGATTGTCCCTCTCTGCAGTCTACCTGGGCACCTTCCTTCTGATCTGGTTGAACAGGGGGGGATACTTTGTTTGTGAATATCTCTTAAACCATAAAGGTTTGAGAGATAAGACTTATATCATTCTTCATGTTTTTTTAATGCCTACAAAATAAAATAAAGTTAAAATGAAGTATTACTATCCCTTTAAGGACCACGTCACGTGCTATGACCAACACACGATTTTTACCTTAACCCCTTAAGGACCCGTGACAGTCCCGCACGTCACTGGTTGTTGTTCAATAAGGACTCATGATGTGCCAGTTTTGTCATGGATTTCAGGGCTCCCAGCACGGTTGCACACCATACGGGGAGCCCTAAAACGGATTGGCAAAAAAAAAAGGTCCGTGGTCCTTAAGTGCCGGCTGCGTGGGGTCCTGGCACGTCACGTGCTTTCTACTTAAAGGGGAGCATTCACATAAAACAAAACAAGATTAGTACTGTTTTTTTTTTTTTTTTTTTTTTTACTCCGAGTGGAGATATGAAGCCTTCAAATCGGGCACTTCTGCATTCTGTGACACCCTGTATGCCGCCTGACAACGCAGGAATTCCCACCTCTCTCCCAGCTTCCCCAGGGAGAGCGCGTTCACGCCTCCATTCTGAGCTGTATTTCTACAGCAAGCTCCGTTTACCATGTTACTGAGTTTGCAGCAGCAGTAGCGCTGTAAACGGAGCTTGCTGTAAAGTTAGCCCACAGTAATACAGCTATGAAGGGAAGCGTGAACGTGCTCCCTGGGGAAGCTGGGAGGTAGGTGGGAAGTCCTGCGGCATCGTGCGGCACATACAGGGTGCCACAGAATGCAGAAGTGCCCGATTTGAAGGCCTCATATCTCCACTCGTAAGTTTAAAAAAAAAAAAAAAAAAAAAAGCACTAATCTTGTGAAAGTTCCCCTTTAAAGCGATCCTGCGAGAGTACTGTAAGTAAAACATGGGGTCTAAAATTGACCGCTCCAAGACTGGAGTGATCTCTCTCAGACCCCAACTCGACGCACTGATACACATAACAGTTCACGTGTACCGGAGCATTGCAAAGGATCAAAGCAGCCCTTAAGAGAAGCTAACTGGACCGCTGGTCCTTAAAGGGATAGTAATGTTTCATAATAAAAACAGCTCTAATTAATCATCATAGTATTTGGACTTTGTAAAGTGTTATTTCAATTCTGTCAGAGTTGTAGTTCAAGAGTAATTAAATGACAAAGTGTCCCCCTCCTGCACCTTTTACTGATGTAACACTGTTCAGCCAGATCAGAGAGAGGTGCCCAGGTAGACTGCAGAGAGGGACAATCTTCAATTAAGATAAGGGAAAAACCTGAAAAACTTGTCAAGGGGGACAGTGCTTTCATTGTTCTCATAGGAAGAAGATTGTCCCCTTCTGTTATCTGTCTGGTCTATGGACTGGATTCCACATCTGAGAAGAGATGGCTTACACTAGGTAAAAGGGACGGGAGGGGAAACTTTGCTTGTGAATATCTCTCAAACCATAAAGGTTTGAGAGATAAGACTTATCGTTCTTCATGTTTTTTTAATGCCTACAAAATAAAATAAAGATAAAACGGAGTATTACTATCCCTTTAAGAAGTTAAAGAGTAATCGCAGCAGTGAATATTTATTTTATTCCACTATGGTACAACTGTTTGCTGTATCATTGCTCCTTATTTCTTTTGTGTATATGTCCCAGTGTTTTTGTGTTGAGATTTACAAGCTGTATACCCACTGACATTCCTGGATAGATGGAGCAGTCTGTCCTGTTCATTACTGCTCTTCTTAAAGGTAACAAACTGCCATCTGAGTGCAGTATATAAATGCTGGATAAGAAGCAACTACACATTATGCAGGTGGTCCACAGATAAGTACTAAGTCAAGCAGACGCTAAATTACTTTTCGTGCTGCAGAAAGATGTGCCTGTAATAAAGTGCCCATGGATCAGAAAGCCCCAAGACAGGATTTAGCCGAGATAATTTAGGAAATGCAGTGCCAGGAAGGAATGACTTAATGTGATAATTAGGCCGTATTCTAAAGGCAACTCGTCTCGTCCCACAGATCATTTCATTCAGAAAACCAAGCAGAGATTTAATAGTCCGCGGTCCCTCACGACAAAGATGAACCTCGCTGACATGCAGACAGAAATCCGACTGAGACCCCCGCACCAGATTTCACTGCAGGAACTCGGCTTGGAGAACGGGCTCGGACACCGGAAACACCCAGAATATAAGGGGATAGGTAAGACAGGTCAGGGGGGTGTATGCAGGCGAGCTGAGTCCTAATGATTTATACTCTTTTATGCCTACTTCCTTCTCTGCCTCTCAACAGACCACTTAACCCTTTGAGTGCCAGAGGAGTACACAGCGCAGCAACTCATTGCTTTGCAATGCATCACGTGCCCATCTGGCAATCAGAGGGTTAACCTCTTCAAGATCCATAGGGATTCACAGTGCATATTCTCCCCTTTTTAGTCCTTAACGGGTTAAAGAAACACACCTCCCTAATAATAGCCCACAAATTACCTTCATCTTGGTACAAAATCCTAAAGGCCACAAAGAGTAAATTATGTGGGGATTGGTTCCCCAAAATTAATCTTTTTAAAGGGGAACTTTCACCTCCGCATTATCATTGTTGTATCCCTTCATTTGTGTCCCCTCTGTACATTGCGGTGTTTCTTTTTGCCTAAAAATCTGTTTAAATGAAGCAAAATGATACTTGAATTTTGTACCTGATGACGTTAGCAGCCGCACAGCCGCGCACCGTACGGTGCAGAAGACACTCCCACAGCCTCAGCTCCTTTCACTTGCCCCAGCATCCTCCGATGACGGAGGCGTTCTGTTAGTAAGCTGGAGAGAGATCTCATTGGCAGAGATCGATATCTAACCAATGAGATCTCTCTCCAGCTTACTAACAGAACGCCTCCATCATCGGAGGATGCTGGGGCAAGTGAAAGGAGCTGAGGCTGTGGGAGTGTCTTCTGCACCGTACGGTGCGCGGCTGTGCGGCTGCTAACGTCATAACGTACAAAATTCAAGTATCTTTTTGCTTCATTTAAACAGATTTTTAGGCAAAAAGAAACACCGCAATGGACAGAGGGGACACAAATGAAGGGATACAACAATGATAATGCGGAGGTGAAAGTTCCCCTTTAATTATTCCTGGAGACAGGATTAGTTTTCCTGGACTCGTTAACACCAAACTCCTCCCAGTAAAAGGTTCCTTAGAAGCATTCAGTGGGAGGAGTTTGAAGTCCAAGAGTCCTGCAAAACAGAATCATGTCTGTCTCCACGGACACAATGTCCAGTACTAATCTAAGATCAAGTCTGGAGAACCAGTCCACGTAGAATTTACATATAGTGGTCATTAGGATTTCTGCCCATATTGAGGTTTGGGGGGTTATAATTAGGAGGTGCTAGGGAGCCATTAATGATTCCATCTCATCACTTCCTTGTCCCTGTGACTCTACTGTTGTACTACAATTCCCATCAGCCTCAGTCGGTGAAGCCATATGTAGGAGACTTCTTTATCATTCAAGGGGTTAATAGATAGTTGCATCAGTGGGAATTGTATTTGTCCTCCTTTGTGCATTTGGTTTGCCCCACAGTTGCTCCTCTTTAATTTCCTGAACACGGTCCCAAATGCCAACAGGTGAGTGTAAGTACGGGCAAGACACCAGGTGACCCCAAAGAATGTGAACCAGAGAGTGAGCAGGAACCACCCCCAGAGGTGTGAGTGGAGGGCGATGTGTCCCCCAAGGTGTGAGTGTAGGGAGATGTGCCCCGTGAGGTGTGAGTGGAGGGGGATGTACCCCGTGAGGTGTGAGTGGAGGGCGATGTGCCCCATGAGGTGTGAGTGGAGAGCGATGTACCCCGTGAGGTGTGAGTGGAGGGCGATGTACCCTGTGAGGTGTGAATGTAGGGCGATGTACCCCGAGAGGTGTGAGTGTAGGGTGATGTACCCTGAGAGGTGTGAGTGTAGGGCGATGTACCCCGAGAGATGTGAGTGTACAGCGATGTACCCCGAGAGGTGTGAGTGTAGGGAGATGTGTCCTGAGAGGTGTGAGTGTAGTTTGATGTGTCCTGAGAGGTGTGAGTGCAGAGCGATGTGTCCTGAGAGGTGTGAGTGTAGTGTGATGTGTCCTGAGAGGTGTGAGTGTAGAGCGATGTGTCCTGAGAGGTGTGAGTGTAGTGTGATGTGTCCTGAGAGGTGTGAATGTAGAGCGATGTGTCCTGAGAGGTGTGAGTGTAGAGCGATGTGTCCTGAGAGGTGTGAGTGTAGTGTGATGTGTCCTGAGAGGTGTGAGTGTAGGGAAATGTGTCCTGAGAGGTGTGAGTGTACGGCGATGTACCCCGAGAGGTGTGAGTGTAGTGAGATGTGTCCTGAGAGGTGTGAGTGTAGAGCGATGTACCCAGAGAGGTGTGAGTGTAGGGAGATGTGTCCTGAGAGGTGTGAGTGTAGTGCGATGTGTCTTGAGAGGTGTGAGTGTAGTGTGATGTGTCCTGAGAGGTGTGAGTGTAGAGCGATGTGTCCTGAGAGATGTGAGTGCGATGTGTCCTGAGAGGTGTGAGTGCGATGTGTCCTGAGAGGTGTGAGTGTAGAGAGATGTGTCCTGAGAGGTGTGAGTGTAGAGAGATGTGTCCTGAGAGGTGTGAGTAGAGGGCGATGTGTCCTGAGAGGTGTGAGTAGAGGGCGATGTGTCCTGAGACGTGTGAGTGGAGGGCGATGTTCCCCGAGAGGTGTGAGTGGAGGGAGATGTGTCCTGAGAGGTGTGAGTGTAGAGCGATGTGTCCTGAGAGGTGTGAGTGTAGGTTGATGTGTCCTGAGAGGTGTGAGTGTAGTGCGATGTGTCTTGAGAGGCGTGAGTGTAGGGCGATGTACCCCGAGAGGTGTGAGTGTAGGTTGATGTACCCCGAGAGGTGTGAGTGTAGTGTGATGTGTCTTGAGAGGCGTGAGTGTAGGGCGATGTACCCCGAGAGGTGTGAGTGTAGGGCGATCTACCTCGAGAGGTGTGAGCAGAGGACAATGTCCCCCGGGAGGTGTGAGTGTAGGGCGATGTGCCCCGAGAGGTGTGAGTGGAGGGCGATGTGTCCTGAGAGGTGTGAGTGCGATGTGTCCTGAGAGGTGTGAGTGTAGAGAGATGTGTCCTGAGAGGTGTGAGTGTAGAGAGATGTGTCCTGAGAGGTGTGAGTAGAGGGCGATGTGTCCTGAGAGGTGTGAGTAGAGGGCGATGTGTCCTGAGACGTGTGAGTGGAGGGCGATGTTCCCCGAGAGGTGTGAGTGGAGGGAGATGTGTCCTGAGAGGTGTGAGTGTAGAGCGATGTGTCCTGAGAGGTGTGAGTGTAGGTTGATGTGTCCTGAGAGGTGTGAGTGTAGTGCGATGTGTCTTGAGAGGCGTGAGTGTAGGGCGATGTACCCCGAGAGGTGTGAGTGTAGGTTGATGTACCCCGAGAGGTGTGAGTGTAGTGTGATGTGTCTTGAGAGGCGTGAGTGTAGGGCGATGTACCCCGAGAGGTGTGAGTGTAGGGCGATCTACCTCGAGAGGTGTGAGCAGAGGACAATGTCCCCCGGGAGGTGTGAGTGTAGGGCGATGTACCCCGAGAGGTAGGAGTAGAGGGCAATGTGTCCTGAGAGGTGTGAGTGTAGGGCGATCTACCTCGAGAGGTGTGAGCAGAGGACAATGTCCCCCGGGAGGTGTGAGTGTAGGGCGATGTACCCCGAGAGGTGTGAGTGGAGGGCGATGTGTCCTGAGAGGTGTGAGTGGAGGGCGATGTACCCCGAGAGGTGTGACTGTAGGGCGATGTACCCCGAGAGGTGTGAGTGTAGGGCGATGTACCCCGAGAGGTGTGAGCAGAGGACAATGTCCCCCGGGAGGTGTGAGTGGAGGGCGATGTCCCCCGGGAGGTGTGAGTGGAGGGCGATGTGCCCCGAGAGGTGTGAGCAGAGGACAATGTCCCCCGGGAGGTGTGAGTGGAGGGCGATGTGCCCCGAGAGGTGTGAGCAGAGGACAATGTCCCCCGGGAGGTGTGAGTGGAGGGCGATGTGCCCCGAGAGGTAGGAGTAGAGGGCAATGTGTCCTGAGAGGTGTGAGTGGAGGGCGATGTGCCCCGAGAGGTGTGAGTGGAGGGCGATGTGCCCCGAGAGGTGTGAGTGGAGGGCGATGTGCCCCGGGAGGTGTGAGTGGAGGGCGATGTGCCCCGAGAGGTAGGAGTAGAGGGCAATGTGTCCTGAGAGGTGTGAGTGGAGTGCAAACTGCCCATCCTGCAGGGAGAGGGTGGAGAGCAGACCGGCGTAGGGGCAGGATGGAGATCTAATTGCCCCCAGGTAAAAGGAAGGAGCGATAACGAGAGATCACTGCCCGTCCTTGGGGTTAGAATGGAGAGATCACTGCCCGTCCTTGGGGTTAGAATGGAGAGATCACTGCCCGTCCTTGGGGTTAGAATGGAGAGATCACTGCCCGTCCTTGGGGTTAGAATGGAGAGATCACTGCCCGTCCTTGGGGTTAGAATGGAGAGATCACTGCCCGTCCTTGGGGTTAGAATGGAGAGATCACTGCCCGTCCTTGGGGTTAGAATGGAGAGATCACTGCCCGTCCTTGGGGTTAGAATGGAGAGATCACTGCCCGTCCTTGGGGTTAGAATGGAGAGATCACTGCCCGTCCTCGGGGTTAGAATGGAGAAATCACTGCCCGTCCTTGGGGTTAGAATGGAGAGATCACTGCCCGTCCTTGGGGTTAGAATGGAGAGATCACTGCCCGTCCTCGGGGTTAGAATGGAGAGATCACTGCCCGTCCTCGGGGTTAGAATGGAGAGATCACTGCCCGTCCTTGGGGTTAGAATGGAGAGATCACTGCCCGTCCTTGGGGTTAGAATGGAGAGATCACTGCCCGTCCTTGGGGTTAGAATGGAGAGATCACTGCCCGTCCTCGGGGTTAGAATGGAGAGATCACTGCCCGTCCTTGGGGTTAGAATGGAGAGATCACTGCCCGTCCTTGGGGTTAGAATGGAGAGATCACTGCCCGTCCTTGGGGTTAGAATGGAGAGATCACTGCCCGTCCTTGGGGTTAGAATGGAGAGATCACTGCCCGTCCTCGGGGTTAGAATGGAGAGATCACTGCCCGTCCTTGGGGTTAGAATGGAGAGATCACTGCCCGTCCTCGGGGTTAGAATGGAGAGATCACTGCCCGTCCTTGGGGTTAGAATGGAGAGATCACTGCCCGTCCTCGGGGTTAGAATGGAGAGATCACTGCCCGTCCTCGGGGTTAGAATGGAGAGATCACTGCCCGTCCTTGGGGTTAGAATGGAGAGATCACTGCCCGTCCTTGGGGTTAGAATGGAGAGATCACTGCCCGTCCTTGGGGTTAGAATGGAGAGATCACTGCCCGTCCTTGGGGTTAGAATGGAGAGATCACTGCCCGTCCTTGGGGTTAGAATGGAGAGATCACTGCCCGTCCTTGGGGTTAGAATGGAGAGATCACTGCCCGTCCTTGGGGTTAGAATGGAGAGATCACTGCCCGTCCTTGGGGTTAGAATGGAGAGATCACTGCCCGTCCTCGGGGTTAGAATGGAGAGATCACTGCCCGTCCTTGGGGTTAGAATGGAGAGATCACTGCCCGTCCTCGGGGTTAGAATGGAGAGATCACTGCCCGTCCTTGGGGTTAGAATGGAGAGATCACTGCCCGTCCTCGGGGTTAGAATGGAGAGATCACTGCCCGTCCTTGGGGTTAGAATGGAGAGATCACTGCCCGTCCTCGGGGTTAGAATGGAGAGATCACTGCCCGTCCTTGGGGTTAGAATGGAGAGATCACTGCCCGTCCTTGGGGTTAGAATGGAGAGATCACTGCCCGTCCTTGGGGTTAGAATGGAGAGATCACTGCCCGTCCTCGGGGTTAGAATGGAGAGATCACTGCCCGTCCTTGGGGTTAGAATGGAGAGATCACTGCCCGTCCTTGGGGTTAGAATGGAGAGATCACTGCCCGTCCTCGGGGTTAGAATGGAGAAATCACTGCCCGTCCTTGGGGTTAGAATGGAGAGATCACTGCCCGTCCTTGGGGTTAGAATGGAGAGATCACTGCCCGTCCTCGGGGTTAGAATGGAGAGATCACTGCCCGTCCTTGGGGTTAGAATGGAGAGATCACTGCCCGTCCTTGGGGTTAGAATGGAGAGATCACTGCCCGTCCTCGGGGTTAGAATGGAGAGATCACTGCCCGTCCTCGGGGTTAGAATGGAGAGATCACTGCCCGTCCTTGGGGTTAGAATGGAGAGATCACTGCCCGTCCTCGGGGTTAGAATGGAGAGATCACTGCCCGTCCTCGGGGTTAGAATGGAGAGATCACTGCCCGTCCTTGGGGTTAGAATGGAGAGATCACTGCCCGTCCTCGGGGTTAGAATGGAGAGATCACTGCCCGTCCTTGGGGTTAGAATGGAGAGATCACTGCCCGTCCTCGGGGTTAGAATGGAGAGATCACTGCCCGTCCTTGGGGTTAGAATGGAGAGATCACTGCCCGTCCTCGGGGTTAGAATGGAGAGATCACTGCCCGTCCTTGGGGTTAGAATGGAGAGATCACTGCCCGTCCTTGGGGTTAGAATGGAGAGATCACTGCCCGTCCTCGGGGTTAGAATGGAGAGATCACTGCCCGTCCTTGGGGTTAGAATGGAGAGATCACTGCCCGTCCTCGGGGTTAGAATGGAGAGATCACTGCCCGTCCTTGGGGTTAGAATGGAGAGATCACTGCCCGTCCTTGGGGTTAGAATGGAGAGATCACTGCCTGTCCTTGGGGTTAGAATGGAGAGGTCACTGCCCGTCCTTGGGGTTAGAATGGAGAGATCACTGCCCGTCCTCGGGGTTAGAATGGAGAGATCACTGCCCGTCCTTGGGGTTAGAATGGAGAGATCACTGCCCGTCCTTGGGGTTAGAATGGAGAGATCACTGCCCGTCCTTGGGGTTAGAATGGAGAGATCACTGCCCGTCCTCGGGGTTAGAATGGAGAGATCACTGCCCGTCCTTGGGGTTAGAATGGAGAGATCACTGCCCGTCCTCGGGGTTAGAATGGAGAGATCACTGCCCGTCCTTGGGGTTAGAATGGAGAGATCACTGCCCGTCCTTGGGGTTAGAATGGAGAGATCACTGCCCGTCCTTGGGGTTAGAATGGAGAGATCACTGCCCGTCCTCGGGGTTAGAATGGAGAGATCACTGCCCGTCCTCGGGGTTAGAATGGAGAGATCACTGCCCGTCCTTGGGGTTAGAATGGAGAGATCACTGCCCGTCCTCGGGGTTAGAATGGAGAGATCACTGCCCGTCCTCGGGGTTAGAATGGAGAGATCACTGCCCGTCCTTGGGGTTAGAATGGAGAGATCACTGCCCGTCCTCGGGGTTAGAATGGAGAGATCACTGCCCGTCCTCGGGGTTAGAATGGAGAAAGGGGCTGATCAAGCTGCTCCCAGAGACTGACTGTCCTTTTCAGGATTCTGTGAAGGTTCTTCGTCGCCATCTGCTGGTGCCTCCCCACTCTAACATGGACTCATTTACAGGTTATTTGTTGATTTAAATTCCCCTTCAATTGTCGCAGTAAAATATGTAAATCACAGTAATACAGAGAGAGATGAAGGGCAGTTACTCAGGACTAACGTATGAATTCATTTCAGCTGTGCCCTCTGTCCCTCTGCCACCCCCAGTACGGTGTTACACCTCATTACCCTCATTGTTACAGTCCTTCCACTTGTCAGATCCAAACAAAGGGCTTTCCATGCGCCTCATTTAATATTGCTTCCCCCCATGTGGTCTGAACCGTTATAAGTTGCTTTGTATTTTTTCTTTCCTCTTCCTGTTGCTGACTTCTATTATCATTAATGCAGAGGGCAGAGAATTCATTCTGAATGAACTTCTCTGTGTGTTGCCAGGTGCATTAGTCCAACCCATTGCTCCACTCCCTACAGCCTAAGTGTCTTTGTATTCCCCTTTGATGTAAATCTCGATTTTAACTCCTTGAGGGGATGAGAGGTCTGCACACATTGCATGGTGAGTGGGTAGTCGTAATGTACAGGGAGTTGAAGACATAAAGTGTGTCTAAATCTGAAAAGGGGAAGCTGTAACCTGGAAAATCTAGGGTCCTGTGAAGCTAGGTATAGCATGTCTCATAGTGTTAAAATGTATTCCTTAACCCTGTCCTTGCTGGGTACGCAACACATTGCTTTGGCGTTGTGTACCCCTCTGGCACTCAAAGCGTTAATATAAAAGCAGTTTGTTTTGAAGCTGAAATCGTTGACAAACGATAAATGGGAAATGTATTCTCAGATATAGGAGTTTCAGTATGTTGTATTTGTAGGTTTCTATATTAATTTTTTTTTTTGTGAAAGTATTTTACCAGGAAGAATACATTGAGATTTTCTCTCGTTTTCAAGTATCTATGTCAGAGAGGTGAAAGGCTGAGCTGACCTTGTCTGGACTAGAGCCTGCAACCTCAAGGTCTGAGCAGATTCTACAGTGGGTGCCTTAACCAACTGAGCCATCTCTCCGGTTTATGTTTTCTTTAAAGGAGCAGTGAACTTTTTTTATGAAAACACACATTTTATAGAGCATTTCCTGCTGAATAAAACAAGTTCACTCCCATCGCTGTCAGATGTTTTATTCAAAATTTATAGCAGTGTAAATAATCAGGAAGTGAATTTACTGTGATTACTTCCTGATAGTTCTAACTGACAGGAAGTGAATTTACTGTGTATTTACTTCCTGATAGTTCTAACTGACAGGAAGTGAATTTACTGTGATTACTTCCTGATAGTTCTAACTGACAGGAAGTGAATTTACTGTGTTTACTTCCTGATCGTTCTAACTGACAGGAAGTGAATTTACTGTGATTACTTCCTGATAGTTCTAACTGACAGGAAGTGAATTTACTGTGTTTACTTCCTGATAGGTCTAACTGACAGGAAGTGAATTTACTGTGTTTACTTCCTGATAGTTCTAACTGACAGGAAGTGAATTTACTGTGATTACTTTCTGATTGTTCTAACTGACAGGAAGTGACTCAGCAGTTTCTATCACATTCTATGGAGAACTGTATGTCTCTGACTTTTCTGACTTTCCTCTCCTTTAGAATGTAACAGGAGAACAAATTGGAATTTGAACACTAGAGGGCACTGCTAATATAAAAAACATGGGTTTAAACTGTAATAACTCTGGAAATATAAATCTCTCGGCAGTGGGAGTACCCTTATTTTACTCAGTAGGAAAATCCCTACAATATATATTTTTTCATAAAAAAAAGTTTACTGCTCCTTTAAAGGTTTTTGTCCAAGGTGGACAAAATCCCAGTTGTTTGGGGTCATGGATGCCAATAAAATAATGTGAGACTAAGTCTCTCACACCGGACCTCCACTCACAAATACCCTGGTGCACTTGGACCCAACAGTCAGCTTTTCAAAACTGAGTTCTTTAGATATCGATCTCAAAAGTCCTGTAACCACTTCTTCTGATTAACCTGCTGCTGTGGTCCTGGTCACCTGACCACGTGACCTAAAAATTCTGCAAGTAAACCAAGAAACACTCAGACACAACACCAAAAAGTCCTCTAGGGGTAGTCTGTGTTGACAAGGAACCCCTAGGACCAAACAACCCCCTCATGTGGGTCCTTACAGGACATAGAGGCTTCCCCGGCCTCACGGTATACGTGCACCTAGTGAATATAAAATGATCCTCAGCTTTCTGGGTGCTTGATCAACACAATAATGTTCCAAACCTCAATAATAATAACAAAAATAATAACAACTAACAGGACCCATAATATCATATATAATAATTCGATAAAAGGTGTGAAACGATGCAGTCATGCGCAGTACAGACTGCCCACGCCATGGCTAATACAGAGGGTCCAGCTCTGTATCAGCCGCGGCGCGGGCAGTCTCTACTGCGCATGACTGCCCTGCAACCGGCTGGCAGTGGCACTGTGTCCCGTGTATCGGGCTCCTCAAATAGTTTTATATATTATCCTCTTATTTATTTGGTAGTCATACAAATATATAAAAACTTACTTGGATTAAAAACAAATAATAAGACTTCCCTACGTGTTTCATTACGCTGTACCTTCATCGGGAGGATCCAAGTACAGTACGTCTCACTCCACCATTTTGTGGGCATTTCACGTACCTTGGTGTATGTTCCCCTTCACTGTCTTGTACAATTTGCAGGTGGCTCCTAAGTATTCAGTCCTATATTGTTGGGTTTTTTTCTCCACCTGACTTGTGTGTTTACTTGGCTGCAAATTTCTCATTTTTTATGTTCTCTCCTTTTCCTGTCAGCTCCCCACCAGAGACTGGAACCCTTCACGCTGCCTGGGATCATCTCCGTCCTGCTTAGTCTGCTGTGTGCGGGATTGAATTTAATCCGAGGGGTTCATGCTATAGAGAGTCTTCTGCAGGTACGATTCCTTCTACTGTGTACATAGAGCTAGGGAGTCTGCAAAGCTCAGCACACAGCTGGGAGAAGTGTGTATGTGTGTCTGTCTTTATTTGTGTCTGTCGTTCTGTATGTGTCTGTCTTTCCATTTGTCGAGGTGTGTATGCTCCAGAAGTTGCATGAAATGACTCCCTCCTTTCACCGCTCTGAGAGGTATTTTGATAAAGATCAACTTGTTCCCTTTACATACAAAATAGTAGATATATACATAAAAGGTGGCTCATAGGTATAGACATTAAAAGCATAAAGCTAACTCACCCGGTCATAAGGCTCCAGTGGATCCGGTCAGTAGTGTCCGTAGACATTTTTCCGGGGGGGCAAAGCCATAATATGAACCCCAGGCCAGCCCATCTAGCCCCTTTATTTATATGGAGGGAGGTAATTGTAAGGGGGGGCAAGTGCCCCCCTTGCCCCCCCCTCCGGACACCCATGGATCCGGTGCTGCCCCCCACAACCTTGGCCAGGGTTTCTACAGACTTGAACAGGAAGGGAGCGCTCACGGACCCACACATCACAAGGAGCCAGTCAGGATTTAAATAAAGACTTTAAAGTTTATTCAGCATCAAAAGATCAAATCAATCTGTGGGCAAAAGCCCAACGATGGCGTAAAGGCAAAAAAATACACAAACGAACCACCTAACGCGTTTCATAAAACAAAGTACATAGGCCTGCCTATGATTAAAGGGATCATAATACTTCAAAATTAGTATCCCTTATATTGAAGCCCTTAAAAAACTGAATTAAATGCCACCAGCGGCATCTCTCAAACCTTTATGGTTTGCGAGATAGCCGCTTTTAAACATTGCTCTTTGCTGACGTCAGTGTTTTTGCTGCAGCAGGGAAATCCCTTCTTTGAATCAAGCGGAGGCTCTTCAGCAGAGCCAGATCTCGTTATAGAAGAAACGATCCTTCACTAAAACGGTCTTCTACTTAGTTTTAGTGAAGGATCTTGTCTTCCATAACGAGATCTCGGCTCTGCTGAAGAGCCTCCGCCGGTCCCAGGACCGGATTTCCCTGCTGCAGCAAGAACGATGACGTCAGCAAAGAGCAATGTTTAAAAGCGGCTATCTCGCAAACCATAAAGGTCTGAGAGATGCCGCTGGTGGCATTTAATTCAGTTTTTTAAGGGCTTCAATATAAGAGATAGTAATTTTGAAGTATTACCATCCCTTTAAGTACGTTGTTTTACGAAACGCGTTAGGCGGTTCTTTTGTGTATTTTTTTGCCTTTATACCATCATTGGGCTTTTGCCCATAGATTGATTTTATATCTTGATGCTGAATAAACTTTAAAGTTTTTATTTAAATCCTGACTGGCTCCTTGCCAGGTGAGTTAAAAATGTGTTCCTCGTATCCTACCCTGCGTTATTAAAGGGGCAGTAAACCCCAATTATGAATATGTATCTATATATATATGTATTTATCCTGCCCACTCTCTTCTCACTCCAAAAAAACAAGCCATGTGTGATGTCACCTCTAAGCGCACAGTAGGGTCATCAAAACGAGACCACAGAAGTAACAGCGATGATGATGGCGCTGTGTAATTAGGATGTAAATTGGTCTTAGGTATAAAAGCAATGCTGAGAAATTTTGGAGCAAACCAACTGCGCTATGTAGAAAATTAACCCTTTGAGTGCCAGAGTGTTACGGAATGTATTGCAAAGCAATGCATTCTGTACCACTCTGGCACTCAAAGGGTTAAAAATTCCCAACATTCTCATCCCTTCACCATGCGTTGGAGAACTTTTTATCATTCAAGGGGTTAAAAGCCCCCTTTTAAATGTATATGATTTTTTTAAACTACTGGTGCAGTTGGTTTGTTCCAGAATTGCCCTTCTTTGTCATCATACATACGGTCCAATGGGAATTGTTCATCAAGCTAAAGAGATTAAATTTTGGTGAAAACCAACTGCAATATGAAGTGTGTGTGTGGGGGGTTAAATTAAAATTGATTTAAAAGTGCAGTAAACTTTTTTATGAAAAAATACATATTCTACAGATTTTCTTGTTGAGTAAAATAAGGGTACTTACTTCTGCCGAAACCTACATATTTCCAGAGTTATTACAGTTTAAACCCATGTCTTTTTTACATTAATTGTGCCCTCTAGTGGTCAAATTACAAATAGTTATTCTGTTAGATTCTATTTGAGAGGAAAGTCAGTGACGAACAGTTTTCCATAAAATGTAATAGAATCTGCTGCGTCACTTCCTGTTAGGGTTGCACCGATACCGATACTGGTATCGGTATCGGTGCCGATACCAGCATTTGCGCGAGTACTTGTCTCCCACTCACTGTCCTTTTGATCATGGTATCCTTTAGGGAGACCGCTGCCATCGTCACAATGTACAGCATGATTGGCAGTGCTCCCCCCCACCCTAATCCCTTTCTGTGCCTGCCCCTTCTGTCTGGGACAGCGCTAAGCCTGGTGGATGGCGTTCTGTATGGGTGATGGGTGGGCAATAGCATGGTTGAGGGGAGGGATAACAATGCAAATCTGCAGTCTGCGGTACAGCTTGTTCTACCGCAGACAACCTTGTGTGGACATCAGCCTGTTTAGATTTATGCCAATTTTACAGTAAGCACAAAGATTTAATTGAAGAAAAAAAAAAACACGATTTGGACTTCATTTAACTTGCTCTTTCATCTGGGAGCATGAGTCTCGCTGGTGAAAGTTCCACTTTAACACTATGTAGTTGTGTTTTGAGAAAACTGATGGTACAGCTGGTGAAAATTCTGGCACTGCAAATTTATAAAGAAATGTTGCTAACTGTGACAATTTTGCGATAGAATTTTCGCCAGAATCTTAACGCCAGGTATAATCTATTCTTAAACATTTCAGGAGTTAACATCACCTTACTAACGCCATGTTTATAGTGATGCCCTTATTGACTTATACATCAGACCTGACATTATCACCAGTTGTCCTGACTTAACCCCTTAACGACCCTTGACAGTCATAGTACGCCAAGGGTCGATCTGATTGAACGACCCACAACGTTCTATGACCGTCATTGAATTCCGGACTCCCTGCGGCTGCACGCCGTTCAGAAGCAGAATAACAACAAAAAAAAAAAAAATGCTCCGTGGTCCTTAACTGACCTCGCTGCGCCGATCGGCCGGTCGTTAAGGGGTTAAGGACAGTTCATAAAAAAGTACTAAGAATGTTTTTATAAATCTCCCCCATTAAAGGGATAGTAATACCTGAAAATAAGTTTATTTTATATTGTAGCCCTTAAAAAAACATGAAAAATGATATAAGTTCCATCTCCCAAACCTTTATGGTTTGGGAGATATTCAGAAGTAAAGTTTCCCCTGGAGTGACGTCATTGCTCCACCCTTCAGATTTGGAATCCGGTCCCGGGACCGGTTGTGCCTCTCCAGAAGTGCTGAGATCATGATCTTTAAAAAGAATTTCTTAATTGGAATGGTCTATAAAGTGTGCTTTCAAGCCAGGCACACTTTGCACACAGTTCTAATTAAGTAGTTCTTTTCAAAGATCGTGATCTCGGCACTGCTAAAGAGCTGCCGGTTGCTCTGTGGACCGAATTCCAAATCTGTCCACTAGATGGCAGACTTGGCTGAAACAGCCAGGAAAAGAGAACTTTCCTATATTTTACTTATGAATATCTCCCAAACCATAAAAGTTTGGGAGATAACACTTATATCATTTTTCATGTTTTTTTTAAGGGCTACAATATAAAATAAACTTATTTTCAGGTATTACTATCCCTTTAATGTCGCTAAACATTTATACATATCTTTGTATCGCTTCGAGAGAATTTTACACACTTTTTTTATAACTTCAGATTTATAAATCTCCCCAAATGGCCCATATTTATAAAAGCAAAATGGAGTTATTCTGGAGTAAACCTACTGCATCACAGGGGACAAATAAAAATTCTCAAATTCCTGTGCTGGAGAGGTGTCCAATGCATTGTTTCGCAATGCATTTGAGACCTCCCTAGTATTCAAGGGTTTAAGAGCACAATTTAATTTAACAGGATGCTTTATCTGTCCCCTATGGTGCAGCTGGTTTACTCCAGAATAACCCCAGTTTTAATACACATGGGCATGGCCCTTCCCCCTTCTCACAGGTGTCGATCTGCCCTATATGGAGATGGCAGTCTTTCAGCAGATCACTAAACGGATGGTGGAAGACTGTGGAAGATTCAGGGTCAGTAGTGTTGGTGCTGCATACACCTCTCCAGCATTCATTTGGTCAAAACCACAATTAAATCAGTGGGGAATTTGGAAGGTTTTATTTATCTTCCTTGTATAGTTAGTTTGCCCCAGAATTACTTGTTTTAACCCTTTGAATGACAAAGGGGGGTGTGCAACACTTTTTTTTGCAATTTGTTGCATACACCTCTGGCAATCAAAGGGTTAACAGATATTTAACCCCTTAATGACAGGGTTGTTTTTTTTCCCATTATAGCTAATGACTTCCTGGACTTACCAGGTAAGTTGTCTGTCACTAAGGGGTTAACAGTATTCTGCTTACTATTTCCAGTCTCTTTTATTCTATATAGACTGGTAATATAATCAGACATATGCTGTGCAACATGAGGGCAAAATCAATCAATAAATTAACTAATCAATAGATTCCATGTTACTAAAATCTGGGCACCCCTGAGCGAAATCGAATATAAAGATCTATTTTGAATTCCCTTGTTTGGAATACGTTGTAAAGTACCACAGTGCCCCCATCTGGACAAACTGCGTAAATATCCCAGTTAAGGAACTTTGCAAACCTCAATGTTTTGAACATTTTAAAATGTAAAAATCTTCACACAAAGGGGATGATTTACTAAGAACTGGACCATCCCAAGTGCGCTATAGGAGACAGATACAAATCCCTTTTACGCCAATTGATTTAACCCTTTGATTGCCATTGTTTTGCAATCATCCCTGGGAACTTCCAGTTGAGGTCTACCCGGAGGGGAGTCCTCTGGTGCAGCAGGGGGTGAAAATAATGACGCAAAGCACGTTAAAAAGGGGCGGGGCTTGATGCAAGTTGGGGGGTCAGGGTTTAAAGGTGACACACAGAAGGCTGGGGAATGAGGAACACCAGGAGAAACAGCAGAAGTGGGCAGAGTTTCAACAGAAACTCCCCACATCCGGAGGAATCTGCATCTGCCCTGGAGACCCGGTAAAGCTCTGTCAGAACCGGAGTCTCCAGGGCAAATCCGGAGAGTTCCCAGGTATGTTTGCAATGCGTTGGACACCCCCTGGCACTCAAAGGGTTAAACAGGCTTTCTCTTGAATGCTACCGATGTGAGTACAGTTGGTTACTTTTCAATGCGTTGAAGACAGCGGTAGCATTCGAGGAGTTAAAAGCGCTGTTTAAATCCATGGAGTTTTTAGGGATTTTTGTTTGACTTGTGCAGGACAGCTGGTTAACACTAGAATTGGTCCATTTCTGCCTAGTACACCAGCCTTGTTATTACATGGGAAATCTTCTTGTTCCTTCAGTGCCAGAGCAGCGATGAGCACATTGCAGATAAATGGATTTCTTCCTCTTGGTACTTAAAGGGACAGTAATACTTAAAATGAAAAAAATATATGTTGTAGGGTTTATCCCTCCGAGTAAAACAAAGGTACTCCCACTTCTGAAAGTTTTCATATTGAAAAGTTATTAAAGCTCAAACTTTAATTTTTTTAGGTGCAATATCACAGTGGCCTGAAAATGTACTGTGGCGCTGTTGCTACACCGTCCTATGGACTGCTCTGGTCTTTAGACCATAAATCTGCATAGGATGGTGTAGCAACAGCGCCACTGTAAATTTTCAGGCCACTGTGATATTGCACCTAAAAAATTAGTTTGAGCTGTTATAATTTTTTAATAAAATATCTCTCAGCAGTGGGTGTACCCTTGTTTTATTCGGGGACATAAACTCTACAACATATTTTTTTTTTTACATCTTAAGTATTACTATCCCTTTAAAGGGTTATATAACTTGTAGAAATCACTTTACCATACAATGTTCAGTGGAGCATTTCTGGGGGCAAACCAATTTCACCATAGGGGAGAAATAAAAAAAATTCAGTTCATTTAAATTGAACTTTTAACCCTTTGAATGTTGGAGTGGTGTCCGATTATTTTGAAGAAATGCATTGGAGACCTCTCTAGCATTAATAATAATAACTAGTATTTATATAGCTCCTTTCTCCCAGTGGGACCCAAATCGGCAGCTGAAATAATAGGTGTTATTATTACCCAATCAACGGTACTCATTTATCGACCTCGGCAGGATGAAGGGCTGAGTTTATTCTGCTGGGATTCGAACCTGCAACCTTGAGGTTTGAACAGGCTCCATAGTCAGGGAATTTACCACTGAGCTATCTCACCGTGGGTTAAAAAAGCCATTTGAAACAATGTCACCTGGGGAATGTTTGTGTGTCACCTATGGGGAAGTGAAGTTGCCGCGGAGTTAATTACATTGTTCCCCTTTATACATGAGGCCTAAATAGCTCTTTCTTTTTTAGCAGAGTGACGAGGATTTTAGCTGCATAATCGCTTTCTTCTTGGGGACGGCTGCCTGCCTATATCAGGTGAGTGCATTAACACTTTCACTGCCAGAGTGCAACAGCACATGCCGTGATGCAAAGTGATGCTGGAATATGCTGGGCAGAGTTTTAACCCTTTGCATGCTAATGAGGTCTCCAACACATTGTGAACTTAATTAACACTGAATCAGTGGTAGGCCAAATGCTGGGAGATGCTTTGTTTAAAAGTTATTACATCTCAAGCTTAAATTTTTTTGTGGGTGCAGAACATCTGTGACCTTCTGTTTTAGGGTGGAGCTGTGCGCTACGGCCGTGGTCTGTCTAAGGTGTGCAGTCCAACACTGAAAGAGTTAAATAAGTCTTTTCTGCAGGGCTCAAGTGGAGGAGCCGATGCACCGTGCAGCCTGCTGGGTTGGTCACCCTGAGCATCACTGATTGTCAGTGACAATAGACCTCTATGATTTGCTGTAGCAAAACCACCATCCTAAAATGGTGAACCATAGAAGTACTGCACCCCCTGGAAAAAATGTGAGTTTGAGCTGCAATAATGTTATGACAATGCATCTCCCAATTCTGGGAGTACATATATATATATATATATATATATATATATATATATATATATATTTTTTTTTTTTAGCCTTACAGATTATTAATTTTTTTTGACACTTTCCCTTTGGAAATACTCATGAATAAATAGAGTCAGCGTTTTTTCACAGAATTTCTCCCCTCTTGGGTTGATACATATGCCCCTTTATTTACAACTGCCAGCGCTGTTACCATTTTCCTTTATATTAGCGGAATACTACTGACTAACGCGCCTCTCCTTGTCTAGTGCTATCTGTTTTCATACTGCACGAGCTGGAGAAACGTCAAGTCCTTCCTGGCGTTTGGTCTGATCTGTCTGTGCAACATGTACCTCCATGAACTGCGCAACATGTGGCAGCTCTTCTTCCACGTCACGGTGGGCGCATTCACCACGTTACAGATCCGAATGCGGCAGCCGCTGAGCAAGTCTCCGGATTACAACGTCTGATGGTTGCGAACGCTCTTCTCTGTTCCAGCACGGGGAGGGAAGAAACGTCTGCTTTTGGGAACACGACGTATTTCTTGCGCCTGAACTCTCCAGAGCAATGTTGTGTCCTGGACACAGTGAGGAGTGAGAACGGGGACACGGAAGAAATGCAATAAACCTGGGAACAGGGGGTTTTAACCCTTTACAGGGGAACTCTCACCTCCTTTTAAGTCCTCCTTATTCGATTCTGGCTTCCCAATGAATATTAAATCTGTTATTTGTTTTTGTTTTTAAATTGCTTTTTTCACTGAGAAATTAGCCTTAAAAAACAAAAACAAAAAAAAAATGAATGTAACATTTACTGGGAAGCCACAATCGAATAAGGACGACTTTACAGGAGGTGACAGTTCCACTTTAAGGACAGGTGGGTGGTCCTTATATGGTTAAATTCAGTGGGCCTTATTTAGAAGCTAAAAATGTGCAATTCTGGGGCAAACCAATTGCACTATTTATGGCAAATCAACCTTTCCATTGAGTTTTAAAAGTGTCTTTTAACCATTCGAATGCTGGAGAGGATTCCCAGTGCATTGTAAACCACTCTGTTATTCAAGGAGGTTAAAGATGAAAAAACGCATCCTAAAAATTAACTCCCCAATTTTCTTACTGTGGATTGAAAATCCTAATGGCCGTTATGAATTTTGCCCTTTTGTCTTTGGTGAAGAGAGAACGTCTTCACGAGTATTCCTGGATGACAGATTCATGGAGGCGGACATGACAGTTACTGGCAGGATGTCAGTGTCACGGAGGCGGACATGACAGTTACTGGCAGGATGTCAGAGTCACAGGGGCAGACATGACAGTTACTGGCAGGATGTCTGATTCACGGGGGCAGACATGACAGTTACTGGCAGGATGTCTGATTCACGGGGGCAGACATGACAGTTACTGGAAGGATGTCAAGAGTCACGGGGGCGGACATGACAGTTACTGGAAGGATGTCAGATTCACGGAGGCAGACATGACAGTTACTGGAAGGATGTCAAGAGTCACGGGGGCGGACATGACAGTTACTGGAAGGATGTCAGATTCACGGAGGCAGACATGACAGTTACTGGCAGAATGTCAGATTCACGGAGGCAGACATGACAGTTACTGGAAGGATGTCAGATTCATGGAGGGGGACATGACAGTTACTGGCAGGATGTCAGCGTCACGGAGGCGGACATGACAGTTACTGGCAGGATGTCAGTGTCACGGAGGCGGACATGACAGTTACTGGCAGGATGTCAGAGTCACAGGGGCAGACATGACAGTTACTGGCAGGATGTCTGATTCACGGGGGCAGACATGACAGTTACTGGCAGGATGTCTGATTCACGGGGGCAGACATGACAGTTACTGGAAGGATGTCAGATTCACGGGGGCGGACATGAAAGTTACTGGCAGGATGTCAGATTCATGGAGGTGGACATGACAGTTACTGGCAGAATGTCAGAGTCACGGGGGCAGACATGACAGTTACTGGCAGGATGTCAGATTCACGGGGGCGGACATGACAGTTATCGGTAGGATGTCAGAGTGACACATGACAGTTACTGGCAGTTTTTTCAGATTTAAGCAGACAGAGTGCATGAGACTGCTTAAACCTTTTAGAATCAGAGCGTTACATTGAGAATCTATGCATTTCATTTCATTCTGGTTCTTAGAGGGTTAAGGTTACAGTGTGCAGTGAACAGAGCTTTAGGTCCTGTGGTCCAACTGTCATTTCCTTCCTAATGTACACCACATCTGTGACTGACCGAAGATGGTATCTCTTGAATCAAGGAGTAAGAGCAAAATTCATAGGGCCATTAGAATTTTCTGGCCATTGTAAGGTGAATGGAGGTTCAGAAATAGGAGAAATTCCCACCTAACTGAAACCGGACCAGAGGGGTGTGGAATGCATTACTTTGCACATTTCTTTGGTCCTTAAAGGGTTAATGACCATCTATATTTGGGCAGATGGTTTGTGTTTTAATTGCTCCTCTTTGCTTTGTATGTGTAGCCCATTCTGCTTTTTTTTCTATTTTCATAAGAACGGCTCCTGTGTTATTGCCTTTGTAAGGCAGGAAAGTTGTGTTATAAATAAAGTTATGCTGTGCGGCTTGACCCAGGGTATAAGGGGTTAATCTGTCCCCTGCTCTGCTGTACACCCCATACACTGCCGCCGATGTACCGAGGAGAAGTGGGTCAATTCTGGGGTAGACCAGCCGCACCAAAGGGAGTAAATAGGGTCCCGAATTTGCAGTGGGTTTGAATGAGGCTGTATCTCCTGAATGTGTCACAATGCATTGCAGACCTTCCTGCCATTCAGGGACTTAAAAACGCAATTGAAATCAATGTGGATTTGTATTTGTTATTTAAAGGGATAGTAATACTTCGTTTTAACTTTATTTTATTTTGTAGGCATTAAAAAAACATGAAGAACGATATAAGTCTTATATCTCAAACCTTTATGGTTTGAGAGATAGTCAAAAGCAAAGTTTCCCCTCCCGCCCCTTTTACCTAGTGTAAGCCATCTCTTCTCAGATGTGGAATCCAGTCCATAGACCAGACAGATAACAGCAGGGGACAATCTTCTTCCTATGAGAACAATGAAATCCCTGCCCCCCTTGACAAGTGTTTCAGGTTTTTCCCTTATCTTAATTGAAGATTGTCCCTCTCTGCAGTCTACCTGGGCACCTCCCTTCTGCTCTGGCTGAATAGGAGGGGGGGGGGAATACTTTGCTTGTGAATATCTCTCAGACCATAAAGGTTTGAGAGATAAGACTTATATCGTTCTTCATGTTTTTTTAATGCCTACAAAATAAAATAAAGATAAAACGAAGTATTACTATCCCTTTAAAGTGCAGTTGGTTTGCCCAGAATTTCTCCACTTAACCTGGTGTTTCATCCTCCCGATCTCTTAATCCTTGTGGTATCCAATGCACTGGGTACCCCTCTGACACTCAAACGGTTAACTGGCCATAGCACCAAAGTAGAAGGAAGTAGTAAACCTTTATTGTGAAAAATAACACACATTGAAGGGCTTCTCCTGTGAGAAAAACAAGGATACACCTGCTGCTGCGAGATGCTTTGCTTCAAAGTTATTACAATTATTTGTATTATTACATTGATAGCAACAGTGCCACCTGGTGTCCAAACCTGGTATCTTACCTCTTGGAGAGGTGAGTCACTGACATCATTTCTCCATATAATGAGATAGTAACAGCACCAATACTTTGTAGCAGTTTGAATTGTAGTAACATGTGAACAAAGCATCTTCCATTTTCGTTGCTTTTTTGCCCAGTAGGAAAAAGCCCTGAAATATGTGTTTATCATAATAAAATGTTACTGTATTGTGTAATAATACTCTTTGGGTCATTACATTGAGGCGGATGGACTGAAAGGGAATGGATAATTCTAGAGCAATCCAGCTGCATCACAACGGATGGACCTCAGTGAGGTATTTAACCCTTTGAGTGCTAGAGGGAGACACAACGCATTGCAAAGCAATGCTTAAGGTACCCCTCTGGCATTCAAAGGGTTAACCTCTCAAATGATAGAGTGGTCACCAACACATTGCAAAGCGATGCAATGCAGACCTCTCTTACATTAGGTGGTTACCAGCCTCGTTTAAATAACTTTCGGTACATACACCCCAATGTCCCCCATCAATCATACCTCCTTCCCAGTGCCGCTGGAATACACTAAACCACACATCATATGTTACCTGCACTCCATTAACCCCTTCAGTTCTAGACAGTTGTCTAATGTTTTATTTTAACTTTTTCTGATTTTAGTTGTATACATTTTTATTATTATTTTTTTATTTTCCAACTGTCCTTTCTTCTTCAACCCTTTGAATGGGAGAGGTGGTGTGCAACCCATAGCTTCGCAAATGTGTTGTATCCTGGCACTCAAAGGATTAAAGGAACTGTAAACTTTTTGAATAAAAATATTTAAAGGGATAGTAATGTTTAATAATAAAAACAGCTCTAATTAATCATCATAGTATTTGGACTTTGGAGAGTGTTATATCAATACTGTCAGAGTTGTAGTTCAAGAGTAATTCAATGACAAAGTATCCCCCTCCCGCCCCTTTTACTGATGTAACACTGCTCAGCCAGATCAGAAGGGAGGTGCCCAGGTAGACTGCAGAGAGGGACAATCTTCAATTAAGATAAGGGAAAAACCCGAAAAACCTGTCAAGGGGGGCAGGTCTTTCATTGTTCTCATAGGAAGAAGATTGTCCCCTTCTGTTATCTGTCTGGTCTATGGACTGGATTCCACATCTGAGAAGAGATGGCTTACACTAGGTAAAAGGGGCGGGAGGGGAAACTTTGCTTGTGAATATCTCTCAAGAATGACTTATATCATTCTTCACGTTTTTTTAATGCCTATAAAATAACGTTAAAACGAAGTATTACTATCACTTTAATGTATACGGCATGTAGCCCTGAGTATTATAATGTTGTTGTAACATCAGAAAATTCTGTGCTTTCCAAGTCGCTGGCCCAGTGACTGTGTGACTGAGCAGAGATGGTCGTCCTCTCTGTTAAAGGGATAGTAGTGTTTAACAAAAAACAGTAGCTCTAATTAATCTTCATAGTATTTGGGCCATGGCAATTGTTATTCCAATACTGTCAGAGTTGTAGTTCAAGACTAACTGAATGATAAAATATCCCTCTCCCTCCCCTTTTACCTAGCGTAACACTACTAAGCTCAGATGTGGAATCTGGTCTCCTGACCGGACAGGTCACAGCGAGGGACAATCTTCTTACTGTGATCATAAGGAAAACCCTGCCCTCTTTGACAGGTTTCCCTTATGATCACTGAAGATTGTCCCTCTCTGTGATCCATCCGGACAGTCTTGCTGCTCTGAGGGGAACAGTGTTACATCAGTAAAAGGGACGGGAGGGGGATATTTTATCATTCAGTTACTCTTGTACTACAACTCTGACAGTACTGAAATAACACTCTCCATGGCCCAAATACTATGAAGGTTAATTAGAGCTGCTTTTATTGTGAAACATTACTATCCCTTTAAGACTCCGTTTTACCACTGGGCATTAGTAAATTTGTATTTCTCCTGTGTGCATGCCCAGTAGTAGTACAGATTTTGATCTGGGAGGAAGATTGTCCCTGCATGGACACTGTATTAGTGCTCAGCAGGAAGAAGGTTTCTGTTTAGTTCTGGGATGATGGGTCCCTTCTAGTCGTGAGCTTCTGCTACCACAAACCCAGAGGTTAAAGTGGACCTGGTTCCTTCACAGCGGTCAGTCTCGTTAAATGTATCTATTTAACCTTTTGAGTGACAGGGACACATCCCTGGCTTTCAGAGGGTTAAACCGTCTACACGTTGTGCATTTTGTTTTTCAGACTGGTCCTAGTTTGATATTTTGATTTAGTAGTTGGGGAATCTAATCTCAGCAAAGCATTGTTCTCTGACTTATTCTGATAATCTGTATAATTAATTACTCACATGCCCAGAAAATCATCCCTCTGCACTTCTCTAGCTCACTAAAACATATCCGCCATGGGGGCGGAACAAAGTGACCTGGAAAGGTGAGAGGTAATGTTAAAAAAAAAAAAAAAAAAATAGATTAAAGTGGAGCTTTCGTGTTGTGTAAAGTCACCCTATAATAATTAAGTATATGGCGGCTAGCTTCAGAATAGTTCTATTACGTCTCAGACGCCCCCGATTCTAAAGTAATCCTTAATCTTTGGAGGCAGTGCAGTGTGCCACATGGTAACCGGAGGGACTGACGGCACAGGCACGCAGACGGCACTAACCTGGCCTTCAATCTCTGAAGATTAAAGGAGCAGTAAACTTTTTTTATGAAAAAATACAAATTGTAGGGATTTTCGTATTGAGTAAAATAAGGGTACTCCCACTGCTGAGAGATTTATATTTCCAGAGTTATTACAGTTTAAACCCATGGTTTTTTTTTTTACATAAGCAGTGCCCTCTAGTGGTCAAATTCTAATTATATGTCCTGTTAGATTCTAGTGGAGAGGAAAGTCAGAAAAGTCAGAGACATACAGTTCTCCATAGAATGTGATAGAAACTGCTGAGTCACTTCCTGTCAGTTAGAACTATCAGGAAGTAAACACAGTAAATTCACTTCCTGTCAGTTAGAACTATCAGGAAGTAAACACAGTAAATTCACTTCCTGTCAGTTGGAAATATCAGGAAGTAAACACAGCATACCTCCCAACATTTCAAATTGCCAGTGAGTGACACTTGTGTTTTAGGGGGTGTTGTTGGGGGTGTGGCTTGTGGGTGGGGCATTACCAAGAATTTTTAGGCTATTTCATGACCTATTGACAGCTTCTTGTGTAACTGAATAAATGATTATAACAAGACCAAAGTATTTTATTTACACAGACTAATTAATCACATATACTGATGTTTACTCAAACAATAATGTGAGTTTTGTTGCTGTAGAGCAATATGAAATACTAATGTACACACCACACAATTTGATATCATAAAAAGAGGGACATCAGGG
Source organism: Rhinophrynus dorsalis (assembly GCA_037306005.1). Taxonomy (NCBI): domain Eukaryota; kingdom Metazoa; phylum Chordata; class Amphibia; order Anura; family Rhinophrynidae; genus Rhinophrynus; species Rhinophrynus dorsalis. The sequence continues at coordinate 255,272,373 of CM074725.1, forward strand.
TGGGAAAGAGGGACAGAGGGATTTGGGTGACAAAGAGGGACTGTCCCTCATAAAGAGGGACACTTGGGAGGTATGACACAGTAACTTCACTTCCTGTTAGTTAGATCTATCAGGAAGTAAACACAGTAAATTCACTTCCTGTCAGAACTATCAGGAAGTAAACACAGTAAATTCACTTCCTGGTTATTTAAACTGCTATAAATTTTGAATAAAACATCTGACAGCAAAGGGAGTGACCTTGTTTTATTCAGCAGGAAATGCTCTATAAAATATGTGTTTTCATAAAAAAAGTTTACTGCTCCTTTAAGGATTACTTTAGAATTGGGTACTCTGAGATGTAATAGAACTATTCTGAAGCTAGCCGCTATATACTTAATTATTGTAGGGCAACTTTATACAACATGAAAGTTCCGCTTTAATCTTAAAAATATAAAAATGACATTCAAATTATTATTGAGTATATGTCGTACTACCCATTTGTAGTATAAAGGTTTTGAGAAATGAACTGTTATTTTTTGGTAGCACTTTATTCTGATTCATTTCTCTGCTGGACCGATATTACCGGACAGTATGCTGTGAATGAATACAGTCATACCCCACACAAGGAGGCAATTCTCGGCGCACAGCGAGGGATACTTTTGATGTTTTAGAACTAAATAACAGTCTACGCGGGGAAGTGACATATAGTGCCAGACTGCGTGACCAAAATATAAAGATTAATTTTGCAAAAACGATGTATTTTACTTAAAATGGCTAATGAAACACAGCAGAATGTAGTAATCTCGAAAACAAACCGAGCTTGCCTTTTGGTGACAGATCCATTTTAACGGTGACAATTACATCACAAGAAGCTGCCCTACTTTTCTTTGAAGAGGAATGACAATAGAGGCATTGTGAGTAGAACCTGGGGATAATGTATTCCTTCAGTGGATCTGACAGTGGATTTTTCTCCGTTTAGTGAGTCACAGTGAGAACGCGTTATCAAAAATAAATGTCAAACATGCGTCACCAGTCAGCGGATAGCAAGACTGCATTTCTTGCCAAGGAACTTTGCAAATGCTTCATGGAAAACGCATCTCCAAAGGTGCACGGTGAAGAATGCATCACCTAAGATACATTAGGGGTTGTTCACTAAGACGTGATAAAGAGGTGATGAAGTGGAGAGAACTTCACCAGTGCTTTCACTTATCCAGTTTCTATGTTATTCTATGGAACCAATATACTAAGAGTTCTCCAACATAGTTCATAGTGTATATAGAATAATATAAGTACTGGAGAAGTCATCTTCTCTTTACCACCTCTTGATCACACTTTGGTGCATCTCCCCCATTATTGGAATGTATTTATTGGTATGCACTGTAGTTGATACATTTTTCACCAAGTATTGCCCAAGATGTTTAGTGAAAGCACATTCATGTATATTATAATAGCTGGAATATACTGACAAAGGTGAATGGCGAAAAATATATCACTGATTAATGTCTATGTTGCATTGTGAGATCTCACCATCCGGAAATAAAAACTGGTCTCCCAAACTGACATCTGCTGACGTTTTCATGCATGGGGAGTTTTAAATGAAATTTCTAAATTTACAAATGTTGTTCAAGGTGACAGGTTCACTTTAAGGTTAGTGAGGCAGCAGGTCCGTAACACTGGCCTGTAATCGCGTGCACACACCAGTGGTCATTGACCAGTTATGGCAGAAAACATAATTAATCCTTTTGCTCGCAAAGCTGATACAATGTTTATGTTCACATTATTTTATTGCTCCTCATATTAACCCTTTGAGGGCCAGAGGGGTACGCAACATATTGCTCTGCATGCATTGCGTACACTTCTGGCACTCAAAGGGTTACTTTGGCTCCCAGTGGTGGGTTGGCATGCAACCCCTTACAAAGCAAGGTGTAGCACACCCACTGGCAGTCAAATGGTTAATCGTTCTGCTTTCAAACACCTTGCAGTACAACAACACACACGCAGAGCAGTAAAATGTAATTTAATGTACTTATAATGTTTAAACAGTTAATCAGTTTCCATGGGAAATCTTTATTGCACAAAGTGACCAATGAATGACAGAGCTGATGCGACTGTGGGGGTCAGCTGCAAGCGCTGAGTGGCACAAGGGATATTGGTAATGAGCCCCAGGGCCGCTGGGAATGAAAGGAATTTAATCAGGAATGACATAAATAATACAGTAAAGGAAACAGGAATGTGAGAGCCAAAATACTTCTGTATTACATGGGTGGGCTTGGCAGTTCTATAAGAAGACCATATACAGCATATGTTCCTGACTGCGACGCTGTCGGCTGACTTGGGATGAGGGGTAAACCAAGGGAGCTCTAGTTACTGGGAGATTTTTCATTTAAAATGCAACTTTCACCTTAAAGGGATAGAAATACTTCGTTTTAACTTTATTTTATTTTGTAGGCATGAAAAAAACATGAAGAATGATATAAGTCTTACCTCTCATACCTTTATGGTTTATGAGATATTCACAAGCAAAGTGTCCCCCTCCCGCCCCTTTTACTGATGTAACACTGCTCAGCCAGATCAGAAGGGAGGTGCCCAGGTAGACTGCAGAGAGGGACAATCTTCAATTAAGATAAGGGAAAAACCTGAAACACTTGTCAAGGGGGGCAGGGCTTTCATTGTTCTCATAGGAAGAAGATTGTCCCCTGCTGTTATCTGTCTGGTCTATGGACTGGATTCCACATCTGAGAAGAGATGGTTTACACTAGGTAAAAGGGGCGGGAGGGGAAACTTTGCTTGTGAATATCTCATAAACCATAAAGGTCTGAGAGAGAAGACTTATATCGTTCTTCATGTTTTTTTAATGCCTACAAAATAAAACAAAGTTAAAATGAAGTATTACTATCCCTTTAATTCAAGTTGGCATACTTGAAAATTGCATTAAAACAGCCTGTGTGTCATGTTAGCCAAAAGATCAGCAAATATACAGTTAACATATTTGTTACCATATGCTAATTGTGGTACCAGTGAATGTCATATGCTAATTAAGATCCCCAGTGATGTTTCATATACTAATGATGCCTTTTCATTGATGTAATATGCTAATTAAGCTCCCCAATGATGTTTCATATACTAATGATGCCTTTTCAGTGACGTTTCATATGCTAATGAAACTCTGTGCAGTACCAGGAAATCATCACTTTCACTTTACCCAGAAATATCTCCTAAACTGGACATCTGCTGGATTTTTACTCAACATCACTCATAGGCAGTTTTGAATGTAACTTTCAAATATGCAAAGAAAATTCAAGGTGGTAGGTCCAGTTTAATTTCACAGCGTAAACCTTTTCTATTTTTTCTTCTGTCCTTAAATAAAAATCCCATTTTCTGCTGTGGCCACCAGGTGGCCCTGTTTCTACACCTTACTATGACTCTTTGGAGTCTGACTCCAAGACCTCACACAGAGTGCAATATAAAAACAATACCCAGATAATTAAGGTTAACACTCTGATCGCCAGAGGGGGTACACAGAGCAATCTGTTGCCTACCTCTTTGGCACTGAAAGTGTTAATGGCAGTGGCACACACAAACAGGGTTAACCCAATGTAAGAGTTGCTGCACGTTCCATAAGATACAAACAACTCTACTGGGGATTGGCCAAGTAAGAGACAGCACACAAATGGTGAATGCTGACAAATGGAACAAAAACGTTTGGCCAAAGATTAAATAAGTATCTAGTATTTTCGAATATTTACCATATATGTGCTGTGTCTTAGTTGGACAATCCAGGCTTAGTGTATATAACTGCAATTTAATAAGGCAAAACAGCAATTTATTAGTAAACTAGTTGAACAGCCCGTTACACGGGCCACAGTGCCAATGCCACCCGGTCGCGGGGCAGTCATGCGCAGTAGAGACTGCCTGCGCCGTGGCTGATACAGAGCTGGACGCTCCTTTGGAGTGCCCCGCTCCGTATCAGCCTCATCACGGGCAGTCTCTACTGCGCATGACTGCAGCACGCGCAGCAGTGTGTACTGTGCATGTCGCGGCGTCACACACAACTTAGCAAATTATTATATAGGATATTTCTGTCCTGGTTCCCGCAGAGCTCGTCTGCACAGACCTTGTCTGGACTTTCCTCTGCAGGAGATGGACGTTCCTGCTGGGTTTCTGGGGTTGTTACCCTCCCTGACGGTTTCGTGGTGTTCACCTCTCCTCCCAAGCCTTTTCCTTGATTCTTGTCCCTCTTGTGGTCCTGTTCTGGTCCCTGTGCCCAGCCGCGCCTCTCCATTCATTTACTACCCTTCTTTTGCTCTAACTTTATTCCCTTCCCTGCTTCTCCTTATCTCGTTCATTTCCTCTCCCTTCGTTTACTACCCTTCTTTTGCCCTAACTTTATTCCCTTCCCTGCTTCTCCTTATCTCATTCGTTTCCTCTCCCTTTATTTACTACCCTTCTTTGGCTCTAACTTTATTCCCTTCCCTGCTTCCCCTTATCTGGTTTGTTTCCTCTCCCTTCGTTTACTACCCTTCTTTTGCTCTAACTTTATTCCCTTCCCTGCGTCTCCTTATCTGGTTCGTTTCCTCTCCCTTCGTTTACTACCCTTCTTTTGATCTAACTTTATTCCCTTCCCTGCATCTCCTTATCTCGTTCGTTTCCTCTCCCTTTGTTTACTACCCTTCTTTGGCTCTAACTTTATTCCCTTCCCTGCTTCTCCTTATCTTGTTTGTTTCCTCTCCCTTCGTTTACTACCCTTCTTTTGCTCTAACTTTATTCCCTTCCCTGCGTCTCCTTATCTGGTTCATTTCCTCTCCCTTCGTTTACTACCCTTCTTTTGATCTAACTTTATTCCCTTCCCTGCATCTCCTTATCTCGTTCGTTTCCTCTTCCTTTGTTTACTACCCTTCTTTGGCTCTAACTTTATTCCCTTCCCTGCTTCTCCTTATCTTGTTTGTTTCCTCTCCCTTCGTTTACTACCCTTCTTTTGCTCTAACTTTATTCCCTTCCCTGCGTCTCCTTATCTGGTTCATTTCCTCTCCCTTCGTTTACTACCCTTCTTTTGATCTAACTTTATTCCCTTCCCTGCATCTCCTTATCTCGTTCGTTTCCTCTTCCTTTGTTTACTACCCTTCTTTGGCTCTAACTTTATTCCCTTCCCTGCTTCTCCTTATCTTGTTTGTTTCCTCTCCCTTCGTTTACTACCCTTCTTTTGATCTAACTTTATTCCCTTCCCTGTGTCTCCTTATCTGGTTCGTTTCCTCTCCCTTTGTTTACTACCCTTCTTTGGCTCTAACTTTATTCCCTTCCCTGCTTCCCCTTATCTCGTTCATTTCCTCTCCCTTTGTTTACTACCCTTCTTTTGCTCTAACTTTATTCCCTTTACCTGCTTCCCCTTATCTCGTTCATTTCCTCTCCCTTCCTTTGTTGTTTACCCTTCTCCCTCTGTCTCTTCTTTGGAATTTCCATTGGGCCTGGGAAAACTGTACTAGCTTTTCCATGATATTCGATGGGGTCACACCTCCTGACCTAGGCCTAATCTCTAGATCAGGGCTGTACAAGTTCAGTCCTCTAGGGCCACCAACAGGTCAGGATGTGAAGATTTCCCTGATTAGACACAAGTGACTCAGTCACAATGAATGATCACTGATGGACTCACCTGCGATTAATCGCGTAAATCCTTACATCCCGGCCTGTTGGTGGCGCTGGAGGACTGAACCTGGACAGCCCTGATCTGGATCATCGATATGGTTTTGCTGTACATTGGTTGATCGATCATATCATTTATTTGCTGATGTCTATGATTCTTATCCCCATTATTCTCTGGCCTGTGAACTGTTAACTGATGTACGGCTTTATTATTAACCCTTTGAGTGCCAGAGGAGTATGCTCCCCATTGCAAAGCAATGCATCGATGACTCCTCTGGCAGTCAGAGGGTTATTAAAGGGACAGTAATGTCACATAAAAATATGTTTTTGTTTTGTAGATTAAAAAATAAATACACTCACCTTTACGGTTTGATAGAAATCGGGTCCTAAAGTTCCCCCCTCCCTCCCCTTCTCCTGACGTCGGGTGTAAGCTGACAGCAGGAGTTCCCGGTCCGGGGACCGACACGAGGAGGCTCTTCAGCAGAGCCGCAATAGCGCGATTTAAAAAGAAATACTTTATTGGAACGGTCTACAAAGTGTGCCTGGTTTGCAAGCACACTTTTTAGACCATTCCAAAGAAGTAATTATTTTTAAACTGCGCTGTTGCGGCTCTGCTGAAGAAGCCTCCTCATGTCGGCCGACACGGATCTCCTTCTGTCAGATTTACAGCCGACATCAGGAGAAGAGGAACTTTAGCGGAGGATATCTCTCAAACCGTAAATGATTGAGAGATGGGATTTGCTGCACAGAATTTATTCTTCTTTAACCCCTTAACGACCGGGGAATCCGGAACCGGAAGTCACTAGACGACCACGGAGCAATTTTTTTTTATTGCTCCGTTGGGTTCCGGACTCCCCGAACGGCGTGCAGCCGCGGGGGGAGCCCGGAACTCGATGACGGTCATAGTACGTCATCGGTCGTTATGTCAAATCGACCCTTGACGTACTATGACCGTTAAGGGGTTAATCTACAAAACAATGTTTTTATTGGACATTACTGTCCCTTTAAAGGCTTGTTTATAAATAAAAACATTTCTGTCCTAAATTAACTTTTCTCAAGACCTGATAAAGGTCCATTTAGGACTGAAACTTTCATTAATAATCCATATGTGATATTCCTATTGGTTATTTGTTTTATTTTCCATATCGATGTCCTTAACTAGATATTAGATTTTATATGTTTATTTTGGGCCGCGGAAATACGTTTTTTATTTGGAATGTTACTGTGTGTCACACGGGGTGTGGCTCATTGATTCTGATTGGTCCTACTTGTGCTTAATCAGGGAAACCCGTAATCCTAGGTTCTTGAAAGCACTTGAGGTCCCTGGACTATGGGGACTGCATCTTGCAGGACAAGAGACTTAAGTGAGAGACTTCAGTCTCGCAGTTCATTCTCTTCTTGCATGGATAACAAGTATGCCTGTGGGGTTTCTTTTCAGACCTTTTCTGTTCCCCAGTTGGTCCTCCAGGGCTCACAGTACAACACCAGCTTCTTTGATAGGTCAGCTCCAAAGGGAGCAGATGTGCCAGATGGCATTATTCTGGTGGTAATAGCCCTTTAAAAAGATCCAATATGTATTCTTAAAGGGATAGTAATACTTCGTTTTAACTTTATTTTATTTTGTAGGCATTAAAAAAACATGAAGAATGATATAAGTCTTATCGCTCAAACCTTTATGGTTTGAGAGTTATTCACAAGTAAAGTTTCCCCTCCCGTCCCTTTTACCTAGTGTAATCCATCTCTTCTCAGATGTGGAATCCAGTCCATAGACCAGACAGATAACAGAAGGGGACAATCTTCTTCCTATGAGAACAATGAAAGCCCTGCCCCCCTTGACAAGTTTTTCAGGTTTTTCCCTTATCTTAATTGAAGATTGTCCCTCTCTGCAGTCTACCTGGGCACCTCCCTTCTGATCTGGCTAAACGGGGGGGGATACTTTGCTGCTTGTGAATATCTCTTAAACCATAAAGGTTTGAGAGATAAGACTTACATCGTTCTTCATGTTTTTTTTAATGCCTACAAAATAAAATAAAGATAAAACAAAGTATTACTATCCCTTTAACTTGGGGGTGCCTAATCACAATTACGCAGGGGCCTCAAAGGTTCATTAAATGCCTCTTCAGTTTTTGCATTTTTCAAACTTCCAGCGACGTGAGTGCCTTCTGCCTACAGTCCAAAAAACAAGTCTGGGAGTGTCTCATCACCAAATCAGCTGAATCAGAGGGAGTCTGACACACAAAGCTCCCATCAATCTTTACCGATATGGCTTTTTACACACTGCTGGTAGGGGGCGCTCTCATCACCAGACAAAAAACTGAAATAGCTCATACGGGTTCAATGCACAGGATTAAAGAAATAAAACCATCAGTTAAATATATTAATATGTACTACCAATATAAGAAATGTAAATTATTTTAACAAATTCAGTGGTGTCTAGGTACATTTCATACAACGCTGTATACTGTGCCCTCAAACAGCTCTATGTTTGAAAGAAGAGCGGTCCAATTCTGGGGCAGACTAACTTCACCAAAGGGGACAAATAAAAAAAATATAATCTGTTTCAATTTAGTTTTTTATCCCTTTGAATGCTAGAGCGTTCACCAACTCATTGTGCAGTGGAGATCTCTCAAGCATTTAACCTTTTGAGTGTCAGAAGTGTACACAACGCACTGCGAAGCAATGGGTTGTGTACCTCTCTGGAACGCAAATGGTTAAGGAATAGAAAACTAAATTTAAATCAGTGGAGTTTGGAACACATTTTTATTTTCTCCAATTCCTCTTAGTACTACCACTTCATTATGGGTCGATGATGTGTATATATATATATATAAGGTAGTGATGGGCACTCCAAAACTTAATGTGCCTTGGTGCTCCTGCTAAAATTCCGTGGAAATATACAAAAGTCATATCATATATAATGATAACTGGTGCAGGCACTCATAGGACTTTGCATTAAAAAATTATTTTATTATGTGTCGACGTTTCTTGATAAAGATCCTGGTATGAGATTGAAACGTTGATCTAATAAAGCTGATTTTTTGTTTTCCTTAAAGAAGAGTCCTGAGAGTGCTGATTATTATTATCTATATTGAATTATTTATTGGCACCCAGGCATTCACACAATTGTTGAGAGTGCTTCCACTACGAGTTATATATATATATATATACTAGTATGAAAGCCCATATACACGGGCTAAAGTTCACCCAGTAGAGACTCGCCGAACGCAATGCTCCTTAACCCTTTGAGTCTTTGAGTGCCAGAGTGGTTCCGCAATGCATTGCTTTGCAATGCGTTGCGTACCACTCTGGCACACAAAGGGTTAGCGGGACATTCTAGATGGCTCACAGTGAAGCTCCCTGTGTGTGAAACCACACATGCACAGTACAGAGTCTCTACTGCACATGTGCAGTTACGCTCACAGTGAGCGACGCATTCTACCACTTTATGTTATAGGATATAATGTATATTTATACAGGACCAGTCAAATGTACACCTGCTTAAAAACAGGTTTTTCATGATTATACTTTTAACTGTATAAACTTGTCTATAAACACTCAATATCTCATGTCAAAGGTGGGCGCTACGATGCGGTGGAGATCTCTGAGATGACTTCTTCAGTTCCTATGTTTTTCTGTGGAGCCTATCTCCAGTTTTCCCCTCTTGATCACTGCTTGGTGAATCTGCCCTCTCATCTCACTTGGACCGCAGCGCCCTCGTGCTGACTGTCTCTCTCTGCACCATGGTAATCACTTGTGACAAGTATGTGTTATTAAAACTGTTCCAGTTTTCATATTATTTCAACTTTTGTGTCAATCACATGTTGTCTATTAGATTTTAGATTCATATGCCTTATGGGACTTTATGCATTAATCCGGGGTGACATTTTCTTGCAGTCAGCCATCCAAGTGCTGAAAGATTACATCATAGGCATTTGAGGTGCCTTCCTGGGCATCTAGGGACCATAAAACAGCTGAAAGCATCTAGTCTCTTTTAAACTGAGAAAGGTACCTGAGAGGATCGAAAACGTTGTCCAATAAATTGCCTATTTTCTTATTACCACTGGCACTGCCCTCTTTTGTGTGTGTGTATATAATAAATATATATTTGTGTGTGTGTATATATAAATATATATATATATATATATATATATATATATATATATATATAATTCAGGGCTTATAATTTTAAGTCCTTTGCTACTAGCCAAACCTGAAAAGTTACTCGCCACTGCAATCCAAAACATACCCACCAGGGCTGAATTTCTACTCGCCAGGGCTAAATTTTCACTGGCTAATGGCGAGTGGAAATTTTGAGCCCTGTATATATATATATATATATATATATATAATATAATATAATATATAGGACCCGCTAAAAGTACAACTGCTTGAAACCAGGTTTTTCATAATTATCTATCCTCAACTGTATAAACTAGTCTATAAACACTCACTATTTGAAACGATGCATGTATTTATGTAAGTTGATGATCATAAGAGAGTTGCATTCAAAACATTTATTTTTAAATGAAACGGTCAACCAAAGCAAGGAGATTTCAGAATCAGTCAAAAGTTTGAGCGTACTTGCTTGAAACCAAGTTTTAACAATGTTAGAACACTGACCTAAGTGTAAAAGTGTCCTTGTAAGGTGTTCTCTGATTTCACTAGCATGGTACCAAAATAACCGTTAATCACCAGTTGACTAACTGTTATGGGTCTGTAATTACTCTAAATGTATGTAGCATAGGCACACGTTTGTCATTCCAGAATGTAATGATGGCATAATATGTTCAGTTAAGCAAAATAAAAAGACAATATGTGATTATGTTAACAAATGAAGGTCAATCTTCAAGACATATCACAAGAACTTTACAAGTGTCTGTATCTTCTGTGGCAAAGGCTTTGTTGCAAAAGTCGAGCACTCGAAATTAAATGTATTAAAACATCACTTTTATTAAAACACTAAAAAAAAATCCGACGTTTCAGTCCCCACTGGGACTTTCATCAGGGATAACATACACTTAGCTGTCGACCGATACATCGGTCCTTACTTTATAAACTCTGATGTTGAATTTGGCACCAATGCGACGTCCCCCCGTCGTCATTGGCAACCTGAGGACGCCACATCAGCTCCACACACCCATTTAATTTCGAGTGCTCGACTTTTGCAACAAAGCCTGATCGGGATTTTCAGTCTAGCAGCACCGGTATACTATAGTGTGTGTGGGAGCACGAGAAGATTTCTTCTGTGGCAAAGACCATCAAACAGCTTGAAAGAACTGCCACCCGTGAGGACCGAACAAGGTCACGACGGCCCCTGAAATATAAATGCATCTAAATGATATAAGTAGTACAACAACATCAAATGTTCAGAGATTACATGAAGCTGGTCTTAATGTAAGAGTTGCTTCAAAGAAGCCATTGTGTTGCAATATGTTAGATACCTTTCTAGCACTCAAATGGTTATGAGTGCATGGGCCAAAGAACACAGACCCTGGACATTTGAGGACTTGAAGTCGGTCTTGTGGAAAGATGAGTCCGAATATGAAATATTTTGGTTGAACCACCAAGTATTTGTAAGACTCAGAGAGGGTTAGCACCGGCAAGCATGGAGGTGTCAGTGTCATGGTCTGGAGTTGCTTTCTTGGTGAGTTAGTTGGTGATCTCGGCCAAGTCCATGGCAAATTATGATTATCATATTATATGCCAGAGGTGTGCCATTCCATCAGAATTACAGCTAAATTGGGAAGTCCTTCATTTGTCAGCCAGATAGTGATTCGAAACACACCTCAACGTTTTGTAAGAACTATCAGTCGAAGAAGAAAAGTGAAGGACAACTCAGTCTAATGACCTGGACTGCCCAGTCTCCAGATCTCAGTCCCACAGAACTTGTATGGAATTAACTCAACAGAAGAGTGAAAGCAAAGATACACACCAGTGTCCTTCATCTCTGGGGACTGCTGCAGGAGGGCTGGGAGGACACTGGGTGATTTCCTGCTGAAACCGGCTAACTAAATGCCTTGTTTTCAGAGGTTGTTATTAAAGGGACATTAATGTCCAATAATAACTTTATGTTGTTTTGTAGAGTTAAAAAAAATAAATTATGTGGCGCAACTCCCATCTCTTAAACCTTTATGGTTTGAGAGATATTCGCATCTAACGTTCCCTCTCTTTTGGGGCTAGATTCTATTACAGATGCTAATTTTATCTCCAGTTTTCTCCATAGACTTCAACGGGAAAATGTTTGATAAAACTGGTGTTAACATTTAGCACCTGCAATAGAATCGAGCCCCTGATTTAAGCTGTAAAGCTGACAGAAGGAGAGCCGCGTAGGCCGACACACAGAGGCTCTTCAGCAGAGCCAAAATAGCGATATTTAAGAAGGGCTGCTTCATTGGAACTGTCTACAAAGTGTGCTTGCATACCAGGAACACTTTGTAGACCATTCCAATAAAGTAATTATTTTCCAATATTGTTGAAGAGCCGCCAGCTGGTCCCAGGACCGGGATCTCCGGCTGTCAATAGAGCGCTGACGTCAGGGAATGGGGAGGGAGGGGGGAACTTTACAAGCAAATATCTCTCAAACCGTAATGGTCGGAGAGATGGGATTTGTGCCACATAATTTTTTTTTTAATCTACAAAACAAAATGAAGTTATTATTGGATATTAGTGTCCCTTTAAGGCAAAGGGTGGATGTTTGCAGGAATCCAAGATTTAGAGATCATTTTCAATGTTCTTGAAGATTGCTTAGATGCTCGTTATGTTTTGTTTTGCACACGTAACATGCTTTAATTTTCAAGAGTTTCAAGAAACGTATACAAAGTAAAACAGGGTCATTTACTAAATTAATCTAGTTTCAAGCAGGTGTACTCAATCTTGTAACTGGTACTGTAGATATAGATAGATACATAGATAGATAGATAGATAGATAGATAGATATGACATACATTGATAGATCGATAGATAGATAGATAGATAGATAGATAGATACATATAGATAGATATGAGATAGATAGATAGATAGATACATATAGATAGATATGAGATAGATAGATAGATAGATAGATAGATAGATAGATAGACAGACAGATATGAGACAGATAGATATAGATAGATAGATAGACAGATATAGAGATAGATCGATAGATAGATATGAGATAGATAGATAGATATGAGATAGATAGATATAGATAGATATGAGATAGATAGATATAGATAGATAGATAGACAGACAGATATGAGATAGATAGAGATAGATAGATATAGATAGATAGATAGATATGAGAGATAGATAGATAGATAGATAGATAGATAGATAGATAGATAGATAGATAGATATGAGATAGATAGATAGATAGATAGATAGATAGACAGATATGAGATAGATAGATATAGATAGATAGATATGAGATAGATATAGATAGATAGATATAAGATAGATAGATATGAGATAGATAGATATAAGATAGATAGATAGATAAGAGATACATAGATAGAGATCGATAGATAATAGATACAGATAGATAGATATGATAGATAAATAGATATGAGATAGATAGATATGAGATAGAGAAAGATAGATAGATAGATATGAGATAGATAGATAGATAGATAGATAGATAGATAGATAGATAGATAGACAGACAGATATGAGATAGATAGATATAGATAGATAGATAGACAGATATAGAGATAGATAGATAGATAGATAGATAGATAGATAGATAGATAGATATGAGATAGATAGATATAGATAGATATGAGATAGATAGATAGATATAGATAGATAGATAGACAGACAGATATGAGATAGATAGATAGATAGATAGATATAGATAGATAGATATGAGAGATAGATAGATAGATAGATATGAGATAGATAGATAGATAGATAGACAGATATGAGATAGATAGATATAGATAGATAGATAGATAGATAGATATGAGATAGATATAGATAGATAGATATGAGATAGATAGATATAAGATAGATAGATAGATAGATAGATAAGAGATACATAGATAGAGATCGATAGATAATAGATACAGATAGATAGATATGATAGATAAATAGATATGAGATAGATAGATATGAGATAGAGAAAGATAGATAGATAGATATGAGATAGATAGATAGATAGATAGATAGATATGAGATGATACATAAATATGAGATAGATAGATAGATAGATAGATAGATAGATAGATAGATAGATAGATAGATATGAGACGGATAGATAGATTAGATAGATATGAGATAGATAGATAGATAGATAGATAGATAGATAGATAGATAGATATGAGATAGATATAGATATGACATAGATAGATAGATAGATAGAGATCGATAGATATGAGATAGATATATTGATAGATAGATAGATATGAGATGATAGATAGATAGATAGATAGATAGATAGATATGAGATAGATAAATAGAGATCGATAGATATGAGATAGATATAGATAGATCGATCGATAGATCGATAGATATGAGATGATAGATAGATAGATAGATATGAGAAGGATAGATAGATATAGATAGAAAGATGTGAGATAGGAAACAAAAATTAGTTAATTCAGAAGTTATTAAAGCTCAACAGCACTGACTAGCTTTGCAATACGTTGGAGACCTCTTTAGCATTGAAGGAATTAAAAACCCCATTTAAATTAATGGACATTTTTTTATTTGCCCCGTGGTGCAGCTTCTTTGCCCCAGAATTTCACCACATTTCCTAAAAACATAGGGCCCATTAAAACTGCCAAGTCTCTATAACCAGTAGAAAACAAAGAACGGTAAAGGCGTGAACAGCGTATATTATAATCCACACCGCTGTGCAACACATCGCTCCCCTCCTTGTATATAATTTACAAAATATAGAATCTGTGTATTAGCTAGATTTTCACACTGAATTATTACAAAATAAAGTTACAAAAAAAAGAAAATGCACGTCTGATCGTTTGACGTCTCTGTTCACACGTTTACATCAGATGTAACCAGCCACAAGGATCCCGTAGACTGTGTAATAATATTGAAGAAACAGGTTTAGTCTCACTGATAATCTGTCCACTAGCGGAACATCAGATCCTCATTATTTTCAGTCTGGTGGCTTCGTGGCCCAATGTTCCTGCTGCATATTCATCCAAAAGTCCATAGTGCATCTCAGAGTCCAATTTAGTTAGTAAATATGTCTGTACATTGCTGGCGTTCTAGTACCTTAAAGGCAAACTGAACTCTTGGAATTTTTGGCTTTTAATGTGTTTCGCAGATGTCCTTCATAAATCAGTCAGTTATATCTTTTTACTGTTTTTCTGCATTTAAACTCGTCTTTAGTCTACAACTGAATGCGGACACAACTACATTTAAAATGTTTCCATGGCCCTTTAGAATCACAGATGGGACTCTCTCCCCATACATGATTCTAAAGGGCCTCATACAATCTCAAGATAAGAAAATGACACTGCTCGCTAATAGAATGGAGCAGAAATTAAATGAGAAAAAAAAAGTAAATAGATATACCTCTGTATAAATAACACCTACCTAGGTAAGTGATTCTGTTACACACAGTAATTATATAGATACGCCTGACTGCTGTGTGATGGACTCCTACCTAGGTAAGTGCTTCTGTTACACACAGTAATTATATAGATACACCTGACTGCTGTGAGAAGGACTCCTACCTAGGTAAGTGCTTCTGTTACACACAGTAATTATATAGATACACCTGACTGCTGTATGAAGGACTCCTACCTAGGTAAGTGCTTCTGTTATACGCAGTAATTATATAGATACACCTGACTGCTGTGTGATGGACTCCTACCTAGGTAAGTGCTTCTGTTACACACAGCAATTATATAGATACACCTGACTGCTGTGTGATGGACTCCTACCTAGGTAAGTGCTTCTGTTACACGCAGTAATTATATAGATACTCCTGACTGCTGTGTGATGGACTCCTACCTAGGTAAGTGCTTCTGTTATACGCAGTAATTATATAGATACACCTGCCTGCTGTGTGATGGACTCCTACCTAGGTAAGTGCTTCTGTTACACGCAGCAATTATATAGATACACCTGACTGCTGTGTGATGGACTCCTACCTAGGTAAGTGCTTCTGTTACACGCAGTAATTATATAGATACTCCTGACTGCTGTGTGATGGACTCCTACCTAGGTAAGTGCTTCTGTTATACACAGTAATTATATAGATACACCTGACTGCTGTATGATGGACTCCTACCTAGGTAAGTACTTCTGTTACACACAGTAATTATATAGATATACCTGACTGCTGTGTGATGGACTCCTACCTAGGTAAGTGCTTCTATTAAACAAATTAAGAGCTGCATATTCCAAGGTTATAGTTTCCTTCTTATACATTCCTTTGATTCCTTCATGGAGGAAAACATTATATAGCTTCAATAAATAAGTACAGATCTTTTTCGGGTCCTGTACAGTGTCTGCCTTCTGTCCCACCACTCACATTTAGATTCTAACGGTTCTTTCTGTTACATCTTTGGTCAGTTAAGAAATCGCCCATGACCTGGCGCGATATTCCGCCTGCTGCAGCTGGTTCTAGCTGATATGCAGCAGGTCCTTCACCAGGAGCGAGTCAGACATTGCCAGTGCGCCGTATCCATGACACAATCTTCTGTCAGTTTGCACACACTGTTTACCCATTTGCTAACTGCTGGACGGACCTTCGTTTAAAAAGTAGGTAGTCATTTCTCCTTTGCCTTTGACCTTTACAACGCCGCGGCACTCTAAGGTGTAGTTATTGGCCGCTAGGACCTGCTGGAGGTCAGCAGTAACCTGAAAAGCAAAAATGAAAAAGTAAAGTTTATGACTGTCCTTATGGTATGGAACAAGACATTAACGTGGGCTGGTAATCCTAAGGTACATTTAGTTATTTTAAAAGATAACAAAACTATCTGTATGTTATTGCTGAGGCTGAAAAAAGACATGCATCCACCAAGATCAGCCCGTGTCATATCACCCCTGTTGATCCAGAGGAAGGCAAAAAAAAAAAAAATTGAAGCCATTTCCAATTAAACCCCAACTGGGTAAAAAAAATTCCTTCCTGTCTTCAAATACCAGATGGATATTTGCCTGGATCAACAACCTATCCGCTTTTAAAGGGATAGTAATACTTAAAAATTACTTATCCATATTTTGTAGCCCTTGAATAAAGAAGAAAAATGCCACCAGCGGCATCTTTCAAACCCTTATGGTTTGAGAGATAACCGCTTACAAAGTTCTCCCCTGCCTGACGTCAGCGTTCTAGCTGACAGATTTGGAATCTGGACCACAGACTGGCTTGCGGCTCTGCAGCAGAGCCGAGATTGTGTTAATGAAAAAGAAATCCTTCACTAAAAAGGTCTTCTGTGTGCTTGGTTTGCAAGAACACGTAGAAGACCTTTTAAGTGAAAGATTTCTTTTTCATTAACACAATCTCGGCTCTGCTGCAGAGCCGCTGGCCGGTCTGCGGACCAGATTCCAAATCTGTCAGCTAGAACACTGACGTCAGGCAGGGGAGAACTTTGTAAGCGGTTATCTCTCAAACCATAAGGGTTTGAAAGATGCCGCTGGTGGCATTTTTCTCCTTTATTCAAGGGCTACAAAATAGGGATAAGTAATTTTTAATTATTACTATCCCTTTAATCCAACTATCATACATTCTAAAATTGTGAGTTAGAAAGGTATCCATTACTTGTTTAAAAATCAAATACACTATCTGCAGGCACAGCATCCTGAGGCACAGAATTTCATAACTTTACTGCCTTTACTGTAAAAAAGTCTGCCTTTGTTTTAGTCCAGAAATTGGTTTCGTTTGCAAAATTAAAAGAACACTAACAACTAGCAACGAGATTAGGTTATTTACATTTAAATGTCATGTACATGCTCATAGCATCTGTAAAAGGTAGTTACTTTATGTTAGATCTATGAAATTTAACCCTAAATGTGCAATTTAATGTATGTATAGTCTGCCCAACACAGATTTCATGTGGTTTGTACTGTTTGTGCAGTTTGGAAGAGATAATCCAGTTACGTTATTGCAAATACTACTACATTTATATTTAGTAAGGCTGTTAATTTAGCTCATTTACAGACATTTCAGCATTGTCACTTATGTATAATAGTATATTATCAGGAGATGTATGCTTAGCACACTGTGCACATAATTAGCATAATTGGGCAAATATATGGAATATGAAGTTTAATGTGGGGAAGTGTAAAGTCATGCATTTGGGAGGAAACAATCCCAAGGCTACTTATAAACTTAATGGAATAATTTTAGGTGACTCGTTGCTAGAGAAAGACCTGGGTATCCTTGTCAACTACAAACTTGGAAACAGTGACCAGTGTCAAACAGCAGTAGCAAAGGCAAACAAAGTCCTGTCTTGTATAAAAAGAGGTATTGAAGCAAGAGTGGGTAACATTATTTTGCCATTATACAAATCATTGGTAAGACCTCACCTTGAGTATGCAGTGCAATTTTAGGCACCGGTTCTGAAAAAGGATATACTAGAACTAGAGAGGGTACAGCGGAGAGCAACAAAATTAATTAAGGGAATGGAGGACTTGACGTATGAGGAACGACTAGACAAACTTGGTTTATTTACTCTAGAGAAAAGACGACTAAGAGGAGGCCTTATCACATTGTACAAGTATATGAGAGGTCAATACAAGGCTCTCTGTGGTGAGCTATTTATTCCAAGGCCTGATCAGGTGACCAGGGGACACCCCTTGAGATTAGAGGAGGTTTAGACTTCAGCAGAGGAAGGGGTTTTTTTACGGTAAGGTCTGTTAAATTGTGGAATTCATTGCCCAAGGAGGTGGTTATGGCAGATACAATGGATACATTTAAGAGAAGATTAGATACATTTCTTTCCAAAGGGAACATACAGAGTTATATTGTTTATTAGTAGGTAAATCAGGAAGGTCTGATAAAGACTAACTTATTTGGCAGCAGGAAAGCTATAACATTCTCAGTTACTGGGGTATGAGGAGAAGGTTGAACTTGATGGACTTGTGTCTTTATTCAACCTAATTTACTATGTTACTATGTTATAATGTGCCATACAGTGCCACCAACACAAAAAACATAATTTCATCAAAAATTCCTAGTAGAACATATAGAAGATTTTACTTCTCTGTAAAATAAAATAAACTCCTGTTAGGGTGACAGGTCCCCCTTTAAGCCAGATTAGGTTTGGCAGCTGAGCAAAGCATTGGTGGTCCCTCTAGTAGAGGAACAGGTGGATATTTCAGACCAGGTTCCTCACCTGAATTCGCTCTGGCACACCTGTGCTGTCCATTCGACTGGCCACGTTCACCGTGTTACCCCAAATGTCATACTGAGGTTTTCTTGCTCCTATGACGCCAGCTACCACCGGTCCTATGTTAAGACCTGTAGAGGAGGGGGGAGATAAATAAAGACATGGAGGATGGGCTAAGCTGTCAGATGCCTTCCAGCTGTTGCGGACTATAGCCCCATTATACTGGGATGATGGGAGTCATATTCCACAACAGATGAGGGTCTTAGGTTGCATACTTGAAAAGATTTTAAGCGGCTCTGGAGTTGCCGTAAACTTTTGTAGTTCAACCACAGTGTCAGTTTGAATGGAGAACAAGAAACATGTGCCAGGCAATACAATGACCCTCCCAGGTCATAACAAATACTTTGACAAATTTTAGCCACAAGTACCTGTGATTCTCAACATGTGAATAATGAGTTTCAATTGTATATTTACCCTTTGAGTGCTAGAGGGGAATGCAACACATTGCTTTACAATGTGCTGTGTACCCCTCTGGTATTCAAAGGGTTAAGGACATGGTTATGCATGATAGGCTTGTTTTTGTTATTCCGGCTGAGAGAACTGAAAATAAATATATGTTTATGTATTTTCCACAGGAATAGCCATTTAACGACCTGAGTGGTGCTCAATGCATTGCTTTCCAATGCACTGCACACTCCTCTGGCCTTAAAGCGGAACTATCACCTAAAGCCAAAGTTTTACCATGCGTTTTAATGTTTAACCCGACATCAGTGCTGTGTGTGTGTTCTTCAAGTCGCCTGGTAATGGAGATATTTGCCCTGCACAATCGGGCACTTCCTCGCTCTGCGGGACTCCTTGACGTCTCTGGACTTCCCAGCTGCCCCAGGGAACGCGTTCACGCTCCCCTTCAAAGCTGGATTTCTGTGATGTAGCGTTACAGCAAACTCCGTTTACAATGCTACTGAGGTTACAGCCTGTAATACAACTATATACAACCACAGTAGTATTGTAAACGGAGTTTGCTGTAACGCTACATCACAGAAATCCAGCTTTGTGGGGCAGCATGAATGTGCTCCCTGGGGCAGCTGGG
Source organism: Rhinophrynus dorsalis (assembly GCA_037306005.1). NCBI lineage: Eukaryota > Metazoa > Chordata > Amphibia > Anura > Rhinophrynidae > Rhinophrynus > Rhinophrynus dorsalis. The sequence goes on from CM074725.1 coordinate 255,292,357, forward strand.
AAGTCCTGAGATGTCATGGAGTCCCGCAGAGCGAGGAAGTGCCCGATTTTGCAGGGCAAATATCTCCATTACCAGGCGACTTGAAGAACACACACACACAGCACTGATGTCGGGTTAAACATTAAAACGCATGGTAAAACTTTGGTTTTAGGTGATAGTTCCGCTTTAAGGCCAGAGGAGTGTGCAGCGCATTGGAAAGCAATGCATTGAGCACCACTCAGGTCGTTAAATGGCTATTCCTGTGGAAAATACATACACATATATTTTAGTTCTCTCAGCCGGAATAACAAAAACAAGCCTATCTTGCATAACCATGTCCTTAACCCATTGAATGCCAGAGGGGTACACAGCACATTGCAAAGCAATGTGTTGCATTCCCCTCTAGCACTGAAAGGGTAAATATACAATTGCAACTCATTATTCACATGTTGAGAACCACAGTACTTGTGGCTAAAATAAGTCATAATATTTGCAGCTGGAAGGATGAAGCTGCTGCAAAATTTAACCCCTTAATGACCGGCCGCATGGGCACATGGCGATCACTAAAGGACCACGGAGCATTTTTTTTTTTATTTTCCGATCTGTCTCAGGGCTCCCCGAAAGGTGTGCAGCCGCACGGGGAGCCCTGAAATCCATGACGGTCCTGGTACGTCATGGGTCGTTCAGTCACTTTTAACCATGACGTACCAGGACCGTCAAGGGTCGTTAAGGGGTTAAAGAACTTCCTCTATAGGAGTTTTAATAGAGAAAATTAAACTCAGTAAAGCGATCATACCCATATGTATAGAGACATAACTGGCACAATTTCAGGAAAAAAACTGCATATGAAAGAAATACAAATTCCCATGATTTTAATGGATTTTTAATGTGTTTTCAATGTATTGTGAATATTTATTAAAAATAGTTTAGAATTTTGGGAACATTGGGGGAGATTTAGAAAAAGTATTCTAGAATGGTTTAGCTTTATGGTAGTTAATATGTCACTATTTTGTGTAAAATGCGGTGCTATTTATAAAAGAACCATAGAAGCTTTATAAATAGGGTGTTCATCAAAACGCGTCTTCCTTACATCGCATTGCAATACCTGCTTTCTGATAAGAACAGTTCCTACCTGATATTAAAACTCGGGCAAAAATTCTGTTTGCAAAATTGTCTCAATTTGCAAAATTTTTTTTACAAATTTGCTGCTCTAGAATTCACGATGAGACCAAAACCATTTACCTAAAACTTGAAGTAGGTTTCATTAGCGCGTCTAAAACTGCCACATCATTCTTTATATATGGCAACAAAAATTTTTAGAACACTTTAAAGACGTTTTTCACTATATTTCAGTTTCATAAATCTCCCCCAAAGTCATTTTTCCAAGAACATGGAGGGAGGTTCATAAAAAACATTTGTAGTACGTTTTAAGGAACCGCTCTTAAAGGGGGACTTTCACCTCTAAAACACTTTTCGCATTTGCTTAAAGGGGAACTACCACCTCTTCAAGAATTTAACGTCAATAAATCCCCATCTGGCGACTAGCAGCTTAGTAGCGCTAGTCGCCAGAATTATTGCCTTATTCCAAAGAAATGTGCATTGTTCTGGGGCTGACAGCAGGATGGATTAACACCAGACAATATAAAATCAATGTATTACCCACTATGGGGATGTTGCGCTATGCGTTTCGTGGCTCTCAGATATGCCACTTCCTCAGGAGTAATAATAACAATGAGTCCGTACTCCAGAGGAAGTGGCATATCTGAGAGCCACGAAACGCGTTAATTAACCCCAAATACTAACACTGTAATTTTATTATTGTTTTTTTTTTTTTTTCATCGTTTTTAGTTACATATAAAACAACTTGGTGTCTGACCCCCCAAAAAAGTGCTGATGTATTGGTAAATATAGGTCCTCAGCATTGTGGGTGAATATATTCCATAATAATAATTCTAATTAATTATTAAAGGTTTTTCATATATACTTTTTAATTAAAAATTTTACCCTTATAACCCCCCATATACATGTGTGTTAGGGTTATATACTCCATGACTTTTTCATTTAAATTGTGATTAATAAGTTACCAGTGTGGAAGACATATTGTATACTTAAAGGGATAGTAAACCCCCCGAAAAACTGTAAGCCAAATGATAGGAATAATGAAAACGTACTTAACGCCCTCATTCCCATCTCTCAAACCGTTATGGTTTGAGAGATATAAGAAAATAAAGGTCTCCGCTCCCTCCCCTTTCTGCCTGATGAGCTGTAAAGCTGTCAGAGGCAGAATCCGGTCGCCCAACTGTAGGCGGCTCTTCAGGAGCTCTGACATCAGGATATCTAACTATAATTACTTCATCGGTATGGTCTACATGTGCCTGGCTTGCATGCACATGTTGTGGACCATTCCGATGAAGTAATTATACTTAGACATGTAGTGACAGCGCTCCTGAAGAGCCGCCGTCTGGTCCCGGAAGCAGGAACTCATGACGTCCGCTATACAGTGGACGCATGAGAAGGGGGAGGGAGCGGAGGTCTTTATTTTATTACATCTCTCAAACCATAACAGTTTCAGAGATGGGAATGAGGGTGTTAAGTAGGTTTATTTATTATTTCTATAACTTGGCTTAAAGTTTTTTGGGGGTTTACTATCCCTTTAAGGTGTGGTGAATCACTGGAAACAACATTTTAAACACCATTCAAAATATATAGCATCTCGATCCAGTGGACGCTCACAGATTCCAGACAAGTCAGTTCAACTGAGATGCAGGTGAGACCTCTCTGTCATGTGAGAGAAACCATTTGGGGGGAACGGGATTTATAAGTTTATCTTCCATCAAACAAACAAACAATACTGCACGTAGAAGAATTGTGGTTGCTCTTTTTGTTCCTCTATTTTTTTAGTTCTTAAAGGGATAGTAATACCTAAAATGTAAAAAAAAATATGTTGTAGGGTTTATCCCCCTGAGTAAAACAAGAGTACTCCCACTGCTGAAAGATGTTTCATTCAAAAGTTATTAATTTTCAAAGTTGAATTTTTTAGGTGCAGTATCACAGTGGCCTGAAATTTTACAGTGGCGCTGTTGCTACACCATCCTATGGAGATTTATGGTCCTGAGACCAGAGCTGTCCATAGGATCGTGTAGCAACAGCGCCACTGTACAATTTCAGGCCACTGTGATATTGCACCTAAAAAATTCAGCTTTGAAAATTAATAACTTTTGAATGAAACATCTTTCAGCAGTGGGAGTAGTCTTGTTTTACTCAGGGGGATAAAGCCTACAACATATTTTTTTTTACATTTTAGGTATTACTATCCCTTTAATTTTATAACTATCGAAGACACTGTTACATCCATTTTAATGCTTCTTTTTGCTTAACTCCTTTATAAATCTCCCCTATTATTTTTCATATTGCATATCTTAGTGTTATATTAATTAAATATGTATTAATTAAATATGTATTTACTAGGTCCGGGTGATGTTAACCCTTTGAGTGCCAGAGGGGTACGCAACGCTTTGCAATGCGTTGCGTACCCCTGTGGCACTCAAAGAGTTAAAAGGCCAGTCCTGCTCTGTGTCCTGCCTCAGACGCAGTCCTGCACTGTAGAGACTGCCCGAAAACACAAAATGTTCCCAGCACAGAACTCCCAGCATTCCGTGCTCCCAACATTCCGTGCTCCCAACATTCCATGCTCCCAGCATTCTGTGCGTTCGGGCAGTCTCTACTGTGCATGACAGCTTCTGACAAACATCCTAGTGAATTATTATATAGGATTATTCCAGGAGGTAAAATCTTCCAACAACACCCCCCCACCCCACATCCTACCATGGAAAGAAAATCCCAATTGCTTCACAATACATTGGAGACCTCTACAGCAGTTATATGTCCAGTTTAAATCAGAGGGAATTTGTTTTGCACTAAAATGTCTCTTTTTGTGTATTTGTACATATGGGCCATTAGATTCCCACCTACACTGACCCCCTCCCTGGTTAGGACACAAGGACTGACCGATCTTCATCTGGAAGTTGTTGAACGAATGCTCGTTGATATATTTCATCTGGTCCATCAATCTCATGGCGTAATCTGCCAGCGCCTTAATGTGAGACTTCCCGGCCTTGTCGTATGTTGTGTCGTTGAGCCCAGAAGCCGCCATGTACGTGCTGCCGATCGTCTTAATCTTCTCCAGCTGCCGAAACTCATCTTCACTGATGATCTAAGGGGGTGGTAATGTTACACATAAAGGTAGGTACAAGGAACAGCAGGTATAGGCCCAGAAGGCAGCTGGATATGTCAGTTTACTAATAAATTAACCCCTTGGATGCTTGAGTGAGAGCTCTCCAGCGCACTGCAGATCAAAGCTATTTAGTGTCTAAGGAGTTAATCATCTTGGTTCGTGGTCTCTGTAAGATTAATTCAGATGTGTCACTGTACAGCTTTCAGCCTAAATAAAAGTAACTTGTTATGGGAACGCCAGCACCAAAAAATGAAATAGGTTGATATAGCTTTAAAGATTACATTCTTACAGCTAGCATATGTAAAAATTAATTATTTCTATGTTACATCCCTGAACTGTCACAAAAGTGCATTTTAAAGATATAGTAAATTTTCACCATAAAAGCAGCTCCAATTAATCTTCATAGTATTTGGGCCATGGAGAGTGTTATTTCCATTCTGTCAGAGTTGTAGTACAAGAGTAATTGAATGATAAAGTATCCCCCTCCCGCCCCTTTTACTGATGTAACACTGCTCACCTCAGAGCCGCAAGACTGTCCGGATGGATCACAGAGAGGGACAATCTTCAGTGATCATAAGGGAAAAACCTGAAAAACCTGTCAAGGGGGGTAGTAAGAAGATTGTCCCTTGCTGTGATCGGTCCGGCAAAGAGACCACATTCCACATCTGAGGGGAGGTGACTTACACTAGGTAAAAGGGGTGGGAGGAGGATACTTTATCATTCAAATACGCTTGTACTACAGCTCTGACAGTATTGAAATAACACTCTCCATGGATCAAATACTATGAAGATTAATTAGAGCTGATTTTATTGTGAAACATTACTATACCGTTAAGGCACGCTTATATTGACCTGTTCAGAGATCGTTTCTTTGATGTTGTTTATTTTGAGAGTTAAGACTTGTCAGTTAATTGATTGTGATTAGTGCCCGACTACCCACTGCTTTTGTTTACAGAAAAGCTGTTAGCTTATCCCAGCCCATTTACAGATAATATTGGACAATCAATGGAAGCCGCAGAAAAAGGCAGGATTGGCTGCTCCCTCAAAGCATAGTTAGACTGAGTTTAACCCTTTTGAGTGCCAGACGGGTATGCAACGCATTGCAAAGCAATGTGCTGTGTATCCCTATGGCAATCAAAGGGTTAAATACTCGGGACACAAATAATTTTTACACGGTAGCACAAAGCACAGGAATTTAATTGTATATAACCTCTGTTCATTTTTAGTTGTTAATGTTGTTTTAAACGGTCTATAACTTGTGCTTTTTGCGTTTTAGTCAATGTAATGGTTTTAGAGATTTTTTTTTACTATTCAGGTTGCCTGTACATCTTTAATTCTGTGCACTTACCATGAATCAGAAATTTCAGTTCTTCTCTTTCCAGCACTTTCAGTGGTATGAGCTCCCTCTAACTACAATGTGCAAAAACAGTCTGTGACTCAGCTATAGCTGCATGAACTGTAAGAACGGTGTGTGTGTCTGTCTCTATTCAGCTGAATAGCAAGCACACAAGAGCAGTTAGACAGACAGAAGGGTCGTATGATTCTTTACAAGTACAGCTGAGTCACAGACTGTTTTTACTGACTGCAGTTAGAGGGCACTAACATCACTGAAAAAGGAAATAAAACAAGAACTGAAATAGCTGATACCAGGTAACTACAAACAATGAACTGTTTGAGTGCCAGGGGAGATGAGCACCAATGCTTAGGAAAACCCTGTGGCATATGATGGGTTGAATCCAATTGTACAGCGCTGCGGAATTAGTTGGCACTATATAAATAAAGAATAATAATAATAATAATAAAAATAAGAGAGTGAATAGGTAATACAAACTAATATATGCAGTAATACTATTCCTTTAAGAAGGACGTTGAATCTCTTTTTAAAGGGATAGTAATACTTGAAAATAATTGTATTTTATGTTGTAGCACTTAAAAAAGCATTAAAAATTATATAAGTCTTATCTCCCAAACCTTTATGGTTTAGGAGATATTCACAAGCAAAATTCCCCCCTGAGTGACGTCACCGTTCTAGCTCTCAGATTTGGAATCCGGTCCCGTCCGCGGCTCTCCAGAAGTGCCGAGATCACGATCTTTAAAAAGAATTTCTTCATTGGAATGGTCTACAAAGTGTGCTTGCAAGCCAGACACACTTTGTACACAGTTCCAATGAAGTAGTTCTTTTTAAAGAGCGTGAACTCGGCCCTGATGAAGAGCTGTCGGTTGATCTGTGGACCTGATTCCAAATATGTCCACTAGATGGCAGACTTGGCTGAAACAGCCAGGAAAAGGGAACTTTATTTCACTTGTGAATATCTCCCCAACCATAAAGGTTTGGGAGATAAGACTTATATCATTTTTAATGTTTTTTAAGGACTACAATATAAAATAAAGTTATTTTAAAGTATTACTATCCCTTTAAAGGGGAACCTATAACCTTGGAATATGTGTCTCTTAATTTTATTATCAGAAGGACTTGCCTGTGTATACACTATCAATACTGCGGTGATACGTATTTACTAGTTTGTAGCATTTGGTCTGTGCTGTAGTCAGTAGCGGAACAGTGAGAATGTTTATTTGACTCTATAGGCCACGTGTGGGCTTCCTATATGTCTAATCTCATTCATACGCAATAAGTCTATTATTTCTTGTGATGCGGTGTGAACTAAATAGAGATATGAAATCGATCTCAGTACATACAGGCAACTACAGAAAAAGTTATATATCAATAGATATACCTGACCGCTCTATGATGGTCACCTGCCTCATTAAAGGCATAATAATGCGTGCAATCAAGTAGATCTCCGAGTCTTCTGTATTGTAAACCTAACATATTGTTTAATAACTTACTCTTAAGTAGTTTAAAAAGATATTAAATGTAGAAATATCCCCCTCCCGCCCCTTCTGGTCTCCTCCCTTTAGAGCTGAAATCTGGTCCCTTGACTGGACGGATGCAGCGAGGGAAAAACTTAAAGGGACAGTAATGTTTCAAAATAAAAGTAGCTCCAATTAATCATCATAGTATATGGACCATGGAGAGTGTTATTTCAATTATGTCAGAGTTGTAGTACAAGAGTAATTCAATGATAAAGTATCCCCCTCCCTCCCCTTTTACCTAGTGTAACACTGCTCACCTCAGATGTGGAATCTGGTCACATGACTGGACAGATCACATCAAGGTACAATCTTCTTACTGTGATCATAAGGAAAACCCTGCCCCTCTTATGATCACTGAAGTTTGTCCCTCCCTGCGATCCATCCAGACAGTCCTCCTGCTCTGAGGTGAGCAGTGTTACATCAGTAAAAGGGGCGGGAGAAGGATACTTCATCATTCAATTACTCTTGAACAACAACTCTGACAGTATTGAAATAACACGCTCCATGGGCCAAATACTATGAAGATTAATTGGAGCTGTTTTTATTTTGAAGCATTACTATCCCTTTAAGTCAGTAAGTGAAAGGAAGGAGGGTAGGATTTTCTTTTGCTTACTGAAGTTTGTTCCTCGCCGCTCTCCATCTGGACCACAGTTGGTGGAAGTGTGACCTGGCCTGCAGGGGCGGGAGGAGGATCTTTCTACATTTAATATCTTTTGAACAACATAAAAGTAAGTTATTAAACATAGCTCAATGTGTTACATTTACAATACAGAAGACTCGGAGATCTACTTTATTGTACACTTTACTATCCCTTTAAAGGGATAGTAATACTTCTTTTTATCTTTATTTTATTTTGTAGGCATTAAAAAAAACATGAAGAACGATATAAGTCTTATCTCTCAAACCTTTATGGTTTATGAGATATTCACAAACAAAGTATCCCCCCCGTTCAACCAGATCAGAAGGGAGGTGCCCAGGTAGACTGCAGAGAGGGACAATCTTCAATTAAGATAAGGGAAAAACCTGAAAAACTTGTCAAGGGGGGCAGGGCTTTCATTGTTCTCATAGGAAGAAGATTGTCCCCTGCTGTTATCTGTCTGGTCTATGGACTGCATTCCACATCTGAGAAGAGATGGCTTACACTAGGTAAAAGGGGCGGGAGGGGAAACTTTGCTTGTGAATATCTCTTAAACCATAAAGGTTTGAGAGATAAGACTTATATCGTTCTTCATGTTTTTTTAATGCCTACAAAATAAAATAAAGATAAAACGAAGTATTACTATCCCTTTAAGTCCAGCTGATAAACAAATTAACAAACATTTAATTTCCAGGTAAAGCTCCACTTTAATTCCTGCTGTTGAGGGTTATTCCAAGGGAAGCAGGAGGCTGGAAGGTGGTTTGGGTTCTGCAGGGGAGGGATGAACGGGCAGTGGGAGGGTCCTTTTCTGAATCATCCAATCACAGGCTTCCTCTCTCACCTCATCAAAGTCTGCAATAATTTCATTGAGAAGCCTCAGACACTCCACCCCCTCGTTGTTGGCCTCTAGCTCCACATAGAACTCAGAGAAGTTGCTGATGGAAGCAAACATGACAGCCACGCACTCGCAGGACTGGTAATAGAGCTCGTCATTCCTTCTTTCTTGTGCCAGGAAGTGTGCCGCCACGTCCTTGGGTAGGATATTGTGCAGCAGGCGGCGGTTGTAAGCTTGTAGCTCCTCCATCTCTTCCTTCTCTTCTGTGGCCTGAGAAAATAAAATAAATAAGTGATTCAATTAACTACAATGCTGGAGATCCCATTTGGATCAGCAGCCAATCACCTAGGGGCTCCTAATTGTGAGAGGCAGCTTTTATGTGCTAACCACTCCCACTGTGTGAAGATGTAGGCGTGGTCAGTGCATTCCCAGCCCCCTGCACCAGACACCCACTCCAGTTTATATATTGCTGCAATGTCCAATTTATTTTATATACTAATCTGGTCAGTGTATTTATCAGTTTATGTACCGCTGGGATGTTCACTTTATATACTACTATTTATTTACAGGTTTATGCACTAATATCCACTTTATACACTAAGATTTACTGACATTTTTATATACTAATTCTCACTTTATATACTAATATTTATATTTACAGGTTTATATACTAATACTCACTTTATATACTAATATTTATATGTTTATATACTAATACTCACTTTATCCACTAATATTTATTTACAGGTTTATATATGGTTGCAAAGTCCAGTCCATGTCTTGGACCCTCTGGAATAACGAAAACACAGATAAAAATCATGTGATCTCAGCATAGACCAGCCCTGTACCTCCTTAAAGGGATAGTAATGTTTCATAATAAAAGCAGCTCTAATTAATCATCATAGTATTTGGACTTTGGAGAGTGTTATTTCAATTCTGTCAGAGTTGTAGTACAAGAGTAATTCAGTAACAAAGTATCCCCCTCCCACCCCTTTTACTGATGTAACACTGCTCAGCCAGAGCAGAAGGGAGGTGCCCAGGTAGACTGCAGAGAGGGACAATCTTCAATTAAGGGAAAAACCTGAAAAACTTGTCAAGGAGGGCAGGTCTTTCATTGTTCTCATAGTAAGAAGATTGTCCCCTGCTGTTATCTGTCTGGTCTATGGACTGGATTCCACATCTGAGAAGAGATGGCTTACACTAGGTAAAAGGGGCGGGAGGGGAAACTTTTCTTGTGAATATCTCTCAAACCATAAAGGTCTGAGAGATAAGACTTATATCGTTCTTCTTGTTTTTTTAATGCCTACAAAATAAAATAAAGATAAAACAAAGTATTACTATCCCTTTAAGAGGACACTAAAAAACTTAACATGCCATGTTTCCTAGAGGAGGGATATTAAAGTGTTAGTAATGTCAAAAATAATTTTAATAGATTTGTAGAGCTTAAAAAAATAAGCTAAATGTCACAAATCTTATCTCTCAAACCGCTATTGTTTGAGAGATATCCACCATTAAAGTTCCCCTCTCTTTCCTCTTCTCCTGATGTCAGCTGTAAGCCGCAATAGCACGATTTAAAAAGAATTACTTCTTTGGAACGGTCTACAAAGTGTCCCTGGTTTGCAAGCACTTTTTAGACCATTCCAAAGAAGCAATGCTTTTTAAATCACACTATTGCGGCTCTGCTGAAGAGCCTCCTCATGTCGGCCGACACGGGTCTCCTCCTGTCAGGTTTCTCAAACCATAGCTGTTTGAGAGATAAGATTTGTGGTATTTAGCTTATTTTTTTAAGCTCCACAAAACTATTAGAATTTTTTTTGGACATTACTAACACTTTAACCCCATGGTCATTGTATCCTCTAGTGGATATACAAAAATGTATTTGTATTATGAAGTGCAGTTTTATACAGGAATTAACCTGTTATGAGCAGGGACGCTTTCATTATATTGCTATAAAGTTCTGTATGTCTGTTCCCTCCTGTATGGAGCTGCAGTCTTTGTTACCATCTGGAAGAGAAGTCTGATATCTGAGGGCAGACGCCTCGTACATAAATCTCATTACTGTACCTGCAGCTTCCACAGGAAATCCAGCCGCGCTGTGGATTCCACTTGCTGGGCGTGCAGGTATAGAGCCAGCACAAAGACCGTGATGATTATTGGGGTTACAATCTTCAGAGCAACCCTGGGGACGCCCGCTCTGCTGCAGAGACACAAGATGTGGCCTTGTTAGGTCATCTAGTAGCCACAATTATGGGTTATTCATGGGGTAGGGCTGCAAAACTATACAATAAATATCAGGCCTCAAGTAACTGTATAATGATGAGTCTGTGTTGTGATTGAATTAATCTGATATTAAAGCCTTGTGACATAATAATATTAAAAAATGAGAGTTGGTACCGTGTTAGCTGTAGAAATACAAGAGGCAAATATAGTCAAGTTGATACCTTTATTGGCTAACTAAATCTGCTTTATTAGCCAGAATGGTATCAACTTGACTATACTGGCCTTCTGTATAATAATATTAAAGTGGAACTACCACCCCTTGCTAACATGGCCCCAAATAATTACCCATCTGGCGACTAGCTGCTCAATAGCGCTAGTCGCCAGAATTATTACCGTGTTAATGAGAATTATCCACTGTTCCGGGACTGACAGCCGTGAAACAGCGCAGACATCTTCCCATAGTGATGTCTGTGCGTCTGCACTGTCAGTCCCTTTTGGTGCCGAACGGCTCCTAGCAACGCCTCCTAGAGCAGACTGAGACTGACAGCGCAGGCGCGCAGATGTCACTATGGAAAGATGTCTGCGCTGTTTACTGCCTGTCAATCCGGGATCAGTGTAGAAATCTCATTAACGCGGTAATAATTCTGGCGCTACTGAGCAGCTAGTAGCCAGACGGGTAATTATTTGGGGCCATGTTAGCAAGGAGTGGTAGTTCCGCTTTAACGCTCTGAGTGTCAGAGGGGTATGCAACTCATTGCTTTGCAGCACACTGCACAGCCTGTAGGCACTTCAAACCGGTAAGCAGCTGAAATTATCATTATATATATATATATATATATCTATATATATATATATATATATATATATTCGTATTCCCATGTCCCTGATAATATCCGCTGTTGCTTTCCACTTTGCTTATTTTCTTTCTGTGTGATTAGTGCGACGGTAATGTACCCAAAATTTTTTTTTTTTACAGTTATGTAGAGTTTAAAATGTTAATCAAATTGCTCCAAACCCGATCTCTCAGACCGCTGTGGTGTGAGAGATATAGGGATTCAAAGTTCCCCTCCCTCCCCTTCTCATGATGTCAGCGTCTATCTGACAGCAGGAGATGCCAGTCCAGGGACCAGCAGGCGACTCTGCAGCAGAGCCGAGATCACGTTTCTTAAAAATAATTCATTAATTGGAAAGATCTACAAAGTGAGCTTGCAAACCAGACACACTTTGTAGACCTTTCCAATGAATGAATTCTTTTTAAGTAACGTGATCTCGGCTCTGCTGCAGAGCCTCCTCGAGTCGTACGACTCTATTCTCCTGCTGTCAGCTTCACAGCTGTCATCAGGAGAAGGGGAGGGAGGAGGTAACTTTGATTCCCTATATCTCTCACACCATAGCGGTCTGAGAGACAGGGTTTGCAGTGATTTGATCAATATTGTAAACTCTACAAAACTGTAAAAAAATGTTTGGGACATTACTGTCCCTTTAAATCAAGATTTGTGCAAAAGTAGAGAAATTCTCTAGCGAGCCATCTGCACCACGGTTAATTTTAAACCCCTTCAGTACCAGAGGGGTATCCAACAAATTTTAAAGCAATGTGTTGGATAAACCTTTGGCACTCAATGTGTTAAACCAGGTCATGACAGGTCAGCGAACCGGTACGTTTTATTGGTGACCTGGCACGTTTTAGCAGTGACTGCACGATCACGGCACCTTAGATGAGGTGACCTGGTGACTTTGTTTTTTTAGAAAATCCCTCTCATCGGCAAAATGAAAATCCTTATTGATTTAAAGGAACAGTGGCCCATATTTATAAAAACTGGAGTTATTCTGGAGTAAAGCAACGGGACAAATACAAATTCCTGCTAAATTAATTCAGGCCTTTAACACTTTGAATGCTAGCGAGGTCTCTTTTAAAATAGAATGTAACAAAATAATTAATTGGAATTTGACCACTAGTGGGCGTTGCTAAAGTAAAAAAACAATACATGTTTAACCTGTAATAACTCTGGAACCATGCATCTCTCGGCGGTGAGAGTACCATCATTTGACTCAACAAAAAATGCACAACTATATATATTTAAGCAAATTTGAATGTGATAAATGTGCATTCTTTTCCTATTACGCATTTGGTTTATTGGAGAATTGCAGCACAGTTACTTAGTACATGAGCCCGTGTGTTCTTACCAGTCCTCCGCTGCATGGGACGGCTGACTGAAAGACAAAAGATACAGAAAATGGTAAATTATATATAATTATTAATAATAATCATTATTAGTACATTATAAATATCCAGGTGAAGAAATTGTATTCAGAATTATGTCTTAGCATTTTAAAGGGGTAGTAATGTTTGTTATAAAGTAGTTCGCCGAGTCTACTTCACTTACACTTCTTCTTAAAGGGATAGTAATGTTTGTTATAAAGTAGTTCGCCGAGTCTACCTTACAGTAAATGTAACAGATTGTGCTATGTTTATCTACTTACTTTTGTGTAGTTAATAAGATATTAAGTGGAGAAAGTATCCCCACCCATCCCTTCTTGATAACAAACATTACTATCCCTTTAAGAAGAAGTGTAAGTGAACACATAGTTGTAACTGTTGCCTCTTGAAGAAACCTCTACTCAACTCTTTGGACTTTAGAGACTATAGCAATGCTTTGGAAATGTCTCTAGCTTACAAAGGATTAAACCTCTTCTTAACCCTTTCAGTGCCAGAGGGGTACACAACTCATTGCTTTTGCGTACCCCTCTGGCACTGAAACGGTAAAATTAACAAAAAATATTAAAATATGTTAAAAAACCCCTCTTTCTTTTGGGCCAATTCAAATCCAGTCATGCAGTGATGCATTTTTAACACAAGATGGCAGTGTTTACCAATCTGTGGTCACATTCTGGGACAATGTCATTAAAAAAGGATTTTAGTCACTCCTCAATTTTTATAATGGGTAAAGTGTGGCATCGTGTTTGCCATACAAAAAGCAGCAGACTGGTAGAGTAAAAATGATATATTTATTGGCTACATGAGTGGCTCTAGCATGCAAGCTTTCAAGACAACTTAGGTGTCTTTTTCAGGCATAATAAAAATGAAGTCTGAATACAAAGTATATGACAGGTTAAACACTCATACACATTATTTTAACATTTAAATTCCACTGACAGTGAATATTCTTATCAGTATGGTCTATAATTCATTCCCTAGGCTCCAGCAGAGTCTCTTTATAGTTGGCTAAGTGATACATGCACAATGTATTACCTTTTTGATGCTCCAGTTAATTGTAGTCTTTAGCCAGAGATGGCTTAGTCTATAGACAGAGATGACCTAGTCTATAGAATGTGTGGGTTAACCCTCCAAGTGCCAGATGGGTACACATCCCACCATTTGCAGTGAGTTGCACAGCCCCCTAGCACCAAAAGGGCCCAGGATATGTTTATTGGGTGGGATAATGTGACGTAAATTCCTTGTCACAGCTCAAGCCATAGTTCAAAGTGTTACACTTTGTTATCAGTTTATATTCACAGATATTTCTGTCTGTCGGTGTCCTACAATTTCCCATCAGTACAGTCACCTTGAGATCTTTAACCCTTTGAGCATGAAATCGGCTCTGCTGAAGAGCCACCGGCTAGTCCAGGGACCGGAATCTCCTGCTGTCAGCTAGAGGGCAGACTTCTCTGAAACAGCCTGGAGGGGGGAACTTTAGCCAGTTACAATAAGACTTACATTGTTGTACTTATTTTCTTAATGCCTGCAATATTAAATAAGCTTACGTTCAAAAATTACTATCCCTTTAAGGGAACTCTTCACCACCAGTTGTTTCAAATTAGGGGACTGTTTATAGAAGAGGAGCGGAGGTCTCGGTAATATTCTTTTTAATCTGCTATCAGTATGTAGTATTGTTTGGAGCTCTCTTGAGATTTTGCCCTGTACTTCACACTGTGGGTTGTAGGTGACTAAGAATGTCCTCTGTTCTCTCCTGTGGGAGTTTGTATTCCAGGAGATCTCTTCTGGGTACACTGGTGGCTCTCTGCATTTGGATGTCCCTTGGTATTATATTGATGATTGATAAAATCTCTCCTGAGATTTTTAAGATGTTGAGCTCAGTCAGATGTCTCAGATCACACGTGGTTATACCTTAGGGCCTGGCTGTAAACAATAGTTTTTTTGGGTGTTTGGGATGGAAACTGTCTTTTCGAAGATAATTAGGCCGGTCTGTTGGTTTGTGGTATAGAAATGTCTGGATGGAATAGATATTGTTACTGATTGTGTTATCCAGAAAGTTAATTTGGTGGGTAAATGTCTGAGTTTGAGGTTAATGGTAGGATGGAAGACGTAATCTTAATTTGGTGGGTGAATGTCTGAGTTTGAGGTTAATAGTAGGATGGAAGACATAATCTTCGTGAAATGACACAAGTTAATCTTCGCTGGCAGACCAAATGATCAGTATATCATATACACAGGGCTTAAAATGTGAAGTCCTTTGTTACTAGCCAGACCTGAAAAGTTACTCGCCACTGCAATACATAACATACCCACCAGGGCTGAATTTCTACTCGCCAGGGCTAAATTTTCACTTGCCATTGGCTAGTGGCGAGTAGATATTTTGAGCCCTGATATATGTAGTGGAGATCCACCAGAGGATTTATTTGGCATGTGGACAAGAACTCCTCCAATTTTAGGTTGGTGTATTGTGGTCCCATTCAAGTTCCCATGGCTGTCCCCATCTTTTGTATGTATGGTTCTTGCCCAAATGCGAAATAATTCTGTGTTTGTATAAAGTGTATTAGCTGGGTTACAGGCTCTGTGGGTAAGCCCTCTTGCTCTGAATTGTGGCCTGAACCATAAGGAATTTATGTCACATTATCACAATAAACGTATTTTGGGTCCTTTGGGTGCTAGGGGCTGTACATCTCATTGTAAGCAGTGGGTTGTGCACCCCTCTGGTGCTTGGAGAGTTAACCCACACATTCTATAGTCCTAGTCATCTCTGGTTACTGACTAAAATTCACTGGAGCATCAAAAAGGCAATACATCTTGTTTGTATCACTTAGCCAATTACAAAGAAACTCTACTGGAACCAAAGGAGTGAATTATAGACAATACTGATAAGAATATTCTCTGCCAGTGGAATTTAAATGTTAAAATAATTTGCATGAGTGTTTAACTTGCCATGTATTGTGTATTCTGATCTGTCTGATCTGTCACTTATCTCCCCTACTGATCTGTCACCTATCTGTCCTACTGATCTGTAACCTCCCCCCTTACTGATCTGTCCCCTATCCCCTTACTGATCTGTCACCTATCTGTCCTACTGATCTGTCACTTCTCCACCTACTGATCTATCACTTATCTCCCCTACTGATCTGTCACCTCTCCCCTTACTGATCTGTCACCTATCTGTCCTACTGATCTGTAACCTCCCCCCTTACTGATCTGTCCCCTATCTCCTTACTGATCTGTCACCTATCTGCCCTACTGATCTGTCACCTCTCCCCTTACTGATCTGTCATCTATCTGTCCTACTGATCTGTCACTTCTCCCCCTACTGATCTGTCATCTATCTGTCCTACTGATCTGTCACTTCTCCACCTACTGATCTGTCACTTATCTCCCCTACTGATCTGTCACCTCTCCCCTTACTGATCTGTCACCTATCTGCCCTACTGATCTAACACTTCTCCCCCTACTGATCTGTCACTTCTCCCCCTACTGATCTGTCACCTCTCCCCCTACTGATCTGTCACCTCTCCCCTACTGATCTGTCACCTATCTGCCCTACTTATCTGTCACTTCTCCCCTACTGATCTGTCACCTCTCCCCCTACTGACCGGTCACCTCTCCCCTACTGATTTGTCACTTCTCCCCTACTGATCTGTCACCTCTCCCCTACTGATCTGTCACCTACCTGCTCTACTGATCTGTCACTTCTCCCCTACTGATCTGTCACCTCTCCCCTACTGATCTGTCACCTACCTGCTCTACTTATCTGTCACTTCTCCCCTACTGATCTGTCACTTCTCCCCCTACTGATCTGTCACCTATCTGCCCTACTGATCTGTCACTTCTCCCCCTACTGATCTGTCACCTATCTGCCCTACTGATCTAACACTTCTACCCCTACTGATCTGTCACCTCTCCCCCTACTGATCTGTCACCTCTCCCCTACTGATCTGTCACTTCTCCCCCTACTGATCTGTCACCTCTCCCCCTACTGATCTGTCACCTCTCCCCTACTGATCTGTCACCTCTCCCCTACTGATCTGTCATCTATCTCCCCTACTGATCTGTCACCTATCTCCCCTACTGATCTGTCACCTATCTCCCCTACTGATCTGTCACTTCTCCCCCTACTGATCTGTCACCTCTCCCCTACTGATCTGTCATCTATCTCCCCTACTGATCTGTCACCTATCTCCCCTACTGATCTGTCACCTATCTGCCCTACTGATCTGTCACTTCTCCCCCTACTGATCTGTCACCTCTCCCCTACTGATCTGTCACCTATCTGCCCTACTGATCTAACACTTCTCCCCTTACTGATCTGTCACCTATCTGCCCTACTGATCTGTCACTTCTCCCCCTACTGATCTGTCACTTCTCCCTCCCCCTACTGATTTGTCACCTCTCCCCCTACTGATCTGTCACATATCTCCACTACTGATCTGTCAAATATCTCCCCTACTGATCTGTCACATATCTCCCCTACTGATCTGTCACCTATCTGCTCTACTGATCTGTCACTTCTCCCCCTACTGGTTTGTCATTTATCTCCCCTATGGATCTGTCTCCTCTCCCCCTACTGATCTGTCACCTATCTCCCCTGCTGATATGTCACCTCTCCCCTACTGATCTGTCCCATTGCCTGCTGCCACTACTCACAGTAAAATATTTTGGTTTAAATGTCACTTACATGTCATTTGCAGCCACAAGCAGATCAGCGTTATCGAAGAGCGCCACCTGGGGGATCTCCATGATAATGACATACACAAACTCAATGAGCAGCATCAGAATGAGTTTCCCGATGCTACTGATTTGGAGAAAGACGGAGCAGGCCAGGAGGCTGAGCAGGATGCAATAGGTGAAATACTGCAAAAGAACAGACAGAGGATCGTCAGACAGGCGGAGCAGGATCACAGGACTCCATTCCTACTGATTCAGCCTCCCCCCTTAATCCCATCATCATAGGGGAGTCCAGGTAATTGTGGAAAAAGGGGTTTTATCTTTTCTAAGATAAAACATTTACTTTAATTTAACTTTTTCAAAACTGAACTTTGGATGAAATGATAATTAACTGTTGAAGACCAGAGAAGTGTGCAGCACACTGCAGAGCAAAAAACACACAGATGGTGGCGCTAGATGGGCGGGGGGGGAAGAAGATGAAAATAAACCAAAAACTGCCACCAGGAAAAAATGAAACTACCACTCCAACCAGTCCCAAATCAACTGTACAAATATCTATATACAATCCAGCGCTGAAATGGTAACTTGGGAGACTCTATGAACAACCATCAATACAAGATAACCAAAAATCTTGGAAAATGTAATGTTTTCAAACACAGGAAAGATCACGTAATACCAATAAATCCCCAATTTTATTTAACTCTTTGAGTACCAGAGGGGTACGGAATGCATTGCAAAGCAATGCGTTGCAAACCCCTCTGGCACTCAAAGGGGTAATGCAATGGTGGGAAAATATTCGGTCACACTTGTCACAATGAATAATGCAGCAGTGTAACCGACAAGCCCAACCATTTGCTCAGTGTTGTTTGTGCCATCCTCAGTATTAGATTGGAATTAGTCACCCCAATACAATAGTAAATAAAACTTCTAAGACCACGAGGCACAGGCTGTTATTTTGGCAGGTGGGTGTATCACTGCGGGTTCAGAGTGCGGGGTCAGTATCATCGTACAGACTGTGTCTGGTGGTTTTTAGAAGCTTTTATTTACTATTTTGGGGTGGCTAATTACTATCTAATATTGTGGATGGCACAAACAGCATTGAGCAAATGATTGGACTCTTCCGTTACACTACTACATTATACTATACTAGTTGAACAGCCCGTTACACGGGCCACAGTGCCTCTGGCAGCCGGTCGCGGAGCAGTCACACGCAGTGGAGACTACCCGGGCCTCTGCTGATACAGAGCTGGACGCTCCTTCGGAGCACCCAGCTCTGTATCAGCCGCGGCGCGGGCAGTCTCTACTGCGTATGACTGCCGCACGCGCAGCAGTGCCTACTGCGCATGTCGGGCGTTACACACAACTTGGCGAATTATTATATAGGATAATAATTCACTAGAAAGTCTGTAACGACGCAGTCATGCGCAGTAGAGACTGCCAGTGACGAGGCTGATATAGAACAGGGAGCACCAAAGGAACGTCCAGCTCTGTATCAGCCGCGGTGTGGGCGGTCTCCACTGAGCATGACTGCACCGCGACCGGCTGGCACTGTATCAGCCGCGGCGAGGGCGGTCTCTACTGAGCATGACTGCACCGCGACCGGCTGGCACTGTATCAGCCGCAGTGCGGGCAGTTTCTACTGAGCATGACTGCCCTGCAACCCGCTGGCACTGTATCAGCTGCCCTGAAGGCAGTCTCTACTGTGCATGACTGCACTGTGACCAGCTCGCACTGTATCAGCCACGGCGTGGGCAGTGTCTACTGAGCATGACTGCCCCGCGACCAGCTGGCACTGTATCAGCTACGGCGTGGGCAGTCTCCACTGAGCATGACTGCCCCGCAACCGGCTGGCACTGTATCAGCCACGGCGTGGGCAGTCTCCACTGAGCATGACTGCCCCGCAACCGGCTGGCACTGTATCAGCTGCGCTGCGGGCAGTGTCTACTGAGCATGACTGCCCCGCGACCAGCTGGCACTGTATCAGCCACGGCGTGGGCAGTCTCCACTGAGCATGACTGCCCCGCAACCGGCTGGCACTGTATCAGCTGCGCTGCGGGCAGTGTCTACTGAGCATGACTGCCCCGCGACCAGCTGGCACTGTATCAGCCACGGCGTGGGCAGTCTCCACTGAGCATGACTGCCCCGCAACCGGCTGGCACTGTATCAGCTGCGCTGCGGGCAGTGTCTACTGAGCATGACTGCCCCGCGACCAGCTGGCACTGTATCAGCCGCGGTGTGGGCAGTGTCTACTGTGCATGACTGCCCCGCGACCAGCTGGCACTGCATCAGCCGCGGTGTGGGCAGTGTCTACTGTGCATGACTGCCCCGCGACCAGCTGGCACTGCATCAGCCGCGGTGTGGGCAGTGTCTACTGTGCATGACTGCCCCGCGACCAGCTGGCACTGTATCAGCCGCGGTGTGGGCAGTGTCTACTGAGCATGACTGCCCCGCGACCAGCTGGCACTGTATCAGCCGCGGTGTGGGCAGTGTCTACTGTGCATGACTGCCCCGCGACCAGCTGGCACAGCATCAGCCGCGGTGTAGGCAGTCTCTACTGTGCATGACTGACCCGTGACCGGCTGGCACTGTATCAGCCGCGGTGTGGGAAGTTTCTACTGCGCATGACTGCCCCGCAACCGGCTGGTAGTGGCACTGTGGCCCATGTAACAGGCTCTTCAACTAGCTTTATTATATACTGTGTATGTTTCTTGTTTTTGAAAACATTGCATTTTCCAAGAATTTTGGTTATTTTGTTATTGATGGTTGTTTATAGAGTGTCCCAAGTTACCATTTCAGCTCCGGATTGTATGCACCCTGCTGGATGAACACCTGTACTACATGCACTATTTCAATGAATCTTCATATTGCAGTACAGGGAGGAGATGAACTAGGGCTGCAGTGGTGAAGTGTGTTTAGTTCACTTCTTCATGGAGAATCTGACACATTTCACTATTTGTACCAAAACTTAAATTTGCAAGGGAAGAGGGAGAGACGTCCATCATTAGTAAAGGATGTTGGCATAAAGCTGCCAATGCTTTGGGGAAGGGAAAGGGGGTGCAGGTGGCAGAGATGCACCGCCCCTCAGATTTCAGCACCAAGAACATCCGCAGCCCTTTCCTTAGCCATCTGAGTGCTAGAGGGGTGAGGAATGCATTGGAAATCTCTTTGTCACTGTGAGGGTTAATGGAAAACCATTTCACAATCCAGAACTTGAAGTCACGACCAGGAAGCCCTGTAGAATAAGGACACATGCAAAGCTCACAGCCGCTTTAGAGCTGACGATCAGCTGATTGATGTACACAATACAGAGCCTATAATCAGCTGATCAATATAAACAGAGCTATGCTGCATCTGAGGGCATATCACAGAGCTGTTTTGTAATATGCAGTGTATACAGCTTCATATTACACATGTTACACAAAGCCTCTGTAACTTGATTGGAGGCCTCAGACACTGGCATAGCTCTGCACTGTTTATATGGATCAGCTGATTGTCGGCTGTGTATTGGTTACATTTCTCAGGTGACACGAGGCTACGGCCTGATCACAATTCACCAACATCAGGGAGGGGAATGTTCCTGTGGGCTCTCACAGCATGAACAGCTATCGCAGCTTAGTGCTCGTGGCATAAAGCTGTATTAACATATGAACAAGCCCTCAGAAATACAAAAAATAGCTCAATAAGCAAAATGTCAATATGCAAATGAGTCTCAGCAAAGGATACACTGTAACATTGTAACCTGACAGAAGCATGGTGTATGTGAGGTGTAACTGCAGGGATTAGATGATAAAATAGGATTTTAGTCTTACCTGTTAAATCCTTTTCACTTAGTCCATACAGGTCACTGGTACTCTGGGAGGCGATCCGCCCCTTTAATAGGCAGGAACAATTATTCAAATGTGTGCAGGGGGCGGAGCCTCCCCTCCTACTTAAGCTGCCTTCAGGCCAGAGCCACTAGATTGATTTGAGACACTAAAACTGACCAGAGGTAAGCAAGAAGGAAGACTCCTGTGAGCATGCCCCGAAGGTCTCCCACTAAATGCCACAGGAGAGCCAAGCATGGTCTCTTGACAGGGTGGGAGACCAGTGACCTGTATGGACTAAGTGAAAAGGATTTAACAGGTAAGACTAAAATCCTATTTTCACTGTCGTCCAATACAGGTCACTGGTACTCTGGGATGTACAAACATTGAGCTGACCCAGAGGCGGGAAGTACGGCAAGGACCAGGCGCAAGGCCCAAGTCACTAGAACTGCTATGAACCAGTTAATTACATAGCCCATGTATAGAAGTGTCAACGGACACCAACCAGGGGGAAACAACCCCTGAACTAACACAGCACACTGAACTAGAGCCAACCGGGCTCAACAGTAAAGAAGCTCTAAGAATCACAGAGTAGAAGTCCTAAACAGGCAAAACTGCCTCCAGGACCTTCCTCCCAAAACTGGCATCAGCCGAGTCCAGTACATCAACTCGATATTGCTTTGAAAATGTGTGCACAGAGGACCAAGTGGCCGCTCTGCACAGCTGATCAGCAGATGCCTGATTCTTGTAGGCCCAAGAGGCCCCAATAGATCTGGTGGAATGGGCAGTCACCCGGAAGGGAACATGCTTATTCCGCAACTTATAGGCTTCACGAATAGTAGCCTTAATCCAAGAGGCAATGGTAACTTTGGAAGCCGGTCTCCCTGCCCTAGGCCCCTCAGGAATGACGAATAGCGCGTCAGACTTCCTGATAGACTCAGTGCGATGAACATAAAACTTGAGGCAACGCACCACATCCAACAAATGGAGATCTCGTTCCTTGTCAGATGAAGGATTAGGGCAGAAAGAGGGAACCACAATCTCTTGATTGATGTGAAACTCGGACACAACCTTGGGCAAGAATTCCTTGGTAGTGCAAAGCACAGCCTTATCCTTGTGGAACACCAGGTAAGGAGGTTTACAAGACAGAGCTTGTAACTCTGCTACCCCGCGAACTGAAACAATAGCCAAAAGAAAGGCCATTTTCCAAGTCAAGAGACGTAAGGGAATGGAAGCCAAGGATTCAAACAGGGGTCGCTGGAGAACTCCCAGCACCAAATTGAGGTCCCACTGGGGAGTAGGACTCTTGAAGGCAGGCCGAACATGAGTCACGCCCTGGAAGAAAACTTTCACATCAGGAAGGATAGCAATCCGTTCCTGCAAAAATACAGACAAAGCAGAAGTCTGACCTTTGAGGGAACTCAGACTGAGTCCTTTCTCAACACCATCCTGCAGAAAAGCCAGGACAGTGGGAAGATGAAAATCTAGAGACATCTTCCGATCAGTACACCAAGCCACAAAGGTGGCCCAGATACGATGATAGATCTTGGAGGACACAGGTTTGCGAGCACTAAGCATCGTCGACACCACTGAAGGAGAAAACCCTTTCTTCTCTAGAATTGAGGATTCAACCGCCAGGCCATTAAATGGAGATGCTGAACATCCTCCTTCCACAGATATCCTTGAAGAAGTACGGACGGGCAGGAAGTGGAAATGGTTCCGCCACTGACATGGCCATCAACTCCGGATACCAGGACTGGCGAGGCCAGTTCGGAGCGATCAGGATGACAGGACAACGCTCCAGCTTCAACTTCTGGATGACTCTGAGCAATAGAGGAAGAGGAGGGAAGATGTAAGCCAGAGGAAAATCCCAAGGGATTGACAAGGCATCCACTGCTAGAGCAAGAGGGTCCCTCCACCGGGAGCAAAATGCCGGCACCTTCCTGTTGTGTCTGGTAGCCATCAGGTCCACTGCAGGTACCCCCCATCTCTGGGTGATTAGGTGAAACACCTCTGGATGAAGAGCCCACTCTCCGCTGTTGACTGTGTGACGACTGAGAAAGTCTGCCATGACGTTGTCTACGCCTGGAATGTGAACCGCGGAAATGACAGGCACGTGATCTTCTGCCCAAGATAAAATATCCTTGACCTCCAACCAGGCGGTGAAACTTCTTGTGCCGCCTTGCCTGTTGATGTAGGCCACAGCGGTGGCGTTGTCGGACTCCACTCTGACAGGGCAACCTTCCAGCTGAGATTCCCAGTGCCTCAGGGCAAGCCGTATGGCACGCAGTTCCAGAACATTGATGGGAAGAAGAGATTCCTCCAGTCCCCATTTCCCCTGGGCACTGAAACGACCCAGCACTGCTCCCCATCCCCGGAGGCTGGCATCCGTTGTGAGCGTGGTCCAATAGGGAACTCGAAAGGATCTCCCTTTCAGGAGATGAGAGAGATCTAACCACCAGTGCAGACTCGATTCGACATGAGGAGGCAGAGAGACTGACAGATGATGATGATCTGGATGATTCTTGCATGTCTGGATCACAAACCTCTGAAGTTCCCTGGTGTAAGCCATGGCAAAGGGCACAGCTTCGATTGTGGAAATGAACTTCCCCACCAGAGACGTCAACTTCGGTACCGGAACCCTGTCCAGTTCCAGGATCCCGGCTACTCGGACGGCTATCTGATGAGCCACTTCCTCTGGCAGAGACACCAAGCACTGTCGAGTGTCGAACAGGAGACCCAGGAAAAGGAGCCTTTGAGATGGGACCAAGTCTGACTTGTCCAGATTCAAGATCCAGCCGTGACTGTTCAGAGTGTGTATACACAGCTGCATCTGCTGGTGGAGAAGCTCCGCTGAGGAGGCTTTCAGGAGGAGATCGTCCATGTAGGGGGTCACTCTGACACCTTTCCGATGAAGCACAGCTATCAATGATCCCAACACCCTCTGAAAGACCAGAGGGGCTGAAGTCAGTCCAAAGGGAAGAGCTGAAAACTGAAAGTGTCCCCTGTGGCAGGCAATCCTGAGATACCGTCTGCTCTCTGGATGAATAGGGATGTGAAGATATGCATCCTGAAGGTCCAGGGAGGCAAGGAACTCCCCTGGAGACATTGCGGCTATCACAGAATGCAGGGATTCCTGGTGAAAGTGGGAACTCACAACAAAGGAATTGAGATCCTTTAGATCCAAGATAGGACGAGCACCTCTGTCCTTTTTGGCCACCACGAACAGGTTGGAATAGAATCCTGAACCTGTGTCCTCTGGAGGAACCAATTCCAGGACCTCTTTGTCCAAAAGATCCTGAATAGCGTCGTCGAACAGACGCCTTTTTGTGGGTTCCTGAGAAGGACGAGTAAAATGGAACCGAAAAGGAGGAAGGGAAGAGAAAGGGATCCTGTATCCCTCTGACACTACCTGAATAACCCATGGGTCCGTCACAGACTCCTCCCAAATCCGGCGAAAGATGCGGAGACGTCCACCTACTGCCGGATGCGGACCCGGGTTCGGTGAGTCATGCCGAAGCAGTCTTGGAGGTCTTGGCCTTGGGGGCAACTTTGGGCTTCCAGGACTGTTTGGGCTTGGAGGAGGGACGCATAGAGGATGGCCCCGTCTGGGACGTGGAGCGTGTCTCAGTCTGAAAGGAACGAAAGGACCGGTTGCGTTTGGCTGGAAACTTTTTCTTGAAGACTGAAGGCAGAAGAGTACTTTTACCTCCAGTAGCCTCACTGATCATCTCCTTGAGTTCAGAACCAAATAGCAAGTTCCCCTGAAAGGGCAAGGAAAGCAAAGCTTTCTTAGAGGCTGTATCAGCAGACCAAATTTTCAGCCAAAGGGCACGTCTAGCCACCACAGAAGAAGTGGAGGCCCTCGCCATCATGCGCACAGCATCAAAGGCAGCATCAGCAACATAATTCTGTGCTTCAGTAATATTAGCAAGGAGCTGCAACTGCTCAGATACCGGTGCATCCTGGCGGACCGCTTCAGTCAGTCGTTCAGTCCAGGCCGCAATAGCTCTATTAACCCACGCCACTGCAAAGGTTGGACGCATGGCAGTGCCAATGGAGGCAAAAATAGACTTAAGAGAAAGTTCTAGCTTTTTGTCCGTCCAATCCTGCAGGGCAGAGGCATCAGATACAGCTAAGGCAGTAGATTTGGATAGCCTGGAAACAGGAGCATCCACTTTAGGAGGATGACCCCATTTTGCCAGTTCAGTCTCAGGAAAAGGGTAAAGTTTAGCAAACTTTTTGGACACAGATGAGGATTTGTCAGGATTCTTCCACGCTTCAGAGACTAGACGGGCAAGAGTAGGGTTAGTTGGGAAACATACAACCGCCTTAGATGGTTTTTGGAAAACGTCAGTTGGATCATGAGTAGATTCCTGAGTCAGAGGAAGGTTGAGCGTAGTTAACACAGCTCTAATCAAACCCTCAGCAGAAACCTCAGGGTCACATTCATAAGGGTCCCCAATGGACCTGTTAGACTCAATAACAGTGCCTTCCTCAGCATCAGAATCCTGCAATAGTTCTTCTTCAGAAGAATCAGACACATCAGGAGCCCCCTGTGGCTTAGGCAGGGAAGTCCTGATTGTAGAGGGGGTCTGCCAAACCTGAGAAGCCCCCTGTACCTGAGAGGGAAAGAGTTGGAGAGTGGATCTGAGATCCCTAGTGGCAGCTTTAAACTCTTTCACCCAAGTTGGCTCAATAGCATGGCTGGGAAGCCCAGGGTTGCTATCATGACTATCAGTGCATTTAGGGCATAAACTACCAGAACAATCTCTAGGCAGCCCAGAGTGACAAGAGGAGCAAAGTGCAATGGGGGGAACAGACACCCCAGCCTCTTTAGTCTTGGGTCTAGCCCCTGGCTCCAGTGGAGTAGACATGCTCACAGCGTCAATATACACCACTTAACAAATATCACCCAGTAAAAGTGTGAAAGATTAAAGTTTCACCCCAGAAATGCCTAAAAACGGACTTATCTGGCCAGCGAAGGGTTAATCTGCTGAGAGGAGAGAAGGCTCGGTCCCTGCGTAGTATACTCGCTGAGAAATAACACCACAAAATGGCTGCCGTCAGGTCAACCAATCAGAAAACGAGCGCGAAACGGCGCTCATGGGAAATGTAGTTTTCTCTCAGAAGTACCCCAAACAGTGCCCGAAGCCCCCCTGAACTCCCCACACCCCGAAATTAGACACCGGATGATAGAGCAGGAGCATAGGAATAAAATGAGCCATCTCTGAAGTTGCTGTGACAAGCGGTTCCAGAGATACGTCCCACACTGTGTAATCTCATAGAGAGTAAAGGAGCAATGGCGTCTATGCGGGAAAAGGCACGCTTAAAGGCGCGGAACACTAAATTTTAATAAAGTCTTACTGCAACATAAAATGCCCCAAACAGTTATCAAACACATGAGAAACATAAGAAAAACAATACCCAATGCTCCAAAACCCAGAGAATACCACAGAAATTGCATAAATATAATAAATGCAAATAAAAACACCCTATGAGTGCTGGAGTGCAATGCAAACTCCCAAATACAAGCCCATCAAAGGGACACTGTGGGGACAAGTGGACCTTCAGCACTCAAGGGGTGGCTCACCTTTCTGCAGGACTTCTGTCTTCAGGTGACCATGATGAAGTGGGAATAGACCAGAGGTAAATTCCTCAGGAGGGAAGCTGCTTGACTCAAGCTGTTCCCTCTTCAGGGCATAAGGTCCACAGAAAATCCCTGGAAGCTGCACTAGCCACTTTGGAGAGGGCAATTCACAGCCATGGTCACCCTCCTAATGGTGGTATTCCATATTTGAATAAAAACAATAAAATACTAAGTTGAATGTATAGATGTTCTCCACCTGGTGTGCATAGCACACAGGAACAAATCAATCTGGTGGCTCTGGCCTGAAGGCAGCTTAAGTAGGAGGGGAGACTCCGCCCCCTGCACACATTTGAATAATTGTTCCTGCCTATTAAAGGGGCGGATCGCCTCTCAGAGTACCAGTGACCTGTATTGGACGACAGTGAAATACACTTTAGTGCATACAATTTGGATTTGGATGTAGTTCTCACTATATAAACAAACTGGACATTTATCAAACTTTAATGCATCTCCCCCCAGGTTTAATCCAATACGGTGTACTGGGGAGTGTGATATGTCATATTCCCACACACAGACAATACAGAGCTCGTCCAAATCCCAACTTTAATAAGTTAACACTATAGAAATAATTGTTGAAAAAGTATAAAGCACAATGTACAGTTAACTTTTTAGTGATACCTAACCCTTTAATAATGACTAGTGCCTGTGTAAGATCAGATGGGCTATGGACTAACGCGTGATAAAGAGGTGATAGAGTGGAGATAACTTCTCTAGTGATATCACTTCTCCAATTCCTGTTATTCTATGGAGCCAATGCACTAACATTTCACCAGTGGGGGAGATCATAGTTCATTGACTCCATAGAATAACATAGGAACTGGAGAAGTGATATCACTAGAGAAGTTACCTCCACTTTTTCACCTTTTTTAAAGGGATAGTAATACTTAAAAATTACTATCAGTCATCTTGTAGGCAATAAACAGTGAGTAAAATGACACCAGCAGCATCTCTCAGACCTTTATGGTTTGAGAGATATCCGCTTTCAAAGTTCCCTCTCCCCTGACATCAGCATTCTAGCTGAGAACAAGGGAATCAGGTTCCGGGACCAGCGGCGGCTCTGCAGCAGTGCGGAGATCGCGTTAATAAAAAAGAAATCCTTAACTTAAAAGGTCTTGTACGTGTGCTTGCAAACCAAGCACACGTAGAAGACCATTTTAGTAAAGGATTTCTTTTTTATTAACGCAAGCTCTGCACTGCAGAAGAGCCGCCGCTGGTCCCAGGAGAGGATTCCCCTGCTCTCAGCTACAACGCTGACGTCAGGGGAAAAGGCAAACAGCTGAACTTTAAAAGCGGATATCTCTCAAACCATAAAGGTCTGAGAGATGCTGCTGCTGTCATTTTACTCAGTTTTTTATTGCCTACAAGATGAGGGATAGTAATTTTTAAGTATTACTATCCCTTTAATAATTTCTTAGTGTATCTCCCCTGTGGGATACAAATGTATGGGGGAATTCCTGTTTTCTGCAAAATTACATACATTGCACCTTCATTTTATGCCCACAACCCTCCTATAAAGGAAACTCTACTGATTCACAAGAACTAAAAAGTACAATGACAGAAGGTGTAGCATTCACAGATATAAATGTACGTGTTTCCTTTAGACGATGGAACTTTACATATATAATAGTGTATGTGCTGGGGAAACAATTTTCAGTTGCACTCCTCACTTCCTGTTCAGGAGACTGTACTGTTCTGTATAAAGCAGCACAGGAACAAGTGAGACGTGTAAAGGATATTTGCTTCCCCCAGACTGGAAAAATAAAATGAAAAACACATGCAACAACATGTAAACTCTATCAGTGTTTGGGAACTTCTACAAATATACGGAATGTGAAAGCATTTTGTATTAATGGACACAAACTTTTTAAATAAAAAAACATATGTTTCGGGTCTTTTCCTGGGAAGTCTCACTTCTGGGAGATTTTGCTAAAGGTAAAGTTATTACAACTCAAACGTATCTATTTTTTTTAAATCTCAAACTGTTACAACAGTGCAGATTGGCACCCAAAAGGCAAATAGTTTTTTTTTATATTGCTGTCTATGGGAGAGATTTAGTCATAGACTACATATAACATATAGTTACATAGTAAAATGTACCAATCCCTTTAAACTCCAGAGGTTTATTTACCAGTATTGTACCTTTAACCCCTTGAAAACTTGTGGGTATGTAATGCATTGCACACCTCTGATCCCCGAGTGATTAATACATAGGCGCACACACACATTTAGGGTTTGTGCTTGTCCAGGTCATGGGTATTTTGTACCTCTGGGTAGTTGCAGTTGGGGGATAGGTCCCCACAGAAGCCATGCTGGGTGGCCAGGCTGTAGTTTTGGGAGGCGTTCCAGAGCAGGCAGGGGGTGACGTTCTGCGGGGAGATGTTGTATTCTGCAGCGAGGCAGCTGTACAGATTGGTAGTGCTGCACATGAACTGCAAGTAAGAAACACATCAGGGTTATGGGTGGGCATAAAGTCACCTGGATGCCTTGACGTCAGGGGAGGGCTGGCCTGGGGGGCAATTGCCCCCCGGGCCAGTCATATGTCTGGGCTGGTGGGCCACTCCCTCTTTTTGCTGCAAATGTAGCTACAGTAGTGATACCACAGAGCTTACAATTGAACTGGAGCTGCAATCCAAGTGGAGCTACACTAGAAGCATAACCCATTTCTCTTGTAAGCTCTATAGTATCACTAGTGCACCGTTACTTACATTGTAAGCTCTGTAGCTGCACCAGTGTAACCCCATTTCAATTGTAAACTCTGTGGTATTGCTTGCCTTACTTCACAACACTAACCCTTTGAGTGACAGAGGGGTATGCCACACATTGCGAAGCAATGCGTGGCATACCCATCTGGCACTCAAAGGGTTAATGGCAATTTTAAAATTAACAAAAGAGGGTGGGCTGGGACAGAGGGCTGGAACGATAGTAAAATCGGGCCACTTGATTGTAGCTGCCCTCCAGGCCACAAATTGCCAGCCCTCCCCTGCTTGACGTGAGATGTATATTGGGCTTTGCTTAGATTATATTATATATATATTATACTAGCAATGTGGGACGGCGTTGCCCGTCATATTATTTACACAGAGAGACACTGTGTGAAACAGAAATATGCAGTGTTACAGACACGCACTTAAAGAGACAGAGCGTGTCACACACTGTGAAACGCATACATACAGAGAGACACACACATGCATGACGTATGTCACATATGTAGATAGTGTGTGACAGACGCAGTAGTGATGTAGATATGCTGATAAGAGTTGTAAAAAAATGTTTTAATTGCAGCTCTTCAGCTTGATGAATAAGGCCCTGTATCCTTACAGTTGAAGTGATTGCGCTGTGTTACTTGGTGAATAAGGCCCTGTAGCCTTACAGTTGTAGTGAGTGTGCTGTGTTACTTGATGAATAAGGCCCTGTATCCTTACAGTTGAAGTGAGTGTGCTGTGTTACTTGGTGAATAAACCCTGTATCCTTACAGTTGAAGTGAGTGTGCTGTGTTACTTAATGAATAAGGCCCTGTATCCTTATAGTTGAAGTGAGTGCGCTGTGTTACTTGATGAATAAGGCCCTGTATCCTTACAGTTGAAGTAAGTGTGCTGTATTACTTCATGAATAAGGCCCTGTATCCTTACAGTTGAAGTGAGTGTGCTGTGTTACTTCATGAATAAGGCCCTGTATCCTTACAGTTGAAGTGAGTGTGCTGTGTTACTTGGTGAATAAGGCCCTGTATCCTTACAGTTGAAGTGAGTGTGCTGTGTTACTTGATGAATAAGGCCCTGTATCCTTACAGTTGAAGTGAGTGTGCTGTGTTACTTGATGAATAAGGTCTTGTATCCTTACAGTTGAAGTGAGTGTGCTATGTACTTGGTGAAGGTCACAATGAGAAGATGTTTGTGAGTAAAGGAATAATTTAGATTATAGCAGTGGATACTGCAGTACATTTGAAGAAATAGGTTAGCAGACAGAGGGTTAAGTGACAGATGCAGTGATAGATAATGTAATAGTGATGTGGGAGTAAAATGGCGAGATTGGGACTATGGATGAATGGCTAGGGGATAGGTGAGTGGGGATGACAAGGGAGGAGGAGATGAGAGATTGAGGAGAAGAGGGACAGTGAAGTGTTACAGTAAAGTAATGGGTGAGGGGGAGAAATGACTATACATAGACAGTGAAGTAGACATGAAATACAGGGCTGTAGGGTTACTGCATTATACACACCTAGTGTAGCAGCTGGTTGGAGTGAAGCACTTTAACTCTGAGTGTGAGAGAGGTACGCAACACATTGCTGTGTAATGAGTTGTATAGTCCTCTGGCAGTGAAAGAGTTAAGCGACACATGTTGGGCGCTTATACACTATGTGGGACGGCATTGGCCGTCATGTTATGACCGTTGGGCGCACGTGTGTGTATGTGTGAAATGTAGACACACTGATAAACACAGATATATGCAACACACAGGCAGACACATACACACAGTGAGCGGCAGAGACATGCAAAAGACATGCACACACACACCGGAGATGCACACATGCACACAAATATGTAGCAGAGATGTACACACACACATAACATATATGCGCAGAAACACATGCACGCATGAGTTGTGCACCCCTCTGGCGCTCAAATGGTTAAGTTATAGAGAGGCATGTCAGAGTTAAATAGCAGTGGGAAGTGTATTCATACCTGGGAACTTTGATTTGTGTTGTCTCTGGAGGGAAGTTATGTGGTGCTGATGTGGAGAGACAAATGGGGCAATTTGGGTTAAAGGGGGCGGGGCTTAATCACGAGTGGGGGCGGGGCTTAAGAGAAATGTGGGAAAAGTGCTAGTAATAGGATGGGGAAGGAGGAGAAGTGGGAGGGAAATGCAAATTTACAGTGTGAGGGGGTTGAACACACTCCCTGAGGGGTAAATCTTGACACACAACCCTGTGGCAGTCAGTGGGTTAAGTGTGAATCTGATGGCTGTGTGTCCTGTGTCTTGCATGGCAAATGATGACAGTGAAGAAATAATTCAGCAATGAGGACCTACTTTAACCCTTTGAGTGCCATTTTGTTCCCCTGGTGATGCAGCACCCTTCAGTGGCTATACTACAGGTCCTGCTGAGGCCACTGGGAGTCAGGGTGAGTGACTGTGTGTCAGCCATATTTCTTTCTGGCTTTGTGTGTGTGTATGGGTGTTTGGTGCTGTGTGAGTGGGGCATGTGTGTGTAATACCTGGGAACTTTTACTTGTGTAGTCCCTCATGTGGTGCTGATGTGGAGAGAGCAATGGGGCAATTTGGGTTAAAGGGGGCGGGGCTTAATCCCGGGTAGGGGTGGGGCTTAAGAGAAATGTGGAAAAGTGTTAGTAATAGGCTGGGGAAGGCGGAGAAGTGGGAGGGAAATGCAAGTTTACAGTGTGAGGGGTTTGAACACACTCACTGAGGGCTAAAACTTGATACACAACCCTGTGGCAGTCAGTGGGTTAAGTGTGTACCTGATGCCTGCCTTCCTCTGTGTTTAGGGTTGCCACCTTTTCTTCAGAAAAATACCGGCCATGGCATTCCCTCCATAGACTTAACATTGGAAAGAAGCCAATTTTTTACCGGCCTGCCGGTAAAATACCGGCTGGGTGGCAACCCTATCTGTGTTGTATGGCAAATGATGACAGTGAAGAAATAAGTGAGCAATGAGGACCTACCTTAACCCTTTGAGTGCCATTTTGTTCCTCAGTGGCTGTAGTACAGGTCCTGCTGAGGCCACTGGGAGTCAGGGTGAGTGACTGTGTGTCAGTCATATTTCTTTCTGGCTTTTGTGTGTGTGAGTGGGGCATGTGTGTGTGTGTGTGTGTGTGGTGTTGTGTGAGTGGGGCATGTGTGTGAGTTTGGTGCTGTGTGAGTGGGGCATGCGTGTGTTTGTCTATGGTGTAGGAGCAAGTGGCGGCCATATTGTTTTTTTTCTGACTTTGATAGTGGTGGGCGGGCTGCATAGTGGGGGTGGGCCAACTCCCTTCGGCCACTGCAATTGGTGTGAAAATCACACCCCCATTGAATCACCCAATGAGAACAGTAACCCCTCTTATTGCCACCCCTGGGTGTGTGTGTCTCCTGAGGAGACATAAATTATGCAATGAGCCTTTCTCTTTTATATATAGAGATAACTATACTATATAACAGCAATTCACAAGCAATGTGCCGTGGAACTGCTGAGTTTCCTGAACGACCACCAGGGGTTCCAAAGAGCAGATGTCAGTAGTGGCTAATAGCGCTGCATGACTGATACATTTCCCACAATGCAGTTCTGTTCCCTGAAACATTCCCCTTATAATCAGCACTATAAGTGCAATTTAATACGCTATAGAGGGGCAATTCTGGAGCAAACCAACTGCACTATAGGGGAGAAGTGAAAACCAGGGTTGACATTCAGAGTATTAACCCTTTGCGTACCTGAGGGGTAAGCAGCACATTGCTCTGGGATACACTGCATACACTTCGGCACTCAAAGGGTTAACCTTTGAATGCCAGATTTAAAGTGACAGTCTCCTTTTGCACTGGATATTCTGCAGGTGCACAATATGTACAATTTGCCGACATGTTTCATTTATTTATTTTCACGTCGTAGGCTGAGCTCTCATACAGCGCTGTAAGTAAAAAGTATTTAAGGACCATGATGGTCATAGTATGTCATGTAGTCCTTAAGGGGTTAAAAACAGGTGCCAAAATATACTCTATATTCTAGATAAGATTTTACAATGGATTCATAAAAAAGAAGAATCATATTCCTGTCTTGTGCATCTACATCCCAATCTATCTATACCCCTGTCTGTATCTATATTTCTATATTTATACCTGTCTATATATCTACATTCCTACCTATATCTATACCCTTACATATACCCTGTCTATAGAGCTATATCCCTACCTATATCTATACCCCTGTCTATAGAGCTATATCCCTACCTATATCTATACCCTTATATATACCCCTGTCTATAGAGCTATATCCCTACCTATATCTATACCCTTATATATACCCCTGTCTATAGAGCTATATCCCTACCTATATCTATACCCTTATATATACCCCTATCTATAGAGCTATATCCCTATCCAGGGCTTAAAATGTAAAGTCCTTTCTACTAGCCAGACCTGAAAAGTTACTCACCACTGCAATACATAACATACCCACCAGGGCTGAATTTCTACTCGCCAGGGCTGAATTTTCACTCGCCATTGGCTAGTGGAAATTTTGAGCCCTGTCCCTACCTATATCTATACCCATGTCTGTAGCTACACATCTCACCATGTTGATGAACGAGGAGAGGAAGACCAGGATAATGGCGACGATTCCCACCGCTGTGCTGTTAATTCTCGACTGGACGATCTTTCTGGCCAGAGTTTGAAGAGGAGACGGGAAAAGCTACAGTGGAAAAAAACATAAGGTAAAGAAGCGTCAGATGGAGATTTTTACACGTAAATAAAAATGAATAAAAAAACAGTAGAAAAACAGACCTGGGAGGCATAAACCTAATCGTCTTGCCGAGGGCACTTAAAGGAGCAGTACTCTTTTTTAATGATAAATATATTTTTTTAGAGTTTTTGCAGCAGATAAAGGGGTAGATTTAAAGCCAGCCATTAACATAGCCGGTAGGGGCAAAGTGAATACCGGCTGTTAAACTAACATGTTTAAAGTGGTATTTAAAGGCCCTACCAGCTAGAACTACAAAGGACATTAAGCCACAAAAACAGTCTTGTGGCTGAACTTCCGTTTTGTGCGTTTAGTTCCCAAAACTCCGCTAAAAGCAACGATATTGGGAACTGAACAGTAAAAAATAATTAACTATCGGTGCTTGACATACTTTTTTATGGGGCAAAACACACGTTAGTGTAGCGGCCGGCATACTGGATAAACTGCCATTAGCAGTTCATTCCATGGGCCTTTGTATGGCTTCCAACACGTTAAAACCCGTTGGTGTTTTTTTACTTAACGGCTGGCTTTAAATCTACCCTTAACCCTTTGAGCAATGCGTTGCGTACCCCTCTGCACACTCAAAGGGTTAAAAAAAAAGGGGAACTCTCACTGCTGGTCGATATTTCATTTGAAAGTTTTAACAACTTTTTTGTTTTTTAATTAAACTGTTACCAAAAGCAGCAGCTAGTGTCCAGAAGGCAAATTTCTGTTTACAGTGCATTATGAGAGAGCTTGAGTCATTGACTACAGAGCTCCATAGAGAGATACAGGAACAGCACCACCAAGTGGTGACACCAGAAAACAAGAACTGTATCGTAATTAAAAAAAAAAAACCAAACAAAAAAAATCCAGATTGGAGATATAATAATTTTTCAATTGAAAATCTCCCAGCAGTGACAACTCCCTTGTTTTAATCAGAAAGAAAAGTCGTATATCATGTATTTTTCATAAAACCTTTTACTGATTTTTTTCTAACCCTTTAAGGAAAAGAGGAGTGTGCAACATATTGATTTGCAGCACTCATCTGATCCTTAATGGGTTAAGAGCCAGAGGGCTCAATATAACAAGCTGCTGACTGATCAGGAACTTAATTAGTTAACATTTTGGGTGCTGGCAAGAAGCAGTCCCCTCGATAGTAACATAGTAAATTAGGTTGAATAAAGACAAAAGTCCATCAAGTCCAACCTTTGCATCATACCCCAGTGACATGAGAATTATATAAGTTTCCTGCTACCAAATAAGTTAGTCATTATCAGACCTTCCTGTTTTACCTTTTAATATATATTATAACCCTGTATGTTCCCTTTTGAAATAAATGTATCTAATATTCTCATAAATGTATCCATTGTATCTGTATAACCACATCCTTGGGCAAGAAATTCCACAATTTAACAGACCTTACTGTAAAAAAAAACCCTTCCTCTGCTGAAGTCTAAACCTCCTTTCCTCTAATCTCAAGGGGTGTCCCCTGGTCTCCTGATCAGGCTTTGGAATAAATAGCTCATCACAGAGATCCTTGTATTGACCTCTCATATACTTGTACAGTGTGATAAGGTCTCCTCTTAGTCGTCTCTAGAGTAAATAAACAAAGTCTGTCTAGTCGTTCCTCATATGTCAAGTCCTGCATTCTCTTAATTAATTTTGTTGCTCTTCGCTGTACCCTCTCTAGTACTAGTATATCCTTTTTGAGAACTGGAGCCCAAAACTGCACTGCATACTCAAGGTGAGGTCTTACTAGAGATTTGTACAATGGCAAAGGATCTGCATTTATAAGACTTAACCCATGGGTTGCTAGACAAGTCTCCTACACATTGCCTTGTATTAAAGTCAAGGGTAGGCAAATGATGGCCCTCACTGGCTTCTCCTGCAGACCCCAGTCTGTACTCTGTAACAACGTGAAGCGCAGATAATTTACCTCTACCACATTCACACTCACTCTGTTGTAACCTTAAAAAGCAAATCTCCCTTTATAATGTATTGCTGAGTAGTGTCAGTGAGTGAGGAGATAATGTAGGAATAAGACAAGACAGGAAGTCGGGCTAGGGGAGGTGGGTAATGCATTGCTGAGCAGTGTCAGTGAGTGGGGAGGTAATTAGGGTTGCCACCTTTTCTTCAAAAAAATACCGGCCATGGCATTCCCTCCATAGACTTAACATTGGACATAAGCCAATTTTTTACCGGCCTGCCGGTAAAATACTGGCTGGGTGGCAACCCTAGAGGTAATATAGGGATAAGACAGGAAGTCAGTGCTAGAGGAGGTGGGTAATGTATTGCTGAGTAGTGTCAGTGAGTGGGGAGGTAATGTAAGGATAAGACAGGAAGTCAGTGCTAGGGGAGATCGGTAATGCAATGCTGATCAGTGTCAGTGAGTGGGGGGAGGTAATGTAGGGATAAGACAGGAAGTCAGTGCTAGGGGAGGTGGGTAATGCATTGCTGAGCAGTGTCAGTGAGTGGAGAGGTAATGTAGGGATAAGACAGGAAGTCAGTGCTAGGGGAGGTGGGTAATGCATCACTGAGCAGTGTCAGTGAGAGGGGGAGGTAATGTAGGGATAAGACAGGAAGTCAGTGGTAGGGGAGGTGGGTAATGCATTGCTGAGCAGTGTCAATGAGTGGGGAGGTAATATAGGGATAGGACAGGAAGTCAGTGTTAGGGGAGGTGGGCAATGCAATGCTGAGCAGTGTCAGTGAGTGGTGGAGGTAATGTAGGGATAAGACAGGAAGTCAGTGCTAGGGGAGGTGGGTAATGCATTGCTGAGCAGTGTCAGTGATTGGAGGAGGTAATGTAGGGATAAGACAGGAAGTCAGTGCTAGGGGAGGTGGGTAATGCATTGCTAAGCAGTGTCAGTGAGTGAGTAGGTAATATAGGGATAAGACAAGAAGTTAGTGCTAGGGGAGGAGGGTAATGCATTGCTGAGCAGTGCCAGCGAGTGGGGGAGGTAATGTAGGGATAAGACAGGGAGTCAGTACTAGGGGAGGTGGGTAATGCATTGCTGAGCAGTGTCAGTGAGTGGGGAGATAACATAGAGATAAGACAGGAAGTCAGTGCTAGGGGAGGTGGGTAATGCATTGCTGAGCAGTGTCAGTGAGTGGGGGAGGTAATGTAGGGATAAGACAGGAAGTCAGTGCTAGGGGAGGTGGATAATGCATTGCTGAGCAGTGTCAGTGAGTGGGGAGGTAATGTAGGGATAAAACAGGAAGTCACTTCTAGGGGAGGTGGGTAATGTATTGCTGAGCAGTGTCAGTGAGTGGAGGAGGTAATGTAGAGATAAGACAGGAAGTCAGTGCTAGGGGAGGTGGGTAATGCATTACTGAGCAGTGTCAGTGAGTGGGGAGGTAATGTAGGGATAAGACAGGAAGTCAGTGCTAGGGGAGGTGGGTAATGCAGTACTGAGCAGTGTCAGTGAGTGGGGGAGGTAATGTAGAGATAAGACAGGAAGTCAGTGCTAGGGGAGGTGGGTAATGCATTGCTGAGCAGTGTCAGCGAGTGGGGAGGTAATGTAGGGATAAGACAGGAAGTCAGTGCTAGGGGAGGTGGGTAATGCATTGCTGAGCAGTGTCAGTGAGTGGGGAGGTAATGTAGGGATAAGACAGGAAGTCAGTACTAGGGGAGGTGGGTAATGCAGTACTGAGCAGTGTCAGTGAGTGGGGGAGGTAATGTGGAGATAAGACAGGAAGTCAGTGCTAGGGGAGGAGGGTAATGCATTACTGAGCAGTGTCAGCGAGTGGGGAGGTAATGTAGGGATAAGACAGGAAGTCAGTACTAGGGGAGATGAGTAATGCATTACTGAGCAGTGTCAGTGAGTGGGGGAGGTAATGTACGATAAGACAGGAAGTCAGTGCTAGGGGAGGTGGGTAATGCATTGCTGAGCAGTGTCAGTGAGTGGGGAGGTAATGTAGGGATAAGACAGGAAGTCAGTGCTAGGGGAGGTGGGTAATGCATTACTGAGCAGTGTCAGTGAGTGGGGGAGGTAATGTACGATAAGACAGGAAGTCAGTGCTAGGGGAGGAGGGTAATGCATTACTGAGCAGTGTCAGCGAGTGGGGAGGTAATGTAGGGATAAGACAGGAAGTCAGTGATAGGGGAGGTGGGTAATGCATTACTGAGCAGTGTCAGTGAGTGGGGAGGTAATGTAGGGATAAGACAGAAGTCAGTGCTAGGGGAGGTGGGTAATGCATTGCTGAGCAGTGTCAGCGAGTGGGGAGGTAATGTAGGGATAAGACAGGAAGTCAGTACTAGGGGAGGTGGGTAATGCAGTACTGAGCAGTGTCAGTGAGTGGGGGAGGTAATGTAGAGATAAGACAGGAAGTCAGTGCTAGGGGAGGAGGGTAATGCATTATTGAGCAGTGTCAGCGAGTGGGGAGGTAATGTAGGGATAAGACAGGAAGTCAGTACTAGGGGAGGTGAGTAATGCATTACTGAGCAGTGTCAGTGAGTGGGGAGGTAATGTAGGGATAAGACAGGAAGTCAGTGCTAGGGGAGGTGGGTAATGCATTGCTGAGCAGTGTCAGTGAGTGGGGAGGTAATGTAGGGATAAGACAGGAAGTCAGTACTAGGGGAGATGGGTAATGCAGTACTGAGCAGTGTCAGTGAGTGGGGGAGGTAATGTATAGATAAGACAGGAAGTCAGTGCTAGGGGAGGAGGGTAATGCATTATTGAGCAGTGTCAGCGAGTGGGGAGGTAATGTAGGGATAAGACAGGAAGTCAGTACTAGGGGAGGTGAGTAATGCATTACTGAGCAGTGTCAGTGAGTGGGGAGGTAATGTAGAGATAAGACAGGAAGTCAGTGCTAGGGGAGGTGGGTAATGCATTGCTGAGCAGTGTCAGTGAGTAAAGGAGGTAATGTAGGGATAAGACAGGAAGTCAGTGCTAGGGGAGGTGGGTAATGCATTGCTGAGCAGTGTCAGTGAGTAAAGGAGGTAATGTACGGATAAGACAGGAAGTCAGTGCTAGGGGAGGTGGGTAATGCATTGCTGAGCAGTGTCAGTGAGTGGGGAGGTAATGTAGGGATAAGACAGGAAGTCAGTACTAGGGGAGGTGGGTAATGCAGTACTGAGCAGTGTCAGTGAGTGGGGGAGGTAATGTAGAGATAAGACAGGAAGTCAGTGCTAGGGGAGGAGGGTAATGCATTATTGAGCAGTGTCAGCGAGTGGGGAGGTAATGTAGGGATAAGACAGGAAGTCAGTACTAGGGGAGGTGAGTAATGCATTACTGAGCAGTGTCAGTGAGTGGGGGAGGTAATGTACGATAAGACAGGAAGTCAGTGCTAGGGGAGGAGGGTAATGCATTACTGAGCATTGTCAGCGAGTGGGGAGGTAATGTAGGTAAAAGACATGAGGTCAGTGCTAGGGGAGGTGGGCAATGCAATGCTGAGCAGTGTCAGTGAGTGGGGAGGTAATGTAGGGATAAGACAGGAAGTCAGTGCTAGGGGAGGTGGGTAATGCATTACTGAGCAGTGTCAGTGAGTGGGGAAGGTAATGTACGATAAGACAGGAAGTCAGTGCTAGGGGAGGAGGGTAATGCATTACTGAGCATTGTCAGCGAGTGGGGAGGTAATGTAGGTAAAAGACATGAGATCAGTGCTAGGGGAGGTGGGCAATGCAATGCTGAGCAGTGTCAGTGAGTGGGGAGGTAATGTAGGGATAAGACAGGAAGTGAGTGCTAGGGGAGGTGGGTAATACATTACTGAGCAGTGTCAGTGAGTGAGGAGGTAATGTACGGATAAGACAAGAAGTCAGTGCTAGGGGAGGTGGTAATGCATTACTGAGCATTGTCAGCAAGTGGGGAGGTAATGTAGGTAAAAGACATGAGGTCAGTGCTAGGGGAGGTGGGTAATGCATTACTGAGCAGTGTCAGTGAGTGGGGAGGTAATGTAGGGATAAGACAGGAAGTCAGTGCTAGGGGAGGTGGGCAATGCAATGCTGAGCAGTGTCAGTGAGTGGGGGAGGTAATGTAGGGATAAGACAGGAAGTCAGTGCTAGGGGAGGTGGGTAATGCATTACTGAGCAGTGTCAGTGAGTGGGGAGGTAATGTAGGGATAAGACAGGAAGTCAGTGCTAGGGGAGGTGGTAATGCATTACTGAGCAGTGTCAGCAAGTGGGGAGGTAATGTAGGGATAAGACAGGAACTCCCTGCACAGCATACCTTAATTACAATCATCTATACATCGAAACAACTCAAATAATACAAATACTAATTTTGTAAGTAGAAACTTGTTTTTGCAACATATAGGTGACTTTGAAAGCTCTTGTTATTAGGCGGTAGTATCTCATTAAGGGCTGCATTCAATTGCAGGAGATAAATGTTACCTCTCGTTTTATCAAAAATTTTCCGGTTAAAGTCTACGGGGAAACCTGTAGATAAAAGGTGAGATAAAAATATCACCTGCAACTGAATTCAGCCCTAAGTATTTGGGTGCTAAAGAGACCTCCAATACATTGCTAAACCATACTGTGCGGCCCTTTGAAGAAATTTGATGCCAATGGGGTTGATATGGTGACATCTCACTGATCCAAGGGGTTAATACAAGTTGCTCTTTAGAAAACACAACAGATTTGCCATTTCGTCCACTGAACAGGCCACGTCCAGAGTCATGCAATTCTGTATCCTGATCGAGGTTAAATAATATTATTAAACACTATTTAGGTCCTTGCTGTGCCCATTTAATGGATAATGGATCTCAATTTTCCTCTCACAAGCACGAAATTACCGCTACCCCCCAACCAACAGATATAAATTGGAGCCTCGGAAAAAATCATAATCAAATAACGCCAAGATAAGCAGTAAACAATGGCGCTCGTGATTCTTCTGGAAAATACCCACAGGACGGCGAGACGGGCGTAGGATAACCCCTGCACTGCCAGGCAAGGTTCATTTTTTATACAACGGAAAGCCAGGCAATGAGGGGTTACAGAAAGACTTCCTTATGGAGGGACAAAGAAATCACTAACGGCCAAATGCGCAAAGTAAAAAATGGAGAAATTCTGGGACTAACTACAAATGAACATTCCCACAGATTTAAATTCAGTGGGGGTTTAACCATTTCAGTTCTAGGGAGTTCTGCAAAACACATTGCTTTGACCTCTCCAGCATTCAAAGCCCAATTTAAATCATTAATAATTATTGCATGTCCGCTATGGCGCAATAAATTAGGTTTCATAAGAATTGCTCCAATTCTCACTTTGTACATATTGTTATGTGCTAAGAAATTAGCTACAAATCCCCCAAATCCCCTTTCATTTAACCCTTTGAATGCCAGAGGGGTGTGCAATGCACACCACTCTGGCATTCAAAGGGTTAAAGTGATAGTTACCATTTATTTTCGTTTCACAAATTCTGCAAGTGCATAAAGTCAAGTTGCTGATACTTTGTATTATTATTTTTTTTTTCTTTTTGCATTTTGATGTCCCTGACAGTGATCTGCCTGGACTGCAGAGAGCTCTCTACTGGTCACTGTAAAAGCATTGATATACAATTAAAAAAAAAGTATAAAAACATCTAGCAGACAGTGTACAGAGCGTCTGTGCTGTAGGGATAGTAATACGTTGTATCACTGCACTGTAGGGATAGTAATACATTGTATCACTGTGCTGTAAGGATAATGATACATTGTATAACTGTGCTGTAGGGATAGTAATACATTTTGTCACTGCACTGTAGGGATAATAATATATTGAATAACTGCGCTGTACTGATAGAAATACATTGTATCACTGTGCTGCAGGGATAATAATACACGGTATCACTGTGCTGTAGAGATAATAATTCATTGTATCACTGCACTGTAGGGATAGTAATACATTGTATCATTGCGATGTAGTAGGGATAATAATACATTGCATCACTGTGCTGTAGGGATAATAATACATTGCATCACTGTGCTGTAGGGATAATAATATATTGTATCACTGCGCTATAGGGATTAATAACACATTGTATCACTGCACAGTAGAGATAATAATACATTGTATCACTGCATTTTAGTAGTTATAATAATACATTGTATCGTTGTGCTGTAGGGATAATATATTGTATCACTATGCTGGAGGGATAATAATACATTGTATCAATGTGCTATAAGAATAGTGATACATTGTATCACTGGGCTGTAGGGATAATAATACATTGTATAACTGTGCTGCAGGGATAGTAATACATTGTGTCACTGCGCTGTAGCGATAATAATATATTGAATAACTGCGCTGTAGGGATAGAAATATATTGTATCACTGTGCTGTAGGGATAATAATACATTGTATCACTGTGCTGTAGGGATAATAATACATTTTATCACTGTGATGTAGTAGGGATAATAATACATTGTATCACTGTGCTGTAGGGATAGTGATACCTTGTATCACTGCACTGTAGGGATTAATACCACATTGTGTCACTGCACAGT
Organism: Rhinophrynus dorsalis; assembly: GCA_037306005.1. Classification (NCBI taxonomy): domain Eukaryota; kingdom Metazoa; phylum Chordata; class Amphibia; order Anura; family Rhinophrynidae; genus Rhinophrynus; species Rhinophrynus dorsalis. The sequence goes on from CM074725.1 coordinate 255,335,325, forward strand.
AGAGATAATAATACATTGTATCACTACGCTGGAGGGATAATACATTGCATCACTGTGCTATAGGGATAATAATACATTGTATCACTGTGCTGTAGGGATAATAATACATTGTATCACTGCGCTGTAGGGATAATAATACATTGTATCACTACGCTGTAGGGATAATAGTACATTGTATCACTGTGCTGTAGGGATAGTAATACATTGCATCAATGTGCTGTAAGGATAATAATACATTGTATCACTACGCTGTAGGGATAATAATATATTGTATCACTGTGCTGTAGGGATAGTAATACATTGCATCAATGTGCTGTAGGGATAATAATACATTGTATCACTGTGCTGTAGGGATAGTAATACATTGTATCATTGTGCTATAGGGATAGTGATACATTGTATCACTGTGCTGTTGGGCTGGTCACTGACCTGCTGATTATGTAAAGTCATAAGAAAGGGTTACTATCACCTTAAACTGGTCTTTCAAAAAACATTTGAGTGCCAGAGAGGTATCCAACGTATTGCACCGAAATGTGTTGGATACCTTTCTAGCACTCAAAGGGTCAACCACATTACAAAGCAACGAGTTGTGGTCCTCTCCAGCACTCAAAGGGTTTAAAGCCCAATTCAAATTAATGAGGATTTTTATTTGTCCCACTATGGCGCAGTAAGTTTGCTCCAGAATTTCTCCACTTCCCCCTTTGTACATACGGATCAGCTGCACTCACCTTGATGCAGGAGTAGATCATAGAGACGCCGAGCACAGTGACGAGGATAAAGAGACAGGCCAGGAAGAAGCCCAGCATCAGGGTGGAACTAGATCCAGACAAGAAGGAACACAACAGTGCGTATTAATGGGGAAGTGCACCATAAAAACACCTTACCGTTAATGTGTTAAACAGGAGGACTTACTTGGGTAGGAGATCATTATAATTAATTGCTTCAAGGGATAGTAATACTTCGTTTTAACTTTATTTTATTTTGTAGGCATTAAAAAAACATGAAGAACGATATAAGTCTTATCTCTCAAACCTTTATGGTTTGAGAGATATTCACAAGCAAAGTTTCCCCTCCCGCCCCTTTTACCTAGTGTAAGCCATCTCTTCTCAGATGTGGAATTCAGTCCATAGACCAGACAGATAACAGAAGGGGACAATCTTCTTCCTATGAGAACAATGAAAGCCCTGCCCCCCTTGACAAGTTTTTCAGCTTTTTCCCTTATCTTAATTGAAGATTGTCCCTCTCTGCAGTCTACCTGGGCACCTCCCTTCTGCTCTGGCTGAGCAGTGTTACATCAGTAAAAGGGGCGGGAGGGGGATACTTTGCTTGTGAATATCTCTTAAACCATAAAGGTTTGAGAGATAAGACTTATATCGTTCTTCATGTTTTTTTAATGCCTACAAAATAAAATAAAGTTAAAATGAAGTATTACTATCCCTTTCAGGAATAATACTTGAGGGAGAGGAGGTACAGACAGGGGTACAGAGATCTACTCACTGGGGTACAATGGTGATCTGCACACAGCAGATGAAGAGGAAGACGAGGAAGGCGCAGGCCACGTATCCCCCAAATCGATCATCCACCTGCTTGGAGTACTGCAAGGGAACACAGGAAGGGTTAAGACACAAATTCTATGGATGAGTCTTAGGGCCATATGCAGAAAATAAAGAGGAATAATTCTGGAGTAAATAAACAGCACAACTGGGGAACAAATGAAAAATCCAATAAATTTAAAAGAGGATTTTAGTCTTACCTGTTAAATCCTTTTCTCTTAGTCCATACAGGTTACTGGTAACTTTGGGTAGGCGATCCGCCCCTTTAATTGTAGGCAGGAACAATTCTAGAATTGTATGCAGGGGGGTGGAGCCTACCTTCCCTCCTTGGCTGCAGCTAGCCAATCAGCTCCAAAAAGATTTGAGACACTAACTATTGACTAGATAGTGGAAGGGAAAGAAGACTCCTGTGAACATGACCCCTAAGGACCCCCACGGTCTACCACAGGAGAGCCAAACATGGTCCATTGACAGGGTGGGAGACTGGTAACCTGTATGGACTAAGAGAAAAGGATTTAAATGGTAAGACTAAAATCCTCTTTTCTCTGTCGTCCAATACAGGTTACTGGTAACTCTGGGATGTCCAACCATTGAGTTTCCCAGAGGCAGGGAAGGAAGGCTACGACCAGGCACAAGGCCCCCAAAGTCACTAGAGCAGATATGAACCATCAGATCAGAGACAGCCCAACAAAACAATGAAGTGTCAATGGACACTGAACAGGGGTAACAACAGCCCAAACTGTTACACAGCACACTGAACTAGAGCCAACAGGGCTCAAAAGTGAAGGAAGCACCAAGAACCAAAGAAGATCCTAGACAGGCAAGACTGCCTCCAGGATCTTCCTCCCAAAGCTGGCGTCAGCCAATGCCAGCACATCAACACAGTAGTGCTTCGAAAAGGTGTGCACAGACGACCAAGTGGCAGCCTTGCACAACTGATCAGCGGAGGCCTGATTCTTGTAAGCCAAAGTAGCCCCAATATACCTGGAAGAATGATCAGTGACCCGAAAGGGGACAGGCTTCTTCCTCAGCTCATAAGCCTTACGAATAGTGGACTTGATCCAAGACGCAATAGTCACTTTGGATGCAGGTCTTCCTGCCCTGGGACCCTCAGGAATGACGAACAGTGCGTCAGATTGTCTAATGGACTCGGGGCGATGTACATAAAACATAAGACAATGCACCACATCTAACAAGTGGAGATCCCTCTCCTTGTCAGAGGTAGGGTCAGGGCAGAAAGAAGGCACCACAATCTCCTGATTAATGAGGAAGTCAGAGACCACCTTCGGGAGAAACTCCTGAGAAGTGTGAAGCACCGTCTTGTCTTTGTGAAACACCAAAAAGGGTGGTTTACAAGACAGAGCATGTAACTCCATGACACGGCGAACAGACACAATCGCCAGGAGAAAGATCATTTTCCACGTCAGCAGGCGTAGAGGAATAGTAGCCAAGGACTCAAAGGGAGGGTGGAGAAGGACACCCAAGACCAAATTAAGGTCCCACTGAGGAGCGGGAGTCTTAAAGACAGGACGAGGATGAGCAATGCCCTGGAAGAAAACCTTGACATCAGGAAGGATGACAATGTGCCTCTGAAAGAAAACAGAGAGAGCAGAAGTCTGAACCTTAAGGGAACTCAAGCTGAGGACCTTATCCACAACGTCGGGCAAGAAGGCCAGGACCATAGGAAAATCAAATTCCTGAGAAAGGTCCCCATCAGCACACCAAGATCGAAAGGTCTACCAGACACGATGGTAGGACTTAGAAGAAACCGGTTTGCGGGCACTAGGCATAGTAGCCACCACACTAGAAGAAAAACCCTTCTTCTTCAGTATTGAGGATTCAATTTCCAAGCCGTCAAAGCCAGACAATGAACATCCTCCTTCCACAGGTAACCCTGTAGAAGAAGATCCAGACGGCAAGGGAGCCGGAATGGCTCCGCCACAGTCAGATCCAGAAGCTCCGGAAACCAAGCCTGCCGAGGCCAGTATGGAGCAATCAGAATGACTGGACAGTTCTCCAGTCTCAACTTCCGTAACACCCTGTGCAACATGGGAAGGGGAGAAAAGATGTAAGCCAGAGGAAATAACCAAGGAATGGACATGGCATCCACCGCTAGAGCTAGAGGATCCCTCCAGCAGGCAGAACCTCAGGACCTTCTGGTTGTATCTTGTCTCCATCAGGTCGATGCAAGGAAGACCTCAATTCTGATGAGGGAAAACACCTCTGGGTGCAGTCCCCACTCTCCTCTGTCCACCGTGTGTCGACTGAGGAAGTCTGCCATGACATTGTCTACGCCAGGAATGTGTACTGTGGATATGGCAGGAACGGGTTCTTCTGCCCAGGACAAAATAACCTTGACCTCTAACCAAGAGGCGAGACTTCTTGTTCTGCCCTGCTTGATGATGTAGGCCATGGCCATGGCGTTGTCTAACTGTAGCCGGACTGGGCATTCTTTCAGCTGGGAAGTCCAATGAGGAAGGGCATGGAATATCGCCCGAAGCTCCAAAACGTTGATGGGAAGGAGAGATTCTTCTGGAGAATACCGACCTTATGCACTCAGGAGACCTAGGACCGATCCCCATACGGAGAGGCTGGCATCCGTCGTCACCGTGGTCCAGAAGGAAACTAAGAAGGACTTGCCTTTCAGCAGATTGGGGAGGTCGAGCCACCAGGACAAACTCAGTTCCACATGAAAAGGAAGTGACACCGACGTCTTCAGAAGGTCTCTGGCTGACCCCTGCACACCTGAATCACAAATCTCTGGAGTTCTCTGGTGTGAGCCATGGCAAATGGGACAGCTTCTATGGTGGAGATGAATTTCCCCATTAGAGAGGACAGTTTCTTGGCTGGAACTGGATTGTGAGCCAGAACAGCAGAAAACCTGTGGGAGATCTGGTGAGCTACCTCGTCCGTGAGAAACAACATGCTCTGCTGAGTGTCGAAGAGAAGGCCCAGGAAGAGCAGACGCTGGGATGGGACAAGATCCGACTTGTCCATGTGGATGATCCACCCATGGTGGGTAAGAGCATGAATGCAGACCTGAACCTGCTGATGAAGAAATTCTGCAGAAGGAGCTTTCAGAAGCAGGTCATCCATGTAAGGAGTAACTCTGATGCTGTCCCAGTGGAGGACAGATACTAAAGCTCCCAGGACCCGGTTGAAGACTTGAGGAGCTGTAGTCAGACCAAAGGGAAGAGCAGAAAACTGAAAGTGCCCTCGGTCGCAGGCAAATCTGAGATACTGCTGGCTCTCTGGATGAATGATGATGTGTAGATAAGAGTCCTGAAGATCCAGAGAAGCAAGGAATTCACCCGGGGACATAGCGGCAATCACTGCCCTTAGGGACTCCTGGCAATCACTGTCCTTAGGGACTCCTGGTGATAATGAGTCCTGCTCACAAAGAGAATTGAGATCTTTCAGATCCAAAATGGGACGACAACCGCCATCCTTCTTGGAGGCCACAAAAAGGTTTGAGTAAAAGCCCATACCTCTGTCCTGAACTGGAACCAGCTCTAGACCATCCTTGTCCAGAAGAGCCTGAATAGACAGAGTTTGCCTGAGCCCTGAGGCATATGAGAAGGAAAAAAGTGAAAAGGAGGAAGAGAGACGAAAGGGATCCTGTACCCAGGGCTTATAATTTTAAGTCCTTTGCTACTAGCCAGACTTGAGAAGTTACTCACCACTGCAAGCCAAAACATACCCACCAGGGCTGAATTTCTACTCGCCAGGGCTACATTTTCACTCAGGGCTAGTGGCGAGTGGAAATTTTGAGCCCTGCTGTACCCTTCCGTCACTACCTGTAAAACACACGGGTCCGCCACTGAATGCTCCCAAACGCTGTGGTAGTCACGCAAACGGCCACCCACAGCAGAGCGGGGCCCTGGGTTCGGTAAGTCATGCCGAAGAAGGGTTGGAAGAGACCTTGGGCTTCCATTGCTGTTTTTGCTTGGAGGAGGCACGCGGAGCTGAGGGAACCTCCTTGTACACCGGACGTGTCTCAGTCTGGAAGGAATGAAAAAAATGATTACGCTTGAGAGGGGTTTTCTTCCTGGGGACCAAAGGCAGAAGGGTACTTTTACCCCCTGTGGCCTCACTAATCAGATTCTTAAGATCTGGCCCAAACAAAGATGTGCCTTGAAAAGGCAAGGAGAGCAAGGCTTTCTTGGAAGCAGTGTCAGCAGACCAGATCTTGAGCCAAAGAGCCAGTCTGCCAACCACAGGCATGGTGGAAACCCTAGCCACCAAACGGATGGCACCAAATAAGGCAGCAGAAACATAGTGCTGAGCCTCAGAAATGTTGGCAAAAAAGGCGCAACATACCAGAAGAAGGAGCATCCTGATGGACAGTCAGGGTGAGCTGTTCAGTCCAGACCGCAATGGCCCAGTTAACCCATGATGCAGCGAACGCCGGATGCATGGCAGTCCCAGAAGTTTCAAAAATTGACTTAAGGGAAACCTCAAGTTTCTTGTCAGTCCAGTCTTTCAGAGAGAATGCATCAGAAACTGGCAAGGCAGTAGACTTAGATAGGCTAGAGACAGGAGCATCCATTTTGGGAGGATGAACCCACTGAGCAAGCGCCGCCTCAGAGAAGGGGTAAAGTTTAGCAAATTATGTGGAAACAGAAGGTTTCCTGTACGGAGATTTCCACTCATCAGACACAAGGTGGTCAAGAGTGGGATTAGGTAGAAAATAAGTAAGGGTCTTTTTAGGCTCCTGAAACACATCAGAAGGATCTGAAGAAACATCATGAACTAAGAGAATGTTTAGGGTAATCAAGACAGCCCTGATAAGGCCCTTCGCCGAGGGCTCAGGATCAGCCTCAAAGGGGTCGCCAAAAAACTGAGAGGAGCCCACAGCAGAACATTCCTCAACATCTGAATCCACCAGCAGTTCCTCCTCAGAGGAATCTGATACGTCAGGTACTCTCTGCGGTTTAGGCAGGGAAGATCTGACTGAAGAGAGGTTCTGCCATGAATGGAAGACCCCCCTGTAACTGGAATGGAAAGAGTTGCAATGTAGACCTAAGGTCCCTAGTAGCAGCCTTGAACTCTTGCACCCAAACTGGCTCTAATGCATGGCTGGAGGTCCCTGGGAGAGACTCAGGGACATCAGAACATGCTGGGCATAAATGACCTGAGAATTCTCTAGGTAGCCCTGAATGACAATGAAGAATAGTGCGCAATAGGGGACACAGAGACCCCAGCGTCCTTAGTCTTAGGCCTGGCCCCAAGCTCCAACGGATTAGACATTCTCACATTGTCAAAAACATTTAGTATAATGAATTACCCTATTACAGTGTGAAAGATTAAAATTTCACCCCAGAAATCGCTAAAATACACTTATCTGGCAGGTGAAGGGTTAATCTGCATCTTAGGGCATTGTCAGTTATGGTAACCCGCCTAATGGTGGTATTCCATTTCTAACAGAAAAATAAAAAAAATTCTAAAACTATAGCAGAACTGTTCTCTTGCCTGTGTTATCTTCACCAAGGAACAAATCTTTCTGGAGCTGGTTGGATAGCTGCAGTCAAGGAGGGAAGGTAGGCTCCACCCCCTGCAATCAATTCTAGAATTGTTGCTGCCTATTTAAAGGGGCAGATTGCCTACCCAAAGTTACCAGTAACCTGTATTGGACGACAGAGAAATGGGTGTTTTAACCACTTGTATTTTGGGGAGGAATAGGAGATGCTATAGGGGTTATACTGAACAATAGGAGGAGTTATAAGGAAGAGTTATATGCAGCAGTTGGAGTTAAAGATTGGCGTTATATACGGAACAACAGAAGTTATAGGGAGGAGTTACATGGAACAATAGGAGGAGTTATACAGAACAATAGGAGGAGTTAAACAGAGGAGATATATGGAACAATAGCAGGAGTTATAGGGAGGGATTATATGGAACAATAGGAGGAGTTATATGGAACAATAGGAGGAGGTACAGGAAGGAGTTATATGGAACAATAGGAGGGGTTAAAGGGAGGAGTTATATGGGACAATAGGATGAGTTATAGGGAGGAGTTATATGGAACAATAGAAGGAGTTATAGGGAGGGGTTATATGTAACAACAGGAGTTATATTGGGGGGTTATATGGAACAATAGGAGAAATTATAGGGAGGCGTTATATGGAGCAATAGGAGGAGTTATAGGGAGGAGTTATAAGGAGCAATAGGAGGAGTTATAGGGAGGAGTTATATGGAACAATAGGAGGAGTTATAGGGAGGAGTTATAAGGAGCAATAGGAGGAGTTATAGGGAGGAGTTATATGGAACAATAGGAGGAGTTATAGGGAGGAGTTATAAGGAGCAATAGGAGGAGTTATAGGGAGGAGTTATATGAAGCAATAGGAGGAGTTATAGGAAGGAGTTATATGGAGCAATAGGAGGAGTTATATGGAACAATAGGAGAGTTATAGGGAGGAGTTATATGGAACAATAGGAGGAGTTATAGGGAGGAGTTACATGGGACAATAGGAGGAGTTATAGGGAGGGGTTATATAGAACAATAGGAGGGGTTATAGGGAGGAGTTATATGGTACAATAGGAGGAGTTATAGGGAGTAGTTATATGGAACAATAGGAGGAGATATAGGGAGGAGTTATATGGAACAATAGGAGGGATTATAGGGAGGAGTTATATAGAACAATAGGAGGAGATATAGGGAGTAGTTATATGGAACAATAGGAGGAGATATAGGGAGGAGTTATATGGAACAATAGGAGGAGTTATAGGGAAGAGTTATATGGTACAATAGGAGGAGTTATAGGGAGGAGTTATAGGGAGGAGTTATAGGGAAGAGTTATAGGGAGGAGTTATATGGAACAATAGGAGGAGTTATAGTGAACAATAGGAGGAGTTATATGGAACAATAGGAGAGTTATAGGGAGGAGTTATATGGAACAATAGGAGGAGTTATAGGGAGGAGTTACATGGGACAATAGGAGGAGTTATAGGGAGGGGTTATATAGAACAATAGGAGGGGTTATAGGGAGGAGTTATATGGTACAATAGGAGGAGTTATAGGGAGTAGTTATATGGAACAATAGGAGGAGATATAGGGAGGAGTTATATGGAACAATAGGAGGGATTATAGGGAGGAGTTATATAGAACAATAGGAGGAGATATAGGGAGTAGTTATATGGAACAATAGGAGGAGATATAGGGAGGAGTTATATGGAACAATAGGAGGAGTTATAGGGAAGAGTTATATGGTACAATAGGAGGAGTTATAGGGAGGAGTTATAGGGAGGAGTTATAGGGAAGAGTTATAGGGAGGAGTTATATGGAACAATAGGAGGAGTTATAGTGAACAATAGGAGGAGTTATATGGAACAATAGGAGGAGTTATAGGGAGGGCTTATATAGAACAACTGGGATAGATATGAAAAGCAAACTGAGAGCATGATAAGTAGAGATAAATTGGCACATATCGAGGTCCTATGTTAAAGAGAAAAATGCCATGATTTTGGAGTAAACCAATACAAATTCCCCAAATTCCCATTAATTTAATATGGGTTTTTAACCCTTTGAATGCCAGAGAGGTCTCCAATGTATTGAAAAGTTTAAAGGGCCTGTTTATACCAACTAAACATTTTACTTGTCCCCAACAGTGCAGCTGGGGACAGAATTGATCCACTTTACTGTGAGAAAAAAATAAACATACTGAACAATAAATATCAATTAATAACCGTGATCGCATTTGTTACCTTTTTCTCGAGGTCGGGTTCCCGGAAAGTAAGCAGAAACTTTCGCACATGCTCAGAGCGCAGTCGGTCAATACTACGTGCATCTATGGCACGACCCAAAAACTCATCCACCTCATCCTCAGTGTTCATGTTCTCCTGGATGTTCCTGGAGGAGACAACGAATGAAATCTCAAATCTCCGATCAGCTATAGGAGAATATTCTAGAGAAAAAGTCTAAAGTGAACATATTCATTAATTTAAATTATTTATTAGCTAAACAAAATAAAAAGTAAGATTTGTGCTTAAAGGGGATCTCTCACATATATCGAAGTAATGCTCATTAGTTTGAGCATTTAGCGAAAAAGTTTAAAATGTTATTCATTTTTTTTTAAAGTTATCTGTGCAAAAATTAATGTTTAAAAAGTATGCAGCAGTCTACTTCCTGATTGCAGCACTGCCTCTGCTCCCGTCCCACTACCCAGCTTCCTCCAATGACAGAGGCTGTCTCTAAGCTGCAGAGATCTCATTGGCTAGATATCGATCTCTGCCAATGAGATTGCTCCAGCTTAGAGACAGAAAGCCTCCGTCATTGGAGGATGCTGGGTAGTGGGACGGGAGCAGAGGCAGTGCTGCAAGCAGGAAGTAGGCTGCTGCGCACTTTTTAAACATTAATTTTTGCACAGATAACTTTAATACAAAATGAATAACATTTTAAACTTTTTCGCTAAATGCTCAAACTAATGAGTATTACTTCTATATATGTGAGAGATCCCCTTTAACTACAACTGAAGTATACCAGAGGAATTAGTGGCTCTTAATCCATCACCCAGCAGTCAGGTGTATCTATATAATTACTGTGTGTAACAGAAGTACTTACCTAGGTAGGAGTCCATCATACAGCAGTCAGGTGCATCTATATAATTACCGTGTGTAACAGAAGCACTTACCTAGGTAGGAGTCCATCATACAGCGGTCAGGTGTATCTATATCATTACCGTGTGTAACAGAAGCACTTACCTAGGTAGTAGTCCATCATACAGCGGTCAGGTGTATCTATATCATTACCGTGTGTAACAGAAGCACTTACCTAGGTAGTAGTCCATCATACAGCGGTCAGGTGTATCTATATCATTACCGTGTGTAACAGAAGCACTTACCTAGGTAGGAGTCCATCATACAGCGGTCAGGTGTATCTATACCATTACCGTGTGTAACAGAAGCACTTACCTAGGTAGGAGTCCATCACACAGCAGTCAGGTGTATCTATATCATTACTGTGTGTAACAGAAGCACTTACCTAGGTAGGAGTCCATCACACAGCAGTCAGGTGTATCTATATAATTACTGTGTGTAACAGAAGCACTTACCTAGGTAGGAGCCCATCACACAGCAGTCAGGCGTATCTATATCATTACTGTGTGTAACAGAAGGACTTACCTAGGTAGGAGTCCATCACACAGCAGTCAGGTGTATCTATATAATTACTGTGTGTAACAGAAGCACTTACCTAGGTAGGAGTCCATCATACAGCAGTCACGTGTATCTATATAATTACTGTGTGTGACAGAAGCACTTACCTAGGTAGGAGTCCACCATATAGCAGTCAGGTGTATCTATATAATTACTGTGTGTAACAGAAGCACTTACCTAGGTAGGGGTCCATCACACAGCAGTCAGGTGTATCTATATAATTACTGTGTGTAACAGAAGCACTTACCTAGGTAGGGGTCCATCATACAGCAGTCAGGTGTATCTATATAATTACTGTGTGTAACAGAAGCACTTACCTAGGTAGGGGTCCATCATACAGCAGTCAGGTGTATCTATATAATTACTGTGTGTAACAGAAGGACTTACCTAGGTAGGGGTCCATCATACAGCAGTCAGGTGTATCTATATAATTACTGTGTGTAACAGAAGGACTTACCTAGGTAGGGGTCCATCATACAGCAGTCAGGTGTATCTATATAATTACTGTGTGTAACAGAAGCACTTACCTAGGTAGGAGTCCATCATACAGCAGTCAGGTGCATCTATATAATATAGGTCAGGTATATCATATCATATCATATCTATCTATTGCCCTCATTCAGAGAGGAATTGTGTGGTGTTTCGTGCTGGACTGTCATTTGAGTAAAACCGGTATGATTTGTGAACTAAAAGAGATTGCACTCTGTATGAAGGACACAGTCCTGGCGAGCTCTCTGCAGACCTCTGTAAGCTCTTGAGCCTAGTGGAGCATCTCTGACCTTTGTTTTGTCATAAGCCCTAAACACAGTAGAACCATTTATTATGAGAGTATAATTTTGCGTTATCCAGTGGCTCCTGTGAACAGCACGTTACCTCCTCCTGGGGTGATTGTCCTTTCCCAGGGTCCTCTCAGACAGTCAGTAAGATTTGCCTCAATATGGGCTCAGTTTGCAGCAGGAGACAATTTTAGCCGTGAGAAAAGCAGCGGGAGAAACGTCCTCTGAGAGTACAATCTGACTGCAGCTGTAGATGTACTTTTCTTAACCCTTTCTCCTGATCACTCAGTGTAATACACATCAATTTGTTGCATGTAAATTTGGTGGAGAAGTGGTGAATAAGGGCAGCGGAGCTTCTGTTCCTAACTTACAACTGCCTGCTCAGGAAAGGCTCCTAGTACTGGAATACTAAGGGTACACAGCACTGTACTCCGTACAGCCAAGTGGGAAGTATAGATCTATAGTTTAGGGTGACCACATTTCTGTTCTGCCATTCCGGGACATGTGGTCACTCTAGTCCCACGGCTGAGGCTCCCTCCGGCGCTGACCATCTTTCTGAAACTGACACAGAGTAAGAGTTCCCAGTGGGAACCTCAGAAAGATGGTCAGCGCCGGCGGGAGCCTCAGCCGCAGGTCTCACTCGCAGCGCCAGCAGACCTGCTCCATCCCAGCTGTCTCGCATGCACCAGTCCAGCCAGCCAATGAAATGTATTTGCTATATGGTCTTCATTGGCTGGCTCAGCCAGCCAATGAGGACCATATAGCAAATACATTTCATTGGCTGGCTGGACTGGTGCGTGTTGCTCCATTCCAGGACTCTTTGTTGTCCCGGTGGGGGGTGACCCGGGACACAGACCCCCAATAAGGGACAGTCCCGGGCATTCCGGGACGTGTGGTCACCCTACTATAGTGGTCCAGAATAGAAGAAAGGGTATAATGTCAAGTTAACCCTGTAGAAACATATATTTTGATGGCAGACAAGCACCAACTGACCCATTTCTCCATCTGTACATACTTCCCACTATAGAATCATGTCTATCACAGACATTACTGAATTCCCTAACAGTACTGGTCCTTACCACCTCTGCTGGGAGGCTGTTTTATGAGTCTATCACCCTTTCTGTAAAGCAATACTTACACAAATTACTCCTGAGCTTTTCACCCCCTAACACTAGATCATGTCCGCTTCTTCTAGTAATTCCTTTTTTTAGAAAATGCTTGTCTCCTGAACTACATTAATGCACCTAATATTAAAATGTTTCTATCATATTCCCCTCTCACTCCTTTCTTCCAAGCTGCACATATGCATTTACTTTAGTCTTTTCTGGTTCCCTTCATCAGTTTGGTGGCTCTTTGAACTATCTCCTATTTATTAATGTCCCTCTGGAGATGTGGTCTATGCAGGAACTGGAGAGTTTATCTCACTGGAGAGGTTATCTCCTCTTTATCACACCTTAGTACATCTCCCCTGTAGTCTATAACTAAAGATCTCCCATAGAATAACATAGGAACTGGAGAGTTTATCTCACTGGAGAAGTTATCTCCTCTTTATCACACCTTAGTACATCTCCCCTGTAGTCTATAACTAAATCTCTCTCATAGAATAACATAGGAACTGGAGAGTTTATCTCACTGGAGAAGTTATCTCCTCTTTATCACACCTTAGTACATCTCCCCTGTAGTCTATAACTAAAGATCTGCCATAGAATAACATAGGAACTGGAGAGTTTATCACACTGGAGAAGTTATCTCCTCTTTATCACACCTTAGTACATCTCCCCTGTAGTATATAACTAAATCTCTCCCATAGAATAACATAGGAACTGGAGAGTTTATCTCACTGGAGAGGTTATCTCTTTATCACATCTTAGTACATCTCCCCTGTAGTCTATAACTAAATCTCTCCCATGGAATAACATAGGAACTGGAGAGTTTATCTCACTGGAGAAGTTATCTCCTCTTTATCACACCTTAGTACATCTCCCCTGTAGTCTATAACTAAATCTCTCCCATAGAATAACATAGGAACTGGAGAGTTTATCTCACTGGAGAAGTTATCTCCTCTTTATCACACCTTAGTACATCTCCCCTGTAGTCTATAACTAAATCTCTCCCATAGAATAACATAGGAACTAGATAGTTTATCTCACTGGAGAAGTTATCTCCTCTTTATCACACCTTAGTACATCTCCCCTGTAGTCTATAACTAAAGTTCTCCCATAGAATAACATAGGAACTGGAGAGTTTATCTCACTGGAGAAGTTATCTCCTCTTTATCACACCTTAGTACATCTCCCCTGTAGTCTATAACTAAATCTCTCCCATATAATAACATAGGGACTGGAGAGTTTATCACACTGGAGATGTTATCTCCTCTTTATCACACCTTAGTACATCTCCCCTGTAGTCTATAACTAAATCTCTCCCATAGAATAACATAGGAACTGGAGAGTTTATCTCACTGGAGAAGTTAGTTCCTCTTTATCACACCTTAGTACATCTCCCCTGTAGTCTATAACTAAATCTCTCCCATAGAATAACATAGGAACTGGAGAGTTTATCTCGCTGGAGAAGTTATCTCTTCTTTATCACACCTTAGTACATCTCCCCCTGTAGTCTATAACTAAAGATCTCCCATAGAATAACATAGGAACTGGAGAGTTTATCTCACTGGAGAGGTTATCTCCTCTTTATCACATCTTAGTACATCTCCCCTGTAGTCTATAACTAAATCTCTCCCATGGAATAACATAGGAACTGGAGAGTTTATCTCACTGGAGAAGTTATCTCCTCTTTATCACACCTTAGTACATCTCCCCTGTAGTCTATAACTAAATCTCTCCCATAGAATAACATAGGAACTGGAGAGTTTATCTCGCTGAAGAAGTTATCTCTTCTTTATCACACCTTAGTACATCTCCCCCTGTAGTCTATAACTAAAGATCTCCCATAGAATAACATAGGAACTGGAGAGTTTCTCTCACTGGAGAGGTTATCTCCTCTTTATCACATCTTAGTACATCTCCCCTGTAGTCTATAACTAAATCTCTCCCATGGAATAACATAGGAACTGGAGAGTTTATCTCACTGGAGAAGTTATCTCCTCTTTATCACACCTTAGTACATCTCCCCTGTAGTCTATAACTAAATCTCTCCCATAGAATAACATAGGAACTGGAGAGTTTATCTCGCTGAAGAAGTTATCTCTTCTTTATCACACCTTAGTACATCTCCCCCTGTAGTCTATAACTAAAGATCTCCCATAGAATAACATAGGGACTGGAGCGTTTATCTCACTGGAGAAGTTATCTCCTCTTTATTACACCTTAGTACATCTCCCCCTGTAGTCTATCACAGAGTGTGCGCACTGGCATGCACTAAAGTGATCATATTCAAAAGTTCATATGTCAAGTGCAGCTTCATGTATGTTAACGCCAACATAGCTTTCACACATGACCCCCTATAACTAGTACAAATGGAAGATAAGTGCAGGTTTATTACTATGAGGTGTTACTGCTGATGTACAAAGACACACACATTGAATTGTGAAAGTGCAGATAATCCACGGTGTGAAGCAATTCCCATCTATGTATAACACACAAGACTGAGAATCTTTCTTTTTCCGGTGTTTTCCAAACAAAGCGCTCCACTTCACTAGACAGCAATGTTTTCTACATCTTTATTTACTCCACTAAATGATGGTATTTCTAAATGTGGATGGGGTTCAGCTCACCCTCCTTCATCAGAGAGCAAGCAATAGTGTGTGGATGGGGGGGGGGGGGGCGCTGGGACCTGTGCAAATTACTGTTGAATGCAAATTGATATAAGCTGACACCCATGGGAAATCAAACCTTCCCAGATCTCTGATCGCCATGTTCACAAATTAGATCTGAATAATGATTTATAAATTATGATTAAAAATGCAACAGGGTTCCAGGACACAAACACTTTCACGAAAGCAGCAAGGAATCAAAGCTTTACTACACCATTAGACGTAAACAAAATCATCTTCATGTACATACATCTAAACTCCAACTTCACACAAAGAACAATTCCATTTATCGCGATATCTGTGAGTAATGGCAGTACCTACACTATCAGCTCTATAACGCTAGACATTTCCCAGTTGTGCTTCCTTTAGTAGGAAATGGGGACTTCCAAGATGGAGAACTGAACTGTAATTTCATAGAGGTGATATGGGACTTTATTGATCCAAAAGCACATTTAGTTAAGGAATTCCAAATAGTAAAAGTGTGAAATCCACGATAAACAATTCTTTACCCAAAAGCAACGTATTACAATACTTCCACTCTCTCCAAGGAACAAGAAATGTCCTTGTAAAATATATCAGTTCCACCGACAAGCAAAGATGCTCCGTATCCCGTATATATCATCTTCCTACCAAGCAGATAAGGAAGTAACGTCATGCAACGCAGTAGGCATCTGGTGATGGACCATATATTCTCCAGGACCAACTATAGAAGACACAAAGCAAATCTATCATCCTATTTACACAAGACATTAAATAAACACAGGGACGTGCACAGACATTTTGGGGGGCAGGGGCTCAAATGAAAAAAAGGGCACTTCTCATAATTATTTATTCCAAATATGTATTTAAAAAAAAGAAAAGAGTTTACGTCTCAGGAGCCTGTAGGCACAGAAATGTGAAGCCCCCCCCATTGGCCATCTCCACTGGACACCTCCACAATGCTCCTAATCTCCACATTGCACCCTATCATCTGTATATTGCCCTTACATTGTCCCCTGTCAGCTACGTATTGCCCCCATCAGCTCCACATTGCCCCCATCATCTCCATATTGCCCTCATCAGCTCCAGCTTACCCTCATATTGCCCCATCAGCTCCATATTGCCCCCATCAGCTCCAGCTTACCCTCACATTGCCCCCATCATCTCCATATTGCCCCATCAGCTCCATATTGCCCCCATCAGCTCCAGCGTAGCTCCACATTGCCTCCATCATCTCCATATTGCTCCCATCATCTCCATATTGCTGTCATCAGCTCCAACTTACCCTCACATTGCCCCATCAGCTCCATATTGCCCCTATCAGCTCCAGCTTACCCTCACATTGCCCCCATCATCTCCATATTGCCCCATCAGCTCCAGCTTACCCTCACATTGCCCCCATCATCTCCATATTGCCCCATCAGCTCCAACTTACCCTCACATTGGCCCCTTCATCTCCATATTGCCCCCATCAGCTCCATATTGCCATCAGCTCCAACTTACCCTCACATACATTGCCCCATCATCTCTACATTGCCATCATCTCCACATTGCCCCCCATCATCTCCATATTGCCCTTACATTGTCCCCTGTCTGCTCCATATTGCCCCCATCAGCTCCACATTGCCCTCATCATCTCCATATTGCCCCCATCAGCTCCAACTTACCCTCACATTGCCCCATCAGCTCCATATTGCCCCATCATCTCCATATTGCCCCCATCATCTCCATATTGCCCCATCAGCTCTATATTGCCCCATCAGCTCCAACTTACCCTCACATTGCCCCCTTCATCTCCATATTGCCCCCCATCAGCTCCATATTGCCATCAAATATAACTTACCCTCACATACATTGCCCCATCATCTCTACATTGCCATCATCTCCATCTTGCCCCCCATCAGATCCATATTGCCCCATCATTTCCACACTGCCCCCCAGTGTCCGTTTCCTACCTCTTCCCTGGTGGTCCAGCGGCAGGAGAGGTCTGTATGTGCCTCCTTTGGCACAGACCTGTAGCTGCTGGAGCGCCCGCGCGATCTTATGTTCATGACATCATCTCCCAGCGCTCTGTAATACTAAAGAGCCGACGAGGGAGCGCAGCATCTACAGGTCTGTCCTGAAGGAGGCACAGACCTGACTGGCAGGTGGGGGTTAATGTGGGCAGCGAGGCAACTTTTTTTTTTTGTTTAAAGGTCACGAGAGCACTTTGGACAAAAAGGGCAAGTGCTCAAGCCCCCCTTGGTGTCTATGTGTGCACGTGCCTGAACAAACATATGTATCAAATGTACAAAGACCGTAAACCCATGAGAGTTGCATCTGATGGCAAATGCGCTACATGTTCTCAGGAGAATGCTGATCTGTTCCACTGCTTCTGGAACTGTGTGAGAATCAAGAGGCCCTGGTCTGGGGTATTCTCATGCATTGCAGACATTTTTAATATAACTTATGAAAAATTCCCACAGGATCCTTTATTAGGATCTAGAATACAAATACATTTATGTAATAGTATACAAATTACCATTTACAAAACTGGTTAAATCACACACCTCCACACAAAGCAACAAAGGAATAACGCAGAAAGGTTCACTATGAAAATGTTGCCCTCTATTGGGCAACCAACACAACGGCACATTAAAACATGTCGTTGCATTGAAATGAGCTATATCAGAATGCTGCAAAATGCATGAAAAGCGGGACATTCTGATATTGCTCTTTTCAAAACATTTTAATGCACCGTTGTGTCGGACGCCCAATAGAGGGCGACTGTCACAGTAACTTAGGAAAATAAACACACGACACAGTACAAGTGAATTTAACCAGTTTATTGAAGCAAATAAAGAAAAAATAATAATAACAGGAGAGAACACTTCCCTAACCGTGGGGGAGACAAGTGTAAGGACATTGTCTAGTCCACTACCCAGGAGCTGACACTGAACTGAAATCAGTACAGTAGATCTTGGTCCTAACCAACAGATATAAACCTGGAACGGCAGGAATCAGTAAAGGAGTGTACCCGGACAACCTCCAGAAAAGGATGTCAGACAGTAGTTTGGGCAGCTATAGTCAGACCGGAGATTGTAACGGAAGCCCAAGAGGCCGGGAAACCTTGGGCCGTCATTCCGGGTCTCTTCTGCCCAGAGTCGGCCGGTTCGTGTCGAATCTTCTGGTCAGATGTTATCTGGAGCGCTCAACAGCTTACGAGCTCGCCATTCGTATGTCGTCAAAGGTGTGTCGAAGTCGACAAGACCAGCAGGGTCAACGTCGACAGTCCGGGGAGTTTACTTGACAGAATCCAGCAAAGTTGCCGCCAGCTGTCCTTGAAGTCGCTAATCCCCCAGGAGTCGAGTCGGCAACTCTCCAACTGTCGAGTCGGAATCGTGGTCTCAGGTATCTGGACAAAGAATGTCATCCACACTGAATACCTCTCCTGGATGGGAGTCAATGAGGACTCTACAGACCATTGCAGGAATAACGACATGCAGAGACTCCGTCTGAGTTTAATAAAGTAACTCACTTTATTAAACCATAACTCGGACTTATATACAGTTGACCTGGCTATTGCAGGAGACGTAATACAATCATAGCACAATAGGCATAATACAGGCACAGTGGATACAATAGGTCAATAATACAATCACAACACTCAATACAAAGGACTATAAACAGTGGGCTCAGGTTTACACAACAGAGCAGATGGGATTGCATTACTTCACAAAGAGGTTTAGGTGGGAGTAAAACATTGGACAAAGACTTGAGAGACTGGAATACACATTCAAGGGACAATGGCCAGGGGTTGAAGCATGCCCTCAATTAGTTTGACTATTCCGCTTCAACCCCATCCAATCAGATGTTGTCATGGGGTCGTCTGTTGACCAATCCCTGAGCTGTCTACTTTTCTCCATGTTAAGTCTATGGAAGACCTTTAAATGTCCTGCTCAGGGATTTGACCAATCAGGCAACTGTCTACTGTCCTCGCCATCGAGCTTTCAACACGGTGTCGATGAGTTGAACCCTGAGACAGGGATCTGCGACCAATTGTCGCCGAATGTGCAAACCTCAGACACACAATACAGTGAATACATCCTCTTTGCTAGTCTCCACTCCGAGAGTGGTCGAGAATCCTAACACAAGGCAGTTCTGTGGATTGAGTCCTTTTTTCGCCACAGCTGCCTATCCACATAATGTCTAAGAGAGTCTCATAGTTTATGATAAGGGCTCATACATAGGTACGCCCGGTGATGTCTTCCAGTAACGGACTATAATCCTTTACAGAGACTACCAGAGATGCAGCTGCAATAGCGCAGTGCGGAGGCAACTGAGCAAGTGTTAGGAACAGACAGCAAGGAATAGTATATGGTAGTGTAGCCAAGAGGCAACGGAGTGACCGATAACAGGCAGCACTACTAACCCGGAGGAAAATAGGAACGCACAGTGCGAAGGCAACTTGCAATGCTACCAGCAAGGAAGCAGTTGCACCGGATAGGTAGAGCGAGCCCTCTGCTATAACCGGAGACAAGTGGTAGTCAGACAGGAGCGGGGAGTAGCATGGAGCTTAAGTCAGACAAGCCACAGTCAGGAACCGGATCAGGTAGTCAGCCACAGCCTAAGTCAGCACGGAGCGGGTAGTTGGACAAGCCAGAGTCATACACGGATCAGATAGTCAGAAGGAGCCACTGGTCAAAACTGGAGCTGTTGGTCAGACAAGCTAAGGATTGAGCACCAGGACAAATCGAAAGCCAAGCATTCATAAACAGCAGTGTTTTATACTATGGTGCTTGTAACAATAAACCAATTGACACGCGTTTGAGTATGCGTTACCAAGCCTCGCTGCTATAACAAGTGCAGGTAGCGCTACAAAATATGAAGCCTTCCCATCATGTTGAGGTTGAAACATCTTCCTCTCATTTTCGTGGACAATACCAAGTTTCATTACTATACTGATTGCCGGTAACACCACAAAGTATCAAGCCTCTCCATCGTATTGAGGCTAAAATATCCTCTGTTTGTCTTGGTATACAGTTCAAGCTTTATCCGAATTGGAAGATAAAAACATTGTGGCTATATAGCCCCATCAGACCCAAGAAAATTCAGAAAAAGGAAAAGAAAGTGGGCAAATTTTGGGTCAAGTGCTCCATCTGGAAACTACAGGTGCTTGCAAAACAAGGTGCACTAATTGCACCTATATTCCAACAAAGTAGACAATTTCCAGAGCAATCAAAATAAAAAAAACATTTCTACAAAAAGTTTGATCACTTGTGATACGGTGTTTGTATCTAGTTTATCTATTTAACATGTTTATAAATGACCTACAAATAGATATAGAAAGCAAATTATCAACATTTGCAGATGACACTAAATTATGCAGGATAATTAATTCAGAACAGGATATTTTCTCTCTACAGAGGGATTTATATAAAATGTCAGATTGGGCAAACATGTGGAATATGAAGTTTAATGTGGGGAAGTGTAAAGTTATGCATTTGGGAGGAATTAATCCCAAGGCTACTTATAAACTTAATGGAATCATTTTAGGGGACTCGTTGCTAGAGAAAGACCTGGGTATCCTTGTCAACTACAAACTTGGAAACAGTGACCAGTGTCAAACAGCAGTAGCAAAGGCAAACAAAGTCCTGTCTTGTATAAAAAGAGGTATCGAAGCAAGAGTGGGTAACATTATTTTGCCATTATACAAATCATTGGTAAGACCTCACCTTGAGTATGCATATGAGGAACGACTAGACAAACTTGGTTTATTTACTCTAGAGAAAATACAACTAAGAGGAGACCTTATAACATTTTACAAATATATGAGAGTTCAATACAAGGATCTCTGCGGTGAGCTATTTAGTCCAAGGCCTGATCATGTGACCAGGGAACACCCCTTGAGATTAGAGTAAAGGAAGTTTAGACTTCAGCAGAGGAAGGGTTTTTTTACAGTAAGGTCTGTTATATTGTGGAATTAATTGCCCAATGAGGTGGTTATACAGATACAATAGATACATTTAAGAGAAGAGTAGATACATTTCTTTCAAAAGGGAACATACAGAGTTATACTGTTTATCAGTAGGCTGATCAGGAAGGTCTGATAAAGACTAACTTATTTGGTAGCAGGAAAGCTATACAATTACTGGGGTATGATGAGAAGGTTGATCTTGATGGACTTGTGTCTTTATTCAACCTAATTTACTATGTTACTATGTAATATCCTGTGGTTGTGGCAAACAATATACTGGCCGCACCACAAGAACTTTTAGAGAGAGGTCCAGAGAACACAGATATCTGATTAAAAAGAATAGTCAAAGTCATTCTGTCCTCAAACATTTTAACGACTGTCTGGGGGGGGGGGGGCTTAGACAATTTCAAAATTGTGGGCATTGAACATATCCCCACCTCCTGTCCAAACAGATTTACTGTTCTCTGCAGTAGAGAGGCGTTCCGGAACTTTCATGTGGATACACTGTCCCCAAGGGAACTTAAAGGGATAGTAATACTTTGTTTTAACTTTATTTTATTTTGTAGGTATTAAAAAAACATGAAGAACGATATAAGTCTTATCTCTCAAACCTTTATGGTTTGAGAGATATTCACAAGCAAAGTTTCCCCTCCCGCCCCTTTTACCTAGTGTAATCCATCTCTTCTCAGATGTGGAATGCAGTCCATAGACCAGACAGATAACAGCAGGGGACAATCTTCTTCCTATGAGAACAATGAAGGCCTTGCCCCCCTTGACAAGCTTTTCAGGTTTTTCCCTTATCTTAATTGAGGATTGTCCCTCTCTGCAGTCTACCTGGGCACCTCCCTTCTGATCTGGCTGAGCAGTGTTACATCAGTAAAAGGGGCGGGAGGGGGACACTTTGCTTGTGAATATCTCTTAAACCATAAAGGTCTGAGAGATAAGACTTATATCGTTCTTCATGTTTTTTTAATGCCTACAAAATAAAATAAAGTTAAAACGAAGTATTACTATCCCTTTAATGATGAACTGCAGGTTAGTAAATTCTTCATGTAAAATACAAATTTTGATGGGAAATTGGTATTGTGTTTACAGGACACAAATTAATACAGTTCATTTACTTATTTACCTGTTTGTTTTTTCATCTTTTGTCTTTCTACATATATATTTTTGATTTTTATTTCTATTTCTATCTTGGTAATTTTTCACCTTTTAAATATATATTTTTTAACAAAATAATAGATCCCTCCAATAAGGGGGTTTCTTATAAAAATGTTTCAATTTTTAATCAAACATATGTGTATTCTCAGCAGAACTTTATATGCCAAATATGTAATCCTAATTGGAAGAGGATATCCATGGGTAAATGTATAGAATGAAAAAGCAATATATATTTATTTGTCTTTTCTTAATAATGGTAATATTACTTTTACAATATATTTTTAATAGCAATAAGGCTTTATTTAATGTTATTTTATATGATTAGGGCAGGGCCGGCGCTAGCATAAGGCAGCTTAGGCAGCCGCCTTAGGGTGCTGCAGAGGAGGGACGCCGACATGGTAGTGAGGAGAGTGAGCGGTGAGAGGCAGAGTAGATGGTGCTTCAGGTCAGAGGCCCACATAGTGTGCTCTATCTCCTCCGTACCTGCAGGGGCGCTGCACTAAGAAGTGGTTAGGAGACAGGGAAAAGCAGCGGCGGCAAGAAGAGACCTATTTCACTTTATAGCCGGCTCTGCGGATAAGATACAACAGCATATTAGCTGGGGTCAGGGAGATGAGGCCACGGAAACCAAGGCAGTTTGTACATCCGGCCAGAATTTTGTAAGTAGAGGGCAGTTCCACGATATGCATAAAATCCCCAGGAACATCGCAAACAGAGGTCAGTGAGCATGACAAAGAGTCTTTTTACACTGAGGGAGTATGATACTATTGCATCATGATTTTATATTTAATTTCCCTAAGTGTGACACCGGTGGAAATAGAATGAATAGAGTGCCCTTCTCTAGTCTGCTTCTGCGATTTGGATAGCCAAATCACCTTCCCAATTACTCACGAAGGGCAGGGGTCCTCGCATCTCATCCTGCAAAACTTTATACATTTTGGAGATGCCATGTTCCCAGTCAGCAGCTGTTCTACCGGCTTCAGAGAACGAAGAGGAAGACCTCATTGTAGAAGCTCTGACAGTCTGACAGAAAATTATAGACCTGTCTTTACATAGGTCTTGAAAGGGAATAGAAAGCCCATAGTGGGACAGACTAGAGAGGGTGTTCAATTGACAGCGACTCCAGAGTTCAAACAAGCCTAGTGACAGACCAGGGAGACGTCAGGGCTGCATAGGATTGAAATGAGCAGAGAAGGGAAGGGGCTTGATTGAATTTGGAATTAGATGTATGCCAGATACAAAGAAAGGTATTTACCACTGAATGTGGAGAGAGAGAGAGAGTGTGTGCTTAGACTCATAGAGAGAGTGTGTGTGTGTGTGCTTGGTCTGAGAGAGAGTGTGTGTGCTTGGTCTGAGAGAGAGTGTGTGTGCTTGGTCTGAGAGACAGAATGTGCGCTTAGTCAGAGAGAGATAGTGTATGCTTAGTCTGAGAGAGAGAGTGTGTGCTTAGTCTGAGAGAGAGAGAGACAGTGTGTGCTTAGGGTGAGGTGGGCAGTGTAGACAGTGTGCGGAGGTGGACAGTGTGGGCAATGGGGTAGTGGGGAGGAGGATGGGGTGGGCAGGGTGGAGGTGTGTTGGTGGACAATGTGGGCGGGGACAGGGGATTGTGGCAAGGTTGGAGGGGGGTGGGGGCATCAAAATGCACCTTTGCCTGTATAGTCAAAAATCCTTGCACCGGCCCTGGATTAGGGATGTTTTTATCTTCCAATACGGAAAAAGCTTGAGCTGTATACAAGACAAACAGAGGATATTTTAGCCTCAATACGATGGAAAGGCATGATACTTTGCGGCGCTACCGGCAATCAGTATAGTAACGAGGCTTGGTATTGTCCACAAAAACAAGCGGAATATGTTTCAGCCTCAACATGATGGGAAGGCTTGATACTTTGTAGCGCTACCATCACTCGCTACAGCAGCGAGGCTTGGTAGCGCCTATTCAAATGCCTTTCGTTTGGTTTATTGTTACGAGCGCCATAGTATAAAACACTGCTCATTATGAATGATTGTATTCCCTGAGGAAGCGAGGTTAATACTTGCAAAATGCATGGGAAGCTGTGTTTCAATAAAGTTGGTTCATCTTCTTCTAACGGGACGCCCAGTGGTTTTATTGCTTAAGGCATATTTTATACCAACCATCTGGTGAGTGACTGTCTACTAGGGGCGGCTTTTAAATCTCACAGTGAACGCGAGTGCTCTTAGAGAGTTTTTCTCCCCTTCTTTACCGCAGTCACCATCAGAGGAAGAATAGTGATGATGATCTCTGAAATGTACGCTGTGGCGTGAACGCAGGGATATTCGTAATTATATGTACATACTTTGGCTACCAAACAAGTTGTACTTCAGTAAATGCATTTTTACGTGTATTTATACCATTGGATGTACAGCCGCTCTCAGATTTACTGTTTACTAAGGGGATCTGTGGATTGGAATAGGAGGGACCGGCGTGTGCACATGCAGCTAGCACTTGAGGACCACGGGGCATTTTTTTTTTTTTTTTAATCGCTTCCGGTTCAGGGCTTCCGGAGCGGTGTGCAGCTGCACCGGGAGCCCTGAACTCCATGCCGTGCCAGGACCGTCACTGGTCCTTAAAGGAGCAGTAAACTTTTATTTATGAAAACATATATTTTATAGATCTTTTCCTGCTGAATAAAACAAGGTCACTCCCACTGCTGTCCGATGTTTTATTCAAAATTTATAGCAGTTTAAATAACCAGGAAGTGAATTTACTGTGGTTACTTCCTGATAGTTCTAACTGACAGGAAGTGAATTTACTGTGTTTACTTCCTGATAGCTCTAACTGACAGGAAGTGACAGGCAGTTTCTATCACATTCTATGGAGAACTGTATGTCTCTGACTTTTCTGACTTTCCTCTCCATTAGAATCTAACAGGAAAACGAATTAGAATTTGACCGCTAGAGGGCACTGCTAATGTAAAAAAACATGGGTTTAAACTGTAATAACTCTGGAAATATAAATCTCTCAGCAGTGGGAGTACCCTTATCTTACTCAATAGAAAAATCCCTACAATATATATTTTTTCATAAAAAAAGTTTACTGCTCCTTTAAGTGCCGGACCGCCGTGATGGTCCTGACACGGCAATTGTCCTTAAGGGGTTAATTATATTGTTTTGGTAAATAAACCAGACATATTAGTATATAAACTGGACATTATAGCAATATATAAACCTGTAAATTAACTATCCAGTAGGCGTGACCAGTTAACCTCTGATGCTCTGTTACTCAGCATTTACTGCCTACTCAGACTAACAGGAAATTCGGATCTGATACAATTTCAGTTATCACAGACATATGTATTGTTTCACAGATTATAATTTTTTTTCTTTACATTTCATAGATACCGATGAATTTGCCCCAGGATGACCCCCGCTGGAGGTCTCAGATGCCGTATTTCTTTTTTCCCCATTAAATAAAGGAGTCTGATTTTTATTTCTTATCTTAATAATACTCAGTGGAGAAGACTGAACAGATTAAAAGTCTAATGAAGTTGTGTATTTAAGAACCTGCCTCATTTCCTCTGAAGCATTTTCAGGATAAAAGGTTCAAATTAATTTAGACGCAGCGGCATGGCGTGTTCAAGTGGTCACTTGTCGTCTAATTCTAATGCTGTCATTAACTTGGCGAAAGATTAACCGTTTAGACCTGTACATCTTAAACCTATTTTTTTCTGTAGCAAAATGTCTCCGGGTTCAATTAAACCCTTTAAAAAAATATAAAGATTGTAATAAAATCTGCAAACAAACAATTAAGCTATCTAAATTGAAAATGAGAGCAATACTGCAAATGACAGCAAGACAAATACTAAACAATTCTACAACTACATTAATAAAAAAAAGGTTAAGGTTGATATGGGTCCTCTTAAAGGGATAGTAATACTTCGTTTTATCTTTATTTTACTTTGTAGGCATTAAAAAAACATGAAGAACGATATAAGTCTTATCTCTCAAACCTTTATGGTTTGAGAGATATTCACAAGCAAAGTTTCCCCTCACTGACCAAAACAGTCAAGTCAAGTCATCTAGCTGTCAGATTTGGAATCCGGTCCGCAGATCAACCGGTGGCTGTTCAGCAGAGCCAAGATCGCAAGATATAAAAATGACTATTTCATTGGAAGGGTCTAAAAAGTATGCTTGCAAACCAGGCACACTTTGTAGACTATTCGAATGAAGTAGTTCGTCTTATGTCTCGCGATCTCGGCTCTGCTGTAGAGCCACGGCCGGTGCATGGACCGGATTCCAAATCTGACAGCTAGATGGCAGACTTGACCGTTTTGGTCAGTGAGGGGAAACTTTGCTTGTGAATATCTCTCAAACTATAAAGGTTTGAGTGATAAGACTTATATCATTCTTCATGTTTTTTTAATGCCGACAAAATAAAATAAAGATAACATGAATATTACTATCCCTTTAAGGCTGAGACAGGTGAATTGATTAGTGAGGATAAGGCTATGGCTGACATGCTAAATACATTCTTTGCTTCAATTTAGACAAAGGAAGCAACAATGACAGGCTATGGGCAAATAGAAAATAACACAGAATTTCCATGTACATGGCTACTGAGGACAAAGTCCAAAAGAGACTGGAAAAGGTTATGGTGAATAAAGCACCTGGAACTGATAGTATGCACCCAAGTATACTTAAGGAACTTAGTTCAGTAATAGCAAGACTATTATATTTAATATTTATTGATTCAGTTTCATCAGGCACAGTGCCCTGTGATTGGAGAAAAGCTAATGTAGTTCCACTGTACAAAAAGGGGTCAAGATCCAAACCAGGAAATTATAGACCTGTGAGCTTGACTTCCATAGTGGGTAAGATACTAGAAGGGCTACTAACTGACAGTATTCAGAACTATGTGAAGACAAACAATATTATTATTTGGAGCCAGCATGGTTTTATGAAGAATAGATCATGTCAGACTAATTTACATACATTTTACGAAAAGGTAAGTAGTAATTTTGGCAAGGGAATTGCTGTTTATGTAGTATTATTGGATTTTGCAAAAGCCTTTGATACAGTGCCTCACAACAGGTATTAAAAGGCTGCGGTATGGGCAGAGATATCTGTACATGGATTGAGAACTGGCAGAGAGATGTTGCAAAGTAAACCTTTTTAAGTTGGTCTAAAGTTGTAAGTGGGGTATCACAGGGTCCAGTCCTGGGCCCAATGTTTTTTAATTTGTTTACTAATGATCTAGAAGTGGGAATTGAAAGTAGCATCTCAGTCTTTGCTGATGACACTAAGCTGTGTAAGGAAATACATACAGAGCTGGATGTTTTTTCTCTGTAGAAGGATTTAGATAAACTGAGTGAATGGGCAGAAAAGTGGCAGATGACATTTAATGTAGATAAATGTAAGGTTATGCATCTGGGCTGTAGACACACACATGTTACATATGCATTAAATGGGAAACAACTTGGGGAATCCTCATTAGAGAAAGATTTAGGAGTACTGATAGACAATAGACTTCACAGCAGTGTGCAGAGTCACTCAGCTGCTGCAAGAGCAAATAGAGTACTAGCCTGTATAAAAAGAGGTGTAGAAGCAAGGGATGCTAATATTATCCTACCTCTGTATAAATCCTTGGTTAGGCCTCATCTAGAATATGGAGTACAGTTTTGGACACCAGTTCTTAAAAAAGACATTACTGAACTGGAAAAAGTGCAGGGACGTGCAACAAAACTGATAAAGTGATTGGAGGATCTGAGTTACAAAGAGAGACTAGCCAAACTGGGTTTGTATACATTAGAGAAGAGATGTTTAAGGGGTGATATGATTACCATTTACAGATATATTCAAGGTCAATACAAAGAACTATCCAATTAATTATTTATGCATAGAGCTGAGCTAAGAACGATATTTAATCCATTAAGAATAAACAAAAGGCGCTTTCGACTACAATAAAGGCAGGGATTTTTTACAGTAAGGGGGGTAAAGCTCGGGATGTTGTGCTAGCACAGAACTATATTGAGAATTATGACAGTTGGATTCAATGCAGATAGGTTGTTTAGCGAGGGAAATATCTGACTGCTATTTGGAGTCAGGAAATATTTTTTTTTACCCACTTGGGGCTTAAAGTGATAGTAATGTCTGTGTAAAATGAGTTGCCCAAGTCTTCTGCATATTAAAAGGAACAGATTGCGCTATGTCTAAGCACTTACATCTTTGTCGTTCAAAAGTTATGAAGCACCGAAGGTCCACTGCCCGCCCTTCTCCCCACAACACAGAGAAGATGCAGTCTGGTCAGGACGGCTAAAGTGAGGGACAAACTTCAGTAAGCAAAGGGGAATCCTGTCCTCCTTCATCAAGGGAACCAGGGTTCCTCTTATACTTACTAACTGACGTTGGTCCCTTGCTGCAGCACAAGTCGAACGACCCGATCTCATATTCCGTGGGAGGTGGCCAGAAAGGGGCGGGGGATCTTCAGGGCTTCATAACTTTTGAACTACTAATAAGTAAGTGTTTAGACATAGTGCAATCGGTTCATTTTAAACTGTTAGTAATGTCCCATAAATGTTTTATAGATTTGTAGAGGGTAAAAAAAGAATCTTATTGCCACAAACCCCATCTCTCAAACCGCTATGGTTTGAGAGATATTCACAATCAACGTTCCCTCCTGTTCCCCCTTGTAAAGCTGACAGAAGGAGATCCGTGTCGGCCGACACTATGAGGCTCTGCAGCAGAGCCACAATCCCATTATTAGAAAATAACTACTACGTGGAAATGGTCTACAAAGTATGCTTGCAAACCAGGCACACTTTGTAGACTTTTCCAATGAAGTCATTATTTTCTAATAAAGGGATTTCAGCTCTGCTGAAGAGCCGCTGGCTGGTCCCCGGACTGGGATCTCCTGCTGTTAGCACAGCGCTGATGTCAGGATATGGGGAGGGAGGGGAACTTTGATTGCGAATATCTCTCAGACCATAGCGGTTTGAGAGAAGGGGTTTGTGGCAATGAGATTCTTTTTTTTCCATCTTCAAACCTATAAAAAAATGTATGGGACATTACTAACACTTTAATATACAGAAGACTAAGGTAACTAATTTTTGCCTTCCTCTGGATGAACAGGGGTGTTTTTGGGATTGGCTGGACTTGATGGACGCTTGTCTTTTTGCAGCCTTATCAAGTATGTTACTACTAGGTGAAGAGCCCGTGTACACAGGCCACAGTGTAGGCCGGTCGCAGTGCAGTCATGCGCAGTAGAGATGGAGCGGAGCGCAGCGCAGAGAGGACCACGGTCTGAATTTGGAGCGCCCCGATCCGTATCAGCCTCGTCACGAGCAATCTCTACTGCGCATGACTGCATCATGACAAACTTTTACTGATTGATTATATAGGATGTAAATCCCTTGGAGGCGAGTGATGCCTCTGTCCTCCAAGGGGTTAACTGATAAACAAAGTAAAAACTGAATAATTCTGGAAAGAACCGATTGCCCTCTTGGTAACACATGCAGATTGCCAAATTCACCTTTGATATAAGTTTGACTTTTAACCCTTTGAATGCTAGAGGGGTCTCACGGAGACATCTCTGGGCAATGTGATGTGGACCTGACTGGCCTTCAAAGGGTTAAAAGCCCCATTTAAAACAACAGATATTTGTATTTGTTCTCTACGTTTCTTTGTGCATTGACCTCAGTGTCTTATTCAGGATGAATTCACTTTCACCCTCACTTTATTTCATAGGATGTAACTATTAACATTATCTGTAAGTTGGTCATTTTCTATTTTTCTTAAATCACAATACTTTAATAGATATTGGTTTTTAAAAATTCCCAGTGACGTCACCATTCCTCTTTCTGTGGTAAAAGTGGTACCGTAATATCTGCAGGACTTTCCCTGTTCTACAAATATCCTCCCACCTCCCTCCCTACATTTATCCCTTAGACCGGCTTACTAGCACACCGGGGAGGTTGTTACATTGATTGGCGGTGGATACATTGGCCGGGGAGGTTGTTACATTGATTGGCGGTGGATACATTGGCCGGGGAGGTTGTTACATTGATTGGCGGTGGATACATTGGCCGGGGAGGTTGTTACATTGATTGGCAGTGGATACATTGTTTGGGGAGGTTGTTACATTGATTGGCGGTGAATCCATTGGCCGGGGAGGATGTTCCATTGATTGGTGGTGGATACATTGGCCAGAGAGGTTGTTACATTGATTGGCAGTGGATACATTGTATCGATAGAAGCGCAGTGTATTACTAGAGAAGGAGCAAATGAAGAGTTGAATTAGCTTTGCAGATTGGATCTGATTAAAAAATAATGAATTATCTTTCAAAATTAAGAGCCAGTTTACTGTTTTTGTGAGCGCTGCACAGATGGGGTGTGGGAAGTGGGATCATTAAACATCTATTTCAGATCTCACCTTTCCCCTCATTTCTTATTAGGTTTGCGCAATATATATTTATCATTTTCACTGCCGTAAGGTATCTGTCTCTATAACCCAATATAGAAAAGAGATTACCTCTGATTTTCACATTCTGGTACTCAAAGGGTTAATGCTCACTGCGCTCAGATGTCCCTCTCTGGACTCCACTCCCTCTTAGGTTTCCATCTTGCCAGCAAACAGAAAAAGATGGGAACCTAAGAAGGAGCAGAGTTCAGAGTGCGGTATCTGAGCGCCATGAGAATTAACCCACTGGGTGCCAGATAGGAAATCAATGCACTGGATACCTCTCTGGCATTAGGAGCAGCTAGATCAAACAGGGAAGGGGAGGGGTTCTGCAGAGCAGCGGTAGAGCCCAGTGCTAGGCCACCAATGAGAAAACACTGGGGGCGGGCCTAAGGCTTAAATGTAATCAAGATGGCTGAGCTCTACACAAGCACAGTAGAAGGCTGACCTTACGTACCGTTTTAAAAGGGAGAGCACCGTTGGTTTTTTTCATATTTCCAGTCTGTCCCTTCTTTTTAATATAAATGTAAATTTTTGTCCCATTTTTAATATAACTTCTATATATAGTTTTTAATTTTTTTTGTAAAAAACTGAATGCGGCTTGTTTATTTCTCATAAGATAAAGTAAATTGGACCTTCCTTTCGTCACACGAGTGATTTTACTGTGGTTTTACTTTACACATTGATTACCATAGAGTCTTATGACTCGAGTGACTGGTAACTGTCTAAGACTCTCGATTCTATGGTAAATTACCATAGTGTCTCTTAGACAGTGATATGATGACGAGTCATAATCAGTGCGTACAGTAAACACAGTAAAACCACTAGTGTGAGTGACAAAGAGAGGAAGGTCCGATTTACTTCAGGGGAACGCTTTTTGGCCAGAGAGACAGCACCGCTAGTAAGAGACGGAGCAAACGCGTTCTCGCTGCTTGCAGCTTACTATGATCGAACTCGGAGTGACGGAGTCCCACTGTCCGCCAGTCCCACACCGTGCCCTGTTATTGTCTCAAGTAAATATGGTCAGCTTACACAGTAG
Organism: Rhinophrynus dorsalis; assembly: GCA_037306005.1. Taxonomy (NCBI): domain Eukaryota; kingdom Metazoa; phylum Chordata; class Amphibia; order Anura; family Rhinophrynidae; genus Rhinophrynus; species Rhinophrynus dorsalis. Next base: position 255,367,127 of record CM074725.1, read on the forward strand.
AAGTGTTAAAGGGATAGTAATACTTCGTTTTATCTTTATTTTATTTTGTAGGCATTAAAAAAACATGAAGAACGATATAAGTCTTATCTCTCAAACCTTTATGGTTTAAGAGATATTCACAAGCAAAGTACCCCCCCCGTTCAGCCAGATCAGAAGGGAGGTGCCCAGGTAGATTGCAGAGAGGGACAATCTTCAATTAAGATAAGGGAAAAACCTGAAAAACTTGTCAAGTGGGGAAGGGCTTTCATTGTTCTCATAGGAAGAAGATTGTCCCCTTCTGTTATCTGTCTGGTCTATGGACTGGATTCCACATCTGAGAAGAGATGGCTTACACTAGGTAAAAGGGGCGGGAGGGGAAACTTTGCTTGTGAATATCTCTCAAACCATAAAGGTTTGAGAGATAAGACTTATATCGTTCTTCATGTTTTTTTAATGCCTACAAAATAAAATAAAGATAAAACGAAGTATTACTATCCCTTTAAAACAGCCATTGTCCTTCTGGACCTGGCTGTTTTAACACTTCTACTGTGTTTGTGTTTAGCTGTAATTTTCCTCCTACCCATTTAATGTACCCACATATATTATATACTGTTTTTCTTGCCATAAGATGGGCTTTCAAAAGATACCATTATTTTCATCAAATTTCCTGTATAACAATTTATAAAATCTGATGAAACAAATGTAACAAATGCACTTTTTTTTAACTTTGGAACTAAAAATCTTTCACACGTCTACAAACGCTAAAAAAACCCTGTTAAATAGATTATAATATCTGTCTTGATTTTAGAAATACTCAATGTTTACATGTTTTTCTAATGTATTTGTCAAGTTATATGGCAATAACTAAAAGTAGCAAAAACTGAGGTGCCCCAAAACTTTTGACCGCTAGTGTACATGCCGCCCGCTGAGCTCTACACTATTACAAGCCGTCTGTAGGACATTACATTCCAGAATGAGGTGACCTGGTACGGTTCCTTTTAGTATAAAGCGTTGGAGGACAGGCCCAACATAAACGTCTTTACTTTGAGCCAATCCCGCTTTCCAGGCACTAAGAGCTGGTGTTAACTGAGAGAAAAGACATTTAAATTGGCTGAAGGATTAAACCCTCCTAAGATGATGCAAAGTTTTAGGTTCTGGAAGGATCTGGACATGTCGCTGCCAGCTTGTGGGATTTTCAGATTACCCTGAACTAGGTGCCAATCTGGTTATGACTCAAACACCAGAGAGGAATCAGCGGGCACCTCCAACCAACAGAGCAACACTGAGACAGGGCTAGATACATGAAGGAAAATGGTGCAATTCTGGGGCAAAATAGAGGACAAATAAAATGTCCCATTGATTTCAATGGATTTATTAACCCCTTGAATGCTAGATGCAATCAAGGAGGTAAAAGCCCCATTTAAATTAAAAGGGCTTTTTATGTCTTCATTATGGGGCAGTTGGCTTGTTCCAGAATTGACAGAGTTTTCTTAGTAGATCAGCTTCACGGGTTCAAACACAGTTATCTCTGCTACACCATGAAACGCGTCAAGGGGCCACAGTAATATTTCCGTCAAAGACGCATTTCTAAACATTTTAAGCATTTCATGTTATATAAATGTATTTTTCATCAAAGTTTAAAGGGGAACTTTCACCTCCTCATTATCATTGTTGTATCTCTTCCTATTGTGTCCCCTCTGTACAGTGCGGTCTTTCTTTTTGCCTAAAAATATGTTTAAATGAAGCAAAAAGGTACTTGAATTTTGTACCTGATGACGTTAGCAGCCGCACAGCCGCGCACCGTACGGTGCAGAAGACACTCCCACAGCCTCAGCTCCTTTCACTTGCCCCAGCATCCTCAGATGACGGAGGCGTGTTCTGTTAGTAAGCTGGAGAGATCTCATTGGCAGAGATTGATATCTTCATTTAAACATATTTTTAGGCAAAAAGAAACACCGCACTGTACAGAGGGGACACAAAGGAAGCGATACTACAATGATATTGCGGAGGTGAAAGTTCCCCTTTAAGTGGATAGGAGTCCTTTTGTATTTATTTATTTATTAATTTGGAGCTGCTGCCATTTGAACTTGAAAATGAGGCAGAATTCTCCACCCGCCCGTGCTGGTAATGAGCGGTATGAGCTCACGGTCATTCCAGGTGAGTAACATTATAACGTTCATCTTGTGTTTTGCTGATTACCAAACACTGCACTGCAAAGCAATATGTTGAAAATGTCTCCTCCCCCCGAGGGGTTAAACTCGGTAGATAGTACTTAGTTCTGACTAAGGCCTTTCACTTTTCAACAATTATTCCAGGGTTAGGAAACATTTGGCTCTATGGCTGGTTAGGGACACTATGAAGCTTTAGTGTCTATCTGCCTGCTGAAGAGCCAAAGGTTTCTATCTGATCTACGTGAATACAAGGTAATTGGACAGATTTTGTATTGCTATACAATGGAAATAAAACCTACAAATTGAAATTCACATAATCAGTACGGATCTGTAAGGATCTGCAGCAAGTTGATTCCACGGTATCTGTCTCAGAGGTTCTGCCAGTGTATAAGGAAGATGATGGTAGGATGCAGCGAATTAGAGACTTTAATTCATGTTTAGGAAAGTGGGGCCTAAAACATGGATTTGGCTTTGTTCTCACACCAACCCTATTTGGTGTAACAAGGAATTGTACAAAAAGGATGGTTTGCATCTTTCTCAAAAGCGAACAGAGGTTCTCAGCAAGCAATTCAGAGGTTTTGTTAACAGGTATTTAAACTAGTAAAGGGGGGCAATGGAATGATACAGGATAAAACCAATTGCCCCCCAGAGCATTGCACAGGTGAATTTGATCAAGGTATGTCTGTTGCACGCAGGTCAAAAACCAGTAGACTTCGAGTCATGTGTACAAATGCCTGCAGTTTAGGGAATAGGATTCCTGAACTCACTGCAATAATAACTAGTGAAGATGTGGACTTAGTGGGAATTACCGAGACCTGGTACAATGATAACAATGACTGGGATGTAGAAATACCGGGGTACTCTCTATTCAGAAAGGACAGGAAAGGCAGAAAAGGAGGAGGGGTTGCCATTTATGTCAAAAACAGCTTAAAGATCAATCTTATACAGGGTATGGAGGAGAACACTGAGACTGTTTGGATAACTTTAGAACATGGGAATAAGATGGTCACTCGTATAGATGTGATCTATAGACCTCAGGACAAGCAGAGGAGTTGGATGAACTGCTGGTAAAGGAAGTAACTAAGATGACAGTGAAAGGTGAGGTTATTATTATGGGGGACTTTAATCTTCCTGATGAGGACTGGATGGGGGGAGGGAGCTGCAACACAGGCTGGGGAAGATAGTATAATTGAGGAAATGGGATTAGAGAAGGGTCATGGGGGTGGAGAGGGGGAATGGGCTAGTTCATCTAATAGGGAGTTGCCATTGTTACAGCCTGATAAAAGACAAATACATCTGAAAAAGAACGAAATCTTAAAGAATGGCAAAAAGATAAAATGTATGCATGCAAATGCTTGCAGTCTGGCTGGTAAGATAGGGGAACTAGAAATGATTGCAGTACATGAGCAGTATGATCTGATTGGAGTGTCTGAAACCTGGTTAGATGATACATATGACTTGGCAGTCAATCTAGAGGGTTATTCACTTTTTAGGAGGGACAGGGTTAATAAAAGGGGAGGAGGGGTATGCCTATATGTAAAGCAGGCCTTAAAACCTAGTTTAAGGGAAGATATAAATGAAGGGTCCAATGAAAAGGTAGAGGCCATGTGGGTTGAAATACACACTGGGGGCACACATAATAAAAAGATATTGGTGGGGGTTTGCTACAAGCCACCTAATGTTGGGGAGTTGGAGGAAGCCCAACTTTTACTGCAAATGGAATAGGCTGCTAGGTCAGCAAAGGTCATTATAATGGGAGATTTCAGCTACCCTGAAATTGACTGGAGCAATATGACTTCAGGCACAACAAAGGGAAATATTTTATAAGTATGATAAATGATAATTTTATGTCCCAACTAGTAGAGGAGCCAACTAGAAAAGAGGCCTTGCTTGACCTAGTGCTCTCAAACGATTCTGACATTGTAAACAGTGTGCAGGTAAGGGAACATTTGGGCAGCAGTGACCACAATATTGTATCCTTTGAAGTTTGTTATGAGAAACCCAATAGCAAGAGTTTAACCAAAACATTCAATTTCAAAAAGGCTAATTTTACAAAGTTAAAAGAAGCTTTAAAGGATATCCAGTGGGATGTAATTTTCAAAGATAAAAATGCACAAGAGTCATGGAATGTATTTAAAATGCTCTTGGGCAAATATACACGTCAATATATACCATTGGGGCATAAGCACAAGAGAAGTAAAGCAAAACCAATGTGGATTAATAATGTGGTTAGCAGGGAAATGAGAAATAAAAAGCAGGCTTTTAAGGTGTTTAAGTCAAATGGGTCAGATGCATCATTTAAAAAATATAAAGAATGTAATAAAATCTGCAAACAAGCCATTAAGCTAGCTAAAATAGAAAATGAGCGAAACATTGCAAATGAGAGCAAGAAAAACCCTAAACAATTCTACAAGTATATTAACAACAAAAAAGTTAAGGTTGATATTGGTCCTCTTAGGACTGAAACAGATGAATTGATTAGTGAGGATAAAGCTATGGCTGACACCCTAAATACGTTCTTTGCTTCAGCATATACAAAGGAAGCAGAAATGACAAGCTGTGGGCAAACAGACAAAACCATGGAATTTCCTCCAACATCTACATGGCTTACTGAGGACAAGGTCCAAAAGAGACTGGAAAGGGTTATAGTGAATAAAGCGCCTGGACCGGACGGTATACACCCAAGGGTACTTAAGGAACTTAGTTCAGTAATAGCAAAACCATTATACTTAATATTTATTGATTTGCTTTCATCAGGCATAGTGCCCTGTGATTGGAGGAAAGCTGATGTAGTTCCATTGTTTAAAAAGGGAGCAAGATCCAAACCAGGAAATTATAGACCTGTGAGCTTTACTTCCATAGTGGGTAAGATACTAGAAGTGTTATTAACTGACAGTATTCAGAACTATGTGAAGACAAACAATATCATTAGTAGGAATCAGCATGGTTTCATGAAGAACAGATCATGTCAGACTAATTTACTTGCATTTTATGAAAGAGTGAGTAGTAATTTGGACAGGGGAATTGCTGTTGATGTAGTATACTTGGATTTTGCAAAAGCCTTTAACACAGTGCCTCACAACAGGTTACTGCATAAATTAAAAGGCTTCGGTTTGGGTGGTGTTATCTGTACATGGATTGAGAACTGGTTAAATGATAGATGGCAGAGAGTTGTTGTAAATGGAACTTTTTCAAATTGGTCTAGGGTTATAAGTGGGGTGCCGCAGGGTTCAGTCCTGGGTCCAATGCTTTTTAATTTGTTTATTAATGATCTAGAAGTGGGAATTGAAAGTAGCATCTCAGTCTTTGCTGATGACACTAAGCTTTGTAAGGAAATACATACAGAGCTCGATGTTTTTTCTCTGTAGAAGGATTTAGATAAACTGAGTGAATGGGCAGAAAAGTGGCAGATGTCATTTAATGTAGATAAATGTAAGGTTATGCATTTGGGTTGTAGAAACAAACTTGCTACATACACTCTAAATGGGAAACAACTTGGGAAATCCTCATTAGAGAAAGATTTAGGCGTACTGATAGACAATAGACTTCACAGCAGTGTGCAGAGTCACTCAGCTGCTGCAAGAGCAAATAGAGTACTAGCCTGCATAAAAAGAGGTGTAGAAGCAAGGGATGCTAATATTATCCTACCTCTGTATAAATCCTTGGTTAGGCCTCATCTAGAATATGGAGTACAATTTTGGGCGCCTTTTCTAAAAAAAGACATTACTGAACTGGAAAAGGTGCAGAGACGTGCAACAAAACTGATAAAGGGATTGGAGGATCTGAGTTACAAAGAGAGATTAGCCAAACTGGGTTTGTTTACATTAGAAAAGAGACGTCTAAGGGGTGATATGATTACCATTTACAAATACATTCAAGGTCAATACAAAGAACCATCCAATGAATTATTTATGCAAAGAGCTGAGCTAAGAACAAGAGGTCATCCATTAAGACTTGAGGAAAGGCGCTTTCGACTAAAACACAGGCAGGGATTCTTTACAGTAAGGGCAGTAAGGCTATGGAATTCTTTGCCTCGGGATGTTGTGCTTGCAGATAATGTAACTGCATTCAAAAAAGCAATGGATGCCTATCTAGCACAGAACAATATTGACAGTTATGACAGATGGCTTCAAAGCAAATAGGATATTGAGCCGGGGAACTATTTGACACAGACACACACACACACACACCTACACTGGAAATTGCTTCAGAGGGCTTTTTTGTTGCCTTCCTCTGGATCAACAGGGGTGTTATTGGCATGGGCTGGACTTGATGGACGCATGTCTTTTTTCAGCCTTATCTACTATGTTACTATGAAAAACCAAGCAGCAGGTTCAGCCAGGAGTAGAGAGATCTTAAATTCTTTACAAGGATTAGCTCTTAGTCAATTAGTGTCACGGTTCCCAGGAATAAACCAGGAGTCAGTACGGTAAAGTAAAACAATCTTTTATTAGAATAATACCAGTAATGCACGTAAACAGATAACACACAGAGGGTGATCAAAGAGGCAAGCGCTGTATCAGAAATAGCAGTCTGCCAACAGACCCACCACACTGTCCGAGACTAGGCCTCAGCCCACTGGAGCCTCGAGGTAATTCGGAACGCCCAAATGACTAGCACTGACTCAGCCTGGAGTCAGTCTAGGAGTCTGATAGAGCCCCAGGTCGCTCTAGGAGGGGTGTCTGTGGAGCGGGGACCAACACATGAAGGAAACAGACAGAGTCCCTTGTCAGCATCAGAAAGGATAGTCAGGCAAGCCGGGTCATACACGGAGCGGGTAGTCAGCCAGATGGATTTATTAACCCCTTGAATGCTAGATGCAATCAAGGAGGTAAAAGCCCCATTTAAATTAAAAGGGCTTTTTATATCTTCATTACTGGGCAGTTGGCTTGTTCCAGAATTGACAGAGTTATCTTAGTAGATCAGCTTCACGGGTGCAAACACAGTTATCTCTGCTACACCATGAAACGCGTCAAGGGGCCACAGTAATATTTCTATCAAAGACGCATTTCTAAACATTTTAAGCATTTCATGTTATATAAATGTATTTTTCATCAAAGTGTAAGTGGATAGGAGTCCTTTTGTATTTATTTATTTATTAATTTGGAGCTGCTGCCATTTGAACCTGAAAATGAGGCAGAATTCTCCACCCGCCCGTACTGGTAATGAGCGGTATGAGCTCACGGTCATTCCAGGTGAGTAACATTATAACATTCAGCTTATGGTTTGCTGATTACCAAACACTATGAGGCCTGCACTGCAAAGCAATAGGTTAAAATGTCTCCTCCCCCCGAGGGGTTAAACTCGGTAGATAGTACTTAATTCTGACTGAGAGGCCTTTCACTTTTCAACAATTATTCCAGGGTTAGGAAACATTTGGCTCTATGGCTGGTTGGAGATGACAGAAGTTTTAGTATCTATCTGCTGAAGAGCCAAAGGTTTCTATCTGATCTACGTGAATACAAGGTAATTGGATAGATTTTTTTATTGCTATACAATGGAAATAAAACCGACAAATTCAAATTCACATAATCAGTACGGATCTGTAAGGATCTGCAGCAAGTTGGTCCACTGTATCTGTCTCAGAGGTTCTGCCAGTGTATAAGGAAGATGATGGTAGGATGCAGCGAATTAGAGACTTTAATTCATGTTTAGGAAAGTGGGGCCTAAAACATGGATTTGGCTTTGTTCTCACACCAACCCTATTTGGTGTAACAATTGTACAAAAAGGATGGTTTGCATCTTTCTCAAAAGCGAACAGAGGTTCTCAGCGAGCAATTCAGAGGTTTTGTTACCAGGTATTTAAACTAGTAGAGGGGGGCAATGGAATGATACAGGATAAAACCAATTGCCCAAAAGAGCATTGCACAGGTTAATTTGATCAAGGTATGTCTGTGGCACATAGGTCAAAAACCAGTAGACGTCAAGCCATGTGTACAAATGCCTGCAGTTTAGGGAATAAGATCCCTGAACTCATTGCAATAATAACTAGTGAAGATGTGGACTTAGTGGGAATTACAGAGACCTGGTGCAATGATAAAAATGACTGGGATGTAGAAATACCGGGGTACTCTCTATTTAGAAAAGACAGGAAAGGCAGAAAAGGAGGAGGGCTTTCCATTTATGTCAAAAACAGCTTAAAGATCAATCTTATACAGGGTATGGAGGAGAACACTGAGACTGTTCGGATTAGAATACAGGAATAAGATGGTCACTCGTATAGGTGTGATCTATAGACCCCAGGACAAGCAGAGGAGTTGGATCAACTGCTGGTCAAGGAAGTAACTAAGATGACTGTGAAAGGTGAGGTTATAATTTTGGGGGCCTTTAATCTTCCAGATGAGGACTGGAAAAACCAAGCAGCAGGTTCAGGCAGGAATAGAGATATCTTAAATTCTTTACAAGGATTAGCTCTTAGTCAATTAGTGTCACGGTTCCCAGGAATAAACCAGGAGTCAGTACGGTAAAGTAAAACAATCTTTTATTAGAATAATACCAGTAATGCACGTAAACAGATAACTCACAGAGGGTGATCAAAGAGGCAAGCGCTGTATCAGAAATAGCAGTCTGCCAATAGATCCACCACACTGTCCGAGACTAGGCCTCAGCCCACTGGAGCCTCGAGGTAATTCGGAACGCCCAAATGACTAGCACTGACTCAGCCTGGAGTCAGTCTAGGAGTCTGATAGAGCCCCAGGTCGCTCTAGGATGGATGTCTGTGGAGCGGGGACCAACACACGAAGGAAACAGATAGAGTCCCTTGTCAGCACCAGAAAGGATAGTCAGGCAAGCCGGGTCATACACAGAGTGGGTAGTCAGCCAGAGACACAGGTTTGCACCAGAAAGGCTGTCTAAGCCAAATCAGAACACACAAGGAGAATGGTCAGACAGAGCCACAGGTCAACACCAGAATGGATGGACAGACAGACCAGGTCATACACAGTTTAGGTAGTCAGCCAGAGCCACAGGTCCGCACCAGATTGGGTGTCCACTACACAATGGGAGCAGGCAAAAGAGTAGTCAACCAGAGCCACAGGTCAGCACCAGAATGGATGGTCAGACAAGCCAGGTCATACACAGAGCCCAAGGGAAACAGAACTGTATTGTACAACAACACAAGGGCAACTGAGTCAGGATTCAGTCTGCCCTTTAAACCCCTCCACAGGAAGTAGGTAGGAGGAGCAGCTCAGAGGGAGGAAGTAGGTAGGAGGAGACTACAGGAAACAAACACATAAAACAGAGGCCTGCTGCATGCGTGAAGCCTCACACCTACAGATGATGCTGAAACCAAGGTAAGCTGTAACAATTAGTAGAAGAGACAACTAGGACGGAAGACACACTAGATTTTTATTTACTAATGGAGACTTGGTATCAGATGTAGCTGTAGGAGAGTGTTTGGGCTCCAGTGATCATCATTCTGTGTAGTTTAATATAAAAACAGAGGCGGAGTTGCACCACACAAAAACAAAGGTTCTAGACTTTAGAAAGGCTGATTTTTCTAAAATGGAAACATTATGTCAGTCTTTAATAACTTGGAAATCTTTAGATGGAGTCCAGGAGAAATGGCATTATCTGAAATGTGTTTTACTAAACGCAACAGAGCATTGCATTAGACATGTCAGCAAGGGTAAAAGAAAAAGAAAACCACTGTGGTACTCTGCAGAAGTGGCAAATATATGTAGTAAAGGAGAAAAAAGAAGCATTTAAGAAATATAAGCAGGCGCAGAAGGAAGAAGATCGGTATCAGTACAAAACTAGGCTGAAGGAGGCCAAATCCATTATTAGATGCGCCAAAGCACAGACTGAGGAAAAAATTGCCCAGTCAATAAAAAAGGGGGATAAAACATTTTTTAAATATATAAGTGAAAGGAGGAAAATGAAACAAGGAATAGTTAGACTGAAAACAAAAAATGGAAACTATGTAAATGAGAATAAAGGGCTAGCTGACTGTCTCAATTAATATTTCTGTTCAGTTTTTACAGGGCAAGATGAGGGGAAGGGACCTCTGTTAGAAAAAAGAAATGGCAAGACATGGTGAACATGCATGTTTACAGAAGAAGAAGTTCTAATTCAACTTTCTAAGGTAAAAACAGATAAATCAATGGGACCAGATAGGATACACCCAAAGTTATTAAAAGAGCTTAAGTGTGTTCTGGCAAAACCTTTAGCAGAATTATTTAATTAGTCACTAACGACAGGAATAGTTCCAGAATATTGGAAGTTAGCAAATGTAATACCTCTTCACAAAAAAGGTAGCAGGAAAGAGTCTGGTAACTACAGACCAGTAAGTCTTACATCAGTAGTGAGAAAATTAATGGAGACTATGTTAAAGGAAAGAATTGTTGAATATCTGAATTTAAATGGCTTGCAAGATACCAAATAGCATGGGTTTACAGCAGGGAGATCTTGTCAAACTAACCTCATATATTTTTTTGACTCGGTAACTAAAATAATAGACCAAGGGGGAGCAGTAGATATAGCTTATCTAGAGTTCAGTAAAGCATTTGACACTGTTCCTCATAGAAGACTCATTAATAAAGTGCAGTGTTTGGCTCTGGATATAAAAATAGTTAAATGGATAAGGCAATGGCTGAATGACAGGAGACAGAGGGTGGTAGTCAATGGAGACTATTCGGATGAAAGGAGTGTTACTAGTGGAGTACCTCAGGGATCTGTACTGGGGCCCATTCTTTTTAATATTTTTATTAGTGATATTGCAAAAGGTCTTCAAGGAAAGGTATGCCTTTTTGCAGATGATACCAAGATCTGCAATAGGGTAGACATTCCAGGGGGAATAAGCCAAATAATTTAGGTATATTAGAAGAGTGGACAAGAGTGTGGCAGATGCAGTTTATTGTTGATAAATGTAAAATAATGCACTTGGGACATAAAAATCCAAAGGAAAAATATACTATTAACGGTACTGTGCTGTCGCAGACAACAGAGGAAAGGGATTTTGGAGTAATTATTTCTTATGACTTAAAGGTAGGCAGGCAATGTAATAAAGCGGTGGGGAATGCAAGCAGGGCACTGGGTTGTAGAGCTAGGGGCAGTAGTAGCAGAAAAAGGGAAGTGGTCATGACACTCTACAGATCTCTAGTTAGACCTCACCTCGAGTATTGCGTACAGTAATGGAGACCCCATCTCCAGAAGGATATAGATATTCCAGAGAAAATTCAAAGAAGGGCTACTAAAATGGTGACTGGTTTACAGGAAAAGACATATCAGGATAGACTAAAGGATCTGAACATGTATAGCTTGGAGGAGAGAAGAGAGAGAGGGGATATGATAGAAACATTCACATACATGAAGGGATTCAACAAAGTGCAGGATGGAAGTATATTTAAAAGGAGTAAAAATGTTAGGACAAGAGGCCATAGTTTAAAACTGGAAGGACACAGGTTTAGATGTAATAAAAAAGATTTACTTCACTGAGAGGGTAGTAGATAAGTGGAATAGCCTACCAGCAGAAGTGGTAAAAGTTAATACAGTGACAGAATTTAAGCATGCATGAGATAGGCATAAGGCTGTCCTTAACATAAGACCAAGGACCAAAAAAGGTTTGAGGTTGTTACAGTAGGAAAATGAGCGACTAGATGGGCCGAATGGTTCTTATCTGCCGTCAAATTCTATGTTTCTGTGTTTCTGCTTCTATGTTTCTAGGTACAGTGAGGTACAATATGGTAAAATATCATACAATAAGGTATGATATGGTACAATAAGGTACAGTATGGTACAATACGGTACAATAAGGTACAGTAAAGTACAATAAGGTACAATATGGTACAATACAGTACAATAAGGCACAATATTGTACAATATGGTACAATAAGGTACAATATGGTACAATACGGTACAATAAAGTACAATAAGGTACAATACAGTACAATATGGTGCAATAAGGTACAATACGGTACAATAAGGTACAATACGGTACAATATGGTACAGTACGGTACAATACAGTACAATAAGGTACAATATGGTACAATGAGGTACCATACAGTACAATGAGGTACCATACAGTACAATGAGGTAGCATACAGTACAAGGTACAATATGGTACAATAAGGTAAAATATGGTACAATAAGGTACCATACAGTACAATAAGGTACAATATGGTACAATAAGGAACAATAGAGAACAATAATGTACAATATGGTACAATAAGGTACAATACAGTACAATAAGGTACCATACAGTACAATAAGGTACAATACAGTACAATACAGTACAATATGGTACAGTAAGGTACAATACAGTACAATAAGGTACCATACAGTACAATAAGGTACCATACAGTACAATATGGTACAATAAGGTACAATACAGTACAATAAGGTACAATACAGTACAATACAGTACAATAAGGTACAATACAGTACAATAAGGTACAATATAGTACAATAAGGTACAATACAGTACAATAAGGTACAATGTAGTACAATAAGGTACAATTTGGTACAATAAGGTACAATATAGTACAATAAGGTACAATACAGTACAATAAGGTACAATGTGGTACAATAAGGTACAATATAGTACAATAAGGTACAATACAGTACAATAAGGTACAATATGGTACAATAAGGTACAATACAGTACAATATGGTACAATAGAGTACAACAAGGTACAATATGGTACAATACGGTACAATACAGCACAGTAAGGTACAATACAGTACAATAAGGTACAATATAGTACAATAAGGTACAATACAGTACAATAAGGTACTGTTGAGAACAAAAGAGTAGTTACTTCCACAGAGTTTTACTTACTTGTCTTTTGGGTCTTCAAAACCCTGAAATAAAAAAAAAATAAGATCACTGTAAATAAATCAGAGGTGAATTAACACTTTGAGTGTCAAAGGGGTATACAACATATTGCTTTGCACTTTGCAATGCATTGCATACCCCTCTGGCCTTCAAACGGTTAAAAGATGACTAACACCTCCTAATAATAACCCCCAATTACCATACTGTACCCAGCCGTACAGAACAGAACACAGCCAGAGAGCAGAGGCACAAGAAGTGCACAGGGAACACACAGTGGAACACAGCTAGTGCACAGGGAACACACAGTGGAACACAGCTAGCACACAGGGAACACACAGTGGAACACAGCTAGTGCACAGGGAACACACAGTGGAACACAGCTAGCGCACAGGGAACACACAGTGGAACACAGCTAGTACACAAGGAACACACAGTGGAACACAGCTAGCGCACAGGGAACACACAGTGGAACATAGCTAGTGCACAGGGAACACACAGTGGAACACAGCTAGTGCACAGGGAACACACAGTGGAACACAGCTAGTGCACAGGGAACAACCAGTGGAACACAGCTAGTGCACAGGGAACACACAGTGGAACACAGCTAGTGCACAGGGAACACACAGTGGAACACAGCTAGCGCACAGGGAACACACGGTGGAACACAGCTAGTGCACAAGGGACACACAGTGGAACACAGCTAGTGCACAGGGAACACACAGTGGAACACAGCTAGCGCACAGGGAACACACAGTGGAACATAGCTAGTGCACAGGGAACACAGGGAACACAGCTCCTGCACAGGGAACACACAGTGGAACACAGCTAGTGCACAGGGAACAACCAGTGGAACACAGCTAGTGACAGGGAACACACAGTGGAACACAGCTAGTGCACAAGGGACACACAGTGGAACACAGCTAGTGCACAGGGAACACACAGTGGAACACAGCTAGCGCACAGGGAACAACCAGTGGAACACAGCTAGTGCACAGGGAACACACAGTGGAACACAGCTAGTGCACAGGGAACACACAGTGGAACACAGCTAGCGCACAGGGAACACACAGTGGAACACAGCTAGCGCACAGGGAACACACAGTGGAACACAGCTAGTGCACAAGGGACACACAGTGGAACACAGCTAGTGCACAGGGAACAACCAGTGGAACACAGCTAGTGCACAGGGAACACACAGTGGAACACAGCTAGTGCACAGGGAACACACAGTGGAACACAGCTAGCACACAGGGAACACACAGTGGAACACAGCTAGCACACAGGGAACACACAGTGGAACACAGCTAGCACACAGGGAACACACAGTGGAACACAGCTAGCACACAGGGAACACACAGTGGAACACAGCTAGCACACAGGGAACACACAGTGGAACACAGCTAGTGCACAGGGAACACACAGTGGAACACAGCTAGTGCACAGGAAACACACAGTGGAACACAGCTAGCGCACAGGGAACACACAGTGGAATACAGCTAGCACACAGGGAACACACAGTGGAACACAGCTAGCGCACAGGGAACACACAGTGGAACACAGCTAGTGCACAGGGAACAGACAGTGGAACACAGCTAGTGCACAGGAAACACACAGTGGAACACAGCTAGTGCACAGGGAACACACAGTGGAACACAGCTAGCGCACAGGGAACACACAGTGGAACACAGCTAGCGCACAGGAAACACACAGTGGAACACAGCTAGTGCACAGGGAACACACAGTGGAACACAGCTAGCGCACAGGAAACACACAGTGGAACACAAGCGCACAGATGTCATGGTTTCCCCAGAAACGTTCAAGAGTCAGTACGGTATAGTTAAATGCAATTTAATAACAACAAGAAAGATAGCACACAATAGAATTCAGAAACAAGCAGAGGGTCACAAGCCCTCAAGCATTGCTATAAGGAATAGTAGGTTGCCAAGCTTGACCTCACTGCCGGAGACTAGGCCTCAGACACTGGTAGCCTCTACTGGAGTCATCCAAATAAACAACCACGCAACTTTGAAGGAGTTCACGTAAAACATAATTTATGAGTTCCTGGAAGACAGCTGGAGCGTTACACAACCCGAAGGGCATGACCAAGTATTCATAGTGCCCACTCCGGGTATTGAAAGCTGTCTTCCACTCGTGCCCTTCTTTAATCCACACCAAGTAGTATGCGGCTCTCAGATCGAGTTTTGCGAATATTTTAGACCCTTTGACACGGTCAAAGAGTTCAGTAATCAGTGGAATAGGATATGCATTCTTAACCAACAATTTGTTTAGACCACAAAAGTCAATACATGGATGTAGCTCTCCGTCCTTTTTTTTTGACAAAAAAAATTCCAGCACCAGCGGGGGATGTGGATTTACAAATGATGCCTCTGGCCAGCGCATCAGACACATATTCCTCCATGACCTTATTTTCCTCCACAGACAAGGGGTAGATACGGCCCCATGGAGGTATCGTACCAGGCAACAATTCCAAAGAACAATCATACGGCCTATCAGGAGGTAGGGCCTCAGTCTGACTTTCGCTGAAAACGACCATAAATGAGGTATATTCCTCTGGAAGGAGTGGAGCCGAGGCTTGAGTGACTCTCACGGGACAAGACAGACAAGACTTTGTGCATTGAGGAGACCAGGCCAAAACATCACAAGTGTGCCAGTCTATCCTGGGATTATGTTTTTGTATCCAAAGAAACTCCAGGACCATGGCATGATGCGGAGAATTAATCACCTGAAATTTCAGGGTTTCAGTATGCAGGGTTCCCACCCTCAGGGTTAACAAGGCGGTCTCATGCGTAATGTGTGAGGGATGCAATGGTCTACCATCAATGGCTTCTACCACCAGAGGGGAAGCAAGAGGCAACAATGGAATATTCTTACTGGCTGAAAATTCCGCATCCATAAAGCAGCCAGCAGCCCCCACGTCCAGTAAAGCTGGAACTGAGGCAGATTTAGTAGCCCAATAAATGCAGGTCTTCAACATGGGCTTATCCCAAAAATTTTCTGGAGACAATGAAATGCCACCTATCATCTGTCCCCGACCAGATCTTAAGTTTGTGTGTCTCCCAGGATGAATCGGACAGGACCGCAATAGATGTCCTGCCTTACCACAGTAAAAACAAAGTCCTTCACTTCTCCTAAAGGCTCTCTCCTCCCTTGAAAGCTGGGTAACACCCACCAGCCTAGGTTCACCACCCACTGAGACAAGATCAGGAGGCAAGGGTGGAGAGGGAGGATAGGGTGGGTTGGAAACATGAGGGGATGCCTCCCCTAGAGTCCTCCGCAGGCGCTCAGTAACCGAGGGTCTCCCTCTGCCTATGGCATCCACCTGCATAGGTTCGGCATCATCCAAAACAAGCCCAGGAGGCATGGGAGGTGAGGGAGGATAAGGTGGGCCAAAATAATGAGAGGGCACTCTGCTTGAGGACCTCCGCAGGTACTCCTTAAATGAGGGTCTTTCTCTGATTCTGGTATCAACCAGAATACAAAATTCAATCAGCCTGTCCAAGTCGTTCAGTAGATCGCGAGCCGCGATCTCATCTTTCATATTATTATTAAGACCTTGAAAAAAAATGGCCATCAGGGCCTCGTTATTCCAGTTGACTTCAGCTGCCAGGGTACGAAACTCTATAGTGTAGTCGGCCACCGTGCGAGTACCCTGGTGAAGGGTCATAAAGTGCTTGGATACCAAGACCACGCGGCCTGGCCTATCAAAGACTTGCTTAAATGACTACACAAATTCCATGAAATTGTGAACAATAGGTTTATTCGTCTCCCATAACGGATTGGCCCATGCCAACGCCCTGCCCGTAAGGAGAGATAAAAGGAAACCAACTTTACTGCGCTCATTAGGAAAGGCAGACGGTACCAACTCGAAATATATGCCCAGCTGGTTGAGGAAGCCACGGCAGCCATCTAGATCCGCACCATACCGCTGTGGGAGCTGAGCGGAACCTGTCAACCTCTTGACCATGTCTGCGTCAGGAGAGGTTGGAACCACTGGTGCCCGGGAGATCTCAGGAGGGGCCACCAGTTGCGTACAAATCTGCTCGAGGTTAGCAATGCGCTGCGAAACGGTCTGCATGACCAAAGACAACTGATCAAGCCAGTGACTCAGTGTCTCCATCCTGTCCAGGATGCTTTGAAAGACTGCATTACTATCAATGTCTGAGCTCATGGCCCTTAGTCACGGTTTCCCCAGAAACATTCAAAAGTCAGTATGGTATAGTTAAATGCAATTGATTAACAACAAGAAAGATAGCACACAATAGAATTATAACAGGAACAAACAGAGGGTCACAAGCACTGCCTCCAGGAATAGAAGGCTGCCAAGTTTGACCTCACTGCCGGAGACTAGGACTCAGCCACTGGTAGTCTCTACTGGAGTCAGGAACAGGAACTGGAATGGAACAGGAGCAGGAACACAGGATCTTGATCCGACGAAACGAGAATAATGACTCACACCTGCAGTCAGTATGGAGCGTATCTCTGACTCCTGCCTACAGTCAGTATCATAGCAAGTCTGACAGAGCCCCAGGTCTGCAACAGATTGAATATTCGTTGGGTAATAGGAAACAGAATAGTCAGACAGAGCCACAGGTCGGTACCAGAGAGGGTAGTCAGACAAGCCAGGTCATACACAGTTCAGGTAGTCAGCCAGAGCCAAAGGTCTTCACCAGATTGGGTGTCCACTATAGGGTAAGACAAAAGAATAGTCAGACAGAGCCACAGGTCAGCACCAGATTGGATGGAAGACAAGCCAGGTCATACACAGAGCACAAGGTAATAGAACTGTTTCATACAACAACGCAAGGGCAACTTGAGTCAGGACTCAGGCTGCCCTTTTAACCCCTCCTCAGGAAGTAAGTAGGAGGAGCAGGCTCAGAGGAAGGAAGTAGGTAGGAGGAGATTACAGGAAGCATGGCATAAAACAGAGGTCTGCTTCACTCTAAAGCCTGCAGATGGCGCGTGGAATGACGCCTAGCTTTGCTGAAGCGGAGCTGGAAACAAGGTAAGCTGTGACAACAGGCAACACACAGTGGAACACAGCTAGTGCACAAGGAACACACGGGGGAATACAGCTAGTGCAAAAGGAACACACAGCTAGCACACAGGGAACACATAGTGGAACACAGCTAGCGCACAGGCAACATTCAGTGGAAGAGAACTAGGGCACAGGGAACACACAGTGTAACACAGCTAGCGCACAGGCAACACACAGTGGAACACAGCTAGTGCACAAGGAACACACAGTGGAACACAGCTAGTGCATAGGGGACACACAGGGGAATACAGCTAGTACACAAGGAACACACACAGCTAGCACACAAGGAACACACAGTGGAACACAGCTAGCACACAAGGAACACACAGTGGAGCACAGCTAGAACACAGGGAACAGACAGTGGAACACAGCTAGCGCACAGGCAACACACAGTGGAACACAGCTAGTGCACAAGGAACACACGGGGGAATACAGCTAGCGCACAGGGAACACACAGCTAGCACACAGGGAACACATAGTGGAACACAGCTAGCGCACAGGCAGCATACAGTGGAACACAGCTAGTGCACAGGGAACAGACAGTGGAACACAGCTAGTGCACAAGGAACACACGGGGGAATACAGCTAGCGCACAGGGAACACACAGCTAGCACACAGGGAACACATAGTGGAACACAGCTAGCGCACAGGCAGCATACAGTGGAACACAGCTAGTGCACAGGGAACAGACAGTGGAACACAGCTAGCGCAAAACATAGTGGAACACAGCTAGTGCACAGGGAACACACAGAGGAATACAGCTAGTACACAAGGAACACACAGCTAGTACACAAGGAACACACAGTGGGTGTGTTAGCTAGCACACAGGGAACACACAGTGGAACACAGCTAGTGCACAGGGAACACACAGTGGAACACAGCTAGTGCACAGGGAACACACAGTGGAACACAGCTAGCACACAGGGAACACACAGTGGAAC
The DNA here is from genome assembly GCA_037306005.1 of Rhinophrynus dorsalis. Classification (NCBI taxonomy): domain Eukaryota; kingdom Metazoa; phylum Chordata; class Amphibia; order Anura; family Rhinophrynidae; genus Rhinophrynus; species Rhinophrynus dorsalis. Next base: position 255,386,049 of record CM074725.1, read on the forward strand.
ACAGCTAGCGCACAGGGAACACACGGTGGAACACAGCTAGCGCACAGGGAACACACAGTGGAACACAGCTAGTGCACAGGGAACACACAGTGGAACACAGCTAGCGCATAGGGAACATACAGTGGAACACAGCTAGTGCACAGGGAACACACAGTGGAACACAGCTAGTGCACAGGGAACACACAGTGGAACACAGCTAGCACACAGGGAACACACAGTGGAACATAGCTAGCGCACAGGGAACACACGGTGGAACACAGCTAGCGCACAGGGAACACACAGTGGAACACAGCTAGTGCACAGGGAACACACAGTGGAACACAGCTAGCGCACAGGGAACATACAGTGGAACACAGCTAGTGCACAGGGAACACACAGTGGAACACAGCTAGTGCACAGGGAACACACAGTGGAGCACTAGCTAGTGCACAGGGAACACACAGTGGAACACAGCTAGTGCACAGGGAACACACAGTGGAACACAGCTAGCGCACAGGGAACATACAGTGGAACACAGCTAGCGCACAGGGAACACACAGTGGAACACAGCTAGTGCACAGGGAACACACAGTGGAACACAGCTAGTGCACAGGGAACACACAGTGGAACACAGCTAGCGCACAGGGAACATACAGTGGAACACAGCTAGTGCACAGGGAACACACAGTGGAACACAGCTAGTGCACAGGGAACACACAGTGGAACACAGCTAGCGCACAGGGAACATACAGTGGAACACAGCTAGTGCACAGGGAACACACAGTGGAACACAGCTAGTGCACAGGGAACATACAGTGGAACACAGCTAGTGCACAGGGAACACACAGTGGAACACAGCTAGTGCACAGGGAACACACAGTGGAACACAGCTAGTGCACAGGGAACACACAGTGGAACACAGCTAGCGCACAGGGAACACACAGTGGAACACAGCTAGCGCACAGGGAACATACAGTGGAACACAGCTAGTGCACAGGGAACATACAGTGGAACACAGCTAGTGCACAGGGAACACACAGTGGAACACAGCTAGTGCACAGGGAACACACAGTGGAACACAGCTAGTGCACAGGGAACACACAGTGGAACACAGCTAGCGCACAGGGAACACACAGTGGAACACAGCTAGTGCACAGGGAACACACAGTGGAACACAGCTAGCGCACAGGGAACACACAGTGGAACACAGCTAGCGCACAGGGAACACACAGTGGAACACAGCTAGCGCACAGGGAACACACAGTGGAACACAGCTAGCGCACAGGGAACATACAGTGGAACACAGCTAGCGCACAGGGAACACACAGTGGAACACAGCTAGTGCACAGGGAACACTCAGTGGAACACAGCTAGTGCACAGGGGACACACAGAGGAACACAGCTAGCGCACAGTGGCAACCTACCATTCTCTTCATCTCCTTGGAGACCTGGTGGGATCCCAGGTGGTTATAGAAGGGTCTGTCGATCCCCCAGTGAGCTGGATTGTGTCCAATGGAGTTAGCCCGCTGCCTGTTCATCTTGGCAATCATGGCTTTTTCTTCTTTCTGTGGGACACAGAACGATAACGTGAGCCAACCACTGAGCAGGGGAACACTGATTCAGGAGACACTGACGGATAACGGCTTCTGTTGTGATATAGGAGGCAGTAGATTTATCCGCTATAAAATCCTAATAAACGTCTATATATATCAATAACCCTGACCTCTGGACCCTGCACTTTATATGATTTATTCCTAAAACAGAACTGCTCAATCTCCCTGATGTTCATACTTTATACTTCATTATCTTTACTGCGGGATACAGACTTCTAATCATCTGATGTCACATTGCTGCGCAATGCATTCCACCCAATGGCTGGCTGAGGATTATGGGAGTTGTAGTGAAATAGATTGCTGACCAATGGGAAGCATAAAATGGTTTCATACTAAAAAAAAAACAAGAAAAAAAGCAAATTGTACTTACATATATATATAAAACATACCGCTCAACATGCCAAATGGCCAAATGGGTGGTGTTGCTGGGGGCGTGGCTGGTAGATGGGGCATTTTTGAGAACTATTAGGTTATTTCATGACGTATTAACATACATGGGAACTCTCAGGGTCTGATCCTGAGACTCATAGTTTTGACCCAAATCTCAGGGTGAGAGGGTCCAATGTTTCCTACTATCTGATCTGAACTAAATAACGTCTTCTTAAAGGGATAGCAATGTTTCATAATAAAAGCAGCTCTAATTAATCATCATAGTATTTGGACTTTGGAGAGTGTTATTTCAATTCTGTCAGAGTTGTAGTTCAAGAGTAATTCAATGACAAAGTATCCCCCTCCCGCCCCTTTTACTGATGTCACACTGTTCAGCCAGATCAGAAGGGAGGTGCCCAGGTAGACTGCAGAGAGGGACAATCTTCAATTAAGATAAGAGAAAAACCTGAAAAACTTGTCAAGGGGGGGCAGGGATTTCATTGTTCTCATAGGAAAAAGATTGTCCCCTTCTGTTATCTATCTGGTCTATGGACCAGATTCCACATCTGAGAAGAGATGGCTTACACTAGGTAAAAGGGGCGGGAGGGGAAACTTTACTTGTGAATATCTCTCAAACCATAAAGGTTTGAAAGATAAGACTTATATCATTCTTCATGTTTTTTTAATGCCTGCAAAATAAAATAAAGATAAAACGAATTATTACTATCCCTTTAAGTCTCTAATTTGGTTCCGTTTGTTCCAGAATAGCAGAGGGAGATGCCCTGCCTGTGTGTGATATCACTAAATTGTATTCTGTAAATGGTTCCTTGAGGACAAATAGGAGAACTTATTGATGAGATGTGTTGCCTTGTATCTACACTAGGGGACACTTTAAGGGGTAACATTTCAAAGATCTCAGGGTCAACTTCTTTATAATAAATGTAACACATTGCGCTATTATGAGCTCTTACTTTTCTGTAGTTCATAAGATATTAAATGTAGAAGGATGCTCCTCCCGCCTCTGCTGGCCGCGTCACTCTGAATCTGCAGTCTGGAGCGGACGGATACAGCAAGGGACAAACTTCAGTAAGTAAAGTAAAAGGAAAATCCTGGTTCCACTGATGAAAGGACAGGATTTCCCTTTGCTTACTGAAGACTGTCCCTTCCTTCATCCGTCCATATAGATTCAGAGGGACGTGGCCAGAATGGGCGGGGGGGATCCTTCTACATTTAGTTCCTTATGAACTACAGAAAAATAAGCTGATAAAAAATAGTGCATTGGGTTACATTTATTATAAAGAAGACTTGACGATCTAGTTTATTGCTAACATTACTATCCCTTTAAAGGGATAGTAATACTTAAAATGTAAAAAAATTTATGTTGTAGGGTTTATCCCCCTGAGTAAAACAAGGGTACTCCCACTGCTGAGAGATATTTTATTAAAAAATTATAACAGCTCAAACTTGAATTTTTTTAGGTGCAATATCACAGTGGCCAGAAAATGTACAGTGGCGCTGTTGCTACACCATCCTATGGACAGCTCTGGTCTGTAGTCCATAAATCTCTATAGGATGGTGTAGCAACAGCGCCACTGTAAATTTTCAGGCCACTGTGATATTGCACCTAAAAAATTCAAGTTTGAGCTGTTATAATTTTTTAATAAAATATCTCTCAGCAGTGGGAGTGCCCTTGTTTTACTCAGGGGGATAAACCCTACAACATATATTCTTTTACATTTTAAGTATTACTATCCCATTAAGTATTACTATCCCTTTAAGTATTACTATCCCATTAAGTATTACTATCCCTTTAAATGTCTGATTTAAAAGACCAGTTTAAATCAAAGGGAATTTGGGGGGATTTTGAATTGTCCCCTATGGAGCAAGTCTCCCAAACATTTGATCTTCTATGCCTTAACACTTTGAGTTCTCTGCAATGCATTGCGTACCGCTCTGGCACTCAAGGGGTTAATATATAAAGCCCCGCTATTCAAATGTTGAAAAACACAAACCGGACTTTTTTTTTTTTTTAAATCTTTTCATGTTTCTAAAAATACCGAACTGTCAAAAGTGTAATTATTCTGCAAAAAAAGTACTCGTGTCTGTTGTTTATTATAATTTCTTTGTAATTATTTCCAAAGCTTCGGTCAGACGTTTCTTAAAATAGTTTAGAGAAAATCTAGTTACATTGGAATCCAAGAGAAAGAGAGTGAATTGGATCCAGGGAGAATGAGACTTTCCCAGCCAAATATTTCCTTTTGGGATAATCTGTTCAGCATGTTCCTAGTTCAGGGGAGCTCACCATGTCTTCAGCGCCCCCAAGTGGTGCAGGCTGTCAGGATCTCCTCACATGAACGCAGGTGAATCAGTCAGCGGCTCAGTCATTCTGAAGGATCTACCCGAGTTACCGACACTCACTTGTGTTTAAAGGGATAGTGATACCTTAATTTAAGTTTAGCGCGTATTATTTAAAGGGGAACTGTCACCCCACATAAAGCTTCCCCCCAAGAATTACCCATCTGGTGACTACTTGAATACTACTAGTCGCCAGAATAATTACACCTTATAGAGATATCCTACTGCTGCCGAGACTGACGGCCAGGCAACAGCGCAGACATCTTTGCTTAGCGACGTCTCCGCACCTGCGCTGTCAGTCCCCACCTCCTCTAGTAGACGCTGCTTGGTACCTTAAGGTACCGGAAGGGACTGACAGTGTAGGTGCACTGATTCTTCTAAAGCTCTGTTGCCTGGCCGTCAGTCTCAGCAGTAGGATTCCTCTATAACGCGGTAATTATTCTGGCGACTAGTACTATTGATCAGCTAGTCACCAGATGGGTAATTCTTGAGGGGAAACTTTGTGTAGGGTGATAGTTCCCCTTTAAAAAAATTATTACCGTTGCTCTATATATAGTTTCTTACAGTTCTGTAGTTCGAACGCTATTCAAGACAAAAGGATCCCTCTCCCGCCCCTTTCCCTGCGTCACTCAGCCTCTCAATCTGGTCCGGATGGAGAACAGCGAGGGACAATCTTCAGTAAACAAAAAGGAAAATCCTGTCCTCCTTCATCACTGACTGAAGATTGTCCCTTGCTGTGATCTGTCCAGTCCCACGACTGGACTGCAGATCTAAGGGGAGGTGGCCCGAACGGGTTGGAGGGGGATCCTTTCATCTTGAATAGCGCTTGAACTACAACACTGTAAGTAACTATATATATAGTGCTACATGTTAAAAAATCTGTAAATAATACTTGGAGCTAAACTTTAACTGATGTATTGCTATGCCTTTTACCCCTTAACCCGCGCGGTTCAAAAGGGACTGACATCGCAGGCGCACGGACGTCACTGTGAAGAGACGTCCGTGCTTCCTGCTCCTGTCACCATCGGTAAAACGCCGATATCTGCAGAACCGGGTAATATTTCTGGCGACTAGCGCTACTAAGCAGCTAGTCGCCAGATGAGCAATCAGTGAAGCTTAAGTTATTGCGGGGTGGTAGTTCCCCTTTAAGGACTGACTGATCTCATCCCTGGCGGCACTTAAGGACCTCAGCCCATTTTTTTTTTCCAGCATCCGGTTCAGAGCTCCCCGAACGGAGTGCACGTCATGGGTTGGGGAGCGATAAGGACCCATGACCATCAAGGGTCCTTAAAGGGTTAATTAAGGTGATTCCTGAGTAGGTAAAGTAGGCAGCTGCCTATAGCTCCATGTTTTGGGGGGCGGTGCCTAAGTTGTTCTGACCACACCCACATTCTGAATTATGGGCGTGGCCAAAGCAATGTCCCTGTCCCAGTTTTGTAACCCTTCGCAGGCTATTATTTTACCCCTTGGACGTTAGAGAGATCTCCAACATAGGACTGAACACTGCCTGACGCGTTTCATGCATAAACGGTTACTCGTAGGCTTTAGATGGCTTAACTCCTACTAGTAAGAGCTTAATGCACAAAACGTGTTAGCAGGTGTCTGACCCCATCCTGTGAGTTAACCCCCTGCTTTCAGTGTCCTGTCTGTTAGAGTAAAGGAAGACATTTAACCCTTTAGTGACCGGACACGCGCGCACGCGGCCGTCACTTAACACCCGGCTAAGAATTTTTTTTTAAATTATTCCTGAGTCCCTGAACGGCGTGCAGCCGCGCGGGGACCCGGACTTCCGGGACGTACATGTACGTCCTCTGTCACTAAGTGACAGTTTTTGCGGGACATACTTGTACGTCCATTGTCGGGAAGGGGTTAAATATCCTTGTTTTTACTGTAGGATTGAAACTGAGTTTCTCTACACTTTATTAACCCTTTGAGTGCCAGAGCTGTGGGCAGCACATTGCCCTGCAATTCTGTATTACCCCTCTGGCCTTCAAAGGAACATGTCAGTAATCTAAATAAAATGTCACCCCCCCCACCCCACCCCCAGCAGCTCAGGTGGCAAAATTTAATGGTCAGCTCAATGGGCCAGAAAGTCATTTGGGGGGGAATGTACTAATACAATTCCACCTTACAAAAGGCATCGGAACTGATATAAGTGCTGTGTAACGCCAGTGTAAGAAGCCATTTTGTCAAACATTCTCTTCATGCCACTTGCAAAAAACGATGGCAGTGTGGGTGTGTAAGTATTTTGGGGAGCCCTTTCCTCTTTCCTCCATGTTTATCACTATTTACTAAGATGGTGGTCGGTAAATCTGTGAGATATGAGTCCATGGGGGAGATTCACTAAGCGGTAATAAAGAGGAGATAAAGTGACGATGATTTCTCCAGTTCCTATGATATTGTATGGAGCCTATGCGCTAAGATTTCTTAAAGGGATAGTAATGTTTCACAAAAACAGCAGCTCCATTTAACCCCTTAGGGACCCTTGACGTACCAGGACCGTCAAGGGTAAATTTGCTCGAACGACCCTTGACGGTCCTGGTACGTCACGTACTTTTTACTTACAGCGCTCTACCGGGAGCGCTGTAAGTAAAAATAGGGCATGAAATAGACCGCTCCAAGATCGGAGCGATCTGTTTCAAGCCCCATAGTGACGCGCCGATACACATGACAGGTCACGTGTACCGGCTCGTCAAAGTGCCCCTATGCGGTCGTTATGGGACGGAAATGTCCCATAACGTCCGGTCCTTAAGGGGTTAATCTTCATAGTATTTAGGCCATGGAGAGTGTTATATCAATACTGTCAGAGTTGTAGTACAAGAGTAATTGAATGATAAAGTATCCCCCTCCCGCCCCTTTTACCCAGTGTAAGCCGCCTCCCCTCAGATGTGGAATCTGGTCTCTTGACCGGACAAATCACAGCGAGGGACAATCTTCTTACTGTGATGATAAAGAAAAACCCTGCCCCCCTTGACAGGTTTTTCATGTTTTTCCTTATGGTCACTGAAGATTGTCCCTCTCTGTGATCCATCTGGACAGTCTTGCTACTCTGAGGTGAGCAGTGTTACATCAGTAAAAGGGACAGGAGGGGGATACTTTATCATTCAATTACTCTTGTACTACAACTCTGACAGTACTGAAATAACACTCTTCATGGCCCAAATACTATGAAGATTAATTGGAGCTGCTTTTATTTTGAAACATTACTATCCCTTTAAACTTTTGAGATCTTAGTGCATTGGCTCCATATAATAACACAGGAACTGGCAAAGTCATCTCCACTTTAATCACTGCATAGTGAATTCCATACCCCCCAGCACTCAAAGGGTTAAATGGGGATTTTAAGGGCTTGTATGCAGAGGAGACCTCTCTGGCATTCAAGGGGTTAAAACCCCAATTTAAATCAATTTTAATTGTGAGAATTTATACGTGTCCCCTGCAAATTATTCCAGCTCACTTAGTATATCAACCTTGCGCTTTCCAATGAAACATAAAAACACAAAAAATGAGCTGCCCTGGCGGATTCGTAGAGTCTCTCAGTTGAGTGTTTGATGTTCTTTGCAGAGGTCGCTGTAAGTTGGCAGTGCCCAGATAAGAATACAGATATTAGAAATACAGCGATGGACGGGCCCTGTATTTATTTTCAGTATTTGGAGCTGATAAATCCAGCAGTTTCGTTTACTTGGCAACATGCATATTAGCTTCTGGTTCCAAACGAGGGAGCCAAACGACGGCTTTTTATCACCCTGAGTTAGGACAGCTCTTGATTAAGTGGAAAGACGTGAGAGGTGCGTGGTTATCATCAACTGCAGGAGGTGAAATCAGGGCAAGGCAGAGCCAACGCCTGCTGCGCCATCCCCAGGGTAAGACGGCTTAAAGGAGAAGTAACATATGTAATTAATAATTCCCTCTTAACTAATTTTATCGAAACAATCTTAATGGCCCCTATGAATCTTGCCCTTGCGTGTATGTCGGTATGTAAAATTGTATTTTTTTGTAGCCACACAATGTACACAGCACCTCACCATAAAGAGGTCGGTGAATAAAACAAGTGTTATACTGAAAATACTAACTGGTGCTACGTTAAAGGGATAGTAATACTTAAAATGTAAAAAAAAATATGTTGTAGGGTTTATCCCCCTGAGTAAAACAAGAGTATTCCCACTGCTGAAAGGTGTTTCAGTCAAAAGTTATTCATTTTCAAAGTTGAATTATTTAGGTGCAATATCACAGTGGCCTGAAATTGTACAGTGGCGCTGTTGCTACACCATCCTATGGAGATTTATGGTCCCGGGACCAGAGCTGTCCATAGGATCGTGTAGCAACAGCGCCACTGTACAATTTCAGGAGACAAAAAAGAGTTGTGAGGAGCACACATCAAGCACGAACAAGATAAAGTGTCTTGTTCTAGGTATGGTAGCCTCTCAATGGTGCTACAACTCACATTTTTCACTCCCATGTGCCATTGCAGAGAGGAAATCTCCATGTCCATATCAGACTGGTCCCGCCCACAGACAGTCCAGCTCCGAAATGTCAGGCAAATCCTCTCCAAATCCAACTCTTTTTGTCTCCCTAAGTTTAAGGGCAACCCAGGCATGGGCCCTTGCTTCCATGTGCCTAGAGGGATTTGGCTGCACCACACTGATGAGGCTCACATAGGCCGAAACGTACGGCTGTGGTTTTGCCGTTTCTCTTGTGCGGAGAGGATTTGCCTGACATTTCGGAGCTGGACTGTCTGTGGGCGGGACCAGTCTGATATGGACATGGAGATTTCCTCTCTGCAATGGCACATGGGAGTGAAAAACGTGAGTTGTAGCACCTTTGAGAGGCTACCATGCCTCAGAACAAGACACTCAATCTTGTTCGTGCTTGATGTGTGCTCCTCACAAATCTTTTTGTCTCCCTAAGTTTAAGGGCATCCCAGGCATGGGCCCTTGCTTCCATGTGCCTAGAGGGATTTGGCTGCACCACACTGACGAGGCTCACATAGGCCGAAACGTACGTCTGTGGTTTTGCTGTTTCTCTTGTGCGGAGAGGATTTGCCTGACATTTCGGAGCTGGACTGTCTGTGGGCGGGACCAGTCTGATATGGACATGGAGATTTCCTCTCTGCAATGGCACATGGGAGTAAAAAACGTGAGTTGTAGCACCATTAAGAGGCTAACATGCCTTAGAACAAGACACTTAATCTTGTTCGTGCTTGATGTGTGCTCCTCACAAATCTTTTTGTCTCCCCACTGTACAATTCCAGGCCACTGTGATATTGCACCTAAAAAATTCAATTTTGAAAATTAATAACTTTTGAATGAAACACCTTTCAGCAGTGGGAGTACTCTTGTTTTACTCAGGGGGATAAACCCTACAACATATTTTTTTTTTACATTTTAAGTATTACTATTCCTTTAAACATCACTGTCATAGAAACGACTGGAAAGAGGATCCTGCCCCAAAGAGCTTACAGTCTAATGGGGTATAAGGAGACAGACAGGTATGAGGTGTCGGGTGCTGTGAATTATGCCAGTGCTCCGTAACATGGGATTCAATGGTAGTTTTAACCCTTTGAGAGCCAGAGGAGTGCACGACGCATAGCAAAGCAATATGTTGCACACCCCTCTGACACTGAAAAGGTTAAACATAGAGAGGGACAATTCATGTACCTTAGTTTACCAGATGACATGTTCAGTCACTGAGGTCACATCCCTGGAGGCGGACATGACAGTTGCTGGAGGAAACACAGGTCACAAACTCCACCCACTGTGATCACAAGCCTTTAGCCCTTTGAGTGCCAGAAGGGCATGCAATGCGTTGTATAACCCCATAGCACTGAAAGGGTTAAGGACCACAAGGGTATTCAGTGCATTTATTTGCATACCTGGGAACTCTCTGGATTTGCCCTGGGTCTCTGGGGATAGGGGCTGTTTCTCCAGTGATGGTGAATTTCTTATGAAACTCCACCCACTTCTCCTCCTTCCCACCCTGTTCTGTCCAATTCCCGCCCACTTCTCCTCCTTCCCACCCGGTTCTGTCCAATTCCCGCCCACTTCTCCTCCTTCCCATCCTATTCTGCCCAATTCCCGCCCACTTCTCCTCCTTCCCATCCTGTTCTGTCCAATTCCTACCCACTTCTCCTCCTTCCCATCCTGTTCTGTCCAATTCCTGCCCACTTCTCCTCCTTCCCATCCTGTTCTGTCCAATTCCCGCCCACTTCTCCTCCTTCCCACCCTGTTCTGTCCAATTCCCGCCCACTTCTCCTCCTTCCCATCCTGTTCTGTCCAATTCCCGCCCACTTCTCCTCCTTTCCTCCCTGTTCCTCCCCTTTCCATCCACTTTCCTCCTTCCCACCCTTTTTCTGCACAGTTCCTGCCCACTTCTCTTTATTCCTGCCCTGTTCTGAGGTTCCTGCCCGCTTCTCCTCCTTCCCACCCTGTTCCTCCCACTTTCCACCCACTTCTCCTCCTTCCCCCCCTTTTGCCCACTTCTTCTCCTTCCCAACCTGTTCTGCCCAGTTCATGCCCACTTCTCCTCATTCACGCCCTGTTCTGAAGTTCCCACCCACTTTTACTCATTCCCACCCTGTTCCTCCCACTTCCCGCCCACTTCCCCTCCTTCCCACCCTGTTCCTCCCATGTTGCAGTCCCCTCTTGCACTCATAAGGTTATACTTGATGCACATACATACACACACCCCTATACATACACACACACATACACACAAACACACACACATACAAACACACACACACATACATACACACATACATACATACGCACATACACATGCACACGCACACATACACACACACATGCACACACACACATACACACATGCACACATACACACACATATACATACACACACACACACACATATACATACATACACATACATACATGAACACACACACACACACATATACACATACACACACACACACACGCACACACGCACACACAGGCCGAATTAGAAATATCCCATCTGTATTTACATTGTATCTCTGACACTTCCTCTGTGTGTGATTGTTCTGCCTGCGATCCGGCTCATTTCATAAATGATTACAAGAGAGCAAAATAATCACATGGATTTGTAGAAACAGGAAGGAGATTCAGGGGCAATTTGGACTGATGGCGACTGCTGTGCGGTATGGGGAGCGAAATACAGTTACACAGCAATTTGTAACACACAAAATGTATTGTATTTTATTGTATATTTTTATTGATATAGCGCCAACCGGTGTACTTGGCACTTTACAGTTTACATTTAATATAGAAGGGGTACAATAAGTACGGTGATTAAGTGCTTATATAGGCAGTCATAAGGGGAACAACAGGTGAGTATACATTAGGATAAGAGGTCCCTGACCAGAAGAGCTTATAATCTAAGTATAGGATGGGTGACATACAGATACGATCTGGTAGAGGAGGACGTGCAGTGTTTGGCTTATGATGATAATGTTTGATAATGTTTCCATATTTCGCTGTTGCTAGAGATAAAAGATGGTCTTTTAGTTTAGATGTTGAGGGTTGATGCTTGGTGAATACTGGGCGGTAGGGTGTTCCAGAGGTAGGGGCAGCAAGTGACAAAGCCTTCAGTCGTGATAAAGCGATAGTGGTTAAAGGGATAGTAATACCTGAACATAATTGTATTTTATATTGTAGCCCTATAAAAACCATCAAAAATGATATAAGTCTTATCTCCCAAACCTTTATGGTTTGGGAGATATTCATATGTAAAATATAGTAAAATCCTCTTTTCCTGGCTGTTTCAGCCAAGTCTGCCATCTAGTGGACAGATTTCGAATTCGGTCCACATAGCAACAGGCAGCTCTTCAGCAGTGCCGAGATCACGATCTTTGAAAATAACTACTTCATTGGCATACCTCCCAACATTTCAAATTGGCAAAGAGGGACACTTGTGTTTTAGGGGGTGTTTCTGGGGGCGTGGCTGGTGGGTGGGGCATTAATAGGAATATTTAAGCTATTTCATGACTTATTGTCAACTCCTTGTGTAACCTAATAAATGACTTATAACAAGACCAAATTATTTTATTTACACAGACCAATGTATAAACACATATACTGACATTTAAACAAAAAATAATGTGAGTTTTATTGCTGTAGAGCAATATTATACACTTATATACACACCACACAATTTGATCTCCTAAAAAGAGGGACATCGGGGTGGGAAAGAGGGACAGGGGGATTTATGTCTAAAAGAGGGACTGTCCCTCCTAAAGAGGGACACTTGGGAGGTATGCATTGGAACTGTGTACAAACTGTGCCTGGCTTGAAAGCACACTTTGTAGACCATTCCAAGTAAGAAATTCTTTTTAAAGATGGTGATCTCAGCACTTCTGGAGAGGCACAGCCGGTCCCGGGACCGGATTCCAAATCTGAAGGGTGGAGCAATGACGTCACTCCAGGGGAAACTTTACTTCTGAATATCTCCCAAATCATAAAGGTTTGGGAGATAAGACTTATATCATTTTTCATGGTTTTTTAAGGGCTACAATATAAAATAAACTTATTTTCAGGTATTACTATCCCTTTAAAGGGGCAGAGAGTCGCCCACCATGTGCGATGCGTAGTGGACGTGCAGGAATATGGCGGGATATCAGAGATGAAATATAAGGCGGGGACAAGTGATGGAGAGCCGTGAAGGTGATGAGGAGGATTTTGAACGTGATACTCTGCTTTATGGGAAGCCATGACAGCGATATTAGGAGTGGTGGGGTGAGTGGTACATTAACCCTTTAAGACAAAGGTTCTCAAACAAGGTGCCGTGACACTGAGGTCTGGTTTTGGTACCAATTTAGGGTGCCACAACATTTTTTGTAAAGACTTCTCCAAAAATGTAAACAAGGTTCAAATGTATAATTATTGAAACTGATATTCATAATACACTTATTTTTGTCATTCTGATTCAAAGACCTCAGAACTATAAATACATGACTTTATATTTATGTATTTCTACCTGTTTTACATCCCTTCAAAATTACCTATAAAATGTTAAGAGTTCCCTGAAAATTCCAGACTGTGTGTTAGGGGGGATCCCCGAAAATTCCAGACTGTGTGTTAGGGGGGATCCCCGAAAATTCCAGACTGTGTTAGGGGGGATCCCTGAGAATTCCAGACTGTGTGTTAGGGGGGGATCCCTGGGAATTCCAGACTGTGTGTTAGGGGGGATCCCTGGGAATTCCAGACTGTGTGTTAGGGGGATCCCTGAGAATTCCAGACTGTGTGTTAGGGGGGGATCCCTGGGAATTCCAGACTGTGTGTTAGGGGGGATCCCTGGGAATTCCAGACTGTGTGTTAGGGGGATCCCTGAGAATTCCAGACTGTGTGTTAGGGGGGATCCCTGAGAATTCCAGACTGTGTGTTAGGGGGGATCCCTGGGAATTCCAGACTGTGTGTTGGGGGCGATCCCTGAGAATTCCAGACTGTATGTTAGGGGGGGATCCCTGGGAATTCCAAACTACGTGTTAGGGGATCCCTGAGAATTTCAGACTATGTGTTAGGGGGGATCCCTGGGAATTCAAGACTGTGTGTTAGGGGGGATCCCTGGGAATTCCAGACTGTGTGTTAGGGGGGATCCCTGAGAATTTCAGACTGTGTGTTAGGGAAGGATCCCTGAGAATTTCATACTGTGTGTTAGGGGGGATCCCCGGTTATTCCAGACTGTGTGTTAGGGGGGATTCCTGGGAATTCAAGACTGCGTGTTAGGGGGGGATCCCTGAGAATTCCAGACTGTGTGTTAGGGGATCCCTGGGAATTCCAGACTGTGTGTTAGGGGGGATCCCTGAGAATTCCAGACTGTGTGTTAGGGGGGATCCCTGGGAATTCCAGAGAATTCCAGACTATGTGTTAGGGGGGATCCCTGAGAATTCCAGACTGTGTGTTAGGGGGGATCCCTGGGAATTCCAGAGAATTCCAGACTGTGTGTTGGGGGGGGATCCATGAGAATTCCAGACTGTGTGTTGGGGGGGGGTCCCTGGGAATTCAAGACTGTGTGTTAGGGGGGATCCCTGAGAATTCCAGACTGTGTGATGGGGGGATCCCTGAGAATTCCAGACTATGTGTTAGGGGGGATCCCTGGGAATTCCAGACTGTGTGTTGGGGAGATCCCTGAGAATTCCAGACTGTGTGAAGGGGGGATCCCTGAGAATTCCAGACTATGTGTTAGGGGGGATCCCTGAGAATTCCAGACTGTGTGTTAGGGGGGATCCCTGGGAATTCCAGACTGTGTGTTGGGGGGATCCCTGAGAATTCCAGACTGTGTGATGGGGGGATCCCTGAGAATTCCAGACTATGTGTTAGGGGGGATCCCTGAGAATTCCAGACTATGTGTTAGGGGGGATCCCTGAGAATTCCAGACTGTGTGTTAGGGGGGATCCCTGGGAATTCCAGACTGTATGTTAGGGGGGATCCCTGGGAATTCCAGACTGTATGTTAGGGGGGATCCCTGGGAATTCCAGACTGTGTGTTGGGGGGGGGATCCCTTTGTGTGTTAGGGGGATCCCTGAGAATTCCAGACTTGGAATGATGGGAATTGTATTCCTCAGTAGCTGGAGGGCCTCAGTTTGCCCCTACCTGCTCTGTACACACAGACATGAACTGCAGTTTCCACCTTCGGTTAAAGTGACAGCACAGTGACTGTAGGAATCCACCAGTGCCTCCACCCTAGAGTTAGACTAACACCGCGGTTGCACTTCTGAGTGTGCACTAGAGCGTGTGATCACCATAGTACATAGCAGCGGACACACACTGCCAGCGTTGGACTTTAATGCCAGCCAGCCGTGTACTGCCAGCCCCACTGCGTGCACAGGAAAATGGCGGACACTCACTCCTCTATGTCTTGTTCAGTACATCGGAGTAGCCAATTATTGTGTTTTAGTGTGGAATCTGTTTTATAATTTCACTTCCCGAACCGTTAATTTTTACTTGTCATATTCCTCAAGAGCACAGTTTGTAGAGTGAAAAAGTCTGTACGTTATTGTTACATTATTATTGTTTTCAGTATCTCATGTTTTTTTTACACTTGTTATATTTTTATACATCTTCCCTGACAGTGAGCTCCCTGGATTTTTGTTATGCATTTGGGCTGTAGAAACAAACTTGCTACATATACTCTAAATGGGAAACAACTTGGGAAATCCTCATTAGAGAAAGATTTAGGAGAACTGATAGACAATAGTCTTCACAGCAGTGTGCAGAGTCACTCAGCTGCTGCAAGAGCAAATAGAGTACTAGCCTGCATAACAAGAGGTAAATTCAACTTAAAACGTTAGTGGGGTGAGGTTACAATACTGGTTCATAAAACAATAATTAAAAGTAAAGACAATTTGACCTTACATATTTGCAAAATAATAAAAGGTTACAATCTCTTATCCCTGTAGATATATTTCCCCCAGAACTGTGCAGTGTCCCAGGCTAGTGACTGGCTATTACTGAATACAATGTATCACGGTGTCCCACAGAGCAGTGTTTATACCTGTAGATACATTTCCCCCAGAGCTGTGCAGTGTATCCCAGACTAGTGACTGGCTATACTGGATACAATGTATCACAGTGTCACACAGAGCAGTGCTTATTCCTGTAGATACATTTCCCCCAGAGCAGAGCAGTGTATCCCAGACTAGAGATTGGATATAATCTGATACTAGGTATCACAGTGTCACACAGAGCAGTGCTTATCCCTGTAGGTATATTTTCCCCAGAGCTGTGCAGTGTATACCAGACTAGTGACAGGTTATTACCTAATACAATGTATGACAGTGTCACACAGAGCAGTGCTTATCCCTATAGATATATACCCCTGGAGCTGTGCAGTGTATCCCAGACTAGTGATTGGATATAACCTGATACAATGTATCACAGTGTCACACAGAGCAGTGCTTATCCCTATAGATATATACCCCCGGAGCTGTGCAGTGTATCCCAGACTAGTGATTGGATATAACCTGATACAATGTATCACAGTGTCACTCAGAGCAGTGCTTATTCCTGTAGATATATACCCCCGGAGCTGTGCAGTGTATCCCAGACTAGTGATTGGATATAACCTGATACAATGTATCACAGTGTCACACAGAGCAGTGCTTATCCCTATAGATATATACCCCCGGAGCTGTGCAGTGTATCCCAGACTAGTGATTGGATATAACCTGATACAATGTATCACAGTGTCACTCAGATCAGTGTTGACATTCCGGCCCCAGACTGGAAGTACAATCCCCTGTAACAGTATCCTACCCGCTTCTGGGAGCAGCGCACAATCAGAAAGGTCTCGATGTTGTGCTTCTTCAGGTACGCGTTCCTCTCCTCTCCGGAGCCCGGCTCCACCTCATAGTCTCCATTCAGATAATTGAGTGTCGCCCTTGTGATGTGGATGCGCCTGGGACCCAGAGAACAGGATTAGTCTCATTTCTGTCATTCACATTAACTGTCCCCACATTTGTACATTGTTCCCTCATTGCTTCTCTGTATAGAACAGCCATCCCTCCTGTAAACATGCCTGTGGGTCATATGCACCAAAGAAACGCAGAGAAATTCCAGGGCAAAGCGATGCATTCCGTACCCCTCTGGCACTCAGAGGGTTAACGTGAAATTGTCACTTTGTAACAAACAGGTGATTTTGATAGAACTTTCAAAAGCTTGAATGTTTATATTGGACATTTTGTATTAAAAATAAAAGTTTTTGAGATATTTAGCTTCATTTATTAGCCATAAGCACATTAGATGGTACCAGCAGCCATGCTAGGCACTAGAATCCCACACTTCTCTCCATCCCAACTGTCACTGTCAGCCAGATACTAACATCCCACATTGCTCCGCATCCCAACTGCTACTGCCTGCCAGATATTAATATCACACACTTCTCCCCATCCCAACTGTCACTGTCAGCCAGATACTAACACCCCACATTGCTCCGCATACCAACTGCTACTGCCAGCCAGATATTAACCCCTTAAGGACCCTTGACGTACCAGGACCGTCACGGTCCCTGAACTACTCAAGGACTGATGCTGGTAATGGTACGTCACATACTTTTTTCTTACAGCGCTCTACCGGGAGATCTGTAAGTAAAAATAGGGCATGAAATAGACCGCTCCAAGATCGGAGCGATCTCTATCAGGCCCCATAATGACGCGCCGATACATGTGACAGGTCGCGTGTACCGGCGCGTCCAAGTGCGCCTATGCGGTCATTATGGGACGGAAATGTCCCATGACCGCCAGTCCTTAAGGGGTTAATATCACACACTTCTCCCCATCCCAACTGCCACTGCCAGGCAGTTACTAACATCCCACATGGCTCTCCATCCCAACTGCCACTCCCTGCCAGGCAGATACTAGCATCCCACACTGCTCTCCATCCCAACTGCCTCTCCCTGCCAGGCAGATAATAGCATCCCACACTGCTCTCCATCCCAACTGCCTCTCCCTGCCAGGCAGATAATAGCATCCCACACTGCTCTCCATCCCAACTGCCTCTCCCTGCCAGCCAGATACTAACATCCCACACCGCTCTCCATCCCAACTGCCTCTCCCTGCCAGCCAGATACTAGCATCCCACACTGCTCCCCATCCCAACTGCTGCTCACTGCCAGCCAGATACTAGCATCCCACACTGCTCTCCATCCCAGCTGCCACTTCCTGCCAGCCAGATACTAGCATCCCACACTGCTCTCCATCCCAACTGCCTCTCCCTGCCAGCCAGATACTAACATCCCACACTGCTCTCCATCCCAACTGCCACTCCCTGCCAGCCAGATATTAACATACCACACTGCTCTCCATCCCAACTGCCACTCCCTGCCAGCCAGATACTAGCATCCCACACTGCTCTCCATCCCAACTGCCTCTCCCTGCCAGCCAGATACTAACATCCCACACTGCTCTCCATCCCAACTGCCACTCCCTGCCAGCCAGATACTAGCATCCCACACTGCTCTCCATCCCAACTGCCACTCCCTGCCAGTCAGATATTAATATCCCACATTCCTCCCCATCCCAACTGCCACTTCCTGCCATCCAGATACTAGAATCCCACACTGCTCTCCATCCCAACTGCCTCTCCCTGCCAGTCAGATATTAATATCCCACATTCCTCCCCATCCCAACTGCCACTTCCTGCCAGCCAGATACTAGCATCCCACACTGCTCTCCATCCCAACTGCCTCTCCCTGCCATCCAGATACTAGCATCCCACACTGCTCTCCATCCCAACTGCCTCTCCCTGCCAGCCAGATACTAACATCCCACACTGCTCTCCATCCCAACTGCCACTTCCTGCCAGCCAGGTACTAACATCCCACACTGCTCTCCATCCCAACTGCCTCTCCCTGCCAGCCAGATACTAACATCCCACAATGCTCTCCATCCCAACTGCCTCTCCCTGCCAGCCAGGTACTAACATCCCACACTGCTCTCCATCCCAACTGCCTCTCCCTGCCAGCCAGATACTAACATCCCACACTGCTCTCCATCCCAACTGCCTCTCCCTGCCAGCCAGATATTAATATCCCACACTGCTCTCCATCCCAACTGCCTCTCCCTGCCATCCAGATACTAACATTCCACACTGCTCTCCATCCCAACTGCCTCTCCCTGCCAGCCAGATACTAACATCCCACACTGCTCTCCATCCCAACTGCCTCTCCCTGCCAGCCAGATACTAACATCCCACACTGCTCTCCATCCCAACTGCCTCTCCCTGCCATCCAGATACTAACATTCCACACTGCTCTCCATCCCAACTGCCTCTCCCTGCCAGTCAGATACTAACATTCCACACTGCTCTCCATCCCAACTGCCACTCCCTGCCAGCCAGATATTAATATCCCACACTGCTCTCCATCCCAACTGCCACTCCCTGCCAGCCAGATACTAGCATCCCACACTGCTCTCCATCCCAACTGCCTCTCCCTGCCAGCCAGATATTAATATCCCACATTCCTCCCCATCCCAACTGCCACTTCCTGCCATCCAGATACTAGCATCCCACACTGCTCTCCATCCCAACTGCCTCTCCCTGCCAGCCAGATAATAGCATCCCACACTGCTCTCCATCCCAACTGCCACTCCCTGCCAGCCAGATACTAGCATCCCACACTGCTCTCCATCCCAACTGCCTCTCCCTGCCAGCCAGATATTAATATCCCACATTCCTCCCCATCCCATCTGCCTCTCCCTGCCAGCCAGATATTAATATCCCACACTGCTCTCCATCCCAACTGCCACTCCCTGCCAGCCAGATACTAGCATCCCACACTGCTCTCCATCCCATCTGCCTCTCCCTGCCAGCCAGATATTAATATCCCACATTCCTCCCCATCCCAACTGCCACTCCCTGCCAGCCAGATACTAGCATCCCACACTGCTCTCCATCCCATCTGCCTCTCCCTGCCAGCCAGATATTAATATCCCACACTGCTCTCCATCCCATCTGCCTCTCCCTGCCAGCCAGATACTAGCATCCCACACTGCTCTCCATCCCAGCTCCACTTCCTGCCAGTCAGATATTAACATTCCACACTGCTCTCCACCCCAGCTGCCACTTCCTGCCAAACAGATATTAACATACCACACTGCTCTCTATCCCAGCTGCCAATCCCTGCCAACCAGATACTAACATCCCACCTTTCTCCCCATCCCAACTACTGCTTCCTGCCAGCCAGACAGTAACACCCCTCACTGCTCCACATATGCAGTGACACATATATAGAGTTCTGATTTTTGAATGGAAGGAACGCCTTATGACAATTTAGATTCATTAGAAATCACTTCTAGAAAATGTCAGTATTCCCATTATACGCATCTAACACACTTTCTTCACTGAACACATCTGACCGTTCATTGCAGGACAATTAAAATGCAAATGGAACAATTGTCTAAAATGAAATATTCTAATTCCGTCCTGTTATTCATGGGAATATGATAGGGCACTGGCCTTGGCTGCTGCCTGGATAATTGCCGCAATTTGATTTAATCACTCAGTACCAGTTAGAAATTGCTATTAAATCTAGATAATCGTTAGCCAATACTTCCATTGTCCTGCTATATGCTGTTCTACAATCTTCCACATTCCTCTCCAGCAGTGAAAGGGTTTCACAGAGACAAAAACTTGGAATTTAGTGGCAGAAAGGGGATTTTGGACCAAATAGTCCAGAATTACACTATGAAACCCTATTTACGGCTAAGGTCATTTTTTGATCAGAACATCCCAATATCTGCACCTAAATGTAAACCTTTCCAAAAAATCAATAATAGAACAAGGAATGTGGCCTGGAATTGGGGGACACATATATGAGGAAGTTTGAGAAAGAACTACCGTCCCAAGGATTAACCCCTTGACTGCTATATTGGTCTACAAATCACTGCAAAACAATGCCTTGGAGACCTCTCTATCTACCTATTTCTCTATTTATCTATCATCTATCTATCTCATATCTTTCTATCTATCTATCTATCTATCTATCTATCTATCTATCTATCTATCTATCTATCTCATATCTGTCTATCTATCTTCTATCTATCTATCTATCTATCTATCTCATATCTATCTATCTATCTATCTATCTCATATCTATCTATCTCATATCTATCTATCTATCTATCTATCTCATATCTATCTATCTATCTCATATCTATCTATCTATCTATCTATCTATCTATCTATCTATCTATCTCATATCTGTCTATCTATCTTCTATCTATCTATCTATCTATCTATCTATCTATCTCATATCTATCTATCTCATATCTATCTCATATCTGTCTATCTATCTTCTATCTATTTATCTATCTATCTATCTATCTATCTATCTATCTATCTATCTATCTCATATCTATCTATCTATCTATCTATCTCATATCTATCTATCTATCTTTCTATCTATCGATCTATCTATCGATCTATCTCATATTTATCTATCTATATATCAGGGCTCAAAATTTCCACTCGCCACTAGACAATGGCGAGTGAAGATTTAGCCCTGGCGAGTAGAAATTCAGCCCTGGTGGGTATGTTATGGCTTGCAGTAGAGAGTAACTTTTCAGGTATGGCTAGTAGAAAAGGACTTCAACTTTAAAGCCTTGTATATATGTATCTCATATCTATCTCATATCTATTTTTCTATTGTTTTGGAGTTTTTCAAGCCTTTCTGAAACATTATTGGTTGGGTTCTGGGGCTTTGGGGTCCATTCTTACCCGGCTTTGCCTCCGGCTTCCATCTGATTGGCCAGAGTAACATCATTCGACCAGACATCGAACTGCCACTTGCGCAGTCCCAGGACGCCGCAGTGGACGCGGCCGCTGTGAATTCCCACACGCATATTCACATTCACCCCAGTCACTTCTCGCACCAACCTGTTGTATAAAATACAATTATATTACCATGCGATTATGCACTATCTACATCATGGGTGGGCTGTCAGAGTTCAGCTGCTGTTAGCTATAGAGAATGATAAGAATTGTAGTTCAGACACAGCTGAAGGGTCATAATACAGGGACATTTTAAGCTACTGTTGGGCCCTGGGTAAAGTAAATGATTTACAGTCATGTCTGGAAACCTTTTTGTCATTGGCATCACAAGAACCGCACAGGGCTGGAATTGTTCAAATGATGAGATTTGCACCTTAATGTGACCAGGGCAAGACTGGGGTGAGTGGATTTGGGAGGATGCGAGGTGACATTTGCCCTGGATTCCTGAAGTAAGTGAACAGAGCAGGAGAGGGAGGAATGGTTAGGAAAGTGAGCGGAGTTAACACTTAACTCCATGAGCAGAAGACTCATCCTGTGCCCAGGAGGCTTGGTGGTTATGCACTAAAGAGTGATAAAGAGGTGATAAAGCAGGGATGACTTCTCCAGTGATATCACTTCTCCAATTCCTATGTAATTCTATAGCGTCTATGTACGAAGATCTCAAAGTTGAAGAGATCTTAGTGCACAGGCTCCATACAATAACATAGGAACTGGAGAAGCGATATCACTGGAGAAGTTATCTCCACTTTATCACCTCTTTATCACACCTTAGTGCATATCCCCCCCTGGTAATTCAGTCTGAAACCCCGAACTACTCCTGTTTCCCCTCTTGCTAAAGGTTAGTATTCCGACTTTTAGCAGCTTCACACAATTGTGAGGCTACATTCAACTAACAACACAGAATGCTGAGTGCTCATGCACAGGCCCACATAATACTCAGTGCTTACTTCTGCACAAAATAATGGACTTTATGCCCCAATGAAGAGTAGGGGAATTCTGGAGAAAGTTAAAGGCACCACAGGGCAAAATAAAAAATCCTATTGATTTAATTTGGGGTTTTAATCTCTTTCATGTTTGAGAATGCTTTGGAAAGCAATGTATTTGAGACGTCTCTAACATTGAAAGGGTTAAAGGGGATGTATCACCTAAACAAAAGTTTGCCTTAATCTCTTTATTTCACCTATTACAACAATGCTGTGTTTTTTGTTTTTTTTAAAAAACGCAATAGAAATGCAGTTACAGAGTTTACTTTTTCCTTCTTGATGTCTTCTCCTCATTCTGATCGGCATCATCTTGTGGATGAGAATACAGAAGAGATCCTCCTCCCCGCTGGTCTGTCAGTAAGCTGGAGCACTCTCATTGGGCTAGATATCGATCTCTACCAATGAGAATACAGGAGAGATCCTCCTCCCCGCTGGTTTGTCAGTAAGCTGGAGCACTCTCATTGGGCTAGATATCGATCTCTACCAATGAGAATACAGGAGAGATCCTCCTCCCCGCTGGTCTGTCAGTAAGCTGGAGAACTCTCATTGGGCTAGATATAGATCTCTACCAATGAGAATACAGGAGAGATCCTCCTCCCCGCTGGTCTGTCAGTAAGCTGGAGCACTCTCATTGGGCTAGATATCGATCTCTACCAATGAGAATACAGAAGAGATCCTCCTCCCCGCTGGTCTGTCAGTAAGCTGGAGCACTCTCATTGGGCTAGATATCGATCTCTACCAATGAGAATACAGGAGAGATCCTCCTCCCCGCTGGTTTGTCAGTAAGCTGGAGCACTCTCACTGGGCTAGATATCGATCTCTACCAATGAGAATACAGGAGAGATCCTCCTCCCCACTGGTCTGTCAGTAAGCTGGAGCACTCTCATTGGCTAGATATCGATCTCTACCAATGAGAATACAGGAGAGATCCTCCTCCCCACTGGTCTGTCAGTAAGCTGGAGCACTCTCACTGGGCTAGATATCGATCTCTACCAATGAGAATACAGGAGAGATCCTCCTCCCCACTGGTCTGTCAGTAAGCTGGAGCACTCTCATTGGCTAGATATCGATCTCTACCAATGAGAATACAGGAGAGATCCTCCTCCCCACTGGTCTGTCAGTAAGCTGGAGCACTCTCACTGGGCTAGATATCGATCTCTACCAATGAGAATACAGGAGAGATCCTCCTCCCCACTGGTCTGTCAGTAAGCTGGAGCACTCTCACTGGGCTAGATATCGATCTCTACCAATGAGAATACAGGAGAGATCCTCCTCCCCACTGGTCTGTCAGTAAGCTGGAGCACTCTCACTGGGCTAGATATCGATCTCTACCAATGAGAATACAGGAGAGATCCTCCTCCCCGCTGGTCTGTCAGTAAGCTGGAGCACTCTCACTGGGCTAGATATCGATCTCTACCAATGAGAATACAGGAGAGATCCTCCTCCCCGCTGGTCTGTCAGTAAGCTGGAGCACTCTCATTGGCTAGATATCGATCTCTACCAATGAGAATACAGGAGAGATCCTCCTCCCCACTGGTCTGTCAGTAAGCTGGAGCACTCTCACTGGGCTAGATATCGATCTCTACCAATGAGAATACAGGAGAGATCCTCCTCCCCACTGGTCTGTCAGTAAGCTGGAGCACTCTCATTGGCTAGATATCGATCTCTACCAATGAGAATACAGGAGAGGTCCTCCTCCCCGCTGGTCAGTCAGTAAGCTGGAGCACTCTCATTGGCTAGATATCGATCTCTACCAATGAGAATACAGGAGAGATCCTCCTCCCCACTGGTCTGTCAGTAAGCTGGAGCACTCTCACTGGGCTAGATATCGATCTCTACCAATGAGAATACAGGAGAGATCCTCCTCCCCACTGGTCTGTCAGTAAGCTGGAGCACTCTCATTGGCTAGATATCGATCTCTACCAATGAGAATACAGGAGAGATCCTCCTCCCCACTGGTCTGTCAGTAAGCTGGAGCACTCTCATTGGGCTAGATATCGATCTCTACCAATGAGAGTACTCCAGCTTACTGACAATCCAGCGGGGAGGAGGATCTCTCCTGTATTCTCATTGGTAGAGATCGATATTTAGCCCAATGAGAGTGCTCCAGTTTACTGACAGACTAGCGGGGAGGAGGATCTCTCCTGTGGTTAACCCTTTCATTGCTGGTAATCCTCATGGTAATAATTGTGGTTTGATTTACTATGTATCTATTGTAATTGCTGATCACTCATTTATTTCATTGTTGCCAATACTTTATATATATATATATAGTATATTGTATTTTAATAAATTATATATATTTTTGCACATATATGCGGGATTGATTATTTCTATCAATTCTTTACTGTGAAGTAGCGTGTCAATACCTAATATAGTGTAAAGTACTCAAAATTATTTTCTATTGTCATTTATCTATTTATGTGAAGATATCCAGCCTGACTGGTTCTCTTGTTTAACCCTTGGGATACCTTCATCATAAATAATCCGACATAAATTTTCCCACCTATCTCCACTAATGTTTTGTTTTAAAAACTAAGTTAACACAATGCTAAATAGAATGCACTGTGTGTCAGAGATCATCAGGTGAGTGTATTTAAGAGAGTGTGAGTGCAAATAACCTAGTATGCGTTTGTGTCTGTATGGGACTGAGAGAGTGAACGACACTACAAATGTATATATATATATATATATATATATATATATATATATATATATATATATATATTTATATATATATAGACAGTGGAAGTATGGACACTTCGATACACGGTGTTTATGGTAGCAGTTGCCTTGGTGCTGTGTCCATATGAAATATAAAAAATGGATGTGATAGAGCATACCCGCAGGACTAAAGAAGCACTCACAGGACTCTAAAATGAAAGAAAGATTTAAAGGAGCAGTAAACTTTTTTAATGAAAAAATATATATTGTAGGGATTTTCCTATTGAGTAGAATAAGGGTACTCCCACTGCTGAGAGATTTATACTTCCAGAGTTATTACAGTTTAAACCCATGGTTTTTTACATTAGCAGTGCCCTCTAGTGGTCAAATTCTAATTAGATTTCCTGTTAGATTCTAATGGAGAGGAAAGTCAGAGACATACAGTTCTCCATAGAATGTGATAGAATCTGCTGAGTCACTTCCTGTCAGTTAGAACTATCAGGAAGTAATCACAGTAAATTCACTTCCTGTCAGTTAGAACTATCAGGAAGTAAACACAGTAAATTCACTTCCTGTCAGTTAGAACTATCAGGAAGTAATCACAGTAAATTCACTTCCTGTCAGTTAGAACTATCAGGAAGTAAATACAGTAAATTCACTTCCTGTCAGTTAGAACTATCAGGAAGTAAACACAGTAAATTCACTTCCTGATTATTTAAACTGCTATACTTTTTGAATAAAACATCCGACAGCGATGGGAGTAACCTTGTTTTATTCAGCAGGAAATGCTCTGTAAAATATGTGTTTTCATAAAAAAAGTTTACTGCTCCTTTAAGATTTGTATTTGCCTTGGACATTTCAGTTCATACAAGAGCCTTTCTCAAGAGCAAGTCTTGTACCCTTCATTATATCCCCTCCAAAACCGAGATGGGCCCTGAGAAGTCCAGGTTGTGTGTTAGGATGCTTTGAGCTAAAAAACAAAAGCCTGAGAACCACTGAGTTAGGATGTTGAAGGGTGGATATTTTCAGTCTGTTCCAGGTCCATATAACTATAGTTTTTGTTCCTTATTATCTATCAGTAGTTTGGAGAAATACACACTGAACCCCTTTAGGACCATGGATGTGCTACGACTATCACCACTGTCTCAGCGTTAAGGACCAGTGACGGTCCTGGCACGTAATGAATTTTTTGATCAAAGTGCTCCAAGACCAGAGCAGTCAGTTTCAGCCTCTCTTTCAGTAGCTGGTACATGTGCCGGCTTCCTGAATGTACTCTATCTGGTCCTTTAGGGTTAAAGTAACTGGGTCCGTCTGGTCCATAAGAGGTTAATACTAGAGGCGTATACTATCTGTGTTGTCCATCCCTTATCCCTGACGTAGTCATGTTGGACATGTTTTGCTTTTACATTGACCAGAAACCACTGATTATATTTTAACACGTAAGATGGTGTGTCTCTCCAGCCAATCATGTTTACCCACAGGGTTATTAAAAGTAGCAGGTTTGTCCTCGCTCTCCTTTTGTGTTCTCAAGACCAGTATCATTTCATAAAGCGGACTTCAGCTGCAAAACCCATAAAGGGGCCATTTTAACCCCCTGAGTGCCAGAGAGGTATCCAACGCATTCCGACACAATAAGTTGGATACCTCCCTTGCGCTCAAAGGGTAAATTGTTTTTATATATTTTCAATTTTTTGGACACAACGGGAAAGCCGTAATTTCCTTGGATCCCAGAGCAGAAATGGGTTATATTCTTGTATGTGCTGTATGTTAACCCTCTGAGTGCCACTCAAAGGGTTAATGCACAGCAGAAACCCCAATAATCTCCCTCATGTGAGGGTGCTATATTATTGACTTTATTGGACATTATATCATTATTGTCCCGGCATTATTGGCCTCGTCTGTTTACTGTGGTTCGTACATACATTGCTGTCCATCTCTGAATGAGTCTCTGAAGAGGTGTCCAGCCATTTACAAGGATAGATTCACCTACCGGTGGTAGGGGTTCCTGGGGCAGTGTTTAAAATAACCCAGAAACGTTTCTTATGAGTTCCTATATATTCCTTTGCTGTTTCAAAAGGGGGGTTTGGGATACCAATTCTAAATTGACTACACTAGAGGAGTCCCACTTTTTTGCTTTGTTTTCTTGCTTTTGTACATGAGATCGACCCATCTTCATACAATACTGAGTTTTCACACCTGTATCCACTAAAAGCCAAGTTCACACAGTGTGAAGCAGACTGCATTGATTGCCTCAGGGAGAATTAAATCCAGAGGTTCCAGACTGTGTTGTAGGACAGAGTGTCTCCTTGATTGTGGGGGGCCCCTTCTGCCAGTGCCCCGGGTATCCACACACTGTGCCCTGTTGCCCCCTGGTCTACCTTGTGCTACACACAAAGCCATAAACAGATTATTGTGATCAGAGGGAAGCAAATCATCTTCATGACTCACGATATGGCTTCAATCATGTCCAGCCCCATCTCCACACAGCAGTGAGCGTGGTCAGCTCTGGCCTCTGGCAGCCCGGACACACAGTAGTAGCAGTCGCCCAAGATCTTGATCCTCAGACAATGGTTCTCCTGCAGAGAGACATAACTTCACCCCTTGGACCGTACATATATGTATATATTAGCAATGAATGCCCAGCATTGCCCGTGCATTAATATGTTGAGTGCCAGAGAGGTAACTCTTTTGTATTTTATTTTTATTAATTTCCATTTTATATTTTAAATCAGACCTCGTGGTGGGGCATCAGGACCTCTCCTCATACCACCCCAGCTCGGAGAGGGGCAGGATCAGGATGCCCTCTCACATCCGTGACGGAAAGCCTCGCATATTGGAATGAGAGGGTTTGCTGGTCCTGGCCACTCCTACCCGGTAGTTCAGGTAGGATGGAATCAGGGGAGTTCAGTAGCTGGGGGGCATCAGAAGGGGTCCTAATGCCCACCGTGAGGCCTGAATTCTGTTTTTTTACATTACCTTTCACCACGACAAAGGGGAGGAGAAATGGTGTTCACCATGTTGAAGGGGAGGGGAGATCCAAGTCCCCTTGGTGACAGGGAGGGACCACCATGTCCAATTCACCATAGTGATAGGAAATGCATTGGTGCAAAGGATAGCCCCTCCCCTTCACCATGGTAAAAGCTGAAGAGGATAAAGGGCAGAGGAACATAGGGGTGATCCTGTTCCTCCTGGGTAAGAGGAGAGATCACCATGTCCCCTTCACCACAGTGAAAGGGAACATGTATTGGTGGCCATGCAGGGCAAACAGTATAGCCCCTCCCCTTCATAGCGAACAGGGTGGCCCCTCCCCTTCGTTGTGGTGGAAGTTGAGGTGGATAAAAGATGAGGGGTGTGTGTTTGGGTGAGGAGGCGGGAGCGAACTCGCATTGTGTTTTATGTTTCGTTGAAGAGACAAATCACCAAACGGGAGTTTTGAATAACTCGGCCTTTATAACTCCCTGGGGGATGGCTGGCAGCGAATCAGGAACCCTCATACAATGTTATACATAGCTTCATAGCCAGCGTACACTGTATATACAGGGTGTATGCTGTATATACAGAGGCCAGTGTGTACTATATATATGGAGTGTATAGTTTATATACAGGGTGTATGCTGTATATACAGAGGCCAGTGTGTACTATATATATGGAGTGTATAGTGTATATACAGGGTGTATGCTGTATATACAGAGGCCAGTGTGTACTATATATCTATGGAGTGTATAGTGTATATACAGGGTGTATGCTGTATATACAGAGGCCAGTGTGTACTATATATATGGAGTGTATAGTTTATATACAGGGTGTATGCTGTATATACAGAGGCCAGTGTGTACTATATATATGGAGTGTATAGTTTATATACAGGGTGTATGCTGTATATACAGAGGCCAGTGTGTACTATATATATATGGAGTGTATAGTGTATATACAGGGTGTATGCTGTATATACAGAGGCCAGTGTGTACTATATATCTATGGAGTGTATAGTGTATATACAGGGTGTATGCTGTATATACAGAGGCCAGTGTGTACTAGATATATATATGGAGTGTATAGTGTATATACAGAGGCCAGTGTGTGCTATATATATGGAGTGTATAGTGTATATACAGGGTGTATGCTGTATATACAGAGGCCAGTGTGTACTAGAGATATATATGGAGTGTATAGTGTATATGCAGAGGCCAGTGTGTACTATATATACAGAGTTCAGTGTATACAGTATAAACAGGATGTATGCTATATATACAGAGCTCAGTGTATATGGTATAAACAGGATGTATGCTATATATACAGAGCTCAGTGTATACGGTATAAACAGGATGTACGCTATATATACAGAGCTCAGTGTATACGGTATAAACAGGATGTACGCTATATATACAGAGCTCAGTGTATACGGTATAAACAGGATGTATGCTGTGTATACAGAGCTCAGTGTATACGGTATAAACAGGATGTACGCTATATATACAGAGCTCAGTGTATACAGTATAAACAGGATATACGCTATATATACAGAGCTCAGTGTATACAGTATAAACAGGATGTATGCTATATATACAGAGCTCAGTGTATACGGTATAAACAGGATGTATGCTATATATACAGAGCTCAGTGTATACAGTATAAACAGGATGTACGCTATATATACAGAGCTCAGTGTATACGGTATAAACAGGATGTACGCTATATATACAGAGCTCAGTGTATACGGTATAAACAGGATGTATATACAGAGCTCAGTGTATACGGTATAAACAGGATGTACGCTGTGTATAAAGAGCTCAGTGTATACTGTATAAACAGGATGTATGCTATATATACAGAGCTCAGTGTATACGGTATAAACAGGATGTACGCTGTGTATACAGAGCTCAGTGTATACGGTATAAACAGGATGTATGCTATATATACAGAGCTCAGTGTATATGGTATAAACAGGATGTAAGCTATATATACAGAGCTCAGTGTATACAGTATAAACAGGATGTACGCTGTGTATACAGAGCTCAGTGTATACGGTATAAAAACGATGTACGCTATATATACAGAGCTCAGTGTATATGGTATAAACAGGATGTACGCTATATATACAGAGCTCAGTGTATACGGTATAAACAGGATGTATGCTGTGTATACAGAGCTCAGTGTATACAGTATAAACAGGATGTACGCTGTGTATAAAGAGCTCAGTGTATACGGTATAAACAGGATGTACGCTATATATATAGAGCTCAGTGTATACAGTATAAACAGGATGCATGCTGTGTATACAGAGCTCAGTGTATACAGTATAAACAGGATGTACGCTGTGTATACAGAGCTCAGTGTATACGGTATAAACAGGATGTACGCTATATATACAGAGCTCAGTGTATACAGTATAAACAGGATGTACGCTATATATACAGAGCTCAGTGTATACGGTATAAACAGGATGTATGCTATATATACAGAGCTCAGTCTATACGGTATAAACAGGATGTATATACAGAGCTCAGTGTATACGGTATAAACAGTATGTATGCTATATATACAGAGCTCAGTGTATACGGTATAAACAGGATGTATGCTGTGTATACAGAGCTCAGTGTATACGGTATAAACAGGATGTACGCTATATATACAGAGCTCAGTGTATACGGTATAAACAGGATGTACGCTATATATACAGAGCTCAGTGTATACGGTATAAACAGGATGTACGCTATATATACAGAGCTCAGTGTATACGGTATAAACAGGATGTATGCTATATATACAGAGCTCAGTGTATACGGTATAAACAGGATGTACGCTATATATACAGAGCTCAGTGTATACGGTATAAACAGGATGTATGCTATATATAAAGAGCTCAGTGTATACGGTATAAACAGGATGTACGCTATATATACAGAGCTCAGTGTATACGGTATAAACAGGATGTACGCTATATATACAGAGCTCAGTGTGTACGGTATAAACAGGATGTACGCTATATATACAGAGCTCAGTGTATACGGTATAAACAGGATATATGCTATATATACAGAGCTCAGTGTATACGGTATAAACAGGATGTATGCTATATATACAGAGCTCAGTGTATACGGTATAAACAGGATGTACGCTGTGTATACAGAGCTCAGTGTATACGGTATAAACAGGATGTATGCTATATATACAGAGCTCAGTGTATACGGTATAAAAAGGATGTACGCTATATATACAGAGCTCAGTGTATATGGTATAAACAGGATGTACGCTATATATACAGAGCTCAGTGTATACGGTATAAACAGGATGTATGCTGTGTATACAGAGCTCAGTGTATACAGTATAAACAGGATGTACGCTGTGTATACAGAGCTCAGTGTATACGGTATAAACAGGATGTACGCTATATATATAGAGCTCAGTGTATACAGTATAAACAGGATGCATGCTGTGTATACAGAGCTCAGTGTATACAGTATAAACAGGATGTACGCTGTGTATACAGAGCTCAGTGTATACGGTATAAACAGGATGTACGCTATATATACAGAGCTCAGTGTATACAGTATAAACAGGATGTACGCTATATATACAGAGCTCAGTGTATACGGTATAAACAGGATGTATGCTATATATACAGAGCTCAGTCTATACGGTATAAACAGGATGTATATACAGAGCTCAGTGTATACGGTATAAACAGTATGTATGCTATATATACAGAGCTCAGTGTATACGGTATAAACAGGATGTATGCTGTGTATACAGAGCTCAGTGTATACGGTATAAACAGGATGTACGCTATATATACAGAGCTCAGTGTATACGGTATAAACAGGATGTACGCTATATATACAGAGCTCAGTGTATACGGTATAAACAGGATGTACGCTATATATACAGAGCTCAGTGTATACGGTATAAACAGGATGTATGCTATATATACAGAGCTCAGTGTATACGGTATAAACAGGATGTACGCTATATATACAGAGCTCAGTGTATACGGTATAAACAGGATGTACGCTATATATAAAGAGCTCAGTGTATACGGTATAAACAGGATGTACGCTATATATACAGAGCTCAGTGTATACGGTATAAACAGGATGTACGCTATATATACAGAGCTCAGTGTGTACGGTATAAACAGGATGTACGCTATATATACAGAGCTCAGTGTATACGGTATAAACAGGATGTACGCTATATATACAGAGCTCAGTGTATACGGTATAAACAGGATGTACGCTATATATACAGAGCTCAGTGTATACGGTATAAACAGGATGTACGCTGTGTATACAGAGCTCAGTGTATACGGTATAAACAGGATGTATGCTATATATACAGAGCTCAGTGTATACGGTATAAACAGGATGTACGCTATATATATAGAGCTCAGTGTATACGGTATAAACAGGATGTATGCTATATATACAGAGCTCAGTGTATACGGTATAAACAGGATGTATGCTATATATACAGAGCTCAGTGTATACGGTATAAACAGGATGTACGCTATATATACAGAGCCCAGTGTATACGGTATAAACAGGATGTACGCTATATATACAGAGCTCAGTGTATACGGTATAAACAGGATGTATGCTATATATACAGAGCTCAGTGTATACGGTATAAACAGGATGTATATACAGAGCTCAGTGTATACGGTATAAACAGGATGTACGCTGTGTATACAGAGCTCAGTGTATACTGTATAAACAGGATGTATGCTATATATACAGAGCTCAGTGTATACGGTATAAACAGGATGTACGCTGTGTATACAGAGCTCAGTGTATACGGTATAAACAGGATGTACGCTGTGTATACAGAGCTCAGTGTATACGGTATAAACAGGATGTACGCTATATATACAGAGCTCAGTGTATATGGTATAAACAGGATGCACGCTATATATACAGAGCTCAGTGTATACGGTATAAACAGGATGTATGCTGTGTATACAGAGCTCAGTGTATACAGTATAAACAGGATGTACGCTGTGTATACAGAGCTCAGTGTATATGGTATAAACAGGATGTACGCTATATATACAGAGCTCAGTGTATACGGTATAAACAGGATGTACGCTATATATACAGAGCTCAGTGTATACGGTATAAACAGGATGTATGCTGTGTATACAGAGCTCAGTGTATACGGTATAAACTGAATGTATGCTATATATACAGACCTCAGTGTATACGGTATAAACAGGATGTATGCTATATATACAGAGCTCAGTGTATACGGTATAAACAGGATGTACACTATATATACAGAGCTCAGTGTATACAGTATAAACAGGATGTACGCTGTGTATACAGAGCTCAGTGTATACGGTATAAACAGGATGTATGCTATATATACAGAGCTCAGTGTATACAGTATAAACAGGATGTACGCTATATATACAGAGCTCAGTGTATACAGTATAAACAGGATGTACGCTATATATACAGAGCTCAGTGTATACGGTATAAACAGGATGTACGCTGTGTATACAGAACTCAGTGTATACGGTATAAACAGGATGTACGCTGTGTATACAGAGCTCAGTGTATACGGTATAAACAGGATGTACGCTATATATACAGAGCTCAGTGTATACGGTATAAACAGGATGTACGCTATATATACAGAGCTCAGTGTATACGGTATAAACAGGATGTACGCTATATATACAGAGCTCAGTGTATACGGTATAAACAGGATGTACGCTGTGTATACAGAGCTCAGTGTATACAGTATAAACAGGATGTACGCTGTGTATACAGAGCTCAGTGTATACGGTATAAACAGGATGTACGCTATATATACAGAGCTCAGTGTATACGGTATAAACAGGATGTACGCTGTGTATACAGAGCTCAGTGTATACGGTATAAACAGGATGTATGCTATATATACAGAGCTCAGTGTATACGGTATAAACAGGATGTATGCTATATATACAGAGCTCAGTGTATACGGTATAAACAGGATGTATGCTATATATACAGAGCTCAGTGTATACGGTATAAACAGGATGTAAGCTATATATACAGAGCTCAGTGTATACGGTATAAACAGGATGTACGCTGTGTATACAGAGCTCAGTGTATAAGGTATAAACAGGCTGTACGCTGTATATACAGAGCTCAGTGTATACGGTATAAACAGGATGTACGCTGTGTATACAGAGCTCAGTGTATACGGTATAAACAGGATGTATGCTGTGTATACAGAGCTCAGTGTATACGGTATAAACAGGATGTACGCTGTATATACAGAGCTCAGTGTATACAGTATAAACAGGATGTACGCTATATATACAGAGCTCAGTGTATACGGCATAAACAGGATGTATGCTGTGTATACAGAGTTCAGTGTATATGGTATAAACAGGATGTACGCTATATATACAGAGGTCAGTGTATACGGTATAAACAGGATGTACGCTATATATACAGAGCTCAGTGTATACGGTATAAACAGGATGTATGCTGTGTATACAGAGCTCAGTGTATACGGTATAAACAGGATGTATGCTGTGTATACAGAGCTCAGTGTATACGGTATAAACAGGATGTATGCTGTGTATACAGAGCTCAGTGTATACGGTATAAACAGGATGTATGCTGTGTATACAGAGCTCAGTGTATACGGTATAAACAGGATGTATGCTATATATACAGAGCTCAGTGTATTCGGTATAAACAGGATGTATGCTGTGTATACAGAGCTCAGTGTAAACGGTATATACAGGGTATATGCTGTATATTACAGAGGCCATTGTGTGCTATGTATATGGAGAGTATTGTGTATATACAGGGTGTATGCTGTATATACAGAGAACTGAATCCCTAGGCGTATATATACTCACAGCTGCGAGTTTGTCGAATCTAGCGAAGAGTTCATTCAGTGTCATGACCAGTTCTTGCGCGGTGCACTGGGAGGCCAGGCTGGTGAATCCTTCTATATCAGCAAAGAGGATACTGGGAAAAGAGACAGAGACAGCCTATCAGAGACAATCCCAGAGCAGCCCCTCCCCACGTCATACCTCTGTCTTATCTACTAGCCTCACTGTGCTCTGTGTACAGGGACCTGAGACCAGGATTCCTGTAATGTTCTCTTTAATCAATCTATCTATCTATCTATCTATCTATCTATCTATCTATCTATCTATCTCTCAATCTATGTATCTCATATCTATCTATCTATCTATCTCATATCTATCTATCTAGCCATCTATCCCATATCTATCTATCTATGTATCTATCTATCTATCTATCTATCTATCTATCTATCTATCTATCTCATATCTATCTATCTATCTCATATCTATCTATCTATCTATCTATCTATCTATCTCATATCTATCTATCTATCTATCTATCTATCTATCTATCTATCTCATATCTATCTATCTATCTATCTATCTATCTATCTATCTATCTAATATCTATCTATCTATCTATCTATCTATCTATCTATCTATCTATGTATCTATCTATCTATCTATCTATCTATCTATCTCATATCTATTTATCTAATATCTATCTATCTATCTATCTATCTATCTATCTGTCTATCTATCTCATATCTGTCTGTCTGTCTGTGTATCCATCTATCTGTCTGAGTAAACAGGTATAAAATACAGACAAAAAAATCCAAGTGCAATACAGGGAAATTGATAAAAGCGCAGTAACAGCAAACCATACAAGAGTCTGCTAGTCCAAAGAGCTTACAGTTTCTCTCTCTCTCACACAGATGTCGATATACTAAAAATAATTGGGCCAAACCAACCACACCGAAAGGGGCAAACAGAAATTCTCCAAATGCCATCTGATTCTCATGGAACCTTTAACCCTTTGAATTCTAGGGAGCCCTCATACAGATTGCAAAGTAATGTGTTGGTACCCTTTCTAGCATTTAAGGGGTTAAAGTCCACTTTACCCAAATGGATGTTCATTTGCCCTCTATGGAGCGTTTGGTGTGTCCCGGAATGACTCCACTTTTCTTTACACACTGGCCTCCCTTTAGGTGTCAGTAATTGAGCGATGATGACACAATGGAAATGTTCTCCTATAACTCTGGCACATCTTAGTCCCAAACAACTATTTTTAACACATTTTTTGTTGAGAGCTGTGCCAGGTCATGGTGCCCTCATTGGCGCTGATGGATGGTGCCCTCTGTGCTTACACTGCAGGCTGGTAACACCTGGAATATACATCTCCCAGCTGGGGCACGGATAATATGATACAATCAGTGGAAATTAATCTCACTTTATAGTAGGACTTTAAAGGGATAGTAATGTTTCACAAAAACAGCAGCTCCAATTAATCTTCATAGTATTTGGGCCATAGAGAGTGTTATTTCAGTACTGTCAGAGTTGTAGTTCAAGAGTAATTTAATGATAAAGTTTCCCCCTCCCGTCCCTTTTACCTAGTGTAAGACACCTCCCCTCAGATGTGGAATCTGGTCTCTTGACCAGACAGATCACAGCAATGGACAATCTTCTTACTGTGATCATAAGGAAAACTCTGCCCCCTTGACAGGTTTTTCCCTTATGATCACTGAAGATTGTCCCTATCTGCGATCCAACCGGACAGTCTTGCTGCTCTGAGGTGAGCAGTGTTACATCAGTAAAAGGGGCGGGAGGGGGATACTTTATCATTCAATTACTCTTGTACTACAACTCTGACAGTACTGAAATAACACTCTCCATGACCCAAATACTATGAAGATTAGTCGGAGCTGCTTTTTTTGTGAAACATTATTATCCCTTTAAGGTCAGTCCATTTTATATATTGTAAACAACAAGACCTGGACCTTTTCAATCCTGCCCAGAAACATTACTATCACATTAAAGCGGACCTGTCACCTGGCTTCCAGTCTGTATATTAGAACATATTATTATGATCCATTATTGGAAGAGGTTCGGGTATTGCTTGCGGCGGGCGGTGGTTCCTGGCTGCGGGAGCAGCTTGCGCGGAGGCAGGCTGAAGGGTCGCATCATGGAGTACCAGTTCGGCCGGTGCGCAGCACTCGCATGCGGCCGCCTTCAAGGCTAAGCCTTTCTACATCTCAAGGGAGGAGGCAGAGAGTGAGTCCGGTGCGGAGGGGTGTGAGGAGAGACCCTACTCGGGGCGCAGCGTCTGGCCGCCAGAGTGACAGGGCATCTTCACGGCGCGGAGGATCGGCTCGGAGGGAGGAGTCTTCACCTACTACCCGGAGGTCTTCTAGGAGATCTGAGCAGCATGAGCAGTAGTCTGCGGGGAGCAACAGGAGCTGCTCTGGCCGCTCCAGCCGTGATGTCCCACAGGTGACTTCCCTTTATGGATCGTTTGGCCCTGGTTTTTTCCTGTCTTGACCCCTCTCCCGCCCCCTTCCCCTCCGGTCCTCTTCTTCTGATTTCCTCTTCCTTTTTCCCTTTCAGGCGGTGTTTCCTCGGTTGCTGCCTCCCTCAACCACCCCCTCCTCCTCCGCTCTTACCTCTTTCCCGGTGCTGTAGTTGGGTGTGGTGGCGGTGGGTCCCTCCACAGGTGGTGGGGTCCCTGGGCTCTTTGGTACCCCCTTTCTGACGGGGTAGGGTGGGTGTTTGCTGCCGGGTGTTCTGGGAGGTGCTTCTGGTATACCCTGGTGCATGTCTCCTTCCAAGGCAATGTTACACTAATGACAAAAAAAACAATAATACATAAATAAATAAAATAAATGAAAGGAAATAAATAAAAACCTACAAGCTCATGATAAGTAATATTAAAAATGATGGCGCTCCTCTTGCCGTTTGGGGTTCGGCTTTGGGAGAGTTCCGGGGCTTCGGTGGTGTGCCCCGTAGGTTATGTAGGGTGCTGGTCCACGTGGGGGTGGTCCTGGCTGGGTTTGCTCTTTTCCCCGGGGGTCTTTGGGGCGGTAATTCCCTCAGTCCCCGTGTCTTTCGGTGCCCCCCTGGGGGGGAGCTGTGGCTCTGGGTCTCTTCATTTCTGGGAGCTGGTTTGGAGCTGTTGGGTTTTGCTTTCATCTTTTTCTTGCAGATGGATGCAGGGTCGGCCGGTTCGAGTGCGGTGCTTCTGGGAGCTGCTGATAGGAGCTCTGACTTGGCAGTGGGAGCTGTGTCGCAGCCCGTGCCGGCTGTGCCTCTGCCGGGGGCAGGTACGGGGCTGTCTGGAGGATCTGACGCAGTGGGGTCTCTTCAGCAAGCCTTGGGAGCTTGGCAGGACAGGGCTCTAGGGGGTCCAAATGGGTTGCTTCCTCCTGCGGGGGTTTGGGGGGCCTCTGGGCCTCGGGTGGGACCTGTGTCTGTGGGGAGTGGTACTATGGCCGAAGGGTCAATTGGGGCACCTAGGGGTTTGCAATTAGTTGGCCTGGGGGTTGGGAATTTAGCTCAAGGCGGGCCTCCTGTTTCTGGTGTAACTTCAGCGGGGGCTGTACAAGGGGTGGTCCCTTCCATCTTGAGCGGGGCATCCCTGGCGGGTGGTGTGGTGTCCCCTTTAGTGGGGCAGGCGGGGGTGCCTGGGGTTGGGGGCAGTAATCTGGTTCCTGGGGCACCTATTTTCGGGCTTTTCTTCAACCGGGGTGGGGCATTGCCCGAGTTCATGGGATCCTTCTGTTCAAGGTTTGGGTCCTGGGGGGTCTTTGAGTGGTGGCCCTTACTTGGGTGGGGTGCCAACGGCAGCATATGGGTCCACTTATATGTGTTGGTCCGGTCCGCTAGGTATGCACCTCAAAGGGGAGGTGCGTGAAAAGATATGGCGGAATGAGTTTGTGGAGATCTTCTTGCTCCTTCCTCTGGAGGAGGCACCCCCGGAGAAGGAAGAGAAGGATGTTGAGAAGAAGGAAGAAAGGGAACGCTGTCATTATCAGAAGATCCCGAAAGTTTTTGGGAATTGGATCCGGGCATTTTCGATCTTGGCCAGTGTTATTGGGGAACGTTTCCCTGGTAAATGCTCCTCGTTGTTCTGCTATCAAGACACTATTTGGAATGCCTGCAGGACTTATGGCGGGCTGGCGTGGTGGCACTACGATGAGCAGTTCCATCAACAGATGGCTCTTTGTCCGACTATTTCTTTGGACCACATGGATATTGGGTTGTGGCTTTCGCTGATGACCTGTCCAGCCAGTTCGCCCATGGACCTGCAGTCCTTTCAATCCAGCCGCCGGGGGGTTAGGGATCCCCGCTGCTCGTGCGGCATCAACGAAGAAGGCAGGTTTCTGCTGGCAGTACAACGAGGGGCAGTGCAAGTAGGGGGGAACCTGTAAGTTTAAATATGAATGCTCTGGCTTTTTCGTGGTCCCATCCACTTAGCAAGTGCTTCAAAAAGCAAAAGGCTGGAGAAAAAGGTGCTGCTGTGGTTGGTAAGGGGATTTACTCCGGTGTCCATCGATAGGATGCGCCTTTGGCTAAGGGTTTACAGGGATAGAGAAGCGGCCTGAGTATTGGAGGAGGGTTTTGAGTTTGGATTCCGGATACCTGAGCGGGAAGGGTTTGGGGCATCAGATGCGGTTAACTTGCAGTCGGCTGCCCGTTACCCGGGGATTCTGCGGGACACGGTGGATAGGGAAGTGAGTGATGGAGCAGGCGCACAGACGTCGCTACAGCAGGAAGCCTACCCGTCAGTCTCCAAACAAGATGGATTTCTCAAAAGTGTCGGACTTATTCAGGATCATACAACTTCTTGTATGCATATCAGTATATGAATAATTATTTGGTGGGGCACTTTAGTTTGAGTGATAGTTCTGTTTTGAATGAAGTTTTCAAATATGTAAAAAAAAATTTATGGTGACCAGTCCACTTTAAAGGGATAGTAATACTTTGTTTTATTTTTATTTTATTTAGTAGGCATTAAAAAAACATTAAGAATGATATACGTCTTATCTCTCAAATCTTTATGGTTTATGAGATATTCACAAGCAAAGTATCCCCCCCCCCCAGTTCAGCCAGATCAGAAGGGAGGTGCCCAGGTAGACTGCAGAGAGGGACAATCTTCAATTAAGATAAGGGAAAAACCTGAAAAACTTGTCAAGGGGGGCAGGGCTTTCATTGTTCTCATAGGAAGAAGATTGTCCCCTGCTGTTATCTGTCTGGTCTATGGACTGGATTCCACATCTGAGAAGAGATGGCTTACATGTGAATATCTCTCAAACCATAAAGGTCTGAGAGATAAGACTTATATCGTTCTTCATGTTTTTTTAATGCCTACAAAATAAAATAAAGTTAAAACGAAGTATTACTGTCCTTTTAATGCCAGGGAGAACCGCAAGACACACCATATTATGCACAGGGAGACTGACAGGGACGGAGACACCATCATCTATGTTATGTGACTACTATTTAATACAACACCCCCTCAGCCTGCCTCATTGCCCACTCCTTGGCGGAAGTGGCATTTAGGTGAGGCTTTTTGGAGTACACAGCTTAGTAAGTTGGTGTTTGTCAGACATAGAGACTAACAGCCGTTGCAGTGTCTGAATTAACCTCATACATTTCCCCAGCTAAAGGAGCTGAATGAGTGGTTATATAGAGACACATTTACGATCCAGTTGCTGGGATCTTAAGGGTTAATTCTCCCCTTGTGACTGTCAGCGACACTCTTATGAAATGCTGAGGCTGATGTAATTCTGTGGCAAATCATCTGCACCATAGGGCACAAATAAAATGGGGGTTTCCACTACAACGACGATTGAGAGGTCCCCGATGTGTTGGAGATCGCTCTGGAACTCAAAGGGGTAAAACTCATATTTTAATCAACAGAAATTTGGGGAATATTTATTTTTCGTCTGTGGTTTGCACCAGAATTGTACCCCTTTCCTAGTACGTCAGTGTCACTGAGTGACATATTCCAGTACGAAACCGTGCCGGGTCTCACTCCTCTATCCGCCCAGATACCGACCCCGCGACTGCCCCCCCCACAAGGGGCTTGTCTGCAGACATGTCTGCGCAGGTCCCGCCCTAGATCCCCTGTAGGAATCCCCCCCAACCAAGACCGGGGAACTGTGATGTCAATCAACATCTGGCGCATTTACACATCTACGTGCATGTGATATACGGACCGGATCATATAGAGGGGTGAAGGAGGAGGCGACTTGTGATTTAAATAGGGGCACTGGACCCTGAGATGTTCGTTACCTTCTGGTCTTATGGGAGTTACCATTTGGCTTGTGTTCTTCGATATATTATGTTACAATAAATCATTACCCTTAGATCTCTTATTCATTTTCTGTGCTCAGTCTCACTAATGGGTCCTTTGGGCGCTGGTTTCCTTTTGTTACCCCCCCCCCGGTCTTGTGAGTGTATAAGGCAGAGGGAGAAGTCCTGCTGGTCTTGTGAGTGTATAAGGCAGAGGGAGAAGTTCTGCTGGTCTTGTGAGTGTATAAGGCAGAGGGAGAAGTCCTGCTGGTCTTGTGAATGTATAAGGCAGAGGGAGAAATCCTGCTTGTCTTGTGAGGGTATAAGGCAGAGGGAGAAGTCCTGTTGGTCTTGTGAGTGTATAAGGTAGAGGGATAAGTCCTGCTGGTCTTGTGAGTGTATAAGGCAGAGGGATAAGTCCTGCGGGTCTTCTGAGTGTATAAGGCAGAGCAAGAAGTCCTGCTGGTCTTGTCACTGTATAAGGCAGAGGGAGAAGTCCTGCTGGTCTTGTGAGTGTATAAGGCAGAGGGAGAAGTCCTGCTGGTCTTGTGAGTGTATAAGGCAGAGGGAGAAGTCATGCTGGTCTTGTGAGTGTATAAGGCAGAGGGAGAAGTCCTGCTGGTCTTGTGAGTGTATAAGAAGTGATATCTCTGAACTGTAACATGTTAAAGGTCCTTGAGAACTGATTGGATCATCTCTGGGTTACAGCAGACATGGACATTGCACCTAGAATCTACTTTCTTGGGAGTGTTAAGGGTTAATATATCAGAGATCTCAGGGTGAGCTCATTTCATCAGTTCCCAGGTACGTGTATGATGAGATTGTTGTGCACAGATTTGTGCCATGTTTCTTTGTCCACGTGGATCATAGACAGGGCTGCAGCATGTAAGGGTTATACTGAAATCAAATCTCCCCCCCAGGGTTTCTCAGACGCTTCATTCCCCCCAGAGGATTAAGCGGATCTGTCACTTTGCACAATCAGTCTTTTTACCGCTGTCCTTGTCGTTTCAGATCTGACTCCCAGTGTCTGGCTCAGACTGCAGCCTCATCGGGAATTCAGCGCCAGGGGAATGTGCACAGCAATTATCCACCTGCCTGGTGAGCACCCACCCCCAACAGTGACTGCATAGTAACATAGTAAATTAGGTTGAATAAAGAAATAAGTCCATCAAGTTCAACCTTCTCCTCATACCCCAGTAACAGAATTTTATAGTTTTCCTGCCACCAACTAAGTTAGTCTTTATTAGACCTTCCTGATCTGCCTACTAATAAACAGTATAACTCTGTATGTTCCCTTTGGAAAGAAATGTATCTAATCTTCTCTTAAATGTATCCATTGTATCTGTATAACCACCTCATTGGGCAAGTAATTCCACAATTTAACAGACCTTACTGTAAAAAACCCCTTCCTCTGCAGAAGTCCAAACCTCCTCTAATCTCAAGGGGTGTCCCCTGGTCACCTGATCAGGCCTTGGAATAAATAGCTCACCACAGAGATCCTTGTATTGACCTCTCATATACTTGTACAATGTGATAAGGTCTCCTCTTAGTCGTCTTTTCTCTAGAGTAAATAAACTAAGTTTGTCTAGTCGTTCCTCATATGTCAAGTCCTCCATTCCTTTAACCCGTTAAGGACCATTGCCGTACCAGGACCGTCACTGCGGTCCGGCACTTAAGGACCACTGACGGTCATGGTACGTCATGGCGTTCAGGGCTCCCGGCGCGGCTGCAGGCCGCTCTAGAAGCCCTGAACTGTAATTGAAAAAAAAAAAAGCCCCGTGGTCCTCAAGTGCCGGCTGCTCATGCGCACGCCGGTCCTTAAGGGGTTAATTAATTTTGTTGCTCTTCGCTGTACCCTCTCTAGTTCTAGTATATCCTTTTTCAGAACTGGTGCCCAAAATTGCACTGCATACTCAAGGTGAGGTCTTACCAATGATTTGTACAATGGCAAAATAATGTTATCCACTCTTGCTTCAATACCTCTTTTTATACAAGACAGGACTTTGTTTGCCTTTGCTACTGCTGTTTGACACTGGTCACTGTTTCCAAGTTTGTAGTTTACAAGGATTCACAGTCTTTCTCTAGCAACGAGTCCCCTAAAATTATTCCATTAAGTTCATAAGTAGCCTTGGGAATATTTTCTCCCAAATGCATGACTTTACACTTCCCCACATTAAACTTCATATTCCATTTGTTTGCCCAATCTGCCATTGTATGTAAGTCATAAGGAAGAAGTACGGGGGGAATCTACCAGACACACTAACTGTCCTACCCAGGACTG
Organism: Rhinophrynus dorsalis; assembly: GCA_037306005.1. Taxonomy (NCBI): domain Eukaryota; kingdom Metazoa; phylum Chordata; class Amphibia; order Anura; family Rhinophrynidae; genus Rhinophrynus; species Rhinophrynus dorsalis. The sequence continues at coordinate 255,429,659 of CM074725.1, forward strand.
GATTTACATCCCAGGCTCCCATAGGCAAGGCATTCTAGGTGCTTTTAGCTCCCCCCATGGCCACACCCCCCGCTACTAACATGACCCCGCCCCCAGTCCCATCAGCCGTTTTCTGGTACAGAAAATACCATTGGCCTATAACAAGCAAGAACCGAAAAAAGGCTTTAACCTTTTGCTTGCTAGAGAGAGATTTCCAATGCATTGCAGAGTAACGCATTGCAGATCTCTCTAGCATCCAAGGGGTTAAATAATACCTGTAATGGGGGAAACTGAAACTGATCAACAGAGAATGTGGGTGTGGCCAGCACAGTTGAGGCCCCGAGTTCTAGGGAGTTGTCTGCTCTGCCTATTGGGAAATACGGCCTTGGGGTCAGTACCTCCCAAGGTCTCTGTATTACGCACTTCACGGCCATTCCGGAGCTATGAGAATTGTCTGTAGTCTGTCCAGCTTGACCTTTCACAGCACTCATGGAAGAAGCGGTACCGGTGGGAATATATACGCCACTCAGATCATTACACAATGACGTTCATTACATCCATTGCCCATGCCAGAAGATCTCTTTGTAGTATTTCTGCACCTTTCGGTTCGGTCTTGAGGTCCCCCCTCTGGGATTCCCCACGTTAAATTCTGGCATTGTACATGTGCCGCTAGACTTCCATCCTCCCGGATCTAATCTTTGTTACATAGTAACACTGACACATAGCTGATGGAGCTAGAAAAAGACATCCATCAATTCTGCCCATGCCCTATCCCTTTTGGATCCAGAGGAAAGAAAAAAAAACCCAAAAAAACCCTTTGAATCCATTTCCAATTAAGCCACAAGAAGAGAACATAAAAATGTAGTTGGATATTTCCCTGGATCAGCATCCTACCTGCTTTAAAAAAACCACTTTGCTGACTTAGGAAACCTGCCTCCAGATAGTTACATTGCGGAGATGGCAGGACATGTTTTTCTGCCCTTGCCAGTATCCTCTGCACCTCTGTTCAGGCTGCACTTCTGCTGGTGCCACCTTGATGATTTATGTAGGCCACTGTTGGTGTTGCATTGTCTGACTGCATGTGAACTGGACTGTTCCAGTAATGGTGTCCAGTTCTCTACAGCGAGGCTGGGGTCCCGGTAAATTGTTCTGAAGATAACTTTCCAGTTCTGACCACAGGTCTTGAACTATGTTGTCATTCCCAGCCTGTCAAGCTGCCATCTGTTGTCATCAGGTGCCATTTCTTAATTGTGAAGGATTTTCCCTTTGTCAGACTGGTCACATATAACCACCACCTCAAAGTGATAGTAATGTTTCACAATAAAAGCAGCTCCAATTAATCTTCATAGTATTTGGGCCATGGAGAGTGTTATTTCATTACTGTCAGAGTTGTAGTACAAGAGTAATTGAATGATAAAGTATCCCCCTCCCACCCCTTTTACCTAGTGTAAGACACCTCCCCTCAGATGTGGAATCTGGTCTCTTGACCGGACAGATCACAGCAAGGGACAGTCTTCTTACTGTGATCAGAAGGAAAACCCTGCCCCCCTTGACAAGTTTTTCTGTTTTTTCCCTTATGTTAATTGAAGATTGTCCCTCTCTGTGATCTATCCGGACAGTCTTGCTGCTCTGAGGTGAGCAGTGTTACATCAGTAAAAGGGGCGGGAGAGGGATACTTTATCATTCAATTACTCTTGTACTACAACTCTGACAGAATTGAAATAACACTCTCCATGGCCCAAATACTATGAAGATTAATAGAAATTAATAGAAATTATTAGGGTGATAGAAATACAACCAGCACTCATAATATTTAATTATGTTTGATCTATGTAGCATTCTATGGGTTAAAATCTGCATTTAAATCAATGAGAATTTGGGAACCCGTTTTAGTCCCCTGTGGTGCAGTTGGTTTGCTCCAAAATTGTTCCCCTATTTTCTTCTACATATGGCCCATAATGAAAATGATAGTAAGCCTGTAACCATGGTAACTGTGAACAATCAAACTCTATGGCTGATAAAATCTGTGTCTTGTTCACATGAGCAGTATCGGGCAATTTCTAATAAAGTTGTCATCCCCTCACCCCCACCCCCTCCAAGAGGGACACAAGGCGGCCAGTCTGAATAGAAGCTAATTTACTGACTCCTCATGGACATTGCACAAGGGGGAAATTGATTTTCTCTTTGTAATAATGTTTCAGTTTCTCGCTTTTTCACAAAATGATAATTTTATTGGAATCCAGTTGAAATCAGGCAGGGATATGAAAGGAATCATCCTTCTGCAAAACGCTGAGCGGCAGAAAATTCTCTGATTCCCTAAAAGTCTCCCTGGGATAAAGTGCAAGCCTCCTGATGAGCAGGGCCGGCGCCATCTATAGGCGAGGTAGGCGCCGGCCTAGGGCGCATATGTACTGGGAGCGCGGTCATGCAGTGGAGAAGAGCTGCGCCCGCACGCACCACGCCGGGAACCGCAACACAGTCAGGTCTGTGTCACTACAGCGCTCCCTCATCGTGGTCGGATCTTTAGTAATGCAGAGCGCGCTGGGAGTCATGATCTCCCGCCTCGCTCTGCATTACTGAAGAGAAGACTGCGCGGGAGCTATAGCAGCTACAGGTATGTGATAGGGGCAAGGTGGAGCTGGTAGGGGTGGCAAAGCGGAGCTGGTGGGGGGCAAAGTGGAGCTGGTGGGGGCAAAGTGGAGCTGGTGGGGGCAAGGTGGAGCTGGAGCTGATAGGGGGCAAGTTGGAGCTGGTGGGGTCAAAGTGGAGCTGGTAGGGGGACATCTCTTACAGGCATCTCTAGACCAGGGGCAGACTGGCCCAGGGGGCAGAAAGAGGACAATCATGAAAAGAGGTGGGGTATAAGTAGGCGGGGTATAAAGGAGTAGGACACAAGGGGCGGAGCCAAATGGGCGGCAAAATTAGGTTTTGCCTAGGGTGGCAAAAATCCTTGCACCAGCCCTGACTGATGGGTCACCTGGTGGACTGCGCAGCCCAGATATAAGATGGAGATTGAATTGCGGGGATATGTAAGGACTGAAACCCTCAGGGTCAGTACACGCGAGGGTTTGTCAAAAGAACAAAAGACACATTGTACACAGAGGGGGTAATGTACAAATCTGTCCGTTCTGTGATTGGACACTGACATAAAATCATGCACTTCGGGGTATGTACGATTGTGTATGATCACTTTGGTGCACGGTTCTCATACTGTGTTCTCACGTCCGGCCTTTACATGGGTCCCGGTGGGGCCATGGACCCAGACGGCACTCTGACAGTGGCAGCAATTTGCCGCCCCAAGGCATGTTATTTCGTACGCAGCGTCTCCTCAATGCCAGCACTGCGCCGTGTGGAGCATGCCGGGGTTTTCTTCCTCTGTTCGGAAGCCAGTGCAAGTTTAAAACTGGCGCTCCACCTGACGAAGAAAATCCCAACATGCACCACGCTGCGTCTCTGCATGTGACACGGCCCCGGCTGTCATCAGTGAGGGCAGTGGGGAGACTGAGTAAAAAGCAGGAGAAGAGCCAGACAAGCAGAGAAGAGAGGGAGAAGAGAAACAGGCAAGGGGAGGGGAGAAAGAGGCACAAGGGGTGAAAGGAGAGGCACAAGGGGTGAAATGAGAGGCACAAGGACTGAAAACAGGGGAAAAGAGAGGCACAAGGGGTGAAAAAGAGGCACAAGGGGTGAAAAGAGGGGAAAAGAGGCACAAGGGGTGAAAAAGAGGCACAAGGAGTGAAAACAGGGGACATCTTGCCATTGTGACGTCCGTGCTCCCGCGCTGTCAGTCCCAGCCGGAGCCAAATGGCTCCTAGCAACGCCTCCTAGACCCGGCTGGGACTGACAGCGCAGGCGCACATACGTGACAATGGCAAGATGTCTGCGCTCCGTCCTGCCTGTCACCCATTGAAGAGAGGAGAAATCTATTAAATAAGGTAATTATTCTGGCGACTAGCGATACTAAGCAGCTAGTCGTCAGATGGGGACTTAGTAAAGGTAAACATTGAGTGGGGTGGTAGTTCCCCTTTAAGGAAATTGGGAATCATTAACCTGCGCTCACACACACAGGTTACAATCCAGCGCCTCTAGCCTGTACTGTTATGTAAACACCAGGAAGGGATGACTGGTGAACTCCAAGTAGCTGAAATGTGAAGCCGTGATCCCATTTACCTCTAGGGCTGCAGTGACACCAAACCACTTAGCAACACAGCAACCACTCTGAGCATTTTTATATGACTTTTGTCAATCTGTAGACTGTAAAAATCCCTATAAAAGTCTAGGCGCACCTTCAACTAATTGAAGGTTTTATGCTGTATTGTTTTATGACTCTGTAATGTGCCCGCCTCGGAATCCCAAGGTCAGCTCCTGTGACCTTCAGCAAATAACTAGATTTCCTGGATCCCAGTAGTCACATATTATCATTCTTTATATATATAGCGCCAACTAATTCCACAGCGCTGTACAATAGGTAATAGACGTACAGAGGTATTAAATAGTACAATAGTAGCTTACAGTCTAGGGGAAGGAACCAGTGGCTCCCATCTAAGATGTCTACATATCTCTTTAAATCAGTGATGCCTATGAGTGTGTTATTGTGCAGGACTGTGCAGGAATCAGTGCAAATCTGCAGTGTGTGTGTTTATATTAAGTGATCATGATTTAAAGGGATAGTAATACTTAAAATGTAAAAGAATATATGTTGTAGGGTTTATCCCCCTGAGTAAAACAAGAGTACTCCCACCGCTGATAGATACTTTGTTAAAAAATTATAACCGCTCAAACTTGAATTTTTTAGGTGCAATATCACAGTGGCCTGAGAATTTACAGTGGCGCTGTTGCTACACCATCCTATGGACTGCTCTGTTCTGTAGACCACAAATCTCCACAGGATGGTGTAGCAAAATATTCATAATGTGAGCGTAGGTAACTCTACTGAGGTTGTTTTCAATCTGGAGAGCCAGGCAGATGCCTACTCTGCCTAATGGGAATTCATCCCCAGGCCAGCGAGAACCACCTGTCCTTCAGTGAGCCACTTGCAGCCAGTGGCCTTGCCGAGAACTCCATGGGACATTAAGAGGGACTATGGCTGCACTAGCTGAATATATTAAATAGAAATACAAGTGATATAGGTCCACTCAAAGTCCAAAAGTAATATGAGAAAAAAAGGGATTTGAAAGTTGAATGGCAAAAGTAACCATGCGGCTGCCAAAGGAAAGAAGGACTTGTTAATAGAGGCACACACATAAAGAAGTCCAAAAATACAAAATGCCTTATTGACAAATATATATTAAGCACACAATCTAAAAACAGGTTAAAAATCACCCATATAGGCAAGGTAATTTATCAAAAAAGTGAAAAAATGCTACGACTATTATCCCCATGAATATTAGTATTGAAACAAAATAAACATCAGTATTGAAACAATCAATAAACATCCTGTATAATAATTTGCTAGGATGTTTGTCAGAAGCTTTCATGCACAGTAGAGACTGCCCGAATGCACGGAATGCTGGGAGGTGTAGGAATGCTGGGAGCATGAAATGCTGGGAGCACAGAATGCTGGGAGGTGTAGGAATGCTGGGAGCACAGAATGCTGGGAGCACGGAATGCTGGGAGGTGTAGGAATGCTGGGAGCACAGAATGCTGGGAGCACGGAATGCTGGGAGGTGTAGGAATGCTGGGAGCACAGAATGCTGGGAGCACGGAATGCTGGGAGGTGTAGGAATGTTGGGAGGTGTAGGAATGCTGGGAGCACAGAATGCTGGGAGGTGTAGGAATGCTGGGAGTTCTGTGCTGGGAGCATTCTGTGCTTTCGGGCAGTCTCTACAGTGCATGACTGCGTCAGCGGCAGGACGCAGAGCAGGACTGGCCTCTTAACCCTTTGAGTGCCAGAGGGGAACGCAACGCATTGCAGAGCAATGGGTGGCATACCCCTCTGGCACTCAAAGGGTTACCAAGTAGATGAACCAAGTAGCGACATGGGGAAATATCACAGCATTAACCTCGCCTATACACCCAAACCCAACGCGTATTGCCACCCATGTGGCTATCGCTACCCATGAGGCTGAAGAAGCCACATGTGTGGCGATACGTGTCGGGTTTGGGTGTATAGGCGAGGTTAATGCTGTGATATTTCCCCATGTTGTTACTTGGTTCATCATATTAGATGAGTATTTGATGCATTATAAGTAAGACTTCAAAAAGAAGTGGGATCGCTACTTAAAGGAGCAGTAAACTTTTTTATGAAAAAATATATATTGTAGGGATTTTCAGAGTTATTACAGTTTAAACCCATGTTTTTTTACATTAACAGTGCCCTCTAGTGGTCAAATTCTAATTAGATTTCCTGTTAGATTCTAATGGAAAGGAAAGTCAGAAAAGTCAGAGACATACAGTTCTCCATAGAATGTGATAGACACTGCTGAGTCACTTCCTGTCAGTTAGAACTATCAGGAAGTAAACACAGTAAATTCACTTCCTGTCAGTTAGAACTATCAGGAATTAAACACAGTTAATCCACTTCCTGTCAGTTAGAACTATCTGGAAGTAAACACAGTAAATTCACTTCCTGTCAGTTAGAACTATCAGGAAGTAAACACAGTTAATCCACTTCCTGTCAGTTAGAACTATCAGGAAGTAAACACAGTAAATTCACTTCCTGATGATTTAAACTGCTATAATATTTGAATAAAACATCTGACAGCGATGGGAGTGACCTTGTTTTATTCAGCAGGAAATGCTCTATAAAATATGTGTTTTCATGAAAAAAAGTTTACTGCTCCTTTAATTTCCAATCCAATAATTGTATCTTAAATTGTATATTAATCAATGCCTCTACTCACCACGGCATGTAGCCGTTGTGGACCCGGACGACCTCCATAGTATTATTAATATGGATTTTTTGTGGTAATCTATTTTGATACTAGGGCATGTGGCTTGTTGTTGTATGGTGCGCTGCGTGCCCCTCTGGCACTCAGGAGTTGGAGAGGTGGTATTTAGATGGTAACTGGATGGGATTGGCCTGGCATGTCGAGGGTTAAGAAACGGATAATCGCTTGGTTTTGGTTTTATACCTCCAGGTGATGTTTATCTTGTTTCTTTCTCGACAAGGTACAGGGTTAATGCATATGTAACGAGACACAACGCTAGTCCCTTGATTGGAGGATTTGAATCTTAATCAGTGGTGATTGGTTTATCGTTTGGGTTTGTGTTCATTCACTGTGGTGAGTGTGGGTATAAATTGGACCAGGTTGCTTTTATTGATAGCCTATGAATAAACGATATGTTCACGAAACATGTTAGGCATTTTGAGAACTCGGTCTAACATCAGTGTTGCGGGTTTATATTCCACATCTTGTATGATGGTTTTAAATAGAGATAAATAAAATCTTCGATTTTAACAAGTGGCTGAATTCTCATTGGGCTGTGGATGAGCGGTGGATCCGTGTAGCAACTCCTCCGGTGTCGTCTTGTTTGATGCATTATATACTGATGAAGAACTCCATGGGGGCATACATGAAGAGGCGGCATGCAGAGAAACAGGTCCGATCTGATGACTGCGCTATACGAGACAAGTATGTGGTGACAGAGTTTTCTGGTTTGACAGTTGGACACTTTTGGCCATAATTTCAAAGAAGTAGCAAAATATCTTTTGTCGTTTGTAACGGCTTTTCAAAGTACAGTGTCGTTGGGATCATTAACATTTTCAGAGAGTGCCGGTTGTGATTGGAAATATGTCGTTTGTCCTGACGGAAATTGTCGTATGTAACGACAAAAATGAGTCTTAACTAACAACAAAAATGTCTTAAAAAAATGTCTTAACTACCGACAAAAATGTCTTCAAAAATGTCTTTAGTAACAACAAAAATGTCTTAACTAAAGACAAAAATTCTCCCTCCCTACACTTTTTTCGTAACGTACAAATTTTGTCTTTTGCAACACATTTTTTGTCGTTAGTTATGACAAATTTTCTTTTCCTCTATACGACACTGGAGAATAGTTTAGCCACACCCTTGCCACGCTCCTTTGCCCGTCAGTTCTGGAGTTGTGTCGTACACAACAGACATTACTAGTTTTTTGTCATATACGTTATAGAAAATATGTCATTCATGCATTCAATTACTTATTTTTGTCTTTCATACAACATTTTTTTATCGTTATCCCTTTCAACATACGGCCCTTTGTTGCTACAAACTGGGATCACTGCACCTAATGTTAGACAAATTTAGGTAGAGGATGTAACAGAAACCCGCTATTCACTGCACCAGGAACCACCATCATCTTAGTGATGGCTACTACAGCAGGGTGCAATGTATCACACACTTACATACACTGGGATCATGGGACGGGAACATGTCATTTTAATGGTTCATTGCCTTCAAAACAGCTTGTGCGCTAATCAGTACCCGCAACACACTTTTCTTTATATGACACATTATGAATAGGGTCCAGAAAGTCTGTACAGGTCTTAAAAGGACAGCATTGCCTGAAAGTAAAAGGTTCCTATCCATTTAAACACCATGTTCTCCTAACTAGTGTTTGCTAATTTTTTTCTATGGTGTAACATTTCTTAAAGAAGCAGGAAACTTTTTTGTGAAAAAAATATATTTTGTACGGCTTTTCCTGTTGAGAAAAATAAGGGTACTTCCACTTCTGAGAGATGCATGTATCCAGAGTTTAAACCTGTGGTTTTCTTACCAGTTATTTATTCTGTTACATTCTATTTGAGAGTGAGAACAATTCTCCATAGAATGTGATCCAAACTGCAGAGTCATTTCCTGTCATTTGCAACTATCAGGAAGTAATCACTCTGTAATTCACTCTGTGATTATTTGAACTGTTATAACTTTTGACTAAAACAACTGACAGTAGTGGGAGTGTCCTTGTTTTACTCAGCAGGAAAAGATCTATAACAGAGGTTTTCATAAAAAATCTGTCATACAAAATATGTTGCCATAAATATATGGAATGCAGTGAGCGGCCGTTAGGTCAGATTTCATTGTCTAGTTAACCCACTGTATTCTAGAAAGAGTTCCAGTGCATTGCAATTGGATTGTCAAGGTAGAAATTGAAGCCAATTCTGGGGGCAATCCAACTGTGTCACAGTGGACGTATAAAAATTCCCATTCGTTTAAATTGAACTTTTAACCCCTTGAATGCCAGAGAGGTATCCAACGCATTGTGAAGCAATGAACATGAGATCTCTCTAGCATTCAAGGGGATACAAGCGCCATTTAAATGGAAATCATGAGAATTTTTCTCCCCTGCTGTGCAAATGGTTTGCCCCAGAATTGCTCAAGTATTGACATTCTGCGCATGTCTGTAGGTACAGAGAATGACCCCCCCACTGCCCCCCACGCACAGACTCCTGACAAACACCCCATTTTCTCCTACCTCACGTTGTCGTGTTTCTGGATATAAATCTTGTGGAACATCATGTCTTCCTGCTTGGCGTTAATGTCGGCCTTCATCTCCATGGCAACATGCCGCGGAAGCACTGACAGCAAGAGCCGCTCCTGACGGGTCAAAATGAAGAAACAATTATACGCCGCCCAAATATGACTTCACCAAATAAAGCCTAGGCTGCTCTTCAAATGCTGAATCAACTACAACATTGACACAAACACAATATTGTATTAATAAAGGGATAGTAACACTTACAATTTTAAAATTATATCTGTTGTATGATTTATTCCCCTGAGTAAAAGAAGGGTACTTCCACTGCTGAAAGGTGTTTTATTCAAAAGTGATTACAGCTCAGGCTTGAAATTTTTTAGGTGCAGTATCTCAGTGGCCTGAAACTGTACAGTGACGCTGTTACTACATGTTCCTATGGAGATTTATGGTCAACGGACCAGAGCTGTCCATAGGATGGTGTAGCAACAGCGCCAACGTACAATTTCAGGCCACTGTGATATTTCACTTAAAAAAATTCAAGTTTGAGCTATAATCACTTTTGAATAAAACACCTTTCAGCAGTGGAAGTACCCTTGTTTTACTCAGGGGGATAAACACTACAATATATATTTTTTCAGTGTTAAGTATTACCATCCCTTTAATCTTGATTTTCCTTAGAAGGATAATAAGCATTTATTTTGAAATTAAATACATAATATGTAAAATCAAAATTACCTAGACATTTTTATTTTTTTCACCTTCACATTTTTTTTTTATTTTATATCCCCGACAGTGACATCACTGAATTTCTGAACCTCTAGGGATTCTTCTGTCTTTCACAGTGAAATCAGAGACAGTGATACAATGTTGCAGTCTCCCTAAAGGTCTGATTGATCTGTAATCTGCTTTGTTTCACTGTCTTTTTTATACATTGTATCTTTAGTCCCATTGTTGTGCTTCGTGCTGTCACATTCCCAGACAGAATGCTTTCTGAAGAAAAGAAAATTCAGACAGCTACCTCTCAGTGACATAAACATATAAGAAATAGGTGAAGGTGGAAAAATATATAAAATGCTAGTGTAAAAGCCAATGTAAACGGGCCAAAGTCCGGTGAGGTAAAGAGGCCGGTCCTGCTCTACGTACTGCCGCTGCCTCACTGGCGACGCACACGATGCAGTCATGCGCAGTACAGACTGTCCAATCGCAGAGAATGCTCCCAGCACAGAACTCCCAGCATTCCGTGCTCCCAGCATTCCGTTCTCCCATCATTCCATGCTCCCAGCATTCCGTTTTCCCATCATTCCATACTCCCAGCATTCCGTGCTCCCAGCATTCTGTGCTCCCAGCATTCTGTGTGTTCAGGCAGTCTCTACTGCGCATAACTGCATCGTACAAACATTCTGGCCTTTTATATTATAGGATATGCATATATTGTTGTTCCTTTCACCCTATGAGTAATGGAGAGGCAACCAAAGCACTGCATTGTATTGAAATGGTTAAACTACTGGCTATAAAATAACATATATACGTATGTACTGAAGTTGTACTGTGCCATTGTAAATCAGTGAAGACAGGAAGTATTCAGGATGCACTGTTATGTCACTGGAATGTGTGAATCAGTAGTTACTCTCTGTGCATTTGTCACTTCCTGATGTGGGGGGGTAGGATTACTAATATTACTCCTCACTAAAATAGGTGGTGGGACTGATTTATTGGCACTGTGCCTGCCTAATGGATAAGTATTTAACATCCAAAATTCTCGTCTTTACTCAGCTTAGCACCAGGGGCAGGACAGGGGGAACTGAATGTTCATTTTGGGGAGATTTTTCCCAACCTTGTTGTGTTATATTATGTATTTACTCTTTGAGTGCAAGAAAAGTGCTCAACACATTGCTCCTGTGGCACTCCAAGGGTTCAGTAAGGCCAATCATGCCCTCTAGTGGATATCCCTGGAGTGAGGGAGGTGAAGGCTAACTCCAGTGGTCTGGCCCTGATGGGTTTGTACAGTGTCCATCATCTAGATTGATACACTAAGAATTGTATCAATTCTGGTGCATTGGAACAGGACCCTAGGGGAAAAAACCAATTCCGGTTGATTTAGATGGGATGTAACCACCTGAATGCTGGAGAGGTCTCTAATGCATTGCGTCAGGGAATTCTGGGAATCTGTATTTCTCATCTGATGCAGCTGGTTCTGTCTATCGAGTACCCCGGCCTCAGTGAGTGTATGTGGGGTGTACTAACACAATTCCATGTTATGATGGAACTGGTTTCTTACTGCTGTGCCTGCATAAAAGCAAGTGACTAAGCTACCTGTATGCACTTTTGCCTTGTTTTACATAATAAAGTAACAAGAAGAAGTGGTAATAAACTATTATTAGTGGTAATAGGGGAACTTCACTATATTCTGCTCATGTAGAGGAGTTTGGGACTTGCTCACATTAAAGTCTTCATGTTGGGGGATACGCACTAAAGCAATTGTACGTTATTATCTCACAGTGCAGACTCATAGATGGCCAGTGTTCCAGTGCAGAAGATCATCTGTACTGGCGCATTCGTACAGTCCTCCAGGGTGTGTGTATATAACGTGTGTGCCAGGCTGTGTAGGCAATGTGTGTACCAGGCTGTGTAGGAAACGTGTGTGCCAGGCAGTGTAGGTAATGTGTGTGCCAGGCAGTGTAGGCAATGTGTGTTCCAGGGGGTATGTATAAAGTGTGTGCCAGGCAGTGTAGGCAATGTGTGTACCAGGCAGTGTAGGCAATGTGTGTGCCAGGGGGTATGTATAAGGTGTGTGCCAGGCAGTGTAGGCAATGTGTGTGCCAGGCTGTGCAGGGAATGTGTGTGCCAGGGGGTATGTATAAAGTGTGTACCAGGCAGTGTAGGAAATGTGTGTGCCAGGCAGTGTAGGCAATGTGTGTGCCAGGCAGTGTAGGAAATGTGTGTACCAGACAGTGTAGGCAATGTGTGTGCCAGGGGGTATGTATAAGGTGTGTGCCAGGCTGTGTAAGCAATGTGTGTGCCAGGCTGTGTAGGCAATGTGTGTGCCAGGCAGTGTAGGCAATGTGTGTGTGTGCCAGGCTATGTAGGCAATGTGTGCGCCAGGCAGTGAAGGCAATGTGTGTGCCAGGCTATGTAGGCAATGTGTGTGCCAGGCAGTGTAGGCAATGTGCGTGCCAGGCAGTGTAGGCAATGTGTGTGCCAGGCTATGTAGGCAATGTGTGTGCCAGGCTATGTAGGCAATGTGTGTGCCAGTCAGTGTAGGCAATGTGTGTGCCAGGCTGTGTAGTCAATGTGTGTGCCAGGCAGTGTAGGCAATGTGTGTGCCAGGCAGTGTAGGCAATATGTGTGCCAGGCTGTGTAGGCAATGTGTGTGCCAGGCAGTGTAGGCAATGTGTGTGCCAGGCAGTGTAGGCAATATGTGTGCCAGGCTGTGTAGGCAATGTGTGTGCCAGGCAGTGTAGGCAATGTGTGTGCCAGGCTGTGTAGTCAATGTGTGTGCCAGTCAGTGTAGGCAATGTGTGTGCCAGTCAGTGTAGTCAATGTGTGTGCCAGGCTCTGTAGGCAATGTCTGTGCCAGGCTGTGTAGGCAATGTGTGTGCCAGGCAGTGTAGGCAATGTGTGTGCCAGGCTGTGTAGGCAATGTGTGTGCCAGGAAGTGTAGGCAATGTGTGTGCCAGGCAGTGTAGGCAATGTGTGTGCCAGGCTGTGTAGGCAATGTGTGTGCCAGGAAGTGTAGGCAATGTGTGTGCCAGGCTGTGTAGGCAATGTGTGTGCCAGGCAGTGTAGGCAATGTGTGTGCCAGGCTGTGTAGGCAATGTGTGTGCCAGGAAGTGTAGGCAATGTGTGTGCCAGGCAGTGTAGGCAATGTGTGTGCCAGGCTGTGTAGGCAATGTGTGTGCCAGGAAGTGTAGGCAATGTGTGTGCCAGGCAGTGTAGGCAATGTGTGTGCCAGGCAGTGTAGGCAATGTGTGTGCCAGGCTGTGTAGGCAATGTGTGTGCCAGGCTGTATAGGCAATGTGTGTGCCAGGCAGTGTAGGCAATGTGTGTGCCAGGCAGTGTAGGCAACATGTGCGTCTCACCTGTTGCTGGTTCTCTCGCTGGGAGTGTAGTCTGGCCTGGATGCACTCTCGTGTCTCCCGGAAGGCCTGTCTCTGGGAAACCTCAGCTGGGTAGTGAGTGCAGATACCCACGATGTTGGTACACGAGAAGATGAGGACATTGGACACGAGCTGAAAGGTAAAGAGGAGACAGTTCAGATTATGAGGAAGGTGAGGAACAGTATAACAGCCCAGATGAATAGCAAGTTCACCCCAAAATGACTGTACCACTAGAGAATCATTCCTAAGTTAAAGCTCAGTATATTATTAGTTAAATAGCACTGCTTACTCCTTATTACTGTATCAGCATTAAAAACTACTGCCCTCAGTGTACAGGAGCTTCTTGTTCAACCTCCTGCAAAGAGAAGAACCTGCCGGTGGCAGCTTCTTTCCTATTGGCTGTGCTGGTGCCTCATAGCATCAGCTTGAGAGGAAAAGCCCAGGGGAGACCTGTAGATTGAGGCCTGTACGTTTATAATGCTGCTACTAACAGGCTGGCCTAGCATTGATTAAGCAGTATAATAACTGACTTTAAAGGGATAGTAATACTTCATTTTAATTTTATTTTATTTTGTAGGCATTAAAAAAACATGAAGAATGATATAAGTCTTATCTCTCAGACCTTTATGGTTTAAGAGATATTCACAAGCAAAGTTCCCCTCCCGCCCCTTTTACCTAGTGTAAGCCATCTCTTCTCAGATGTGAATCTGGTTGTAAGACAGGACAGACAACAGCAGGGGACAATCTTCTTCCTATGAAAACAATGAAAGCCCTGCCCACTTGACAAGTTTTTCAGCTTTTTCCCTTATCTTAATTGAAGATTGTCCCTCTCTGCAGTCTACCTGGGCACCTCCCTTCTGATCTGGCTGAACAGTGTGACATCAGTAAAAGGGGAGGGAGGGGAAACTTTGCTTGTGAATATCTCTTAAACCATAAAGGTTTGAGAGATAAGACTTATATCGTTCTTCATGTTTTTTTAATGCCTACAAAATAAAATAAAGATAAAACGAAGTATTACTATCCCTTTAATATACACAATGCTTCACTGGTTAGTTGTCCTTATAATAAAAAGTGAATTAGGTATCTATTGATTATGTAAGGCTGTTTGTTATTTTACTGAAACTGAGTGGCCAAACTGTGGCTCTCCAGATACTGCTAGCTGAGGATAACACTCTGCAGTCTTGCAGTAGGCATAGGGTATGATACGAACAAAACTGACACTTTAATGGGCATGAACAGGACACTTTATTAATAATAACTTAGATTAACCACTTACATACACATCATACAAAAACGTAACAACATCCCTACTCCCATTTCTTCCCCCCCATCCACACACCCCTTGCACGACCAAACAAAACGGGCTCATGACAAGACTGTTAACAATTTGTAACACAATTTAAAACTCAAAATTCCCCAGTTACCCCAACTGAGTCAGACCCCCTCCAGCTCAAATGGGTAATGTCACCACCAGAGGCACAAGCCCGGGCAAATCTCCATTTGGGATTCCCCCATAAGGAATCATCATCATCATCATCATTTATTTTTGTTACAACTTAAAGGGATAATCATTCTTAATTTTAAGTGTATTTCATATTGTAGGCATAAAAAAACTATGAAAAACGATGCAAGACTTATCTCTCAAACCTTTATAGTATGAGAGATATGCTTTGCTAAAGTTACCTCTCCTTGATAGTTTGAACGAAGTCAGCGCTCTAGCTGACAGCTGCCGAACCCTGTCATTCTCCTGGATGGAGGCTCTTCAGCAGAGCCGAAAACACGTGAACTGAACAATAATACTTCATTGGAAAGGTCTACAAAGTGTCCTTGCAAACCAGGCACACTTTGTAGACCATTCCAATGAAGTATTAATTTTCAGATTCCGTGTTTTTGGGTCTGCTGAAGAACCTCCATCCAGGAGAATGACCAGATTCTGCAGCTGTCAGCTAGAGCGCTGACTTCGTTCAAACAGGGTAGGAGAGGTAACTTTAGCAAAGCATATCTCTCATACTATAAAGGTTTGAGAGATAAGTCTTACATTGTTTTTCATAGTTTTTTTATGCCTACAATATGAAATACACTTAAAATTAAGTATTACTAAACCCAAGCCCCCCCAAACAAGGTAAGATTACTCCTGCACCGGTCAGAACCCCCTCATAACACACAAGGAAAGGAGGGAGGGATGCTTCCTTGAACCCCTGTTCCTATGAGTGAACACACTTCCGCTTCCTCCCCCCAGGTCTCCCCATTTACCCAAGACCCCACCTTTTGTCCCAACCCTCCCCTTCTGTGTGTATCCCCTCCATTACGGTCCCGGGGATCTCTGACGTACACTGATGCACATGAAGCCAAAACTGACCCCAGTTGCTCTGCACTGAGGGGTCACTCTGGGCTACACATGCACAAAGACAAGTGGAACAATTCAGGGGCAAACAAGAATTACCCAAATTCTAACTGATTTAAATTGGGGCGTATAAAACCTTGAATGCTAAAGAGGTCTTCAACACGTTGCTCTGCAATGCACTGGGGGCCTTTCTTGCATTTAAGGAGTTAAAAGGTCTCAATTCAATAAACAGGAATTTTAGATTTGCCCCATGGTGCAGTTGGTCTGTCCCAGAACTGCTCCACTTTTCAGTACTGCAGAACTCTTCTCAGGGATTGTCCACTCCCACTACCCTGCTCATCCCTCCCGCCCCTGTCATGGCTCTCTCCCCTGGTCACCCGTTAATGGTGCGCCACCACTGTTTTGGGACTCACGTAGTTAATGGTGCACCCCCACTGTCCTGGGACTCACATACTTAACCCTTTGAGTGCCAGAGGGGTAGGCAACGCATTGCAAAGCAATGCGTTGCGTACCCCTCTGGCACTCAAAAGGTTAATGGTGCACCCCCACTGTTCTGGGATTCACATAGTTAATGGTGTGCTCCCTCTGTTCTGGGACTCACACAGTTAATGGTGCACCCCCACTGTTCTGGGATTCACATAGTTAATGGTGCACCCCCACTGTTCTGGGATTCACATACTTAATGGTGCACCCCCTCTGTTCTGGGACTCACAGAGTTAATGATGCACCCCCACTGTTCTGGTACTCACACAGTTTATGGTGCACCCCCACTGTTCTGGGACTCACACAGTTAATGGTGCACCCCACTGTTCTGGGACTCACACAGTTAATGGTGCACCCCACTGTTCTGGAATTCACATAGTTAATGGTGCCAAAAAGGGGGAGGGGGGTCACAATAATAAACACTTCAGTGCCAGCTGGTGGTGGTGTGTCTATGTATGTATATATATGTATATATGTGTGTGTAAGTATGTGTGTGCATGTGTATGTATGTATATGTGTGTGTGTGTGTGTGTGTGTGTGTGTGTGTGAATGAATTTGTGTGTGTGTTTGTGTGTCTACATATATGTCAGTGTGTATGTATGTGTATGTGTGTATCCTCTAGCACTCAAAGGGTTAAGAATATAAAGTGTTCCTTTAATACGCACTAGCAAACGTGGAGACATAACTGACTGAGTGGGCCCATTTTCAGCAATGCGCCATATAAGTACCCCCCCCCCCGCCCCATGTTTTTTTCTGATACAAATGAATGTCTGTGCGGAGAAGCAGGAATTTCCATCTGATCAGTATTTCTGTTGCTAAGGAAACGTTCCATATTGTCACACAGACGCGCTAGTGCTCGGCCCTCGCTCTAGAGAGAAGTCTCACATACTTCTCATATCTCAGCTGAGTTACTTCACGCCTCGCACTGGAATTTTACACCGCAGCGAAGGCCCAGGAACACAGGATCCTCCTAACCCCAGACACCAGCAGTGTAATGTCGGACATCTGCTAATGAATGGGGTTAATCAGGGTCTGTTTTGTGGGGGTATCTAACGGTACGCAATAATTCTATCTTTTTTCCAAAAATAAAACATACCGTACATTATTTTATACGGTGCTTGTCTCCAAAAATTGAGAAAATATGTTATATAGTACTGAAATCTTTTTTGCAAAATTTTAAAAAATATATATATTACCCTATATTAAGAGCAGACAAGCTTTGGGTACCGAACTCTTACAGACTACAATTCCCTTCTTGTCCAACCAACTGTTGTAGCCGAACACCTATCAGCTATAGGCTGCCTACCCCTCTTCTTTATTATATTAAAATAAATAGATAAATACATATTTAAAATTCTGTTTCGGGTTCGCTGTCCACCCTGCTCCAGGGCAGCAGGTGAGTGGAGTCCAGCCGCATGCAGTGAATCAGCGGCGGCCATTTTAACAGTGAAGCCCCCTTGCCCATTCCTATGAGAACTGCTGAAGCAAGAGTCATAGGGGTGCCAATTTTCATAGTAGTGGGCAGGTGGGCATATCTGCAGCATTCCAGCGGCTCCCTGTATTGCACTGAGCACCAAATCGAATGGGCAATGCCATACACCATTGTTACAGCTTACCTTGACTTCAGCATCACCTGCAGGCGCGAGGCTTCTAGCAGGCTGCAGGCCTCTGTTTTATCTGTTTGCTTCCTGTAGTCTCCTCCTACCAACTTCCTACTTCCTCCCTCTGAGCTGCTCCTCCTACTTCCTGTGGAGGGGTTTAAAGGGCAGACTGAGGCCTGACTCAGTTGCCCTTGCGTTGTTGTTCAAAGCAGATCTGTTGCATTGGGCTCCGTGTATGACCTAGCTAGTCTTCCATCCATTCTGGTGCTGACTTGTGGCTTTGTCTGACTATTCTTTTGCCTAACCCCTAATAGTGGACATCCAATCTGGTGCAGACTTGTGGCTCTGGATGACTACCTGATCTGTGTATGACCCAGCTTGTCTGACTACCCCCTCTGGTGCTGACTAGTTGCTCTGTCTCACTATTCTTTCGTCTTTTCCCTTCGTGATCAGACACCCAATATACTGCGGGCCTGGGTAGACTCGCATATCTGACTGCAGGCTGAGTCAGACCCTATTCCTCTTTGGATCAAGATCCTGGGTTCCTGTTCTAATTCCTGTTCCTGGTTCCAGCCGAGACTTCCAGTGGCTAAGGCGTAGTCTCCAGCACAGTGGTTTAGCTTGGCAACCTATTATTTCTGATAGCAGGCTTGCTGGCTATTACCCTGTGCTTATTCTTATTGTATATATTGTATATTTCCGCTGCGTGTCATTTGTTATTAAACTGCATTAACTAAACCGTACTGACTCCTGAACATCTCTGGGTAACCGTGACAACCATTCACCAATATATATGCCTTATCGTGGCAGGAGTGTTTGAGTGTGTCAGTGAAGCTGAGAACTATGCCATTGGGAGATATACTCCAGGCAGGGTCACCCAAATCGATCAAAAATCTGCAAACCAGGGCTGGACCAGCCTGGCAAATTATGGTCCATTCCCTTAGCGTGGCTTTACAACAAAAACAATGGCACTCATTTCCCAGAGACTTGCAAGCTACTTTCTACAGCAGTGGGAAGACCAGCTCAACGGCAGAGGGCGCTAAGAATTACCGGGTTCTATCAGGCTGCCTTTGGTCTTTAGACATTGGAATGCTTAACACGGATCTATGACTTTCATGCTTAGAGGAACTTGTACAAGAACTAAATAAAGTCAATTGGGACATTATTGTCTTACGTGAGACTCATAAAAAAGATGAAGATTTAGTCAAATTAGAAAATGGACCCTGGCTGTGCTATAAAGGAGCCAATGATAGATGATGTGGAGGAATTGGATTCTTGACTAAAAGTAAAAGTAGAAAGTATTTCTGAAAGGATTGCTTCCTATTCTATCAAACTAAACAATCGCTATGTTCTTCACATCATTCAAGTTTAGGCCCCTACAATTAGCTGCAGTGATGAAGAAGATGAAGAATTTTATGATGATTTATTACGCCTCTATAAACAGGACATTTACCACTACAAATTTATAATGGGAGATTTCAATGTGAGAACCTATTAGATCCAAAAATGGTAAAAAATCATTTGGACCACATGGAACTGGAAAAAGAGACTAGAGAGGCAACCAACCGATAGAGTCTGCAGAAGAACATTTGTACGTCATGAATTCATTCTACAGGAAAGATGTCCAGAGAAAATGGAATGGAAAAGCCCTCATGGTAACATAATACCAGTGAAATAAATATTCACTGACTGTTCAGTCTTAAATTTTTGGAATGTTGGAAGTGACCATCGTCTAGCGAGAGCAAAAATCAGAATTGACTGCAAGAATGAAAGAAACAACAAACGTAAAGGTCGACACTAGGCAGCTATTGAAAAACCATAAAAATGTTGATAGTGTCTCTGTAACAACTCAATAACAGCGCAATATAGCAAAAAGAGAAAAGTGAAATCAATCTAAGTGTAGATATTTATTAGTAAAAGACAATTGAATAAAAAATGAGGTATTTCACTCACATTTGCCCTTCTTGGGCTTTATGCGCATCACCGGGTCTTTCTCCCGTTAGCCAGCGTTCTGCGATCTCTCGATCTACTGGTCCTGTTAGGTCCTGGGGGTTGATCTTTGGAGTGGTAAAGATGGAATGGCACACTCTTTATAATCCGATCGGGGAATGATAGTAAAGTTTCTTAAGTAAATCGGTGGATGCATTAGGAGTGTACTGGTGCTTTAAAAGCTAAAAGACAGCTGCCTCGTGCATCAATTTCCTTCTAGATGCGACAGCGACTCTGAGCGTCTCAAAAGTCACGGGATACTCAGGAAGGGTGGAGCGGAGAACACCCACAGGGGGCGTGGAGAAAGACCCGTTGTCTGTTGGAGTTACAGACTGACCCAAACGTTTTCGCAGAATCCTTTCTGCCTCCTCAGGGGAATGCTCCACCGGAGCAGTAAACTTTATTTATGAAAACACATATTTTACAGAGCTTTTCCTGCTGAATAAAACAAGGTCACTCCCATCGCTGTCAGATGTTTTATTTAAAATTTATAGCATTTTAAATAATCAGGAAGTGAATTTACTGTGTTTACTTCCTGATATTTCTAACTCATACCTCCCAACATTTCACATGGCCAAAGAGGGACACTGTAGTTTTAGGTGATATTATTGGGGGCGTGGCTGGTGGGCGGGTCATTAGTAAGAATTTTTAGGTTATTTCATGACCTATTACTGGTTATTTATATAACTGAATAAATGATTCAGTTACATACCTGTAGCTCCCACGCAGTCTTCTCTTCAGTAATGCAGAGCGCGGCGGGAGATCATGACTCCCAGCGCGCTCTGCATTACTAAAGATCCGACCCAATAAGGGAGCGCAGTAGCAACACAGACCTGACTGTGTTGTGGTTCCCGGCGTGGTGTGTGCGGGCGCAGCTCTTCTCCGCTGCATGCCCGCGCCCCAGTACGTGTGCGCCCTAGGCCGGCGCCTACCTCGCCTATAGGTGGAGCCGGCCCTGCACACAGTCTGACCTCCTAAAAAGAGGGACAACAGGGTGGGAAAGAGGGACAGAGGGATTTGGCCCTCAAAGAGGGACTGTCTCTCCTAAAGAGGGACACTTGGGATGTATGCTAACTGACAGGAAGTGAATTTACTGTGTTTACTTCCTGATAGTTCTAACTGACAGGAAGTGACAGGCAGTTTCTATCACATTCTATGGAGAACTGTATGTCTCTGACTTTCCTCTCCAGTAGAATCTAATAGGAAATCTAATTAGAATTTCACCACTAGAGGGCACTGCTAATATAAAAAAAAACATGGGTTTAAACTGTAATAACTCTGGAAATATAAATCTCTTGGCAGTGGGAGTACCCTTATTTTACTCAGTAGGAAAACCCCTACAATATATATTTTTTCATAAAAAAAAGTTTACTGCTTCTTTAAGAAACTTTACTATCATTACCCGATCGGATCATAAAGAGTGTGCCATTCCATCTTTACCACTCCAAAGATCAACCCCCAGGACCTAACAGGACCAGGAGACACGGGTAGGAGATCGAGAGAACGCAGAACACTGGCTAACGGGAGAAAGACCCGGTGATGTGCATAAAGCCCAAAGAAGGGCAAATGTGAGTGAAATACCTCATTTTTTATTTGGGTGTCTTTTACTAATAAATATCTACACTTAGATTGGTTTTACTTTTCTCTTTTTTTGTTATTTTGCGCTGTTATTGAGACACTACGATTTTACAAGTGGACAAGGCCACTTTTACAACTCTAGCCTGCTGCAAATACCAGAGATAAGCTACCATCTTCCATCATCATCTTCATCATCTTTAGTATCATCCCTCATTATCATTCCCATCTCATCCTCATACTAGATCTTCATTTCATCTATTTCAAGATAAGACTTACCAATCACCTTCATTTATCATATTCTCTCTTTGCATTATATTCTTTGTCTTATTTTCTCCTATAATATTTACTAGCATTATTATCTACTAGTATGAAAGCCCGTATACATGGGCTAAAGTGCACCCAGCTGCCCCGGAGCCGGCAGAGAGACAGGATGTGAGCTGTCCGGAGCGGGGCAGCGCGTTGGCGAGCCTCTACTGCGCATGACTGAAGTCATGCGCAGTAGAGACTCGCCGAACACGCTGATCCTTAGCGGGGAGCTCCAGATGGCTCACAGCAAAGCTCCCTGTGTGCGAAACCACACGTGCATAGTAGAGACTCTTTACTGCGCATGTGCGGTTACGGCTCACAGTGCGCGACACATTCTACCACTTTATGTAATAGGATTCTATAGTGAATGCTATTGCAAGTTTGCTATTTCTATATTGAATTGCTGTGAGCGCTTTAGATTTTCACAATCTTTTTTTTCCAAGTATTCCATAAAAATTTTGAGTTAGCACTGTCTAATCACTTCAGTGTTCTGCTAGACCTTCCAGACACAGACCTGTCAACCCAAAATGAAAAAGTTATTGAGACTAACGTAGACACTGCCCACGGCCTTGCACCTATTGTTAATCAAGAAAAAAACAAAATAAACAGCTGACACAATGAAAGAGCGATGAGAAATGAAGCAAAATGGAAATATCAGAAACAGGGTATAACGTTGTAAAGCAGCTCTAATTAATCTTCATAGTATTTGGACTTTGGAGAGTGTTATTTCAATACTGTCAGAGTTGTAGTTCAAGAGTAATTCAATGATAAAGTATCCCCCTCCCGCCCCTTTTACTGATGTAACACTGCTCAGCCAGATCAGAAGGGAGGTGTCCAGATAGACTGCAGAGAGGGACAATCTTCAATTAAGATAAGGGAAAAACCTGAAAAACTTGTCAAGGGGGTAGGGCTTTCATTGTTCTCATAGGAAGAAGATTGTCCCCTGCTGTTATCTGTCTGGTCTATGGACTGGATTCCACATCTGAGAAGAGATGACTTACACTAGGTAAAAGGTGCGGGAGGGGAAACTTTGCTTGTGAATATCTCTCAAACCATAAAGGTTTAAGAGATAAGACTTATATCGTTCTTCATGTTTTTTTAATGCCTACAAAATAAAATAAAGAGAAAACGAAGTATTACTATACCATTAAGGCTTGAAGATGGTACAACATCAAAAAACTCAACAACAAATACTAAGACAAGTGGAAAAATGTTATTCAAATCTTTATAAGGATGATGGACAACAACTGCATACAGTGCCCCTCCGGCGTCTAAGCTCTGCCAGAAGTTTTGGTGGAAGTAGGATCAATGAAAAATGGCAAATCAATTGGACCTGATAAAGATACTATTGAAATGTTCAAAGCCCGAGCTAAACTATTCTCAAAATGACTACTTCTCGGCAAAGTGTCTGAAACATGGAAAAATGCAGAAGTCATCCTACTGCACAAAAAAAGATGATAAGGTAGATCTAAAAAAACTACTGACCTCTAAGCCTATTATTGCCAACTAGTTGAACAGCCTGTTACACAGGCCACAGTGTCACAGCCACCCGGTCGCGGGGCAGTCAAGCGCAGTAGGGACTGCCCGCGCCACAGCTGATACAGGAAAGGGCAGTCCCTACTGCGCATGACTGCAACACGCACAGCAGTGTCTACTGCGCATGTCGCGGCGTTACACACGATTTAGCGAATTATTATATAGGATTGTCTGCAAGGTTTTCAGAAAGGTGCTATCCAGAAGAATGGACACAATACTTAACGCGGTACAACCTAAAGAACAAGCAGGCTTCAGGAGCGGTTGCAGTACAATAGAGCATATACAATGCTATCACAGTGCCTGTGATTCCTGTCACTCTCATTTGTGGCTGACACTGATTTGCTGAGTGGGTTTGGCCCGCCTCCTGGTGACCTTTTTATACCTGGCTATCACATCTGTCAGATGCCCTTTCGTGGTGTTCCTGAGCCAGTAGTGCTGTTGCTGTGTTCCTGTATTCTGAGTTCCTGTGTACCGATTCGGCTTGTCCTGACTATTCTCCAGTGTTCCTGCTTGTGTATGACCCGGCTCGTCTGCGTACCACCCTTGGATCCTGACCCGGCTAGGCTGACGTTCCTGCTTGTGTATGACCCGGCTTGTATGACTACCTCCTACGTGCTCCGACCCAGCCTGGCTGACTTCCCGCTCCGAAGATCGACTTCCAGCTTGCTCCAGTGACCTGCGTTCCAGTTGTCGCCGCTGCGACATTATCAGTCTCTGTTGCCCGCTTCAGTGTGACTGCCTTGCCTGGTGTTACCCACGATTAGTGCTGTGCCTCGTTACCTGTGCAGAGCTGTGTCTGAATCTGTATGCCTTCCTCTCATTGCAGAGCCTTCCAGTAGCGCTGAAGCCTCGAGTAAACGTGCTTTTTAACTCTTGCAGTGCTGCCTAGATTTCACTCTCTCTACCTCCAGTACGAGCCTCCATACCCGTGATACTGCTGCTGAGTTGGCCGCTCACCGTCGGCAACTCTAGTCCTCCATTGCAGAGTAGTCACATTGTTTGGGCGCCTAAGGCTCTCCGGTGTCGATTACCGGCGATATCCGTTATACAGAGTGGTGGCAGTAAAGCTTCAGTGTTAGCTTATCCAGTACTACGCCCGAGGGGGCTAGTGGCTCTTGCATTAATATTCCAGCATTCAGCAAAGTCTGAGGAGGCTGTTAAGCTCTTGCATTGCCGGCCGGTTCCCGTTACGCCCGTGGGGGCTATTTGCACTTGCACAAACCAAAGCAGTTCTAGTAACTACGCCCGTGGGGGCTAAGTTGATTCCTATTCTGCTTAATATCCAAACACCTTGGCGAGGCAGTTCGGTCTTCAGTACTTGATGAACTTTGTCTATCCAGCACAGCCTTTTAACACCCAGGGCGTGCCAAACCTCCACATCTGAGACGGACTGTTATCTAGTCATTAACCCCTTGGGGGTTCATATCACCCTATTGCTTATTGTCTTGCATGTATATCTATTGTGCTATTACTATTGTAATATCTCAGTTTACACGATCTGTGTATTACCTACCGCCACTAGAGGGCGAACCTGTGCATTATTTTACTTTAAAAAATAAAGTGTGTTTTATTTTCACTTACTGGTCTGAGTGTCCTAAAAAACCGTAACAAATGCATTCTGTGTACACTGCAGTCATTGTATTAAGCTGGTGTGTGCGCACACAAATTTCTTTCGTTCAGATGTTTTGTAGTTCTGTTCTTTTTTGTGTGATTAACTGTGGCAGTGGATACTGCCACAGTACAGAGTTAGCATGGAGTAAAGTTATAGACATAGTGGCGAATCACTGAGTAACAGGCGAAACGGAAAGCCATTAGGGAGAAAGGGGAGGCTCTCTTATAACCTACGTCTGCCCCAGTAGATACCGCCACTCCTCCCACCTGAGCTCTGGCTTTGTCTGCCACCACTACACCGTGCCCTCCTGTCCATGCTGGTTGGTACAACCTGGTGAGGTAAATACAATCAGACCCACACTCGCTTACAGGTTCCACCACAGCCGACATGGTTGCCATCTTGGTAACAACCAGTCATGGAGATCTACGCAAGCTGCCACCCACAAGGGGAAACCAGAGAACTCAATCTCATGTACAGCATAACAATTTGAATGCCAAGGGAGCTATGAGCGCCCTGTTGTTGCAATGACTTGGTCGTGTTAAACACTTTAGTTCTGGAGAGGACAGAAGTGATCTGAGTACCAGTCAAAATCACGCCCCCCCTGTATCCTTTACACAGGCAGTATGTAGGCGATATGAATATCTCCTCCTTACTGCTGCCCCGGGGGTGGCAGGTATAGACGGAGAATTCTGTGTCACGTGACTGCCTTCTCTTTTATAGCATATATAATAAAAAATAATAATATATCTATATATAAAAAAGAGAAGGGCTCATTGCATAATTTATGTCTCCTCAGGAGACACACGCACACACACCCAGGTGTGGCAGTAAGGAGGAGTTACTGCTCCCATTGGGTAATTCAATGGGGGCATGATTTTCACAGGAGTTGCAGTACTGCAGGGAGTTGGCCCGCCCCCACTCTCCAGCCTGCCCACCACTATCCAACCGAGGAAAAAAACAAAATGGCTGCCACTTGCTCCTACACCACCCTAATACACACATGCTCCACACACTGCACCAAACACACACACCACCAAACACACACAGCACCAAACACACACAACATCAAACACACACACACACACATAGCACCAAACACACACACAGCACCAAACACACACACACACAGCATCAAACACACACACACAGCATCAAACATACCATCAAACACACACAGCATCAAATACACACACACACACACAGCATCATACACACACAGCATCAAACACACACACACAGCACCAGATACACACACAGCACCAAACACACACACAGCATCAAACACACACATACACAGCATCACACACACACACAGCATCAAACACACACACACAGCATCAAACACACACACAGCATCAAACACACAGACACAGCATCAAACACATACACACAGCATCAAACACACAGTGCCATAAAGGTATCCCACACATTGCAACCTAATGCATGGGATTCCTTTCTGGCAATCAAAGGGTTAAGACTGTAACTGTGTTTCTGCTTCCCTACTGACACACTGCTGCACTCCTACTAATGACTACAGGTTTACACCACACAGTGTGATCTCCAACAAAATAACAGCCAAATAACTCTTACTTCACTTGATTCCCCTCCCTACAACCTTTCCTACCTGCACAGAGCCATGTCTGCTGGTTGCCTAGCAACCACCCCACCTCCTCCACTATACAGGAAGTTGTGCTGCT
Source organism: Rhinophrynus dorsalis (assembly GCA_037306005.1). Classification (NCBI taxonomy): domain Eukaryota; kingdom Metazoa; phylum Chordata; class Amphibia; order Anura; family Rhinophrynidae; genus Rhinophrynus; species Rhinophrynus dorsalis. The sequence goes on from CM074725.1 coordinate 255,456,274, forward strand.
GGGAGAAATACCCTGACCTGCTCTGTGTGTCATCACATGGGACTCAAGGCCACTGTTGTGTATGTATGTCTCACACTATGGGGACACTGTGTAAGTCTCAGTATGGAATGTGTATCTCTGTCACTATGGGTTGTGTATGTGTGTCTAAGTATGACATGTGTATGTGTGTCTCACTATGACATCTGTATGTGTGTCTCAGTATGGAATGTGTGTGTGTGTCTCACTATGAGATCTGTATGTGTGTGTGTGTCTCACTATGAGATCTGTATGTGTGTCTCAGTATGGAATAGTTGTGTGTCTGTGTGTGTGTCTCACTATGAGATCTGTATATGTGTCTCAGTATGGAATGTGTGTATCTCACTATGGGATATGTGTGTCTCACTAGGCGTGTGTCTGTCTCACTATGGGATGTGTGGTGTGTCTGTGTATGGGATGTGTATATGTGTGTGTCTCACTATGGTGGATGTGTGTGTCTATGTATGGGATGTGTGTATGTGTGTGTCTCACTATGGCATGTGTGTGTGTATGTCTCTGTATGGGATGTGTATGTGTGTGCTCACTATAGGGTATGTGTGTGTGTCTCTATGGGATGTGCATGTGTGTGTATCTGTAAGGGATATGTATTTGTGTGTGTGTCTCACTATGATGTGTGTCTCTGTATGGGATGTGTATGTGTCTCGCTATGGCCTGTGTGTGTCTCTTTATGGGATGTGTATGTTTGTGTGTCTATGTATGGAATGTGTATTTGTGTGTCTCACCATGGCACGTGTGTGTCTCTGTTTGGGATGTGTGTGTTGTGTGTCACTATGGGATGTGTATGTGTCTCGCTATGGCCTGTGTGTGTCTCTTTATGGGATGTGTATGTTTGTGTGTCTATGTATGGGATGTGTATTTGTGTGTCTCACCATGGCATGTGTGTGTCTCTGTTTTGGATGTGTGTGTCGTGTGTCACTATGGGATGTGTATGTGTCTCGCTATGGCCTGTGTGTGTCTCTTTATGGGATGTGTATGTGTGTGAGTGTCTCACTATGACGTGTATGTGTGTGTGTCTATGTATGGGATGTGTATATGTGTGTCTCACCATGGGATGTGTATGTGTAAGAGTGTGTGTGTGTATTTATGTATGGGATGTGTATGTGCCTGTCTCATTACGGGATGTGTATATGTGTGTCACTATGACGTGTGTCTCAGTATGGGATGTGTGTGTGTGTGTCTCACTATAGGATATGTGTGTGTCTCACTATAGGTATATGTGTGTCTCACTATGGGATGTGTGTGTGTCTCACTATAGGTGTATGTGTGTCTCACTATGGGATGTGTGTGTGTGTCTCACTATAGGTATATGTGTGTCTCACTATGGGATGTGTGTGTGTCTCACTATAGGTGTATGTGTGTCTCACTATGGGATGTGTGTGTGTCTCACTATAGGTATATGTGTGTCTCAGTATGGGATGTGTGTGTGTCTCACTATAGGTGTATGTGTGTCTCACTATGGGATGTGTGTGTGTCTCACTATAGGTGTATGTGTGTCTCAGTATGGGATGTGTGTGTGTCTCACTATAGGTATATGTGTGTCTCAGTATGGGATGTGTGTGTGTCTCACTATAGGTGTATGTGTGTCTCACTATGGGATGTGTGTGTGTGTCTCACTATAGGTATATGTGTGTCTCACTATGGGATGTGTGTGTGTCTCACTATAGGTGTATGTGTGTCTCACTATGGGATGTGTGTGTGTCTCACTATAGGTATATGTGTGTCTCAGTATGGGATGTGTGTGTGTCTCACTATAGGTGTATGTGTGTCTCACTATGGGATGTGTGTGTGTCTCACTATAGGTATATGTGTGTCTCACTATGGGATGTGTGTGTGTCTCACTATAGGTATATGTGTGTCTCACTATGGGATGTGTGTGTGTGTGTCTCACTATAGGTGTATGTGTGTCTCACTATGGGATGTGTGTGTGTGTCTCACTATAGGTATATGTGTGTCTCAGTATGGGATGTGTGTGTGTCTCACTATAGGTGTATGTGTGTCTCACTATGGGATGTGTGTGTGTCTCACTATAGGTATATGTGTGTCTCACTATGGGATGTGTGTGTGTCTCACTATAGGTGTATGTGTGTCTCACTATGGGATGTGTGTGTGTCTCACTATAGGTATATGTGTGTCTCACTATGGGATGTGTGTGTGTCTCACTATAGGTGTATGTGTGTCAGTATGGGATGTGTGTGTCACTATGGGGACACTGTGACAGTTCAAGTCAGTGGGGGGGGGCAGCTAAAACAGAACGTGATCACATGTATTTTACAGAACTTTCATAAACAAAACCAGACGGGTATCGCCGTCCCACACTGCTAGTGTGTGTGTGTGTGTGTGTGTGTGTGTGTGTGTGTATATTTTAATTGATTACTATTTACACATATATTCAAGGCCAGTACAAAAGCTCTCAGGGGAACTATTGTCCATATTTATAAAAGTAAACTGGAGTTATTCTGGCGTAAACCAACTGCAGCATAGGGGTCAAATAAAAATTCCTAAATTTCCATGCACATGAACAGAGCTTATTAACCCCTTTGCAATGAGTAGGACACCCAGAGGCATTCAGTGAGTTAAGATTAAAGGTGCTTTTTATAATTGCAAATGGAAGGGTTAATTTTTTTTTTTTAGCAGTAAGAAGTGAGGATGTGTAATTCTGAGGCAGTGCTGGGTGTTACTGCAGTTGTGTTAATAAATGCTTGATGCCTTTTAATTAAAGGGATAGTAATACTTCGTTTTATCTTTATTTTATTTTGTAGGCATTAAAAAAACATGAAGAACGATATAAGTCTTATCTCTCAAACCTTTATGGTTTAAGAGATATTCACAAGCAAAGTATCTCCCCCCTTTTACTGATGTAACACTGCTCAGCCAGATCAGAAGGGAGGTGTCCAGGTAGACTGCAGAGAGGGACAATCTTCAATTAAGATAAGGGAAAAACCTGAAAAACTTGTCAAGGGGGCAGGGCTTTCATTGTTCTCATAGGAAGAAGATTGTCCCCTTCTGTTATCTGTCTGGTCTATGGACTGGATTCCACATCTGAGAAGAGATGGCTTACACTTGGTAAAAGGGGCGGGAGGGGGAAACTTTGCTTGTGAATATCTCTCAAACCATAAAGGTCTGAGAGATAAGACTTATATCGTTCTTCATGTTTTTTTTAATGTCTACAAAATAAAATAAAGTTAAAACGAAGTATTACTATCCCTTTAAGATCAATATAGAGAATTTAGACAGGTAGAGAGGTAGGATGTTTATCCGACTGGCATTTTGAAGTGGGAAGGATTTTTGTTTTTACAAAATTGGAAATTATTTCAGTTGGGTTTCCTTTGCCTTCGCCTGGAACAAAAGGAGATCTGGCAAAGGCTGAACTTTATTTTTTCAACTTCATCAACTATGTAAATGTGTATAAATGAACTGCACAAACCCCTCATTCTCTACATCTTGCAGACATCTCAACTTGGCTTTGACTGAATAGACATTTTAGAATTTCTGGATATGCCCCATAGATGGACTTTGGTCAGATGCTCAGAATGGCTCAGGGCAATAATTGTACTTTCCTGTTCCTCCCGTCTCACAAGGGGATAGAAACACAGCACAGTGTATAATGACTTGCACGTGTTTTACACTATACAAGCCAAGAAAAGTCAACTTATGAATGGGAACATTTGGAATTTGTAGTTACAGAGCACAGATCATGAGAAGAGACTCTGATCTTGATCTAGTCAGCACTGTGACCTCCGTGGGCCAATTTCAGGACTAAAGAGGTGCAGTTATGGAGCAACTCAACTGTGCACCATAGGGGGCATTAGTTTAGCAATTATAACCCTATGGTGCTACAAAATTGCACCTCTTTGGAGGCAATGTAGAGATCCACCATGTTGGGTGACCACACGTCCCGGAATGCCCGGGACTGTCCCTTATTGGGGGTTTGTGTCCCGCGTCCCGGGTCAACCACCACCAGGACAACAAAGAGTCCCGGAATTGAGCAACACACTCCAGTCCAGCCAGCCAATGAAATGTATTTGCTATATGGGCCTCATTGGCTGGCTGAGCCAGCCAATGAAGACCATATAGCAAATACATTTCATTGGCTGGCTGGACTGGTAAGTGCGAGACAGCTGGGGTGGAGCAGGTATGCCTGTGATGCAAGTAAGACCCGCGGCTGAGGCTCCCGCCGGCACTGACCATCTTTCTGAGGCTGTTCCCACTGGGGACTCTTATTACGTCAGCCTCAGTAAGATGGACAGCGCCGGCAGGAGCCTCAGCCGCGGAACTAGGGTGACCACATGTCCCGGAATGGCAGAATGGAAATGTGGTCACACCACCACCATGTACACACACTCCTATAACCATGGACACTTTAATGTGAGCAATCTCTAAACACCTCCCCTATTGCCTGCGCAGAAAAAGAAGTAGAGTTATACCGATTTCTTCTAAGGTTTCAATGTTCACAAAGTCGTCATAATTAATAAAATGTCGACTTGCCTTGGTGGTAAAAGGAAAATGGAATTTTTCTATATAAATCTGTCACTTTTGAAAACGTGTTGTAAAGATTTAACAATAGTGGTAAGACGTGCTTGATAAATACTTCTCTTAAGAATTCTGATGTTACAAATGTATTTGTCTTTAAAATGTCACATTTTCAAAGAAATAAAGGTATTTTTTTACTACTTCGTGCCATACTGCTGCCTCTCACTCCTCTCTGCTAATAGTACATTAAACTGTCTTCTCCAACTTTAGAGCTTCTTTATTTTTTCGGAAGAATGACAGAAATCAGACAAAAAAACTACGTTTGTTTTTTTTTTTTTTTACAAAACATACAATATAACTGTAGAATAACAAACAGCCACTTTTAAGACTGATTTTTCTCTTTGAAGGAGACAATGAAATTGACTGTAGAAAATGATGTTAATATGTTTGGGAACTGATGAACCATGGGGCATAACCAAATTCTATTGTTGCTATTTTTGAACATTGCTCCCTTAGCATCAAAAAGTCCATATATGTCCCCGCTGTGTTCCCTTTAGAGGAAGCATAGTACAGAGGACCATTTTGTGTACAAGTAGTTTACTAAACTGGCTCCAGCGGAATTGTTTTAGCATACATCCCAACATTGCAAATGGCGGCCTTTGTGTTGCTGGGGGGGGGTGCAGCTGGTGGATGGGGCATTACCAAGAATTTTTAATTTATTTTATGACCTATTGACACATCTTTGTGTAACTGCATAAACGATTTAGAGAAAAACCAAATTATTTATACAAACTAATTTATAACCAAATATACTGAAGGTTAAACAAACATAAATGTGAGTTTTATGGGTGTGGAGCAGTGTGATACACGTATATACACACCACACAGTCTGATCTCCTAAACACAGGGACACCAGGGTGATACACTTCTATACACACCACACAGTCTGATCTCCTACACACAGGGACACCAGGGTGATACACTTATATACACACCACACAGTCTGATCTCCTAAACACAGGGACACCAGGGTGATACACTTATATACACACACCACACAGTCTTATCTCCTAAACACAGGGACACCAGGGTGATACACTTATATACGCACCACACAGTCTGATCTCCTAAACACAGGGACACCAGGGTGATACACTTATATACACACCACACAGTCTGATCTCCTAAACACAGGGACACCAGGGTGATACACTTACACACCACACAGTCTGATCTCCTACACACAGGGACATCAGTGTGATACACGTATATACACACCACACAGTCTGATCTCCTAAACACAGGGACACCAGGGTGATACACTTATATACACATCACACAGTCTGATCTCCTAAACACAGGGACACCAGGGTGGTACACTTATATACACATCACACAGTCTGATCTCCTAAACACAGGGACACCAGGGTGATACACTTATATACACACCACACAGTCGGATCTCCTAAACACAGGGACACCAGTGTGATACACTTATATACACACCACACAGTCTGATCTCCTAAACACAGGGACACCAGGGTGATACACTTATATACACAAACCACACAGTCTGATCTCCTAAACACAGGGACACCAGGGTGATACACTGATATATACACACCACACAGTCTGATCTCCTAAACACAGGGACACCAGGGTGATACACTTATATACACACCACACAGTTTGATCTCCTAAACACAGGGACACCAGGGTGATACACTTCTATACACACCACACAGTCTGATCTCCAAAACACAGGGACACCAGGGTGATACACTTCTATACACACCACACAGTCTGATCTCCTAAACACAGGGACACCAGGGTGATACACTTCTATACACACCATACAGTCTGATCTCCAAAACACAGGGACACCAGGGTGATACACTTCTATACACACCACACAGTCTGATATCCTAAACACAGGGACCCAGGGTGGGAAAGAGAGACAGAAGGATTTGGGTCTCAAAGATTAACTGTCCCTCCTAAAAAAAGGGACATTTGGAAGGTATGGACACCTAATATCTCCTAAAGAGGGACACTTGGAAGGTATGGACCCATTATACCTCTTAAAGATGGACACTTGGAAGGTACAGACCCCTAATATCTCCTAAAGAGGGACACCTGAGAAGTACAGACACCTAATATCTCCTAAAGATGGACACTTGGGAGGCATGGTCACCTAATATCTCCTAAAGAGGACACTTGGGAGGTACAGACCTTTACTATCTCCTAAAGGGAGAACGTGGGAGGTATGTTTTAGTTTGTCCTTTTAGCTCATTGATTATGGCTCTTTAAGCTAAAGAGGAGCAGTTCTGGGATAAATCCAAGCTTCCAGTGATTTAAATGGGACTTTTTAATCTCTTGAATGTTAGAAGTCGTCACAATTTAAATCAATGTGAATTTGGGAATTTTTATTCATTCCCTATGACCCGTATTTAGGAAGCTATAGATATGTAATTCTGGACCAAATCAACAACACTTTAGGGACAAATAAAAATTTGTTGTATTTGTCCACTATGATGCAATTGTCATGCTCCAGAATTTCTCTACTTAAAGGGATAGTAATACTTCATTTTAACTTTATTTTATTTTGTAGGCATTAAAAAAACATGAAGAATGATATAAGTCTTATCTCTGAAACCTTTATGGTTTAAGAGATATTCACAAACAAAGTTTCCCCCCCCCTGTTCAACCAGATCAGAAGGGAGATGCCCAGGTAGACTGCAGAGAGGGACAATCTTCAATTAAGATAATGGAAAAAGCTGAAAAACTTGTCAAGGGGGGAAGGGCTTTCATTGTTTTCATACAAAGAAAATTGTCCCCTTCTGTTATCTGTACTGTCATACAACCAGACTCACATCTGAGAAGAGATGGCTTACACTAGGTAAAAGGGGCGGGGAGGGGAACTTTGCTTGTGAATATCTCATAAACCATAAAGGTTTGAGAGATAAGACTTATATCATTCTTCATGTTTTTTTAATGCCTACAAAATAAAATAAAGTTAAAACGAAGTGTTACTATCCCTTTAAATTTCCTGAATGTGGCCTTATGAGCTTCACTGAATGGGATACTGCTGTCATTTATGTTGCCCCCCACCCCACTGATTTCTAGAGGCCCAGACGTGAGAATAAAAACTCAGTGAATCCAGCCCACACACAGAGAGCGAACGTCGCAGCTAAATATAGAGCCTACGACAGCCTGGAACACCACTCAATATGCTATCAATTAGTTTACTGATTATATTTTTATTGTACAAAACGACATAAAATTTACCCACGAGTGCCAGAAACCTCAGAGTAACCAGCCAATTAACCCTTTGAGTGTCAGGGAGGTATCAATGCATTGTGTTGCAATGTGTTAGAAAACTCTCTTGAACTCAAAGCGTTAACACCTTCAGTGGCAAAACGGCAAGAGCCTACACAGCAAAGCATTACCCACCTCTCCTAGCACTGACTTCCTGTCTTATCCCTACATTACCTCCCCCACTCACTGACACTGCTCAGCAATGCATTACCTACCTCCCCTAGCACTGACTTCCTGTCTTATCCCTACATTACCTCCCCACTCACTGACACTGCTCAGCAATGCATTACCCACCTCCCCTAGCACTGACTTCCTGTCTTATCCCTACATTACCTCTCCACTCACTGACACTGCTCAGCAATGCATTACCCACCTCCCCTAGCACTGACTTCCCGTCTTATCCCTACATTACCTCCCCACTCACTGACACTGCTCAGCAATACATTACACACCTCCCCAGCACTGACGTCTTGTCTTATCCCTATATTATCTCCCCCACTCACTGACACTTTTGGTGCTGGGGAAGTGGTTAATGCTTTACTAAGCAGTGTCAGTGAATGGAGCGTAGGGCATAGCGTGCCTTTATTAGCATAATAATGCATCTAAATAACTCAGATACTAATGGTCTAAAGCAATGGTTCTCAGCCCGTGCCCTCAGTGGCCACTAACAGGCCAGGACTTAGGAATTTCCCTGCTAGAGCACAGGTGTGGTGATCAGAGGCTCATTCACATTGATTAACTCACCTGCGCTCTAACAAGGAAATCCTCAAATCCTGGCCTGTTTGTGGCGACTGGCGGCACGGGCTGAGAACCACTGGTCTAAAGACAAAATGGATAATACAACGTGAAGGGATTTTGAAAGCTCTTTCAGATTTCCCAGTGTTGTGTTTAGGTGACGCGTCCCTTTAGGTCAGTAGCAGTCTGGGGAATGGTATTTGTCCTCTATGCGTAGCTGATATGCCCCAGAATTGCTCCACTTAATCTGTGCCTATGGCCCTTTGAATTTTTGTGGCTGGCACAGAGAACCCAGGATCATGTCGTGTGCCAGGATGATACAGCGCGCTCCCCAGTCCTTGCATGGCACTGCCAGTTTATCAGAACTGACCCTGAAGTGTCGGGTGCCAGGTTATTTCTGTGTATTCCGCAGACACCATCACTGTTATCAGGGAAAAACATAAACCAAAGACATGCGGGCACATCCACGTGCTTGTCTGTAGCGGGCACCACATGCCCTGTGCAGCAGGCTCCACTGGCAGAGAATGGTTCGCAATGCGCTTAGAAACCTCTCTAGCATTCAAGGGGTTAAACACCCCATTTACATCACAGGGAATATTGGGAATTGTTGTTCATCCCCTGTGTTCGCTGTACAATTGTTCCTGGTTTGTTTGGCCCGTAAGTTCTTCAGACTCAACAAGTCAAAAACTGAGCTAATCCTCATGCCACCTAGAACTGGCCCAGCAGTGCCCTTCAGGTGATAGTACATGGCACCACCATAAATCCTGTATCAAGTGCACGGAGCCTAGGGGTGAGAATTGAAGTGCTCTCTAAGACTCTCCTTATATTAACTCTTTGAGTACCAGAGGGGTGTGCAAAGCATTGCAAAGCAATGTATGCTTACCCATCTGGCACTCAAAAGGTTAATGCTACCTTTAAAAAAACTTTGCTGCATACTTTTGCGTAAAAAATAGCAAAAATCTGCCCCTTTCTCTGTTCCTCAGCTAAAATTCTTAAACGATCACTCATTCTATCCCGCATGGACTACTGTAACCTTGTTCTCTGTGGACTTCCTGCCTCTCAACTCCGTGCACTTCAATCCATACAGAATGCTGCAGCATGAATTACCATATTGTTACCTAGGTTTGTCCCTGCCCCTCTCCTCCTCCAACACACCTCCCAACATTTCAAATGGCAAAAAAAGGGACACTTGTGTTTTAGGTGGTGTTTATAGGGGTGTGGCTGGTGGGCGGGACATTACCGAGAATTTTTAGGCTATCTCATGACCTATTGGCTTCTCTTTGTGTAACTGAATAAATTATTTAGAGCAAGATCAAAGTATTTTATTTACACAGATTAATTGATAAACATATATATTAAAGATTAACTACACATTTATGTGAGTTTTATTGATGTGGAACAATGTAATACACACTGCTCATTCTGATCTCCTGAAAAGAGGGACAAAAGAGTAGAAAAGAGGGACAGAGGGATTTGGGTCTCAAACTGGGACTGTACCTCCCAAAGAGGGACAATTGGGAGGTATGCTCCTATCACTCCAATGGCTGCCCATCAAATTTCAGATATTGTATAAAATACGTCTTCTCTCATCCTATAATATAAAAGGCCAGAATGTTTGTCCGATGCAATCAAGAGAAGTAGATACTGCCCAAATGCACAGAATGCTGGGAGCACGGAATGTTGGGAGCACAGAATGCTGGGAGCACGGAATGTTGGGAGCACAGAATGTTGGGATCACAGAATGTTGGGATCACAGAATGCTGGGAGCACGGAATGGTGGGAGCACAGAATGCTGGGATCACAGAATGTTGGGAGCACAGAATGTTGGGAGCACAGAATGCTGGAAGCACGGAATGTTGGGAGAACAGAATGTTGGGAACACAGAATGCTGGGAGCACGGAATGGTGGGAGCATAGAATGCTGGGAGCACGGAATGGTGGGAGCACAGAATGCTGGGATCACAGAATGTTGGGATCACAGAATGCTGGGATCACGGAATGCTGGGAGTTCTGTGCTGGGAGCATTCTGTGTGTTCGGGCAGTCTGTAATGCGCATGACTGCATCAAGTGCGCCGCCAGTGAGGTAACAGCAGCACACAGAGCAGGACCAGCATCTTTACCTCACCGGACCTTGCCCCATGTACACGGGCTTTTTCACTAGTTCAAGACACTTCTCTCCTCAACCCCCTCTTATATCTGCACTCTGGTCTATGATCAGTCAACGACATTCTTCTTCTCAGCTGCTTTTGGGTCTACAGCTCTGTCTCTCTAATCAGACCCTTTCCCCTCATTGCTCCTTATTGATGGAATACTCTACCTCCTAGCCTGAGCCACTGCACCTTTCTTGTGGTCTTCAAGTCTTGTTAAAAATTGCATCTCCTCAACAAGGCTTCAACAAGCTAGAAGGCACTTACTTCATACATCCAAGGGCTCTTATAATTAAATTATTTGTGTGTCTCCTATCCCAAACAGGACTCAAGCACTGTATTCTGCACTTAAGCATTATATACATAGTAACATAGTAGATAAGGCTGAAAAAAGACATGCGTCCATCAAGTCCAGCCCATGCCAAAAACACCCCTGTTGATCCAGAGGAAGGCAAAAAAAAAAAGCCCTCTGGAGCCATTTCCAATCTAGTCCCAAGTGTGTGTGGGGTGGAGAATTATTCCTTCCTGACTCCAATTGTTAGTCAAACAGTTCCCGGGATCAATATCCTATTTGCTTTGAAGAAATCTGTCATAATTGTCAATATTGTTCTGTGCTAAATAGGCATCCATTGCTTTTTTGAATGCAGTTGCATTATCTGCAAGCACAACATCCCGAGGCAAAGAATTCCATAGTTTTACCACCTTTACTGTAAAGAATCCCTGCCTTTGTTTTAGTCGAAAGTGCCTTTCCTCTAGTCTTAATGGATGACCTCTTGTTCTTAGCTCAGCTCTTTGTGTAAATAATTCATTGTACAGATCTTTGTATTGACCTCTAATATATGTGTAAATGGTAATCATATCACCCCTTAGACATCTCTTCTCTAATGTAAACAAACCCAGTTTGGCTAGTCTCTCTTTATAACTCAGATCCTCCAGTCCCTTTATCAGTTTTGTTGCACGTCCCTGCACCTTTTCCAGTTCAGTAATGTCTTTTCTTAGAATATACTCTGTATGTCTCCCTTTAACATATTAGCTTGTAAGCTTTCGGTTGGGCACCCATGTGTCACCTTGCTAAGCAACTGCAAACCTGTATTGTCTAAATCCTAAAAGGGATAGTAATGTCCACTTAAAACATAACACAATGTTGTAAGTATTAAAAGAACAAGATGAATGATCCCATTCCCATGTCTGAAACCTTTATGGTTTGAGAGATAGAACGTTTCAAAGTTCCCCAGTCACTGATGTCATCTGTATAGCTGACAGCAGGAGATGCGTGTCGGCCTCCTCGAGGCGGCTCTTATGCAGAGCCCAGATACCAAGATCTAAAAAGAAATACTTCACTGGAACAGTCTACAAAGTGTGCCTGGTTTGCAAGCATACTTTTTAGACCGTTCCAATGAAGTATTTCATTTTAGATTTCGGTATTTTGGCTCTGCTGTAGAGCCACCTTCTGGTCCCCAAACCAGGATCTCCTGCAGTCAGCTTACAGCTGATGTCAGTGACAGGGGAGGGAGGGGGGACTTTAAAACGTTCTATCTCTCAAACCATAAAGGTCTGAGAGATGGGACTGGGATCATTTAACTTATTTTTTTAATAGCTATAATAGTTTGTTATATTTTAAAAAGACATTTCTAACCCTTTAAAGTGGAAATTTCAGCTACTATTGCTTCAACCTATATTGATTTTTTATACCCTATATAATAATTCGCTAAGGATGTTTGTCAGAAGCCGTCATGCTCAGTAGAGACTGCCCGAGCCACTGCTGATAGGGAGCGGGGCACTCCGAATTCAGACTGCGCACCTTCCTGGGACCATATCAGCCGCAGCACGTTCGGCCAGTCAGTACTGCACATAACTACAGCGCGGCCACTGACAAGACGGGATCTGGCCGGTTGCTGCGTGGCACTGTCGCCAGTGTAAACGGGCTTTTCAACTAGTAATGCAATTAATGAAAAGTGCAGTAGTTTCATCCAAAAGTCACTGTAAGTGTCCAAAGATACCTTAACCCTTTGAGTGCCAGAGGGGCACACAACGCATTGATTTGCAATGCGTTGCGTACCCCTCTGGCACTCAAAGGGTTAATAGCCGCCCGGTGCATAAAAGGAGAGTGCTGTCATGTTGATGATGTCACTGTTGATTGGCACCACTCTCGTTATGCTTACAGTAATGGGCGGTGAAAATACTGCCCCTTGGGCTGGACATATGTAGAATAGGGAGGGACTGGTAAGGCGTGTGGTACAGCTTGTACCGCAAGGAGCTAATGCCTGTCATGTAAGTTGTAGAGTAATAATTAAGCTCAACAGAATGTGATTAAAAAACCAAAAAACACAGATTGAACAATTTAGGTGAAAGTAACCCTATAAACTATAAATTGCTATGTACACTTGTGCAGCTATATAAACACGTACATTAATTCATTAATTATTAATTCATTAATATGTCGCCTAGTCTTCAGCTTTATGCAACAGCTTGGGGATAAAATCCTTGTGGGCATGGGAAGGGCACCAGATGGGCACATTGAATAAGTCAAAGGGGGAAACGTCAGGACATATATTCTAGAGGGAAGGGCCTCGCAATGTGTTGGATTCCTCTGTGGCACTCAGAGGATTAAAGTGCTAGCTCTTCTGATCATTAAAAGGGGTGCTAGTGTTACAACCGGCACAAACTCCTTATAACTGTTTATTGGAATTTAAGTTTAATTACATGGGACACTTTATTGCGGCTACTTTGTTCCAAGATGTTGCAACACGAGATTCTCAGTGATAGTGAATGCAGCTGTAAATTGGTCCCTGCTCGGCCCTTTTAAGAACCTCTGAGTAACCAGCAGAATCATGAAAGGAGGCTCCCAAAGATAGGTGAATATTTAGATTTTCTTCCATTTCTTTCCTCGTCATATTGCATGCAGGTGAATTTTCCCATACAAAGTAATGTTATCTATTAGATGAAATTTCATGTTGCAATAGCTGCCCTTGTAAACTAGACGTTAAAGGGATAGTGATGTTTCATAATAAAAGCAGCTCTAATTAATCATCATAGTATTTTGACTTTGGAGAGTGTTATTTCAATTCTGTCAGAGTTGTAGTTTAGGAGTAATTCAATGACAAAGTATCCCCCTCCCATCCCTTTTACTGATGTAACACTGCTCAGCCAGATCAGAAGGGAGGTGCCCAGGCAGACTGCAGAGAGGGACAATCTTCAATTAAGATCAGGGAAAAACCTGAAAAACTTGTAAAGGGGGGCAGGGCTTTCATTGTTCTCATAGGAAGAAGATTTTCTAACACGTAGTGCTATATTTTAACACTTACTGTTTTGTAGTTCAATCGTAATTCATGTAGAAAGGATCCCCCCTCCCACCCCTTCCCTTGCGTCACGCTGCCTCTATCTGGTCCTGATGGAGAGCGGTGAGGGACAATCTTCAGTAAGCAAAAGGAAAATCTTGTCCTCCTCGGTCAAGCGGCGCAGTGTTTTCCTTATGCTTACTGAGTGAAGATTGTCCCTCGCTCTATCTGATCGGTTCCGCGACTGGATTGCAGATCTAATGGGAGAAAGACAGAAGGGGCGGGAGGTGGTTCCTTTCCAACTGAATTGCGATTGAACTACAAAACTGTATATAGCGCTACGTGTCAGAAAAAAATATAAAGATGACTCAGACCTGAATTTTACTTCAAGCATTACTATCCCTTTAACCCTGTGAGTGCCACAGAGCTGTTGGGCATCCCTCTGGCAATCAACGGGGTTAAACTAAATCGAGTAATAAGTCATAACCCCTTTAGCTCCTTGGTGAGCAACACTTTACTTTGGGACGCCCATCCACACTGCCAGTCACGTGAAGGGGAATGGCAGCCTTCCAGCCCTCAAAATGCCTGACAGAAACTTAAAGGGATAGTAATACTTCATTTTATCTTTATTTTATTTTGTAGGCATTAAAAAAAAATGAAGAACGATTAAAGTCTTATCTCTCAAACCTTTATGGTTTGAGAGATATTCACAAGCAAAGTTTCCCCCTCCCCCCCTTTTACCTAGTGTAAGTCATCTCTTCTCAGATGTGGAATCCAGTCCATAGACCAGACAGATAACAGCAGTGGACAATCTTCTTCCTATGAGAACAATGAAAGCCCTGCCCCCCTTGACAAGTTTTTCAGGTTTTTCCCTTATCTTAATTGAAGATTGTCCCTCTCTGCAATCTACCTGGGCACCTCCCTTCTGATCTGGCTGAGCAGTGTTACATCAGTAAAAGGGGCGGGAGGGTGATACTTTGTCATTGAATTACTCTTGAACTACAACTCTGACAGAACTGAAATAACACTCTCCAAAGTCCAAATACTATGATTATTAATTAGAGCTGCTCTTATTATGAAACATTACTATCCCTTTAAAGTGGAGTTAGGCTGCTGTAGAATTGCTCCACTTTTGAATACATGGCCCTTAAAGTGTTATTTGTGGTCACCGCAAAGAGGTTTATAATGTGCAGCAGAAATAAACAGAGACTGAAAGACACCTGCGATCAGTCGGCTATATAACATCTTATCGGCTTGGAACTGTGATTATTAAGCTCTGTGCCCCTGGCGCCCCTGGCACACACAGCTGATAATTACACCGCGCAGGACACACAGACAGAGAACGAATGGGCCCAGAGAGAAAATGTACTAAAGTCATTATTCCTCTGCCAGACACAGCGCTGGGGATGCAGATGTTGCCTACTGCTCCCTCCAGCCCCCCTGGCGGGCAGCGGTAATTGGTATTTAAAATCACAGACGCCTGTAATCACAGCAAGCTGGTATGGGGCAGGGTGGCAGCTATTGACTTGGGGGGGCAAATGTATTCTGACTCCCCCAGATGTCAGGCATTCAGTAGAACTTACAATTTATCTGTATACAACATTAAAGGACGTATTCAGAAAAAAATAAAATGGAGTTATTCTGGAGTAAACCAACTCAGGGGACAAATATAACGTTGATTTAAATGGGCATTTTAACCCCTTGAATGCCACAGCAGTGTCCTCTGCATTAAAAAAGAAAACACGTTGGTTTTCCTCAGAACAGCTCCACTATAGAGATTTCTGTGTACTGCTCTAAGAGACAGAGGAGTGTAAGCACTGCAAATGACCATGGTACTGAAATGGTTAATCGGGGGCTCTAGAATCCACTTGTCCTCCTGACCATAACAGCTAGAGGGACCGAAAAACCACAGCTGCTACAGGACCTTTTGGCTGCGGCTTTGTTGCTTCACAGAGGGAAACTGCAACTTTATGAACACACATGTACAAACACAAATACACGCATGTACAGACATGTAAACACACACACATATCCTTACACAGACATACACACAAACATGCACATACATACACACATTCATATATACACACACACACACACACACACACACATATACATACACACACACATATATACAGACACATACATACATACAAACACCTACTTACAGACACACATACACATTTACACACACATCTACACACACACACACACACATACATACACAGACACAGGCACACACTCTTACACACATACATATACACACACCTTGTAATTAGAGGAAAAGAGGTTTAGACTTCAGCAGAGGAAGGGGGGTTTTTACACTAAGGTCTGTTATATTGTGAAATTCCTTGCCCGTGGATGTGGTTATGGTAGATACAATGGATACATTTAAGAAATAATTAGATATTTTGTTTTTAAAGAGGGAACATACAGAGTTATACTGTATATTAGTAGGCAGATCAGGGAGGAGTGGTAGCAGGAAAGCTATAAAATTCTCATTTCCCTGAGTTATGAGGCAAAGGTTGAACTTGATGGACGTGTGTCTTTTTCAATCCTAATGTACTATGTACTAATGTACTATGTTACACACACACACGCACACATATACATGCACACATATACACACACAGACACGCACATCTCTATATGTGTGTCTGACTGTATGAAGAGTAAACTTAAAGGGGAACTATCACCCAATTAAAGTCCACCCCCACTAATTAGGCATCTAGCGATAAGCTTACCAATGAAACTGTTATGCAGAATAAAGAGTGCGTTAGTCAAAAATCCTTCCTCAGCCGACACTGACGGCCAGGCAACAGCGCTCTAGAGGCATCTGTACGCCTGCACCATCAGACCTCTGTAAGCAAAGATGTCTGCACTGTTGCCTGGCCGTTGGTGTCGGCTGAGGTAGGAATTTTGACTAACGACCTCTTTATTCTGCATAACAGTTTAATTGGTAAGCTTATTGCTAGAAGCCTAATTAGTGGGGGGGGGGCTTTATTTGGGGTGTTAGTTCCTCTTTAAAGGAGCAATACAGTCTTGTGTATTCAAAAGTCATTACAACTCAGACTTTTTCTGTTTAACCCCTTAAGGTCCATTGACGTGTCAGGACCATCACTGCTGTTTTTCCGTTAAGGACCAGTGACGGTCCTGGCACATCACATATTTTTTACTCACAGCGTTCCTGTGAGAGCGCTGGCAGTAGTAGCGGGGACTGAAATTGATCGCTCCAAGACTGGATCAGTCACTATCAGTCCCCTGTTCTGCGTGCCGGCACACCTGATCAGTTACATGTGCCGGCAAGTCAAACTTCACTATCTTGTCCTTAAAGGACCACACACACCCCGGGACTGTTGGCCCTTAAGGGGTTAATTAAAATGCAGTTATCTATTCTGGTCAGCAGGTGGTACTGTTCTTATCACTTACGATGGAGTCAATGATGGATCCCTTGTTAATTTAGTTTTATAACTTATTTTCCATAAAAAACACTTAAAGGGATAGTAATACTTCGTTTTAACTTTATTTTATTTTGTAGGCATTAAAAAAACATGAAGAACGATATAAGTCTTATCTCTCAAACCTTTATGGTTTAAGAGATATTCACAGGCAAAGTATCCCCTCCCGCCCCTTTTACTGATGTAACAGTGCTCAGCCAGATCAGAAGGGAGGTGCCCAGGCAGACTGCAGAGAGGGACAATCTTCAATTAAGATAAGGGAAAAAGCTGAAAGACTTGTCAAGGGGGGCAGGGCTTTCATTGTTCTCATAGGAAGAAGATTGTCCCCTGCTGTTATCTGTCTGGTCTATGGACTGGATTCCATATCTGAGAAGAGATGACTTACACTAGGTAAAAGGGGCGGGAGGGGAAACTTTGCTTGTGAATATCTCTCAAACCATAAAGGTCTGAGAGATAAGACTTATATCGTTCTTCATGTTTTTTTTAATGCCTACAAAATAAAGTAAACATAAAATGAAGTATTACTATCCCTTTAAGTGACCTTAGTTACCCAAAGACAAATACACACACCTCATTGCTCCCTCCGATCCTGCCTTATTTCTTGCCCTGCTGGGTAAAGCTGCCGCCCCTGATTTGCAGTCTGGATACTGAGAAGGGACAAACTTCCTGTGTGCTGATCCCGTATTACTACTGAGCATGAGCAACGCCAAACCTGCACTCTGCGCATAGGCGTGCGCAGCCAATTGCATTAGGGTGTGCACCCAAAAGCACAAACACACACATATGTGTGTATATGTATATATGTGTGTGTGTGTGTGTGTGCTAAAGAAATGATTAGTTGTAAGTTATCTTTCACACGCACACACATTAAACACTAACACACTCACTCGTGCATCATACATACAAGACATTCACTCACTCTGTCTGCAGTCTGCGCACAGTAACTAAGTTGCGAAGTTGCGTGTGTCTGTCTCACAGCTGGATCAGTGCCAGTGCCTGCAGCCTCCTCACCCGCTGTTCGCTCCCTGACACCTTCCCCCAACGTAACGAGTGCTGAAAGGAAGTGACATCACTTCCTCTCAGCTCCGCAACGAAGGAGGAAAGGCTCATGCAGGCTTTTGCAGCATTTGAGCCCGAGTGCTTGTCCCGCCCCCTTGGTCTCCCCTAACACAGCAGTCAGCAGCAGATAGCCCTGGCAAGCGGCTAAGGTATAAAGCTGGTGCCGCAGCCGCATTAATATGCTGAAACGGACATTTAACTTCTGAAAAGCAGGTGCGCACAGGGCCGATTAGGGTGTGTCTAGGCACACCCGGAACACCCTGTGCGCACACCTATGAATCTCTGATAAAACATATGTACTTCAGTATTATGTTTTCTTTAACCATTTGAGAACCAGAGGGCTGTCCAATGGCTTGCAAAGCAATGAGTTGGGTACCTTTCTGCGACTCACATTGTTAAATCCCCATGTCTACCCACAAGCCCCTAGAGGGGTGAGATATTCAGAGATGCGCTCTGGTTCCCTTTGTCTTAATGGGATGATACAGATCGCACTGGCAATCACAGGATTATTTTCCATCTGAAGCTCTTTTACCGTAAATGGGTTTTATTTTGCAAAACCGAAGCCGTTAATAAACTGACACGATCATTAGTCAGGCGAGTCTCATATACAGCGCTGACATGAAATATGGGGGATATTTTTACACTTCTAATGGCTTCTTATGAATGTCTCAAACCTTTAAAGGAACACTGACAACGGCACATGAAACTGGGTTAAATAATTTTAAATATCATGTAATTCCAGCTAGCATCTGAAAGACAGAATTATTGAATGTTAGAGCTATAAAATCTAATTTAAAGGGATAGTAATGTTTCACAATAAAAGCAGCTCCAATTAATCTTCATAGTATTTGGTCCATGGAGAGTGTTATATCAATACTGTCAGAGTTGTAGTACAATAGTAATTGAATGATAAAGTATCCCCCTCCTGCCCCTTTTACTGATGTAACACTGTTCAGCCAGATCAGCAGGGAGTGTTCAGGTAGATTGCAGAGAGGGACAATCTTCAATTAACCCCTTAACGACCCATGAAAATCATATACGTCATGAGGTTGAGGTCCCTAAAGGACCAAGGATGTACATGTACATCATGAAATTCCAGGCTCCCCGAGCGGCTGCACAACATTCAGGGAGTCCGGAATTGGCTGAGCTAAAAAAAAAAAAAAAAATGCTCCGAGGTCCTTAAGTGACCGCCGTGTGCGTGGGTGGCCGGTCCTTAAAGTGGATGTATCACTTATGCACAAAATAGTTAGGTGACACATCCAATAGCATTAAAACCTTATTATGATTTTTCTTTTAAGCTTCCGTTTGGTTTAAATGTAACGTATAAAAGTCTGGGCGGCAGCCACACCCGTACAGACTGCAGCCTGATGCTCTGTCTCTGTTCTCCTCCCTCCTCCGATGGCGGAGGCTTCTGTCTGTAAGCTGGAGCGGTCTCATTGGCTAGATATCGATCTCTGCCAATGAGACCACTCCAGTTTACTGACAGACGCCTCTGTCATTGGAGGAGGGAGGGGAGAAGAGGCGGAGCTCTGTAACCGCGGAGAACCGCAGTCACCCGGAAGTGGCTGCAGCAGTTACTTTTGTAAGTTACATTTAAACCAAACGGAAGCTTAAAAAACAATAATAATAAGGTTTTATTGCTATTGGATGTGTCACCTAACTATTTAGGGGATGTTGTGCATAGGTGATACATCCACTTTAACCCCTTAGGGACCCTTGACATACCAGGACCGTCACGGTCCTTGAACTACTCAAGGACCGATGACGGTCATGGTACGTCACGTACTTTTTACTTACAGCGCTCTACCGGGAGAGCTGTAAGTAAAAATAGGGCCTGAAATTGACCGCTCCAAGATCGGAGCAATCTCTTTCAAGTCCCATAGTGACGCGCCGATACACGTGACAGGTCACGTGTACCGACGCATCAAAGTGCCCCTATGCGGTCATAATGGGACAGAAATGTCCCGCGACCGCTGGTCGTTAAGGGGTTAAGATAAGGGAAAAAGCTGAAAAACCTGTCAAGGGAGGCAGGGTTTTCATTGTTCTCACAGTAAGAAGACTGTCCCTTGCTGTGATCTGTCCGTTCTAGCAACCAGATTCCACATCTGAGGGGAGCAGTGTTACACTAGGTAAAAGGGACGGGAGGGGGATACTTTATCATTCAGTTACTCTTGAACTACAACTCTGACAGTATTGATATAACACTCTCCATGGCACAAATACTATGAAGATGGTGAAACATTACTATCCCTTTAATGCACTTGTATCCTGTCCTACACAGACATGTGTTGGTAATTGTCTGTGCAGACATAATACTGTTAATGAACTGAAATTAGCATCCACTACTCCACCATTCATAAAGTACAGAAGAGCAGTCCAGACCGTTTAAAGACAATGCAGAACAATCACTTCTTATTCATCCTATCAAGATTGCTATGGTAATGAAAGATCTAGGAAATGCAGAAATGGGTGCCCCCACTGAGCACATATAAAAAGAAATTTAAGACCTCAGAAAACCAGCAGAGAATGATTACAGATGCGGCAATGAGTAGAGAGTATTTAAAGGGATAGTAATGTTTCATAATAAAAGCAGCTCTAATTAATCATCATAGTATTTGGACTTTGGAGAGTGTTATTTCAATTCTATCAGAGTTGTAGTACAAGAGTAATTGAATGATAAAGTATCCCCCTCCCGCCCCTTTTACTGATGTAACACTGTTCAGCCAGATCAGAAGGGAGGTGCCCAGGTAGACTGCAGAGAGGGACAATCTTCAATTAAGATAAGGGAAAAAACTGAAAAACTTGTAAAGGGGTGCAGGGATTTCATTGTTCTCATAGGAAGAAGATTGTCCCCTGCTGTTATCTGTCTGGTCTATGGACTGGATTCCACATCTGAGAAGAGATGGCTTACACTAGGTAAAAGGGTCGGGAGGGGAAACTTTGCTTGTGAATATCTCTCAAACCATAAATGTTTGAGAGATAAGACTTATATCGTTCTTTATGTTTTTTTAATGCCTACAAAATAAAATAAAGTTAAAACGAAGTATTACTATCCCTTTAAGTGTATTTTATAACCCCAGATCTTTTCAACGTGTTTGTGCACCTTTGAGTGGCACTGCAGTCCTGTCACTTATTACAAGTCGTTTAATCCCTTGGATGCTAGAAGCACTGTACAGGCACTGAATGGCATCTAACAGGTTACTAGTTAACCAAGAGGGTATCAGGCCTTTTCTGCATCAGGCACACTTAACAAGCAATCAGGAATTTTCATGATATCCCTAACATTTCATAGAACTTTAATCAAGCTCTTATATAGGGGGACAAACATAAATGTACTTATTTATTAGGTCATACAACAAAATAAACATATTCATTCATTCATTCAAAATGGGAAGAATAAATATCTAATGCATACAATTCCACAATTGTACATTTCAGACTTAATATTCACTTTTTTTCAAAGGGTTCGTAGACAACGTGGCACTAAGCTGGTAACAACGACACATCGTGTCACGACAACCTGGTTGACAGCCGATGGGTTAACCCTTGCCATTTTAATCCCCTTAGTGCCAGAGAGGTATGCGATGCATTGCACAGCAAAGGGTTAAGAAATATATTTGCTTTTGTAAAGCAGCATCTGTATTTGAGGAAGGCTGTGTTTCCATGTGCTGCGTACATTGCACTTACTGAATTATTCCCAGTTAAAATCACTGCATCTTATTTTCAGTTCTACTAACACTAACCAGACAGTGATACCCAGGATTGTGCCACCAGTGAGAAAATATACCATCCTGTGGCACTGATCACACGGGAGACTTTTACTTGTAGGTGAGTGTGTCCCACTTTAGGAGATAGTAGGTGTCCGTACCTCCCAAGTGCCCCTCTTTAGGAGATATTAGGGCTCCGTACCGCCCAAGTGCCCCTCTTTAGGAGATATTAGGGGTCCATACCTCCCAGGTATCCCTCTTTAGGAGATATTAGGGGTCTGTACCTCCCACGTGTCCCTCTTTAGGAGATATTAGGGCTCCGCACCTCCCAAGTATCCCTCTTTAGGAGATATGAGGGGTCCATACCTCCCAAGTGTCCCTCTTTAGGAGATATGAGGGGTCCATACCTCCCAAGTGTCCCTCTTTAGGAGATATTAGGAGTCCATACCTCCCAAGTGTCCCTCTTTAGGAGATATTAGGGCTCCGTACCTCCCAAGTATCCCTCTTTAGGAGATATGAGGGGTCCATACCTCACAAGTGTCCATCTTTAGGAGATATTAGGGCTCCGTACCTCCCAAGTATCCCTCTTTAGGAGATATTAGGGGTCTGTACCTCCCAAGTGTCCCTCTTTAGGAGATATTAGGGGTCCATACCTCACAAGTATCCCTCTTTAGGCGATATTAGGGCTCCGTACCTCCCAAGTATCCCTCTTTAGGAGATATGAGGGGTCCATACCTCCCAAGTGTCCCTCTTTAGGAGATATTAGGAGTCCATACCTCCCACGTGTCCCTCTTTAGGCGATATTAGGGCTCCGTACCTCCCAAGTATCCCTCTTTAGGAGATATGAGGGGTCCATACCTCCCAAGTGTCCCTCTTTAGGAGATATTAGGGGTCCGTACCTCCCAAGTGTCCCTCTTTAGGAGATATTAGGGGTCTGTACCTCCCAAGTGTCCCTCTTTAGGAGATATTAGGGGTCCATACCTCCCAAGTGTCCCTCTTTAGGAGATATTAGGGGTCCATACCTCACAAGTATCCCTCTTTAGGAGATATTAGGGGTCTGTACCTCCCAAGTGTCCCTCTTTAGGAGATATTAGGGGTCTGTACCTCCCAAGTGTCCCTCTTTAGGAGATATTAGGGGTCCATACCTCCCAAGTGTCCCTCTTTAGGAGATATTAGGGGTCCGTACCTCCCAAGTGTCCCTCTTTAGGAGATATTAGGGGTCTGTACCTCCCAAGTGCCCCTCTTTAGGAGATATTAGGGGTCCATACCTCCCAAGGGTCCCTCTTTATGAGATATGAGGGGTCCATACCTCCCAAGTGTCACTCTTTAGGAGATATTAGGGGTCCACACCTCCCAAGTGTCCCTCTTTAGGAGATATTAGGGGTCTGTACCTCCCAAGTGTCCCTCTTTAGGAGATATGAGGGGTGCACACCTCCCAAGTGTCCCTCTTTAGGAGATATTAGGGGTCCATACCTCCCAAGTGTCCCTCTTTAGGAGATATGAGGGGTCTGTACCTCCCAAGTGTCACTCTTTAGGAGATATTAGGGGTCCATACCTCCCAAGTGTCCCTCTTTAGGAGATATGAGGGGTCCACACCTCCCAAGTGTCCCTCTTTAGGAGATATTAGGGGTCCGTACCTTCCAAGTGTCCCTCTTTAGGAGATATTAGGGGTCTGTACCTTCCAAGTGTCCCTCTTTAGGAGATATTAGGGGTCCACATCTCCCAAGTGTCCCTCTTTAGGAGATATTAGGGGTCCACATCTCCCAAGTGTCCCTCTTTAGGAGATATTAGGGGTCTGTACATCCCAAGTGTCCCTCTTTAGGAGATATTAGGGGTCCACATCTCCCAAGTGTCCCTCTTTAGGAGATATTAGGGGTCTGTACCTCCCAAGTGTCCCTCTTTAGGGGATATTAGGGGTCCGTACCTCCCAAGTGTCCCTCTTTAGGAGATATTAGGGGTCCGTACATCCCAAGCGTCCCTCTTTAGGAGATATTAGGGGTCTGTACCTACCTCCCAAGTGTCCCTCTTTAGGAGATATTAGGGGTCTGTACCTACCTCCCAAGTGTCCCTCTTTAGGAGATATTAGGGGTCTGTACCTACCTCCCAAGTGTCCCTCTTTAGGAGATATTAGGGGTCCGTTCCTCCCAAGTGTCCCTCTTTAGGAGATATTAGGGGTCTGTACCTTCCAAGTGTCCCTCTTTAGGAGATATTAGGGGTCTGTACCTCCCAAGTGTCCCTCTTTAGGAGATATTAGGGGTCCGTACCTCCCAAGCGTCCCTCTTTAGGAGATGAAGAAGAAAAAGAAGAAAACAGAGAAGGGCGCCTCCTAGTGCAATATCGTTTGCAAATATTAGGACCTCTACCAATACACCACTGGTACTCACAATATAAAAGATCACTAAAAGTGATCAGTAAAGCAGATAGGGGATTCTGACTGCCCCCACTCAGTCTTCCCAATTGTTGGGTAAAATGGATGCCGCTACTCCAAAGGGACCCCGACCAACGGATCAGGAACCTCCAAACAAAAAGAAAACAAAAGGGCAGAAGAGCGCAAACCAATAATAAACAGTTGATCCAAATGTGGAACTCCAGTGGACTATATACTCACACCTAGGTATCAATGGTGCTGGTTGTGAATGCAACCAGCAATCTCCAACGGGGTATTCTGTACCTACCTCCCAAGTGTCCCTCTTTAGGAGATATTAGGGGTCTGTACCTACCTCCCAAGTGTCCCTCTTTAGGAGATATTAGGGGTCCGTTCCTCCCAAGTGTCCCTCTTTAGGAGATATTAGGGGTCTGTACCTCCCAAGTGTCCCTCTTTAGGAGATATTAGGGGTCTGTACCTTCCAAGTGTCCCTCTTTAGGAGATATTAGGGGTCTGTACCTTCCAAGTGTCCCTCTTTAGGAGATATTAGGGGTCTGTACCTCCCAAGTGTCCCTCTTTAGGAGATATTAGGGGTCCGTACCTCCCAAGCGTCCCTCTTTAGGAGATGAAGAAGAAAAAGAAGAAAACAGAGAAGGGCGCCTCCTAGTGCAATATCGTTTGCAAATATTAGGACCTCTACCAATACACCACTGGTACTCACAATATAAAAGATCACTAAAAGTGATCAGTAAAGCAGATAGGGGATTCTGACTGCCCCCACTCAGTCTTCCCAATTGTTGGGTAAAATGGATGCCGCTACTCCAAAGGGACCCCGACCAACGGATCAGGAACCTCCAAACAAAAAGAAAACAAAAGGGCAGAAGAGCGCAAACCAATAATAAACAGTTGATCCAAATGTGGAACTCCAGTGGACTATATACTCACACCTAGGTATCAATGGTGCTGGTTGTGAATGCAACCAGCAATCTCCAACGGGGTATTCTCAAGCCGCCCCAGAAACAGCTACCACTCATGCGAATCAAAGGGATCAAAATCCAATAAAAAATATATATGTGATTTATTGTAAAAAAGTTTCATCTGCCAACAATATTTCAAATAGATAAACCTGTATGACGCGTTTCGGAACACGCAGGTTCCTTTTTCAAGAATCAGGTCTCAAAATATAATATAAAACCAAATTGTTTGGCAATAGCAGTATTAATAATAAAAACAGATATCCCAAGTGTTCCTCTTTAGGAGATATTAGGGGTCCGTACCTCCCATGTGTCCCTCTTTAGGAGATATTAGGGTTCATACCTCCTAAGTGTACCTCTTTAGGAGATATTAGGGGTTCATACCTCCCAAGTGTACATCTTTAGGAGATATTAGGGGTCCATACCTCCCAAGTGTCCCACTTTAGGAGATATTAGGGGTCCATACCTCCCAAGTGTCCCACTTTAGGAGATATTAGGGGTCCTTACCTCCCAAGTGTCCCCTCTTTAGGAGATATTAGGGGTCCGTACCTCACAAGTGTCCCTCTTTAGGAGATATTAGGGGTCCGTACCTCCCAAGTGTTCTCTTTAGGAGATATTAGGGGTCCATACTTCCCAAGTGTCCCTCTTTAGGAGATATTAAGGGTCCGTTACTTCCAAGTGTCCCTCTTTAGGAGACACACCTGCAGTCATGCACATGGGTATTTTTATTCTGAATTCTCTACACTGAGCAAAACTCACCTAACTGCACCCACCTGCTCTGGATTCAGCAGTTCACACAAGTGATTTCACCTTGTATTTCACAGCCAAATACAACTTACTGGAACTTTCCTGAATTCAGTGCGGATCATTAACACATACAATTGGATCAATTCTTTGCTCCCTGCAATCAATGAATGGCCACTATGGACCAATATAATTAGCTGGTACCTACATGGGGCAGCCATCAGCATACCTTAAAAGTGTCCCTCTTTAGGAGATATTAGAGCTACATACCTCACTAGTGTCCCTCTTTAGGAGATATTAGGGGGTTCATACCTCCCAAGTGTCCCTCTTTAGGAGATATTAGGGGTCTGTACCTCCCAAGTGTCCCTCTTTAGGAGATATTAGGGGTCTGTACCTCCCAAGTGTCCCTCTTTAGGAGATATTAGGGGGTTCATACCTCCCAAGTGTCTCTCTTTAGGAGATATTAGGGGTCCATTTCTCCCTAGTGTTCCTCTTTAGGAGATATTAGGGCTCCATACCTCCCAAGTGTCCCTCTTTAGGAGATATTAGGGGTCTGTACCTCCCAAGTGTCCCTCTTTAGGAGATATTAGGGGGTTCATACCTCCCAAGTGTCCCTCTTTAGGAGATATTAGGGGTCCATTTCTCCCTAGTGTCCCTCTTTAGGAGATATTAGGGCTCCATACCTCCCAAGTGTCCCTCTTTAGGAGATATTAGGGGTCTGTACCTCCTAAGTGTCCCTATTTAGGAGATATTAGGGGTCCATACCTCCCAAGTGTCCCACTTTAGGAGATATTAGGGGTCCATACCTCACAAGTGTCCCTCTTTAGGAGATATTAGGGGTCCGTACCTCCCAAGTGTCCCTCTTTAGGAGATATTAGGGGTCCATACCTCCCAAGTGTCCTCTTTAGGAGATATTAGGGGTCTGTACATCCCAAGTGTCCCTCTTTAGGAGATATTAGGGGTCTGTACCTCCCAAGTGTCCCTCTTTAGGAGATATTAGGGGTCCGTACCTCCCAAGTAACTCCACCCAAGCACCCAATTCACTGCCAGTTCCCCCCTAATATTGTAGATATTAAAAAATAAACTGATGCAAGTCCCGTCTCTCGAGCCTTTTATAGTGTGAGAGATATACGGTGATAATGTTCCCCCCTACAAAGCCATGTAGACTGTTCCAACAAAGTATTTCCTTTTAGATAGAGCAGTTTCGGAGGGGGAACGTTATCACCGTATATCTCTCAAACTATAAAGGCCTGAGAGACGGGACTTACATCAGTTTATTTTTTAATATCCACAATATTACATTTTGTTAAAATCAGCCATTACTATCCCTTTAAATTACATTGGGGTTTTAACCCCTTGAATTCTAGAAAGGTCTAGAGCAATCAATGGGTTAAAAAGATCCATTAATGTGCATGGGAATTTAGGAATCTTTATGTGTCCCCTGTGGTGCAGTTGGTTTACTACAGAATAACTCCACTGCGAGTTATAGATAGAATAAAACTGCAGCCATTCAGGGATGAACCAACTGCGCTTTAGGGGAATAATACAAATTCAACAATACAGGAACAGCAACACAGCTAACCCCTTAAAGGGACAGTAATGTTTCATAATAAAAACAGCTCTAATTAATCATCATAGTATTTGGACTTTGGAGAGTGTTATTTCAATTCTGTCAGAGTTGTAGTTCCAGAGTAATTGAATGACAAAGTATCCCCCTCCCGCCCCTTTTACTGATGTAACACTGCTCAGCCAGATCAGAAGGGAGGTGCCCAGGTAGACTGCAGAGAGGGACAATCTTCAATTAAGATAAGGGAAAAACCTGAAAAACTTGTCAAGGGGGGCAGGGCTTTCATTGTTCTCATAGGAAGAAGATTGTCCCCTTCTGTTATCTGTCTGGTCTATGGACTGCATTCCACATCTGAGAAGAGATGGCTTACACTAGGTAAAAGGGGCGGGAGGGGAGACTTTGCTTGTGAATATCTCTCAAACCATAAAGGTTTGAGAGATAAGACTTATATCGTTCTTCATGTTTTTCTAATGCCTACAAAATAAAATAAAGATTAAACGAAGTATTACTATCCCTTTAAGGACCAGCGGTCCAGGGAAGTTACCGTCCCTTAAGGTGCGCTTTGATCCTTGCCGACGTGCCGGTACACATGACCTGTTACTCGTACCGGTGCGCCGCTTTGAGGCCTAAGAGAGATCTCTCTGGTCTTGGAGCAATCAATTTTAGGCCCTGTTTTTACTTACAGCGCTCCCGGTAGAACGCTGTAAGTAAAAAGGGTATAAGGACCGTGATGGTCATAGCACGTCACATAGTCCTTAAGGGGTTAATCCATGAGTATAATAAAAAATCTTTGAAGTTTTTTGAAACAAACTAAAAACTTGTCTCAGGAACTGTAGGTAACAAACAGTAAACACACACACGTTCACTACTTAATGCATTTTAGACCTGATCAGATCCGGGATTACAGAGGAGGAGCCTTGGGTTTTAAAGGCTCACCTGTTTACCAGGTGATCACACCTAAGATTAAGGACCTTCAGTCCAAAACACGTTAGGTAGTGAACGTGTGTGTTTTCTGTTTGTTACCTATACTTCTTGAGACAAGTTTTTAGTTTATGTTTAAAAAAAACTTCAAAGATTTTTTATTATACTCATGGATTGCCTAACACACATGAAGATTGATGTTCCTGAAACGGCTCCGGTGAGTGAAGTTACAGTGACTGCTATTAACATTTACATGTTGGGATCTTTTTTGAAGTGTTACAGATCCATGTTATGTTTAATAATTCTACCTGAGCGGCTATAAACCTAAATAATAAAAATTCCCCAAATTCTGATTCATTTAAATGGGGTTTTTAACCCTGTAAATGCTAGGAAGATCTCTAAAGCATTGCGTCGAGATACACTGAAGACCTCTCTTCAATTCAGGATATTAAAATTCCCCATATAAATCAATAAAAAGTAATAATTGTCCCCTATTGCACTTGGTTTGCCCTACAGCCACTCCGGTTTGCATTTATACTTACAACCATATTGTACGTATATACAAAGACCAAGCGGGACAAACCGACCTCACAGATTGAAATCCCATAATTCACGTTGGTGTAAATGGGCTGTGTAACCCCTGGATTGCTTGAGAGATCTCTAGTGCATGCACTGGGGATCTTTACCATCATTCAAGGGGTTAACCCTTTGAATGCAGGATGGATAAACAACCCATTGCAAAGCACCGAGTTTGCGTACCCCTCTGACACTCAAAGGGTTAAAGTTTACATTTAAATTAATGGGAACTGAAGACATTTTTATTGGTCAATGAGGGAACAGTTATACCACTTTTGTACATTTACCCCATTGGTCTTAAAGGGATAGTAATGTTTCATAATAAAAGCAGCTCTAATTAATCATCATAGTATTTGGACTTTGGAGAGTGTTATTTCAATTCTGTCAGAGTTGTAATACAAGAGTAATTCAATGACAAAGTATCCCCCTCCCGCCCCTTTTACTGATGTAACACTGCTCAGCCAGATCAGAAGGGAGATGCCCAGGTAGACTGCAGAGAGGGACAATCTTCAATTAAGATAAGGGAAAAACCTGAAAAACTTGTCAAGGGGGGCAGGGCTTTCATTGTTCTCATAGGAAGAAGATTGTCCCCTGCTGTTATCTGTCTGGTCTATGGACTGGATTCCACATCTGAGAAGAGATGGCTTACACTAGGTAAAAGGGCGGGAGGGGAAACTTTGCTTGTGAATATCTCTCAAACCATAAAGGAGGGAAGGAGGCAGTACTTGGGGATATGAACAGAGAAGATTGCATGGATGCGGTACAGAGCTGTACCACAGCCTATACAGGGCTTACATCATCAGCTTAACATTAACCCCTTAACGACTGGGGTAGCAGTGCCGCAATGCGACTCAACGTCCGCAGAGCTTTTTTTTTGTTTGTTTGTTTTCCGGTTCCGGACTCCCCGAACGGCGTGCAGCCGCGGGGGGAGCCCGGAACTCCATGACGGTCATAGTACGTCATGGGTCGTCCAGTCAGATCGACCCTTGACGTACTATCACCGTCAAGGGTCGTTAAGGGGTTAAAAGGCAATCATTTGGGCATATAAAGAATTATACTGAAAAAACAAAAAACAAAAAAAAAAAAACTGGTAACTGCACAGCGCATTTATTACATTTTTTTTAAGATCGGATTCAGAGCTCCCTGAACGGCCAGCAGCCACGCGACGAGCCCTGAAATCCAACGGTCCTTTAGGCACATTCACCCCATGATGCACATGTACATCCTTGGACCTTATGGGGTTAATGCAGAACATTTAAATTTTGTAGGGCTTTGTTTGGTGAGTAAATCATGTACCGCAAGTGCTGGGAGATGCTTTATTTTAATGTTAATACAGCTCAACCTTTTGTGTTTTTTTGGGGGAGAGGGGGGGTTGCAGTACCATTTTTATGACGGAGCTGTTGATGAAAGAACTATTGTAAGCTGTTGTCAGTGACCATGGCCAAAATATATTACTGTAGCGATAGCGCCATCCTAAAAAGGACCAGGCCTGAGGTGTAATAACCCCTGCATTAACCCTGTGAGTGCCAGAGAGGTATCTAACACACTGCAACTTGAACTCAAACGGTTAAACATATCACAGCAGTCGTCTGAAGTAACGTATGTATTTTCCATATTTCTCTTTAAAGCCATCTACCTGGACCAGGCATGAGTGTGGGTAAATGCGTCAGGCATGCCTTCTGTCGCTAAAAGGGTTAACTCCAAACGACGAGGATGGTGCGTAATTTTCTTTTTATGGAAATCTCCCCCATTTCACTGGTAACTGTCCTCGCTGCTGCCGTACAGATAGGAAGCTGACTCACAGAGAACTGTCACTTGTTCCCAGCGGCAGACGGCTCATAAAATCAGCTCAAGATTTAACCCCTCGAGTGCCAGAGGGGTACACAATGCATGCGTTGTGTACATCTCTGGCACTCAAAGGGTTAAGGACCACGGGGGAGTGCAACGCATTGCTGCACAAAGCGTTGCAGAACCCTGCAACACTTAAGGGGTTAAAGAGCCGAATTCCTTGGTGGGTCTCTTTCCTTCTGTTGCCTGAAACTGTGGCCTTTTTTGGTTATCTGCATCCTGGCTGTTTCATGCAGAAGAAGAACTCACAGCACAGTGAATGGGGGGCAGGGAGACGGGTCTGTCAGGACACAAAGGTCCATACGCACAAGGGAATTGGAGAAATCCAAAGGTAATGGTGACTGGTCTACAGGAAAAGAAATATCAGGACAGACTAAAGGATCTGAACATGTATAGATTGGAGGAGAGAAGAGAGAGAGGAGATATGATAGACACATTCACATACATGAAGGGATTCAACAAAGTGCAGGAGGGAAGTATATTTCACAGGAGTAAAAATGTTAGGACAAAAGGCCATAGTCTAAAACTAGAGGGACACAGGTTTAGATGTAATGTAAGAAAGTTTTACTTCACTGAGAGGGTAGTAGACAAGTGGACTAGCCTACCAGCAGAAGTGGTAGAAGTTAATACAGTGACAGAATTTAAGCATGCATGGGGTAGGCATAAGGCGGTCCTTAACATAGGAAAAGACCAAGGACCAAAAAAGATTTGAGGTTGTGTTTTTTTTTTTCTTACAGTAGTAAAATGGGCGACAAGATGGGCCGAATGGTTCTTATCTGCCGTCAAATTCTATGTTTCTATGTAAACCAATTATAAAAATAAAACTTTCCTTTGAATTAAAAGAGACTTGTAACCCCTTGAATGCTAGACCGGCAACACTGAAGGATGCTTCCCATGCTCCATCTGCAGTGACGCTAACTAACTCTGTACTGATAACGATCCACGCCAATCTATATAAGAATGATACAGGCGTTACACATAACAATACAGAGATCCTGTACTGATAACGATCCACGCCGATCTATATAAGAATGATACAGGCATTACACATAACAATACAGAGATCTTGTACTGATAATGATCCACGCCGATCTATATAAGAACGATACAGGCATTACACATAACAATACAGAGATCTTGTACTGATAATGATCCACGCCGATCTATATAAGAACGATACAGGCATTACACATAACAATACAGAGATCTTGTACTGATAACGATCCACGCCGATCTATATAAGAACGATACAGGCGTTACACATAACAATACAGAGATCTTGTACTGATAACGATCCACGCCGATCTATATAAGAATGATACAGGCGTTACACATAACAATACAGAGATCTTGTACTGATAATGATCCATGCCGATCTATATAAGAACGATACAGGCATTACACATAACAATACAGAGATCTTGTACTGATAACGATCCACGCCGATCTATATAAGAACGATACAGGCGTTACACATAACAATACAGACATCTTGTACTGATAACGATCCACGCCGATCTATATAAGAACGATACAGGCATTACACATAACAATACAGAGATCTTGTACTGATAACGATCCACGCCGATCTATATAAGAACGATACAAGCGTTACACATAACAATACGGAGATCCTGTACTGATAACGATCCACGCAGATCTATATAAGAACGATACAGGTGTTACACATAACAATACGGAGATCCCGTACTGATAACGATCCACGCCGATCTATATAAGAACGATACAGGCATTACACATAACAATACAGAGATCTTGTACTGATAACGATCCACGCCGATCTATATAAGAACGATACAGGCATTACACATAACAATACAGAGATCCTGTACTGATAACGATCCACTCCGATCAATATAAGAATGATACAGGCGTTACACATAACAATACAGAGATCCTGTACTGATAACGATCCACTCCGATCTATATAAGAATGATACAGGCATTACACATAACAATACAGAGATCCTGTACTGATAACGATCCACTCCGATCTATATAAGAATGATACAGGCATTACACATAACAATACAGAGATCTTGTACTGATAACGATCCACGCCGATCTATATAAGAACAATACAGGCGTTACACATAACAATACAGAGATCCTGTACTGATAACGATCCACGCCGATCTATATAAGAATGATACAGGCATTACACATAACAATACAGAGATCTTGTACTGATAACGATCCACGCCGATCTATATAAGAACAATACAGGCGTTACACATAACAATACAGAGATCCTGTACTGATAACGATCCACGCCGATCTATATAAGAACAATACAGACATTACACATAACAATACAGAGATCTTGTACTGATAATGATCCACGCCGATCTATATAAGAACGACACAGGCGTTACACATAACAATACAGAGATCTTGTACTGATAACGATCCACGCCGATCTATATAAGAACGATACAGGCATTACACATAACAATACAGAGATCCTGTACTGATAACGATCCACGCCGATCTATATAAGAACGATACAGGCATTACACATAACAATACAGAGATCCTGTACTGATAACGATCCACGCCGATCTATATAAGAACGATACAGGCATTACACATAACAATACAGAGATCTTGTACTGATAACGATCCACGCCGATCTATATAAGAACGATACAGGCATTACACATAACAATACAGAGATCTTGTACTGATAATGATCCACTCCGATCTATATAAGAATGATACAGGCATTACACATAACAATACAGAGATCCTGTACTGATAACGATCCACGCCGATCTATATAAGAACGATACAGGCATTACACATAACAATACAGAGATCTTGTACTGATAACGATCCACGCCGATCTATATAAGAACGATACAGGCATTACACATAACAATACAGAGATCTTGTACTGATAATGATCCACTCCGATCTATATAAGAACGATACAGGCATTACACATAACAATACAGAGATCCTGTACTGATAACGATCCACGCCGATCTATATAAGAACGATACAGGCGTTACACATAACAATACAGAGATCCTGTACTGATAACGATCCACGCCGATCTATATAAGAACGATACAGGCGTTACACATAACAATACAGAGATCTTGTACTGATAACGATCCACGCCGATCTATATAAGAACGATACAGGCGTTACACATAACAATACAGTGATCTTGTACTGATAACGATCCACGCCGATCTATATAAGAACGATACAGGCATTACACATAACAATACAGAGATCTTGTACTGATAACGATCCACGTCGATCTATATAATAACGATACAGGCGTTACACATAACAATACGGAGATCTTGTACTGATAATGATCCACGCCGATCTATATAATAACGATACAGGCGTTACACATAACAATACGGAGATCTTGTACTGATAACGATCCACGCCGATCTATATAAGAACGATACAGACATTACACATAATAATACAGAGATCTTGTACTGATAACGATCCACGCCGATCTATATAAGAACGATACAGGCGTTACACATAACAATACAGAGATCCTGTACTGATAACGATCCACGCCGATCTATATAAGAACGATACAGGCGTTACACATAACAATACAATGATCTTGTACTGATAACGATCCACGCCGATCTATATAAGAACGATACAGGCGTTACACATAGACAATACAGAGATCTTGTACTGATAACGATCCACGCCGATCTATATAAGAATGATACAGGCGTTACACATAACAATACAGTGATCTTGTACTGATAACGATCCACGCCGATCTATATAAGAACGATACAGGCGTTACACATAGACAATACAGAGATCTTGTACTGATAACAATCCACGCCGATCTATATAAGAATGATACAGGCGTTACACATAACAATACAGAGATCCTGTACTGATAACGATCCACGCCGATCTATATAAGAACGATACAGGCGTTACACATAGACAATACAGAGATCTTGTACTGATAACGATCCACGCCGATCTATATAAGAACGATACAGGCGTTACACATAACAATACAGAGATCCTGTACTGATAACGATCCACGCTGATCTATATAAGAACGATACAGGCATTACACATAACAATACAGAGATCTTGTACTGATAACGATCCACGCCGATCTATATAAGAATGATACAGGCGTTACACATAACAATACAGAGATCCTGTACTGATAACGATTCACGCCGATCTATATAAGAACGATACAGGCGTTACACATAGACAGTACAGAGATCTTGTACTGATAACGATCCACGCCGATCTATATAAGAATGATACAGGCATTACACATAACAATACAGAGATCCTGTACTGATAACGATCCACGCCGATCTATATAAGAACGATACAGGCGTTACACATAACAATACAGAGATCCCGTACTGATAACGATCCACGCCGATCTATATAAGAACGATACGGGCGTTACACATAACAATACAGAGATCTTGTACTGATAACGATCCATGCCGATCTATATAAGAACGATACGGGCGTTACACATAACAATACAGAGATCCTGTACTGATAACGATCCACGCCGATCTATATAAGAACGATACGGGCATTACACATAACAATACAGAGATCCCGTACTGATACCGATCCACGCCGATCTATATAATGATACAGGCATTACACATAACAATACAGAGATCTTGTACTGATAACGATCCACGCCGATCTATATAAGAACGATACAGGCATTACACATAACAATACAGAGATCCTGTACTGATAACGATCCACGCCGATCTATATAAGAATGATACGGGCATTACACATAACAATACAGAGATCTTGTACTGATAATGATCCACGCCGATCTATATAAGAATGATACAGGCATTACACATAACAATACAGAGATCTTGTACTGATAACGATCCACGCCGATCTATATAAGAACGATACAGACATTACACGTAACAATACAGAGATCTTGTACTGATAACGATCCACGCCGATCTATATAAGAACGATACAGGCATTACACATAACAATACAGAGATCCTGTACTGATAACGAACCACGCCGATCTATATAAGAACGATACAGGCATTACACATAACAATACAGAGATCCCGTACTGATAACGATCCACGCCGATCTATATAAGAACGATACAGACATTACACGTAACAATACAGAGATCTTGTACTGATAACGATCCACGCTGATCTATATAAGAACGATACAGGCATTACACATAGACAATACAGAGATCCTGTACTGATAACGATCCACGTCGATCTATATAAGAATGATACAGGCATTACACATAACAATACAGAGATCCCGTACTGATAACGATCCACGCCGATCTATATAAGAACGATAC
This sequence comes from Rhinophrynus dorsalis, assembly GCA_037306005.1. Classification (NCBI taxonomy): domain Eukaryota; kingdom Metazoa; phylum Chordata; class Amphibia; order Anura; family Rhinophrynidae; genus Rhinophrynus; species Rhinophrynus dorsalis. Next base: position 255,492,844 of record CM074725.1, read on the forward strand.
AGGCATTACACATAACAATACAGAGATCCTGTACTGATAACGATCCACTCCGATCTATATAAGAATGATACAGGCATTACACATAGACAATACAGAGATCTTGTACTGGTAACGATCCACGCCGATCTATATAAGAACGATACAGGCGTTACACATAACAATACAAGATCTTGTACTGATAACGATCCACGCCGATCTATATAAGAAGGATACAGGCGTTACACATAACAATACAGAGATCCTGTACTGATAACGATCCACGCCGATCTATATAAGAACGATACAGGCGTTACACATAACAATACAGAGATCCTGTACTGATAACGATCCACGCTGATCTATATAAGAATGATACGGGCATTACACATAACAATACAGAGATCCTGTACTGATAACGATCCACGCTGATCTATATAAGAACGATACAGGCATTACACATAACAATACGGAGATCTTGTACTGATAACGATCCACGCCGATCTATATAAGAACGATACAGGCATTACACATAACAATACAGAGATCTTGTACTGATAACGATCCACGCCGATCTATATAAGAACGATACAGGCATTACACATAACAATACAGAGATCCTGTACTGATAACGATCCACGCCGATCTATATAAGAACGATACAGGCGTTACACATAACAATACAGAGATCCCGTACTGATAACGATCCACGCCGATCTATATAAGAACGATACGGGCGTTACACATAACAATACAGAGATCTTGTACTGATAACGATCCATGCCGATCTATATAAGAACGATACGGGCGTTACACATAACAATACAGAGATCCTGTACTGATAACGATCCACGCCGATCTATATAAGAACGATACGGGCATTACACATAACAATACAGAGATCCCGTACTGATACCGATCCACGCCGATCTATATAATGATACAGGCATTACACATAACAATACAGAGATCTTGTACTGATAACGATCCACGCCGATCTATATAAGAACGATACAGGCATTACACATAACAATACAGAGATCCTGTACTGATAACGATCCACGTCGATCTATATAAGAATGATACAGGCATTACACATAACAATACAGAGATCCTGAGGCAAACCAACTATCCCATATGGAATAATTTAATATGTTAATTGCTTTAATCTTCTGATTTTTTCAGTTTATTCCCCAACACAATCAGTTCTCCTCCCTGTCCCAGATCCAGTTAAATGGAGAAAATATCAGCAGTTTGGGTTTAATTGTCCCACAGGCACAGATCCACAAAGACATGTTTACAAAACCACCTGTATGATATATAAGGCATGTATGTAGAAAACGTGTTTGAGTTATTTAGATATATAGATGATAGTAATTAACACTGTGCGGGCAATTCCCTTCTTAACCCAACATTACCTCTCCCACTTCCTGACACTTAGTGAGTGGGGGAGGTAATATAAGGATAAGACAGGAAGTTAGTGGAGGTGGGTAATGTATTACTGAGTAGTGTCAGTGAGTGAGTAGGTAATATAGGGATAAGACAAGAAGTTAGTGCTAGGGGAGGAGGGTAATGCATTGCTGAGCAGTGTCAGTGAGTGGGGGAGGTAATGTAGGGATAAGACAGGAAGTCAGTGGTAGTGGAGGTGGGTAATGCATTGCTGAGCAGTGTCAGTGAGTGGGGAGATAATATACAGATAAGACAGGAAGTCAGTGCTAGGGGAGGTGGGTAATGCATTGTTGATCAGTGTCAGTGAGTGGGGGAGGTAATGTAGCAATAAGACAGGAAGTCAGTGCTAGGGGAGGTGGGTAATGAATTGCTGAGCAGTGTCAGTGAGTGGGGAGGTAATGTAGAGATAAGACAGGAATTCAGTGCCAGGGGAGGTGGGTAATGCATTGCTGAGTGGTGTAAGTGAGTGGGGGAGGTAATGTATGGATAAGACAGGAAGCCAGTACTAGGGAAGGTGGATAATGCATTGCTGAGCAGTGTCAGTGAGTGGGGAGGTAATGTAGGGATAAGACGGGAAGTACAAAAACAGGAGGGGTACTGGCGGCGCTTAAGGTATCTAGTTACGGACTCGAAGAGTCCAAACAATCATTAACAATAATTAGTTAGGTCACACGGAAGGGTGTATAATTATACAAATATCTATTTGGTATGGAGTGCAAGTCAAATATACTGATATATAGTACTTGCTTAGGTGGCTTATGATCGTTGGATCAATCAGCGCTGATAAATTATACCTTATATAGTTCCTAAGTGCTCTAACGTGTTAGATGTAACTTAAAGGAATAATATTATGAGTCTTATTAGGATCTTTGCTAGTATATAGTACACATACAATAAGTGTTAAACGAATGTTGGATACATGTGATCAATGGATAAAATTATATCAGACTAGCAGTGTGGGACGGTGTTGCCCGTCTGTTTTTGTTTATGAAAGTTCTGTAAAATGCATGTGATCATGTTCTGTTTTAGCTCTCCGCATTAGCAGTACTGCAACTCCTGTGAAAATCACACAAAAATATCCCAATGGGAGCAGTAACTCCTCCTTACTGCCACCACTGGGTGTGTGTGTCTCCTGAGGAGACATAAATTATGCAATGAGCCTTTCTCTTTTATATATATATATAGATACAAAGGAGGCACTGGTAAATGTATATCAATTCTGAGGGACAAAAAATAGCAACCAAAAGGTTGTTACTGGCCTCTTAAAACAATCTGTGTATATCAGTCCTTAAATCTCAAGTTCAATTGTATCTTTAACTTGTGTTATTCATATGAGTCTCTAGTTTCGTTCTCTCTTTCGTCCTGGATCTGGATGAGGTCAGTATCCGGTCCTTGTAGACTGCGGTTATGTCCTCATTTCCATATAAGTATGTATATATATATATGGAAGATAGTAGTGTCAATATACAAATATAGGTGTTTGGAAAAAGACGAATAGTCACTTACGTATAGGTAAGCGGGGGTTCAGCTCTCCTCTGTCTCCTGCACCCTGCATTTTTTCGTGTGTTCCTTACTATGATTCCTCTCTGTGGGATTCCACCTGCAGACTGCTCTCAGGACTCTAAGGATTCCTTGTGGTCCGGTTGTAGATCAAGTAACGGAGTTAGTTGATGTAAATCCAATAATAATCTTTATTAAATGTGAATAGTTAAAACGTATAATACAAATTTGTATATAACGGGAAAGACGGTTTCCATACACATTACTCTTTCTTAGCTTGCTAATAGTGTTCGATGCAGATGTCCCGCGTCTACTTAAGGTGGTATTGCTAACACGTTTTAAGGCCTCAGTGTGCAGTGCAAACACTGAGCAAAGTTAGATACAGTGTGAATGTTAGGAACCTCTAAAGTATACACCCTACGAGTTTTGTGCACACTGCCTTCCTCAGGGGTATATGAGTAAGGGTGGGTTCCATGGGTTTATATACCATAAGTCACTTGGTTACTCCAGGTCTAATTGGGTAACCCTCCTCTTTCTTGTGTGATTGACACTTTGATAATTAGTGTCCTGTTGTAAAACGTGAGAATTAACTCTAGGGTGTCCGTATAATTACAATCAGGTTTATATCTAAAAATTCTTTCAGCAAGGCTAGTGCACAATTATAAATCATAGCATACATTGTATAAAAACATATAATTGCATCATCCTAAAGAGATATATAATATTAATATTAAAACAGCTCTATTTTTTAGAGTACATCATAAAGTAAGCTTGTATGGGCTAAAGTAATAGCCCTGCTGAGACCTCAGTATTGATCATACTTAGATGTGTATATTTACACTATGACTTTAGTTGTGTGTGGATGATTAGCGGGGTATCCTGCATAAGTCTCTAGTATCAAGTATACATATTTTCAATTATGTATCAAAATAAAACAGAAGTCTATGTTTTAGAGTAGATGAACTATCTATCTATAATATACTTGTTGTTAAATATTTAAAATATGTATCAGGACAGAGCTGAGGTCTAAATTTTAACCTATATGGGGTATTTATAACCACAGCTGACTATAAGTATGGTATATGAATACACGTTATATGTCAGTGTATTGTGTTTGTTGTGGTTCCAGGCAATACTTCTTGAGGACTCAGGTAGTATACTGATATTTTTATTCAAGAAGATTTCTTACTTAAAGGGATAGTAATACTTCGTTTTATCTTTATTTTATTTTTTAGGCATTAAAAAAACATGAAGAACGATATAAGTCTCATCTCTCAAACCTTTATGATTTGAGAGATATTCACAAGCAACGTTTCCCCTCCCGTCCCTTTTACCTAGTGTAAGCCATCTCTTCTCAGATGTGGAATCCAGTCCATAGACCAGACAGATAACAGAAGGGGACAATCTTCTTCCTATGAGAACAATGAAATCCCTGCCCCCCTTGACAAGTTTTTCAGGTTTTTCCCTTATCTTAATTGAAGATTGTCCCTCTCTGCAGTCTACCTGGGCACCTCCCTTCTGATCTGGCTGAGCAGTGTTACATCAGTAAAAGGGGCGGGAGGGGGATACTTTGTCATTGAATTACTCGAACTACAACTCTGACAGAATTGAAATAACACTCTCCAAAGTCCAAATACTATGATGATTAATTAAAGCTGCTTTTATTATGAAACATTATTATCCCTTTAATATTTACAAGTTGCTTATTGGAGTTTTTATATGATAGGTATATTGGTTATGGTTATTATTCCACAATGCAGTTTTCTTGTGTCAGTAATTGAGGGTATTAATCACAGTTAATTTCTTAGGAAACAACTCAGATCAATACTGATGTTTAATCCTCTAGGCGTTAAAGTTCTCATTTTGTATATCCCTTCTGTTTCCTTCTTACTGATTTTATTTGCTACATCTTCACCTCTCCAGTGATCCTCAATGGTCTCAGTTGCTGTAAAGGATACACATGACGGGTCTTTATTATGACTTGTTCTGAAGTGTTCTGACGCACTGCAGCTGGTTAGGCCTTTCTGTATGTTTCTCATGTGTTCTCTGATTCTAACATTGACACCTCTAATTGTTCTGCCTTTATACTGTTTTCCACAAGGGCATTCCAAGAGGTATATGTCATTTTTGGTTTTCCATGTGATGAAATCCCTTATTTCAAAAGTTTCCCCAGTTTGGTTAGAATTGAATTGTTGTTCTTTTTGGATCCTTAGATGTTTTACAGGTGCTGCAGCTACCACATTTGTGGGATCCCTTGAGTTCCTTCTGAAAGTATGAGACTTTTGTTTCAACGTGATTGATGTAGCGAGGGACTAAGTGCTGTCATATATTTCTGCATTTCTTATATACAATTTTGGGTTGTTCTTCCAAAAAGAGTTTTAGATCTTTGTCTTTTAGTAGAATTGGCCAGTATTTTATCATTATTTTCTTAATTTCTCTGTGGTTATCACAATAGTTTGTTATCAGTCTAATTTTCTTTGCTTTATCTTCCACTTTATTAGCCGTTGTTGGTTCTTCTGATATGTCAATTTTCATCGCCTCTTCTCTGGCTCTTCTGATGGTATGTTCTTTGTATCCTTTTCCCTGAAGAGATATTCCATCTCGCTAATTTGTGTCCTGCAAACTTCCTTATAAATGCAGTTTATTTTTATTCTGAAAATTCAGCCCTGGCGAGTAGAAATTCAGCCCTGGTTGGTATGTTATGTATTGCAGTGGCGAGTAACTTTTCAGGTCTGGCTAGTAGCAAAGGACTTCAAATTATAAGCCCTGCTTTAGAGGTTCCTAACATTTACACTATACCTAACTTTGCTGAGTGTTTGCGCTGCACACTGAGGCCTTAAAACAGTGTTTCTCAACTCCTGTCCTCAGGACCCACTAACGGGCCAGGACTTAGGGATTTCTCTGCTAGAGCTCAGGTGTGGTGATCAGAGACTCATTCACATTGATTAATTCACCTGTGCTCTAACAAGGAAATCATGTGATCAGAGGCTCAGTCACACTGATTAACTCACCTGTGTTCTAACAAGGAAATCATGTGATCAGAGGCTCATTCACATTGATCAACTCACCTGTGTTCTAACAAGGAAATCATGTGATCAGAGGCTCATTCACATTGATTAACTCACCTGTGCTCTAACAAGGAAATCATGTGATCAGAGGCTCATTCACACTGATTAACTCACCTGTGTTCTAACAAGGAAATCATGTGATCAGAGGCTCATTCACACTGATTAACTCACCTGTGTTCTAACAAGGAAATCATGTGATCAGAGGATCATTCACATTCATTAACTCACCTGTGCTCTAACAAGGAAATCATCAAATCCTGACCTGTTAGTGGGTCCTGATGACAGGAGCTGAGAAACACTGCCTTAAAACGTGTTAGCAATACCACCTTAAGTAGACACAGGACATCTGCTTCGAACACTATTAGAAAGAGTAATGTGTATGGAAACCGTCTTTCCCGTTATAAACAATTTGTATTATACATTTTAACTATTCACATTTAATAAAGACTATTATTGGATTTATATCGACTAACTACTTTGCTTGATCTACAACCGGACCACAAGGAATCCTTAGAGTCCCGAGAGCAAGTCTGCAGGTGGAATCCCGCAGAGAGGAATCGTAGTAAGGAACACACGAAAAAATGCAGGGTGCAGGAGACAGAGGAGGTCTGAACCCCCGCTTACCTATACGTAAGTGACTATTTTTCTTTTTCCAAATACCTAAATTTGTATATTGACACTACTATCTTCCATATATATATATATATATATATATGTGTATATATATATATATGTGTGTATATATATATATATATATATATATAATATACTTATATGGAAATGAGGACATAACCGCAGTCTACAAGGACCGGATACTGACCACATCCAGATCCAGGATGAAAGAGAGAACGAAACTAGAGACTCGTCTGAATAACACAAGTTAAAGATACAGTTGAACTTGAGGTTTAAGGACTGATATACACAGATCATTTTAAAAGGCCAGTAACAACCTATTGGTTGCTATTTTTTGTCCCTCAGAATTGATATACATTTACCAGTGCCTCCTTTGTGTATATATATATATATATATATATATATATATAAAAGAGAAAGGCTCATTGCATAATTTATGTCTCCTCAGGAGATGCACACACCCAGGGGTGGCAGTAATGAGGAGTTACTGCTCCCATTGGGTTATTGTATGGGGGGGGGGTGATTTTCACAGGTTGCAGTACTGGTACTGCGGAAAGCTAAAAAAGAACGTGATCACATGCATTTTACAGAACTTTCGTAAACAAAAACAGACGGGCAATGCCGTCCCACGCTGCTAGTCTGATATAATTTTATGCATTGATCACATGTATCCAACATTCGTTTAACACTTATTGTATGTGTACTATATACTAACATAGATCCTAATAAGACTCCTAATATTATTTCTTTAAGTTACATCTAACACGTAAGAGCACTTAGGAACTATATAAGGTATAATTTATCAGCGCTGACTGATCCAACGGTCATAAGCCACCTAAGCAAGAACTATATATCAGTATATTCGACTTGCACTCCATGCCAAATAGATATTTGTATAATTATACATACTTTCATGTGACTTAACCCTTTGAGTGCCAGAGGATTACGCAACGCGTTGCTTTGCAATGTGTTGCTTACGCCTCTGGCACTCAAAGGGTTAACCAATTATTGTTAATGATTGTTTGGACTCTGAGTACGTAACTAGATACCTTTAAGGGATAGTAATACTTAAAATGTAACAAAAAATATGTTGTGGGGTTTATCACCCTGAGTAAAACAAGAGTACGCCCACTGCTGAAAGGTGTTTCGTTCAAAAGTTATTCATTTTTAAAGTTGAATTTTTAGGTGCAATATCACAGTGGCCTGAAATTGTACAGTGGCGCTGTTGCTACACGATCCTATGGACAGCTCTGGTCCCGGGACCATAAATCTCCATTGGATGGTGTAGCAACAGCACCACTGTATAATTTCAGGCCACTGTGATATTGCACCTAAAAAATTCAACTTTGAAAATTAATAACTTTTGAATGAAACACCTTTCAGCAGTGGGAGTACTCTTGTTTTACTCAGGGGGATAAACTCTACAACATATTTTTTTTTACATTTTAAGTATTACTATCCCTTTAAGCACCGCCAGTACCCCCTCTTTTTGTATTTTCTATACCTTCTGTGATAGCAGATTTTCTGGAGACAGCACTAGGTATCCTTTATTCAGTGTACAGCGAATAGGAGCGCTTAGGAACCCCTTCCCCTATAAGACAGGAAGTGTCTGCACGGCATGCCTTAATTACCATCATCTATATATCTAAATAACTCAAAAACTGATTGTCTAAATAAAAAAAGTCTAATACAAATACAGGGGATTTTGAAACCTCTTTCAGTATCACCAACGTTTTTAGCTAATAGGTGGGTGAATGTATCATCAATTCAGGTAAATCAGATGCTGCGATCACTTATGAGTCCCTTAGCCTACCTAGTGCAAATTTACCAACCTAAGTACCACAATAGCCTCCCTATCACACTCCTGCACCAAGAGAAGGGCAGTGTGTGAGAGTGTCAGGTGTTCCTTTATGTGGTACCATAATTTACTGTGTACAAACATGGTGCAGATCACCTCGTTGTTATCACAGAGAGGGCTGGCATGCTGGGCTTGCTGACATTGAAGTGCTAAGATGGTGGAGGGAGGATATTGGTCTGGAACCACTGGTCCTATGTCATACCTCCCAAGTGTCCCTCTTTAGGAGGGACACTCCCTCTTTTAGACCCAAATCCCACTGTCCCTCTTTTTAGGGGATCAGACTGTGTGGTGTGTATAAAAGTGTATCACCCTGGTGTCCCTGTGTTTAGGGGATCAGACTGTGTGGTGTGTATAGAAGTGTATCACCCTTGTGTCCCTGTGTTTAGGAGATCAGACTGTGTGGTGTGTATATAAGTGTATCACCCTGGTGTCCCTGTGTTTAGGAGATCAGACTGTGTGGTGTGTATAGAAGTGTATCACCCTGGTGTCCCTGTGTTTAGGAGATCAGGCTATGTGGTGTGTATAGAAGTGTATATCATCCTGATGTTCCTGTGTTTAGGAGATCAGACTGTGTGGTGTGTATAGAAGTGTATCACCCTGGTGTCCCTGTGTTTAGGAGATCAGACTGTGTGGTGTGTATAGAAGTGTATCACCCTGGTGTCCCTGTGTTTAGGAGATCAGACTGTGTGGTGTGTATAGAAGTGTATCACCCTGGTGTCCCTGTGTTTAGGAGATCAGACTGTGTGGTGTGTATATATGTGTATCACCCTGGTGTCCCTGTGTTTAGGAGATCGGACCCTGTGGTGTGTATATAAGTGTGTCGCCCTGGTGTCCCTGTGTTTAGGAGATCAGACTGTGCGGTGTGTATATAAGTGTGTCACCCTGGTGTCCCTGTGTTTAGGAGATCAGACCCTGTGGTGTGTATATAAGTGTGTCGCCCTGGTGTCCCTGTGTTTAGGAGATCAGACTGTGCGGTGTGTATATAAGTGTATCACCCTGGTGTCCCTGTGTTTAGGAGATCAGACTGTGTGGTGTGTATATAAGTGTATCACCCTGGTGTCTCTGTGTTTAGGAGATCAGACTGTGTGGTGTGTATAGAAGTGTATCACCCTGGTGTCCCTGTGTTTAGGAGATCAGACTGTGTGGTGTATATATAAGCGTATCACCCTGGTGTCCCTGTGTTTAGGAGATCAGACTGTGTGGTGTGTATAGAAGTGTATCACCCTGGTGTCCCTGTGTTTAGGAGATCAGACTGTGTGGTGTGTATATAAGTGTATCACCCTGGTGTCCCTGTGTTTAGGAGATCAGACTGTGTGGTGTGTATATAAGGGTATCACCCTGGTGTCTCTGTGTTTAGGAGATCAGACTGTGTGGTGTGTATATATGTGTATCACCCTGGTGTCCCTGTGTTTAGGAGATCGGACCCTGTGGTGTGTATATAAGTGTATCACCCTGGTGTCCCTGTGTTTAGGAGATCAGACTGTGTGGTGTGTATAGAAGTGTATCACCCCGGTGTCCCTGTGTTTAGGAGATCAGACTGTGTGGCGTGTATAGAAGTGTATCACCCTGGTGTCCCTGTGTTTAGGAGATCAGACTGTGTGATGTGTATATAAGGGTATCACCCTGGTGTCTCTGTGTTTAGGAGATCAGACTGTATGGTGTGTATAGAAGTGTATCACCCTGGTGTCCCTGTGTTTAGGAGATCAGACTGTGTGGTGTATATATAAGTGTATCACCCTGGTGTCCCTGTGTTTAGGAGATCAGACTGTGTGGTGTGTATATAAGTGTATCACATTGCTCCACAGCAATAAAACCTACATTACTGTATCTTAAAACGTCAGTATATGTGTTTATAAATTAGTCTGCTTAAATACAATACTTTGGTCCTGTTAGAAGTCATTTGTTAGGTAACACAAGGAGGTGTCAGTAGGTCATGAAACAGCCTAAAAATTCTTGTTAATGCCCCACCCACTGGCCACACCCCCAGCATCACCCCCTAAAACAAAATTGTCCCTCTTTGGCAATTTGAAATGTTGGGAGTTATGCTATGTGGCTGCACTGGAGAATTCATTCATTCTCCCCAGGCTCCCTTTACAATTTTCAGTTTATTTGATTTCTTTCCACTGAATTGTCATTATTATCTTATCCGTAGAAAAGAACAAATTGTAACTATCTCTCGTTCACTGTGCCACTGTATATATACTGCTCTAGAATTGTTCCAAGCTGTACTCACTTCACTAGAATTGATTCCAATGATGGTTTCTTGATGTAGATCAAACCCTGTGTGCGGTCTTTGAAGATAAAAACACATCTGCAATGAAAGTAGCTTGATAATCAGCATTCCCACATCAAAAATGGCTGACGCATGGCCACTTGTCCCTGTGAGCGAAACACAGTCTACCAGACACTGGGTGACACAGCTCTGTATAAACCAGGGGCTCCCAATCTTGTCCTCAGGAACAACTAACAAACCAGGGTACACAGAGAACACTACCCACAAAGACAAGTGTTTCTTAAACGGGAAATAAGTGTCTCTTAATTTGATTAATTTACCTAAGTAGGTGTCCATCATACAGCAGTCAGGTGTATCTATATAATTACTGTGTGTAACAGAAGGACTTACCTAGGTAGGTGTCCATCGTACAGCGGTCAGGTGTACCTATATAATTACTGTGTGTAACAGAAGCACTTACCTAGGTAGGAGTCCATCATACAGCAGTCAGGTGTATCTATATAATTCGTGGATTTTCCTAACAATGGTGAAGGAAAGTCAGAATTTTATTAAAGACACGGAGGAGAATATTATGCAATAACTTTCTCCACTGCCTCCTAGCAGCAAAGACAAACTTTATTTAACACATCAAATAAAGAGAAAAACCTGCTAGTAGACCTAGCTATATCCCACCAATGACAGTGAGACCCCTGTAATAAATAGAACTGCAAACACATCCTCTTCCTCTTTCTTGTGAATTAACATCTCAACGACAATAGGATCCTTGACATCACAGATAATCCTCATGGTGCTTGAACATCCCACTGATAAACTTGTTAGAACAGTAAAAATCTTCAGTGATGACTTGATAGAAAGTCTAATTGCGTAGGATACAGCGACATCTCAACCTGGAGGAGTCACAGAAGAAAACACGTGATAGGGGAGGGATAATATTCGCCTCCGTGTCTTTAATAAAATTCTGACTTTCCTTCACCATTGTTAGGAAAATCCACAAATATTACGGCAAGCATGGAGGCTTCATATTATGCAAGTTTAAAGCTAAACAGGTTAAACGTACAGAACATTTCAAAGATTATTTACAACAAGTTACATGATCAATGGGCTTACAATAGAAATCCTTAAAGGTGGATTCCCTTGACCAATCTGCAGCCCAAAGGATATCCTCCAACCTTTCCCCAGCCTGCAAAGCCATAGACGCCATTGCACCCCTAGAAGAATGCGCCTTGAACAAAGAGACATCATTGCCGGCCAATTGCATAACCCATCGGGCTAAGGTGGCCAAGGTGGCCACCGAAACAGGAAAAAACGGTTTACGGAAAGAGATCCGGTTGAGACCAGGCCGCACTGCGGAGAGAAACAGTCTGTTTCTCATATTCCTGTAAACACCTAACAACATACAACTGTGTTTGAGAAGGGAAAGAGGGATAAGAGACCACACGGACCGTCGTCTTAGTGCGACGAGAGACCCTAAACTGTACCCCTTGCGGTGTAAAAGATCTGGAATGTAGATCCAGAGCTCGAACATGCGAGACTCGCTTAAAGGACACCAAACAAAGGAGCATGGTCAATTTTGCAGATAACTGCTTCAAAGATCGTTGATCATTGGATGGCCAGGTTTCTAGAAATGAAGAACATCCTTCACATTCCACAAAGAGTGATATCTCGACTGTGGAGGCCTCGAGAAGCAGATCCCCCACATGAGGCGAGAAATGACAACAGATTGGCCAACCGGAATACCAACCACGGGGACATGACCCGCTGAGATGGCAGAACGGTAAGTATTAATAGTGCGATAAGCTTTACCCAGATCGAATAGATGGGATAAGAAATTGACCACCTCCAAATCCCGTTCCAGGCACCAATTATGCCACAATGACCAGGTGGATTGATACATGGCCTGGGTACCCGGTGCCCAAGATTCTGCCAGAAGAGTATGAGCTGATTCTGAAAGTCTACCGAAACTGATGGCACCCCTGAGATCAGCCAGGCCAGGAATTTGTTTAGATCGCCGGAGGGATCTGCCAGTAAATGGGGAAAAGATGGGAGTAGACATGGAACGTCGGCAGACAACTCCAGAAGCGGAGGAAACCAGGGTTGCATCGGCCAAAAGGGCGTCACTAGAACCACCATTGCCCACTGATGGCGAATCGCTAAAAGAGTTTGCGGAATCACTGTGAACAGGGGAAACACATAATTCGTTCCCAGAACCCACGATTGCAGAAAAGGTCGGTAGCGACCTCGTCTGGATCCGGTCTCCAGCTGAAGAACCGGGAGACCTGCCGATTCAGATGGGAGGCAAAAAGATCGATACGAAAAGGACCCCATAGCTGATGTAGTAGGGAAAATACCTCTCTGTGCAACATCCAATCGCTGCGATCGGAGAGGTATCTGCTATTCCAATCTGCCACTGTGTTGGAAAGACCAGGTAAGTGCTCCGCGAGGACGGTCACATTGCGGTCCAGGCAAAAATGCCAAAAACCTTTTGGCCAATTCCACCAACTGCTTTGACTTCATGCCTCCCAGGCGATTTATGTACTGTACCACCGAGATGTTGTCCATCTTCAATAAAATGCAACAATGGACGCAGTACAATTGGCGTACCTGAGGCCTCTGCGTAGATGGAGTGCTTTCAATCGCTGCAATGCCCGATAATGGACCTGGAAAAATAGCCTGAATGGAGGCCGACAAAAGGCCCACTACGCAAGCCAGCATCCGCAAGGAAATCATCTCTTTCCAGAGAATGGAGCGAATCTGTGGCACTGCCAGGGTTAATACATTGTGTATCTTCGTGGTGGGTACTGCAGTGCGTGTCCTGTGGCACTGCCAGGGTTAACACATTGTGTATCTTCGTGGTGGGTAATGCAATGCGAGTCCTGTGGCACTGCCAGGGTTAATACATTGTGTATCTTCGTGGTGGGTAATGCAGTGTGAGCCCTGTGGCACTGCCAGGGTTAATACATTGTGGTTTTTTTCCTGGTGGACACTGTAGTGTGAGTCCTGTGGCACTGCCAGGGTTAATACATTGTTTATCTTCGTGACGGGTACTGCAGTGTGAGTCCTGTGGCACTGCCAGGGTTAATACATTATGTATCTTTATGGTGGGCAATGCAGTGTGAGTCCTGTGGCACTGCCAGGGTTAATACAATGTGTTTCTTCCTGGTGGGCACGGCAGTGTGCGTCCTGTGGCACTGCCAGGGTTAATACATTGTGTATCTTTATGGTGGGCAATGCAGTGTGAGTCCTGTGGCACTGCCAGGGTTAATACATTATGTATCTTTATGGTGGGCAATGCAGTGTGAGTCCTGTGGCACTGCCAGGGTTAATACAATGTGTTTCTTCCTGGTGGGCACGGCAGTGTGCGTCCTGTGGCACTGCCAGGGTTAATACATTGTGTATCTTTATGGTGGGTAATGCAGTGTGAGTCCTGTGGCACTGCCAGGGTTAATACATTATGTATCTTTATGGTGGGCAATGCAGTGTGAGTCCTGTGGCACTGCCAGGGTTAATACAATGTGTTTCTTCCTGGTAGGTAATGCAATGTGAGTCCTGTGGCACTGCCAGGGTTAATACATTGTGTATCTTCGTGGTGGGTACTGCAATGTGAGTCCTGTGGCACTGCCAGGGTTAATACATTGTGTATCTTTATGGTGGGCAATGCAGTGTGAGTCCTGTGGCACTGCCAGGGTTAATACATTGTGTATCTTCGTGGTGGGTAATGCAGTGTGAGTCCTGTGGCACTGCCAGGGTTAATACAATGTGTTTCTTCCTGGTAGGTAATGCAATGTGAGTCCTGTGGCACTGCCAGGGTTAATACATTGTGTATCTTTATGGTGGGCAATGCAGTGTGAGTCCTGTGGCACTGCCAGGGTTAATACATTGTGTATCTTCGTGGTGGGTAATGCAGTGTGCGTCCTGTGGCACTGCCAGGGTTAATACACTGTGTATCTTCGTGGTGGGTACTGAAATGTGAGTCCTGTGGCACTGCCAGGGTTAATACATTGTGTATCTTCATGGTGGGTAATGCAGTGTGAGTCCTGTGGCACTGCCAGGGTTAATACATTATGTATCTTCATGGTGGGTACTGCAGTGTGAGTCCTGTGGCACTGCCAGGGTTAATACATTATGTATCTTCGTGGTGGGTAATGCAGTGTGAGTCCTGTGGCACTGCCAGGGTTAATACATTATGTATCTTCGTGGTGGGTAATGCAGTGTGAGTCCTGTGGCACTGCCAGGGTTAATACATTGTGTATCTTCGTGGTGGGTAATGCAGTGTGAGTCCTGTGGCACTGCCAGGGTTAATGCATTGTGTATCTTTGTGGTGGGTACTGCAGTGTGAGTCCTGTGGCACTGCCAGGGTTAATACAATGTGTTTCTTCCTGGTGGGCACGGCAGTGTGAGTCCTGTGGCACTGCCAGGGTTAATGCATTGTGTATCTTTGTGGTGGGTACTGCAGTGTGAGTCCTGTGGCACTGCCAGGGTTAATACATTGTGTATCTTCGTGCTGGGTAATGCAGTGTGAGTCCTGTGGCACTGCCAGGGTTAATGCATTGTTTATCTTCGTGGTGGGTAATGAAGTGTGAGTCCTGTGGCACTGCCAGGGTTAATACATTGTGTATCTTCATGGTGGGTAATGCAGTGTGAGCCCTGTGGCACTGCCAGGGTTAATACAATGTGTTTCTTCCTGGTGGGTAATGCAGTGTGAGTCCTGTGGCACTGCCAGGGTTAATATGAAGGGGGGATGTTATCTGACAGACAGGATCGATGCAGGAGAAGTGGAATCGATGTCTGGAGCGCTTTTCATTAGAAGAACTGATGTCTCCATAGAGATTAAGCACCTGTCTAATACCCAGCCGACTCCCAATCTACCGCTTCACGCGCTGGAACCGGGGCCTGGACTTCTACATCATGTAACCCTTACACCGCCAGTGGGATGGACAGCGGTACTCAGCCCAACAACAGCTGGAAGGACACTGTTTTCCAGCCATGCATTACAGGAACACAAACAACCCCAAAAATAACCCCCCACTCATCTAGGGTTGCCACCTTTTCCTCAAAAAGATACCAGTCATAGTTGTGGGTCGGTGAGGGCGGAGCTGCAAAAGGGAGGAGCCACAAAAGGGAGGAGCCACAAAAGGGGCAGAACCACTCAATGTTGCATGACCCTACAAAACTGAGCATCAGGCTCCTCGTTACAGGTACCAGGTACCAGGAGCTCAGTTCTCGTCCGCCATACTCTTGTTTACTTAGTAATATCACTTCCCACTGTACTGCCCTGTGCTGTAACACAGTCCTCCCCACACCGATCACAAAGCACAGCTCATCGACTGTCACACTCACTTCACATCGTACACTCACAGTGTCACTCACTCCCATAGTATTCCTACACTTATGTTACACTGTTGCCACTTTGTGGCACGTACAGTGTTAAACTAAAACAGCCTAATCAACGCTACACATCCACACTCCGTGACTGCCCCTCCCAACGTCTGCCCCTCTCTGGGTAAGTTACCTGAGTCCGGGGCAGTAAGGCAGCCATGTTGCTTCCGGCCCGATCCACCCATCATGTACTAAGAGGGTTGGGAGGGGAGTGAATAAGAGAAGAGAGAGGGGGATGGGAGAGGAGGGGGGAGAGATGCGAGGCAGGGGGCGGGCAGAGTGAGCGTAGTCAGGAAAGTACGAGAACGCGGGCATGGGCGTAGGACAAGACCCACCTAGAATCCAATGACTTGGTAGGCGTGTCTCGCTTTTTAATAGTTTGTTTAACCCCTAAAGGACTGGCTGCACACGCACGTGGCTGGACTTAAGGACCACAGACCTTTTTTTTTTTTTTCTGTCCGATTCAGGACACCCCAAACAGTGTGCACTCACATGTGGAGCCCTGAATTCCATGACGTACATGTATGTCCTTGGTCCTTTAGGGACCTACACACTATGACATACATGTACGTTATGAATATGTCATGAGGACCATATAGCAAATATATTTCATTGGCTGGCTGGACTGGGGCGTGTTGCTCCATTCCGGGACTCTTTGTTGTCCCGGTGGGGGGTGACCCGGGACGTGGGACACAGACCCCCAATAAGGGACAGTCCCGGTCATTCCGGGACGTGTGGTCACCCTATCCCCCATACACACATCCGATCTGTTAGTGCATATAACATTCCTGTTCGAGTCTGTGCAATGATTCCCCTCCGGTCAGTCAGGGTCAGTGTCTTTGTCCTGGACTGGTCTCTGTTTTCCCTCTGATCTCCTCATCACATCAACTGAATATTTATGGAAGTGTCACTGGATTTGTTTTCCAGAAAGCTCACCGATTTACTGCATTAATTTCCTTCATTACGTCTTCATTCTATAGTAAGGGTCATTTGTTATACTCATCAGGCTCAATGAGGTGCAATTCTGGAGAAAAGTAGCTGCACTACAGGGGACGTATACAAATTCCCAAAAGCCCTTTCCGATTAAAATTATACTTTAACCCCTTGAATGCTAGAAAGGTCTCCAATGCACTGTTTTTCATTGCATTTGAAACCTCTCTAAGATTCAAGGGGTTAAGCACCCACTAAAGCAATTAGATTTTTTTTTTATTATTTTATTAAATCTTTATTGGAAGACTGAGTCTGGTACATACATTAACCCCTTAGTGACCGGCCGGACGCACACGCGACCGGCACTTAACTCCCGCGGAACTTTCTTTCTTCATTTTATCAAATGACTTCTGTCCTCTGTCCACCTGGGACATCCGCTTGGGGCGTACATGTACGTCCTCGGGCGGTAAGGGGTTAATGGTATAAGCAGAGTGAATACAACCATGAGTTCCAGCATATGAAGAGTTTTAGCATTACATCAATGTTCAAGTGTCAATGTTTCAGAGAATAACACAGTAGAGTCAGTTATAGGACTAACCATAGACTGAAAAAATCCCTGAGGTCGGGTTTATTATGTAGGGACCAAAGTACCCGGCGACAGCCTAGTTTTGAAATTGTAGAGAAGAGACAGGAGTGAGGTAGAAAGGAGGAGGAGGAGAGAGGAAGTAGACATGATAGAAGCAGAGTGGTGGGATAGGAAGATGCGGTAAGGGTATATTAGCAGAAAGGGAAGTGGAAAGGTCAATGAGATATTTTATATGCAGTTAGTTTATTCCTATTTTTTTTCATAGGGTCCCATGTGTCAAAACTAGTGTTATCCCCGAAACATTTCAAATGGCCAAAGAGGGACATTTGTTATAGGAGGTGTAGCTCAGGGTGTGACTGGGAATTTTTAGGTTATTTCACGACCTATTGACCCTTCTTTGTGTAACTGAAAAATGATTTAGAACAAGATCAAAGTGTTTTATTTACACAGACTAATTTATAATCACATGTACTGACGTTTACACAAGTTTATTGTGAATTGTATTTGCACACCAGTGCCTCAGTGATCCGTCAGCGAACTCAGGAAGAACGTCACGGGTGCCTTCTCCTGCAATTTATTTGAAATATAAGTTGCAAGGTATTTGGAGCTGCTTTTTAAATGGCACTCCAAGAGTTAAATGGTGAGATGCATCCTTTCAATATGCGACATGAGAATCTTGCGCTGTCAAGCAGCTCGATATTCTCATGTCGACATCTTTACTCAGGCGATATGTTAACTGGCTCATTTGGTCGCATGCTCTTTCACGTGAGACCTTTTAAAAGTAAACCACGCACTCAAACTGCAACAAAGAACAGCAGGTCATCCGTTCAGACTAGAGGAAAGGTGCTTTCAATTAAAACAAAGACGTGTTTTTCTTTACAGTAAGGACAGTAAAGTTATGGAATTCTTTACATCGGGGATGCTGTGCTTGCAGATAATGTAACTGCTTTAAAGGGATAGTAATGTTTCATAATAAAAGCAGCTCTAATTAATCATCATAGTATTTGGACTTTGGAGAGTGTTATATCAAGTCTGTCAGAGTTGTAGTTCAGGAGTAATTCAATGACAAAGTATCCCCCTCCCGCCCCTTTTACTGATGTAACACTGCTCAGCCAGATCAGAAGGGAGGTGCCCAGGTAGACTGCAGAGAGGGACAATCTTCAATTAAGATAAGGGAAAAACCTGAAAAACCTATCAAGGGGGTCAGGGCTTTCATTGTTCTCACAGAAAGAAGATTGTCCTCTGCTGTTATCGGTCTGGTCTATGGACTGGATTCCACATCTGAGAAGAGATGGCTTACACTAGGTAAAAGGGGAGGGAGGGGAAATTTTGCTTGTGAATATCTCTCAAACCATAAAGGCTTGAGAGATAAGACTTACATCGCTCTTCGTGTTTTTTTAATGCCTACAAAGTAAAAGAAAGATAAAACAAAGTATTACTATCCCTTTAAGAGAACAAATGGATAACCTCATACTAAAGGCATCAATATGGACATATTTATCAATTAGTCGCTAATCAGTAAATATATACGTAATGACAAAGCAAACTTATCAAGCATCAGCAAAACAAAATTACGTTTAGTGATATTCGCGAAGTTGAGAATTCATAAACTAGCGAACAGTGACATATTTATCAATAGTTTAAAAAACTAATTAAATACACATTAAAAATTAGTGACAGCAGAAGCAATCCGGTGTGCTAATTTTAAATCTCAATTGATTAATGTATATAATACTATTGGATCTGCTAGGTTTAAATAACTATCGTTTATTAATTAATATTACACATGAAATGTTTTCAATAGCAAATGTTAGCGGATTTGCTAAGTTTAAATCACAATTAATTAACTGTACATTAAAAATCAGCGACAGCAAATGCTTTTGGATTTGCTCATTTAAAGGGATAGTAATGTTTCATAATAAAAAAGGTTTAATTAATCATCATAGTATTTGGACTTTGGAGAGTGTTATTTCAATTCTGTCAGAGTTGTAGTACAAGAGTAATTGAATGATAAAGTATCCCCCTCCCGCCCCTTCTACCGATGTAACACTGCTCAGCCAGATCAGAAGGGAGGTGTCCAGGTACATTGCAGAGAGGGACAATTTTCAATTACCATAAGGGAAAAAGCTGAAGAAACTGTGAAGGGGGGCAGGGCTTTCATTGTTCTCATAGGAAGAAGATTGTCCCCTGCTGTTATCTGTCTGGTCTATGGACTGGATTCCACATCTGAGGGGAGGTGTTTTACACTAGGTAAAAGGGGCGAGACGGGGAAACTTTGTCATTCAATTACTCTTGTACTACAACTCTGACAGTATTGAAATAACACTCTCCGTGGCCCAAATACTATGAAGATTAATCTGAGCTGCTTTTATTGTGAAACATTACTATCCCTTTAAAGGGATAACTGTATTCTCCTAAGTTGGAATGAAAAACAAATTAAAGCTCCTGGTTTCGTCTGGGAAGTAAATTCAGTTCTTTTTATCGGCAGCCATAGGATAGGGCATAAACCTCTTACTATACAGACGCAACAATTACCTTTCTTAATGCTGAGTGGTTACATTCCATTCAGCACAAAGACCAATTTGTAAAATGTCCTTAATCAATTAGTCCAGCCTTAATTATCCACTAGGCAATTCAATGAGGATTGCTTTGTGCCTACAATCTACCTGGCCGATAGCTCTGAACTTGACAAACTCGCTCTAATGTTCACAACAGACAGACAAACAGATTATCTGTGAAATTCTGGACATTACTGAGAGTCAGTTGCAGCCTCCAGTTATACAGACGTAATTGTTTATCCCGAGGCATCGATGGGGGACAAGTTCAACCCCAGTGAGCCACACGCTGGGCAGGTTTTATCCTGTATAGAAGACCCAGGTAAATGTAAATCATCAGCAATACTGCCAAATTCCATTCTCCCCTATATATACCTGCACTGTCATACTGGAGAGTTTATCTCACTGGAGAGGTTATCTCCTCTTTATCTCACCTTAGTACATCTCCCCTGTAGTCTATAACTAAACATCTCCCATAGAATAACATAGGGACTGGAGAGTTTATCTCACTGGAGAAGTTATCTCCTCTTTATCACACCTTAGTACATCTCCCCCTGTAGTCTATAACTAAATATCTCCCATATAATAACATAGGGACTGGAGAGTTTATCTCACTGGAGAAGTTATCTCCTCTTTATTACACCTTAGTACATCTCCCCCTGTAGTCTATAACTAAATATCTCCCATATAATAACATAGGAACTGGAGAGTTTATCACTGGAGAAGTTATCTCCTCTTTATCACATCTTAGTACATCTCCCCTGTAGTCTATAACTAAATCTCTCCCATAGAATAACATAGGAACTGGAGAGTTTATCTCACTGGAGAAGTTATCTCCTCTTTATCACACCTTAGTACATCTCCCCTGTAGTCTATAACTAAATATCTCCCATATAATAACATAGGGACTGGAGAGTTTATCTCACTGGAGAAGTTATCTCCTCTTTATCACACCTTAGTACATCTCCCCTGTAGTCTATAACTAAATCTCTCCCATAGAATAACATAGGGAACTGGAGAGTTTATCTCACTGGAGAAGTTATCTCCTCTTTATCACACCTTTATCACACCTTAGTACATCTCCCCCACCTGTAATCTATAACTAAATATCTCCCATATAATAACATAGGGAACTGGAGAGTTTATCACACTGGAGAAGTTATCTCCTCTTTATCTCACCTTAGTACATCTCCCCTGTAGTCTATAACTAAAGATCTCCCATAGAATAACATAGGAACTGGACAGTTTATCTCACTGGAGAAGTTATCTCCTCTTTATCACACCTTAGTACATCTCCCCTGTAGTCTATAACTAAATCTCTCCCATAGAATAACATAGGAACTGGAGAGTTTATCTCACTGGAGAAGTTATCTCCTCTTTATCACACCTTAGTACATCTCACCTGTAGTCTATAACTAAATCTCTCCCATAGAATAACATAGGAACTGGAGAGTTTATCTCACTGGAGAAGTTATCTCCTCTTTATCACACCTTAGTACATCTCCCCTGTAGTCTATAACTAAAGATCTCCCATAGAATAACATAGGAACTGGAGAGTTTATCTCACTGGAGAAGTTATCTCCTCTTTATCACACCTTAGTACATCTCCCCTGTAGTCTATAACTAAATCTCTCCCATACAATAACATAGAAACTGGAGAGTTTATCTCACTGGAGAAGTTATCTCCTCTTTATCACACCTTAGTACATCTCCCCTGTAGTCTATAACTAAATCTCTCCCATAGAATAACATAGGAACTGGAGAGTTTATCTTACTGGAGAAGTTATCTCCTCTTTATCTCACCTTAGTACATCTCCCCTGTAGTCTATAACTAAAGATCTCCCATAGAATAACATAGGGACTGGAGAGTTTATCTCACTGGAGAAGTTATCTCCTCTTTATCACACCTTAGTACATCTCCCCTGTAGTCTATAACTAAATATCTCCCATATAATAACATAGGGACTGGAGAGTTTATCTCACTGGAGAAGTTATCTCCTCTTTATCACACCTTAGTACATCTCCCCTGTAGTCTATAACTAAATCTCTCCCATAGAATAACATAGGGAACTGGAGAGTTTATCACACTGGAGAAGTTATCTCCTCTTTATCTCACCTTAGTACATCTCCCCTGTAGTCTATAACTAAAGATCTCCCATAGAATAACATAGGAACTGGACAGTTTATCTCACTGGAGAAGTTATCTCCTCTTTATCACACCTTAGTACATCTCCCCTGTAGTCTATAACTAAATCTCTCCCATAGAATAACATAGGAACTGGAGAGTTTATCTCACTGGAGAAGTTATCTCCTCTTTATCACACCTTAGTACATCTCACCTGTAGTCTATAACTAAATCTCTCCCATAGAATAACATAGGAACTGGAGAGTTTATCTCACTGGAGAAGTTATCTCCTCTTTATCACACCTTAGTACATCTCCCCTGTAGTCTATAACTAAAGATCTCCCATAGAATAACATAGGAACTGGAGAGTTTATCTCACTGGAGAAGTTATCTCCTCTTTATCACACCTTAGTACATCTCCCCTGTAGTCTATAACTAAATCTCTCCCATACAATAACATAGAAACTGGAGAGTTTATCTCACTGGAGAAGTTATCTCCTCTTTATCACACCTTAGTACATCTCCCCTGTAGTCTATAACTAAATCTCTCCCATAGAATAACATAGGAACTGGAGAGTTTATCACACTGGAGAAGTTATCTCCTCTTTATCTCACCTTAGTACATCTCCCCTGTAGTCTATAACTAAATCTCTCCCATAGAATAACATAGGAACTGGAGAGTTTATCACACTGGAGAAGTTATCTCCTCTTTATCACAGCTTAGTACATCTCCCCTGTAGTCTATAACTAAATCTCTCCCATAGAATAACATAGGAACTGGAGAGTTTATCTCACTGGAGAGGTTATCTCCTCTTTATCACACCTTAGTACATCTCCCCTGTAGTCTATAACTAAATCTCTCCAATAGAATAACATAGGAACTGGAGAGTTTATCTCACTGGAGAGGTTATCTCCTCTTTATCACACCTTAGTACATCTCCCCTGTAGTCTATAACTAAACATCTCCCATAGAATAACATAGGAACTGGAGAGTTTATCTCACTGGAGAAGTTATCTCCTCTTTATCACACCTTAGTACATCTCCCCTGTAGTCTATAACTAAATCTCTCCCATAGAATAACATAGGAACTGGAGAGTTTATCACACTGGAGAAGTTATCTCCTCTTTATCACACCTTAGTACATCTCCCCTGTAGTCTATAACTAAACATCTCCCATAGAATAACATAGGAACTGGAGAGTTTATCTCACTGGAGAAGTTATCTCCTCTTTATCACACCTTAGTACATCTCCCCTGTAGTCTATAACTAAACATCTCCCATAGAATAACATAGGAACTGGAGAGTTTATCTCACTGGAGAAGTTATCTCCTCTTTATCACACCTTAGTACATCTCCCCTGTAGTCTATAACTAAATCTCTCCCATAGAATAACATAGAGACTGGAGAGTTTATCTCACTGGAGAAGTTATCTCCCCTTTATCACACCTTAGTACATCTCCCCTGTAGTCTATAACTAAATCTCTCCCATATAATAACATAGGAACTGGAGAGTTTATCTCACTGGAGAAGTTATCTCCTCTTTATCACACCTTAGTACATCTCCCCTGTAGTCTATAACTAAATCTCTCCCATAGAATAACATAGGAACTGGAGAGTTTATATCACTGGAGAAGTTATCTCCTCTTTATCACACCTTAGTACATCTCCCCTGTAGTCTATAACTAAAGATCTCCTATAGAATAACATAGGAACTGGAGAGTTTATCTCACTGGAGAGGTTATCTCCTCTTTATCTCACCTTAGTACATCTCCCCTGTAGTCTATAACTAAACATCTCCCATAGAATAACATAGGGACTGGAGAGTTTATCTCACTGGAGAGGTTATCTCCTCTTTATCTCACCTTAGTACATCTCCCCTGTAGTCTATAACTAAACATCTCCCATAGAATAACATAGGAACTGGAGAGTTTATCTCACTGGAGAGGTTATCTCCTCTTTATCACACCTTAGTACATCTCCCCCTGTAGTATATAACTAAATCTCTCCCATAGAATAACATAGGGACTGGAGAGTTTATCTCACTGGAGAAGTTATCTCCTCTTTATCACACCTTAGTACATCTCCCCTGTAGTCTATAACTAAAGATCTCCCATAGAATAACATAGGAACTGGAGAGTTTATCTCACTGGAGAAGTTATCTCCTCTTTATCACACCTTAGTACATCTCCCCTGTAGTCTATAACTAAATCTCTCCCATATAATAACATAGGAACTGGAGAGTTTATCACACTGGAGAAGTTATCTTCTCTTTATCACACCTTAGTACATCTCTCATATAGTCTATAACTAAACATCTCCCATAGAATAACATAGGAACTGGAGAGTTTATCTCACTGGAGAAGTTATCTCCTCTTTATCACACCTTAGTACATCTCCCCTGTAGTCTATAACTAAAGATCTCCCATAGAATAACATAGGAACTGGAGAGTTTATCTCACTGGAGAAGTTATCTCCTCTTTATCACACCTTAGTACATCTCCCCTGTAGTCTATAACTAAACATCTCCCATAGAATAACATAGGAACTGGAGAGTGTATCTCACTGGAGAAGTTATCTCCTCTTTATCACACCTTAGTACATCTCCCCTGTAATGTATAACTAAACATCTCCCATAGAATAACATAGGAACTGGAGAGTTTATCTCACTGGAGAAGTTATCTCCTCTTTATCACACCTTAGTACATCTCCCCTGTAGTCTATAACTAAACATCTCCCATAGAATAACATAGGAACTGGAGAGTTTATCTCACTGGAGAAGTTATCTCCTCTTTATCACACCTTAGTACATCTCCCCTGTAGTCTATAACTAAATCTCTTCCATAAAATAACATAGGGACTGGAGAGTTTATCTCACTGGAGAAGTTATCTCCTCTTTATCTCACCTTAGTACATCTCCCCTGTAGTCTATAACTAAATCTCTCCCATAGAATAACATAGGAACTGGAGAGTTTATCTCACTGGAGAAGTTATCTCCTCTTTATCACACCTTAGTACATCTCCCCTGTAGTCTATAACTAAATCTCTCCCATAGAATAACATAGGAACTGGAGAGTTTATCTTACTGGAGAAGTTATCTCCTCTTTATCTCACCTTAGTACATCTCCCCTGTAGTCTATAACTAAATCTCTCCAATAGAATAACATAGGAACTGGAGAGTTTATCTCACTGGAGAAGTTATCTCCTCTTTATCACACCTTAGTACATCTCCCACTGTAGTCTATAACTAAATCTCTCCCATAGAATAACATAGGAACTGGAGAGTTTATCTCACTGGAGAAGTTATCTCCTCTTTATCACACCTTAGTACATCTCCCCTGTAGTCTATAACAAAATCTCCCATAGAATAACCTAGGACCTGGAGAGTTTATCTCACTGGAGAAGTTATCTCCTTTTTATCACACCTTAGTACATCTCCCCCTGTAGTCTATAACTAAATCTCTCCCATAGAATAACATAGGAACTGGAGAGTTTATCTCACTGGAGAAGTTATCTCCTCTTTCTCACACCTTAGTACATCCCCCCCTGTAGTCTATAACTAAATATCTCCCATAGAATAACATAGGAACTGGAGAGTTTATCTCACTGGAGAAGTTATCTCCTCTTTCTCACACCTTAGTACATCCCCCCCTGTAGTCTATAACTAAATATCTCCCATAGAATAACATAGGAACTGGAGTGTTTATCTCACTGGAGAAGTTACCTCCTCTTTATCACACCTTAGTACATCTCCCCTGTAGTCTATAACTAAATCTATCCCATAGAATAACATAGGAACTGGAGAGTTTATCTCACTGGAGAAGTTATCTCCTCTTTATCACACCTTAGTACATCTCTCATATAGTCTATAACTAAACATCTCCCATAGAATAACATAGGAACCAGAGAGTTTATCTCACTGGTAAATTCCTCGGTAAAATAAGTATTTTGTCACCTACAAACATGCAAGATTTCTGGCTCTCACAGACCTGTAACTTCTTCTTTAAGAGTCTCCTCTGTCCTCCAATCGTTACCTGTATTAATGGCACCTGTTTGAACTTGTTATCAGTATAAAAGACACCTGTCCACAACCTCAAACAGTCACACTCCAAACTCCACTATGGCCAAGACCAAAGAGCTGTCGAAGGACACCAGAAACAAAATTCTAGACCTGCACCAGGCTGGGAAGACTGAATCTGCAATAGGCAAGCAGCTTGGTGTGAAGAAATCAACTGTGGGAGCAATTATTCATAAATGGAAGACATTCAAGGCCACTTATAATCTCCCTCGATCTGGGGCTCCACGCAAGATCTCACCCCGTGGTGTCAAAATGATCACAAGAACAGTGAGCAAAAATCCCAGAACCACACGGGGGGACCTAGTGAATGACCTGCAGAGAGCTGGGACCAAAGTAACAAAGGCTACCATCAGTAACACACTACGCCGCCAGGGACTCAAATCATGCAGTGCCAGACATGTCCCCCTGCTTAAGCCAGTACATGTCCGGGCCCATCTGAAGTTTGCTAGAGAGCATTTGGATGATCCAGAAGAGGATTGGGCAAATGTCATATGGTCAGATGAAACCAAAGTAAAACTTTTTGGTAAAAACACAACTCGTCGTGTTTGGAGGAGAAAGAATGCTGAGTTGCATCCAAAGAACACCATACCTACAGTGAAGCATGGGGGTGGAAACATCATGCTTTGGGGCTGTTTTTCTGCAAAGGGACCAGGACGACTGATCCGTGTAAAGGAAAGAATGAATGGGGCCATGTATCGTGAGATTTTGAGTGAAAACCTCCTTCCATCAGGAAAGGCATTGAAGATGAAACGTGGCTGGGTCTTTCAGGATGACAATGATCCCAAACACACCGCCCGGGCAACGAATGAGTGGCTTCGTAAGAAGCATTTCAAGGTCCTGGAGTGGCCTAGCCAGTCTCCAGATCTCAACCCCATAGAAAACATTTGGAGGGATTTGAAAGTCCGTGTTGCCCAGCGACAGCCCCAAAACATCACTGCTCTAGAGGAGATCTGCATGGAGGAATGGTCCAAAATACCAGCAACAGTGTGTGAAAACCTTGTGAAGACTTACAGAAAACGTTTGACCTCTGTCATTGCCAACAAAGGGTATATAACAAAGTACTGATATGAACTTTTGTTATTGACCAAATACTTATTTTCCACCATAATTTGCAAATAAATTCTTTAAAAATCAGACAATGTGATTTTATGGAATTTTTTTGTCTCATTCTGTCTCTCATAGTTGAAGTGTACCTATGATGAAAATTACAGGCCTCTCTCATCTTCTTAAGTGGGAGAACTTGCACAATTGGTGGCTGACTAAATACTTTTTTGCCCCACTGTATCTCACTGGAGAAGTTATCTCCTCTTTATCACACCTTAGTACATCTCCCCTGTAGTCTATAACTAAATCTCTCCCATAGAATAACATAGGAACTGGAGAGTTTATCACACTGGAGAAGTTATCTTCTCTTTATCACACCTTAGTACATCTCTCCCTCTAGTCTGTGACTAAATCTCTGTACCATGTTAGCCGTAGAAATACAGGATGCGAATATAGTCATTTATATCTTTATTGTCTAACAAAACAGATTTAAGATGCAAGCTTTCAAGACTTCTTAGGTCTCTTCCTCAGGCATGTTATACAGATGAATATGAAAACATCTCTCTTATATACAAGTTCACATTACATTGTTTATAATGGAAATCAGATAAGGAAGCTCAGTCCAGACACTGGTTCTTTGATCAGTGCCGTAAAAGCAGTCTTCCTCTGAGGGGTCCAAGGTATTTATGATCCCAGGGGGAATGTTGTAAAGGTTAATCCACATTGTGATAATGTGTCAGGAATTCTCTGTCTTTATTGGAACCATAATTCAAAGCTTTAAATTGGATCATTAATTTAACCTCCCATATTTTTCTCTCTCTCTCAGTGTAAAACAGTCCCATCAATGCAGTCAATTTAATGTCTCTGACACTGTGTCCATTTTGGCAAAAATGTTCTCCCACTGGTGTCTCTGTCACTGGTGTCCCTCTGGATTTGTACGAATTAAAGTGATAGTAATACTTAAAAAAAAAAAGTATTTTATATTGTAGCCATTTAAAAAAAACATGAAGAACAATATAAGTCTCATTTCTCAAACCTTTATAGTTTGAGAGATATTCACAAGCAAAGTTTCCCCCAAGTGACGTCACATTTCTAGCTGTCAGATTTGGAATCAGCAGAGCCAAGATCGAGAGATATAAAAATAACCCACCCTGGTTGATACGGGGTGGAATGTATTATAGTTTTCTTGGAATTTGAGAAGTTCCTCCTCACTGGCGGTCCAGATGATAAGAACATCATCTATGTAGCGGAGATAGACCAGGGGTTTTATCTGGCAGGTGGACAGGAAGTCCTCTTCCAATTTTGCCATAAACAGGTTGAGATACTGTGGTGCCATTCGGGTACCAATTGCAGTCCCCATTTTCTGAAGATAGAGGTTCTGTCCAAACTTGAAGTAATTGTGGGTGAGTATAAACTGTATGAGTTTTGTTACAGGTTCCATGGGTGTGTTAACACCAAAAAGACAGAGACACCAGTGGGAGAACATTTTTGCAAAAATGGACACAGTGTCAGGGACATTAACTTGACTGTAGTGATGGGACTGTATTACACTCAGAGAGAGATATCCAGTTTACATAAACATTTTTTCAGTTTATTTACCACTTTATCCATATACCTCAACTCTCCAGTTTATTTACCAGTTTATCTATATCCCTTTACTCTCCAGTTTATTTATCAGTTCACCTATATCCCTCTACTCTCCAGTTTATCAGTTTATCTATATCCCTCTACTCTCCAGTTTATTTATCAGTTTATCTATATCCCTCTACTGACCAGTTTATTTACCAGTTTATCTATATCCCTCTACTCTCCAGTTTATTTACCAGTTTATCTATATCCCTCTACTGACCAGTTTATTTACCAGTTTATCTATATCCCTCTACTCTCCAGTTTATTTACCAGTTTATCTATATCCCTCTACTCTCCAGTTTATTTATATCCCTCTACTCTCCAGTTTATTTACCAGTTCATCTATATCCCTCTACTGACCAGTTTATTTACCAGTTTATCTATATCCCTCTACTGACCAGTTTATTTATCAGTTCATCTATATCCCTCTACTGACTAGTTTATTTACCAGTTCATCTATATCCCTCTACTCTCCAGTTTATTTATCAGTTTATCTATATCCCTCTACTCTCCAGTTTATTTATCAGTTTATCTATATCCCTCTACTCTCCAGTTTATTTACCAGTTTATCTATATCCCTCTACTCTCCAGTTTATTTATATCCCTCTACTCTCCAGTTTATTTACCAGTTCATCTATATCCCTCTACTGACCAGTTTATTTACCAGTTCATCTATATCCCTCTACTGACTAGTTTATTTACCAGTTCATCTATATCCCTCTACTGACTAGTTTATTTACCAGTTCATCTATATCCCTCTACTCTCCAGTTTATTTACCAGTTTATCTATATCCCTCTACTCTCCAGTTTATTTACCAGTTTATCTATATCCCTCTACTGACCAGTTTATTTATCAGTTCATCTATATCCCTCTACTGACTAGTTTATTTACCAGTTCATCTATATCCCTCTACTCTCCAGTTTATTTACCAGTTTATCTATATCCCTCTACTCTCCAGTTTATTTACCAGTTTATCTATATCCCTCTACTGACCAGTTTATTTATCAGTTCATCTATATCCCTCTACTGACTAGTTTATTTACCAGTTCATCTATATCCCTCTACTGACTAGTTTATTTACCAGTTCATCTATATCCCTCTACTGACTAGTTTATTTACCAGTTCATCTATATCCCTCTACTCTCCAGTTTATTTACCAGTTTATCTATATCCCTCTACTCTCCAGTTTATTTACCAGTTCATCTATATCCCTCTACTCTCCACTTTATTTACCAGTTAATCTATATCCCTCTACTCTCCAGTTTATTTATATCCCTCTACTCTCCAGTTTATTTACCAGTTTATCTATATCCCTCTACTGACCAGTTTACTTACCAGTTCATCTATATCCCTCTACTGACCAGTTTATTTACCAGTTCATCTATATCCCTCTACTGACCAGTTTATTTATCAGTTTATCTATATCCCTCTACTCTCCAGTTTATTTATATCCCTCTACTCTCCAGTTTATTTACCAGTTTATCTATATCCCTCTACTGACCAGTTTACTTACCAGTTCATCTATATCCCTCTACTGACCAGTTTATTTACTAGTTTATCTATATCCCTCTACTGACCAGTTTATTTACCAGTTCATCTATATCCCTCTACTGACCAGTTTACTTACCAGTTTATCTATATCCCTCTACTCTCCAGTTTATTTACCAGTTTATCTATATCCCTCTACTGACCAGTTTATTTACCAGTTCATCTATATCCCTCTACTCTCCAGTTTATTTACTAGTTTATCTATATCCCTCTACTCTCCAGTTTATTTACCACTTTATCTATATCCCTCTACTGACCAGTTTATTTACCAGTTCATCTATATCACTCTACTCTCCAGTTTATTTACTAGTTTATCTATATCCCTCTCTTTGCCAGTTTATTTACCAGTTTATCTATATCTCTCTACTGGCCAGTGGAGAGGAGGACTTTGGGGGTAATGTGGAGATTTGGGGCAATGTGGAGAGCTGGGGCAAAGTGGAGATGAGGACATTGGGGGCAATGTGAAGAGGTGGATGTTGGGGGCAATGTGGAGAGGAGGACATTGGGGGCAATGTGGAGAGGAGGACATTCGGGGCAATGTGGAGAGTTGTGGGCAATGTGGAGATGAGGACATTGAGGGCAATGTGGAAATTTGGAGGCAATGTGGAGATGATGACATTTGGGACAATGTGGAGATGAGGACATTGGGGGCAAAGTGGAGAGGTGGATGTTGGGGGTAAAGTGGAGAGTTGGGGGCAATGTGGAGAGGTGGATGTTGGGGGCAATGTGAAGAGTTGGGGGCAATGTGGAGAGGTGGATGTTGGGGGCAATGTGGAGGGGAGGACATTGGGGGCAAAGTGTAGATGAGGACATTGGGGACAATGTGGAGATGAGGACATTGGGGGCAATGTGGAGAGTTGGGGCAATGTTGAGAGGAGGACATTGGGGGCAAAGTGAAGAGCTGGGGCAATGTGGAGATGAGGACATTGGGGGCAATATGGAGAGGTGGATGTTGGGGGCAATTTGGAGAGTTCGGGCAATGTGGAGAAGTGGATGTTGGGGGCACTGTGGAGAGTTGGGGGGCAATGTGGAGATGAGGACATTGGGGGCAATGTGGAGAGTTGGGGCAATGTGAAGAGGAGGACGTTGGGGTGAATGTGGAGAGGTGGACACAAGGGGCAATGTGGAGAGGATGACATTGGGGGCAATGCGGAGAGCTGGGGTCAATGCGGAGATTCACAATGGGGGCAATATGGTCGGGGGGCCATGGCAATTTTTGCACAAGGGCCTGGTGACGTCTAGTTACACCTCTGGAGATGACTTCTCCAGTGATATCACTTCTCCAGTTCCTATGTTATTCTCTGGAGTCAATGCACTAACATTTCCAAAGTTGGAGAGATCTTAGTGCATTGGTTCCATAGAATAACATAGGATTTGGAGAAATGATAAACTGGAGAAGTTATCTCTGCTTTATGACCTCTTTATCACCACTTAGTGCATAACCACCATTGAGTTCCTGACATACCTGAGAACTCTCAGAGTTTTTACCCAAATCTCCGGGTCTCAGGGCGAAGATCCAAAATCTCAAACAGAGATATTTCAGTGTTGTGTGATCTGCACCAGTTCATTTTCTACCAAAAATTGAGAGTGAGACGTCCTGCTTGTCTGGTGTATGTTGAAGCAGTGATAGCTCGATGTTGTAACAAGTTACTGGTTCCTTGTTGACTGACTGCAGGACCAACAGGCGGAGCAAGCAAGGGTTTATCACCTAAAATCTACTTTCTGGGGAAGTTTAACTATTCTTATTTCCAAGATCTCAGGGTCAGCCCATTTGTACTGTCACCAGGTAAGTTCACTGACTGCAGATACTGATCACTTAACAACCCCCTCCCCACCGTAGGAAGGACTTACCTAGGTAGGTGTTAATAAAACATAAGTCAAGAGTATGTATATAATTACTGTAACAGAAGGACTTACCTAGATAGGAGTTCATCACACAGCAGTCAGGTGTATATCTATATAATTACTGTGTGTAACAGAAGTACTTACCTAGGTAGGAGTCCATCACACAGCAGTCAGGTGTATCTATATAATTACTGTGTGTAACAGAAGCACTTACCTAGGTAGGAGTCCATCGCACAGCGGTCAGGTGTATCTATATAATTACTGTGTGTAACAGTAGGACTTACCCAGATAGGAGTCCATCACACAGTAGTCAGGTATATCTATATAATTACTGTGTGTAACAGAAGCACTTACCTAGGTAGGAGTCCATCGCACAGCAGTCAGGTGTATATCTATATAATTACTGCGTGTAACAGAAGCACTTACCTAGGTAGGAGTCCATCACACAGCAGTCAGGTGTATCTATATAATTACTGTGTGTAACAGAAGCGCTTACCTAGGTAGGAGTCCATCACACAGCAGTCAGGGGTATCTATATAATTACTGTGTGTAACAGAAGTACTTACCTAGGTAGGAGTCCATCATACAGCAGTCAGGTGTATCTATATAATTACTGTGTGTAACAGAAGTACTTACCTAGGTAGGAGTCCATCATACAGCAGTCAGGTATATCTATACAATTACTGTGTGTAACAGAAGGACTTACCTAGGTAGGTGTCCATCATACAGCAGTCAGGTGTATCTATATAATTACTGTGTGTAACGGAAGCACTTACCTAGGAAGGAGTCCATCACACAGCAGTCAGGGGTATCTATATAATTACTGTGTGTAACAGAAGCACTTACCTAGGGAGGAGTCCATCATACAGCAGTCAGGTGTATCTGTATAATTACTATGTGTAACAGAAGCACTTACCTAGGTAGGAGTCCATCATACAGCAGTCAGGTGTATCTATATCATTACTGCGTGTAACAGAAGCACTTACCTAGGTAGCAGTCCATCATACAGCAGTCAGGTGTATCTATATAATTACTGTGTGTAACAGAAGCACTTACCTAGGTAGGAGTCCATCACACAGAAGGCTGGTGTATCTATATAATTACTGTGTGTAACAGAAGGACTTACCTAGGTAGGAGTCCATCATACAGCAGTCAGGTGTATCTATATAATTACTGTGTGTAACAGAAGGACTTACCTAGGTAGGAGTCCATCACACAGCAGTCAGGTGTATCTATATAATTACTGTGTGTAACAGAAGAACTTACCTAGGTAGCAGTCCATCATACAGCAGTCAGGTGTATCTATATAATTACTGTGTGTAACAGAAGCACTTACCTAGGTAGGAGTCCATCACACAGCAGTCAGGTGTATCTATATCATTACTGTGTGTAACAGAAGCACTTACCTAGGTAGGAGTCCATCATACAGCAGTCAGGTGTATCTATATAATTACTGTGTGTAACAGAAGCACTTACCTAGGTAGGAGTCCATCACACAGCAGTCAGGGGTATCTATATAATTACTGTGTGTAACAGAAGTACTTACCTAGGTAGGAGTCCATCATACAGCAGTCAGGTGTATCTATATAATTACTGTGTGTAACAGAAGTACTTACCTAGGTAGGAGTCCATCATACAGCAGTCAGGTATATCTATACAATTACTGTGTGTAACAGAAGGACTTACCTAGGTAGGTGTCCATCATACAGCAGTCAGGTGTATCTATATAATTACTGTGTGTAACGGAAGCACTTACCTAGGAAGGAGTCCATCACACAGCAGTCAGGGGTATCTATATAATTACTGTGTGTAACAGAAGCACTTACCTAGGGAGGAGTCCATCATACAGCAGTCAGGTGTATCTGTATAATTACTATGTGTAACAGAAGCACTTACCTAGGTAGGAGTCCATCATACAGCAGTCAGGTGTATCTATATCATTACTGCGTGTAACAGAAGCACTTACCTAGGTAGCAGTCCATCATACAGCAGTCAGGTGTATCTATATAATTACTGTGTGTAACAGAAGCACTTACCTAGGTAGGAGTCCATCACACAGAAGGCTGGTGTATCTATATAATTACTGTGTGTAACAGAAGGACTTACCTAGGTAGGAGTCCATCATACAGCAGTCAGGTGTATCTATATAATTACTGTGTGTAACAGAAGGACTTACCTAGGTAGGAGTCCATCACACAGCAGTCAGGTGTATCTATATAATTACTGTGTGTAACAGAAGAACTTACCTAGGTAGCAGTCCATCATACAGCAGTCAGGTGTATCTATATAATTACTGTGTGTAACAGAAGCACTTACCTAGGTAGGAGTCCATCACACAGCAGTCAGGTGTATCTATATCATTACTGTGTGTAACAGAAGCACTTACCTAGGTAGGAGTCCATCATACAGCAGTCAGGTGTATCTATATAATTACTGTGTGTAACAGAAGCACCTACCTAGGTAGGAGTCCATCACACAGAAGGCTGGTGTATCTATATAATTACTGTGTGTAACAGAAGGACTTACCTAGGTAGGAGTCCATCATACAGCAGTCAGGTGTATCTATATAATTACTGTGTGTAACAGAAGGACTTACCTAGGTAGGAGTCCATCACACAGCAGTCAGGTGTATCTATATAATTACTGTGTGTAACAGAAGGACTTACCTAGGTAGGAGTCCATCACACAGCAGTCAGGTGTATCTATATAATTACTGTGTGTAACAGAAGAACTTACCTAGGTAGGAGTCCATCATACAGCAGTCAGGTGTATCTATATCATTACTGTGTGTAACAGAAGTACTTACCTAGGTAGAAGTCCATCACACAGCAGTCAGGTGTATCTATATAATTACTGTGTGTAACAGAAGTACTTACCTAGGTAGGAGTCCATCACACAGCAGTCAGGTGTATCTATATAATTACTGTGTGTAACAGAAGCACTTACCTAGGTAGGAGTCCATCATACAGCAGTCAGGTGTATCTATATCATTACTGTGTGTAACAGAAGCACTTACCTAGGTAGGAGTCCATCACACAGCAGTCAGGCGTATCTATATAATTACTGTGTGTAACAGAAGTACTTACCTAGGTAGGAGTCCATCATACAGCAGTCAGGTGTATCTATATCATTACTGTGTGTAACAGAAGCACTTACCTAGGTAGGAGTCCATCACACAGCAGTCAGGCGTATCTATATAATTACTGTGTGTAACAGAAGTACTTACCTAGGTAGGAGTCCATCACACAGCAGTCAGGTATATCTGTATAATTACTGTGTGTAACAGAAGCACTTACCTAGGTAGGAGTCCATCACACAGCAGTCAGGTGTATCTATATAATTACTGTGTGTAACAGTAGTACTTACCTAGGTAGGAGTC
Organism: Rhinophrynus dorsalis; assembly: GCA_037306005.1. Classification (NCBI taxonomy): domain Eukaryota; kingdom Metazoa; phylum Chordata; class Amphibia; order Anura; family Rhinophrynidae; genus Rhinophrynus; species Rhinophrynus dorsalis. The sequence continues at coordinate 255,528,655 of CM074725.1, forward strand.
CATCATACAGCAGTCAGGTGTATCTATATAATTACTGTGTGTAACAGAAGCACTTACCTAGGTAGGAGTCCATCACACAGCAGTCAGGTGTATCTATATAATTACTGTGTGTAACAGAAGCACTTACCTAGGTAGGAGTCCATCACACAGCAGTCAGGTGTATATCTATATAATTACTGTGTGTAACAGAAGCACTTACCTAGGTAGGAGTTCATCACACAGCAGTCAGGTGTATATCTATATAATTACTGTGTGTAACAGAAGCACTTACCTAGGTAGGAGTCCATCACACAGCAGTCAGGTGTATCTATATAATTACTGTGTGTAACAGAAGCACTTACCTAGGTAGGAGTCCATCATACAGCAGTCAGGTGTATCTATATAATTACTGTGTGTAACAGAAGAACTTACCTAGGTAGGAGTCCGTCACACAGCAGTCAGGTGTATTTATATAATTACTGTGTGTAACAGAAGCACTTACCTAGGTAGTAGTCCATCACACAGCAGTCAGGTATATCTATATAATTACTGTGTGTAACAGAAGCGCTTACCTAGGTAGGAGTCCATCACACAGCAGTCAGGTGTATCTATATCATTACTGTGTGTAACAGAAGCACTTACCTAGGTAGGAGTCCATCACACAGCAGTCAGGTGTATATCTATATAATTACTGTGTGTAACAGAAGCACTTACCTAGGTAGGAGTTCATCACACAGCAGTCAGGCGTATCTATATAATGACTGTGTGTAACAGAAGTACTTACCTAGGTAGGAGTCCATCATACAGAAGGCTGGTGTATCTGACTGTTACACTTATTCCTGTATATACCCCCCTTTTAAACCTACTGTTCTCCCATTCATTTACACAGATTTGTTTCTGCGCAAACACGCTAGGACTGATAACGGTGAGGAGGTTATAATGAGTATAGCGTTTCCATGGCAATACGGTACCTGCTCCGGGGAAGTGGGAAGTGAAGCTCACCCACTGCACACTATAGGGAACTGAGAAAAACTGAAAGAAAAAAAAAAGTTGTTTTTCCTCTCTGCTATCATTATATTTAACCCTTCAGCGATCAGAGAGATGTTAACCCTTGGACGGCAGTGTAGTCTCCAATACATTTCTTTTCAGGGTCTGTCAGCAGCTGGAAGGTGCTTCTGTCAAATGTTATTATAGCTCAAATTTTTGTGAGAATTTGGGTGTACATGTTAACGTGCCCCCAAATGTTATACTGGCGCTATTGCTGTTTACTTTGATAGGGAATCTCAGTCAATATACAAATTCTGGAGCAAGGCATGGGATTTTTAACCATTTGAGTGCCAGGGGGTATGCAACTCATTGCTCTGCAATTTATTGTGTACCCCTCTGGCACTCAAAAGGTTAATCCTGGCTGTTAGGGAGGTGCCCAAAGGAACTGGTTAGAGATCTCCCTAGAGTGTTAGTGGTTAAGATCTCCATTTAAAGGGATAGTAATACTTCATTTTAACTTTATTTTATTTTGTAGGCATTAAAAAAACATGAAGAATGATATAAGTCTTATCTCTGAAACCTTTATGGTTTAAGAGATATTCACAAACAAAGTATCCCCCCCCCTGTTCAACCATATCAGAAGGGAGATGCCCAGGTAGACTGCAGAGAGGGACAATCTTCAATTAAGATAATGGAAAAAGCTGATAAACTTGTCAAGGGGGGAAGGGCTTTCATTGTTTTCATACAAAGAAAATTGTCCCCTTCTGTTATCTGTACTGTCATACAACCAGACTCACATCTGAGAAGAGATGGCTTACACTAGGTAAAAGGGGCGGGGAGGGGAACTTTGCTTGTGAATATCTCATAAACCATAAAGGTTTGAGAGATAAGACTTATATCATTCTTCATGTTTTTTTAATGCCTACAAAATAAAATAAAGTTAAAACGAAGTGTTACTATCCCTTTAAATGAATGTGAATAGAAGAACTACATTTAAGTAGCAAGAACAGTAATAGGCTGAGCACCAGAGACACGTGTAGTATATTGCTTTGCAAAGCACCCCTCTGTCCCTCAAGGGGTTAACAATTGCCTCCAAACTGTCTCAAATCAAAATGTAACTGGCCGGACATGTTTGCAAAATTGGATAAAATCCACCATGTGGTCAGGCTTAGTGCAATGCAATCCAACACTACAAGACAGAGAAGTGCAATGCAATCCAGCACTACAGGACAGAGAAGTGCAATGCAATCCAACACTACAGGACAGAGAAGTGCAATGCAATCCAACACTACAGGACAGACTCAGTGCAATGTAATCCAACACTACAGGACAGAGAAGTGCAATGCAATCCAACACTACAGGACAGAGAAGTGCAATGCAATCCAACACTACAGGACAGGCTCAGTGCAATGCAATCCAACACTACAGGATAGAGAAGTGCAATGCAAGCCAACACTACAGGTCAGGCTCAGTGCAATGCAATCCAACACTACAGGATAGAGAAGTGCAATGCAAGCCAACACTACAGGACAGAGAAGTGCAATGCAATCCAGCACTACAGGACAGGCTCAGTGCAATGCAATCCAACACTACAGGACAGACTCAGTGAAATGCAATCCAACACTACAGGACATGCTCAGTGCAATGCAATCCAGCACTACAGGACAGACTCAGTGCAATGCAATCCAACACTACAGGACATGCTCAGTGCATTGCAATCCAACTCTACAGGACAGAGAAATGCATTGCAATCCAACACTACAGGACAGGCTCAGTGCAATGCAATCCAGCACTACAGGACAGACTCAGTGCAATGCAATCCAACACTACAGGACATGCTCAGTGCAATGCAATCCAGCACTACAGGACAGACTCAGTGCAATGCAATCCAACACTACAGGACATGCTCAGTGCAATGCAATCCAACTCTACAGGACAGAGAAATGCATTGCAATCCAACACTACAGGACAGGCTCAGTGCAATGCAATCCAGCACTACAGGACATGCTCAGTGCAATGCAATCCAGCACTACAGGACAGACTCAGTGCAATGCAATCCAACACTACAGGACAGGCTCAGTGAAATGCAATCCAACACTACAGGACAGGCTCAGTGCAATCCAACACTACAGGACAGGCTCAGTGCAATGCAGTCCAACACTACAGGACAGGCTCAGTGCAATGCAATCCAACACTACAGGACAGGCTCAGTGCAATGCAATCCAACACTACAGGACAGGCTCAGTGCAATGCAATCCAACACTACAGGACAGAGAAGTGCAATGCAATCCAACACTACAGAACAGAGAAGTGCAATGCAATCCAACACTACAGAACAGAGAAGTGCAATGCAATCCAACACTACAGAACAGAGAAGTGCAATGCAATCCAACACTACAGAAAAGAAGTGCAATGCAATCCAACACTACAGGACAGGCTCAGTTCAATGCAATCCAACACTACAGGACAGGCTCAGTTCAATGCAATCCAACACTACAGGACAGGCTCAGTGCAATGCAGTTCAACACTACAGGACAGGCTCAGTGCAATGAAATCCATCACTACAGGACAGAAAAGTGCAATGCAATCCAACACTGCAGGACAGAGAAGTGCAATGCAATCCAACACTACAGGATAGAATCAGTGCAATGCAATCCAACACTACAGGATAGAGAAGTGCAATGCAATCCAACACTACAGGACAGAGAAGTGCAATGCAATCCAACACTACAGGACAGAGAAGTGCAATGTAATCCAACACTACAGGATAGAGAAGTGCAATGCAATCCAACACTACAGGACAGGCTCAGTGCAATGTAATCCAACACTACAGGACAGAGAAGTGCAATGCAATCCAGCACTACAGGACAGAGAAGTGCAATGCAATCCAACACTACAGGACAGGCTCAGTGCAATGCAATCCAACACTACAGGATAGAGAAGTGCAATGCAATCCAACACTACAGGACAGAGAAGTGCAATGCAATCCAACACTACAGGACAGAGAAGTGCAATGTAATCCAACACTACAGGATAGAGAAGTGCAATGCAATCCAACACTACAGGACAGGCTCAGTGCAATGTAATCCAACACTACAGGACAGAGAAGTGCAATGCAATCCAGCACTACAGGACAGGCTCAGTGCAATGCAATCCAACACTACAGGACAGAGAAGTGCAATGCAATCCAACACTACAGGACAGGCTCAGTGCAATGCAATCCAACACTACAGGACAGAGAAGTGCAATGCAATCGAACACTACAGGACAGGCTCAGTGCAATGTAATCCAACACTACAGGACAAAGAAGTGCAATGCAATCCAGCACTACAGGACAGGCTCAGTGCAATGCAATCCAACACTACAGGGCAGGCTCAGTGCAATGCAATCCAACACTACAGGACAGAAAAGTGCAATGCAATCCAGCACTACAGGACAGACTCAGTGCAATGCAATCCAACACTACAGGACAGAGAAGTGCAATGCAATCCAACACTACAGGACAGAGAAGTGCAATGCAATCCAACACTACAGGACAGGCTCAGTGCAATGCAATCCAACACTACAGGACAGAGAAGTGCAATGCAATCCAACACTACAGGACAGACTCAGTGCAATGCAATCCAACACTACAGGACAGACTCAGTGCAATGCAATCCAACACTACAGGACAGAGAAGTGCAATGCAATCCAACACTACAGGACAGACTCAGTGCAATGCAATCCAACACTACAGGATATGCTCAGTGCAATGCAATCCAACACTACAGGACAGAGACGTGCAATGCAGTCCACCACTACAGGACAGAGACGTGCAATGCAATCCAATACTACAGGACAGGCTCAGTGCAATGCAATCCAACACTACAGGACAGAGACGTGCAATGCAGTCCACCACTACAGGACAGAGACGTGCAATGCAATCCAATACTACAGGACAGGCTCAGTGCAATGCAATCCAACACTACAGGACAGGCTCAGTGCAATGCAATCCAGCACTACAGGACAGAGAAGTGAAGACACCTGTAGTCATGCACATGGGTATTTTTATTCTGAATTCTCTACACTGAGCACGTAACTGCACCCACCTGCTCTGGATTCAGCAGTTCACACAAGTGATTTCACCTTGTATTTCACAGCCAAATACAACTTACTGGAACTTTCCTGAATTCAGTGCGGATCATTAACACATACAATTGGATCAATTCTTTGCTCCCTGCAATCAACGAATGGCCACTATGGACCAATATAATTAGCTGGTACCTACATGGGGCAGCCATCATCATACCTTAAAAGTGTCCCTCTTTAGGAGATATTAGAGCTACATACCTCCCTAGTGTCCCTCTTTAGGAGATATTAGGGGGTTCATACCTTCCAAGTGTCCCTCTTTAGGAGATATTTGGGGTCTGTACCTCCCTAGTGTCCCTCTTTAGGAGATATTAGGGGGTTCATACCTCCCAAGTGTCCCTCTTTAGGAGATATTAGGGGTCCATTTCTCCCTAGTGTCCCTCTTTAGGAGATATTAGGGCTCCATACCTCCCAAGTGTCCCTCTTTAGGAGATATTAGGGGTCCATACCTCCCAAGTGTCCCACTTTAGGAGATATTAGGGGTCCATACCTCACAAGTGTCCCTCTTTAGGAGATATTAGGGGTCCGTACCTCCTAAGTGTCCCTCTTTCGAGATATTAGGGGTCCGTTACTTCCAAGTGTCCCTCTTTAGGAGATATTAGGGGTCCGTACCTCCCAAGAGTCCCTCTTTAGGAGATATTAGGGGTCCGTACCTCCCAAGTGTCCCTCTTTAGGAGATATTAGGGGTCCGTACCTCCCAAGTGTCCCTCTTTAGGAGATATTAGGGGTCCGTACCCCCCAAGTGTCCCTCTTTAGGAGATATTAGGGGTCCGTACCTCCCAAGTGTCCCTCTTTAGGAGATATTAGGGGTCTGTACATCTCAAGTGTCCCTCTTTAAGAGATATTAGGGGTCTGTACCTCCCAAGTGTACCTCTTTAGGAGATTTTAGGGGACCATACCTCCCAAGTGTACCTCTTTAGGAGATTTTAGGAGTACATAACTCCGAAGTGTCCCTCTTTAGGAGATATTAGGGGTCTGTACCTCCCAAATGTCCCTCTTTATTAGATATTAGGGGTCTGTACATCCCAAGTGTCCCTCTTTAGGAGATATTAGGGGTCCGTACCTCCCAAGTGTCCCTCTTTAGGAGATATTAGGGGTCTGTACATCTCAAGTGTCCCTCTTTAAGAGATATTAGGGGTCTGTACCTCCCAAGTGTACCTCTTTAGGAGATTTTAGGGGACCATACCTCCCAAGTGTACCTCTTTAGGAGATTTTAGGAGTACATAACTCCGAAGTGTCCCTCTTTAGGAGATATTAGGGGTCTGTACCTCCCAAATGTCCCTCTTTATTAGATATTAGGGGTCTGTACATCCCAAGTGTCCCTCTTTAGGAGATATTAGGGGTCTGTACCTCCCAAGTGCCCGTCTTTAGGAGGGAGAATCCCCCTTTGAGACCCAAATCCCTCTGTCCCTCTTTCCCACCCTGGTGTCCCTGTGTTTAGATCAGACTTTGTGATGTGTATATAAGTATATCACCCTGGTGTCTCTGTGTTTTAGGAGATCAGACTGTGTGGTGTGTATATAAGTGTATCACCCTGGTGTCTCTGTGTTTAGGAGGTCAGACTGTGTGATGTGTATATAAGTGTATCACCCTGGTGTCCCTGTGTTTAGGAGATCAGACTGTGTGGTGTGTATATAAGTGTATCACCCTGGTGTCCCTGTGTTTAGGAGATCAGACTGTGTGGTGTGTATAGAAGTGTTTCACCCTTGTGTCCCTGTGTTTAGGAGATCAGACTGTGTGGTGTGTATAGAAGTGTATCACCCTGGTGTCCCTGTGTTTAGGAGATCAGACTGTGTGGTGTATATACAAGTGTATCACCCTGGTGTCCCTGTGTTTAGGAGATCAGACTGTGTGGTGTGTATATAAGTGTATCACCCTGGTGTCCCTGTGTTTAGGAGATCAGACTGTGTGGTGTGTATATAAGTGTATCACCCTGGTGTCCCTGTGTGTAGGAGATCAGACTGTGTGGTATATGTATATAAGTGTATCACCCTGGTGTCCCTGTGTGTAGGAGATCAGACTGTGTGGTGTGTATAGAAGTGTATCACCCTGGTGTTCCTGTGTTTAGGAGATCAGACTGTGTGGTGTGTATAGAAGTGTATCACCCTGGTGTTCCTGTGTTTAGGAGATCAGACTGTGTGGTGTGTATATAAGTGTATCACGCTGGTGTCCCTGTGTGTAGGAGATCAGACTGTGTGGTGTGTATAGAAGTGTATTACCCTGGTGTCCCTGTGTTTAGGAGATCAGACTGTGTGGTGTGTATAGAAGTGTTTCACCCTTGTGTCCCTGTGTTTAGGAGATCAGACTGTGTGGTGTGTATAGAAGTGTATCACCCTGGTGTCCCTGTGTTTAGGAGATTAGACTGTGTGGTGTATATACAAGTGTATCACCCTGGTGTCCCTGTGTTTAGGAGATTAGACTGTGTGGTGTGTATAGAAGTGTATCACCCTGGTGTCCCTGTGTTTAAGAGATCAGACTGTGTGGTGTGTATATAAGCGTATCACCCTGGTGTCCCTGTGTTTAGGAGATCAGACTGTGTGGTGTGTATAGAAGTGTATCACCCTGGTGTCCCTGTGTTTAGGAGATCAGACTGTGTGGTGTGTATAGAAGTGTATCACCCTGGTGTCCCTGTGTTTAGGAGATGAGACTGTGTGGTGTGTATGTAAGTGTATCACCCTGGTGTCCCTGTGTTTAGGAGATCAGATTGTGTGGTGTGTATAAGTGTATCACCCTGGTGTCCCTGTGTGTAGGAGATCAGACTGTGTGGTATATGTATATAAGTGTATCACCCTGGTGTCCCTGTGTGTAGGAGATCAGACTGTGTGGTGTGTATAGAAGTGTATCACCCTGGTGTTCCTGTGTTTAGGAGATCAGACTGTGTGGTGTGTATAGAAGTGTATCACGCTGGTGTCCCTGTGTGTAGGAGATCAGACTGTGTGGTGTGTATAGAAGTGTATTACCCTGGTGTCCCTGTGTTTAGGAGATCAGACTGTGTGGTGTGTATAGAAGTGTTTCACCCTTGTGTCCCTGTGTTTAGGAGATCAGACTGTGTGGTGTGTATAGAAGTGTATCACCCTGGTGTCCCTGTGTTTAGGAGATCAGACTGTGTGGTGTATATACAAGTGTATCACCCTGGTGTCCCTGTGTTTAGGAGATTAGACTGTGTGGTGTGTATATAAGTGTATCACCCTGGTGTCCCTGTGTTTAGGAGATCAGACTGTGTGGTGTGTATATAAGTGTATCACCCTGGTGTCCCTGTGTGTAGGAGATCAGACTGTGTGGTATATGTATATAAGTGTATCACCCTGGTGTCCCTGTGTGTAGGAGATCAGACTGTGTGGTGTGTATAGAAGTGTATCACCCTGGTGTCCCTGTGTGTAGGAGATCAGACTGTGTGGCGTGTATATAAGTGTATCACCCTGGTGTCCCTGTGTTTAGGAGATCACACTGTGTGGCGTGTATAGAAGTGTATCACCCTGGTGTCCCTGTGTTTAGGAGATCAGACTGTGTGATGTGTATATAAGTGTATCACCCTGGTGTCCCTGTGTTTAGGAGATCAGGCTGTGTGGTGTGTATAGAAGTGTATCACATTGCTCCACAGCAATAAAACTCACATTAATGTTTGTTTAAATGTCCGTATATGTGTATATACCTTAATCTGTATAAATAAAATACTTTGTCTTGCTCAGTATCATTAATTAATCTACAAAAGAGGTGTCAATAGGTCATGAAATCACCTAAACATTCTTGTTAATGCCCCGCCCACCAGCCACACCCCCAGCAACACCTCCTAAAACACCAGTGTCCCTCTTTGGCCATTTGAAATGTTGAGTAGATATGTGTATGAAGCACATTGGATTTAAGTGTGTATAACCCTATATCATTTTTATCAGTTAGTGTTCATTTAAAGATTATGCATCTACATCTCTTAACACTTTGCGTGCATGATTGGTGTGTAGCGCTACACATTTACACAACCTTCTGGCACTCAAAGGGATAAACAATTAACTTTACTTTCCCAGGATTCAGGTCCCTAATCAGCGATGTTGAGTAAGATGTCAGTGTTGTCATGACAACAGGATATCAATTTTTTATTGCAGTCACCCGAATGATGTTGAATAAAAAGAGAGAAAGGACCCAGCAATGGAAAGACTGAGGCAGCCGAGAGATTCCTGGTGATAAAAAGAGAGGAAATTATAGGACTGTCTGCTTTGTCACGCACCAGAACTGTTTAATGGCAGGTGCGGGGCCTGTAAAATTCACATAGACAAAAGGATGAACTCAAGACAGTCTGGAGCAATCCGGGTGCGCCATAGGATTCAAATATAACTACCCGTTGATTTAAAGGGGAACTGTAACAGGATCCTAAGTCCTCAGATTGACTTAGCCTGCTATGCCGGGTCTCTCTCTTGCAGGGGCCGCCAGGGAAGGGTGATGTCTCCGGTGCTCCGCTCCAGCTATCCCAGGATGGGGGTCAAAAGAAGACCCTTGATACCACCCCAAACGAACGACACAGCACGCCAGTCAGGTTCCAAAACTGAACTCACTTTATTTTGGCTGAATCCAGCTCTTTTAAGTTAATTGCATCAAGTCAAACAGTTAACAAAAGGGCACAAAACATTCTATAATTAAATTAACATGATTAAATTTAGCAACAATGGGCACACAATGTCACAAAGGGCTGAACTTCATGGATAAGGGACAGGGGTAAACATGAGAACAATGGAAGCTCAGACTCTGTGGAGCCTCTGCACTTTGGCCGCTTGTTACAGCCAGCCAATGAGCGAGCGAGCTACCAGTTCAATTGCCCAATCCAGTGGCCGCCGACATTTCTCCATGTTATGGCAATGGAGTCCCTTTAACTTGGTTCTTAGTCAGTCAGCCAATCAGAACCGGTAGGCGGGCAACCCATCGACCAATCAGGAAGCCGCCTACTTTCCCATGTAAAGTCTATGGGGTTTTTCTGACCAGGTTGCTCCGCATAGCAGCCAGCCTACGGCTCCGTTCTACCCGTGAATTCAGTCTTTTTGGTGGAACAAGTGAACTTCCATAGTAACGGCCTAGGGTCCGTTACAGGAACTATGACCCCGTACAAGTTTAGTTCATAATGATCTTCATATAGTGATACCCTTTAATCGCTGGGATTTTTTGTTATAGAATTCGTGCTATGGCAAAAGTTACATTTTTAAAAATGAGCCGTGGCCTTACTTCAAGACAGATTGCGGTTTCTGCTCCGTACCGCAGCCTGCCAATCTTCATCTTTTCTCTCCCCAAGAATTGCCACGTTACAACGTCTTCCAATGACGGAGGATTTCTCCATGTAAGAAGGAGCATTCTCTAGTCAATGAGACCTCTCCAGCTTTCATGGAGAAATCCTCTATCATTGGAGGAGGCTGGAACGAGGCGTTACATGAGGAGGGAGCAGGTGAAGATTGACAGGCTGCGGGGCAGAGTTGTACCCGCAGTCTGTCCGGTAGTAAGGCCCTGGGTCATTTTTAAAACTTTATATTTCACCATAACATGCATTGTATAAGAAAATAAAACAACTATTACAACTTATCACTATAGGAAGATCATTATGAGCCAAACTTGTATAGGGGTGATATTTTCCCATTAAATTGGGCTTTTAACCCCTTGAATGCAAGAGAAATCTCCAATGCATTGCGAAGACATCTCTAGCACTCAAGAGGTTAAAACCCCAATTTAAATTGAGGGATATTGAAGATTTATTATGTCCACTGTGCTTCATTTCGTTTCTCCAAAGCACCGCAAAGTAATACATTTGAGATCTCTCCCATCCAGCAGAATGAAGGCTCAGGGGATATATATAAGCCTGCAGAGGGGTGTAATTAATGAAATACATTCAGTGGAAGGATGGTTTACTAGTGAAGTACCTCAGGGATCAGAAACGTCAGAGGAATGTACAAAAGTATTGGATTTAAAATTTAATGCCACAAAATGCAAGATAATGCATATAGGACACAAAAAAGCCAAAGGCACAATATAGACTTCATGGTACACTGCTGAAAACTACAGCACAGGAAAAGGACTTGGGAGCAGCTATATTTCATGATTTAAAGATAGGCAAGCAATGCTGCGAAATCATGGGGAAAGCCAACAGGATACCAGGTTGTATAGGAAGAGGCATCAGCAGCAGAAAAAGAGAAGTCTTAAAGGGTTAGTAATACTTCGTTTTAACTTTATTTTATTTTGTAGGCATTAAAAAAACATGAAGAATGATATGTCTTATCTCTCAAACCTTTATGGTTTGAGAGATATTCACAAGCAAAGTTTCCCCTCCTGCCCCTTTTACCTAGTGTAAGCAATCTCTTCTCAGATGTGGAATCCAGTCCATAGACCAGACAGATAACAGCAGGGGACAATCTTCTTCCTGTGAGAACAATGAAAGCCCTGCACCCCTTGACAAGCTTTTCAGGTTTTTCCCTTATCTTAATTGAAGATTGTCCCTCTTTGCAATCTACCTGGGCACCTCCCTTCTGATCTGGCTGAGCAGTGTTACATCAGTAAAAGGGGTGGGAGGGGAAACTTTGCTTGTGAATATCTCTCAAACCATAAAGGTTTGAGAGATAAGACTTATATCATTCTTCATGTTTTTTTAATGCCTACAAAATAAAATAAAGTTAAAAAGAAGTATTACTATCCCTTTAATGACAGTATACAGGTAATTAGTTCATGCACACCTGGGGTGGAGCGGATACCCTAAGAGTCGTTGCAATAATAAAGTGTCCCTGGCAATATATGGCGATCGCTTTGTCATAGGCCACATCCCTTTTTTATATACTTTATGTCATTTTATTTGCTATAACCATTTAATTTCCCTAGTAAAGGAAATGAAATTACTGACCACTATTCTGGAACAAAACCTTAAAGGGGAACATTCACATACAAACAACTGGAGTTCGGATGATCTACTTAGTAAAACTAAGTACGTTTTGGTATTTTTTTTATGGATCTTACATCATGTTGAAGATATTCAGGCTTAAATTTTCCCACTTCTGCTTTCTGCGGCACCTTGTAAGCGCAGCAGGACTTCCCACCTCCCTCCCAGCTGCCTCAGGGAGCGCGTTCACGCTTCCCTTCGAGGGGGTATTTCTGTGATGTAACGTTACAGCAAGCTCCGTTTACCATGATACTGAGGCTGCAACCTCCTCTCACCAACCTCAGTATCATGGTAAACAGAGCTTGTTGTAGCGTTACATCACAGAAATATCCCCTCGAAGGGAAGCGTGAACGCACTCCCTGGGGCAGCTGGGAAGTCCTGCCGCTTCGTGCCACACTTAGAGGGTGCCGCAGAACGAGGAAGTGGGAGATTTTAAGCCCGGATATCTTCGACACGATGTAAGATCCGTAAAAAAATACCAAAGCTTACTTACTAAATAGATCATCCGGACTCCAGTTGTTTGCATGTGAATGTTCCCCTTTAAGAGGACGTCCAGGTATAGTGAGAGATCTGCCAGAGTTTCATCAGTATGAGAGACACACGACTCTGGTGTATATAAAAAGAGACATACAATAATTAAACAAGGCACTTATCTACTGGAGCTGAACATCAGTGTGGGAGAGCCTTTCCACGCTAAACTCCGTAGTATCGTTACACAGGTGAATAGCCCGACAGACCTGACGTCCCAAATGGCTAAACAGCAACACACAAGTTTGGATGAGGTACAGTCTACAGAGGTGAATAGCCCGACAGACTTGACGTCCCAAATGACTAAACAGCAACACACAAGTTTGGATGAGGTACAGTCTACAGAGGTGAATAGACCGACAGACCTGACGTCCCAAATGGCTAGACAGCAACACTGTACCTCTCAGACTTGAGACCAGGTACACTCTTTCCTAGTGTCCAATGGCTCTAAACACTGTTGTCTTGATTACAGGTTAAAATACAGGCTACGCCCTAAGATGTCTAAAACTACGCATGCGTATGTGCTTGGTTATATAACACTGAGTATAGGAGACATCTCCAACTGACTCTCATAAACAGTACGTGGCTTATAGTGCCTGCCCCTCTGCTGTTGCGAAACCTTAATGCAGAGTATTAACCCCCAACTGACTGTGAGGAGAGCACCCAAAACATAATTCCTTACAAATACCTACTGCCATACAACATGCCCAGACTGGTGTTCCAATGTCTAACATTAAAGCAACCATATGTCAAGTACCTAATAACCCTAAACATATTGCCCTTTGGTTAAATGGTACAACACATGCACTAGATGGAGTTTAGCCAACACTCACATCAGTACAAGCCTGAGTTAATGCTCTGTTCCCTCCTGGTTTATCCACCACAATTATTGTTATCATTGGTATAGTAGGCCGGAGATAGGGACGCGGTGATAAGTACACTGTATGAGAAGACTCGTGGAAGAATAACAGTATCTTCCTTTTGATACAATGTGTCAGGTGGCATAGTAGCCGCATGTTCTTTAGGATTAATATTTATACAGAGAAATCAAGAGATTGTATGAGATGCTTATAATCATTTATTAAAGGCCAAGGATTAATCCGGGACCTAAACAGACAGATTCATCAAGTCTCAATAGGAGACAGAATCCAGAAAGTCCCAAAAATATTAAAAAATCCCTATACTCTCCTGGGTAAGGATCTAACTGGAGAACCTATAGGGACACGTAAACAGAACAAAAAACAAACAAAAAAGGAGAATAAGGTAGAAAAGAAAAACGAACAGAGAAGAAATCACAAAGGAAATTTAACCCTTTGAGTGCCAGAGGGGGTACACAACGCATTGCTTTGCAATGCGTTGCGTACCCCTCTGGCACTCAAATGGTTAATAGAACATGCAGTATTCCTAATATAAAGCATTACAGAGAACCCTCCACCCCTATATACAGGGAGAAATCTCAACAGCAATACAAAGAATACCCCTTATACACAACACCTAGTGACTCACCTACATCTGAAGATTCACCAGGTAAATATGGGTTAAGACCCTTTATAAACACACCCGGTAGATATTGTCAGGATAAAAGAGAATCTAGAGATATAGAGACTGTTATCAAGAGGACCAGGATAGATGTAAAGATACACACCATAACTCCCAAGTGTCCCGATTGAGGAGTGACATCCCTCTGTCCCTCTTTCTTACACTGGTGTCCCTGTGTTTAGGAGATCAGACTGTGCGGAGTGTATATACATGTATCACCCTGGTGTCCCTGTGTTTAGGAGATCAGACTGTGTGGTGTGTATAGAAGTGTATCACCCTGGTGTCCCTGTGTTTAGGAGATCAGACTGTGTGGTGTGTACATAAGTGTATCACCCTGATGTCCCTGTGTTTAGGAGATCAGACTGTGTGGTGTGTACATAAGTGTATCACCCTGGTGTCCCTGTGTTTAGGAGATCAGACTGTGTGGTGTGTACATAAGTGTATCACCCTGGTGTCCCTGTGTTTAGGAGATCAGACTGTGTGGTGTGTACATAAGTGTATCACCCTGGTGTCCCTGTGTTTAGGAGATCAGACTGTGTGGTGTGTACAGAAGTGTATCACCCTGGTGTCCCTGTGTTTAGGAGATCACACTGTGTGGTGTGTACAGTAGTGTATCACCCTGGTGTCCCTGTGTTTAGGAGATCACACTGTGTGGTGTGTACAGAAGTGTATCACCCTGGTGTCCCCGTGTTTAGGAGATCAGACTGTGTGGTGTGTATATAAGTGTATCACCCTGGTGTCCCTGTGTTTAGGAGACCAGACTGTGTGGTGTGTATAGAAGTGTATCACCCTGGTGTCCCTGTGTTTAGGAGACCAGACTGTGTGGTGTGTATAGAAGTGTATCACCCTGGTGTCCCTGTGTTTAGGAGATCAGACTGTGTGGTGTGTATATAAGTATATCATCCTGGTGTTCCTGTGTTTAGGAGATCAGACTGTGTGGGGTGTATATAAGTGTATCACCCTGGTGTCCCTGTGTTTAGGAGACCAGACTGTGTGGTGTGTATAGAAGTGTATCACCCTGGTGTCCCTGTGTTTAGGAGATCACACTGTGTGGTGTGTATAGAAGTGTATCACCCTGGTGTCCCTGTGTTTAGGAGATCACACTGTGTGGTGTGTATAGAAGTGTATCACCCTGGTGTCCCTGTGTTTAGGAGATCACACTGTGTGGTGTGTATAGAAGTGTATCACCCTGGTGTCCCTGTGTTTAGGAGATCACACTGTGTGGTGTGTATAGAAGTGTATCACCCTGGTGTCCCTGTGTTTAGGAGATCACACTGTGTGGTGTGTATAGAAGTGTATCACCCTGGTGTCCCTGTGTTTAGGAGAACAGACTGTGTGGTGTGTATAGAAGTGTATCACCCTGGTTTCCCTGTGTTTAGGAGATCAGACTGTGTGGCTGTGTGGTGTGTATAGAAGTGTATCACCCTGGTGTCCCTGTGTTTAGGAGAACAGACTGTGTGGTGTGTATAGAAGTGTATCACCCTGGTATCCCTGTGTTTAGGAGATCACACTGTGTGGTGTGTATAGAAGTGTATCACCCTGGTGTCCCTGTGTTTAGGAGATCACACTGTGTGGTGTGTATATAGAAGTGTATCACCCTGGTGTCCCTGTGTTTAGGAGATCAGACTGTGTGGTGTGTATATAAGTGTATCACCCTGGTGTCCCAGTGTTTATGAGATCAGACTGTGTGGTGTGTATATAAGTGTATCACATTGTTCCACAGCAATAAAACTCACATTAATGTCTGTTAAAACATCAGTAAAGGTGTTTGTAAATTATTAGGTGTAGATAACACACTTTGGTCTTCTTCTAAATCATACATTCAGTTACAGAAAGAGGTGTCAATAGGTCATGAAATAACCTAATAATTCTCAGTAATGCCCCGCCCACCAGCCACTCCCCCAGCAACGCCCCCTAAAACACAATGGTCCCTGTTTGGGCATTTGACATTTTGGGAGGTGTGACACAAACTACAGATAAAACTAATACACTTATCACTCCCGCTGCAAATAGGGCAAGATACCTCCAGATCAGGGTGCAAAAGAAGAATTAATTCAAGTGAACTAGGAATTGTATATGGGGGGAAGTGTATAAGGGTGATTTAGACAAAAAGTAATATTTCATTGGTTTTACTCGAAATCCTTCATAAGTAATCTTTAAATAATCCTATAATAATTTGCTAAAGTTTGTCAGAAGCTGTCGTGCGCAGTACAGTTGGCTGCTCGCGCTGCACTCGTGCACAGTAGAGACTGCCCCCGCTCCGTTATCAGCCGCTCCGCGGGCAGTCTCTACTGCGCATGACTGTACCGCGGCCATTGCTGGGTGGCACTGTGGCCCATTTACACGGGCTCTTCAAGTATTATAACTATATAACACTTTAATAGAGGATACAAATACCTCTCATTTGTAGTTAAAGTGGATCTATCACATATAGATATATAATGCTCATTAGATAGAGCATTTAGCGAAAAAGTTTAATGTTAGTCATTTTTGAAAAAAAAAGTTATCTACGCAAAAATTCAAGTTTAAAAGGTGCCCAGCAGCCTACTTCCGCTTGCCACTGCGGCAAGCTGCTTACCGCACAGAGGCTGTTCCCGTCCCACTACCCATCATCCTTCAATGATGTAGGATGTCTGTCTCTAAGCTGGAGCGATCTCATTGGCTAGATATCAATCTATGCCAATAAGATCGCTCCAGCTTACAGAAAGAAAGCCTCTGTCATTGGAGGATGCTGGGTAGTGGGACGGGAGCAGAGGCAGTGCTGCAATCAGGAAGTAGGATGCTGGGCACATTTTAAACTTGAATTTTTGAGCAGATAACGGGTTTTTTTAAAAAAAATGACTAAAATTAAAGGGGAACTACTACCCCTTAAAAACTTAACCTGTGCTGATTCTTCATCTGGCGACTAGCTGCTTAGTAGCGCTAGTCACCAGAAATATTACCCGGTTCTGAAGATTTCTGCCTTTTTCGGACGGTCACTGGAACAGGAAGCACTGACGTGTCACAGGCAGAAATCTTCAGAACCGGGTAATATTTCTGGCGACTAGCGCTACTAAGCAGCTAGTCGCCAGATGAAGAATCAGCACAGGTTAAGTTTTTAAGGGGTGGTAGTTCCCCTTTAAACTGTTTTGCTAAATACTCTATCTAATGAGCGTTAGATATCTATATGTGATACATCCACTTTAATACAGATGTCATATAAACAGCGTTCTGCAGCCAGAATCTGTATCTGTGTATAAGTGGCAGACACGAGAAGGGAACGTCCTCACACACACACCCCCCTCGCTGCATGAAACTGACAGTTTCTATGTGATCCGTAAAAACATAAAAAAAAGGATTTCTTTGAAGATTGTAGAACAAGCAAAACTTAGATATACCCTTTCTTCTAACTTATAAGGATGTGGCGCATTTTATTAAAATTGATCAGGTCTCTGAGACTACTATCCCAGATCAGACTATTAACCCCTCACGACTTCTTTCGGATTCCAAAGTAAATACCGTAAAATCTTGCGTATAATACGCACAATTTTGCTCCTCTTCACCTTATGTGAAGTGGGGGGTGCATATTATACGCGAGACATTAATTTTATAAAAAAAAAAAAAAATCCCATCGCCACCGGTTTCCTCCATCCGGCAGGGAGCGAGGAAACCAGTGGCAATGGGATTTTTTTTGTCTGGCAGGGGAAAACAAGGTGCGTATTATACATAGGCACCCTTGTTTTCCCCGAAAATCTTGGGAATACTATGCACCTGCGTATTATACACAGGTGCGTATTATACCTGAGATTTTACGGTAAACAGAGAGGCACATAGGTAATCACAGATTTTATTAGCAATAAGCAATAATCATAGCAAAAATCATGGAAAACTGATCAGCCAGTGATCTCAGCGCGTATGGGAGAGCCCCTAGATGGATCAGACCAACCACCTATACAAATATCGCACAGACACACAGTAGGACACGTCTCATGCACGTTCCTAATGAAGCTCTAAAGCAGCCCCCACATCACCCAGCTCTTATACCCTTTATCACCCACTGATCAGGATTACACGGTTAGTGTCAACAACCTACGTAACCATTACATGTCTAGCTCATGCTCTGCAGCTGAGAGAGTTAATGCAGTCTGCAAAAATCAGCAATTATATTATTGCCGCATGGCCTTGAAACTGTAGCATAATGAAGATCATGCACAGAAAGCAGCTGATAAACATGTTATGCACAGACGATTTGTAAGAAACGCATTAACCCCTGATTAAGAAATACAAATCCTTTATTAACCCCTTCTCGCTTGGGATGGGACCATATATCCTCATACAGCAACGCATTGCAGAGCAATGGGTTGCGTACCGCTCTGGCACTCAAAGGGCTAAAATTGATGCATTGATACAGCAACTATTGCAATTCACTGTTGTGCAAAATAAATCATTGTTATTTAAATATTTATTTGTTAGTTTTTCAACATTGGGAAAACCAAGAAGGTGATAAAAAAGATCTGTGCCATCATATAACGTAATAAAGGATAAATCCGCAGCTATTTCTAGTATTTAAGTTGTAATTAATGACTTACATAAACAAAATCATAACAGTATAGTCAAGTGAATATTTCTGTATATTCCTATAGCTAAACCTGATGGTAACTGGCGCATGGTATTAGACTATGGGGAATTTAATAAAATAACAACCCTCTAGCTCAAAATACACATTCTCCATCCTTTTGTACACGGATTATAAAAGTAAAAGAACAACGTTACTTTAACGAGATCAGAAAGAGATCAAACAACCAGTGGATGTCTCTGTAGATTGTGCCAATCAATAAAGTGACAAGAAAAAGAAGAAAAAATCAGCTATTCAAAAACAGCCCCAATTTATATCTGTTAGACCTGTTGAATGCTGAAAAGGAGACAAGTTCTGCACCAAAAAGCCCATACTAGAGAGTCAGTATAAAAAGTAGCTTTTATTAGTATTCATAAGTAAAATGGTAACCAACCAAATTAGTTTCATAATATTAGAAACTTCTTAGTCTAATTTAAAATGTAGATCAATATCCACAAAATGGGCATATAAAGGGAGGAGAGGGGGAAGAAGGGATAACACTATCCATCAACACTCCTATAATCTATATATTTATGTGTAGTACCTAACGGGTTAATGAACCCTTAGTATGATGCTTTCAGTCACGGAGTGTAATTCTAATGCGTTCTTGTGCTTATTTATAAATGCAAAATAAAGCACAAGACTCATATGATGATGATAGATCGAGTGATTAGTGTACTTTTACATAGAAGCAATCCAGGTGAGATAAGTATTGTAATTATTACACCTGAAAGGCCACTCGTTTATTTTTCATATCCAGTGAGCCTGACATGTAATCATCTGGGAGCATTGAAAACCTTAAACTGATCTAAGCAATAAGCTTAATTATAAAATGTAGCTCATGCTAAGATCATGAATACATTATATCATATAATTGTATACTTAGTGACACAGCTCCTCTAGACACTGGATATCAGGATGTAAATAAAACATATTGGATGTTTAAGGAAATGATCGCATCCTGATATCCAGTGTCTAGAGGAGCTGTGTCACTAAGTATACAATTATATGATATAATGTATTCATGATCTTAGCATGAGCTACATTTTATAATTAAGCTTATTGCTTAGATCAGTTTAAGGTTTTCAATGCTCCCAGATGATTACATGTCAGGCTCACTGGATATGAAAAATAAACGAGTGGCCTTTCAGGTGTAATAATTACAATACTTATCTCACCTGGATTGCTTCTATGTAAAAGTACACTAATCACTCGATCTATCATCATCATATGAGTCTTGTGCTTTATTTTGCATTTATAAATAAGCACAAGAACGCATTAGAATTACACTCCGTGACTGAAAGCATCATACTAAGGGTTCATTAACCCGTTAGGTACTACACATAAATATATAGATTATAGGAGTGTTGATGGATAGTGTTATCCCTTCTTCCCCCTCTCCTCCCTTTATATGCCCATTTTGTGGATATTGATCTACATTTTAAATTAGACTAAGAAGTTTCTAATATTATGAAACTAATTTGGTTGGTTACCATTTTACTTATGAATACTAATAAAAGCTACTTTTTATACTGACTCTCTAGTATGGGCTTTTTGGAGCAGAACTTGTCTCCTTTTCAGCATTCAACAGGTCTAACAGATATAAATTGGGGCTGTTTTTGAATAGCTGATTTTTTCTTCTTTTTCTTGTTGCTAGTAAATTAAGACTTGCTGCACAGCTCACATAAACGACATCATTTTTGGTTTATTGCAATCAATAAAGTGACCCAATAATCACAATTCCTGTACGTAAATGCTGGTTGTGGGTACAACCAGCTAATTCAAACAGGGTAACTATGACTGCCCCAATCCACTCCAGCTGCTGTTGTTGTGAAATATTACTATCCTTTTAAGAATTTTGAGTCTAGAAATTTACAGACAATGCAGACTGCAGTTAAAGGGGCAGTATACCCTACATATGTTGTAGGAGATTTCCTATAGAGTAAAATAAGGGTACTCCCAATTATTAGAGATGTTTATTTCAAAAAGTTATTATAAAAACAACTTGCCATTTTTCTGACAGCTTGAATTCAAGATATTTTGCATAAAGCAGAGTTTCCCAGACACAGGGTTACAACGGGCCCTGTGGGGGGGGGGGGTAAGTCTCCAATAAGCACCAAAATAATCACATCACATTGATGAAAAACAGTAATGTTGGGCAAAGTAATGAGGACACAACAATCAATACGTCAGCATGAGCTATCCTTTCACCGAAAATGAACTTGTAACTCTCACCCTTCACTGTCCCTTTAATAAATATATACTTGCTCTAGTTAACCAGATGCACAAAGCAGTCTTTAACCCAATGCATTGGATACCTTTGTGGCACTCAAAGGGTTAAAACCCACCCTCTGAATGTGAGAGGACTATGCAATAGATTGTGAAGCGATGCTTTGTATCCCCTTCTCATCCCTCCCAAGTGTCCCTCTTTAGGAGGGACAGTCCCTCTTTTAGACCCAAATCCCTCTGTCCCTCTTTCCCATCCTGATGTCCCTCTTTTTAGGAAATCAGATTGTGTGGTGTGTATATAAGTGTATCACCCTGGTGTCCGTGTTTAGGAGATCAGACTGTGTGGTGTGTATATAAGTGTATCACCCTGGTGTCCGTGTTTAGGAGATCAGACTGTGTGGTGTGTATATAAGTGTATCACCCTGGTGTCCCTGTGTTTAGGAGATCAGACTGTGTGGTGTGTATATAAGTGTATCACCCTGGTGTCCCTGTGTTTAGGAGATCACACTGTGTGGTGTGTATAGAAGTGTATCACCCTGGTGTCCCTGTGTTTAGGAGATCACACTGTGTGGTGTGTATAGAAGTGTATCACCCTGGTGTCCCTGTGTTTAGGAGATCACACTGTGTGGTGTGTATAGAAGTGTATCACCCTGGTGTCCCTGTGTTTAGGAGATCACACTGTGTGGTGTGTATAGAAGTGTATCACCCTGGTGTCCCTGTGTTTAGGAGATCACACTGTGTGGTGTGTATAGAAGTGTATCACCCTGGTGTCCCTGTGTTTAGGAGATCACACTGTGTGGTGTGTATAGAAGTGTATCACCCTGGTGTCCCTGTGTTTAGGAGATCACACTGTGTGGTGTGTATAGAAGTGTATCACCCTGGTGTCCCTGTGTTTAGGAGATCACACTGTGTGGTGTGTATAGAAGTGTATCACCCTGGTGTCCCTGTGTTTAGGAGATCACACTGTGTGGTGTGTATAGAAGTGTATCACCCTGGTGTCCCTGTGTTTAGGAGATCACACTGTGTGGTGTGTATAGAAGTGTATCACCCTGGTGTCCCTGTGTTTAGGAGATCACACTGTGTGGTGTGTATAGAAGTGTATCACCCTGGTGTCCCTGTGTTTAGGAGATCAGACTGTGTGGTGTGTATATAAGTGTATCACCCTGATGTCCCTGTGTTTAGGAGATCAGACTGTGTGGTGTGTATAGAAGTGTATCACCCTGGTGTCCCTGTGTTTAGGAGATCAGACTGTGTGGTGTGTATAGAAGTGTATCACCCTGGTGTCCCTGTGTTTAGGAGATCAGATTGTGTGATGTGTATATAAGTGTATCACCCTGGTGTCTCTGTGTTTAGGAGATCAGACTGTGTGGTGTGTATAGAAGTGTATCACCCTGGTGTCCGTGTTTAGGAGATCAGACTGTGTGGTGTGTATATAAGTGTATCACCCTGGTGTCCCTGTGTGTAGGAGATCACACTGTGTGGTGTGTATATAAGTGTATCATACTGTTCTACAGCAATAAAACTCACATTATTGTTTGTGTAAACATCAGTATATGTGTTTATAAATTAGTCTGTGTAAATAAAATACTTTGGTCTTGTTATAAGTCATTTATTAGGTTACACAAGAAGCTGTCAATAGGCCATGAAATAGCCTAAAAATTCTCTTTAATGCCCAGCCCACCAGCCACACCCCTAGCCACACACCCTAAAACGCAAGTGTCCCTCTTTGGCAGTTTGAAATGTTGGGAGGTATGCCTTCTGTTGCTCAAAGGGTTAATTCTTTTCTTAAACCTTTGAGTGCCAGAGGGGTATGCAATGCATTGCTGGCACTCAAAGGGTTAATTAGGCCAGATTTCCATTTGCACATCAGTAAAAGAGTTTAACCCTTTGAGTGCCGAAAGGAAACCTAACAACTCGAAGGATTAAAAAAAAACAATAATAATCATAGAAATGTATTCTGATAAGGAAGTGTTACTGTCAGGTCTGTTTAGTCAAAACGGTAAATAGATAAGATCAAAGTGTTCAGTAATTTGGAGAGTAAATTGCTCTCGTTTCCACTCCTCCATGTGGAAGTAAGAGACAGGTAAGAGCAGCAGTTAACACATTATCAGGGCTGAACTCTCTGTGGTCTGAGTAGTCGTAGACTCAAGAAGGGCACAAAGATGGGGCTTCAAGACAAGCGACGATAATTTTGTGCTTAATTGGCACTCATTTTCTTAAATTATGTTATCTAGTCATTATGCAAAAGCAATTTTTAAAATGATATTTATACAAATAGTGGAGTGTGCAGATCACATTCAAATGGGCTGACCGGTCACTCTGCCAGAATCAGGCCAGCGGATATTAATTGGATTTACACTACCTGTAACAATAAACAGAGTGAGGCAGATGTACCAGGGGAAAAGAGGAGACATAATACAGCAAATCAACTGAACCACAGGAGAGAAATACAAATGTATGTTGAGTTAAATGACAAGTAACACCTCCTAATAAAAAAACACCTTACTATGGCCAAAATAACCTAATGCCCACTAATAATTTTACACCTGTACCATAGTTTTTTTGGGGGGGTTTAGGTTTTTTTTTTACATAGTAAATTAGGTTGAAAAGACTCAAGTGCATCAATTTAAATGCTTGCTTCATTATAATCCAGAAAAATGAGGATTATATACGGTTTTCCGTATTACTATACTGTATCAGTATTACCCTGTATGTTCCCTTTTGCCAGAAATGCATTTAATCTTCTCTTAAATGTATCCATTGTATCTGCCATAACAACATCCTTGGGCAAAGAAGTCCACAATTTATCAGACCTTACTGTAAAAACACCCTTCCTTTGCTGAAGTTGAAACCTCCTTTCCTCAAATCGTAATGGGTTATCTGATCAGGCCTTAGAATGAATAGCTTACTAGAGAGATCCTTGTATTAACCTCACATTTACTTATACAGTGTAAGGAGATCCCCTCGTACGGATCTTTTCTCTAGATTAATAAACCAAGTTTGGTTAGACGTTTTTCATACTTCAGATCCTTCATTTTTTGTTGCACTTTTCTGGACTCTATCCAATTCTAGAATATACTTTTGAAGGACTGGTGCCCGAAACAGCACAGCATATTCAAGAGGAGGTCTTAGTAATGATTTGTACAGTGTTATCCACTCTTGATTCAATACCTCTTTTTATACAAGACAGGACTTTGTTTGCCTTTGCTACTGCTGTTTGACACTGGTCACTGTTTCCAAGTTTGTAGTTGACAAGGATACCGAGGTCTTTCTCTAGCAATGAGTCCCATAAAATGATTCCATTAAGTTCATACGTAGCAATGGGATTTTTTCTTCCCAAATGCATGACTTTACACTTCCCCACATTAAACTTCATAATCCGTTTGTTTGCCCAATCTGCCATTTTATATAAATCCCTCTGTAGAGAGCAATTATCCTGATCTGAATTTATTAACATGTAATATATAATGTTTCTCAATTTGTGTAAATATGCAACCATCTACTGAAAACTGTCCAGGACAGACCTGAAAACGAGAGAAATCTCAATGTATTCTTCCTGGTAAAACATTTTTCTAAATAAAAATACCCTGCATAATTTAGTGTCATCTGCAATTATTTACATCTGCATCTATACCTATTTCTAGGTTATTTATAAACATGTTAAGGGATAGTAATTCTTAAAATGTGAAAAAGAAAAAAAAAGTTGTAGGGTTTATCTCCTGAGTAAAACAAGGGTATTCTCACCGCTGAAAGGTGTTTTAGTCAAAAGTCATTACAGCTCAAACTAGAGTTTTTTTAGGTGCAATATCAGAGTGGCCTGAAATTGTACAATGGCGCTGTTGCTACACCATCCTATTAAGGATTAAGGTCAACTGACCATAGCTGTAGATAGGATGGTGTAGCAACAGCTCCATTGTACAATTTTAGGCCTCTTCAGGGGGATCAAGATGAACAAATTCCCAGGCTTGCACCACAGGAGACAGATAAAAATTCCAGACGCAAGTCTGTAACCTCACTCAATGAGCGTTCATGAATAAAGAGAGCCACCAAATCCTTGCTTAAAATCAAAATACTTTTGTTATAATGGCTTAAAAATACAGGTTTTGACAAGCTTTCCAAGTCACCTTTGTGGAAAACAAAAAGCACAAGTTACAGCCAGTTTAAAGCATAACTATCACCCCCCCAATATTTAGGCATATAGCGATAGGCTTAGGAATAGTGATATTATCGAGAGTAAGTACCCCGTTATGAAGAAATCCTTCTTCTGACACTGGAGGGCAGGCTTGTGCGCAGACACCTTGTTTTAGAGACATCAGCGCGCCTTCGCTGTCCTTCCCGCTATCCTTTATGGTATCTTAAAGTTGATGAATCACCTTATAAAAATTTGTTACCATATGTTTTGTTAATAAAAGCAATAATAGTAAAGATGTTTTTTTTAATGTAAGTGCTTACAAAGATATTCAGTATTCAGGCTGTGCCGGTCAGTATAATGCAGCACGCTGATTCTTCGGCAAAGCTCTTCTTCACGTCCCAATTCTCCTCCCACCTCCCTCCCTGCTGCCCCAGGGAGCGCATTCACGCTTCCCTTCGGTGTGGTGTGAATGCAGGGGAGGGCTGACCTGGGGGGCAGAGGGGCAATTGCCCCCTGGGCTGGTCACAGGTCTGGACTGGTGGTCCACTGCCTCATCAATATCCTTCTAGCTGCTGTAAATGGAGTTACACTAGTGATACCACAGAGCTTACAACTGAAATGGATCTACACTAGTGATACCACAGAGCTTACAACTGAAATGGAGTTACACTAGTGATACCACTGAGCTTACAACTGAAATGGAGTTACACTAGTGATACCACCGAGCTTACAACTGAAATAGATCTACACTAGTGATACCACAGAGCTTACAACTGAAATGGATCTACACTAGTGATACCACAGAGCTTACAACTGAAATGGATCTACACTAGTGATACCACAGAGCTTACAACTGAAATGGATCTACACTAGTGATACCACAGAGCTTACAACTGAAATGGATTTACACTAGTGATACCACAGAGCTTACAACTGAAATGGAGTTACACTAGTGATACCACAGAGCTTACAACTGAAATGGATTTACACTAGTGATACCACAGAGCTTACAACTGAAATGGAGTTACACTAGTGATACCACAGAGCTTACAACTGAAATGGATCTACACTAGTAATACCACAGAGCTTACAACTGAAATGGATCTACACTAGTGATACCACAGAGCTTACAACTGAAATGGATCTACACTAGTGATACCACAGAGCTTACAACTGAAATGGATCTACACTAGTGATACCACAGAGCTTACAACTAAATGGAGGTCCACTAGTTGTACCACAGAGCTTACAACTGAAATGGAGTTACACTAGTGATACCACAGAGCTTACAACTGAAATGGAGCTATACTAGTGATACCACAGAGCATACAACTGAAATGAAGTTACACTAGTGATACCACAGAGCTTACAACTGAAATGGATTTACACTAGTGATACCACAGAGCTTACAACTGAAATGGATCTACACTAGTGATACCACAGAGCTTACAACTGAAATAGATCTACACTAGTGATACCACAGAGCTTACAACTGAAATGGATCTACATTAGTGATACCACAGTGCTTACAACTGAAATGGATCTACACTAGTGATACCACAGAGCTTACAACTGAAATGGGTCTACACTAGTGATACCACAGAGCTTACAACTGAAATGGAGTTACACTAGTGATACCACAGAGCTTACAACTGAAATGGAGCTATACTAGTGATACCACAGAGCTTACAACTGAAATGAAGTTACACTAGTGATACCACAGAGCTTACAACTGAAATGGGTCTACACTAGTGATACCACAGAGCTTACAACTGAAATGGATCTATACTAGTGACACCACAGATCTTACAACTGAAATGGATCTACACTAGTGATACCACAGAGCTTACAACTGAAATGGATCTACACTAGTAATACCACAGAGCTTACAACTGAAATGGATCTACACTAGTAATACCACAGAGCTTACAACTGAAATGGATCTACACTAGTGATACCACAGAGCTTACAACTGAAATGAATTTATACTAGTGATACCACAGAGCTTACAACTGAAATGGAGCTACACTAGTAGCATAACCAATTCCCCCTTGTAAGCTCTATGGTATCATCTGTGTAGCTTTACATTGTAAGCTCTGTGGTATCACTAATCTAGCTTACATTTCAACTGTAAGCTCTATAGTATCACTAGTGAAGCCCCATTTAAATTGTAAGCTCTGTGGTATGATTTGCCTTCACGACATTAAAGACAAGTTTAAAATGTACAAAAGGGGTAAAGTGGGACAGTGGGCTGGAACGATAGTGGAAATGGGCCACTTGATTGTATTTGCCCCCCAGGCCACTAGTTGCCAGCCGTCCCCTGTGTGAATGGATTCTATAGTTACATCAAACTCCGGTTAGCATTATACTGAGGTTGCAACCTGAGGTTATAATGCTGACCGGAGCTTTATATAACGATAGACTCGTGCCCCATTATGCTGAGCGGCAAAGCTTGAATATAGAATATCTTTGTAAGTACTTACATTAAAAAAAAAAAAAACAAAGCATCTTTCCTATTATTACTTTTATTAACAAAACATGTGGTAACACATTTTTATAAGGTGATACATCCCCTTTAAAGCAAGAAGTCTGGCCGTCCGTCTCAGAAGAAGGATTTCTTAATAACGCGGTACTTATGCTAGATAATAGCACTGTTTCTAAGCATATCGCTATATGCCTAATAATTGGGGCGGGTTATTTAGGGTGATAGTTCGCTTTAAACAGATACATTTATATTGACAACATATTCTGTAATGTATTAAATGTAACAATAAATTGCCCAGACTTTTTATTGTTTTTTTTTTCATTTTCGCCTAATTTTATTTTGACACTTTCAAGTCCCCGACTGCGAGGTAATTGAATTTCTGATTCCGAGGCGTTTTCTATGATTCACAGTGAAAGCAGAGATGGGATACAATGTTTTGTTCTCCCTGTAGCAGTGATTGATCTGTATGTCCTACAGGTGGCTTTCCTACATTGTTTCACTGGGATTTTTACATTGTATCTTTCGTTACACTGTTGCTCTCTCTCTCTCTCTGCGTAAAATGATCAAGGACAGAGAAATGCAAAAGAAAATAGTTGAAGACTGAAAAAAATAATAAAATGTTTAGACAATTTGACTTTACGTATTATAAACACGCAGAATATGTAAAGTTAAATAGAGGGATACTGTTCCTTTAATTAGACTAAAAGCTGTGTAGGTTACAGGACTATTTTTCACCCCTTCAATGGTAGAAAGATCTCCTGTGTGAAGACCTCTGCAGGTTTAAAGGCATTAAATGCACTAATTAACCCTTCGATTGCTAGAGAGGTGTAACATGAAAGAAGGGTTAAATCAGGCAGAATTCCATGAATTTTGTCTCCTATGTTGCAGTCAGTTTTCTCTGATACTAGAGAACCACGTCCTAGTCAAGAAGTGACGAGCTGGAAGGAACCATTTCGCTGAGCCTGATATATCACTAATATATATTTTATTTACATATTTATTTTATATATAAATTGTTTGACCAGGAAAAAACAGAGATTTCTCTCATTTTCAAATATGTCCTGGAGAAGATTTACACTACGAAGTTACAAGTTGACACAAATAGAAATGAAAACAAATATATATATGTAATAAATAGAAATAACACATTACCTTTTATATATGGATTTTCAAATAAATTAAAGGGATAGTAATGTTTCATAATAAAAGCAGCTCTAATTAATCATCATAGTATTTGGACTTTGGAGAGTATTATTTCAATTCTGTCAGAGTTGTAGTACAAGAGTAATTCAATGAGAAAGTATCCCCCTCCCGCCCCTTTTACTGATGTAACACTGCTCAGCCAGATCAGAAGGGAGGTGCCCAGGTAGACTGCAGAGAGGGACAATCTTCAATTAAGATAAGGGAAAAGCCTGAAAAACTTGTCAAGGGGGGCAGGGTTTTCATTGTTCTCATAGGAAGAAGATTGTCCCCTGCTGTTATCTGTCTGGTCTATGGACTGGATTCCACATCTGAGAAGAGATGGCTTACACTAGGTAAAAGGGGCAGGAGGGGGATACTTTGCTTGTGAATATCTCTCAAACCATAAAGGTTTGAGAGATAAGACTTATATCATTCTTCATGTTTTTGTAATGCCTACAAAATAAAGTAAAGATGGTGGTAAGCTTACACACGGATTGGGCAATTTGTGGGAAGAAATTCTCACTTATTTTCACTTAGATTTACTAAGAGTTATTACATATGCTAAATACAGGGCACTTATGTTCACAGTATATAGAGGAGCTCAGGACTGTCTTTTTTTGTATGTGTCTTCACTTTTGGGTTTAGGCGTAATGTTAGGGGGACTGGACAACCCTCTCATTCCTTGCTGCTATCTATATTTCTAACTCTATTCTTATATTTAATTTATAATATGATATGGATATTTTATGGTGAGTAAGCGCTGTGAGATTTCTTCTCTTTTTCTACCCCTGTTTGTTTACCTGGAGTCTGAGATATTCCACTATTTTTCTTATCGCTGTTCCAGAACAATATGTATGGGTGGCCTGTTGTCAGGGCGATTTCTAGACCTTATGACTCCCAATGAGAAGTTCTAATCCCCCCTCCCCGAGCATTTTTTAGTGACTATGCACCTTGCAGTAAAGACCTCCTGGAAGAAAAGGTATGTTCAGCGTTAGAGACAGGTGAGATTTGTACCATTATATGAGGCCAGCAGAGAATTACACAGTGAACAGCAGAGCATTACACTAGACCAATATAGCTTTATATCAGTACATGAAGCACTCAGAGCTTTGCACTAATATGTGAGACTTGACGGATATTGCAGAAATTCATGGGAGGCAAAAGAAAGGAAAAAATGTAAGTAAGGGCAGACAGTGGAACAAGACTGGGGTGTCAGACAGTAAGTGTAGTTCTGTGATTATCAGTAGACTGTGGAACAAGACTGGGGTGTCAGACGGTATGTGTAGTTCTGTGATTATCAGTAGACAGTGGAACAAGACTGTGGTGTCAGACGGTATGTGTAGTTCTGTAATTATGAGTAGACTGTGGAACAAGACTGTGGTGTCAGACGGTATGTGTAGTTCTGTGATTATCAGTAGACTGTGGAACAAGACTGGGGTGTCAGACGGTATGTGTAGTTCTGTAATTATGAGTAGACTGTGGAACAAGACTGTGGTGTCAGACGGTATGTGTAGTTCTGTGATTATCAGTAGACAGTGGAACAAGACTGGGGTGTCAGACGGTATGTGTAGTTCTGTGATTATCAGTAGACTGTGGAACAAGACTGGGGTGTCAGACGGTAAGTGTAGTTCTGTGATTATCAGTAGACAGTGGAAAAAGACTGGGGTGTCAGACAGTATGTGTAGTTCTGTGATTATCAGTAGACAGTGGAACAAGACTGGGGTGTCAGACGGTATGTGTAGTTATGTGATTATCAGTAGACAGTGGAACACGACTGGGGTGTCAGACGGTATGTGTAGTTATGTGATTATCAGTAGACAGTGGAACAAGACTGGGGTGTCAGACAGTAAGTGTAGTTATGTGATTATCAGTAGACAGTAGAATAAGACTGGGGTGTCAGACGGTATGTGTAGTTCTGTAATTATGAGTAGACAGTGGAATAAGACTGGGGTGTCAGACGGTAAGTGTAGTTCTGTGATTATCAGTAGACAATGGAATAAGACTGGGGTGTCAGACGGTATGTGTAGTTCTGTAATTATGAGTAGACTGTGGAATAAGACTGGGGTGTCAGACGGTATGTGTAGTTCTGTAATTATGAGTAGACTGTGGAATAAGACTGGGGAGTCAGACGGTATGTGTAGTTCTGTGATTATCAGTAGACAGTGGAATAAGACTGGGGAGTCAGACGGTATGTGTAGTTATGTGATTATCAGTAGTCAGTGGAATAAGACTGGGGAGTCAGACGGTATGTGTAGTTCTGTGATTATCAGTAGACAGTGGAACAAGACTGGGGTGTCAGACGGTATGTGTCATTCTGTAATTATGAGTAGACTGTGGAACAAGACTGGGGTGTCAGACGGTATGTGTCATTCTGTAATTATGAGTAGACAGTGGAATAAGACTGGGGTGTCAGACGGTATGTGTAGTTATGTGATTATCAGTAGACAGTGGAACAAGACTGGGGTGTCAGACAGTATGTGTAGTTATGTGATTATCAGTAGTCAGTGGAATAAGACTGGGGTGTCAGACGGTTTACCCCTCCTGCCCCTTTGCCGATGCCGCCTCTCCTCAGATCTGAAGTATGGTGGCGTGACATTGGGGAAAAGGGGCGGGAGGGGTAAACTTCAGCATAAAATGACATTGTAACTGTATAGTTGTGGAGAATAAGAGCATCAGCCGTCACTACTTGTCCTTCTGTTTTCAATCTTACGGTTTTATAATATTTTTCTTTATCACTTTTTTATTTTCCCGTTCATTTTTTATGTATTATTATTGCTTACTTGGATAGTAGCCTCTCTCTATAAGAGAACTGTGAAGTTGCACCGGACACTACAGAATATGACAATCTACCCGAATAGAGACGGGTGAATATCTCCCTCTGTCTGTTTAGTCACATTCAGTTCTGACCATCAGATTTGCGATTACAAAACCACCACTTTTATATACAGAACAGATTCACACTATTGGGTGCCCTGTGTTTTTCCATTTTCCTGTATAAGTAAAACCCTGCTCCCCTTCGTCAAGGAGACAAGGTTTTCCTTAAAGGGATAGTAATGTTTCATAATAAAAGCAGCTCTAATTAATCATCATAGTATTTGGACTTTGGAGAGTGTTATTTCAGTTCTGTCAGAGTTGTAGTTCAAGAGTAATTCAATGACAAAGTATCCCCCTCCCACCCCTTTTACTGATGTAACACTGCTCAGCCAGATCAGAAGGGAGGTGCCCAGGTAGACTGCAGAGAGGGACAATCTTCAATTAAGATGTGGGAAAAACTTGTCAAGGGGGGCAGGGCCTTCATTGTTCTCATAGGAAGAAGATTGTCCCCTGCTGTTATCTGTCTGGTCTATGGACTGGATTCCACATCTGAGAAGAGATGGCTTACACTAGGTAAAAGGGGCGGGAGGGGAAACTTTCCTTGTGAATATCTCTCAAACCATAAAGGTTTGAGAGATAAGACATATCATTCTTCATGTTTTTTTAATGCCTACAAAATAAAATAAAGATAAAACGAAGTATTACTATCCCTTTAATATTCTCCCTCATTGTGATCCGTCCGGTCAGTAGACCGGCTTTCAGGTCTGAGGGAACTATGACACAGTGAAAATGGACTGGATTGGGAAGTGTCACAAGCGAAGGCTATAGGCCCTGCTGAGACAGTGGGGAGAGTGTGGGAGTGAAAGGGTTAACAATACCAGACCCCTAGTTACCTGTTACTATTCGTAGCAACCACCACATTAACCCCTGAAATCCCTCCTGCACTATCACCCCAGTACTACAATTCGCTGCCACCACCAAGACTTTATATCTGGGCGTCTTAGGTTACCCCAAACACAACAGAATTACAGTATAAAATCACCTTAATAATCAGACATATAGAATTAACCCTTTAGTAAGGTGTTCTAACTGAGCTTCCTTCAGAGTAGTGAGTTCATATTAGAGAACAGAGACAAGAGCTGATTAATTGAACATTTAATCTAAAAAAGGCTTCACAGTGCTGGTTACAAAAATACAGAAATAAAGGACATACACAAATAAAGATTATACATTGGCAAAACAGTCCATAAAATAAAATGGGAGAAACACAAGAAATCCTTAAATATTATTACCGGTATTTTAAGAGTTCTTGGGAACTTCAGATGGTATTTCTCCCTTCAGTTGTTACAAAGAAAATTCACCTTTTTTATCCACAAACCCATATTAAATAGGAGTCCACAGTTGCTTCTAAGAGGCCAGACCCCCTGGGTGTTACCTGGGAGGATCAGGGGTCTGGCCTGACCGTTTACAGCCCACTCAATCAGACCTGTCAAGGTTGTTACTGCAGAGATCTACCTGAAAAGTCATAAGGCTTCCCAAAACATGCAACCCACAGCACACCTCTATAATGTTATAATAATCATATTCCTCATATCTGTGTGAATATCTGGACACCAAACATGCTGGGCCTAACTGGTTGCAAAGTGGCTATTCTTGTAACTCATAGCAGGAACACCTCCCCCTGGCATGTTTGGTACCCACCACAAGGGTAAAACCTGGGCATTCTGAATATATATTTGTACTGAACCTTTTTACACCATATATACATGTTCTCCCTATTTCAGGTTATTTAGGTGTCCCCTGGATGACTTCTATCAGAGCAGATCTTCCAATACGTTTTATAGTAGCCCTACACCCTGCCCTGGAGATGTTATCTACTCAGCTAACTTCATGGCCTAGGACTGGTGCACTTTGAATAACATGCAGGTCAGCAACCAAACAACCAAATTATACATCCCAGAGGGCCAACTCATGCCTTGTCATGACAGAAAGCTTTCTACTTCAATTACAAGCACAATACAAAGATAAGGACATTTCAAACAGCAGAACTCACTATATGAAATTTCAATGAACAATCCAATATAACTTTACATGCTGACATTGCTATCCCTTTAAAGAGGAACTATCATCAAAATTAAATTGCCCCTCAAATCCTTATTAGCATAGCGATAGGCATATACATACTGTTATTATGCTGAATAAGCATACCTGGGAACTTTTGACAGGGTAAGCCTGTCAGTGCCGAACGGGGAGGAAAATGACGCGATTCGCGTCATAAAAGGGGCGGGGCCTAGTCGCAGGGGCGGGACAAAACACCCCTGCAAAATGGAGGTAAGAGGGCGGGGAGTGGGAGTAACCGGGCGGAAAGGAGCACAAGTGGGCAGAGTTTCTACTTAAACTCTGTCCACCTGGTGATTCACACATTGCCCCGGAGACCCGGTAATTCAGTTTGAAATCCGGAGTCTCCGGGGCAAAACCGGAGAGTTCCCAGGTATGTGAATAAGTCTGGCATTAGTGAGGAATACAACTTGTTCGGTAGGCATCAGCGGGCAGCAGCGCAGACACCTTGCAGAAAAGGTATCATTGAGTCTGTGCCATCTGTCCCGTTCCCCTCCAGGATAGGTGAGTAGAGCGCCTTGGTTCCTTAAGGTACCAGAAGGGACTGCCAGCGCAGACGCACAGAGCGTCTACAGCAAGATCCCTGCCGCTGATGCCTGCCGAACTAGTTGTATTTCTCACTAATGCCAGACTTATTCAGCATAATAAAACTATGTTTATGCTTATCCCTATGTTAATAAGAATTTGGGGGCAATTTAATTTTGATGATAGTTCCTCTTTAAGGGTTGGACCATTGTGAGTTTATTATTTTTATTTTCTCATTTTGAGCTTTGGCCGGTACCCAGAGAACAGAGTAAACAGAGAGGTTCTATGCCAGGGAATCTGCAGGACACTGTGGGATAAGGTTCCCAGGGGCAGCGGCCCCTCTCTCCTGCTGGACACAAGGAATCTAGGGGGGATTTTATTTAAATACTTCTGATTTCATAAAAAAAGGTCCTCGTTGGACATATACACAAACAAAAACTGGAAAAATTCTTGTGCAAAACCAACTACACAGTGGTGAATAAATACAAATTCACAATGCGTTAACACTTTGAGTGCCAGACGTGTAAGCAGAACATTGCAGATCAATGTGTTGTATGTCCCTCAGGCACTCAAAGGTTTAAAGGGATAGTAATACTTAAAATGTAAAAAAAAATATGTTGTAGGGTTTATCCCCCTGAGTAAAACAAGAGTACTCCCACTGCTGAAAGGTGTTTCATTCAAAAGTTATTAATTTTCAAAGTTTAATTTTTTAGGTGCAATATCACAGTGGCCTGTAATTTTACAGTGGCGCTGTTGCTACACCATCCTATGGAGATTTATGGTCCCGGGACCAGAGCTGTCCATAGGATCGTGTAGCAACAGCGCCACTGTACAATTTCAGGCCACTGTGATATTGCATCTAAAAAATTCAACTTTGAAAATTAATAACTTTTGAATGAAACACCTCTCAGCAGTGGGAGTACTCTTGTTTTACTCAGGGGGATAAACCCCACAACATATTTCTTTTTGCATTTTAAGTATTACTATCCCTTTAACTCATTGAGAATTTGTATTTATTCATCCCTATGCAGTTGGTTTTGCCCCAGAATTTTTCCAGTTTTTGTTTGTTTATATGTCCAACGAGGACCTTTTTTATGAAATAAGTGTTTAAGTTTTTCAGAAAAGTCACCCATGCATTGAGCCTTCAATTGTTTAACCCTTTGAGTGCCAAAGAGATATGCAATGCATTGCTGTGCAATGCCCTGCATACCCCCTGGCACTCAAATAATTAAAATCTCTATTTAATTCGGTGGAAATGTTGGCAATTTATATTTATTGCTTATGGTGCAATTGTTCTGCACATGGCCCTTTAAATTCCAGAAAATTATAAGTGGTTTAAAGGTGCAGCAATTCTGAGGGTAAAAAATTTGTAAAAAAATCTCCTTGATTTAAAAGGGTAATTTAACCCCTTAAGGACTACGTGACATGGTATGACCGTCACGGTCCTTATACCCTTAAGGACCAGTGACGGTCATAGCACGTCACGTACTTTTTACTTACAGCGTTCTACCGGGAGCGCTGTAAGTAAAAACGGGGCCTAAAATTGATCGCTCCAAGACCGGAGCGATCTCTCTTAGGCCTCCAAGCGCCGCGCCGGTACTCGTAACAGGTCACGTGTACCTGCGCGTCGGCAAAGATCAAAGCGGTCCTTAAGGGAAGGTAACTTCCCTGGACCGCTGGTACTTAAGGGGTTAAATGCATTCTTCTGTCCCAAACCTCTAGTAGGTCCATTAAGATCTGATGTGATTTCACCATAAAGTGGGTGCGGCTTGATCAGTATAGGTGGGATTGGGAGGTGGGGGTTTGCCCTTAAAATGGGCGGAGCATAGGACAAACAGGACAGGGAGTCTAGCTGATAGCAGGAGATCCCGGTCCTAGGCCCAACCGGCGGCTCTTCAGCAGAGCTGAAATCATGACATTGGAAAAGAATTACTTCATTGGAAAGGACTACAAAGTGTGTCTGGTTTTCAAGCATACTTTGTAGACTATTCCAATGAAGAAGTTCTTTATAAATAATGCGATTGCGGCTCTGCTGAAGAGCCGCCTCAAGTTGGCCGACACAGATCTCCTGCAGTCAGCTTTACAGCTGACATAAGGAGAAGGGAAACTTTACATGTGAATATCTCTCAAACCATAAAGGTTTGAGAGATATGATTTGTGCCATATAATTTATTTTTTAAAACGCTACAAAACAAGAACATTTTTATGGGGCATTACTGTCCCTTTAAGTTTTTACCGTCTAAAACTAGGAGGTCAAGTGACGTTCGGCGGCCATATTTGAAGATCCCAATATCAAGAGCGTTCCCGTCAGTCAGAACTTCTTCTAGCGCGCTCACCAGAAATACCCGATGGGAAGGGTTGAGTCTCTCTTTACATCGGAACAGCTCGGAGGCGACGCGTCATTGGTGAGGGGGCAGTATTTCCTAGAGGCAGCTATAAAGTTTGTGCCTCTAAGGGATCTGTCAGGTTGCTCAACACCAAGGTGGCTCTGACCAACTTACAAGGGCATTGATGAAAAGGGGTGGAAGGAGAAGACTTATACATGGATTTTCGGCGAAAGGATAAAGGTATAAACATTTAAAACAGGGCATTACCGGCTTAAAAACCTTAAAGGAGCAGTAAACTTCTTTTATGAAAACATGTATTTTATAGAGCTTTTCCTGCTGAATAAAACAAGGTCACTCCCACTGCTGTCAGGTGTTTTATTCAAAATTTATAGCCAGGAAGTGAATTTACTGTGTTTACTTCCTGATAGTTCTAACTTACAGGAAGTGAATTTACTGTGTTTACTTCTTGATTTTTCTGACAGGAAGTGAATTTACTGTGTTTACTTCCTGATAGTTCTAACTGACAGGAAGTGAATTTACTGTGTTTACTTCCTGATAGTTCTGACAGGAAGTGAATTTACTGTGTTTACTTCCAGATAGTTCTAACTGACAGGAAGTGAATTTACTGTGTTTACTTCCTGATAGTTCTGACAGGAAGTGAATTTACTGTGTTTACTTCCAGATAGTTCTAACTGACAGGAAGTGACTCAGCAGTTTCTATCACATTCTATAGAGAACTGTATGTCTCTGACTTTTCTGACTTTCCTCTCCATTAGAATCTAACAGGAAAACTATTTAGAATTTGATCACTAGAAGGCACTGCTAATGTAAAAAAACATGGGTTTAAAATGTAATAACTCTAGAAATATAAATCTCTCGGCAGTGGGAGTACCCTTATTTTACTCAATAAGAAAATACCTACAATATATATTTTTTCATAAAAAAAAGTTTACTGCTCCTTTAATGAATAAAACTATGGGATATTGTTGATAGACATTACTATCCCTTTAAGGGTATTCACTAGTGCATATGATCACTTTAGTATATAGCGACAGATAAATTACACCAGTGTAGGCTTTAAAGCAGAACTATCACTGAAAATAAAGTGCCCCACAAATCATTCTGCACATAGTGATAAGCAAATCAATACTAGTATTATCATTAATAAGTCCAACGTTATTGATAAATCCAGCTTGTTCCCAGACACACAGGTAGGAATCAGCGCAGACATATTGCCAAATAGACATCTGTGCACCTGCACTATTCGTCCCAGTCTCCTCTAGGGGGCACTGCACTGTAACACAAGGTACAGGAAGGGACTGACTGAGCAGGTGCACACATGCCGCTACAGCAAGATGCCTGCCTGTGCTTCTGGGCATGTGTTGGATTTATCACGAACGCCGGACTTATTCAGGTTAATACTAGTACTTATAATGCGTATCACTATGTTCATAATGTTTTGGGGGTCACTTTATTTTCAATGATAGTTCCACTTTAATATCAGCAAGCTCCGTGCCGCCAGCCCCATAGAATGAGAGCGGAAATGGTGTACGCTTACACTGTTCCCTCTGCGCTATGCTTAGTACATTATCATAACCAGGGCACACAGGAAAATAATGCCCCAAAACACTCCCAGACTGCCTTCTGTTGTCCTCCCCTGAAGGATTTGGGCACACGTAGCTTGGTAACCTGACATTAGGCAGAAGTAGGGACAGAATGATGACTTCATCGTCTGGTATTGCGCTGAATCGATGGGATACATTCTCCCCAATGAGTCTCCCTGGAGTATATACAGAGCAGTCCAGGACAGACGACATGGGGGAGACATCCTGGTCCAGGCAATACGGACGCAATTGTGGGGTACAGTAAATACAGAATATTTACACAGTTAACGAATTTGGATACTTGAAAGGTCTACAATAATCCAAGAGACCTCTATTTAAATCACTGGGAGGCTGTATTTGTTCCTTTCCATACCTTCGCTATGCCTGATACATGTGTCCCCATGGGCACTGCGGATGGGATGCGCCAAGGGTATCCATACACAGGTGGCACACCCCGCTGGCATCAGGACAATGTATGTTTCACCCAAGAATCAACTGTGTGTGAATCACAATAGCAAAATGTACCATAATACATCCCCCACCCCGGCAGTGAAATAGTTACAGGAGAGAACGGTGGGAATAACCACTAAACTGGGAAGTGAATTCCTAACCCACTTAGTGCCAGAGTGATGTCCCGCAAATTGCAACGCATAGCACTATAAGGGTTAAATCTCAAACTTCTGGGATTGCATTTCAACACACGTCTCTAGCACACAAGGTGTCAAATGCATGTAATTTAAATGCAAAGAAACGCCACCTAAGAATACCCCCCACGTACCTTACTATACCCAGAAAATCCTAATGGCCCTTAGGAATGTTGCCCTTTTGCCTTTATTCAAAAAATAACATCTTCAAGCAGTCCTGCATCATGTCTATGGGGGCGGACATGACAGTTGCTGGCAGGATCACAGGCGACAAACCCCACCTACTGCGCACTGCAATTTTAACCCTTTATGAACCAGCAGGTTGTGCAACCCATTGCTTTGCAATGCGTTGCACACCCTCTGGTTCTTGAAGGGTTAAGCAGATTCTTGCACTCTGCTTACTTCAGTTGAAAAAATCTTCCAGCAACTATCATGTCCGCCCCCGTGGACCTGACATCCATGACAGACTGAACCAAGACACAAGGGCACAATTCTGGCCATAGTATTGTAGTCATACCCAGGAACTTTCTGGATCTGCCCCAGAGACCTGAGTTTTTACAGGTGGTCTCTGGAGACAGACTGATCCGGCGCTGTGGAGTTTCTTATGAAACTCCGCCCACTTTCCCATCCAGTTCCTCCCACTTCCCTCCCACTTCTCCTCCTTCCCACCTTGTTCCTCCCACTTCTTCTCCTTCTCAACCTGTTCCACCCACTTCTCCTCCTTCCCACCCTGTTCCACCCACTTCCTCCCACTTCACACCCTGTTCCTCCAACTTCTCCTCCTTCCTCCCTGTTCCTCCCACTTCCCTCCCACTTCTTCTCCTTCCCACCCTGTTCCACCCACTTATCCTCCTTCCCACCATATTCCACCCACTTGCTCCCACTTCATACCCTGTTCCTCCCACTTCTCCTCCTTCTCACCCTGTTCCACCCACTTCCTATCCACTTCTCCATCTTCCCACTCTGTTCCACCCACTTCTCCTTCACATCCAGTTCCTTCCACTTCCTGACCACTTCTTCTCCTTCCCACCCTGTTCCTCCCTCTTCCCACCCTGTTCCGCCCACTTCTCTTCCTTCTTATCCTGTTCCTTCCACTTCCAACCCACATCTCCACCTTCCCACCCTGTTCCTCCCTCTTCCAACCCAAGTCTCCTCCTTCCCACCCTGTTCCTCCCACTTCTCCTCCTTCCCACCCTGTTCCTCCCACTTCTCCTTCTTCTCACCCTGTTCCACCCACTTCTCCTTCTTCTCACCCTGTTCCACCCACTTCTCCTTCTTCCCACCCTGTTCCACCCACATCTGCTCCTTCCCACCCTGTTCCACCCACTTCTCCTCCTCCCCACCCTGTTCCACCCACTTCTCCTCCTTCCCACCCTGTTCCACCCACTTCCCACCCACTTGTCCTTTCCACCTTGTCTACCCACTTCTCCTCCTCCTCGAACAATGTTCATCCTACTTCCCTCCTACTTCTCCTTCCCACCCTGTCTTGTCCACTTCCCACCATTATGACACAAGGACAGTAACCCACTAGGTTAAGCCCCTCCCCCTTTATGACAACAATTGCATAAATTACATTCCTGGGTTTTGACCCAAATCTCAGGGTGAAGGGCTAAATTCTCAGGGTGAGAAAATTCTGTTACCTACTTTATGATTCATTCCAATTAAATGTTTATTTAGCCTCTAAATTGGTGCCAATTGTACCAGAAAGACAGAGGGAATGTCCTGCTTGTCTTGTGTGTGTTTAGTCAGTGAGATCTCTAAGTTGTAGCCTGTTAAAGGTTCCTTGCGGACCAACTGGAAAACCTCTGGGTTAGAGCATGCAGGTACATACTGTCTAAAATCTAGATTATGGGAAGCTTCAAGGGTTAATATTTAAAAGATCTCAGTCTCAGCTCATCTTAAATGTCCCCAAGGATGGTCATTTACATCCCCTTGGTGGGCAGCACATGAGCCCTGTCTACGGGATGAAGGGTAGTAAGTTCCCAGGTAGGATTGTGTGTGTGTGTATGTGGGTTGTTAGAAGAAGGCCTTACTTCTACTTTAACCCTTTGAGTGCCAGAAGGGTGAACAATGCATTGCTCACCCCTCTGGCCCTCATACAGTTAAATACATCTGGCAGTGCACTGTCCTGCTACTTACATGAGACAACAGACAGTTATCGTTATTAATAGAGTTTATAAAAGAAAGACGTCAGTGCTGCAGAATCTCACACGCGCTGTGACTTCTTTGGCAGGCGGATGCAAAATGTTTGGGAAAAGTTTGTGATCAGGACACAGTGAGCGACAGGATCGTACGCAGGGAACAGAGACTGGGACACGGACAGGGATAAGACACTGAGAAGATGGACAACAAACCAGCACCTGGACAAGTTGTTTAGCTCCACCCATAACCACACCCACAATCCTCTTATGACTCCGCCCACTCCCATTTATTATAGTCTGGCACAGAATACACCTTTAGCTTATAATTTACAAGTACAAAAATAAATCTTGATCCTTGGATACTAGTAAGGTCTCCAACACATTGTAACACACTGCGTTGGAATTCTGTCTAGGATCGAAGGGGTTAAGTAATAACCAGTAAAAGGATGTGGAACCCGGTAAAAAAAAAAAAATTAGTATATAAACTGGAATTACAGAAATAAAAAAAACTTGTAAATTAACTGATTAAATTAGTATACAAACTGGACTTTACAGCAACATTTAAACTGTTAACCCCTTCGCGTCCTGTGACGTACCCGGACCGTCACGCTGGTCCGGCACTTAAAGACCAGTGACGGTCCTGGTACGTCACGTACTTTTACTCACCGCTCTCCTGCAGGAGCGCGGTGAGTAATACCGTGGACTGAAATTGATCGCTCCAAGACCGGAGTGATCTCTTTCAGTCCTCCTTTCGATGTGCCGCCCCACGTGATCAGTCACGTGGGACGGCACATCGAACTCATCTATCTGGTCCTTAAAGGACCAGACACCGCGGGATCGTCGGACCTTAAGGGGTTAAAGGAACTGGTCAGACTGGTATATAAACTGGTAAATAAACTTGTCAGACCAGAATATAAACTGGACTTTACAACAATATATAAACTGGCAAATAAACTGGTCAGACTGGAATATAAACTGGACTTTACCACAATATATAAACTGGCAAATAAACTGGTCAGACTGGTATATAAACTGGACTTTACAGAAATATATAAACTGTTAAATGAACTGAGAAACAAATATTGTGACAATCACCCATTGAGAAAGAACAAGATAAAATGTCGTCCTTAGGCATAGCGGTGCCACAATGGTGCTACAAGTCATATTTTCCACTCCCACATGCCATTGGAGAGAGGAAATATCCATATTCACATCAGATTGGTCCATTCCACAGACAGTCCAGCTCTGAAACGTCAGACAAATCCTCTCTGCACAAGAGAGTCAGCAAAAACACAGACACACGTTTTGGCTATATAGGCCTCATCAGTATGGTGCAGCTGAATCCCTCTAAGCACAATGAGAGCAAGGGCCCATGCCTGGGATCCCCTTCTACTTAGGGAGACAAAGAAACAAATGTTGTGAGAAGCACCCATGGAGAACAAACAAGATAAAGTGTCTTGTTCTTGGGCATAGTGACCCCTCAATGGTGCTACAAGTCATGTTTTTTCTCCCATGTGCCATTGCAGAGAGGAAATTTCCATATCAGACTTGTCCTGCCCATAGACAGTCCAACTCCAAAATGTCAGGCAAATCCTCTCTGCACGGGAGAATCAGCAAAACCCCATACATACGATTCGGCCTATGTGGGCCTCATCAGTGTTGTGACTTGTAGCACCATAGAGAGGCTACCATGCCTAGAACAAGACACTTTATCTTCTTCGTGCTTGATGGGTGTTCCTCACAATTGTTTGTCCCCCTATGTATAAGGGTATCCCAGGCATGGGCCCTTGCTTCCATGTGCCTTGAGAGGTTCAACTGCCCCACACTGACAAGGCCCATATAGATCAAAACATATGTCTGTGGTTTTGCTGTTTCTCTCATGTGGAGAGAATTTGCCTGACATTTTGGAGCTGAACTGTCTGTGGGTGGGACCAGTCTGATATGAATATAGAAATTTCCTCTCTGTAATGTCACATGGGAGTGAAAAACGTGAGTTGTAGCACCAGTGAGAGGCCACCATGCCCAAGAACAAGACATGTTATCTTGTCCGTGCTTGTTGGGTGCTCGCGACAATTGTTTGTCTCCCTAAGTATAAAGGTATCCCAGGCATGGGCCCTTGCTTCCATGTGCATAGAGGGATTCAGCTGCACCACACCAGCAATGTCCACACAGGCCGAAACGTACATCTGTGGTTTTGTTGTCTCTCTCAACAATAAATCAACTGGTAAATAAACTGGTTAGACCGGTATATAAACTGGACTTTACAGCAAGGAACTGGAGAGTTTATCTCACTGGAGAAGTTATCTCCTCTTTATCACACCTTAGTACATCTCCCTTGTAGTCTATAACTAAATCTCTCCCATAGAATAACATAGGAACTGGAGAGTTTATCTCACTGGAGAAGTTATCTCTTCTTTATCACACCTTAGTACATCTATCCCTGTAGTCTATAACTAAAGATCTCCCACAGAATAACATAGGAACTGGAGAGTTTATCTCACTGGATAAGTTATCTCCTCTTTATCACACCTTAGTACATCTCCCCTGTAGTCTATAACTAAAGATCTCCCATAGAATAACATAGGAACTGGAGAGTTTATCTCACTGGAGAAGTTATCTCCTCTTTATCACACCTTAGTACATCTCCCCTGTAGTCTATAACTAAAGATCTCCCATAGAATAACATAGGAACTGGAGAGTTTATCACACTGGAGAAGTTATCTCCTCTTTATCACACCTTAGTACATCTCCCCCTGTAGTCTATAACTAAATCTCTCCCATAGAATAACATAGGAACTGGAGAGTTTATCTCACTGGAGAAGTTATCTCCTCTTTATCACACCTTAGTACATCTCCCCTGTAGTCTATAACTAAACCTCTCCCATAGAATAACATAGGAACTGGAGAGTTTATATCACTGGAGAAGTTATCTCCTCTTTATCACACCTTAGTACATCTCACCTGTAGTCTATAACTAAAGATCTCCCAAAGAATAACATAGGAACTGGAGAGTTTATCACACTGGAGAAGTTATCTCCTCTTTATCACACCTTAGTACATCTCCCCTGTAGTCTATAACTAAACCTCTCCCATAGAATAACATAGGAACTGGAGAGTTTATATCACTGGAGAAGTTATCTCCTCTTTATCACACCTTAGTACATCTCTCCTGTAGTCTATAACTAAAGATCTCCCATAGAATAACATAGGAACTGGAGAGGTTATCACACTGGAGAAGTTATCTCCTCTTTATCACACCTTAGTACATCTCTCCTGTAGTCTATAACTAAATCTCTCCCATAGAATAATGTAGGAACTGGAGAGTTTATATCACTGGAGAAGTCATCTCCTCTTTATCACACCTTAGTACATCTCCCCTGTAGTCTATAACTAAATCTCTCCCATAGAATAACATAGGAACTGGAGAGTTTATCTCACTGGAGAAGTTATCTCTTCTTTATCACACCTTAGTACATCTCCCCTGTAGTCTATAACTAAATCTCTCCCATAGAATAACATAGGAACTGGAGAGTTTATCTCACTGGAGAAGTTATCTCCTCTTTATCACACCTTAGTACATCTCCCCTGTAGTCTATAACTAAATATCTCCCATAGAATAACATAGGAACTGGAGAGTTTATCACACTGGAGAAGTTATCTCCTCTTTATCACACCTTAGTACATCTCCCCTGTAGTCTATAACTAAAGATCTCCCATAGAATAACATAGGAACTGGAGAGGTTATCTCACTGGAGAAGTTATCTCCTCTTTATCACACCTTAGTACATCTCCCCTGTAGTCTATAAGTAAATCTCCCCCATAGAATAACATAGGAACT
This sequence comes from Rhinophrynus dorsalis, assembly GCA_037306005.1. Classification (NCBI taxonomy): domain Eukaryota; kingdom Metazoa; phylum Chordata; class Amphibia; order Anura; family Rhinophrynidae; genus Rhinophrynus; species Rhinophrynus dorsalis. The sequence continues at coordinate 255,573,350 of CM074725.1, forward strand.
GGAGAGTTTATCTCACTGGAGAAGTGATCTCCTCTTTATCACACCTTAGTACATCTCCCCTGTAGTCTATAACTAAATATCTCCCATAGAATAACATAGGAACTGGAGAGTGTATCTCACTGGAGAAGTTATCTCCTCTTTATCACACCTTAGTACATCTCCCCCTGTAGTCTATAACTAAAGATCTCCCATAGAATAACATAGGAACTGGAGAGTTTATCACACTGGAGAAGTTATCTCCTCTTTATCACACCTTAGTACATCTCCCCTGTAGTCTATAACTAAATATCTCCCATAGAATAACATAGGAACTGGAGAGTTTATCACACTGGAGAAGTTATCTCCTCTTTATCACACCTTAGTACATCTCCCCTGTAGTCTATAACTAAATCTCTCCCATAGAATAACATAGGAACTGGAGAGTTTATCTCACTGGAGAAGTTATCTCCTCTTTATCACACCTTAGTACATCTCCCCTGTAGTCTATAACTAAATATCTCCCATAGAATAACATAGGAACTGGAGAGTTTATCTCACTGGAGAAGTTAACTCCTCTTTATCACACCTTAGTACATCTCCCCTGTAGTCTATAACTAAAGATCTCCCATAGAATAACATAGGAACTAGAGAGTTTATCTCACTGGAGAAGTTATCTCCTCTTTATCACACCTTAGTACATCTCCCCTGTAGTCTATAACTAAATCTCTCCCATAGAATAACATAGGAACTGGAGAGTTTATCTCACTGGAGAAGTTATCTCCTCTTTATCACACCTTAGTACATCTCCCCCTGTAGTCTATAACTAAATCTCTCCCATAGAATAACATAGGAACTGGAGAGTTTATCTCACTGGAGAAGTTATCTCCTCTTTATCACACCTTAGTACATCTCCCCTGTAGTCTATAACTAGATCTCTCCCATAGAATAACATAGGAACTGGAGAGTTTATCTCACTGGAGAAGTTATCTCCTCTTTATCACACCTTAGTACATCTCCCCTGTAGTCTATAACTAAATATCTCCCATAGAATAACATAGGAACTGGAGAGTTTATCTCACTGGAGAAGTTATCTCCTCTTTATCACACCTTAGTACATCTCCCCCTGTAGTCTATAACTAAATCTCTCCCATAGAATAACATAGGAACTGGAGAGTTTATCTCACTGGAGAAGTTATCTCCTCTTTATCACACCTTAGTACATCTCCCCTGTAGTCTATAACTAGAGATCTCCCATAGAATAACATAGGAACTGGAGAGTTTATCTCACTGGAGAAGTTATCTCCTCTTTATCACACCTTAGTACATCTCCCCCTGTAGTCTATAACTAAATCTCTCCCATAGAATAACATAGGAACTGGAGAGTTTATCTCACTGGAGAAGTTATCTCCTCTTTATCACACCTTAGTACATCTCCCCTGTAGTCTATAACTGGATCTCTCCCATAGAATAACATAGGAACTGGAGAGTTTATCTCACTGGAGAAGTTATCTCCTCTTTATCACACCTTAGTACATCTCCCCTGTAGTCTATAACTAAATCTCTCCCATAGAATAACATAGGAACTGGAGAGTTTATCTCACTGGAGAAGTTATCTCCTCTTTATCACACCTTAGTACATCTCCCCTGTAGTCTATAACTAAATCTCTCCCATATAATAACATAGGAACTGGAGAGTTTATCTCACTGGAGAAGTTATCTCCTCTTTATCACACCTTAGTACATCTCCCCTGTAGTCTATAACTAAAGATCTCCCATAGAATAACATAGGAACTGGAGAGTTTATCTCACTGGAGAAGTTATCTCCTCTTTATCACACCTTAGTACATCTCCTCTGTAGTCTATAACTAAATCTCTCCCATAGAATAACATAGGAACTGGAGAGTTTATCTCACTGGAGAAGTTATCTCCTCTTTATCACACCTTAGTACATCTCCGCTGTAGTCTATAACTAAATCTATCCCATAGAATAACATAGGAACTGGAGAGTTTATCTCACTGGAGAAGTTATCTCCTCTTTATCACACCTTAGTACATCTCCCCTGTAGTCTATAACTAAATCTCTCCCATAGAATAACATAGGAACTGGAGAGTTTATCTCACTGGAGAAGTTATCTCCTCTTTATCACACCTTAGTACATCTCCCCTGTAGTCTATAAGTAAATCTCTCCCATAGAATAACATAGGAACTGGAGAGTTTATCTCACTGGAGAAGTTATCTCCTCTTTATCACACCTTAGTACATCTCCCCTGTAGTCTATAACTAAAGATCTCCCATAGAATAACATAGGAACTGGAGAGTTTATCTCACTGGAGAAGTTATCTCCTCTTTATCACACCTTAGTACATCTCCCCTGTAGTCTATAAGTAAATCTCTCCCATAGAATAACATAGGAACTGGAGAGTTTATCTCACTGGAGAAGTTATCTCCTCTTTATCACACCTTAGTACATCTCCCCTGTAGTCTATAACTAAAGATCTCCCATAGAATAACATAGGAACTGGAGAGTTTATCTCACTGGAGAAGTTATCTCCTCTTTATCACACCTTAGTACATCTCCCCTGTAGTCTATAACTAAATCTCTCCCATAGAATAACATAGGAACTGGAGAGTTTATCTCACTGGAGAAGTTATCTCCTCTTTATCACACCTTAGTACATCTCCCCTGTAGTCTATAAGTAAAGATCTCCCATAGAATAACATAGGAACTGGAGAGTTTATCTCACTGGAGAAGTTATCTCCTCTTTATCACACCTTAGTACATCTCCCCTGTAGTCTATAACTAAATCTCTCCCATAGAATAACATAGGAACTGGAGAGTTTATCTCACTGGAGACGTTATCTACTGTTTATCACACCTTAGTACATCTCCCCTGTAGTCTATAAGTAAAGATCTCCCATAGAATAACATAGGAACTGGAGAGTTTATCTCACTGGAGAAGTTATCTCCTCTTTATCACACCTTAGTACATCTCCCCTGTAGTCTATAACTAAAGATCTCCCATAGAATAACATAGGAACTGGAGAGTTTATCTCACTGGAGAAGTTATCTCCTCTTTATCACACCTTAGTACATCTCCCCTGTAGTCTATAACTAAATCTCTCCCATAGAATAACATAGGAACTGGAGAGTTTATCTCACTGGAGAAGTTATCTCCTCTTTATCACACATTAGTACATCTCCTACGACTCACTAATCGATGGGATGGACACTTTGTGCTGCAATCTGCTCCCTTTAGGTTTTATTACACCTCCCATCATCCTCTGCAGGCACATTATAGCTATACGCAAGCTAAACATGATAGGAGTTGTAGTCCAACAGCAGTGGAAGAATCCCCGGTTGCCCACCTCTATGTTATCTTATCATAATGGGAACAAACAGAAATCTGAGGAGGTTTAAACCCTAGAGTCAGCAGGGGATAGGGGAAGAATTAACCCTTTAAGGACCAGAGGGGTGTGCAACGCATTTGAGGTCCTCAATGGGTTAGTACAATGGTACACTAATATAGGATCTGGAATCCATTTACTGCGGCTGAGCCATCCCAACAGACATGTACTAATCTATCCACACCGGCCATTAGCCCAGCTGCGCTGCCCGAGGCAGGGGCTGTGTGTCCAGAGCTTTTCTTTCCCCTGGATACACTTCATGTCCTAAAAAGGAGGCGAGGAAAGTGCTGTGAGTTTACTACATTTCTGCTTCTCACATTAAACTGACACTCTCCTCTTCTACTCTATAATCTATTCTGGACGTGCATAGTGTGAAAATTCACATTGCTTATTCTTATCGTATTATTCTTTCCAGCTTCACCTTTTTTATGTATTTTTATGTTCTTGACATTGAACTACCAGAATTTCAGATTCCATGGAGCTTTCTGTAAAAACAGCATAACCAGTATTTATAAAATATAAAGTACTATGCACACGCAGGTCTTAAAAGGAGAAATTGTATATATTTACTAAGTTCAACGTTTCGGCCAGGCTTCGTGTTGAAGACGTTGAACGTATAATAAATATATATTTTCTCATTTTAAAGTGTTAGCAATGTCCACAAAAAAGTTTTTTGCATTTAGAAGAGCTTAAAAAGCTGAGCTAAATGCAAAAACCGTATCTCTCAAACCGCTATGGTTTAATAGATACAGGCGTTTAAAGTTCACTGTTTTCTACTGACAGCGGTAAAGCTGTCAGCAGGAGATCTGTGTCGGCCGACACTGTGGCGCTTGAGAAATGCCGAGATCTCGTTACTTACCACGAATCCCTTCATTGGAATGGTCTAAAACGTGTGCTTGAACACTAGGCACACGTTTTAGACCATTCCAATGAAGGGATTTGTGGTAAATAACGAGATTGCGGCACTTCTCAAGCCCCTCCGTGTCGACCGACACGAATCTCCTGCTGACAGCTTTACAGCTGTCAGTAGGAGAGATCAAACTTTAAACGCCCGTATCTCTTAAACCATAGCAGTGTGAGAGATACGTTTTTTTGCATTTAGATCAGCTTTTTAAGCTCTTCTAAATGCAAAAAACTTTTTTTTAGACATTACTAACACTTTAAAAGGAGAAATTGTATATATTTATTATGTTCAACGTTTCGGCCAGGCTTGGTGTTGAAGACGTTGAACGTATAATAAATATATATTTTCTCCTTTTAAGACCTGCGTGTGCATAGTACTTTATATATTGACTAGTTGAACAGCCCGTTACACGGGCCACAGTGCCTCAGGCAGCCGGTCGCGGGGCAGTCACACAGTGGAGACTGCCCGCGCCTCGGCTGATACAGAGCCTCTGGCAGCCGGTCGCGGGGCAGTCACACGCGATGGAGACTGCCCGCGCCTCGGCTGATACAGAGCTGGACGCTCCTTCGGAGCGCCCAGCTCTGTATCAGCCGCGGCGCGAGCAGTCTCCACCGCGTGTGACTGCCGCACGCGCAGCAGTATCTACTGCGCATGTCGGGCGTTACACACAACTTGGCGAATTATTATATAGGATATGTTCCCTAGCCACACTATAGGGGGGGGATGAAGTATTACTATCCCTTTAAAGTGTTAGTAATGTCTAAAAAAAACTTTTTTCCATTTAGAAGAGCTTAAAAAGCTGATCTAAATGCAAAAAACCATATCTCTCAAACCACTATGGTTTAAGAGATACAGGCGTTTAAAGTTTGATTTCTCCTACTGACAGCTGTAAAGCTCTCAGCAGGAGATCCGTGTCGGTCGACACGCTGGCGCTTGAGAAGTGCCGAGATCTCGTTACTTACATGGAATCCCTTCATTGGAATGGTCTAAAACGTGTGCCTGAACACGAGCGGGAGGGGGATACTTTATCATTCAATTACTCTTGTACTACAACTCTGACAGAACTGATATAACACTCTCCATGGCCCGAATACTATGATGATTAATTGGAACTGTCTTTAATAGAAACATTACTATCCCTTTAAGAAGCTGCTTCCATCAGGTCCAAGCCAAGAGGGGCTGGCAATGGAAGATTTATGGTGCGCACAGTAGCACATTTAATTTATAAACATACACGCCAAATTCAACATCTTGGGTTAAAAATGTCCCGTTATTACTAATTAATCTTAACGAGAGATTTTGAGACAGCCTGTGCCTCCAGATAGCATCCGCCGCATGTTCCCTAAACCACTGTGAAGACCCCGTTCTCTTGATCTTTAATTGGATCCATCCCTGCACGAACCAGAGAGCAAAGAGGTGTTTTATTTGGCAGCCGGAAAAGAGATAAATATCTGTGATAAAAAGAGAGATGGAAGAGTTCTTGTATGTCGCCAGTTTGGTTCGATCTTTATCAGCCCCAGAAATAACAAAGGCTGTTATAAGGTGACAGGCAATCAGAGGCACACATATGGACCTCAAGTCCACCAAAGGGCTGCACATATGGTTAAAACATTTCAACGGGGTTTGAGTAAAGTAGGATGAATACCTTTGCAATGTATTGGTGACCCTCTCCAGCACCCAGACGGTTAAAGTAGAACAATGCAGTTTAAAGGAGCAGTAAACTTTTTTAATGAAAAAATATATATTGTAGGGATTTTCCTATTGAGTAAAATAAGGGTACTCCCACTGGTGAGAGATTTATATGTCCAGAGCTATTACAGTTTAAACCCATGTTTTTTACATTAGCAGTGCCCTCTAGTGGTCAAATTCTAATTAGATTTCCTGTTACATGGTAATGGAGAGGAAAGTCAGAAAAGTCAGAGACATACAGTTCTCCATAGAATGTGATAGAAACTGCCTGTCACTTCCTGTCAGTTAGAACTATCAGGAAGTAACACAGTAAATTCACTTCCTGTCAGTTAGAACTATCAGGAAGTAAACACAGTAAATTCACTTCCTGGTTACTTAAACTGCTATAAATTTTGAATAAAACATCTGACAGCAGTGGGAGTGACCTTGTTTTATTCAGCAGGAAAAGTGTTTTTATAAAAATAAGTTTACTGCTCCTTTAAGGAGAGGTGTGAGCTAAACAAAAAGGATGTGATGTTTCTGTTGGTGAGAAGGGAAATCATCTTCCCACAGAAGCAGAAAACAGACTGCGGGTGTAAGAGACATCTCTGGGTGCAACCAGGGCCACCTATTGCTTACCACTGATGAACTGCTGGATGAAGACATCTATCAGGGACGTATCTAGAGCCCTCTTGACTCTGGAGCAAAAATTGAGGCTGAGCCTCCCCTACATGGTCTGCATCAATGTTATACCAGCTAGTGGACCCAACCAGGATAGATACAATATGTAACTCTATCCTAATAGTGTACCACAATAAAGGGTGCGCTACCTATAGGTAATATAATGAACATTTAAACAAGGAACATACAAGAGAAAGAAAAAATAATAAAACAAACAGTGGTGTCCCTGTGTGTAGGAGATCAGACTGTGTGGTGTGTATAGAAGTGTATCACCCTGGTGTCCCTGTGTTTAGGAGATCAGACTGTGTGGTGTATATAAGTGTATCACCCTGGTGTCCCTGTGTTTAGGAGATCAGACTGTGTGGTGTGTATAGAAGTGTATCACCCTGGTGTCCCTGTGTTTAGGAGATCAGACTGTGTGGTGTGTATATAAGTGTATCACATTGGTGTCCCTGTGTTTAGGAGATCAGACTGTGTGGTGTGTATAGAAGTGTATCACCCTGGTGTCCCTGTGTTTAGGAGATCAGACTGTGTGATGTGTATAGAAGTGTATCACCCTGGTGTCCCTGTGTTTAGGAGATCAGACTGTGTGGTGTGTATAGAAGTGTATCGCCCCGGTGTCCCTGTGTTTAGGAGATTAGACTGTGTGGTGTGTGTATATAAGTGTATCACCCTGGTGTCCCTGTGTGTAGGAGATCAGACTGTGTGGTGTGTATAGAAGTGTATCACCCCGGTGTCCCTGTGTTTAGGAGATCAGACTGTGTGGTGTGTATAGAAGTGTATCACCCTGGTGTCCCTGTGTTTAGGAGATCAGACTGTGTGGTGTGTATATAAGTGCATCACCTTGGTGTCCCTGTGTTTAGGAGATCACACTGTGTGGTGTGTATATAAATGTATCACCCTGGTGTCCCTGTGTGTAGGAGATCAGACTGTGTGGTGTGTATAGAAGTGTATCACCATGGTGTCCCTGTGTTTAGGAGATCAGACTGTGTGGTGTGTGTATATAAGTGTATCACCCTGGTGTCCCTGTGTTTAGGAGATCAGACTGTGTGGTGTGTGTATATAAGTGTATCACCCTGGTGTCCCTGTGTTTAGGAGATCAGACTGTGTGGTGTCTATATAAGTGTATCACCCTGGTGTTCCTGTGTTTAGGAGATCAGACTGTGTGATGTGTATATAAATGTATCACCCTGGTGTCCCTGTGTTTAGGAGATCAGACTGTGTGGTGTGTATAGAAGTGTATCACCCTGGTGTCCCTGTGTTTAGGAGATCAGACTGTGGTGTGTGTATATAAGTGTATCACCCTGGTGTCCCTGTGTTTAGGAGATCAGACTGTGTGGTGTGTATGGAAGTGTATCACCCTGGTGTCCCTGTGTTTAGGAGATCAGACTGTGTGGTGTGTATATAAGTATATCACCCTGGTGTCCCTGTGTTTAGGAGATCAGACTGTGTGGTGTGTATATAAGCATATCACCCTGGTGTGCCTGTGTGTAGGAGATCAGACTGTGTGGTGTGTTTATAAGTGTATCACCCTGGTGTGCCTGTGTGTAGGAGATCAGACTGTGTGGTGTGTATATTAGTGTATCACCCTGGTGTCCCTGTGTTTAGGAGATCAGACTGTGTGGTGTGTATAGAAGTGTATCACCCTGGTGTCCCTGTGTTTAGGAGATCAGACTGTGTGGTGTGTATAGAAGTTTATCACCCTGGTGTCCCTGTGTTTAGGAGATCAGACTGTGGTGTGTATAGAAGTGTATCACCCTGGTGTCCCTGTGTGTAGGAGATCAGACTGTGTGGTGTGTATAGAAGTGTATCACATTAGTGCCTGTGTGTAAATGTCAGTATATATGTATATATATTAATCTGTGTAAATAAAATACTTTGGTTTTGTTCTAAATCATTTATTCTGTTATGATTGTGAATCAATGCATTGCAGACCTCTCTAACACTCAAGAGGTTTAAAGCCGGATTTTAACCCCTTTTATGCCAGATAACTGCAGGAGAATTGCACTGTCAGTGTTGTCTCTCCCCTACATGAGGCGTCTGTATGTCCATCTGCTTCATGTATCAGGGAACCAGCACAGCCTGCACCTTGTACTTCTAGTGATAATTACATGCAGCTCGTTAGCACCTACGCCTCTGACTGCAGTGAATGGGTGAGTCACCGGCCTGAGTGCAGCGCCTGGGAAACAGCAGCTCCCAAATTGGGATTCTTCTGAGATTAACTGGGAGCCACCAGGGAACAAGCTTGCTTGTAATGAAACCAACAAGGTAGAGAGGAAAGTGTCACACCTCTCCGAAAATAGATGTCTCTCCCTAATTAACGGTAGGTAACGAGCCTTTAATTTAGTAGTAGTGAAATGTTGGCCCTCCAGCTACATACCTCCCTAGTGTCCCTCATTAGGAGATATTAGGGTTATATACCTCCCAAGTGTCCCTCTTTAGGAGATATTAGGGGTCCATAACTCCCAAGTGTCCCCCTTTAGGAGATATTAGGGGTCCGTACCTCCCTAGTGTCCCTCTTTAGGAGATATTAGATGTCCATTCCTCCCAACTGTCCCTCTTTAAGAGATATTAGGGGTCCGTACCTCCCAAATGTCCTTCTTGTGAAGGACAATCCCTCTTTGAAACCCAAATCCCTGTGTCCTTCTTTCCTACACTGGTGTCCCTGTGTTTAGGAGATCAGACTGTGTGGTGTGTATATAATGTATCACCCTGGTGTCCCTGTGTTTAGGAGATCAGACTGTGTGGTGTGTATAGAAGTGTATCACCCTGGTGTCCCTGTGTTTAGGAGATCAGTCTGTGTGGTGTGTATATAAGTGTATCACCCTGGTGTCCCTGTGTTTAGGAGATCAAACTGTGTGGTGTGTATAGAAGTGTATCACCCTGGTGTCCCTGTGTTTAGGAGATCAGACTGTGTGGTGTGTATAGAAGTGTATCACCCTGGTGTCCCTGTGTTTAGGAGATCAGACTGTGTGGTGTGTATAGAAGTGTATCACCCTGGTGTCCCTGTGTTTAGGAGATCAGACTGTGTGGTGTGTATAGAAGTGTATCACCCTGGTGTCCCTGTGTTTAGGAGATCAGACTGTGTGGTGTGTATAGAAGTGTATCGCCCTGGTGTCCCTGTGTTTAGGAGATCAGACTGTGTGGTGTGTATAGAAGTGTATCACCCTGGTGTCCCTGTGTTTAGGAGATCAGACTGTGTGGTGTGTGTATAGAAGTGTATCACCCTGGTGTCCCTGTGTTTAGGAGATCAGACTGTGTGGTGTGTATAGAAGTGTATCACCCTGGTGTCCCTGTGTTTAGGAGATCAGACTGTGTGGTGTGTATATACGTGTATCACCCTGGTGTTCCTGTGTTTAGGAGATCAGACTGTGTGGTGTGTATAGAAGTGTATCACCCTGGTGTCCCTGTGTTTAGGAGATCAGACTGTGTGGTGTGTATAGAAGTGTATCACCCTGGTGTTCCTGTGTTTAGGAGATCAGTCTGTGTGGTGTGTATATACGTGTATCACCCTGGTGTCCCTGTGTTTAGGAGATCAGACTGTATGGTGTGTATATAAGTGTATCACCCTGGTGTCCCTGTGTTTAGGAGATCAGACTGTGTGGTGTATATACGTGTATCACCCTGGTGTCCCTGTGTTTAGGAGATCAGACTGTGTGGTGTGTGTATATAAGTGTATCACCCTGGTGTCCCTGTGTTTAGGAGATCAGACTGTGTGGTGTGTATAGAAGTGTATCACCCTGGTGTCCCTGTGTTTAGGAGATCAGACTGTGTGGTGTGTATATAAGCGTATCACCCTGGTGTCACTGTGTTTAGGAGATCAGACTGTGTGGTGTGTGTATATAAGTGTATCACCCTGGTGTCCCTGTGTTTAGGAGATCAGACTGTGTGGTGTGTATAGAAGTGTATCACCCTGGTGTCCCTGTGTTTAGGAGATCAGACTGTGTGGTGTGTATATAAGCGTATCACCCTGGTGTCCCTGTGTTTAGGAGATCAGACTGTGTGGTGTGTATGTAAGTGTATCACCCTGGTGTCCCTGTGTTTAGGAGATCAGACTGTGTGGTGTGTGTGTATATAAGTGTATCACCCTGGTGTCCCTGTGTTTAGGAGATCAGACTATGTGGTGTGTATATAAGTGTATCACCCTGGTGTCCCTGTGTTTAGGAGATCAGACTGTGTGGTGTGTATAGAAGTGTATCACCCTGGTATCCCTGTGTTTAGGAGATCAGACTGTGTGGTGTGTATATAAGTGTATCACCCTGGTGTTCCTGTGTTTAGGAGATCAGACTGTGTGGTGTGTGTATATAAGTGTATCACCTTGACGTCCCTGTGTTCAGGAGATCAGACTGTGTGGTGTGTATATAAGTGTATCACCCCGGTGTCCCTGTGTTTAGGAGATCAGACTGTGTGGTGTGTGTATATAAGTGTATCACCCTGGTGTCCCTGTGTTTAGGAGATCAGACTGTGTGTTGTGTATATAAAAGTATATAAATTAATTTCCCTAAATAAAATTTTTTGATTTTGTTGTAAATCTTTTATTCAGTTACACAAAGAGGTGTCAATAGCTCAAGAAATAAAGTAAACATTCTAGGTAATGCCTCTCCCACCAGTCACACCCCCAGCAACACCCCCAAATCAAAAGTGTTCCTTTTGTCATTTGAAACGTTGAGAGGTCTGCAGCTATTGGAGAGTACGACATGCAGCTGTTGGCTGGCTGGGGAGGATGGGAACAGTAGTCCTCAGCAACTGAACATGCAAACATTTTTTATCCTCATCATTTAAAGAGATAGTAACACTTAACCCTTTCTGTGCCAGAGGAGTACGTAACACATTGCAAAGCAATATGTTGACAATCTGGCACTCAAATGGTTAATATGCAAAACATATATTGTAAGGCTCATCGTCCTGAGTACAAGGGAACTCCCACTGCTGCGAGGTGTTTTATTCAAATGTCATTGCACCTCAAACTTCACTTGTATAGGTGCAGTATCACAGTGGCCTGAAATTGCACAGTGGCGCTGTTGCTACACCATCCTGTGGATATTTATAGGCAACTGACCACAGCTGTCCATAGGATGGTGTCATAATGGTGCCACTGAGATACTGCACCTAAACAAGTCAAGTCTGAGGTGCAATAACTTTTGAATAATACACCTCTCAGCGCTGGAAGCGCACTTGTTTTACTCAGAAAGATAAATCTTACATTCTATAAATTCTGCAGATTAAAGCGGAACTACCATGCGCAGTAAAGTCGCCCTGCAATAATTAGACAGGTGGCGACTCACTTCATAAGAGGTCTCTTACCTCTCACAACAAAACAATGCTAGAGAAATCCTTAAAGAAGCAGTAAACTTTTTTTTTATGAAAAAATATATATTGTACGGATTTTCCTACCGAGTAAAATAAGGGTACTCCCACGGCTGAGAGATTTATATTTCCAGAGTTATTACAGTTTAAACCCATGTTTTTTTACATTAGCAGTGCCCTCTAGTGGTCAAATTCTAATTTGTTTTCCTGTTAGATTCTAATGGAGTAGAAAGTCAGAAAAGTCAGAGACATACAGTTCTCCATAGAATGTGATAGAAACTGCTGAGTCACTTCCTGTCAGTTAGAACTATCAGGAAGTAAACACAGTAAATTCACTTCCTGTCAGTTAGAACTATCAGGAAGTAAACACAGTAAATTAACTTCCTGTCAGATCTATCAGGAAGTAAACACAGTAAATTCACTTCCTGATTATTTGAACTGATATAAATTTTGAATAAAACATCTGACAGCAATGGGAGTGACCTTGTTTTATTCAGCAGGAAATGCTCTGTAAAATATGTGTTTTCATAAATAATAGTTTACTGCTCCTTTAATCTTCCCAGACTGGAAGCCAGGTATCAGCGCACACATCTTGTCTGCGCCATCAGTCCCGGTCTCCCTATAGAAGCATTGCACTGGCCCGAACTGTGCCGGAAGGGACTGACGGAGCAGGCACACAGACTACACTAACCTGGCCGTCAGTCTCTGAAGATTAACCCCTTAATGACCGGGAATCCGGACGCGGACGTGAATGAACGACCACGGAGCAATTTTTTTTATTGCTCCATTGCGTTCCGGACTCCCAGAACGGTGTGCAGCCGCGGGGGGAGCCCGGAACTTGATGACGGTCATAGTACGTCACCGGTCGTTAAGTCAAATCGACCCTTGACGTACTATGACCGTCAATGGTCGTTAAGGGGTTAAGGATTTCTCTATCATCTTGTCGTTGTGAGAGGTAAGAGAACTCTTATGAAGCCAGTTGCTACCTGCCTAATTATTGCAGGGCAACTTAACTTCTGATGGTAGTTCTGCTTTAAAGCGAAACTATCACGCGCACATAAGTTATCCCCAATTAATTGTTAGTATCTTGTTAATCATGGAAATAGTGTATTAAAGGCATAGTAATACTTTATTATTACTATCCCCCATATTGTAGAGATTTGCAAAATAATTTAATAGCCCCCAGGTTCATCTCTCAGACCTTTATGGTTTGAGAGATAACCGAAGGCAAAGTTCCTCCCCTCCCTCCCCCTTCCCTGAAGTCAGCGTTGTGTTGACTGCAGGGATATCTGGTCTGACTTTCATCATGTGGCTCTGCAGCAGAGCCGCGATCACGTTAGTGACAAACAATTATTTCACTGAAACGGTCTTCTACATATGCTTGCAAACCAAACACAAACCAATCACACTGCAAACCAAGCGCAAACCAAGCACATGTAGAAGACAGTTTCCGTGAATTAATTCTTTTTCACTAACGCGATCTCAGCTCAGCTGCAGAGCCACAAGCCTGTCATACGAGTCAAGTACAGGGGGATATGGGGATAGTAATAATAAAGTAATACTATCCCTTTAAAGATTGTTAAGTGCCGGCATGAGTTTCAATCATAACTTCATATGAAACCTATATCAATACTACATTGCAGACATCTTGACAAAGTGGGATCTGTGCTCTTGCTCTGTCCATCCCTGTCGGTACCGTACGGTACAATGCAACCCCCCCTTTGGCAAATAACCTATCAGGGACAAACAGTGCAGTCGGACAGATCGCTCTTTGCCAAGATGTCTGCGATGTCGTATTGAAGTACATTTCGTACAAAGTTATGATTCCAATTCATACCGGCACTTACCAAACTTTAATACTCTATTTCCATGATTAACAAGATACTAACAATTAATTGGGGATAATTTATGTGTGCATGGTAGGTCTGCTTTAAAGGGACAGTAATGTTTCATAATAAAAGCCACTCTAATTAATCATCATAGTATTTGGACTTTGGAGAGTGTTTTTTCAATTCTGTCAGAGTTGTAGTTCAAGGGTAATTCAATGACAAAGTATCCCCCTCCCGCCCCTTTTACTGATGTAACACTGCTCAGCCAGATCAGAAGGGAGGTGCTCAGGTAGACTGCAGAGAGGGACAATCTTCAATAAAGATAAGGGAAAAACCTGAGAAACTTGTCTAGGGGGGCAGGGCTTTCATTGTTCTCATAGGAAGAAGATTGTCCCCTGCTGTTATCTGTCTGGTCTATGGACTGGATTCCACATCTGAGAAGAGATGGCTTACACTAGGTAAAAGGGGCGGGAGGGGAAACTTTGCTTGTGAATATCTCATAAACCATAAAGGTTTGAGAGATAAGACTTATATCGTTCTTCATGTTTTTTTAATGCCTACAAAATAAAATAAAGATAAAATTATATATTGTAAGATTTATCCTCCTGAGTAGAACAAGGTGGCACTATTCCTTTAAAATGGGCACCTAAAGTTGCCTGGGGCCCCCGTTGCTTTGTGTCTGCTCACCAGTGGTAGTTTAGTAGTAACATAGTAACATAGTAGATAAGGCTGAAAAAAGACATGCGTCCATCAAGTCCAGCCCAGGCCAATAACACCCCTGTTGATCCAGAGGAAGGCAACAAAAAAAGCCCTCTGGAGGTGTGTGTGTGTGTGTCAAATAGTTCCCCGGCTCAATATTCTATTTGCTTTGAAGCCATCTGTCATAACTGTCAATATTGTTCTGTGCTAGATAGGCATCCATTGCTTTTTTGAATGCAGTTACATTATCTGCAAGCACAACATCCCGAGGCAAAGAATTCCATAGCCTTACCGCCCTTACTGTAAAGAATCCCTGCCTGTGTTTTAGTCGAAAGCGCCTTTCCTCAAGTCTTAATGGATGACCTCTTGTTCTTAGCTCAGCTCTTTGCATAAATAATTCATTTGATAGTTCTTTGTATTGACCTTGAATGTATTTGTAAATGGTAATCATATCACCCCTTAGACGTCTCTTTTCTAACGTAAACAAACCCAGTTTGGCTAGTCTCTCTTTGTAACTCAGATCCTCCAATCCCTTTATCAGTTTTGTTGCACGTCTCTGCACCTTTTCCAGTTCAGTAATGTATTTTTTTTAGAACAGGCGCCCAAAATTGTACTCCATATTCTAGATGAGGCCTAACCAAGGATTTATACAGAGGTAGGATAATATTAGAATCCCTTGCTTCTACACCTCTTTTTATGCAGGCTAGTACTCTATTTGCTCTTACAGCAGCTGAGTGACTCTGCACACTGCTGTGAAGACTATTGTCTATCAGTACACCTAAATCTTTCTCTAATGAGGATTTCCCAAGTTGTTTCCCATTTAGAGTATATGTAGCAAGTTTGTTTCTACAACCCAAATGCATAACCTTACATTTATCTACATTAAATGACATCTGCCACTTTTCTGCCCATTCACTTAGTTTATCTAAATCCTTCTGTAGGGAAAAAACATAGAGCTCTGTATGTATTTCCTTACATATCTTAGTGTCATCAGCAAAGATTGAGATGCTACTTTCAATTCCCACTTCTAGATCATTAATAAACAAATTAAAAAGCATTGGGCCCAGGACTGAACCCTGCGGCACCCCACTTATAACCCTAGACCAATTTGAAAAAGTTCCATTTACAACAACTCTCTGCCATCTATCATTTAACCAGTTCTCAATCCATGTACAGATAACACCACCCAAACCGAAGCTTTTTAATTTATTTAGTCCCTTTAGGTAAATGTTATAGTAAAGGTCTGTTCATAGAGCAGCATTAACTCTGAGCTAATCACATTAAACCCAATGAACTCCACTCAAAAGCTTTGTAATATTCAAGGGTTAAACAATGTATTAAGCTCAATAGAATTTTATTTTTTGCCTGTGTTGCAATTGATTTGCCCCAGATATAGCTCCCTTTGTGCATATGAGCCAAAGGGTTAATGGTGTTACAATCAGAATTGATAGTGAAGTGGATCCTATTGATCTTTTGAAGGATAAAATGAACTGGGTTGATTCTGTACACTGAAGACTCAGATCTCTCTGTTCATTAAGTGCCAGGTGAAGTATTCATTAAGGAGAAGTAACATTTCCTTATAATTACCCCCACTTTCCTTCCTATGGCGAGAAAATCTTAACGACCCCTATAAATGTTGTCCTTATGTCTTTGTTCAAGAAAAAAACAGCTTCAATCAATCCTCAGTGTCATTTCCATGGAGGTGGATATAACAGTCGCTGGCTGGACAAACGGACATGAATGCCGCTTGCTGCTCACACTAATCTAAACCCTTAAAGGGTTAAATGGATAGTAACACTTATCATGGAATATTATATGTATATATCGCAGGGTTTAAAACATAGTAACTCCCACTGCACAGAGGTATTTTATTAAAAACTTCTCGTAGCTCAAACTTGTATTTTTTTGAGTGTAATATCTCAATGGCCTGCTATTGTCTGGCTCTGTGTACACCTCTGGTCAGCTGACCATAAAACTCCACCAGATCCTGTAGTAACAGCACCACCGTATCATCGCAGGCCATGGAGTTTGACCTGCAATCTTTTTTTTTTTTTTTTTTTTAGTATTCAATGTTTATTAGAAATTCAAGCATTACAGAAGTAAATTATACAAGCAGATAATAACAAATTGCATACGTAGAAAGAAAGGTGAGAGATGCTCAACTAGGCTCATGAGCTAGCAAATACATGCAAAAAGCTCACTGGGACTGTGTCCTCATGCCCAGGGTGCAATCTCTTTTAGCTCACCAGTGCCATACACAGAGATGAAATCTTCTGAAGCATATCATACTGGTCCTGCCAAACCACAGCCCAGCCACGAAATGCCAGACAATTCCTCTCTGAACAAAGGAAACAGCTAACCCCAGACGTACGTTTCTGCCTTCTTGGGCCTCATCAGTGAGGTGCAGCTGATCCCTCTAGGCACTGTGAGCAAGGGGTCCATGTCTGGATTACCCTCATTACTCTTAGGGTGACCAACCCCAAGAGCAATTTGCATATGTAGAAAGAAAGGTGAGAGATGCTCAACTAGGCTCATGAGCTAGCAAATACATGCAAAAAGCTCACTAGGACTGAGTCACCCTAAGAGTATTGAGGGTAATCCAGACATGGACCCCTTGCTCACAGTGCCTAGAGGGATCAGCTGCACCTCACCGACGAGGCCCAGCAAGGCCGAAATGTATGTCTGGGGTTAGCTGCTTCCCTTGTTCAGAGAGGATTTGTCTGGCGTTTTGTGGTTGGACTGTTGTTTGGCAGGACCAGTATGATATGCTTCAGAAGATTTCCTCTCTGTTTATGGCACTGGTGAGCTAAAAGAGATTGCACCCTGGGCGCGAGGACACAGTCCCAGTGAGCTCCTTGCATGTATTTGCTAGGTCGTGAGCCTAGATGAGCATCTCTCACCTTTCTTTCTAATAAATTGTTGCTGCACATAGTCTATGAAGGAACATGAGTGCTCTAAAAAAGAAAATAATTACGGTATAAAGAGATATCCTATGAATAGAATTGATACAATAACAATTCTCATATAAGCTAATGAATCGGGTGGAACATTCAATATGAGTAACTGTGTGTCATACAGCATCAATACAATGGAGCTTAACCAGTTAGGTACACACACACACGCACACACACACACACACACACATATATATATATATAGGAAAAAGGACTTTAAAGGGACAGTAATGTGTCATAATAAAAGCAGATCTAATTAATCATCATAGTATTTGGACTTTGGAGAGTGTTATTTCAATTCTGTCAGAGTTGTAGTTCAAGAGTAATTCAATAATAAAGTATCCCCCTCCCGTCCCTTTTACTGATGTAACACTGTTCAGCCAGAGCAGAAGGGAGGTGCCCAGGTAACAAATGAGGCTCCCTCTTGGGCACAATAGTAGTAATGCAGATGACATCATGTCCCAGCGCTCTGCATTACTGAAGAAAGGACCACGTGGGAGCTCCAGCTAAAGAGGTCTATGCAGAAGGAGGCACAGACCTCACCTGCCACCCTGCTGGACTACCAGGGTGTCAGTGGAGGCAATGTGGAGGCAATTGAGGCAATGTGGAGGCAATTGGAGCAATGTGGAGGCAATTGTGGTGATTGGGACAATGGGGGAGGCAATTTGGTCGGGTGGGCCATGGCAATTTTTGTACCAGGGCCCAGTGGCTTCTAGTTAAGCCTCTGAACAAAAGATACAGGGTCACTGACCTGGCTGAGCATCAGCTCTGCATTCTGTAGAGAACTGTTGTCACTGACTCACCTCCCCATAGACTGCAACAAAATAACTATCTGAAATCTGACCACTAGAGGACAATGTTAATGTGAAAAAAACAACAGTTTAAACTGTAATAACTCTGGAAACATGCATCTCCCCGAAGTGGGAGCATTCTTGTTTTATTCAGCAAAGAAGGCCGTATAATAGATGTGTTTTTTTTCTTTAATAAAACAAGTTTACTGCTCTTTGAATAAAATGCTATTTCTACGTGGCTACGTTTCACCCAGGCAATGTCAGTGAGATGATTCGGTACCTTTCTATCCTGGTATTTCATTAGATCAGAGCAGTGATTCTCAACCAGGGTGCCGTGGCACTTTGGTGTGCCACGAATATCAATTTAGGGTGCCCCATGTTTTCTATGAAGACTAACAAAAATGGACTTTTGAATAAAGATTTATAGAAATTGTTATGCACATTATGTTTAATTTTGTTATTATAATTGTAAGAATTAATAATAACTGTATATTTTTGTATGTTACCTTCATTATGCCTATGAGAAAGTACATTAAATATGTTAGGGGTGCCCCAAATGTTCTAGATTACGTGTTAGGGGTGCCCCGAACAAAAAAAGATTGAGAACCACTGGATCAGAGACACTATTGAGGACTAACACGTGATTTAGGTGAACTTGTACTTATTCTTTCTTAGAATATCGTTTCTACTCTTTCACACAAAATCAGTTTAAATTTTAACATCAGTGTTTGTTTGAACACGGGTTCAGGACTGGATTTACATCTCAGGCAACTGTAGGCAAAGGCACCCAAGGTGCTCTTAACTCCACCCATGGCCTCACCCCCACTTCTCTTTCCACAGAAAATAGACTTGGCCTATAACATAAATAGATAAAAAATAACCCACTCTTAAGCTGCTAGAGAAATCTCAAATGAATTGCGCCAGTAAAGGGGCTATGTAAACTGGTTAATAAAATGGCCACCATAAACCAGGCCATTGGGATCACTCTGGCCACATCATATCTTGAATGTGGGTGTGGCCTGCACCGCTGAGGCGCCCTCCTCCCTCAAAACTTGGAGTGCTATTGGTTTCCTTCACTGCCTATTGGGAAATTCGGCCCTGCCCAGGGACAATATTGTGATTCAATGAGGCTGCGTTACAAAGCAATTCTGGTTCAAACCAGCTGTACCATAGAGAACAATAACATTAATTTAAATAGAATTTTTAACCCCTTGAATTCCATAGAGGTCATCAACGTATTGTGAAGCAATGTGTTGGAGACCTCTCTTGCATTCAAGGGGCTAAATGCCATATTTAAAGCTGTGGGGGTTTTGGAAAACATTATTTTCCTGATGTGATGTAGCTAATTTGTGCCAGAATTTCTCCATTTCTCCTCTCTACGGAAGCCTTTCATTGAAAGCCGTATAGGATTTTCCAGTAACGTTCGCTCATTTTTCATAGAGAAATAACAATCTGGGGCCAACGAAATACAGCGAGAACTGAACACGTGACAGACGCTATATTTCACCTCCCCGAGGTTTTTATACTAAACAAACTCCCTGTAGACTTCCGTAGCTTAGTAAATTGGAGTTACGAAGGCGTAAGACAAGAAAATCGATTCCAGTTTTAACGGGGAATCGTAATTCGCATTTCTGCCCAATGAAGCAGCAGTGCTAGTAATTACTGAAGGTGCCAATAGGGTTGCCACTTTTTCTTCAAAAATATACTGGCCAAGACATTCCCTCCATAGACTTAAAGTGATAGTGATGTTTCATAATAAAAGCAGCTCTAATTAATCATCATAGTATTTGGACTTTGGAGAGTGTTATTTCAATCCTGGCAGAGTTGTAGTTCAAGAGTAATTAAATGACAAAGTATCCCCCTCCCGCCCCTTTTACTGATGTAACACTGCTCAGCCAGATCAGAAGGGAGGTGCCCAGGTAGACTGCAGAGAGGGACAATCTTCAATTAAGATAAGGGAAAAACCTGAAAAACTTGTCAAGGGGGGCAGGGCTTTTATTGTTCTCATAGGAAGAAGATTGTCTCCTGCTGTTATCTGTCTGGTCTATGGACTGGATTCCACATCTGAGAAGATATGGCTTACACTAGGTAAAAGGGGCAGGAGGGGGAAACTTTGCTTGTGAATATCTCTCAAACCATAAAGGTTCGAGAGATAAGACTTATATCGTCCTTCATGTTTTTTTTTTAATGCCTACAAAATAAAATAAAGATTAAACAAAGTATTACTATCCCTTTAACATTTGAAAGAAGCCAATTTTTTACCGGCCTGCCGGTTGAATACTGACTGGGTGGCAACCCTAGGTGCCAATGTCGGATGAGGGATGTAGGTGATTAGCAGAGACTTCTGCCTCTCCCAGTACATTGGGGGTAAAGGGAGATTCACCATCCGCACCTCCTCCTTATAATAATCACGTTATGGTGAGTTTTTTTCATAATTAGATACCCAGTCTAATGGTACAAATGAGGAGAACCTGAATGTGTCGTCTTGGGAAGTAACGTGTCACTAAAATATGAAAGTGTACGATGTTATGCACAGTAATAAAAGATGCTTCAGCTGAACTCATTATAAGAAATTGTTTGATCAAAAGAGCCAATTTTCTTTACTGCTTCGCAGTGTTTCTCAGCAAGGGTGCTGTGACACTTTAACCCCTTAACGACCCTTGACGGTCATAGTACGTCAAGGGTCGATCTGAGTTAATGACCCATGATGTACTATGACCATCATGGAAACCATCATAAAAAAAGAAAATCATTTACATCTCAGGAGCCTGTAGGCACAGAAGTCTGAAGCGCCCCCCCCCCCCATTGGCCATCTCCACTGGACACCTCCACAATGCTCCTAATCTGTACATTGCCCCCCATCATCTCCATATTGCCCTTACATTGTCCCCGTCAGCTCCATATTGCCCTCATCATCTCCACATTACACTCACATTGCCCCCCATTAGCTCCATATTGCCCCATCATCTCCACATTGCCCCCATCAGATCCATATTGCCCCTATTAGCTCCATATTGCCCCATAATCTCCACATTGCCCCCATCAGCTCCATATTGCCCTCACATTGCTCCCATCATCTCCATATTACCCTCACATTGCTCCCCATCATCTCCATATAACCCTTACATTGTCCCCTGTAAGCTACATATTGCCCCATTAGCTCCAACTTACCCTCACATTGCCCCCATCAGCTCCATATTGCCCCATCAGCTCCATATTGCCCCCCATCAGCTCCATATTGCCCCATCAGTTCCATATTGCCATCAGCTCCAACTTACCCTCACATTCATTGCCCCATCATCTTTACATTGCCATCATCTCCATCTTGCCCCTCATCAGATCCATATTGCCCCATTATTTCCACATTGCCCTCCAGTGTCCGTTTCCTACCTCTTCCCTGGTGGTCCAGCGGCAGGAGAGGACTGTCTGTGCCTACTTTGGCACAGACCTGTAGCTGCTGGAGCTCCCGCGCGGTCTTCTCTTCATGCAGAGCGCTGGGAGATGATGTCATATCCCAGCGCTCTATAATACTAAAGAGCCGACGAGGGAGCGCAGCATCTACAGGTCTGTCCTGAAGGAGGCACAGACCTTACTGGGCGGTGGGGGGGGTTAGTGTGGGCGGCGAGGCAACTTTTTTTTTTTTGTTAAAAGGGCACTAGGGAACTTTGGACAAAAAGTGCAGGTGCTCAAGCCCCCCTTGGTGTCTATGTGTGCACGTGCCTGGTCTCAGACATATTACAGTCATTTTTTGCATCCACTTCCGCTTTGTCCATCAAAGGGGAAAAAAACAGTAATGAAAGTGGCCGCAGGTTAATCTAGTCCTATTGTAAGGTATTTTCTGAAAACATTCTTTTAGCTATCAATTTTTGTTTTCTTTCCGTCATTTTTCCTGCAACAAAATGAAAAAAAAAAAAAAAAAAACTTGGAGAAGATCTAAACAACCCCAGTCCCATCTCTCAAACCTTTATGGTGAGAGGTATAGAAGGCCGGTAAAAAATTGGCTTCTTTCAAATGTTAAAGGGATAGTAATACTTTGTTTTATCTTTATTTTATTTTGTAGGCATTAAAAAAACATGAAGAACGATATAAGTCTTATCTCTCAAACCTTTATGGTTTGAGAGATATTCACAAGCAAAGTTTCCCTCCCGCCCCTTTTACCTAGTGTAAGTCATCTCTTCTCAGATGTGGAATCCAGTCCATAGACCAGACAGGTAACAGCAGGGGACAGTCTTCTTCCTATGAGAACAATGAAAGCCCTGCCCCCTTGACAAGTTTTTCAGGTTTTTCCCTTATCTTAATTGAAGATTGTCCCTCTCTGCAGTCTACCTGGGCACCTCTATTCTGCTCTGGCTGAGCAGTGTTACATCAGTAAAAGGGACGGGAGGGGGACACTTTATCATTGAATTACTCTTGAACTACAACTCTGACAGAACTGAAATAACACTCTCCAAAGTCCAAATACTATGATGATTAATTAGAGCTGCTTTTATTATGAAACATTACTATCCCTTTAAGTATTTATTTTTACATTGCGCTATTTCAGCTCTGCTGAAGAGCCGCTTGCTTGTCCTGGGACCAGGATATCCTGCCTTCAGCTTACAGCTGACATCAGGGAAAGCGGAGGGAGCGGGAAACTTTAGACTTCTATATCTCTCACCATAAAGGTTTGAGAGATGGGACTGGGGTTGTTTAGCTTCATTTTCTAATAGCTGCAATGTGACATTTTTTAAGATATCTACATTACTAACCCTTTAAGGGTAATATTCATCACGCTAATCTTACCGCCATTTTCAAAACTGTCAGATTGACTTCTGAAAATATTGTCCATTTATTACCATCATACGATCCAACAATGTTTTCATTATGATGACTTTTTGAACATCGAGTCCTAGCAGGCCAATTTGGGGCTGGATTTCATTGTGGCTGACCACCGTATGAAGGTTTTTATCTATGAATCTCTCCATAGACATCAACTGGAATTGGTTGGTAAAAAAAAAAAAAAGACAACAAAAAACTTGATAACCTTATCAACTGCAATATAATCTAGGCCTTAATGGGAACTGGACAAAAAGCAGCTGGGGGACAAATTAAAATTCATCAGTTGTCGGAACTCCAGCTGTTTAGGACTACAATTCCCATGATCCTTAACCAGCCAACGACTGACGGGATATAGTTATAGTCCCCAACAGCTTGAGATCCAAAAATTGATTACCTTTCTCTTAAAGGAGAAGACATACTAATAATAACACCCACACTTAAATTACTATAGCCAGAAAATCCTCATGGCCCCCATGAAGCAGACAGAGTGAATGAGCCTAATTAACCCTTTAAGGACCAGAGGAGTGTGCAACTCATTGCGAAGTCCCTCTCTTCCTTAAAGGGTTAAGATAAGCATGTGCAGTGGGTGGAGTTTGTGTCCTGCAGCCCTGCTACTAACTGTCATGTCCGCCTCTGTGGATCTGACATGCAGGACTGATTGAAGAGGTTATCTCTGGAACAAGGCACAAGGCAAAATTGATAAAGGTCATTAGGATTTTCAGGCCATAGTAAGGTAAATGGGATGTGGGTTGTTATTATTAGAGAGCCAGCAGTAGCATAACAATAGGGGTTGCAAGGGTCGCACCTGCAATCAGGTCCGTCAGTCCAGGGACCCGGCCGCCCACTGCGATCACCCCACCCAGAATCCTCAAGAAGCAAGCTGAGGTCTGTGCCTTCTTCGGCATAGACCTCTAGCAGCTGAGCTCCCTCATCACCACTCTAGTAATACAGAGCACTGGGAGATGACATCATGTCCCAGTGCTCTGCATTACTGAAGAGAGGACCTCGTTGGAGCTCCAGCAGTATAGAGGTCTGTGCAGACAGAGGCACAGACCTCTCCTGCCATGCTGCTGGACCACCAGGGAGGTAGGAGATGGACACTGGGTGGGGGGGTCAATGTGGAGGTGGAGACTGGGGGCAATGTGGGGGCAATGTGGAGTTTGAGGGCAATGTGGGGGAAATGTAGAGATTGGGGGCAACGTGAAGGAAATATGGAGGTGGCTAATTGGGGGGCAATGTGGGGATGGCCAGTGGAGGTAGCCAATGGGGCTGGCAATGTGGTCGGGGGGGCAATGTGGTCAGGGGGCCATGGCAATTTTTGCACCAGGGCCTGGGGGCTTCTAGTTACGCCTCTGAGAGCCAGAGTGATGTAGAGCACTCCTGGCATTCAAAGGCTTAAGGTCTAGCATTATGGAAACTTTTTCACATATATCTGTGTATGATACAACATACTTTTCAATAAAAGAAGACAGGGAAGGGCTGGTCTGGGGGACAGTGGGGGCAATTGCTTTGGGTCGGTCATATATCTGTGTCTGGTCAGCCACTGCCTCACTCAGTCTTCCTCTTGCTGCTGTAAATGGAGCTACACTAGTTGTACCACAGAGCTTATGACTGAAATGGAGTTACACTAGTGATACCACAGAGCTTACAACTGAAATGGATCTACACTAGTGATACCACAGAGCTTACAACTGAAATGGATCTACACTAGTGATACCACAGAGCTTACTACTGAAATGGAGCTACACTAGTGATACCACAGAGCTTACAACTGAAATGTATCTACACTAGTGATACCACAGAGCTTATGACTGAAATGGAGTTACACTAGTGATACCACAGAGCTTACAACTGAAATTGATCTACACTAGTGATATCACAGAGCTTACAACTGAAATGGATCTACACTAGTGATATCACAGAGCTTACAACTGAAATGTATCTACACTAGTGATACCACAGAGCTTATAACTGAAATGGATCTATACTAGTGATACCACAGAGC
Organism: Rhinophrynus dorsalis; assembly: GCA_037306005.1. Lineage (NCBI taxonomy): Eukaryota > Metazoa > Chordata > Amphibia > Anura > Rhinophrynidae > Rhinophrynus > Rhinophrynus dorsalis. The sequence continues at coordinate 255,598,391 of CM074725.1, forward strand.
TTACACCTGAAATGGAGTTACACTAGTGATACCACAGAGCTTACAACTGAAATGGATCTACACTAGTGATACCACAGAGCTTACAACTGAAATGGATCTACACTAGTGATACCACAGAGCTTATGACTGAAATGGATCTACACTAGTGATACCACAGAGCTTACAACTGAAATGGATCTACACTAGTGATACCACAGAGCTTACTACTGAAATGGAGCTACACTAGTGATACCACAGAGCTTACAACTGAAATGTATCTACACTAGTGATACCACAGAGCTTATGACTGAAATGGAGTTACACTAGTGATACCACAGAGCTTACAACTGAAATGGATCCACACTACACTAGTGATATTACAGAGCTTACAACTGAAATGGATCTACACTAGTGATATCACAGAGCTTACAACTGAAATGTATCTACACTAGTGATACCACAGAGCTTATGACTGAAATGGATCTACACTAGTGATACCACAGAGCTTACAACTGAAATGGATCTACACTAGTGATACCACAGAGCTTACAACTGAAATGGATCTACACTAGTGATACCACAGAGCTTACAACTGAAATGGATCTACACTAGTGATACCACAGAGCTTACAACTGAAATGGATGTACACTAGTGATACCACAGAGCTTGCAACTGAAATGGAACTACACTAGTGATATCACAGAGCTTACAACTGAAATGGATCTATACTAGTGATATCACAGAGCTTACAACTGAAATGGATCTACACTAGTGATACCACAGAGCTTACAACTGAAATGGATCTACACTAGTGATACCACAGAGCTTACAACTGAAATGGAGTTACACTAGTGATACCACAGAGCTTACAACTGAAATGGATCTACACTAGTGATACCACAGAGCTTACAGCTGAAATGGATCTACACTAGTGATACCACAGAGCTTACAACTGAAATGGAGTTACACTAGTGATACCACAGAGCTTACAACTGAAATGGACCTACACTAGTGATACCACAGAGCTTACAACTGAAATGGATCTACACTAGTGATACCACAGAGCTTACAACTGAAATGGATCTACACTAGTGATACCACAGAGCTTACAATTGAAATGGATCTACACTAGTGATACCACAGAGCTTACAACTGAAATGGAGTTACACTAGTGATACCACAGAGCTTACAACTGAAATGGAGTTACACTAGTGATACCACAGAGCTTACAACTGAAATGGAGTTACACTAGTGATACCACAGAGCTTACAACTGAAATGGAGTTACACTAGTGATACCACAGAGCTTACAACTGAAATGGAGTTACACTAGTGACACCACAGAGCTTACAACTGAAATGGGTCTACATTAGTGATACCACAGAGCTTACAACTGAAATGGATCTACACTAGTGATACCACAGAGCTTACAACTGAAATGGATCTACACTAGTGATACCACAGAGCTTACAATTGAAATGGATCTACACTAGTGATACCACAGAGCTTACAACTGAAATGGCGCTACACTAGTGATACCACAGAGCTTACAACTGAAGTGGATCTACACTAGTGATACCACAGAGCTTACAACTGAAATGGATCTACACTAGTGATACCACAGAGCTTACAACTGAAATGGATCTACACTAGTGATACCACAGAGCTTACAACTGAAGTGGATCTACACTAGTGATACCACAGAGCTTATAACTGAAATGGATCTACACTAGTGATACCACAGAGCTTACAACTGAAATGGATTTACACTAGTGATACCATAGAGCTTACAACTGAAATGGATCTACACTAGTGATACAACAGAGCTTACAACTGAAATGGACTTACACTAGTGATACCACAGAGCTTACAACTGAAGTGGATCTACACTAGTGATACCACAGAGCTTACAACTGAAATGGATCTACACTAGTGATACCACAGAGCTTACAACTGAAATGGATCTACACTAGTGATACCACAGAGCTTACAATTGAAATGGAGCTACACTAGTGATACCACAGAGCTTACAACTGAAATGGATCTACACTAGTGATACCACAGAGCTTACAACTGAAATGGATCTACACTAGTGATACCACAGAGCTTACAACTGAAATGGATTTACACTAGTGATACCACAGAGCTTACAACTGAAATGGATCTACACTAGTGATACAACAGAGCTTACAACTGAAATGGACGTACACTAGTGATACCACAGAGCTTACAACTGAAGTGGATCTACACTAGTGATACCACAGAGCTTACAACTGAAATGGATCTACACTAGTGATACCACAGAGCTTACAACTGAAATGGATCTAAACTAGTGATACCACAGAGCTTACAATTGAAATGGAGCTACACTAGTGATACCACAGAGCTTACAACTGAAATGGATCTACACTAGTGATACCACAGAGCTTACAACTGAAATGGATTTACACTAGTGATACCACAGAGCTTACAACTGAAATGGATCTACACTAGTGATACCACTGAGCTTACAACTGAAATGGAGCTACACTAGTGATACCACAGAGCTTACAACTGAAGTGGATCTACACTAGTGATACCACAGAGCTTACAACTGAAATGGATCTACACTAGTGATACCACAGAGCTTACAACTGAAATGGATCTACACTAGTGATACCACAGAGCTTACAACTGAAGTGGATCTACACTAGTGATACCACAGAGCTTATAACTGAAATGGATCTACACTAGTGATACCACAGAGCTTACAAATGAAATGGATTTACACTAGTGATACCATAGAGCTTACAACTGAAATGGATCTACACTAGTGATACAACAGAGCTTACAACTGAAATGGACTTACACTAGTGATACCACAGAGCTTACAACTGAAATGGATCTACACTAGTGATACCACTGAGCTTACAACTGAAATGGAGCTACACTAGTGATACCACAGAGCTTACAACTGAAGTGGATCTACACTAGTGATACCACAGAGCTTACAACTGAAATGGATCTACACTAGTGATACCACAGAGCTTACAACTGAAATGGATCTACACTAGTGATACCACAGAGCTTACAACTGAAGTGGATCTACACTAGTGATACCACAGAGCTTATAACTGAAATGGATCTACACTAGTGATACCACAGAGCTTACAAATGAAATGGATTTACACTAGTGATACCATAGAGCTTACAACTGAAATGGATCTACACTAGTGATACAACAGAGCTTACAACTGAAATGGACTTACACTAGTGATACCACAGAGCTTACAACTGAAGTGGATCTACACTAGTGATACCACAGAGCTTACAACTGAAATGGATCTACACTAGTGATACCACAGAGCTTACAACTGAAATGGATCTACACTAGTGATACCACAGAGCTTACAACTGAAATGGATTTACACTAGTGATACCACAGAGCTTACAACTGAAATGGATCTACACTAGTGATACAACAGAGCTTACAACTGAAATGGACGTACACTAGTGATACCACAGAGCTTACAACTGAAGTGGATCTACACTAGTGATACCACAGAGCTTACAACTGAAATGGATCTACACTAGTGATACCACAGAGCTTACAACTGAAATGGATCTAAACTAGTGATACCACAGAGCTTACAATTGAAATGGAGCTACACTAGTGATACCACAGAGCTTACAACTGAAATGGATCTACACTAGTGATACCACAGAGCTTACAACTGAAATGGATCTACACTAGTGATACCACAGAGCTTACAATTGAAATGGAGTTACACTAGTGATACCACAGAGCTTACAACTGAAATGGATTTACACTAGTGATACCACAGAGCTTACAACTGAAATGGATCTACACTAGTGATACCACTGAGCTTACAACTGAAATGGAGCTACACTAGTGATACCACAGAGCTTACAACTGAAATGGATCTACACTAGTGATACCACAGAGCTTACAACTGAAATGGAGCTACACTAGTGATACCACAGAGCTTACAACTGAAATGGATCTACACTAGTGATACCACAGAGCTTACAACTGAAATGGATCTACACTAGTGATACCACAGAGCTTACAATTTATATAGAGCTACACTAGTGATACCACAGAGCTACAATCCAAATTAAGCTTCACTAGTACACTTCCATTGTAAGGTCTACGGTATCACTAACTTAGCTTCACTTAAACTGTAAGCTCTGTAGTACTAGTGTAGCCTCAGTTCATCTGTAAGCTACGTGGTATCACTTGCCTTACTTCGCAACATTAATACCAATTTTAAAATAAACAATAGGGGGTGGACTGGGGCAATGGGCTCGAACAGTAGTAGAAATGGGACACTTGATTGTCTTTGCCCCCACATAATGCCAGCGCTCTCCTGGTAGAGGGAATTCCACGTAGCACTGTTATCCCTGAGACTGTTCCAGTTTGTTTCTCTACATCTGTGTCTGTCTCATGTTGTCTCCTTGGACTCTCCCGGGAAGGGAGAAATCAGGCGACACAACTACTACTTATTATCTGAAAGAGGCACATTCCTCTAAGGGCTCCTCATTATCACTCATTATCATGTAACGAGAGAGAGACAATTACAATAAGGGAATCCCCAGGTGTGTCCCGGAACACAGCAGGGTATAAACAGACCCCTTTAATGGAATACAAGTCACAAGGGGTAGTAGTGGGTGATACCTCAAGGTTGGTCTACACCAAAATTCTTATTGTTTTAATTAAAGTTACATTAACATCATAAAATATATTGATATAAATGTAAATATCACATACTTGGAGCTATCATATATCAATTATTCATAAATTACATCCCTAAAATATAATCCTACACTTGCTTTTTAATGATTGTCCTGTTCATGTAATGGTTTAGTGGCTGTTTCTATAGAGATATCAGCTAAATGTATTTAAAGGGGAACTACCACCCCTGCCGGCTCCAAAAGGGACTGACAGCGCAGGCGCACGGACGTCACTATGACGAGATGTCCGTGTTTCCTGCTACTGTCAGCCTCCGAAAAACTGGAAAATCTTTGAAACCAGGTAATATTTCTGGCAAGTAGCGCTACTAAGCAGCTAGTCGCCAGATGAAGAATTAATTAACCCTTTGAGTGCCAGAGAAGTACGCAACGCATTGCTTTGCAATACGTTGCGTACTTCTCTGGCACTCAAAGGGTTAATGTAAAGTTATTGCGGGGTGGTAGTTCCCCTTTAACTGACTGTGATTAGTGCCTATCACTCTTGTGTTATCTCGGCCCTTTTACACATAATCCTGGACAATCAGTAGGACAGGCAGGAATGGTCGCTCCGTCAGATCTTATATAAGACTAGATTTTAGGCCTTGATACAGATGGTGCATTATGAACGGGATATTTAACCCTTTGAGTGCCAGAGGGGTACGGAACGCATTGCAAAGCAATGCGTTCCGTACCCCTCTGGTACTCAAAGGGTCAAGTGAATATAACCCTAGTTCATTTTTAGATTAAACAAAGGCATAGGGGTCATTAGGATTTTCTGCCCATGGTAAGGTTAGTGGGAGTTAGTAATAGGATGTGTTAATTCTCCTTTATATGTGTCTAGAATAGAAGCAGCCATTATTTCAGACCAGTGGTCACATCTCTCTTTAACCCTTTAAGTGCCAGAGGTTGCGCAAAGCATTGCTCTGCAATGCATCACGTAACCCCCAGGCATTCAATAAGGTTAAAATCAGAAGGCCACAGCCGTCTTGCTCCTCCACACAGAACAAACCAGTCTGTATGAGAAAAAAGTAACAAAAACACAAATATCCACAAATAGTCTGCATGCAGCACTGCCTCTGTCCTCCTCATTATAACCAGCTAACGGGTAATAGACAGTAATATGTGTGAGAGGATGAGGGAGAGATGTATGTTGTCAGTGAGAATGTCACAGTTCTGTCTGTCTGATAACTGACTGGGAACTGATAGTTTGTTGCACACAGAATGTATCAATTGTGGGTCTCTCTGCTGCGGAAGACTGATACATTTTATCTGCTGCTCTTTAGTGGACCTATCAACGTGTATTTACGTTTACCTGTTTGAAAACTTTATTCTGAACTATGTTTCATCTGAAAGGGATAGTAATACTTCGTTTTATCTTGATTTTATTTTGTAGGCATTAAAAAAAAACATGAAGAACGATAGAAGTCTTATCTCTCAAACCATAAAGGTTTGAGAGATAAGACTTCTATCGTTCTTCCCTTCCCGTCCCTTCTGGTCACGTCACGATGAATCTGTCTGGACGGATGCAGTGATGGACAAATTTCAGTAAGCAATGGAAAATCCTATCCTCCTTCATCAAGTGTTTTCCTTATACTTACTGAAGTGTGTCCCTCGCTGCATCCGTACGGTCAGACGACGGGTCACAGATTCAGTGGGAGGCGGCCAGAAGGGGAGGGAGGGGCATCCTTCTACATTTAATATCTTATGAACTACAGAAAATCAAGTTGGTTAAAGGGATAGTAGTGTTTCATAATAAAAGCAGCTCTAATTAATCATCGTAGTATTTGGACTTTGTCAGAATTGAAATAAAACTCTCCAGAGTTGTAGTTCAAGAGTAATTCAGTGACAAAGTAGCCACCTTCTGCCCCTTTTACTGATATAACACTGATCAGAAGGGAGGTGCCCAGGTAGACTGCAGAGAGGGACCATCTTCAATTAAGATAAGGGGAAAACCTGAAAAACTTGTCAAGGGGGGCAGGGCTTTCATTGTTCTCATAGGAAGAAGATTGTCCCCTGCTGTTATCTGTCTGGTCTATGGACTGGATTCCACATCTGAGAGGAGGTGTCTTACACTAGGTAAAAGGGGCGGGAGGGGAAACTTTGCTTGTGAATATCTCTCAAACCATAAAGGTTTGAGAGATAAGACTTATATCGTTCTTCATGTTTTTTTAATGCCTACAAAATAAAATAAAGATAAAACGAAGTATTACTATCCCTTTAAACTAGCACAATGTGTTACTTTTATTATTTTATAAAGAAGGCTCAGTGATCTAATTTATTTACTATCCCATGAATGAATCCTATCTCATAAAAATATATTAGGTTGCGCAGAAATGTAGCCTGAGAACAAATCCGTTGTCCAGCAGCCAGAAATAGAAATCCTTACTCCTAGATTCCAAATATGACCGAAATTGTACAGTAAAATTCGGCGCTTAGAGTCAACAGGTCTGAGCTAATCTAGAAAACACAGTCACTCTTCCTAAAAAGGATATTCTCCCATATCACAAACTGGATATAACTCTTTAAAGGGATAGTAATACTTCGTTTTATCTTTATTTTATTTTGTAGGCATTAAAAAAACATGAAGAATGATATAAGTCTTATCTCTCAGACCTTTATGGTTTGAGAGATATTCACAAGCAAAGATTCCCCTCCCGCCCCTTTTACCTAATGTAAGTCATCTCTTCTCAGATGTGGAATGCAGTCCATAGACCAGACAGATAACAGCAGGGGACAATCTTCTTCCTATGAGAACAATGAAAGCCCTGCCCCTTTTACCTAGTGTAAGCCATCTCTTCTCAGATGTGGAATCCAGTCCATAGACCAGACAGATAACAGAAGGGGACAATCTTCTTCCTATGAGAACAATGAAAGCCCTGCCCCCCTTGACAAGTTTTTCAGGTGTTTCCCTTATCTTAATTGAAGATTGTCCCTCTCTGCAGTCTACCTGGGCACCTCCCTTCTGATCTGGCTGAGCAGTGTTACATCAGTAAAAGGGGAGGGAGGGGGATGCTTTGTCATTGAATTACTCTTGTACTACAACTCTGACAGTTCTGAAATAACACTCTCCAAAGTCCAAATACTATGATGATTAATTAGAGCTGCTTTTATTATGAAACATTACTATCCCTTTAAAACGGTTTATTAACCCTTTGAGTGCCAGAGTGGTACGGAAGGCATTGCTTTGCATTGCTTTGCAATGCCTTCCGTACCACTCTGGCACTCAAAGGGTTAAAGAGTCAACTGTGCCACGTGGTCCACATACACGTATGACTCTCATACACATATACAGTTGACAACAATATTACAACAACTCTTAAAAATAGCTACATATTAAAAAGAAAAAGCACATGTAAGAAGAAACAATAAAGGATGGTGGGGCAAAATGCAAACATATCGACCTTAGATCCACCAATCAGGATGAAGAATCTCAATGTGATTCCAAACTATAATATATGACTATTTGGGTGATTACCACATTAAAAAATGTGCATACACCTAAAATATATATTTTGTGCTTTTTCTAGATTAGCTCAGATCTGTTAACTCTAAGTGCTGAATTTTACTGTATAATTTGAATCCTACCTCAGCCAAGTGAATGTGCTAAATTACCATAAGAGACACTTATTCCTAGGGAAAAGTTCCCCTTAAACCCGGTGAATTAATCCGTGACAATCAGACTGACCCACTTGTGCTCAGGCAGGAAATCCTGGCCTGTTTGTAGTCTTTAAAGTCTGAACGTTGACATCTCTGATCTAAATGGTATTTTTATTTGAATACAAAATCTTTCTAGTCTCCGTATACTGTTACAAACCCAGACAAGGTTATTTTCCACGATGAAGATTGTTTGATTCTCTAAACAAGATTGATTTTTCCTTCATGCCCTACAACGCCTCTACGAGCTCCGGATCGGGGAAATAAGATATACAAACCATCTATCACTGAACTTCATACAAATGCGCGCGGCCTCCTTAAAGGACACCTGTTACTTGACCTGATTATTGAATGGGATTGGATGTGCTTCTAGAAATAAAACAACATATGTCACCTATAAATAGCCAAAATCCTGCTTTCTAATACAAAAGGCAGTGTGCAAACCTTTCTATAGCAGAGTTAATATAGTAATAATAATAATCCCCCCACGTTACCATCATAGCCAGAGACAAACTACAGCGTCTCAGATACTAAACAACCAGCAGAGCTCCAGAACCAAATGTCTGGTAACCCAGACTTTACAAAGGGTAGCCAGAGCATCCTTTAAAGGGATAGTAATGTTTCACAAAAACAGCAGCTCCAATTAACCATCATAGTATGTGGTCCATGGAGAGTGTTATATCAATACTGTCAGAGTTGTAGTACAAGAGTAACTGAATGATAAAGTATCCCCCTCCCGCCTCTTTTACCTAGTGTAAGACGCCTCCCCTCATATGTGGAATCTGGTCACTTGAATGGACAGATCACAGCGAGGGACAATCTTCTTACTGTGATCATAAGGAAAACCCTGCCCCCTGTTTTCAGGTTTTTCCTTATGCTCACTCAAGATTATCCCTCTCTGTGATCCATCCGGACTGTCTTGCTGCTCTGAGGTGAGCAGTGTTACATCAGTAAAAGGGGTGGGAGGGGGATACTTTATCATTCAATTGCTCTTGAACTACAACTCTGACAGAACTGAAATAACACTCTCCATGGCCCAAATACTATGAAGATTAATTGGAGCTGCTTTTTTTGTGAAATATTACTCTCTCTTTAAAACTGGGCACACATGAAAATATGTACTGCAGGGCTGCAGTAGTTATTACTGGGATACAACAATTCCCCCATATACAGGAGGGTCCACTTTTCAAAAGATGATCTGCCAGACCTAAATGTACACCACATGTATGCGCCAGGCTACTGCACAGTCTGATGACTTTGTAGACCAGTTATTGTCATCTCCAGCGCTCAGGACACACTACTAGGTCAGGTTTTCAGGATCTCACTACTTAAGATGGTGAATTAATTACAATCACTGAACCACTAATTACCTTCCTGTGACCAAGCAGGGAGATCTTGAGATCACGCACTGTTATTGTATCTAGTGGAATAACGCCGAGCCACACCGCTGTGGACATCGGGTCTCAGACTGCTTTACTAGAGATCTCAGTGCAGTTTTTCAGGATATCCAAAATTTTGCAGATAAGTCAATCATTAGCCCAGTGATTCTGAATGAAACACCTGTGCATACGCCTGGATATCACTACAACGTGCATTGAGACTGATGGACTAAGACATGTAGACCGCTCAACATTACAAAAGAGGGACATTTGTGTTCTAGGTGATGTGGCTGTGGGCAGGGCATTGCCTAGAAGTTTTAGGTTTTTTTGACCTATTGACACCTCTTTGTGTAAATGAATAAATGCTTTAAAACAGGGCTGTCTAAGTTCAGCCATCAAGGGCCACCAACAGGCCACTGTGTAAGGATTTCCCTGATCAAGCACAGGTGAGTCAGTCAAAATGAATGATGAAATGATGAATGATGAAAGGAGCTGTGGTCTCCAGCAGCTGTTGCACTTACGATTGATTACTCCAGCTTTAGGGAGACAAAGACCAAGGGGTTATCTGCGTATGACAAGAGAGGATCAGAGGTGATCAGCCGGGGTTGATGTTGCCATATTCATTGCTTTGCAATGTGTTGGAGACTTCTCTAGCATCCAAAGGGTTAGTAAGTACAAAGAGGTAGGAACGTGGGACCGTTCTCTCATCACGTCTCGCTGGACAGCCATATTCTCTATTGTAATGACCTCTGCCCCCCATGATTTTCCATCAGTACCTGCGCTCCCCACAGTCCTGATCCCTAAAACGCGGCTCAGCACGTTTCTCTTTAAAGACTTCTAACACAAACCAGCCGAGATTTGACCTTTCACCTCGCAGTTTTGACCAGAATGGTTTCCCATGTCAGGAAGCTGGATTCCAGCCACAACAACGTCTCTGTATCCTCAGAGAGCAGCTAAAGATAGGACCAAAAATATGTAACAGTGAGCGCACCGATCAGGCCATAAAAAGGAAATTATGTCCACTCCAAAACTTACTGCTCCAGCGCTAGTAGATTAACTCCTTCCATGCTGTGTGGGAGTACAACATGTGGAAGCAAATTAGACTTAATGGAGATTTTAACCTTTTAGTAACAGATGGGTGTCCAGCGTCACCTTTCTATCACTAAAAGGTCTAATGGTGTCCAGCAACACTCGTCTGTCACTCAAAGGTCTAATAGCGTCAGAGTCACTCCTCACTCAAAGGTGTAATGGTGTCCACCAAGATCGTCTGTCACTCAAAGGTCTAATGGTAAACATCAATGAAAAATACGCAAAGGTACTAACGTGTAGGAACTAACCTGCTACAGAATTTACTAGTCTCCATAGTAGTGGTCTCCTACCCAGGGTGCAGTCTCTATAGGAGTGGTGTCCTACCCAGGGTGCAGTCTCTATAGGAATAGTGTCCTACCCAGGGTGCAGTCTCTATAGGAATGGTGTCCTACCCAGGATGCAGTCTCTATAGGAGTGGTGTCCTACCCAGGGTGCAGTCTCTATAGGAATGGTATCTTACCCAGGGTGCAGTCTCTATAGGAATGGTGTCCTACCCGGGGTGCAGTCTCTATAGGAATGGTCTCCTACCCAGTGTACAGGCTCCATAGCAGTGGTGTCCTACCCAGGGTGCAGTCTCTATAGGAGTGGTGTACTACCCAGGGTGCAGTCTCTATAGGAATGGTATCTTACCCAGGGTGCAGTCTCTATAGGAATGGTGTCCCACCCGGGGTGCAGTCTCTATAGGAATGGTCTCCTACCCATTGTACAGGCTCCATAGTAGTGGTGTCCTACCCAGGGTGCAGTCTCTATAGGAGTGGTGTATTACCCAGGGTGTAGTCTCTATAGGAATGGTGTTCTACCCAGGGTGCAGTCTCTATAGGAATGGTATCCTACCCAGGGTGCAGTCTCTATAGGAGAGGTATCCTACCCAGGGTGCAGTCTCTATAGGAGTGGTATCCTACCCAGGGTGCAGTCTCTATAGGAATGGTGTTCTACCCAGGGTGCAGTCTCTATAGGAATGGTATCCTACCCAGGGTGCAGTCTCTATAGGAATGGTATCCTACCCAGGGTGCAGTCTCTATAGGAGAGGTATCCTACCCAGGGTGCAGTCTTTATAGGAATGGTGTTCTACCCAGGGTGCAGTCTCTATAGGAGTGGTATCCTACCCAGGGTGCAGTCTCTATAGGAGAGGTATCCTACCCAGGGTGCAGTCTCTATAGGAGTGGTGTCCTACCCAGGGTGCAGTCTCTATAGGAATGGTGTCCTACCCAGGGTGCAGTCTCTATAGGAGTGGTATCCTACCCAGGGTGCAATCTCTATAGGAATGGTATCTTACCCAGGGTACAGTCTCTATAGGAGATGGTGTCCTACCCAGGGTGCAGTCTCTATAGGAATGTTGTCCTACCCAGGGTGCAGTCTCAATAGGAATGGTCTCCTACCCAGGATGCAGTCTCTATAGGAGTGGTGTCCTACCCAGGGTGCAGTCTCTATAGGAATGGTATCTTACCCAGGGTGCAGTCTCTATAGGAATGGTGTCCTACCCGGGGTGCAGTCTCTATAGGAGTGGTGTCCTACCCAGGGTGAGTCTCTATAGGAGTGGTGTCCTACCCAGGGTGCAGTCTCTGTAGGAATGGTGTCCTACCCAGGGTGCAGTCTCTATAGGAGTGGTGTCCTACCCAGGGTGAGTCTCTATAGGAATGGTGTCCTACCCAGGGTGAAATCTCTATATGAGTGGTGTCCTACCCAGGGTGCAGTCTCTATAGTAATGGTGTCCTACAGTCTCTATAGGAATGGTATCCTACCCAGTGTGCAGTCTCTATAGGAATAGTGTCCTACCCAGGGTGCAGTCTGTATAGGAATGGTGTCCTACCCAGGGTGAAATCTCTATAGAAATGGTGTCCTACCCAGGGTGCAGTCTCTATAGGAATGGTGTCCTACCCAGGATGCAGTCTCTATAGGAGTGGTGTCCTACCCAGGGTGAAGTCTCTACAGGAATGGTATACTACCCAGGGTGCAGTCTCTATAGGAATGGTGTCCTACCCAGGGTGTAGTCTCTATAGGAGTGGTGTCCTACCCAGGGTAAGTCTCTATAGGAGTGGTGTCTTACCCAGGGTGCAGTCTCTATAGGAATGGTGTCCTACCCAGGGTACAGTCTCTATAGGAATGGTGTCCTACCCAGGATGCAGTCTCTATAGGAGTGGTGTCCTACCCAGGGTGAGTCTCTATAGGAGTGGTGTCCTACCCAGGGTGCAGTCTCTATAGGAGTGGTGTCCTACCCAGGGTGCAGTCTCTATAGGAATGGTATCCTACCCAGGGTGAAGTCTCTGTAGGAATGGTGTCCTACCCAGAGTGCAGTCTCTATAGGAATGGTGTCCTACCCAGGGTGCAGTCTCTATAGGAATGGTGTCCTACCCAGGGTGCAGGCTCTATAGGAATGGTGTCCTAACCAGGGTGCATGCTCTATAGGAATGATGTCCTACCCAGGGTGCAGTCTCTATAGGAGTGGTGTCCTACCCAGGGTGCAGTCTCTATAGGAGTGGTGTCCTACACAGGGTGCAGTCTCTATAGGAATGGTATCCTACCCAGGGTGCAGTCTCTATAGCAGTGGTGTCCTACCCAGGGTGCAGGTTCTGTAGGAATGGTGTCCTACCCAGGGTGCAGTCTCTATAGGAATGGTGTCCTACCCAGGGTGCAGTCTCTATAGGAATAGTGTCCTACCCAGGGTGCAGTATCTCTATAGGAATGGTGTCCTACCCAGGGTGCAGTCTCTATAGGAGTGGTGTCCTACCCAGGGTGCAGTCTCTATAGGAGTGGTGTCCTACCCAGGGTACAGTCTCTATAGGAATGGTGTACTACCCAGGGTGCAGTCTCTATAGGAGTGGTGTCCTACCCAGGGTGCAGTCTCTATAGGAGTGGTGTCCTACCCAGGGTACAGTCTCTATAGGAATGGTGTACTACCCAGGGTGCAGTCTCTATAGGAATGGTGTCCTACCCAGGGTGCAGTCTCTATAGGAGTGGTGTCCTACCCAGGGTACAGTCTCTATAGGAATGGTGTACTACCCAGGGTTCAGTCTCTATAGGAGTGGTGTCCTACCCAGGGTGTAGTCTCTATAGGAATGGTGTCCTACCCAGTGTGCAGTCTCTATAGGAATGGTGTCCTACCCAGGGTGCAGTCTCTATAGGAGTGGTGTCCTACCCAGGGTGCAGTCTCTATAGGAATGGTGTCCTACCCAGGGTGCAGTCTCTATAGGAATGGTATCCTACCCAGGGTGCAGTCTCTATAGGAATGGTGTCCTACCCAGGGTGCAGTCTCTATAGGAATGGTGTCCTACCCAGGGTGCAGTCTCTACAGGAATGGTGTCCTACCCAGGGTACAGTCTCTATAGGAATGATACTGAATACAAAAATTCTACCATTATGAAGACTTTAACACGTCCCCCCATAGCTGCTCAGGATAATGTAGTATATTAAAGCCATTTCCTCTGCGTCTTGTCAGGAGTTAAACAGGGTGCAATGGAGAGAAATTCCCAAAACAGCAATACCCTCACATACCTCCTTTGCGTTGGCATAAATGGGAGGTAACTGGTACATAACATACACAATAGGCAACTGCAGCACCAGCACATTAATACCAGCTCCTGTTTCAGTGAGGAATCATATTAGTACATCCCCTGCCATTGCATCCTCGGGTACAATAGCATAAAACATTTTATCTTTGTATAATTTAATTCGCAGAGGACCAGAAAATTGTGAAATACATTCTTTGGCATTGCATTGTGTTCCTATCTGGTGTTTACGGGGTTAACAGGTGATGTATACGTTCAGGGAGATTATTGTATAAAGCATGCAAAGACAGCGAAAGGGAGAAAGTGCGATACTGTGATCTAGGTTTTTCTTTAATTGTTTAACCCATTCAGTACCAGTTCTGAGACATTGGGGAGAAATGTTATCTCTCCAGTTCCTGTTGGGTTAAAACATCAGTCATTCTCCTCTTACACACTCTCTGCCCTCTGTCTGTCCCTCCCATCAGTCCTACATGATCTATATCTCTTACACACTCGCTGTCCTCTGTCTGTCCCTCCCATCAGTCCTACATGATCTATATCTCTTACACACTCGCTGCCCTCTGTCTGTCTGTCCCATCAGTCCTACATGATCTATATCTCTTACACACTCGCTGTCCTCTGTCTGTCTCTCCCATCAGTAATACATGATCTATATCTCTTACACACTCGCTGTCCTCTGTCTGTCCCTCCCATCAGTCCTAAATGATCTATATCTCTTACACACTCTCTGTCCTCTGTCTGTCCCTCCCATCAGTCCTACATGATCTATATCTCTTACACACTCACTGTCCTCTGTCTGTCTCTCCCATCAGTCCTACATGATCTATATCTCTTACACACTCGCTGTCCTCTGTCTGTCTCTCCCATCAGTCCAACATGATCTATATCTCTTACACACTCACTGTCCTCTGTCTGTCTCTCCCATCAGTCCAACATGATCTATATCTCTTACACACTCGCTGTCCTCTGTCTGTCCCTCCCATCAGTCCTACATGATCTATATCTCTTACACACTCACTGTCCTCTGTCTGTCCGTCCCATCAGTCCTACATGATCTATATCTCTTACACACTCTCTGTCCTCTGTCTGTCTCTCCCATCAGTCCTACATGATCTATATCTCTTACACACTCGCTGTCCTCTGTCTGTCTCTCCCATCAGTCCTACATGATCTATATCTCTTACACACTCTCTGCCCTCTGTCTGTCTCTCCCATCACTCCTACATGATCTATATCTCTTACACACTCGCTGTCCTCTGTCTGTCTCTCCCATCAGTCCTACATGATCTATATCTCTTACACACTCGCTGTCCTCTGTCTGTCCCTCCCATCAGTCCTACATGATCTATATCTCTTACACACTCACTGTCCTCTGTCTGTCCAGTTTCTGGTTGAGGTTAAAGTAACTCCAATGAACCTGCAGAAGTTTCTCACTCCAGTTACACTGTGTTTTTATTTACTAGTTTATATATTGCTGTAATCTGTATTGTCCATTTATACAATAAAATATATAGTTTATTTACTAGTTTATATATCCCTGTAATGTCCAGTTCACATACTAATCTGACCCTTTTGTTTCTCAGTTTATATATCTCTGAATGTCCAGTTTATACACTAATTTGGCCAGTTCATTTACTAGTTTATATTCTACTGTAATGTTCAGTCTACTAATTTGACCGGTTTATTCACCAGTTTATATATTCCTGTAATGTCCAGTTTATACACTAATATATACAGTTTATTTATTGCTGTGATATCCAGTTTATATACTAATCTGACCCTTTTATTTTCCAGTTTATATTCTCCAGGAATGTCTAGTTTATAGACGAATTCCTTGAATTTAAAGGGATAGTAATACTTCGTTTTAACTTTATTTTATTTTGTAGGCATTAAAAAAACATGAAGAACGATATAAGTCTTATCTCTCAAACCTTTATGGTTTAAGAGATATTCACAAGCAAAATTTCCCTCCCACCCCTTTAACCTAGTGTAATCCATCTCTTCTCAGATGTGGAGTCCAGTCCATAGACCAGACAGATAACAGAAGGGGACAATCTTCTTCCTATGAGAACAATGAAAGCCCTGCCCCCCTTTTACCTAGTGTAAGCCATCTCTTCTCAGAAGTGGAATCCAGTCCATAGACCAGACAGATAACAGCAGGGGACAATATTCTTCCTACGAGAACAATGAAAGCCCTATCCCCCCCTTGACAAGTGTTTCAGGTTTTTCCTTATCTTAATTGAAGATTGTCCCTCTCTGCAGTCTACCTGGGCACCTTCCTTCTGATCTGGTTGAACGGGGAGGGGGGATACTTTGCTTGTGAATATCTCTTAAACCATAAAGGTTTGAGAGATAAGACTTATATCGTTCTTCATGTTTTTTTAATGCCTACAAAATAAAATAAAGATAAAACGAAGTATTACTATCCCTTTAAATAACATTGTACACCACTTTACTTACCATTTACTGCCCAGTTTACTGAACCACTCTAGCATTTAATGGGCTGGTATCTTTTTGTTTTCTTTTGTATGTCTGTTATACGATAAAGGGGTTTTCTGACACGTAATTAGTTAATCTTCCCAACCGTGCAGAGAATAATCCAGTGCTTTGTGATCTCACAGGCTGACGGTACCAGACACCCTTCTCACTGTTGCCATCGGAAGGTCTCCATTGTCACTGCGGTAACAGTAGGATGACTGTGTCCCACAGGATGGAGTTCTGTAACAATGTATCAATCTACACAGAACACTGCTTCCTATTGATCTGCACAGTGACACGTCCCCAGAGGGTCTCCTTATTAATGACTTCCAGCTGTAAGACCTCAAACAACCCCATAAGTGTGAACGGGGTGTGCAAAATACCCATCTAGCATTCAAATGGTTAATACATCAAACGCATATTGGAAGGAAAAAGTAACATTTAACAATTTTACATTTTTTGTTTCTGAAACACTTATATTCAGTTTTTTCCCAGTCACATACCCATGAAATCATCCTAAAATTACTAATTCATTTGTTACACCTTGATGGCTATGTGCCTGCTCTCTGCTATAGAACATGCCAAGCTGCCTGTTCTTACATAGCTCTGGTCTCCGGCTTGTCCGTGGGAGACCAGTTTGTACAGAGACATGGCAGAGGTCAACAGCCAATGGAGATTGCAGACAGCATCACATCCTCCAATGTCTTCCATGCGAATCACCTGCAGGCAGCCCGTAGGTAGATCAGGCAAGTGTACGAACCATTCCACCTCGCTGCTCACTTAGTGGGCGCTCCCACAGATGGGCCTCACAGTATACGAAGAACCACTGAGAGGAAAGATTGTTTCACAAGGGTGAGTTGTGCTTTGTATTGTTAATAAAAGTTGTCTGTGTGAACTTAACCCCTTAAGGACCAGGGTCCTGGGAAGTAACCTTCCCTTAAAGGGATAGTATTGGATTATTTTAAAGCGGAACTTTCACCTAAGCACAAATTTGCTTTAATCCACTTAATAAACCGATTGTAACTGTGCTGGGTTTTTTTTTTTTTTTTTTGTTTAAAAATGCGATAGAAATGAAGTTTGAGGGTTACCTTTTTCCCCTCTTCTACTCATTCTGATCGCCACCATCTTACCGATGAGACTACAGGAGATCTTCCTACCCGCTGGTCTGTCAATAAGCTGGAGCACTCTCACTGGCTACATATCGATCTCTGCCAATGCGAGTTCTCCAGCTTACTGACAGACCAGCGGAGAGGAGGATCTCTCCTGTATTCTCATTGGTACGATGTCTAGCCAGTGAAGGTGCTCCAGCTTACTGACAGACCAGCGGGGAGGAGGATCTCTCCTGTATTCTCATTGGTACGATGTCTAGCCAATGAGGGTGCTCCAGCTTACTGACAGACCAGCGGAGAGGAGGATCTCTCCTGTATTCTCATTGGTACGATGTCTAGCCAATGAGGGTGCTCCAGCTTACTGACAGACCAGCGGAGAGGAGGATCTCTCATGTATTCTCATTGGTACGATTCTAGCCAATGAGGGTGCTCCAGCTTACTGACAGACCAGCGGGGAGGATGATCTCTCCTGTATTCTCATTGGTACGATGTCTAGCCAATGAGGGTGCTCCAGCTTACTGACAGACCAGCGGAGAGGAGGATCTCTCATGTATTCTCATTGGTATGATGTCTAGCCAATGAGAGTACTCCAGCTTACTGACAGACCAGCGGAGAGGAGGATCTCTCCTGTATTCTCATCGGCACAAATTGTGCCGATCAGAATGAGAAGACGTCAAGAGAGAAAAGGTAAACCCTCAAACTTCATTTCTATTGCGTATTTTTTTAAAAAACAAAATCCGGCACAGTTACAGTTGGTATAATAAATGGATTAAAGGAAACTTGTGTTTAGGTGAACGTTCCGCTTTAAAGGGATAGTAATACTTAGTTTTATCTTTATTTTATGTTGTAGGCATTAAAAAAACATAAAGAACAATATAAGTCTTATCTCTCAAACCTTTATGGTTTGAGAGATATTCACAAGCAATGTTTCCCCTCCCGCCCCTTTTACCTAGTGTAAGCCATCTCTTCTCAGATGTGGAATCCAGTCCATAGACCAGACAGATAACAGCAGGGGACAATCTTCTTCCTATGAGAACAATGAAAGCCCCGCCCCTTTTACCTAGTGTAAGCCATCTCTTCTCAGATGTGGAATCCAGTCCATAGACCAGACAGATAACAGCACGGGACAATCTTCTTCCTATGAGAACAATGAAAGCCCTGCCCCCCTTGACAAGTTTTTCAGGTTTTTCCCTTATCTTAATTGAAGATTGTCCCTCTCTGCAGTCTACCTGGGCACCTCCCTTCTGATCTGGCTGAGCAGTGTTACATCAGTAAAAGGGGCGGGAGGGGGATACTTTGTCATTGAATTACTCTTGAACTACAACTCTGACAGAATTGATATAACACTCTCCAAAGTCCAAATACTATGATGATTAATTAGAGCTGCTTTTATTATGAAACATTACTATCCCTTTAAGAACATATTTATCTTGTAGATATTTAAAACATGAATCAAATGATGGCTGTCCAATCTCTCAAACCTTTAGGGTTTGAGAGATATTGTCAGCTACACTTCCCCCTTCCCTCCCCTTGCACTGACATCACCACTCTATCTTACAGCAGGAGATTCTGGTCCCGGGACTGGTCGGCGGCTCTTCACCAGAGCTGAAATAACAATCTTTAAAAATAATTACTTCAGTGGAACTATCTATAAAGTATGCCTAGTTTTCAAGCACACTTTGTAGACTGTTCCAACGAAGTAGTTTTTTTTAAATATCGCTATTTCGGCTCTGCTGAAGAGCCACCGGACAGATCGGACAGCTATCATTTGATTTATTCTTCTTAATACCTACAAGATTAAATGTTCTTAATACTATCCCTTTAAGAACCACTTTGATCCTTTCTGATCTGCAGGTACATGTTCCTGTTATACATTCCGGGGTGCTGCTTTGGGGTGTAAGAGAGGGGACCGCTCCAGTCTTGGAGTGGTCAATTTCAGAACACGTTTTTACTTGCAGCTCACCCGCAGGAGATCTGTAAGTAAAATTTTTATGATGTGCTATGAACGTCACCAGTCCTTAAGGCAAAATCCGCATGACAGCCATAGCACGTTACATGGTCCTTAAGAGGTGAACTCAAGGGCCATATGCACAGAGGAGAAGCAATTTGGTGATGAACCAAATGCACATTAGGGTAAAACTCCCAAATCTCCTGCTGCTTTAAATGGAGCGTTTAACCCCTAAGTAACAACAGTTTTTTACACCACAGTAAAAGAGCAGTATTGGCTGTTTTAGTATGCCTTTATTCAGCCATATTTGTCCTCTAATCCCTTTAGTTCACCCACAGAAAGTATATGACATTTCGTTAAGCATAAGTATAACTTTCTTTTTATACCACATTCATATGAGTAACCCAACATTTTTTTGATAATATAAAAAATAATAAACAACCAAAACATTTTAATTTCTCTCTGATAATTTGTGTTTATTAATTGTATTTGTAACAGGAACAGGAAGAAAGGTATGAATGAATCCCTATGTCCCTTTTTCCCACCCTGGTGTCCCTGTGTTTAGGAGATCACACTGTATGGTGTGTATATAAGTGTATCACCCTGGTGTCCCTGTGTTTAGGAGATCAGACTGTGTGGTGTGTATAGAAGTGTATCACCCTGGTGTCCCTGTGTTTAGGAGATCAGACTGTGTGATGTGTATATAAGTGTATCACCCTGGTGTCCCTGTGTTTAGGAGATCGGACTGTGTGGTGTATATATAAGTGTATCACCCTGGTGTCCCTGTGTTTAGGAGATCAGACTGTGTGGTGTGTATAGAAGTGTATCACACTGGTGTCCCTGTGTTTAGGAGATCAGACTGTGTGGTGTGTATAAGTGTATCACCCTGGTGTCCCTGTGTTTAGGAGATCGGACTGTGTGGTGTGTGTATATAAGTGTATCACCCTGGTGTCCCTGTGTTTAGGAGATCAGACTGTGTGGTGTGTGTATAAGTGTATCACCCTGGTGTCCCTGTGTTTAGGAGATCAGACTGTGTGGTATGTATAGAAGTGTATCACCCTGGTGTCCCTGTGTTTAGGAGATCAGACTGTGTGATGTGTATAGAAGTGTATCACCCTGGTGTCCCTGTGTTTAGGAGATCAGACTGTGTGGTGTGTATAGAAGTGTATCACCCTGGTGTCCCTGTGTTTAGGAGATCAGACTGTGTGGTGTATATATAAGTGTATCACCCTGGTGTTCCTGTGTTTAGGAGATCAGACTGTGTGGTGTGTATATAAGTATATCACCCTGGTGTCCCTGTGTGTAGGAGATCGGACTGTGTGGTGTGTATATAAGTGTATCACCCTGGTGTCCCTGTGTTTAGGAGATCATACTGTGCAGTGTGTATATAAGTATATCACCCTGGTGTTCCTGTGTGTAGGAGATCAGACTGTGTGGTGTGTATATAAGTGTATCACCCTGGTGTCCCTGTGTTTAGGAGATCAGACTGTGTAGTGTGTATATAAGTGTATGACCCTGGTGTCCCTGTGTTTAGGAGATCCGACTGTGTGGTGTGTATAGAAGTATATCACCCTGGTGTCCCTGTGTTTAGGAGATCAGACTGTGTAGTGTGTATATAAGTGTATGACCCTGGTGTCCCTGTGTTTAGGAGATCTGACTGTGTGGTGTGTATAGAAGTGTATCACCCTGGTGTCACTGTGTTTAGGAGATCAGACTGTGTGGTGTGTATATGTGTATCACCCTGGTGTCCCTGTGTTTAGGAGATTAGACTGTGTGGTGTGTGTATATAAGTGTGTCACCCTGGTGTCCCTGTGTGTAGGAGATCAGACTGTGTGTTGTGTATATAAGTGTATCACCCTGGTGTCCCTGTGTGTAGGAGATCAGACTGTGTGGTGTGTACAGAAGTGTATCAACCTGATGTCCCTGTGTTTAGGAGATCAGACTGTGTGGTGTGTATATAATGTATCACCCTGGTGTCCCTGTGTTTAGGACATCAGACTGTGTGGTGTGTATAGAAGTGTATCACCCTGGTATCCCTGTGTTTAGGAGATCAGACTGTGTGGTGTGTATATAAGTGTATCACCCTGGTGTCCCTGTGTTTAGGAGATCAGACTGTGTGGTGTGTGTATATAAGTGTATCACCCTGGTGTCCCTGGGTACATATGCGTTGCATACCATTCTGGCACACAAACGGCTAAAATAGTTGAAAGAAAAGTGGGAGAAATAGGGCGGTGAGTGACCGGAACTGGCAGTGAAGTGGGCGTAGTTGCAAGTAAGCGCTGAGAATTGGCCTCTGCCCTCGGAGACGCAGCCATTAAACATAAAACCCGCAGAGTCCGAGTCAGATCCGGGCAGTTTCCGGTATACATATGGGTTTCTGTCCATGTGTCCCGTGATTGAACCGTATATCTTTAATTATAGGGCCAAATGCAAAAAAGATAAAGGTCGCCATTCTGGGACTAAAAAAGGGCACCATAGAGGACACATACAGCACCCCAACATTCTCATTGATTTAAATGGGGCTATTAACCCATTGAATAGTTAGAGAGGTCTCCAATGCATTGTGACGCAGTGTAACAGGGATATCTTTACCATTCCAGAGGGTAAAATCCCCATATAAAATCAGTAGTAAGTTGTCTGTGTTCCTTATGGTGCAGCTGCTAAGCACAGAATTCCTCCATTTCATTTGGTAGTGTGTCCTTACATTCATTAGCACATCAGTCACATACTTATATTTATGAAAAGAACTGGAAAATATGTCAATCAATTTTGCTTCACCGAATCAATTCTTCCCTCAGCTGGCCTCTTCTGGGGTCTCAAAATCAATTCATCCATCAACTGGCCTCTTCTGGGGTCTCCAATTCAATTATTCCCTCATCTGGCCTCTTCGGGGGTTTCCAAATCAATTCTTCCCTGATCTGCAGTTTTCTGGGGTCTCAAAGCCAATTCTTCCCTCATCTGGACTCTTCTGGGGTCTCAAAATCAATTATTCCCTCATCTGGCCTCATCTGGGGTCTCCAAATCAATTATTCCCTCAACTGGCCTCTTCTGGGGCCTCCAAATCAATTCTTCTCTCAGTTGGCCTCATCTGGGGTCTCCAAATCAATTCTTCCCTCAACTGGCCTCTTCTGGGGTCTCAAAATCAATTCTTCTCTCAGCTGGCCTCTTCTGGGGTCTGAAAAATCAATTCCTCCTTCATGTGGCCTCTTCTGGGGTCTCAAAATCAATTCTTCTCTCAGCTGGCCTCATCTGGGGTCTCCAAATCAATTCTTCCCTCATCTGGCCTCTTCTGTGGTCTCAAAATTAATTCTTCCCTCGTCTGGCCTCTTCTGGGGTCTGAAAAATCACTTCCTTCTTCATCTGGCCTCTTCTGGGGTCTCAAAATCAATTCTTCTCTCAGCTGGCCTCATTTGGGTTCTCTAAATCAATTCTTCTCTCAGATGGCCTCTTCTGGGGTCTGAAAATCAATTCTGCACAAATAATAAGTGAACATAATGTAGAACAAGTGAGCTGACCTTGAGATATGGAAATATTAACCCTTAGCATTCTACATTGTACATTATTGTGGATATATACCTGCTTGCTATAAGACAGAGGTGCTCCAATTTGTCCTTAATTAACCTTTAACATGGAATACGTAAGAGATCTCACTGAATACACAGAAGACAACCAGGACCTCTTCCCGTACCTTACAGACCGAAATGGCACCAATTTAGGGAATAAAAGCAGAGAAGTGGACTCTCCCACCCCGAGTATTTGATCTTTCACCCTGAGATTTGGGTCAAACCTTGAGCGTTCCCAGGTATGTAAATGAATAATAAAACCGACTGTACAAAAAAAAAAGATAAATGTATGCATTGTATGAAATTGATTATTACACATATTTTTGTCAAGACATCTGTATGCATGAGCCATGGATATATCTGTATTCCCCAGTCACACAGGTATCCTAATGATGTCCAGGTACACGCGATGCTGATACTAAAGGTTTAGAAGTGTATAAGCTGATTAGGTTGGTATGGTAACGTTATAGTTACAACACGAGGTCTACTGCTGACAGGTTCCAATTCTACACAATAGGACTAGAATGGATCTGATCTGCTGCGTTCACTCTATGGGGGATGTATGAATCCACCTGCACAGTTCCATTAGGGTTGGCCTCAGACTAAGGCAGCTGCACCTTGGGGCATGCACTGGAGTCATAGCTGGAAACTCCCAGCCCCGGAGATGCAATTTTTTTGTAGTGAATTACCGGTTCTCTGGGGCGTTTCCGCTGAAACCCTGCCAACGTCTCCTCCTTCCCCACCCTGTTCTGCCCACTTTCCGCCACTTTATGAGACAGACCATTAAGCCCTGCCCTACCAGTGATTAAGCCCTGCCCCTTTGTGATGCAAATTGTGTCATTTATATCCTCCCGCTGCACCACGTGAGGAAGTACATTTGGGACTGAGCAACTTAAGTCTTGGTAGACTTGAGACAACAATCATGGCTGCAGGATTCTCCCATCTCCTCCCGGATCCCCTGCAGGCTGGGATCAACACTTGAAATAGGAAGAACCACTAATGGTCTACTGACGTATTTCACGGTGTAAACCACTTTATCAATGTATATGGCTATGTAGGTATCCGAAAAAGGGTTTTCATTTATTTTTGCATGAGATGTTGATGAGATGAGAGTTAGTACCATGTATGGTTGCCACCCAGCCAGTATTTTACCGGCAGGCCAGTAAAAAATTGGTTTCTGTCCAATGTTAAAGGGATAGTAATACTTCGTTTTATCTTTATTTTATTTTGTAGGCATTAAAAAAACATGAAGAACAATATAAGTCTTATCTCTCAAACCTTTATGGTTTAAGAGATATTCAGAAGCAAATTATCCCCCCCCGTTCAGCCACATCAGAAGGGAGGTGCCCAGGTAGACTGCAGAGAGGGACAATCTTCAATTAAGATAAGGGAAAAAGCTGAAAAACTTATCAAGGGGGGCAAGGCTTTCATTGTTCTCATAGGAAGAAGATTGTCCCCTGCTGTTATCTGTCTGGTCTATGGACTGGATTCCACATCTGAGAAGAGATGGCTTACACTAGGAAAAAGGGGCGGGAGGGGGAAACTTTGCTTGTGAATATCTCTTAAACCATAAAGGTTTGAGAGATAAGACTTATATCATTCTTCATGTTTTTTTAATGCCTACAAAATAAAATAAAGTTAAAATGATGTATTACTATCCTTTAAGTCTATGGAGGGAATGCCATGGCCGGTATATTTTGAAGAAAAGGTGGCAACCCTAGTACCGTGTTAGCCGTAGAAATACAAGAGCAAAGAACCAGAGTCTGGACTGAGTTTTCTTATCTGATTTCCATTCTAAACAATGCAATGTGTACTTGTATATAAGAGATGTTTATCATCATATTTATCTGTATAACATGGCTGAGGATGAGAACAAAGGTCTTGAAAGCTTGCATCTTAAATCTGCTTAGTTAGCCAATAAAGGTATCAACGATTATATTTGCCTCCATTTATTGGGCATCACAAACTACAAAAGTGCCAAGTACCCTTGTAGGGAGCCTGACTACAACTCCCATCATCCTCAGTGGGGCAATGTTAACCCCATTTGTACACAGAAGGGTTAAACTCATTACGATGCACGGCAGGCATGTGATGAAAGGGATCTACTGGTAAAATGGATGGAAAGTAAAAATTAGTGACTGTGCAAATTAAACTGCACAGAAATGTGACTTGTATTCACCATTCTGTACACAAAATTGATTTTGTGAATTGCCCTAGATAACGTTGTGGGTCTGATCAATTTTGGGACCTGTTTTTAAGTAATCTTGAAAACAAAAATTGATCTGGTGACATGAGGTGCATAATTTTGTTGACAAAATTGATTTTTGTCCAATGCCTCGAAGGGAATTCATCCTTAAAAAGAAAAAACATTGCTGTGCCTGTTTTACAGCAGATACCGCCGTTAGCGTTACATAAGCCAGAGGTTGGAAACCTTCGGCTCTCCAGCTGTTGTGGACTACAGTTTCTCACAGCTAGAGGTTCGAAGATTGTAAACTCTTGCAAGCTGGGCCCTCACCGCCACCTTATTTGACTGGTTTCTTCCTCCTGTTCTTTTCTCCCCCTTTTTGTACTATCTGATCACTAGGATTGTACCTACAGGCAAATACGCTGAGATCTATAATTCACACGTAAACTCACAGGGCAATACTTACAAAGAAATGTAGAAGAAGTCTAGGGCTACCAACTTGCCATTCATTTAAATTACACCTTTAACCCCTTGAATGCTAGAGAGGTCTCCAAAACTTGATCAAGGGCTAACATCAGAAGGCTGAATATTTTCTCTTTGTTTCTTTTCTTAAAGGGTTAGTAATGTCTATGTTTCAAAATAAAAGCAGCTCCAATTAATCTTCATAGCATTTGGACCATGGAGAGTGTTATTTCAATTCTGTCAGAGCTCTAGAACAAGAGTAATTGAATGATAAAGTAACCCCCTCCCGCCCCTTTTACTGAAGTAACCCTGCTCACCTCAGAGCAGCAAGACTGTCCGGATGAATCACAGAGAGGGACAATCTTCAGTGATCATAAGGAAAACCTGAAAAACCTGTCAAGGGGGTCAAGAGAACAGATTCCACATCTGAGGGGAGGCAGTTTAGACTAGGTAAAAGGGGCGGGAGGGGGATACTTTATCATTCAATTACTCTTGTACTACAACTCTGACAGTATTAAAATAACACTCTCCATGGCCCAAATACTATGAAGATTAATCTGAGCTGCTTTTATTCTGAAACATTACTATCTCTTTAAAGGGTTTGTAATGTTTAAAATGAAGTGAAGTTACGATCCTAATGCCGACATTGGTATATATATATATTCTTAGAAATTATATCATAAATTGTCCCGCTCACGCCTCTTTTACTTACATCTCATTCCTTGCCTCGGAACCGATGGGGGGGATCGCAATGAGGGACAAGGTTCATTCAGTATTAGGATTTTCCTAACACCGGATGAATGAAGATTTTCCCACACTGCGATTTCGAGGTCAAGTGACTGGATTTCAGATCTGTGGGGAGGTGGTTTCCCCACATGAAAAGGGGCGTTAAAGGGACATTAATAATATGATTTCTAAGAATATATAGCGATGTCAGGATTAGGAATGTAACTGATCAGTAGAACACAGTATAAGGACAGATCCTAGCTTCACTTCATTTCAAGCATTACTATCCCTTTAATTGATGCCCCTTATTTTTTCTTCAGTTCTTCAAGTAAAGAGTTTTCATGCACATATTTCATTTCTGTCTTTAAAATGACTGGAATCCGAAATCAGCTTGATAATAAGTGTCCTATACACATTCCTGTTCCCAGGTCAGCAATGTTATACCCATCAGATAAATGGTTTTGTACAACTCCTGTATGTTGACTAGGCCTACTCCTTTTAACCTTAAACCCGTTGAGTGCCAGAGTGGTACACAATGTATTGCAGAGCAATCAAAGGATTAAGCACCAGATCGTGCGTAAAGCATCACTTCACAATGCTTCATGGGTTAAAATCCACGTTATGTTTCCCTTTAAGTGTCTTTTTTTTCCATTATAGCGAATGACTTTCTGGACTTACCAGGTAAGTCGTCTGTCACTAAGGGGTTAAAGGGATAGTAATGTTTCATAATAAAAGCAGCTCTAATTAATCATCATAGTATTTGGACTTCGGAGAGTGTTATTTCAATTATGTCAGAGCTGTAGTACAAGAGTAATTCAATGATAAAGTGTCCACCTCCCGCCCCTTTTACTGATGTAACACTGTTCAGCCAGAGCAGAAGGGAGGTGCCCAGGTAGACTGCAGAGAGGGACAATCTTCAATTAAGATAAGGGAAAAACCTGAAAAACTTGTCAAGGGGGGCAGGGCTTTCATTGTTCTCATAGGAAGAAGATTGTCCCCTGCTGTTATCTGTCTGGTCTATGGACTGCATTCCACATCTGAGAAGAGATGACTTACACTAGGTAAAAGGGGCGGGAAGGGAAACTTTGTGAATATCTCTCAAATCATAAAGGTTTGAGAGATAAGACTTATATCGTTCTTCATGTTTTTTTAATGCCTAAAAAATAAAATAAAGATAAAACGAAGTATTACTATCCCTTTGAATACACTACAATTATAAATAAATAAGTCTGCATGATCGGTTCTGCTAGGAGAAGGTGACAGGACACATGAGTAGAAACGAGAAGGCGGACTTGACGGACAATCAAGACGGGGAAGAAAAGCGGAGATTGGAGCTGACTGAGCAACTCGTGTTTTACCTATTAAGGCTTTTATTCAAGAAAAATTCCATTATATTACTGGAGTGCACGCGGGTATATTCATGACAGACATTAACAAGGACCTAAGCTCGTTAGAACATAACTGAGGGGTCGGTCTCTGTTCTCCCATACCATTGTCCCCATTGTGATATTCAGTCCAGTTGGGTATTATACAGTTTATCTATCAGTTATTGTCGCTTCTGCTATAGAAGTCTCATCTGATCCGCACCCCCCCCTAAAATTACTGACGTATTGGTTGAGTTTCCCTGCTTCCAGCTATTTATGATTATTTTGCTTCTTGTGTCATTTGTTGACTGCGTGTTTATTCTCTCATATTATCTTTCATGATTGATTCTTATTTATCATTTTTTACACAGTTTCATACATATTTTCTATTAGTTTTTTCACTTTACATGACTCAAGTTTGAATTCATTGATTCATTTGGTCCACTACATTCAAACAGTCTGGTGCACTGGTTTACTTTATACAGGACATGATAGATAGACAGACAGACAGACAGACAGATAGATTAGACAGATAGATATTAGGGTTTCATACCTTCATGTGTCCCTCTTTAGGAGATATTTGGGATCTGTACCTCCCAAGTGTCCCTCTTTAGGAGATATTAGGGATCTATACTTCCCAAGTGTCCCTCTTTAGGAGATATTAGGGGTCCGTACCTCCCAAGTATCCCTCTTTAGGAGATATTAGGGCTCCATACCTCCCAGGTGTCCATCTTTAGGAGATATTAGAGGTACATACCTCCCAGGTATCCATCTTTAGGAGATATTAGGGATTCATACCTCCCAAGTGTCCCTCTTTAAAGGAATACTAGGGGACCATATCTCCCAAGTGTCTCTCTTTAGGGGATATTAGGGGTCCATACCTCCCAGGTGTCCCTCTTTACAAGGGACTGACCCCCTATGAGGCCCAAATCCCTCTGTCCCCCTTTCCCACCCTGATGACTCTGTGTTTAAGAGATCAGGCTGTGTGGTGTGTGTGTATATAAGTGTATCACATTGCTCCACAGCAATAAAACTCACATTAATGTATGAGAAAAGTTCAGTATATATGTTTATACATTAGTCTGTGTAAACAAAATAATTTGGTCTTGCTCTAAATCATTTAAGCACAAAGAGGTCTCAATATGTCATGAAATAATCAAAAAAATTCTCGGTAACACCCATCTCACCAGCCATGCCACCAGAAAAACCATTGAAGCCAAAAGTGTCCTTCTTTGGCCATTTGTAATGTTGGGAGGTATGAATGTATGTGGAATGTTAGGGGGTATGAATGCAGGTGAAATATTACGAGGTATGAATGCTGGTGGAACGTGAGGTATTAATACAGGTGAAATGTTGGGAGATATGAATGCAGGTGGAATGTTGGGAAGTATGAATGCAGGTGAAATATTGGTAGGTATGAATGCATGTGGAATGTTCAGAGGTATGCATGTATGTGAATGTTAGGAGGTATGAATGCAGGTGAAATGTTGGGAGACAGGAATGCAGGTGAAATGTTGGGTGGCATGAATGTAGGTGGAATGTTGGGAGGTATGAATGCAGGTGAACATTATGAGGTATGAATGTAGGTGGAATGTTGGGAGGCATGAATTCAGGTGGAATGTTCAGAGGTATGAATGTATGTGAATATTAGGAGGTATGAATGCAGGTGAAATGTTGGGAGGTATGAATACAGGTGGAATGCTGGGAGGTATGAATGCATGTGAATGTTAGGAGGTATGAATGCAGGTGGAATGTTGGGAGGCATGAATGCAGGTGGAATGTTCAGAGGTATGAATGTATGTGAATATTAGGAGGAATGAATGCAGGTGAAATGCTGGGAGGTATGAATACAGGTGGAATGCTGGGAGGTATGAATGCATGTGAATGTTAGGAGGTATGAATGCAGGTGGAATGTTGGGAGGCATGAATGCAGGTGAAATGTTGGGTGGTATGAATGCAGGTGGAATGTTGGGAGGTATGAATGCAGGCAGAATGTATACAGGTGGAATGTTGGGAGGTATGAATGCAGGTGAATGTTAGGCGGTATGAATGCAGGTGGAATGTAGGGAGGTATGAATGCAGGTGAATGTTAGGAGGTATGAATGCAGGTGTAATGTATGCAGGTGGAATGTTGGGAGGTATGAATGCAGGTGAATGTTAGGAGGTATGAATGCAGGTGGAATGTATGCAGGTGGAATGTTGGGAGGTATGAATGCAGGTGGAATGTTGGGACGTATGAATGCAGGTGAAATGTTGGGAGGTATGAATGCAGGTGGAATGTTGGGACGTATGAATGCAGGTGAAATGTTGGGAGGTATGAATGCAGGTGGAAAGTTGGGAGATATGAATGCAGGTGGAATGTTTGGAGTAGAGATGCACCGATATCAATTTTTTAAAACCGAGTACCGATACTTTTTTCAAGTACTCACTGATACCAATTACCGATACTTTTTTTGCGGTCATTTGCTAGTTTTCCAAGTACATAAAGCATATATATATATATATATATATATATATATATATATATACTTTATGCACTTGGAAGTATCGGGGAGTACTTGAAATATATATACACACACATACTTACACACACCACCTCTTGATTATCCCCTTTTTCCTCTCTCTCCCCCTCTTGATTCCCACCTTTTACTTCATTCTCCCCCTCTTGAGCTCCCTCCTTTTGCCTTGGCTTTTTCTCTCCCTTTTGATCCCCCTTTGTCCCCCTCCTTGACTCTTGATCCCACCCTTTTGCCTCCCTCTCCCTCCTGATCCCCCCTCCTTTTGCCTCTTCTTGACCCCCCTCCTTTTGTTTCCTAATTTCCTCCTTTTGCCTCTTTTTTTCTCCCTTAGTCCCTTTTGCCTATTTTTCTCCCTCTTGACCCCCCTCTCTGCCTCTTTCACCACCCGCTCTTCATGCCCCATCTTCCTCTGTTGATCCCCCTTTTCCTGACTTACCCTCCTCTGCCGGGTGCTCGCTGTTCTCTCGCGAGCCCCGGCAGAGGTCAGCGTCGGAGAATTGCCATGGTAACCCTCAGCAGCTCTCCGACGCTGCAGGAGGGAGAGAGGCGACCGGGCAGCATTGTGAGCAGCTCCCTGGGCTCCCTCTCTGCAGCACCGACCCGGAGACAGGGTATCGGTGCTGGCATCGGCCGCACTTGCACAAGGACAAGTACTCATGCAAATGCTGGTATCGGCACTGATAACGATACCAGTGTCGGTATTGGTGCAACCCTAGTTGGGAGGTATGAATGTATATGGAATGTTGGGCGGTATAAATGCAGGTGAAATGTTGGGAGGTATGAATGCAGGTGGAATGTTAGGAGGTATGAATGTAGGTGGAATGTTAGGAGGTATGAATGCAGGTGGAATGTTAGGAGGTATGAATGTAGGTGGAATGTTAGGAGGTATGAATGCAGGTGGAATGTTGGGAGGCATGAATGCAGATGAAATGTTGGGAGGTATGAATGCAGGTAGAATGTTGGGAGGTATGAATGCAGGTGAACGTTAGGAGGTATGAATGAGGGTGGAATGTTGGGAAGTATGAATGTATGTGGAATGTTGGGGCGTATGAATGCAGGTGAAATATTATGAGGTATGAATGCTGGTGGAATGTAAGGTATTAATACAGGTGAAATGTTGAGAGGTATGAATGCAGGTGGGATGTTGGGAGGTATTAATGCAGGTGGAATTTTGGGAGGTATGAATGCAGGTGAAATATTGGTAGGTATGAATGTACATGGAATGTTCAGAGGTATGAATGTATGTGAATGTTAGGAGGTATGAATGCAGGTGGAATGTTGGGAGGTATAAATGCTAGTGGAATGTTGGGGGGTACGAATGCAGGTGAAATGTTGGGAGGTATGAATGCAGGTGGAATGTTGGGAGGTATGAATGAAGGTGAAATGTTGGGGGGTATGAATGCAGATGGAATGTTGGGAGGTATGAATGCAGGTGAAATGTTGGGGGGTACGAATGCAGGTGAAATGTTGGGGGGTACGAATGCAGGTGAAATGTTGGGAGGTATGAATGCAGGTGAAATGTTGGGTGGTATGAATGCAGGTGAAATGTTGGGGGGTAAGAATGCAGGTGAAATGTTGGGAAGTATGAATGCAGGTGAAATGTTCGGTGGTATGAATGCAGGTGAAATGTTGGGAGGTATGAATGCAGGTGAAATGTTGGGTGGTATGAATGCAGGTGAAATGTTGGGGGGTATGAATGCAGGTGAAATGTTGGGAAGTATGAATGCAGGTGAAATGTTAGGTGGTATGAATGCAGGTGAAATGTTAGGTGGTATGAATGCAGGTGGAATGTTGGGTGGTATGAATGCAGGTGAAATGTTAGGTGGTATGAATGCAGGTGGAATGTTGGGTGGTATGAATGCAGGTGAAATGTTAGGTGGTATGAATGCAGGTGAAATGTTGGGAGGTATGAATTAGAAGTAAATTGTTCCATTCAGAGAACGTGTATTTCACTTTGTTGGTACTGTTTGTATAATAATGTAACTGTGATTACAGTCCACTGCGCTTGTATTCAGAAACACTGTTATCTTATTTCATCCCATCCAGAGATAATTCTGGACAATCAATGGGTGCCTTAGTGTAGCGTTTTAACCCTTTGAGTGCCAGAGGATGTATCCCCTGGTATGGGTACGCAAAGGGTTAAAATATAGGTGAAAGAATACTGGGGCAAACCCTTTGCACCACAGCTGAGAAAAAAAAATAAACCCCATTCATTTTAATGGGGCTTTTAACTCCTGATTGCTGGAGAGCTCTAACTAATTGCTTTCCAGTGCATTGGAGATGTCACTTTCATTCCAGGGGTTAAAATAACCACTTAATTTGGGGATTTTTTTCCA
Source organism: Rhinophrynus dorsalis (assembly GCA_037306005.1). NCBI lineage: Eukaryota > Metazoa > Chordata > Amphibia > Anura > Rhinophrynidae > Rhinophrynus > Rhinophrynus dorsalis. Next base: position 255,631,418 of record CM074725.1, read on the forward strand.
TTTGCTGCAAATGGTTTGTCCCTGAATTGCCCCACTTTAATTTTGAATAATAAGTCCTTACGGCTACACGTGGCAGATAGCGCCTGCGTTCACACCGGGATAGTTGTAATATTCCCCCATTGACTATAATGGGATTATGCTCCTGGCAGAGAAGCCAGGGAAAATACATAAACATGTGCTGCGCTGCGTGATCCACCAGGTCCTGAATCAATTCCAGAGCAAACCAACTGCCCCATAGGGGACAAATGTAAATTGCCATTGAGTTAACTGGGGGTTTTAACCCTTCAAATACGAGAGAGGTCTCCAAAGCATGGCTTGGAGGTCACTTAATGGTGAACCGGCCTCTGTCAGGTGAATGGCCAGTTCCTGGTGGGAATGTTCAGCAAATCTTCCACCACCACCTACAGCAGAAAAAGGGTTAAACCAGGGAGAAGGAAATCACAAGCCAACTGATATGCCGCAATGGGACTCAGGCCAACAAAAAGAGGATCGCCATGGCAACAAGATACAGCGTATACCAAGGCTGGGGAGGGGGTGAGAGCAGTGATGGAGACCAGCAACCAGGGAAGAACAGCAGTATCACATGAGATTGTGTGTGTGTGTGTGTGTGTGTGTGTGTATATGTGTGTGTGTGTGTATATATGTGTGTGTGTGTGTGTATATGTGTGTGTATATATGTATGTGTGTGTATATATGTATGTGTGTGTGTGTGTGTATATATATGTATATGTGTGTATATGTGTGTGTGTGTGTGTGTGTGTGTGTGTGTATGTGTGTGTGTATATGTATGTATATGTGTGTGTGTGTGTATGTGTGTGTATATATATGTGTGTGTGTGTGTGTGTGTGTATGTATATGTGTGTATATATGTATGTGTGTTTGTGTATATATGTGTGTGTATATGTATGTGTGTGTGTGTGTGTGTATATATATGTGTGTGTGTGTGTGTGTATATGTAAGTGTGTGTGTATGTGTGTGTATATATGTGTGTGTGTGTGTGTGTGTGTATATATATGTGTGTGTGTGTGTGTGTATATGTAAGTGTGTGTGTATGTGTGTATATATGTGTGTGTGTAAGCAGTGTGTATGTGTGTGTGTATATATAAGTATGTATATGTGTGTATGTGTATGTAAGCTTGTGTGTATGTCTTTGGTTGTATGAATGTATGTATTTATGTATAAGTGTGTGTATTTGTATGTGTATGTCATTGTATACTTGTATGTGTATGATTATATGTATGTTTAAGTGTGTATATGTATGTGTTTATGTTTGTTTATATTTGTGTGTATTTGCTAGTTACTGTGTTAATGTGAACGTGTTAATGTGTGTGTGTATGTGTGTGCTGGTATGTATGTTTGTGTAAGCTTCTGCCTATGTCTATGCGTGTGTGTATCTATGTATGTATGTATGTATAAGTATGTGTGTTTCTATGTGTGTGTGCATGTATGTATGTGGGTGAGTGCATGTGTGTGTGTAGAGTGTGTGTGTATAGAGTGTGCGTGCATGTATGTATGTGTGTGTGTGTGTAGAGTGTGTGTGTATAGAGTGTGCGTGCATGTATGTATGTGTGTGTGAGTATGTGTGCATGCATGTACGTATGTGTGTGTGTGTAGAGTGTGCGTGCATGTATGTGTGTGTGTAGAGTGTGTGTGTGTATAGAGTGTGTGTGCGTGCATGTATGTGTGTGTGTAGAGTGTGTGTGTATAGAGTGTATGTGCGTGCATGTATGTGTGTGTGTAGAGTGTGTGTGTATAGAGTGTGCATGCGTGCATGTATGTGTGTATGTCTGTGTATAGAGTGTGCATGCGTGCATGTATGTATGTGTGTGTAGAGTGTGTGTGTATAGAGTATGCGTGCGTGCATGTATGTATGTGTGTGTGTAGAGTGTGTGTGTGTGTGTGTAGAGTGTGCGTGCGTGCATGTATGTATGTGTGTGTATAGAGTGTGTGTGTGTGTGTAGAGTGTGCGTGCGTGTATGTATGTGTGTGTAGAGTGTGTGTGTGTATAGAGTGTGCGTGCGTGCATGTATGTGTGTGTGTGTAGAGTGTGTGTGTATGTATGTATGTATCAGTGTGTATTTGTATGTGTATGTATATATGTTTAAGTGTGAGTATATGTATATGGAGAGCCAGTAAGGTAGTTCAGTGGTAAATGCCCTGAATACAGAGCCTGTTCAAACCTCAAGGCTGCAGGTTCGAATCCTGACAGGGTCAAATCAGGCCTTCATCCTTCCGAGATCGATAAAATGAGTACCATTGATTGGGTAATAATATCTATTATTCAGCTGCCGATTCGGTTAAATCCGAGAGCGTGGAAAGTGCTTTGAGTCCCACTGGGAGAAAGACGTTATATAAATACTAGTTATTATGTGTGTTAGTGTGTATATGGTAGTTACTGCGTTAATGTGTGTGTGTGAGTGCATGCAGAATAGTGTGTGTTAGTGTTAATATGTGTATGTGTTTGTATATGTGTGTATTTTGTACTATTCCTCCCCAGGACACAAAACATGAAATAAAACCAGCGCATGTGTCAGGGAACCCTAATCTCCCAATCTAGATGTCTGTAAGGTCCATGGGGGTACAAGACACAGTGTATTTGCGTTAATGCAATATTTTGTTTATTTATACATTAATAAGGCACCAGGTTCATGCTTTTACAGTATGGCCAAAGACTTAATATTAAATAAGCTAAAAATAAAATAAATACATAACATTTGTACTGTCACTGTTACCTATGGGGATGATTTGGTTTGGTCTAGACCTTGTAGGAAAGAACAGTTTCGGACAGCCAGCCAGTAATGCATAAACGGTGCCCAAACTATGGTCCGAATGAAATGAAAGGGGAGTTGGGTGAATATATATTCATTCTTTATGGTGCTATTAGTTTGCTGTGGTTTCCTTTATACATTGAATTTACAAAATGGAAACCATTTGATGTATAATTATTTATAAACTAAAGTAAAATATATATAATATCACTGACCACAATTAAACACTGGGGCTCAGAAATGAATCGTCAGGATTCCACTTCGGATGTAGAAATTGACTGAACACATTTATTTCTAGGCCTCTCGATGTCGGATGGGCACACAGTTTGCTGGTGAAGAGGTCAGGGTGTAAGGACCTGAACCCATCAGTGATACAGGCCATCAAAGTCAGTGTTACCATATGTAAAGAGAGAGAGAGAGAGAGAGCAATGATGGAGAGGACACATACACACACGGAAGACCTGGCCAGTAGGTAATAGGATGACACTGATCTTATAGAATCACCCGTGGATTAACCCTATGGATCTTACAACTACTGCATCTTCTGTACGGACCTGTCTGCAGTCACGGAGGCTGATTTACTAAGAAAAAAATTGAGTAATTCTGGGGCAAATCAGATGTGTCATAAATTAATAATTCCAAAAATGTCCATTGAGTTAAATGGGGCTTTAAATCCCTTGCATACTAAAGAAATCTCCAAAGCATTGTGGAGCAATTCATAGGGGTTAATAATCCCATTTAACACTCTGAGTGCCAGAAAGGTATCTGCAATTTGCTGCAATGCATTGGATACTTTTCTGGCACTTAAAGGGTTAAATTGATTTGGGGAACTTGTCATATATTTGGATACCTCCCTAGAATGTGATGTAATACAATGTTACACTATCCCTGCAGCACTGAATGCTCTGTGTGATGTAATACAATGTTACACTATCCCCGCAGCACCGAATGCTCTGTGTGATGTAATACAATGTTACACTATCCCCGCAGCACTGAATGTTCTGTGTGATGTAATACAATGTTGCACTATCCCTACAGCACTGAATGCTCTGTGTGATGTAATACAATGTAACACCATCCCTGCAGCACTGAATGCTCTGTGTGATGTAATACAATGTTACACTATCCCTGCAGCACTGAATGCTCTGTGTGATGTAATACAATGTTACACTACCCCTGCAGCACTGAATGCTCTGTGTGATATAATACAATGTAACATTATCCCTGCAGTACTGAATGCTCTGTGTGATGTAATACAATGTAACACCATCCCTGCAGCACTGAATTCTCTGTGTAATGTAATACAATGTTACACTATCCCTGCAGGACTGAATGCTCTGTGTGATGTAATACAATGTAACACCATCCCTGCAGCACTGAATGCTCTGTGTGATGTAATACAATGTAACACTATCCCTGCAGCACTGAATTCTCTGTGTGATGTAATACAATGTTACACTATCCCTGCAGCACTGAATTCTCTGTGTGATGTAATACAATGTTACACTATCCCTGCAGCACTGAATGCTCTGTGTGATATAATACAATGTAACACTATCCCTGCAGTACTGAATGTTCTGTGTGATGTAATACAATGTTACACTATACCTGCAGCACTGAATGCTCTGTGTGATGTAATACAATGTAACACCATCCCTGCAGCACTGAATTCTCTGTGTAATGTAATACAATGTTACACTATCCCTGCAGCACTGAATTCTCTGTGTGATGTAATACAATTTTACATTATCCCTGCAGCACTGAATGCTCTGTGTGATATAATACAATGTAACACTACCCCTGCAGTACTGAATGCTCTGTGTTATATAATACAGTGTTACACTATACCTGCAGCACTGAATGCTCTGTGTGATGTAATACAATGTTACACTATCCCTACAGTACTGAATGATGTGTGTGATTTAATACAATGTTACACTATCCCTACAGTACTGAATGATGTGTGCGATTTAATACAATGTTACACTATCCCTACAGTACTGAATGATGTGTGTGATATAATACAATGTTACACTATCCCTACAGTACTGAATGATGTGTGTGATATAATACAATGTTACACTATCCCTACAGTACTGAATGTTCTCTGTGATATAATACAATGTTACACTCTCCCTGCAGCACTGAATGCTCTGTGTGATGTAATACAATGTTACACTATCCCTGCAGCACTGAATGCTCTGCGTGATATAATACAATGTAACACTATCCCTGCAGCACTGAATGCTCTGTGTGATGTAATACAGTGTTACATTATCCCTGAAGCACTGAATGCTCTGTGTGATGTAATACAATGTTACACTATCCCTGCAGCACTGAATGCTCTGTGTGATGTAATACAATGTTACACTATCCTTGCATCACTGAATGCTCTGTGTGATGTGATACAGTGTTACACTATCCCTGCAGCACTGAATGCTTTGAGTGGTATAATACAATGTTACACTATCCCTGCAGCACTGAATGCTCTGTGTGATGTAATACAATGTAACACTATCCCTGCAGCACTGAATGCTCTGTGTGATGTAATACAGTGTTACACTATCCCTGCAGCACTGAATGCTCTGCGTGATATAATACAATGTTACACTATCCCTGCAGCACTGAATGCTCTGTGTGATGTAATACAATGTTACACTATACCTGCAGCACTGAATGTTCTGTGTGATATAATACAATGTAACACTATCCCTGCAGCACTGAATTCTCTGTGTGATATAATACAATGTTACACTATCCCTGCAGTACTGAATGCTCTGTGTTACGTAATACAGTGTTACACTATACCTGCAGCACTGAATGCTCTGTGTGATGTAATACAATGTTGCACTCTCCTTTCAGTATTGAATGTGGTGTGATGTAATACAATGTTACACTATCCCTACAGTACTGAATGCTGTGTGATTTAATACAATGTTACACTATCCCTACAGTACTGAATGATGTGTGTGATTTAATACAATGTTACACTATCCCTACAGTACTGAATTATGTGTGTGATATAATACAATGTTACACTATCCCTAAGGTACTGAATGTTCTATGTGATGTAATACAATGTTACACTCTCCCTGCAGCACTGAATGCTCTGTGTGATGTAATACAATGTTACACTATCCCTGCAGCACTGAATGCTCTGCGTGATATAATACAATGTAACACTATCCCTGCAGCACTGAATGCCCTGTGTGATGTAATACAATGTTACACTATCCTTGCATCACTGAATGCTCTGTGTGATGTGATACAGTGTTACACTATCCCTGCAGCACTAAGTGGTCTGTATGATATAATATAATGTTACACTCTCCCTGCATCACTGAGTGTCCTGTGTGATGTAATACAATGTAACACTGTCCCTGCAGCACTGAATTCTCTGTGTGATGTAATACAAAGTGACACTGTCCCTGCACCACTGAGTGCTCTGTGTGATGTAATATAATGTTACACTATCTCTGCAGCACTGAATGCTTTGTGTGATGTAATACAATGTTACACTCTCCCTGCAGCACTTAATGTTCTGTGTTATGTATTACAATGTTACACTATACCTGCAGCACTGAATGCTCTGTGTGATGTAATACAATGTTACACTATACCTGCAGCACTGATGCTCTGTGTTATGTAATACAATGTTACACTATCCCTGCAGCACTGAATGATCTGTGTGACGTCATACAATATTACACTATCCCTACAGCACTGAATGCTGTGTGTGAAAGCAAAATATCAATATTTGCAGATGATACTAAATTATGCAAAGTCATTAATTCAGAACAGGATATTTTCTCTCTACAGAGGGACTTACATACAATGTCAGATTGGGCAAACGTGGAATATGAAGTTTAATGTGGGGAAGTGTAAAGTCATGCATTTGGGAGGAAACAATCCCAAGGCTACTTATAAACTTAATGGAATAATTTTAGGTGACTCGTTGCTAGAAAAAGACCTCGGTATCCTTGTCAACTACAAACTTGGAAACAGTGACCAGTGTCAAACAGCAGTAGCAAAGGCAAACAAAGTCCTGTTTTGCATAAAAAGAGGTATTGAACCAAGAGTGGATAACATTATTTTGGCATTATACAAATCACTGGTAAGACCTCACCTTGAGTATGCAGTGCAATTTTGGGCACCGGTTCTGAAAAAGGATATACTAGAACTAGAGAGGGTACAGCGGAGAGCAACAAAATTAATTAAGGGAATGGAGGACTTGACATATAAGGAACGACTAAACAAACTTGGTTTATTTACTATAGAGAAAAGATGACTAAGAGGAGATCTTATCACATTGTACAAGTATATGAGAGGTCAATACAAGGATCTCTGCGGTGAGCTATTTATTTCAAGGCCTGATCAGGTGACCAGGGGACACCCCTTGAGATTAGAGGAAAGGAGGTTTAAACTTCAGCAGAGGAAGGGTTTTTTTACGGTAAGGTCTGTCAAATTGTGGAATTCATTGCCCAGGGAGGTAGTTATGGCAGATACAATGGATACATTTAAGAGAAGATTAGACACATTTCTTTCAAAAGGGAACATACAGAGTTATACTGTTTATCAGTAGGCTGATCAGGAAGGTCTGATAAAGACTAATTTAATTGGTAGCAGGAAAGCTATAAAATTCTCAATTACTGAGGTATGAGGCGAAGGTTGAACTTGATGGACTTGTGTCTTTTTTCAACCGAATTTACTATGTTACTATGTTACTGTGTAATACAATGTTACACTCTCCCTGCAGCACTGAATGCTCTGTGTGATGTAATACAACGTTACACTATCCCTGCAGCACTGAATGCTCTGTGTGATGTAATACAATGTTACACTATCCCTGCAGCACTGAATGCTCTGTGTGTTTTCTATCTTACACTATTTCTTTTTTACACTGTATTAATAGACTTGCTTTCATGTTCCCTGACAGAAATCTCTCTGCAAACAGAGATCCAGGGAGCTAATTATCAAAGGATAACAATGTAACAAAATATGTAAAGATAAAAATAAATAAAATGTGTAGGTAATTTAACTGCAATATATTTTGGACTTTCATAATATGCACAATCAAATAAAGGGTTATTTTTACATTAAGGGTAGAAATACAAAATAGCATCATTTTTAGGTTTTACACTCAGAATTATAGAAAATATCTCATTGTGAATAACAAATTTCATAAATATAGTCTTCATAGGGAAACCAAGTCACATTAACCCATTAAGGACTAGCGAACAAGGAAGCGAAGTTCCCTTAAAGACCACTTTGAAGTTGATCAGTGCGTCGGCACAAGTGACTGATGATGTGAACTGGAATGCCTAATGGGGGTCTAAGAGAGACTGCTACAGAGTGGTCAGTTTCAGACCCCGCTAATAATTAAAGGGATAGTAATGTTTCATAATAAAAGCAGCTCTAATTAATCATCATAGTATTTGGACTTTGGAGAGTGTTATTTAAATTCTGTCAGAGTTGTAGTTCAAGAGTAATTCAATGACAAAGTATCCCCTCCCGTCCCTTTTACTGATGTAACACTGCTCAGCCAGAGCAGAAGGGAGGTGCCCAGGTAGACTGCAGAGAGGGACAATCTTCAATTAAGATAAGGGAAAAACCTGAAAAACTTGTCAAGGGGGGCAGGGCTTTCATTGTTCTCATAGGAAGAAGATTGTCCCCTTCTGTTATTGGTCTGGTCTATGGACTGGATTCCACATCTGAGAAGAGATGGCTTACACTAGGTAAAAGGGGCGGGAGGGGAAACTTTGCTTGTGAATATCTCTTAAACCATAAAGGTCTGAGAGATAAGACATATCGTTCTTCATGTTTTTTTTAATGCCTACAAAATAAAATAAAGATAAAACGAAGTATTACTATTCCTTTAAAGTGCTCTTGCAGGAGCACTGTATGCACAAAATAGGTGATGTGCCAGGACTGTCACCGGTCCTTTAGGAAATTTTATCTGTGACGGTTCTGAAACGTCACAGTTTGTTAAGGGGTTAAGTTAGAGCCCACTGAATCACTGTCCAACATGTACACATCGGCAGATTGAGAATCATCTTCACTTGTTACTGAATAAGAGACTTTCGTACCATTGTTCCATTGAACAGATCCATGGAAATTTAGGCAACAAAGGAAAGACTCGGGTTCAGACGTTTAATCCATCGAGTGCCAGAGACGTATGTAATGTAGTACTGCGCAGCGCGTTATACACCACTCTGATAGTCAAAAGGATAACAATTTGAACACAGCTGTGTAAAACATTCCAAAAAAAGAGAAAATACACTGAAAACAAAAATCAAAGCTCTGAGCATTGCAACCAGGGGAAATGGGCGCTGGAAACATTGATAAAAATGGTGCCTGGGGCATTGACTCTACAGTAACGCCATCATTAGGGTTATTTTTACCACTAATGAACCAGCGGCTCCAGCAAATAGGCATGTTTGGAATTAAATTGATATGAAGTGAAGCTTTGTGACTATCAGCAGCAAAAATATCCCCCTCCCAAGTTATTTAACTGCTTTCTGTCCACTATAATCGGATTAAGATAAAGCACTGAAGGTCTATGGATGTAGGTGGAGTTATAGGGAGGAGTTATACAAAGCAATAGGAGGAGTTATACGGATGAGTTATATGGAGCAATAGGAGGAGTTATAGGGAGGAGTTATATAGAGCAATAGGAGGAGTTATATGGAGTAATAGGAGGAGTAATAGGGAGGGATTATATAGAGCAATAGGAGGAGTTACACGGAGGCGTTATATGGAGCAATAGGAGGAGCTATAGGAATGAGTTATAAGGAACAATAGGAGGAGTTATATGGAACAATAGGAGGAGTTATATGGAACAATAGGAGGAGATATAGGGAGGAGTTATATGGAACAATAGGAGGAGTTATAGGGAGGCGTTATATGGAACAATAGGAGGAGTTATAGGGAACAATAGGAGGAGTTATAGGGAGGAGTAATATGATACAATAGGAGGAGATATAGGGAGGAGTTATATGGAACAATAGGAGGAGTTATAGGGAGGAGTTATATGGAACAATAGGAGGAGATATAGGGAAGAGTTATATGGAACAATAGGAGGAGTTATAAGGAGGAGTTATATGGAACAATAGGAGGAGTTATAGGGAGGAGTTATATGGAACAATAGGAGGAGTTATAGGGAGGAGTTATATGGAACAATAGGAGGAGTTATAGGGAGGAGTTATATGGAACAATAGGAGGAGTTATAGGGAGGAGTTATATAGAACAATAGAAGGAGTTATAGGGAGGAGTTATATGGAACAATAGGAGGAGTTATAGGGAGGGATTAAATGCTACAATAGGAGGAGTTATAGGGAGGGATTAAATGCTACAATAGGAGGAGTTATAGGGAGGAGTTATATGGAACAATATGAGTAGTTATAGGGAGGGATTAAATGCTACAATAGAGGAGTTATAGGGAGGAGTTACATAGAACAATAGGAGGAGTTATAGGGAGGAGTTATATAGAACAATAGGAGGAATTATATGGAACAACAGGAGGAGTTAAAGGGAGGAGTTATATGGAACAATAGGAGGAGTTATAGGGAGGAGTTATAGGGAACAATAGGAGGAGTTATAGGGAGGAGTTATATGGAACAATAGGAGGAGTTATAGGGAGGAGTTACATAGAACAATAGGAGGAGTTATAGGGAGGAGTTATATACAACAATAGGAGGAATTATATGGAACAACAGGAGGAGTTAAAGGGAGGAGTTATATGGAACAATAGGAGTTATAGGGAGGAGTTATAGGGAACAATAGGAGGAGTTATAGGGAGGGATTAAATGCTACAATAGGAGGAGTTATAGGGAGGAGTTATAGGGAACAATAGGAGGAGTTATAGGGAACAATAGGAGGAGTTATAGGGAGGGATTAAATGCTACAATAGGAGGAGTTATAGGGAGGAGTTATATGGAACAATAGGAGGAGTTATAGGGAGGAGTTATAGGGAACAATAGGAGGAGTTATATTGAACAACAGGAGGAGTTATATGGAACAATAGGAGGAGTTATAGGGAGGGTTTATAAAGAGCAATAGGAGAAGTTAGAGGGAGGAATTACTAGGCGCAATAGTTGGAGTTATACATGTTTCCTTAAAGGCAATTTTATAGGGAGGACATTTTTAATGTAAATGTTTATAATCTAGAATGTTTTTGTACGTCATTAAAATTACAATATAGGTATATAGACAAGAATCGCTTCAAATGGGGTGCCTAAGTACGCAAACTTAACCCCTTAAGGACCATAACATGCCAGGACCATCATGCTGGTTCTGGCAATTAAGGATGGTCCTGGCATGTCATGTAATTCTGGGAGGGCAGCGCAGCTTCATGCCACTCTTCCATCACATAATTCAATTTGCAAAAGACAAGCTCCACGGTCCTTGACAGGTGCCCATGAGCAGGGTCGGACGGTCGTTAAGGGCCAAACTGTGCAACAAAACCCTCATTATTTTCAGATAAATAAATGAAGACATTGGTATGATATATGCCTCACACACAGTTCATATTTAGTTTATTTGTGTAAAGCAACGGGCAAAACTGAAACACATAAACATTTCCACGTCCCCTTCTAGAGTTCCTAATGCAGGTTATTTCCTAATGATTCCCACACCTCCTTATCTTATCTTCTCCACAGTAGTGTGAACATGGGAAGGATTTACAGTGACTGTTATATATGGATCCACAGATAGTAAATAGTTACTGTATCACTGATATATACAAGACCACAGACCAGTGTATGGACTAGTAAATAGTTACTGTATCACTGATATATACAAGACCGCAGACCAGTGTATGGACTAGTAAATAGTTACTGTATCACTGATATATACAAGACCACAGACCTGTGTATGGACTAGTAAATAGTTACTGTATCACTGATATATACAAGACCACAGACCTGTGTATGGACTAGTAAATAGTTACTGTATCACTGATACATACAAGACCACAGACCAGTGTATGGACTAGTAAATAGTTACTGTATCACTGATACATACAAGACCACAGACCAGTGTATGGACTAGTAAATAGTTACTGTATCACTGATACATACAAGACCACAGACCAGTGTATGGACTAGTAAATAGTTACTGTATCACTGATATATACAAGACCGCAGACCAGTGTATGGACTAGTAAATAGTTACTGTATCACTGATATATACAAGACCGCAGACCAGTGTATGGACTAGTAAATAGTTACTGTATCACTGATACATACAAGACCGCAGACCAGTGTATGGACTAGTAAATAGTTACTGTATCACTGATACATACAAGACCGCAGACCAGTGTATGGACTAGTAAATAGTTACTGTATCACTGATATATACAAGACCGCAGACCTGTGTATGGACTAGTAAATAGTTACTGTATCACTGATATATACAAGACCGCAGACCTGTGTATGGACTAGTAAATAGTTACTGTATCACTGATATATACAAGACCACGGACCAGTGTATGGGCTAGTAAATAGTTACTTTATCACTGATACATACAAGATCACAGACCAGTGTATGGACTAGTAAATAGATACTGTATCAGTGATATATACAAGACCACAGACCTGTGTATGGACTAGTAAATAGTTACTGTATCACTGATACATACAAGATCACAGACCAGTGTATGGACTAGTAAATAGATACTGTATCAGTGATATATACAAGACCACAGACCTGTGTATGGACTAGTAAATAGTTACTGTATCACTGATATATACAAGACCACAGACCAGTGTATGGACTAGTAAATAGTTACTGTATCACTGATATATACAAGACCACAGATCTGTGTATGGAGTAGTAAATAGTTACTGTATCACTGATATATACAAGACCACAGACCTGTGTATGGACTAGTAAATAGTTACTGTATCACTGATATATACAAGACCACAGGCCTGTGTATGGACTAGTAAATAGTTACTGTATCACTGATATATACAAGACCACAGACCAGTGTATGGACTAGTAAATAGTTACTGTATCACTGATATATACAAGACCACAGACCAGTGTATGGACTAGTAAATAGTTACTGTATAACTGATATATACAAGACCACAGACCAGTGTATGGACTAGTAAATAGTTACTGTATCACTGATATATACAAGACCACAGACCAGTGTATGGACTAGTAAATAGTTACTGCATCACTGATACATACAAGACCACAGACCAGTGTATGGACTAGTAAATAGTTACTGTATCACTGATACATACAAGACCACAGACCAGTGTATGGACTAGTAAATAGTTACTGTATCACTGATATATACAAGACCACAGACCAGTGTATGGACTAGTAAATAGTTACTGTATCACTGATATATACAAGACCACAGATCTGTGTACGAGCTAGTAAACAGTTACTGTATCACTGATATATACAAGACCACAGACCAGTGTATGGACTAGTAAATAGTTACTGTATAACTGATATATACAAGACCACAGACCAGTGTATGGACTAATAAATAGTTACTGTATCACTGATATATACAAGATCACAGACCAGTGTATGGAATAGTAAATAGTTACTGTATCACTGATATATACAAGATCACAGACCAGTGTATGGAATAGTAAATAGTTACTGTATCACTGATATATACAAGACCACAGACCAGTGTATGGACTAGTAAATAGTTACTGTATCACTGATATATACAAGACCACAGATCTGTGTATGAGCTAGTAAACAGTTACTGTATCACTGATATATACAAGACCACAGACCAGTGTATGGACTAGTAAATAGTTACTGTATCACTGATATATACAAGACCACAGACCAGTGTATGGACTAGTAAATAGTTACTGTATAACTGATATATACAAGACCACAGACCAGTGTATGGACTAGTAAATAGTTACTGTATCACTGATATATACAAGACCACAGACCAGTGTATGGACTAGTAAATAGTTACTGCATCACTGATACATACAAAACCACAGACCTGTGTATGGACTAGTAAATAGTTACTGTATCACTGATACATACAAGATCACAGACCAGTGTATGGACTAGTAAATAGTTACTGTATCACTGATATATACAAGATCACAGACCAGTGTATGGAATAGTAAATAGTTACTGTATCACTGATACATACAAGACCACAGACCTGTGTATGGAATAGTAAATAGTTACTGTATCACTGATACATACAAGACCACAGACCAGTGTATGGACTAGTAAATAGTTACTGTATCACTGATATATACAAGACCACAGACCAGTGTATGGACTAGTAAATAGTTACTGTATCACTGATATATACAAGACCACAGACCTGTGTATGGACTAGTAAATAGTTACTGTATCACTGATATATACAAGACCACAGATCTGTGTACGAGCTAGTAAACAGTTACTGTATCACTGATATATACAAGACCACAGACCAGTGTATGGACTAGTAAATAGTTACTGTATAACTGATATATACAAGGCCACAGACCAGTGTATGGACTAGTAAATAGTTACTGTATCACTGATATATACAAGATCACAGACCAGTGTATGGAATAGTAAATAGTTACTGTATCACTGATATATACAAGATCACAGACCAGTGTATGGAATAGTAAATAGTTACTGTATCACTGATATATACAAGACCACAGACCAGTGTATGGACTAGTAAATAGTTACTGTATCACTGATATATACCAGACCACAGACCTGTGTATGAACTAGTAAATAGTTACTGTATCACTGATATATACAAGATCACAGACCAGTGTATGGACTAGTAAATAGTTACTGTATCACTGATATATACAAGATCACAGACCAGTGTATGATCTAGTAAATAGTTACTGTATCACTGATATATACAAGATCACAGACCAGTGTATGGACTAGTAAATAGTTACTGTATCACTGATATATACAAGATCACAGACCAGTGTATGGACTAGTAAATAGTTACTGTATCACTGATATATACAAGATCACAGACCAGTGTATGATCTAGTAAATAGTTACTGTATCACTGATATATACAAGATCACAGACCAGTGTATGGACTAGTAAATAGTTACTGTATCACTGATATATACAAGACCACAGATCTGTGTATGGACTAGTAAATCGTTACTGTATCACTGATATATACAAGACCACAGACCTGTGTATGGGCTAGTAAATAGTTACTGTATCACTGATATATACAAGACCACAGACCAGTGTATGACTAGTAAATAGTTACTGTATCACTGATACATACAAGACCACAGACCAGTGTATGACTAGTAAATAGTTACTGTATCACTGATATATACAAGACCACAGACCAGTGTATGGACTAGTAAATAGTTACTGTATCACTGATATATACAAGACCACAGACCAGTGTATGGACTAGTAAATAGTTATTGTATCACTGATATATACAAGACCACAGACCAGTGTATGGACTAGTAAATAGTTACTGTATCACTGATATATACAAGACCACAGACCAGTGTATGGACTAGTAAATAGTTACTGTATCACTGATATATACAAGACCACAGACCAGTGTATGGACTAGTAAATAGTTACTGCATCACTGATACATACAAGACCACAGACCAGTGTATGGACTAGTAAATAGTTACTGTATCACTGATATATACAAGACCACAGACCAGTGTATGGACTAGTAAATAGTTACTGTATCACTGATATATACAAGACCACAGATCTGTGTACGAGCTAGTAAACAGTTACTGTATCACTGATATATACAAGACCACAGACCAGTGTATGGACTAGTAAATAGTTACTGTATAACTGATATATACAAGACCACAGACCAGTGTATGGACTAATAAATAGTTACTGTATCACTGATATATACAAGATCACAGACCAGTGTATGGAATAGTAAATAGTTACTGTATCACTGATATATACAAGATCACAGACCAGTGTATGGAATAGTAAATAGTTACTGTATCACTGATATATACAAGACCACAGACCAGTGTATGGACTAGTAAATAGTTACTGTATCACTGATATATACAAGACCACAGATCTGTGTATGAGCTAGTAAACAGTTACTGTATCACTGATATATACAAGACCACAGACCAGTGTATGGACTAGTAAATAGTTACTGTATCACTGATATATACAAGACCACAGACCAGTGTATGGACTAGTAAATAGTTACTGTATAACTGATATATACAAGACCACAGACCAGTGTATGGACTAGTAAATAGTTACTGTATCACTGATATATACAAGACCACAGACCAGTGTATGGACTAGTAAATAGTTACTGCATCACTGATACATACAAGACCACAGATCTGTGTATGAGCTAGTAAACAGTTACTGTATCACTGATATATACAAGACCACAGACCAGTGTATGGACTAGTAAATAGTTACTGTATAACTGATATATACAAGACCACAGACCAGTGTATGGACTAATAAATAGTTACTGTATCACTGATATATACAAGATCACAGACCAGTGTATGGAATAGTAAATAGTTACTGTATCACTGATATATACAAGATCACAGACCAGTGTATGGAATAGTAAATAGTTACTGTATCACTGATATATACAAGACCACAGACCAGTGTATGGACTAGTAAATAGTTACTGTATCACTGATATATACAAGACCACAGATCTGTGTATGAGCTAGTAAACAGTTACTGTATCACTGATATATACAAGACCACAGACCAGTGTATGGACTAGTAAATAGTTACTGTATCACTGATATATACAAGACCACAGACCAGTGTATGGACTAGTAAATAGTTACTGTATAACTGATATATACAAGACCACAGACCAGTGTATGGACTAGTAAATAGTTACTGTATCACTGATATATACAAGACCACAGACCAGTGTATGGACTAGTAAATAGTTACTGCATCACTGATACATACAAAACCACAGACCTGTGTATGGACTAGTAAATAGTTACTGTATCACTGATACATACAAGATCACAGACCAGTGTATGGACTAGTAAATAGTTACTGTATCACTGATATATACAAGATCACAGACCAGTGTATGGAATAGTAAATAGTTACTGTATCACTGATACATACAAGACCACAGACCTGTGTATGGAATAGTAAATAGTTACTGTATCACTGATACATACAAGACCACAGACCAGTGTATGGACTAGTAAATAGTTACTGTATCACTGATATATACAAGACCACAGACCAGTGTATGGACTAGTAAATAGTTACTGTATCACTGATATATACAAGACCACAGACCTGTGTATGGACTAGTAAATAGTTACTGTATCACTGATATATACAAGACCACAGATCTGTGTACGAGCTAGTAAACAGTTACTGTATCACTGATATATACAAGACCACAGACCAGTGTATGGACTAGTAAATAGTTACTGTATAACTGATATATACAAGGCCACAGACCAGTGTATGGACTAGTAAATAGTTACTGTATCACTGATATATACAAGATCACAGACCAGTGTATGGAATAGTAAATAGTTACTGTATCACTGATATATACAAGATCACAGACCAGTGTATGGAATAGTAAATAGTTACTGTATCACTGATATATACAAGACCACAGACCAGTGTATGGACTAGTAAATAGTTACTGTATCACTGATATATACCAGACCACAGACCTGTGTATGAACTAGTAAATAGTTACTGTATCACTGATATATACAAGATCACAGACCAGTGTATGGACTAGTAAATAGTTACTGTATCACTGATATATACAAGATCACAGACCAGTGTATGATCTAGTAAATAGTTACTGTATCACTGATATATACAAGATCACAGACCAGTGTATGGACTAGTAAATAGTTACTGTATCACTGATATATACAAGATCACAGACCAGTGTATGGACTAGTAAATAGTTACTGTATCACTGATATATACAAGATCACAGACCAGTGTATGGACTAGTAAATAGTTACTGTATCACTGATATATACAAGACCACAGATCTGTGTATGGACTAGTAAATAGTTACTGTATCACTGATATATACAAGACCACAGATCTGTGTATGGACTAGTAAATCGTTACTGTATCACTGATATATACAAGACCACAGACCTGTGTATGGGCTAGTAAATAGTTACTGTATCACTGATATATACAAGACCACAGACCAGTGTATGACTAGTAAATAGTTACTGTATCACTGATACATACAAGACCACAGACCAGTGTATGACTAGTAAATAGTTACTGTATCACTGATATATACAAGACCACAGACCAGTGTATGGACTAGTAAATAGTTACTGTATCACTGATATATACAAGACCACAGACCAGTGTATGGACTAGTAAATAGTTATTGTATCACTGATATATACAAGACCACAGACCAGTGTATGGACTAGTAAATAGTTACTGTATCACTGATATATACAAGACCACAGACCAGTGTATGGACTAGTAAATAGTTACTGTATCACTGATATATACAAGACCACAGACCAGTGTATGGACTAGTAAATAGTTACTGCATCACTGATACATACAAGACCACAGACCAGTGTATGGACTAGTAAATAGTTACTGTATCACTGATATATACAAGACCACAGACCAGTGTATGGACTAGTAAATAGTTACTGTATCACTGATATATACAAGACCACAGATCTGTGTACGAGCTAGTAAACAGTTACTGTATCACTGATATATACAAGACCACAGACCAGTGTATGGACTAGTAAATAGTTACTGTATAACTGATATATACAAGACCACAGACCAGTGTATGGACTAATAAATAGTTACTGTATCACTGATATATACAAGATCACAGACCAGTGTATGGAATAGTAAATAGTTACTGTATCACTGATATATACAAGATCACAGACCAGTGTATGGAATAGTAAATAGTTACTGTATCACTGATATATACAAGACCACAGACCAGTGTATGGACTAGTAAATAGTTACTGTATCACTGATATATACAAGACCACAGATCTGTGTATGAGCTAGTAAACAGTTACTGTATCACTGATATATACAAGACCACAGACCAGTGTATGGACTAGTAAATAGTTACTGTATCACTGATATATACAAGACCACAGACCAGTGTATGGACTAGTAAATAGTTACTGTATAACTGATATATACAAGACCACAGACCAGTGTATGGACTAGTAAATAGTTACTGTATCACTGATATATACAAGACCACAGACCAGTGTATGGACTAGTAAATAGTTACTGCATCACTGATACATACAAAACCACAGACCTGTGTATGGACTAGTAAATAGTTACTGTATCACTGATACATACAAGATCACAGACCAGTGTATGGACTAGTAAATAGTTACTGTATCACTGATATATACAAGATCACAGACCAGTGTATGGAATAGTAAATAGTTACTGTATCACTGATACATACAAGACCACAGACCTGTGTATGGAATAGTAAATAGTTACTGTATCACTGATACATACAAGACCACAGACCAGTGTATGGACTAGTAAATAGTTACTGTATCACTGATATATACAAGACCACAGACCAGTGTATGGACTAGTAAATAGTTACTGTATCACTGATATATACAAGACCACAGACCTGTGTATGGACTAGTAAATAGTTACTGTATCACTGATATATACAAGACCACAGATCTGTGTACGAGCTAGTAAACAGTTACTGTATCACTGATATATACAAGACCACAGACCAGTGTATGGACTAGTAAATAGTTACTGTATAACTGATATATACAAGGCCACAGACCAGTGTATGGACTAGTAAATAGTTACTGTATCACTGATATATACAAGATCACAGACCAGTGTATGGAATAGTAAATAGTTACTGTATCACTGATATATACAAGATCACAGACCAGTGTATGGAATAGTAAATAGTTACTGTATCACTGATATATACAAGACCACAGACCAGTGTATGGACTAGTAAATAGTTACTGTATCACTGATATATACCAGACCACAGACCTGTGTATGAACTAGTAAATAGTTACTGTATCACTGATATATACAAGATCACAGACCAGTGTATGGACTAGTAAATAGTTACTGTATCACTGATATATACAAGATCACAGACCAGTGTATGATCTAGTAAATAGTTACTGTATCACTGATATATACAAGATCACAGACCAGTGTATGGACTAGTAAATAGTTACTGTATCACTGATATATACAAGATCACAGACCAGTGTATGGACTAGTAAATAGTTACTGTATCACTGATATATACAAGATCACAGACCAGTGTATGATCTAGTAAATAGTTACTGTATCACTGATATATACAAGATCACAGACCAGTGTATGGACTAGTAAATAGTTACTGTATCACTGATATATACAAGACCACAGATCTGTGTATGGACTAGTAAATAGTTACTGTATCACTGATATATACAAGACCACAGATCTGTGTATGGACTAGTAAATCGTTACTGTATCACTGATATATACAAGACCACAGACCTGTGTATGGACTAGTAAATAGTTACTGTATCACTGATATATACAAGACCACAGACCAGTGTATGGGCTAGTAAATAGTTACTGTATCACTGATACATACAAGACCACAGACCAGTGTATGACTAGTAAATAGTTACTGTATCACTGATATATACAAGACCACAGACCAGTGTATGGACTTGTAAATAGTTACTGTATCACTGATATATACAAGACCACAGACCAGTGTATGGACTAGTAAATAGTTATTGTATCACTGATATATACAAGACCACAGACCAGTGTATGGACTAGTAAATAGTTACTGTATCACTGATATATACAAGACCACAGACCAGTGTATGGACTAGTAAATAGTTACTGTATCACTGATATATACAAGATCACAGACCTGTGTATGGACTAGTAAATAGTTACTGTATGACTGATACATACAAGACCACAGACCAGTGTACGGACTAGTAAATAGATACTGTATCACTGATACATACAAGACCACAGACCAGTGTACGGACTAGTAAATAGATACTGTATCACTGATACATACAAGACCACAGACCAGTGTACGGACTAGTAAATAGTTACTGTATCACTGATACATACAAGACCACAGACCAGTGTACGGACTAGTAAATAGTTACTGTATCACTGATATATACAAGACCACAGACCAGTGTATGGACTAGTAAATAGTTACTGTATCACTGATACATACAAGATCACAGATCTGTGTATGGACTAGTAAATAGTTACTGTATCACTGATATATACAAGACCACAGACCAGTGTATGATCTAGTAAATAGTTACTGTACCAGTGATACATACAAGACCACAGACCAGTGTATGGACTAGTAAATAGTTACTGTATCACTGATACATACAAAACCACAGACCTGTGTATGACTAGTAAATAGTTACTGTATCACTGATATATACAAGACCACAGACCTGTGTATGACTAGTAAATAGTTACTGTATCACTGATATATACAAGACCACAGACCAGTGTATGACTAGTAAATAGTTACTGTATCACTGATATATACAAGACCACAGACCAGTGTATGGACTAGTAAATAGTTACTGTATCACTGATATATACAAGACCACAGACCAGTGTATGGACTAGTAAATAGTTACTGTATCACTGATACATACAAGACCACAGACCAGTGTATGGACTAGTAAATAGTTACTGTATCACTGATATATACAAGACCACAGACCAGTGTATGATCTAGTAAATAGTTACTGTATCAGTGATACATACAAGACCACAGACCAGTGTATGGACTAGTAAATAGTTACTGTATCACTGATACATACAAGACCACAGACCAGTGTATGACTAGTAAATAGTTACTGTATCACTGATATATACAAGACCACAGACCTGTGTATGAACTAGTAAATAGTTACTGTATCACTGATATATACAAGACCACAGACCAGTGTATGGACTAGTAAATAGATACTGTATCAGTGATATATACAAGACCACAGATCTGTGTATAGACTAGTAAATAGATACTGTATCACTGATATATACAAGACCACAGACCAGTGTATGGACTAGTAAATAGTTACTGTATCACTGATATATACAAGACCACAGACCTGTGTATGGACTAGTAAATAGTTACTGTATCACTGATATATACAAGACCACAGACCAGTGTATGGACTAGTAAATAGTTACTGTATCACTGATATATACAAGACCACAGACCTGTGTATGGACTAGTAAATAGTTACTGTATCAGTGATATATACAAGACCACAGACCAGTGTATGGACTAGTAAATAGTTACTGTATCAGTGATATATACAAGACCACAGACCAGTGTATGACTAGTAAATAGTTACTGTATCACTGATACATACAAGACCACAGACCAGTGTATGGACTAGTAAATAGTTACTGTATCAGTGATACATACAAGACCACAGACCAGTGTATGGACTAGTAAATAGTTACTGTATCAGTGATACATACAAGACCACAGACCAGTGTATGGACTAGTAAATAGATACTGTATCAGTGATATATACAAGTAAACAGTAATACGAAGATTAACCCAGTACTGTATAATGAGATAAATAGAGTCCATCACTAGATCCCTGCACACACATCTCAGGGGGTTCATTCCTCCTCTATCCGCGTCACCTCCAGTAAAATGCTGCACACACCGGACTCTCATGGACTAAAGAGACCTGGATAAATCCTGGAGAAAACTAAATGCAACACAGGGTAGAAATGAACATTCCCCAAATCAACACTGATCTAAATGAGGCTTTTAACCCAGTGAATGCCAGAGAAGTCTGCAAAATGTTGGAATTAATGTGTTGGATGGGTTATAAATTGTCATTTTAAGTCACTGGGAATGTTTATCTGTCCATGTTTGGTGCACAGGGTTTGCTCCAGAATTGCTCCAGTTGTGCTTAGTGCACTGTCCTCACTGTGCGAAGCAATACAAACACAACTCAGTGTAGTGGAGCTAAGTGAAATGATGTGGACTCCACATACTCATTCACATACATACATACATATTCATTCACAAACATACTCATTCACATACATACATACATATTCATTCACAAACATACTCATTCATATACATACATAAATACTCATTCACATAAAAACATACTCATTCACATAAATACATACATACTCATTCACATACATACATACTCATTCACATACATACATACATACATACTCATTCACATACTCATTCACATACATGCATACATACTCATTCACATACTCATTCACATACATGCATGCATACTTATTCACATACATACATACATACTCATTCACATACATACATACCCATTCACATACATACATACATACTCATTCACATACATACATACATACCTATTCACATACATACATACATACTCATTCACATACATACTCATTAACATACTCATTCACATACATACATACACACACACTCATTCACATAAATACATACATACTCATTCACATACATACATACATACTCATTCACATACACACATACATACCTATTCACATACATACATACATACTCATTCACATACATTCTCATTAACATACTCATTCACATACATACATACACACTCATTCACATAAATACATACATACTCATTCACATACATACATACATACTCATTCACATACATACATATTCACATACATACATACATACTCATTCACATAAATACATACTCATTCACATACATATATACATACATACTCATTCACATACATACTGATTCATATTTTCATTCACATACATGCATACATGCGCATTCACATACTCATTCACATAAATACATACATACTCATTCACATACATACATACATACATACTCATTCACATACATACATATTCACATACATACATACATACTCATTCACATAAATACATACTCATTCACATACATATATACATACATACTCATTCACATACATACTGATTCATATTTTCATTCACATACATGCATACATGCGCATTCACATACTCATTCACATAAATACATACATACTCATTCACATACATATGTACATACTCATTCACATGCATAACATCCGTCTGCTTTTGGTTCACCCTCTTAGCCATACGCACTAAGTCAATTGTTGGACCTCAATTGATTGTAACACAGAGAAAAAAAAACATTTCACCAAATTCTCACTGATTACAATGGGGTTTTTAACCAAAGCACAATGCAGCGGAGGCCTGTCTAGCATTTAACGGGTTAAAATTCCCAGGTAAATCAATGGGGTTTTTTACTTATCTCCTATCCGGCTGTTGTTTTGCCCCAGAATTTCTCAGTTTTTTCCTTTGTGCCTATGGCCCACTGCCAAGCGAATGTGTATCCCCCACTACAGCTGCTGGGTCCAGATTCACAAATTCACTAATCAGTCTATTTCCGGCATGTTTTATTCTTATTTTAATTTAACCCCTTGGATGCTAAAGATATCTACCATGCATTGTGCTCTGGAGACCACCTGTCCAGCAATCACAGTGTTAAATACCCCATTTTAATCAGCGGGAATTTGGAGACATTTTATCTGAAGAACTGGAGCGATTCTAGTGCAAACTGACTGCGGCGCAGGGGAGAACCGAACCGAAACCATTGATTTCAATGGGGCCTTTAACCCTCTGAATGCTTGTGAGGTCACTAGTGCATTATTCTATAATGTCCTGGAGATATTTAGAGCACTCAAGGGGTTAAAAGCCCCAGTTAAGAATTTGGAGAACTGTAATGTGTTCCCTGTGGTGCGGTTGGTTGGCCCCGAAATTATTCTACTTTGACTTTGCAATGCATCGGATTTAAGGGGTTAAAATCCCCATTTAAGTCAATGAGAACTTAGGGAAATTGATATGTTCCCTACCGTGCAGTTGGTTTTCCCCAGAATATATATATACGCTCATCGCAATCTATACGTGATGATAATCACAGCTGTTATTCTCCTGTTAACCCTTTGAGTGCCAGAGGGGTATGTAAAGCATTACACATCTCTGGCGCTCAAAGGGTTAAAGTCAAAATGATTGGCAAATCAAGACTTGTCCATTGTGTACTGTCCCCCTCTGATCAGCGCATCTCATCACAAGAAGAAGCTCTCACCTGCTTGAACAAAAAGTCATCTTCTTCGTTCTTCTTTATGGAGATGGCCAGATGGACAACAGATAAGACAATCCCACTGATGACAGCAGCTCTCATGCGGACTGGAAGCAAGGTGTAGATGGTGTAGATGAAGAAGACGGTCCACCAGATGCCGTCCGAGGCGCTCCTGGGTTTCACATATAGGACCCCCACAATCTGTACCATAAAGACCACCAGGATGACCGTGTAGCAGGCGATCCACATGTAATCCTGATGGAAAATGTTCCTGTTACACAAGGCTATCATCACAAATATGATGAGCAAGGCCACCGAGAGAATGGCCACATAAGGCACCTCTTTTCCCCCAGGGGCACAGTGGAAAATGAGCATGACCACACAGACCAGAATCAGCACGGACATGAGCATGGTAAGGCTGCTCTGGTTAAGCCTGAAGAAGTAGCGCTGGTACAACCGCTCAAGCTTTTCCGACTGAAACTTCTTGGACCTGAATATCTGCAGGACTCCACTGCAGCAGACACCCAACGAGAAGTGGAATTCTGACCCATCCTCAAGCCCTTCCGCCTTGCCTTTGCCAGTCTTTTCATCCAAACCAAGTTCTACGGATTTGGGCCTCACCTCCCCTTCCTGGTGCTTCAGGGCTGCCTTGCCTGGTTTGTTGTTGTTGCGGATCTCTTGCCCATGCTCCTGCCAAGCCGACTTGGACCTGAAGCTCACCTTACTGCCCGATGAAGTGTTATTTGCCTGCTGGGGCTCATAGTCTTCATCGCTCCTCCACAAACCCATCATCCGAGAGGTCTTCTTCCGGGAAGACCTGCTTGAGTAAGGGTAGCCATTGACCCTGGATTCTGCTTCTCCCCAAGCTGACCTGTGTTCAGCTCCTGCCCGCAGGACGGGGGCCCCAAATCCTGGTGGACTCACACTGTTCGACCTGGACATGTCCTCTCACAGTTAGACGAGTGGTGCCCACACTACGCTTGTTGGAGTTACATTGTGTGCGACCAATGATTACAGTGGAAGCTATTTGATGTCCGGTGGGGATGGTATTGATAGTCCTAAAATGGGTCTTGTATACCCATTTTTATAATCAATCCAGGGTTTTTTTTGTTAGTTTTTGAAGTACCAGGTTTTCATGTGAACCATACTGAATCAGCCATAGTTTTCCATCAGATCTTCCAAGCCCTTTATTTTAGATTCCCGAAAACTGTATCAAAAAAATGTATCAGACACAAAATCCTTCTAAACTAGGAAATTAAAAAAAATACACTTATATAAAGGGGAAAAAAAAATGGCCAAATATATCCGTGAGCTTAATCCTGGTGCAGAATTAGACATCCACGTCTCAATCCATTATCAGCCTTCTGGACACTGGTAGTAAATCCTGTAATAATAATAATGAAAAATAATTTGGCAGATCCAGATAACAGCAGATCGGAACACAAATAGAGGAATTAATTTAGCTTCCTTCCCAAATCTCCCAGAAAGGGGAGTGCAGAGTAATCCGGTGCCAGCCACAATCACACCTGGGCAGGTGCCTCATCACATCCCCAATCACAATAAACAGCAGATGCTTTGGTGGGAGGATGAAAAGGAGACAGTTACATTAACCCCAAACTCCCCAACTCCACTGAGTCTCCCGGTGTGTGGCGGACGTACGGTCCAGGCAGTGGGACCCCTATGTGATCAGTGTAAACAATGTGTGATGCTTTAGGGGCTGGATCAGTAGGGAGAGGATGGGAGACGTTAGGATGGGCTCATCCATACTCATCAGTGGGAATCCGTCCGTCCTGCTGTTATCAGCACAACATTGCTGTGTGGAGCTGGTGTATCCTCTAGCAAACAGAACAAATGGTCAGATGTCAGATTGTGCCTCTGTGCGAGGAGAGGAGGGGGAGCGCATCTCATCTGGATCCTTAGAAAACACATCCACTTACACAGCTCTGAAATCCTCCAGGATACAGAGAAGGAATTAATGTTCCCACATCTGCCCCGACCCTCTGCTGTGTGCACAGATCCGTGTGTCATTCCCTGAGCCTGGAAGTCACATCTGCACAGCTAATCCACAGGGTCATCTCCAAGCCGTGCAGCCCTGGATCAGTGCATCTCACTCCCAGCAATGTCTGATAGAGAGGAGCTCGGCTGAATGTGCTGCTGCTCCTGATAAATACAACGTGAAGGGAAAAGCCAAAGTGTGTGTGTGTGTGTGCTCAGACCCAGCCTCCTGCACTCAGTGTGTGCTCAGACCCAGCCTCCTGCACTCAGTGTGTGCTCAGACCCAGCCTCCTGCACTCAGTGTGTGCTCAGACCCAGCCTCCTGCACTCAGTGTGTGCTCAGACCCAGCCTCCTGCACTCAGTGTGTGCTCAGACCCAGCCTCCTGCACTCAGTGTGTGCTCAGACCCAGCCTCCTGCACTCAGTGTGTACTCAGATCCAGCCTCCTGCACTCAGTGTGTACTCAGACCCAGCCTCCTGCACTCAGTGTGGGCTCAGACCCAGCCTCCTGCACTCAGTGTGTGCTCAGACCCAGCCTCCTGCACTCAGTGTGTGCTCAGACCCAGCCTCCTGCACTCAGTGTGTACTCAGACCCAGCCTCCTGCACTCAGTGTGTGCTCAGACCCAGCCTCCTGCACTCAGTGTGTACTCAGACCCAGCCTCCTGCACTCAGTGTGTACTCAGACCCAGCCTCCTGCACTCAGTGTGTGCTCAGACCCAGCCTCCTGCACTCAGTGTGTGCTCAGACCCAGCCTCCTGCACTCAGTGTGTGCTCAGACTCAGCCTCCTGCACTCAGTGTGTGCTCAGACCCAGCCTCCTGCACTCAGTGTGTGCTCAGACTCAGCCTCCTGCACTCAGTGTGTGCTCAGACTCAGCCTCCTACACCCAGTGTGTGCTCAGACCCAGTCTCCTGTACTCAGTGTGTGCTCATACCCAGCCTCCTGCACTCAGTGTGTACTCAGACCCTGCACTCACATATTACATACTCAGACTCAGCATTCACACAATGTACCCACATTCTGTACACATACAGTGTAGATTAAAACTCACAGTGTTTATTCACTCATAACCACAACTCACAGTGTGCACTCACTCATACCCAGCTCTCACACAGTGCAATCAGACCCAGCACTCATACAGTATGTACTCATGCAGTATACTCTGAACCAGTACTCATACAATGTACTCAGAGACAGCACTCACACAGTGAACTCAGAGACAGCTATGGCACAGTGTACTCAGAGTTAGTATCCACACAGTATACTCAGAGACAGCACTCGCACAACATACTCAGAGACAGCCCTCGTACAATCATATAGTACACTCAGAGACAGTATTCACACAGTGTACTCATACTCAGCAGTTGCACAGCATACTCAGAGCCAGCATTAAGAGTGCACTCAGAGCTAGCACTTACAGTGTACTCAGAGACAATTTTCACAGTGTACTCAGAGCAGCACTCACATAGCATACTCAGAACAGCACTCACGCAGTGTACTCAGAGACAGCACTCACACAGCATACTCAGAGAGAGCACTCAGAGGCAGTCCTCACTCACACTTGTGCACAGCTGATATGGGTTCACACACCATCATGTACAGTCCTGCTGCAGTGAGGGATTGAGCTGGATCCTTCCTTCCAGTGATTCCTTCCCAAAACCTGCAGCCTCCCCCAACCAACAACTGTACCTTCAGCCTCTCTACTCCCATTGTAACAGCCTGCAGCTTCAGGTCCCTCCCTCCACCTAACATCCCCGTCCTCTTCCTGCCTCTGATTGGCTAATCACAGCTGTCAGTGTTTTCCCACATTCTGGATTGGATAACCTTTGTGTTTGATGCCTGTGTGTTTTATTCTAAGGTGGAGAGGGGTAGAGGAGTAACAGGGGGGGGGGGGGGGGGTGCAGCTGGAATTAGCAAAGTGAATTCTTTTATCTCCACACTGAAGAGATTATTTCAGTTTGCATAGTCAGGAGGGGCCATTGTTATCCTGCAGGAAGTGTCCGCGGATCACTGGACTCAGGCACTGGCTGACCACTCTCCCTACTGTTACTGATATATTATTATTATTATTATTACATTGATAGAGTGGGAAGTAGTCTTCACAAACGTTACCATAAGGAACAAGCAGGGTTCCTGTATGGTCAGTATTTAACCCTGCTCTCTCCCCCCCCCCCCCCCACAAGCTGGAAAAAATTGGACTTGGAACCAGTTTTAACCCTTTGCCTTCCAGGTTTTGTCAATCACATTGCATCACATAGGTTTATATCAATATACCCATATTAGGATGGACTTTTTCTCTCAGGGAAATATATAAACATGTGTACTGTGTAAGGCTGATGTATTAATGTACCACCCAATATTTCATACTTCCAAAGAGGGATACTTGTGGTTTATGTGGTGTCGCTGGGGGCGTGGCTGTTGGGGGGTTGGGAAATCCATATACTTTGTTGGTTATTTCTTGACCTATTGACACCTCATTATATAACTAAATGATTTAGAACAAGACCAACGTATTTTATTTACACAGACTAATTTATACACATGCTAATGTTTATATAAACATTCATGTGAGTTTTATTGCTGTGGAGCAATGTGATACACTTATATACATACCGCACAGTCTGATCTCCTAAACACAGGGACACCAGGGTGATACACTTATATACACACCACACAGTCTGATCTCCTAAACACAGGGACACCAGGGTGATACACTTACATACACACCACACAGTCTGATCTCCTAAACACAGTGACACCAGGGTGATACACTTATATACATACCGCACAGTCTGATCTCCTACACACAGGGACACCAGGGTGATACACTTCTATACACACCACACAGTCTGATCTCCTAAACACAGGGACACCAGGGTGATACACTTATATACACACCACACAGTCTGATCTCCTAAACACAGGGACACCAGGCTGATACACTTATATACACACCACACAGTCTGATCTCCTAAACACAGGGACACCAGGGTGATACACTTATATACACACACCACACAGTGTGATCTCCTAAACACAGGGACACCAGGTGATATACTTATATACACACGACACAGTATGTTCTCCTAAACACAGGGGCACCAGGGTGATACACTTATATACACACCACACAGTCTGATCTCCTAAACACAGGGACACCAGGGTGATACACTTATATACACACCACACAGTCTGATCTCCTCCTAAACACAGGGACACCAGGGTGATACACTTATATACACACACCACACAGTCTGATCTCCTAAACACAGGGACACCTGGGTGGTAGACTTATATACACACCACACAGTCTGATCTCCTAAACACAGGGACACCAGGGTGATACATTTATATACACACCACACAGTCTGATCTCCTAAACACAGGAACACCAGGGTGATACACTTATATACACACCACACAGTCTGATCTCCTAAACACAGGGACACCAGGGTGATACACTTATATACACACCACACAGTCTGATCTCCTAAACACAGGGACACCAGGGTGATACACTTCTATACACACCACACAGTCTGATCTCCTAAACACAGGGACACCAGGGGAATACACTTATATACACACACCATACAGTCTGATCTCCTAAACACAGGGACACCAGGGTGATACACTTATATACACACCACACAGTCTGATCTCCTAAACACAGGGACACCAGGGTGATACACTTATATACACACCACACAGTCTGATCTCCTAAACACAGGGACACCAGGGTGATACACTTATATACACACCACACAGTCTGATCTCCTAAACACAGGGACACCAGGGTGATACACTTCTATACACACCACACAGTCTGATCTCCTAAACACAGGGACGCCAGGGTGATACACTTCTATACACACCACACAGTCTGATCTCCTAAACACAGGGACGCCAGGGTGATATACTTCTATACACACCACACAGTCTGATCTCCTAAACACAGGGACACCAGGGTGATACACTTCTATACACACCACACAGTCTGATCTCCTAAACACAGGGACACCAGGGTGATACACTTCTATACACACCACACAGTCTGATCTCCTAAACACAGGGACACCAGGGTGATACACTTCTATACACACCACACAGTCTGATCTCCTAAACACAGGGACACCAGGGTGATACACTTCTATACACACCACACAGTCTGATCTCCTAAACACAGGGACACCAGGGTGATACACTTCTATACACACCACACAGTCTGATCTCCTAACCACAGGGACACCAGGGTGATACACTTATATACACACCATACAGTCTGATCTCCTAAACACAGGGATACCAGGGTGATACACTTCTATACACACCACACAGTCTGTTCTCCTAAACACAGGGACACCAGGGTGATACACTTATATTCACACCACACAGTCTGATCTCCTAAACACAGGGACACCAGGGTGATACACTTATATACACACCACACAGTCTGATCTCCTAAACACAGGGACACCAGGGTGATACACTTATATACACACCGCACAGTCTGATCTCCTAAACACAGGGACACCAGGGTGGGAAAGAGGGAGACAGGGATTTGGGTCTCAAAGGTGGACTGTCCCTCCTAAAGTGGGACACTTGGGAGGTACAGACCCCTAATATCTCCTAAAGAAAGACACTTGAGAGTTACAGACCCCTAATATCTCCTAAAGAGGGACACTTGGGAGATACAGAGCCCTAATAGCTCCTAAACGGGGACACTTGAGCGGTATGTACCCCTGATATATCTCCTAAAGAGGGACATTTGGGAGGTATGGACCCCTAATATCACCTAAAGAGGGACACTTGCGAGGAATGGAGCCCTAATATCTCCTAAAGAGGACACATGGGTAGGGTGACCAGACCTCACCTTTAACTGGGGACACATATGAAAAATACATACTGCAGGGCTGCTTTGATTTCAGTGCAGTCCTGAAATATGCCTGTTTCCTGTGTGTCCCAGGTTAAAGGTGAGTCTGGTCATCTTACACTTGGGACGTACGTGGGAGGTGCTCTGCATGCAGCCTGTCCATGATTGTAATGTCCAGTGCTCAGGACACACCAACACGGCAGGGTTTCAGGATATTCCTGATTAATCACAGTGACTGAGCCGCCAATTACTGACCAGTCATTAATCAGGGAAATACTGAAAAGCTGACCTGTTGGTTGTCTCTGAGGAATAATGATATAATCATATATGTTATCGTTTTAACATATCTGCTTTCACGGTCCATGTAAATATATATAAACAGTATAGGTAATTTCACTTTACATATTATACACATGTAGAATATTTAATGTCAAAATATAGGGTTAATTTAAACCCCTTAATAACCTTTTAAGTGTCAGAGAGGTACGCACTGCTCTGGATACCTCTCTGTCACGTAAAGGGTCACGCAAAGCAA
Organism: Rhinophrynus dorsalis; assembly: GCA_037306005.1. Lineage (NCBI taxonomy): Eukaryota > Metazoa > Chordata > Amphibia > Anura > Rhinophrynidae > Rhinophrynus > Rhinophrynus dorsalis. Next base: position 255,663,752 of record CM074725.1, read on the forward strand.
TGTGTTGCATAGTCCTCTGGCACTCAGAGGGTTACATGGTATAGAGGCCTATGTTTCGATACTGATTTATCACTTGTCCCCTGTGGTATAGATATTTTGACCCAGACTTACTCCTCTTTACTTTCTGCATATGATCTTTATTAAACTAAAATGGAATTAGTGATAAATCTAATGTACGATAGCCTTAATGTGAAATTTCATGATATAAAGATTCTAAAATATTTTCTTAGTCATAAAGTGTCTGTAATAAATCCAGGTCAGAGACAATGAGTGTAATAAACCTTATCATTTCTTCATTTGGTCCTCTGTGTGCCAGGCTGCCCATTAATCTTCCCAAATCTAACACTGCCATTTACCAAGGCAACAAGGCATAGGAATGGAGCGCTCGCCTTTACCGGGATCTCCATACATTTCCAATGGCCAAGCAGGGACACTTGTGTTTAGGGGGTGTGGCTGGTGGGCAGGGCGTTACTGAGAATTTTTGGATTATTTCACAGCCTGTTGACACCTTTTTGTGTAACTGACGTTTATCTAGATATTAATGTGAGTTTTATTGCTGTAGAACAATGTGATACACGTATATACATACCAAATAGTCTGATCTCCTAAACACAGGGACACCAGAGTGATACACTTATATACACACCAAACAGTGTGATCTTCTAGACACAGGGACACCAGGGTGATACATTTATATACACACACCAAACAGTGTGATCTTCTAGACACAGGGACACCAGGGTGATACATTTATATACACACACCACACAGTCTGATCTCCTAAACACAGGGACACCAGGGTGATACGCTTATATACACACACCACACAGTCTGATCTCCTAAACACAGGGACACCAGGGTGATACACTTATATACACACCACACAGTCTGATCTCCTAAACACAGGGACACCAGGGTGATACACTTATATACACACCACACAGTCTGATCTCCTAGACACTGGGACACCAGGGTGATACACTTATATACACACCACACAGTCTGGTCTCCTAAACACAAGGACACCATGGTGATACACTTCTATACACACCACACAGTCTGATCTCAAACACACAGGGACACCAGGGTGATACACTTCTATACACACCACACAGTCTGATCTCCTAAACACAGGGACACCAGGGTGATACACTTATATACACACCACACAGTCTGATCTCCTAAACACAGGGACACCAGGGTGATACACTTATATACACACCACACAGTCTGATCTCCTAAACACAGGGACACCAGGGTGATACTCTTCTATACACACCACACAGTCTGATCTCCTAAACACAGGGACACCAGGGGGATACACTTATACACACACCACACAATCTGATCTCCTACACACAGGGACACCAGGGTGTTAAGCTTATATGCACACCACACAGTCTGATCTCCTAAACACAGGGGCACCAGGGTGATACACTAATATACACACCTCACAGTCTGATCTCCTAAACACAGGGACACCAGGGTGATACACTTATATACACACCACACAGTCTGATCTCCTAGACACAGGGACACCAGGGTGATACACTTAAATACACACCACACAGTCTGATCTCCTAAACACAGGGACACCAGGGTGATACACTTCTATACACAGCACACAGTCTGATCTCCTACACACAGGGACACCAGGGTGATACACTTATATACACACCACACAGTCTGATCTCCTAAACACAGGGACACCAGGGTGATACACTTCTATACACACCACACAGTCTGATCTCCTAAACACAGGGACACCAGGGTGATACACTTATATACACACCATACAGTCTGATCTCCTAAACACAGGGACACCAGGGTGATACACTTCTATACACACCACACAGTCTGATCTCCTAAACACAGGGACACCAGGGTGATACGCTTATATACACATTACACAGCCTGATCTCCTAAACACAGGGACACCAAGGTGGGAAAGAGGGACAGAGGGATTTGGGTCTCCGTGAAGGACTGTCCCCTGTAAAGAGGAACACTTGGTAGGTACAGACCCCTAATATCATCTAAAGACAGACACTAGGGAGGTATGGACCCCTAATATCTCCTAAAGAGGGAAACTTGGGAGGTATGAATACCTAATATCTGCTAAAGACAGACACCAGGGAGGTATGGACCTCTAATATCTCCTAAAGCAGGACACTTTGGAGGTACGGATCCCTAATATCTCCTAAAGAGGGACACTGGGAAAGTACGGACCCCTAATATCTCCAAAAGACAGACACTTGGAATGTATTGACCCCTAATATCTCCTAAAGAGGGACACTTGGGAGCTATGCACCCTTAATATCTCCTAAAGAGAGAAACTTGGGAGGTATGGATCCCTAATATCTCCTAAAGAGGGGCACCTAGGAGGTATAATTCCCTAATATCTCATAAAGAGGAACACTTGGGAGCTACGGACCCTTAATATCTCCTAAAGAGGGACAAGTGGGAGGTATGGACCCCTATTATCTCCTAAAGACAGAGACTATGGAGGTATGGACCCCTAATATCTCCTAAAGAGGGACACATGGGAGGTACAGACCCCTAATATCTCCTAAAGAGGGACACTTGGGAGGTGCGGACCCCTAATATCTCCTAAAGAGGGACACTTAGGATGTATGGACTCCTAATATCTCCTAAAGAAGGACACTTGGGAGGTACGGACCCCTAATATCTCCTAAAGAGGGATACTTGGGAGGTACGGACCCCTAATATCTCCTAAAGAGGGACACTTGGGAGGTATGAACTCCTAATATCTCCTAAAGAGGGACACTTGGGAGGTACTGACCCCTAATATCTCCTAAAGAGGGACACTTGGGAGGTACTGACCCCTAATATCTCCTAAAGAGGGACACTTGGGAGGTACTGACCCCTAATGTCTCCTAAAGAGGGACACTTGGGAGATATGGACCCCTAATATCTCCTAAATAGGGACACTTGGGAGGTACAGATCCCTAATATCTCCTAAAGAGGGACACTTGGGAGGTATGGACCCCTAATATCTCCTAAAGAGGGACACTTGGGAGGTACGGACCCCTAAGATCTCCTAAAGAGGACACTTGGGAGGTAGGGACCCCTAATATCTCCTAAAGAGGGACAGTTGGGAGGTACGGACCCCTAATATCTCCTATAAAGAGGGACACTTGGGAGGTACGGACCCCTAATATCTCCTAAAGAGGGACACTTGGGAGGTACGGACCCCTAAGATCTCCTAAAGAGGACACTTGGGAGGTATGTACCCCTAATATCTCCTATAAAGAGGAACACTTGGGAGGTACGGACCCCTAATATCCCCTAAAGAGGGACACTTGGGAGGTACGGACCTCTAAGATCTCCTAAAGAGGGACACTTGGGAGGTACGGACCTCTAAGATCTCCTAAAGAGGGACACTTGGGAGGTATGCTGTTGCGTACCAATGAGATTAAGACTGTATACAAAAGTAGAAAAAATCTGTTATCAGCAGTGAAGTCAGTTAACTCTATGAGTGCCCTAGCAGTGTCCATGAAGCAGGTTTTGTACCAGTATGCCCTTCTAACCAAATAGCGTTATGCCAACTCCCCATCTTCTTCTGGTATTAGCCAAATTGTCCAGATTTTTATCATTTTTGTCTTCGCCAATCTTCTTTTTCTGCACTTTTTTTGTCCCAGTCAGGCAGCTCCCTGGAATTGCAGCAATGTAAAATAAGATGCAACTTAAAAAAGACAGTGAAACAATGTAGGAAAGCCAGCAATACATTGTACAGAGCACTCAGCAGGACTAGTGTTACATTTAGAAGAATATTTACAGATAGAAATCTCTCTAGAAATCTAGGTAGCTCCCTGTCAGGGACGTGATGACCGTACCTGGGAACTCTCTGGATTTGCCCCGGAGACTCTGGTTCTGACAGAGCTTTACCGGGTCTCCGGGGCAGAGGCTGATTCCTCCGAATATCGGGAGTTTCTATTGAAACTCTACCCACATCTGCTGTTTCTCCCGGTGTTCCTCCTTCCCCAGCCTTCTGTGTGTCACCTTTAAGCCCTGCCCCCTAAACTCGTGTCAAGCCCCGCCCCTTTTTGACGCGATTCGCGTCATTATTGTCACCCCCTGCTGCACCAGAGGACTCCCCTCCGGGTAGACCTCAATTGGAAGTTCCCAGGTATGGTGATGACAGTGTAAAGAGAAAAAAGATGAAGAGTTGGTACCGTGTAGAAATACAGGAGGCAAGCATAGTTGTTGATACCTTTATTGGCTAACTAAGCAGATTTAGAATGCAAGCGTTCAAGACCTCTCAGGTCTCTTCCTCAGGTAAACATGGCTGACGAAGAGACCTGAGAGGTCTTGAAAGCTTGTATTCTAAATCTGCTTAGTTAGCCAATAAAGGTATCAACAACTATGTTTGCCTCGTAAACCAAAAAGTAAGTGTAGATGACAATATTAAAAGAAAGTATAGACCATATGACTTTACATGTTATGCACTTTTGTCTCTTTAAAGAAAAATTAACCCAATGAAATAAAATGGGAGGGCATACGTGAGGTGCACTGGTCAGTTTGTATTATATTAAATTTAATTTAGATATATCCAGAACATCTATCACAAAGTAGGATTCACTGATTCAAAATTATGAGAGAAAACCACTTATTAGCAAATAAGGTGACAGTTTCCCTTTAAAAGGTAAGTGCAACTAAAATGGACTTATTTAGGTCAGTATTTTCCATTTACTGTTTTTTTTGCATTTGTTCTATGTTGAATTCTACTGCTAGTTGTTTCACTTTATAATCTGATAAAGACTAGTGACCTTTATGAGCCATTCACATTTATTGAAGCCCATTGATCGCTGGGAGGAGGGGGAACTTAGAATGCAAAAAAACCCAAAACATGTAGATATAAATATAAATGATTACTGTATGAAGGACCCCTGCCTGTAAGGTTAATATAGAGGACGTCCTCCTGGAGTTTTAACCCCTTGAGTGCCAGATGGGTATGAAACGCATTGCTAGGCAATGCAATGAGTCTCTCTCTCTGTCATTCAAATGGTTAAAGTGTACTGGATCTGTCCTGAATGCCCCTGTAAGAGGGGGCGGAGGAACGATATTTCAAGCGGAACGATAATCAAAATATCATTGCCCCCTAAACAGTTACTAGCATAGCGATGGCTGAATAAGTCCCGCATTACTGAGGGAAACCACCTTCTTCGGCAGGCGCCAACGGGCAAAAGCGCAGACTCACAGGTATCTCTTCTCTAAGATGTCTGCACTGTTGCCCGCTGGGACAGATCCAGTACACGTTAACCCTTTGAATGACAGAGAGAGAGACTCATTGCATTGCCTAGCAATGCGTTTCATGCCTGTCTGGCACTCAAGGAGTTAAATCTCCAGGAGGACGTCCTCTATATTAACCCTACAGGTAGGGGTCCTTCATACAGTAATCACGTATATCTATCTACATATTTTGGGTTTTTTTGCATTCTATCCAGAGGTGTAACTAGAACCCTCCGGGCCCTTGTGCAAGAAGTGCCACGGGCCCCCACCACCACCACACTGGCCCCTCTCGACCACACTGACCCCCTCTACAATGCCCCTCAATCTTCACAATGCCCCCATCTCCTACCTCCCTGGAGCTCCCGCGCTGTCCTCTTAGCAATGCAGAGCGCTGGGAGATGATGTCATGATGATGTCATCTCCCAGCCCTCTGCATTACTAGAGCGCCGGAGCGAGATTATGGGCGCCAGGCGGAGGGGTCGCAGGGGGCGGCTGGGCCCCTGGAGTGACGGGCCCGGTCGCAGGTGCGACCCCTGCACCCCCTATAGTTACATCACTGATTCTATCTGCAGTTTCCTGGACACAATGATCTCTCTTGAAGTCTTTGTCTAAGTTCCACCTCCTCCCAGCAGTCAATGGGCTTCAATAAATGTGAATGGCTCATAAAGGTCACTAGTCTTTATCAGATTGTAAACTGAAACAAATAGCAGTGGAATTAAAAATAAAACAAATGCAAATAAAATAGTAAATAGAAACAACTGGTAGCTGCTTGGGAAACACTGACTTAAATAAGTCAGTTATAGTTGTACTTACTCTGTCCCGTTCACTGCCAGGACTGGAGAGTGGCATTCCTTGGTACCTTAAAGGAGCAGTAAACTTTTTTTATGAAAAAATATATATTGTAGGGATTTTCCTACTGAGTAAAATAAGGGCACTCCCACTGCTGAGAGATTTATATTTCCAGAGTTATTACAGTTTAAACCCATGTTTTTTTACATTAGCAGTGCCCTCTAGTGGTCAAATTCTAATTAGATTTCCTGTTAGATTCTAATGGAAAGGAAAGTCAGAAAAGTCAGAGACATAACAGTTCCCCATAGAATGTGATAGAAACTGCTGAGTTACTTCCTGTCAGAACTATCAGGAAGTAAACACACAGTAAATTCACTTCCTGTCAGTTAGAACTATCAGGAAGTAAACACAGTAAATTCACTTCCTGATTATTTAAACTACTATAATTTTTGAATAAAACATCTGACAGCAGTGGGAGTGACCTTGTTTTATTCAACAGGAAATGCTCTGTAAAATATGTGTTTTCATAAAAAAAAGTTTACTGCTCCTTTAAGGTACCGGAAACCAGAGATGGCGCAGGCGTATAGAGCTTCTCTTGTAAGCTCTGTGCAGCTGACGCCTTCTGAATAGGGTTGCCACCTTTTCCTCAAAAAAATACCGGCCTTGGCATTCCCTCCATAGACTTAACATTGGACAGAAGCCAATTTTTTACCGGCCTGCCGGTAAAATACCGGCTGGGTGGCAACCCTACTTCTGAAGCAGATGTTTTTCCTCAATAACGCGGGAGTTATTCAGCCTGATGAACGTATGCCTTTGCCTATTGGTTTGTTAGTAAGGCAATGTTATTGTGATGATAGCTCCGCTTCCACCTCTTTCTCTCTATTACATAGAGTGTGTTTAGAGGAGGAAGCTTTATCATACTCACCACAGCTTGCAACTATGTATCTACTACTGCAGGAGCATGTGAAAGGAACACTAATGTCCAATAATAACTTTATCTTGTTTTGCAGACTAAAAAAAATACATTATGTGGTGCAAACCCCATCTCTCAAACCTTTATGATTTGAGAGATATTTGCATCTAAAGTTCCCCCCTCCCTCCCCTTCTCCTGACGTCGGCGCTCTGCGGTCCTGGTACCAGCCGTCGGCTCCGCAGCAGAGCCAAACTAGCGTTATTTGAAAAGAATTACATAATGGAACGGTCTACGAAGTGTGCCTGGTTTTCGAGCACACTTTGTAGACCGTTCCAATGAACTAGTTCTTAAATATCGATATTTCAGCTCTGCTGAAGAGCTGCCTCGTGTTGGCCGACACAGATCTCCTTCTGTCAGCTACAGAGCTGACATCAGGAAAGGGGAGAATTTTAGATGCGAATATGAACCATAAAGGTCTGAGAGATGGGATTTGCTCCACATATTTTATTTAATTACATCTACAAAACAGCATAAAGTTATTGTTGGACATTGTGTCCCTTGAATCCTGTGAATGCATGTGGGTGACTTGTCAGATGTTTTACTATTGAAATGTCGCCCTCTAGTTGGCTTCCATCAAAAGGGCAAGACCATAATGTCGCCCAGGATCAAAAGAGTGGGATCTTAATGTCACCAGCATCAACAGGGTGACATTGTGATGTCACACACTTAAGGGTCGCCAATTAGAGGGCGACATTTCAATAGTAAACCATGTAAATATGTAACTTTTTTTGTGCTTTACAATGTTGCACGCTTAACCCTATGGCACACAAAGGGTTAACCATTTCCTACTTTTGTTTTATCTCCTGGTTACCAATACAACAAATAAAAGTTCTTGTAACAATAGCTATGAAAATAAAAAATGAGTATGGAAGAAGTTATTGAAAAAAATGCATGCAATGAGTTGGATACCTCTCTGGCACTTAAAGGATTAAGGGTCGCCCTGCGCAGCCATGTAAATATGTTGCCTCACACACTTCAGAGAGCCCTCTTTCCATTTGAATGCCATAGGGTTAAAGGGATAGTAACACTTTGTTTTAACTTTATTTTATTTTGTAGGCATTAAAAAAACATAAAGAACGATATAAGTCTTATCTCTCAAACCTTTATGGTTTGAGAGATATTCACAAGCAAAGTTTCCCCTCCCGCCCCTTTTACCTAGTGTAAGCAATCTCTTCTCAGATGTGGAATCCAGTCCATAGACCAGACAGATAACAGAAGGGACAATCTTCTTCCTGTGAGAACAATGAAATCCCTTCCCCCCTTGACAAGCTTTTCAGGTTTTTCCCTTATCTTAATTGAAGATTGTCCCTCTCTGCAGTCTACCTGGGCACCTCCCTTCTGATCTGGCTGAGCAGTGTTATATCAGTAAAAGGGGCAGGAGGAGATACTTTATCATTGAATTACTCCTGAACTACAACTCTGACAGTACTGAAATAACACTCTCCAAAGTCCAAATACTATGATGATTAATTAGAGCTGCTTTTATTATGAAACATCACTATCCCTTTAAGAGTGAGACATTGTAAAGCAGGAAAAAAAATGTTACATTGTTACATGGTTTACTATTGAACTGTTGCCCTCTAATTGAGACCCTTAAAGGGATAGTAATAATTAAGATGTAAATATATATGTTGTAGGGTTTATGTCACCAAATAAAACAAGCCCACCGCTGAGACATATTTTATTAAAAAATTATAACAGCTGAAAGTTGATTTTTTTAGGTGCAATATCACAGTGGCCTGAAAATTTACAGTGGAACTGTTGCTACACCATCTTATGGAGATTTATGGTCTACAGACCAGAGCCGTCCATAGGATGGTGTAGCAACAGAGTCACTGTAAATTTTCAGGCCATTGTGACATTGCACCTTAAAAAAATTCAACTTTGAGCTGTTATAATTTTTTAATAAAATATCTGTCAGCAGTGGGAATACCCTTGTTTTACTCAGGGGGATAAACCCTACAACATATATTTATTTACATTTAAGTATTACTATCCATTTAAAGGGATAGTAATACTTCATTTTATCTTTATTTTATTTTGTAGGCATTAAAAAAACATGAAGAACGATATAAATCTTATCTCTTAAACCTTTATAGTTTGAGAGATATTCACAAGCAAAGTTCCCCCTCCCGACCCTTTTACCTAGTGTAAGCCATCTCTTCTCAGATGTGGAATGCAGTCCATAGACCAGACAGATAACAGAAGGGGACAATCTTCTTCCTATGAGAACAATGAAATCCCTGCCCCCCCTTGACAAGTTTTTCAGGTTTTTCCCTTATCTTAATTGAAGATTGTCCGTCTCTGCAGTCTACCTGGGCACCTCCCTTCTGATCTGGCTAAACAGTGTTACATCAGTAAAAGGGGCGGGAGGGGGATCTTTATCATTCAATTACTCTTGAACTACAACTCTGACAGAATTGAAATAACACTCTGCAAAGTCCAAATACTATGATGAATTAGAGCTGCTATTATTATGAAACATTACTATCCCTTTAAGGGGCGACATCAGAATGTCGCCCTGTTGATGCGAGCGACATTCTGATGTCGCTCTTTTGATTTGTGAGACATTATGATCTCTCCCTTTTGATGCTTGCCAACTAGAGGGTAACATTTCAGTAGGATACCCTTGCCAGACATACCCTCACACGGTACTTCAGAACTGAGATCTGCCTGTCTGGAGTTAGCGTCAAGGCTGTTCACTGTTTTTCTGCATTGCTGTGCTTTGTGCAACTACAAGAGGCAAATATAGTCGTTGATACCTTTAATGACTAACTAAGCAGATTTAGGATGCAAGCTTTCAAAACCTTAGTTCTCATCCTCAGCCATGTTATACAGATAAATATGAAAATATCTCTCTTAAATACAAGTACACATTGCATTGTTTAGAATAGAAAGCAGATAAGAAAACACAGTCCAGACCCAGACACTTTGATCCTGTATTTCTACTGCATACCTCCCAACATTTCAAATTGCTAAAGAGGGACACTTGTGTTTTACAGGGTGTTGTTGGGGGCGTGGCTGGTGGCCGGGGCATTACCAAGAATGTTTAGGCTATTTCATGACCTATTTACACCTCCTTCTGTAACTTAATAAACTACTTATACCAAGACCAAACTATTTTATTTACACAAATTAATTTATAAACACATATACTGATATTAAACAAACATGAATGTGAGTTTTATTGCTGTATAGAGATGTGATACACTTATAAACACAATCCGATCTCCTGAAAAGAGGGACACCAGGGTGGGAAAGAAGGACAGAGGGATTTGGGTCTAAAAGAGGGACTGTCCCTCCTAAAGAGGGACACTTGGGAGGTATGTTACTGCTAACACCAGTACAAACTCTCATCTGTGCAACTATTGACCCAATACCGGGGAGTCTGTCACTCACTGTAATGTTAATACTCATCTCACTGCTGCCTCTAATCAATGCCAAAGCTTTTGTAAAACCCAGACAGGAATAAACATGCAGGAATTTCCAGTGTCTTAAAGTCACACGTTATTTATAGATTCTTGTTGTTAATGTGTTACTCAACCCTCAGGCATTAAAAGACTTGAATCTGGTGGATACGCTGAGATGTTGGAAAGTTCAGACGTGGTAACCCTAGCTGTCTGCTTAGGTAAGTGCATTTTTTAATTCGTTAACCATTTGAGTGCCAGAGGGGTACGCAACGCATTGCTTTGCAATGCGTTGCGTACCTCTCTGGCACGCAAAAGGTTAAAGGAAAGATAATGTTTTAAAAATAAATGCCTCATAGAGGATTCTTCACAGTTTGTTTGTCCATGAGAAACGTTATTACATTATTGTCTGATTTGTAGTTCAAGAGTAAAAAAAATGAAAAAAGTCCCCCTCCCGCCCCTTTCATCTACATAACGCAGCTCGCCTCAGAGGATGAAAAGCGCCCGGATGGATCGCAGCGAGGTACAGTCTTCATTGGGCACTTCTCTCCTTCTTCAAGGGGGTGGGGTTTTCCTTATGATCACGGTGATCTGTCTGGTCATGTGACCAGATTCCACATCTGAGGGGAGGTGGCTTACACTAGGTAAAAGGGACGGGAGGGGGATACTTTATAAATAAAGGATGATTATTATTATTATTATTATTACTTACTAGTGTAAAAGCCCGTGTGCATGAGCCAAGGTCTGGGTGATGTTAACCCTTTGAGTGCCAGAGAGGTATGCAACGCATTGCTTTGCAATGTAACGTACCACTCTGGCACTCAAATAGTTAAGAGGCTGGTCCTGCTCTGCATCCTGCTGGCGACGCAGTCATGCGCTGTAGAGACTGCCCAAAAACACAGAATGCTCCCAGCACAGAACTCCCAGCATTCCGTGCTCACAGCATTCTGTGCTCCCAGCATTCCTACACCTCTCAGCACAGAACTCCCAGCATTCCGTGCTGTGAGTATTCCATGATCCCAGCATTCCTACACCTCCCAGCACAGAACTCCCAACATTCCGCACAGAATGCTCCCAGCACATAACTCCCAGCATTCTGCACAGAACACTCCCAGCACAGAACTCCCAGCATTCTGTGCTCCCAGCATTCCATGATCCCTGCATTCCTACACCTCCCAGCACAGAACTCCCAACATTCCTCACAGAATGCTCCCAGCACAGAACTCCCAGCATTCTGCACAGAACTCTCCCAGCACAGAACTCTCAGCATTCCGCACAGAACGCTCCCAGCACAGAACTCCCAGTATTCTGCACAGAACACTCCCAGCACAGAACTCTCAGCATTCCGCACAGAACGCTCCCAGCACAGAACTGCCAGCATTCTGCACAGAACGCTCCCAGCACAGAACTCCCAGCATTCCACACAGAATGCTCCCAGCACAGAACTCCCAGCATTCTGCACAGAATGCTCCCAGCACAGAACTCCCAGCATTCCTACACCTCCCAGCACAGAACTCCCAGCATTCCGTGATCCCAGCATTCCTACACCTCCCAGCACAGAACTCCCAGCATTCTGTGCTCTCAACATTTCGTGCTCCCAGCATTCTGTGCATTCGGGCAGTCTCTACTGCGCATGACGGATTTATTCTTGAACTACAAAACGAGGAGTATTGTAATAGCGCCGCACATGTACAAAAACTATGAAGAATACTCATCAAGGCATATATTTAAAAACATTATATTCCCTTTAACCCCTTAACGACCCGTGACGTGCCAGGACCGTAATGGGTAAACTTCCCATAAGGACCCATGACGGTCCTGGCACGTCATGGGTTAAATGATAGCAGCGCTCCTCGGTGCACGCTGCTATCAGAGCAGTACCGGAGAGCTCTGTCTCAGTACTTCTCTCTTCTGCCGGTACACGTGACCGCTCCAGGAGCAATCGCATGTACCGGCATTTCCATTCACAAAGGCAACGTGCTTACACATTACCTTTGTGACTGCTCTCTGCCTCTCTCTTCCTTACTATTAAAGACAAGCAAAGGATTAGTAAGAGGCTAGAGATGGGGGTATTAACTCCTTCAGTGCTGGAGCAGTGAGCAGCATGAAAGCAGGTCCTTTTATGACCTGTTAACAGCAACTTGTTGATTTTTTTAAATAAACGAGACCAAGACAAACTTTTTATTTTACACCAACTAATTTAAAAAAAAAAAAAAATCTAATGAATTTTAAGCACAAATTAATGTTAGTTTTACAGTTGTGGAGTAATGTAATACACTTATATACACTACACAATAATATCTCCAAAATTCTGAATAATAGTATGTGTGAAAAAGAGACATGGGGATTTTCACCTTGGAGGGAGAGTGACCACTTAAAACTGCCCATTTAGTAGTATGAATGACCGGTCATACCTTTCATGCAGTCTCCATAAAAATGTAACCCACTGCGCCCAAATGATCACAAGATAAAAAAATAAAAATGGAGGTTTTTCTTTTTTTTTACATTTTTTTAATAGTTTTCTTTAATTTTAATAAAGTAAGTGGTGGGTTATCCTTATTAGCGTGGTAGCAAAAGAAAGCCCTACTTGTGCGAAAAAAACCCAATATTTAATTTATGTGGACGAAATAAAAGACTTTGAGGGAAAAAACTGTTGAACAAAGACATAGTCAAAAAGGTCAGAATTGCTCCGATCCTTAAGTGCAATTCACCCCAGATTTTCCCGGTCCTTAAGTGCAATCCACCCCAGATTTTCCTGGTCCTTAAGTGCAATCCACCCCAGATTTTCCCGGTCCTTAAGTGCAATCCACCCCAGATTTTCCTGAGATGCAATTGAAGTGCAGACTTTCAGCTTTAATTCAAGGTGTTGAACAAAAATATTGTATGAAACGTTTAGGAATTGCAACCATTTTCATACACAGTCCCCTTATTTCAGAGCTCAAATGTAATTGGACAGATGAACACAATCATAAATAAAATGTTCATTTTTAATAGTTTGTCGAGAATCCTTTGCAGGCAATGACTGTTTGAAGTCTGGAACGCATGGACATCACCAAGCCCTGGGTTTCTTCTTTGTGAAGTTTTGCCAGGACTTTATTGAAGCTGTCTCAGTTGTTGTTTGTTCTTGGGTCTGTCTTCAGCAAGTGAAAGGCTTGTTTGATCGGGTTGAGATCAGGTGCTTGACTCGGCCATTGCAGAATATTCCACTTCTTTGCCTCCTGGGTTGCTTTCGCAGTATGTTTTGGGTCATTGTCCATCTGTAAAGTGAAGCGCCATCCAATCAACTTTGCTGAATTTGGCTGTATCTGATCAGACAATATATCCCTATACACTTTAGAATTCATCCGGCTACTTCTGCCTTCTGTCACATCACCAATAAACACTAGTGACCCAGTGCCATTGGAAGCCATGCATGCCCGTGCCATCACACTGCCTCCACAGTATTTTACAGGAAGAGGCGTAACTAGAAGCCTCCGGACCCTGGTACAAGAAGTGCCACGGGCTCCCACCACCAGCACATTGGCCCCCCTACACATTGACCCCCTCCACAATGCCCCCATCTCCTACCTGGAGCTCCCGCGCGGTCCTCTTAGTAATGCAAAGCGCTGGGAGATGATGTCATCTCCCAGCGCACTGCATTATTAGAGCGCCAGAGGGAGATTGAGGGCACCAGGTGGAGGGGTCGCAGGGGGAGGCTGGGCCCCTGGAGTGAACAGGCCCGGTCACAGGTGCAACCCATATAGTTATGCCACTGTTTACAGATGTTGTGGTATGCTTCAGATCATGAGCCGTTCCAAGCCTTCTCCATACTTTTTTCATCCCATCATTCTGGTACAGGTTGATCTTAGTTGCATCTGTCCAAAGAATGCTGTTCCAGAACTGGGCTGGCTTTTTTTAAATGTTTTTTGGCAAAGTCTAATCTGGGCTTTTCTATTCTTGAGGCTTATGAATGGTTTGCACCTTGTGGTGAACCCTCTGTATTTTCTCTTGTGACGTCTTCTCTCTACAGTAGACTTGGATAATGATATGCCTACCTCCTGGAAAGTCTTCTTCACTTGGCTGGATGTTGTGAAGGGGTTTTTCTTTACCATGGAAAGGATCCTATGATCATCCACCACTGTTGTCTTCTGTGGACGTCCAGGCCTTTTTGTGTTGCAGAGCTCACCAGTGTGTTCTTTCTGTCTCAGAATGTACCAAATTGTTGATTTGGCCACTCCTAATGTTCCTGCTATCTCTCTGATGGATTTTTTTTTTTTTTTTTTGCAGCCTGGATGGCTGATTTCAATTGCATTGAGAGCTCCTTTGACCACGTGTTGTGGGTTCACAGCAACAGCTTCCAAATGTGAATGACACACTTGGAAACATCTCCAGACCTTTTACCTGCTTAACCGATGAAGAAATAATGAAGGAATAGCCCACACCTGTCCATGAAACAGTTTTTGAGTCAATTGTCCAAATACTTTTGGTCCCTTGAAAAAGAGGGGGCTACATATTAAAGAGCTGTAATTCCTAATCCCTTCCTCCAATTTGGATGTGAATACCCTCAAATTAAAGCTTAGAGTCTGCACTTTAAGCCCAGACGTGGACCCCTTGCTCACAGTGCCTAGAGGGATCAGCAGCACCTCACCGACGAGGCCCAAGAAGGCTGAAACATACATCTGGGGTTAGCTGTTTCCCTTGTTCAGAGAGGATTTGTCTGGCATTTTGTGGCTGGACTGTCATTTTAGCAGGATCAGTATGATATGATTCAGAAGATTTCCTTTCTGTGTATAGCACTAATGAGCTAAAAAAGATTGCACCCTGGGTGCGAGGACACAGTCCCAGTGAGCTTCTTGCATGTATTTGCTAGCTCATGAGCCTAGTTGATCATCTCTGACTTTTCATCATACATATGCAAATTGCTCTTGGGGTTGGTCACCCTAAGAGTAATGAGGGGAATCCAGACGTGGACCCCTTGTTCCCAGTGCCTAGAGGGATCAGCTGCACCTCATTGATGAGGCCCAAGAATGCTGACATGCGTGTCTGGGGTTAGCTGTTTCCCTTGTTCAGAGAGGAATTGTCTGGCATTTCATGGCAGGACTGTCATTTGGCAGGATCAGTATGATATGCTTCAGAAGGTTTTCTCTCTGTGTATGGCACTGGTGAGCAAAAGAAATTGCACTCTGGGCGCGAGGACAGAGTCCCAGTGAGCTTCTTGTATGTATTTTTCTAGCTCATGAGACTAGTTGATCATCTCTAACTTTTCATTATACATATGCAAATTGATCCTGGGGTTGGTCACCCTAAGAGTAATGAGGAGAATCCAGACATGGACCCCTTGTTCACAGTGCCTAGAGGGATCAACTGCACCTTACTAACGAGGCCCAAGAAGGCTGAAACTTACGTCAGGGGTTAGCTGTTTCCCTTGTTCAGCAAGGAATTGTCTGGCATTTCGTGGCTGGACTGTCATTTAGCAGGATCAGTATGATATACTTCAGAAGATTTCCTCTCTGTGTATGGCACTGGTGAGCTAAAAGAGATTGCACCCTGGGCGCGAGGACACAGACCCAGTGAGCTTCTTGCATATATTTTCTAGCTCATGAGCCTAGTTGAGCATCTCTAACTTTTCATTATACATATGCAAATTGCTCCTGGGGTTGGTTACCCTAAGAGTAATGAGGGGAATCCAGACATGGACCCTTTGGTCACAGTGCCTACAGGGATTAACTGCACCTCATCGACGAGGCCAAAGGAGGCCAAAACGTTAGTCTGGGGTTAGCTGTTTCCCTTGTTCAACAAGGAATTGTCTGGCATTTTATGGCTGGACTGTCATTTGGCAGGACCAGTATGATGTTCTTCAGAATATTTCCTCTCTGTGTATGGCACTGGTGAGCTAAAAGATATTGCATCCTGGGCGCGAGGACACAGTCCCAGTCAGCTTCTTGTATGTATTTGATAGCTCATGAGCCTAGTTGAGAATCTCTAACTTTTCATTATACATATGCAAATTGCTCTTGTGGTTGGTCACCCTAAGAGTAATGAGGGGAATCCAGGCATGGACCCCTTTATCACAGTGCCTAGAGGGATCAGTTCACCTCACGGGCAAGGCTCAAGAAAGCAGAAATGTAAGTTTGGGATTAGCTATTTTTCTTGTTCAGAGAGGAATTGTGTGGTATTTTGTGGCTGGACTGTCATTTGGTAGAACCGGTATGATATGCTTCAGAAGATTTACTCTGGCTTGCACTGGTGAGCTCAAAGAAATTGCACCCTGGGAGTGAGGACACAGTCCCAGTGAACATCTTGCATGTATTTGCTAGCTCATGAGCCTAGTTGAACATCTCTAACTTTTCATTATACATATGCAAATTGCTCCTGGGGTTGGTCACCCTAAGAGTAATGAGATGTGGACCCCTTATTCACAGTGCGTAGAGGGGTCAGTTACACCTCATCGACGAGGCCCAAGAAAGCCAAAACGTACGTCTGGGGTTAGCTGCTTCTCTTGTTCAGAGAGGGATTGTCATTTGGCAGGACCAGTTGATATGCTTCAGAAGATTTCCTCTCTGTGTATGGCACTGGTGAGCTAAAAAAGATTGCACCCTGGGTGCGAGGACACAGTCCCAGTGAGCATCTTGTATGTATTTGCTAGCTCGTGAGCCTAGTTGATCATCTCTAACATTTCATTATACATATGCAAATTGCTTTTGGGGTTGGTCACCCTAAGAGTAATGAGGGGAATTCAGACATGGACCACTTGTTCACAGTGCTTAGAGGGATCAGCTGCATCTAATCAATGAGGCCCAAGAAGGCCAAAACACATGTCTGGGTTTAGCTGTTTCCTTTTTTCAGAGAGGAATTGTCTGGTATTTCATGGCTGGACTGTCATTTGGCAGGACCAGTATGATAAGCTTCAGAAGCTCTCCTCTCTGTGTTTGGCACTGGTGAGCTAAAAGAGATTGCACCCTGGGTGTGAGGATACAGTCCCAGTGAACATCTTGTATGTATTTGCTAGCTCATGAGCCTAGTTGAGAATCTCTAACTTTTCATTATACATATGCAAATTGCTCCTAGGGTTGGTCACCCTAAGAGTAATGAGGGGAATCCAGACATGGACCCCTTGTTCACAGTGCCTAGAGGGATCAGCTGCACCTCACCGTCGAGGCCCGAGAAGGCTGAAACTGACATCTGGGGTTAGTTGTTTCCTTTGTTCATTAAGGAAATGTATGGCATTTTGTGGTTGGACTGTCATTTGGCAGGACCAGTATGATATGCTTCAGAAGATTTCCTCTCTGTGTATGGCACTGGTGAGCTAAAAAAGATTGCACCCTGGGTGCGAGGACACAGTCCCAGTGAGCTTCTTGCATGTATTTGCTAGCTCATGAGCCTAGTTGATCATCTCTAACTTTTTCATTATACATATGCAAATTGCTCTTGTGGTTGGTCACCCTAAGAGTAATGAGGGGAATCCAGACATGGACCCCTTGCTCACAGTGCCTAGAGGGATCAGCTGCACCTTATTAACAAGGCTGAAACATATGTCTGGGGATAGCTGTTTCCCTTGTTCTGAGAGGTATTGTCTGACATTTCGTGGCTGTACTGTCATTTGGCAGGACCAGTATGATATGCTTCAGAAGTTTTTCTCTCTGTGTATGGCACTGGTGAGCTTAAAAAGATTGCACCCTGTGTGTGAGGACACTGTCCCAGTGAGCGTCTTGTATGTATTTACTATCTCATGAGCCTAGTTGAGCATCTCTGACTTTTCATTATACATATGCAAATTGCTCTTGGGGTTGGTCACACTAAGAGTAATGAGGAGAAGCCAGACGTGGACCCCTTGTTCACAGTGCCTAGAGGGATCAGCTGCATCTCACCCAAGAAGGCTGAAATGTACGGCTAACTTTTCATTATGTATATTCATTATTTAACTATAACTTGAATTTATTTTGGTAAACAGCTGAAATAACAAACCTTGTGTCAGTCTCCAAATGTTTCTGGACCTAACTGTAGGTGTGCGATGCATTGCGAACCAATTTGTTTCACACACATCTAGTCCTTAAAGGGTTAAACAAGAGCCACTTGGTCCCACTATATGTTTCACACACCAATGGTCTGTAAAGGGTTAAACAAATGAAAAGCCACTTATCCCAGGTGCAAATTTCCCATTTAATAATGTTCCATTCGGCATTGTCCGGTCAGACAAAGGTCGAAGAAATTCCCGTGGTCTGTAGATCGAGTCCACCGGACATGGAACATCTGAGAATGCAGCTACTTGGATCAAAGGCCAGACAGCTGCAGAAGGGATTTAGTCCTCTGTCCCTCGCCATTGCTCTCAGTCCAGTACAGGAGGTGAAGAGATTTTTGGATATTTCTGCCAGTTCTAGATGATCTGGAAAATATTAAATCAAGGGAAAGCAATAACATTGCAAACGTACCTACCTCACTCCAAGCACCTGCCCTATCACTTATAGTTAGGGGTGTTGCCAGGTACTGATTGTTGCCCACTTGGGTCAGGTAATGGTACCAGTCTCCCTTAAAGGGATAGTAATGTTTCATAATAAAAGCAGCTCTAATTAATCATCATAGTATTTGGACTTTGGAGAATGTTATTTCAATTCTGTCAGAGTTGTAGTTCCAGAGTAATTCAATGACAAAGTATTCCCCTCCCGCCCCTTTTACTGATGTAACACTGCTCAGCCAGATCAGAAGGGAGGTGCCCAGGTAGACTGCAGAGAGGGACAATCTTCAATTAAGATAAGGGAAAAACCTGAAAAGCTTGTCAAGGGGGGCAGGGCTTTCATTGTTCTCATAGGAAGAAGATTGTCCCCTGCTGTTATCTGTCTGGTCTATGGACTGGATTCCACATCTGAGAAGAGATGGCTTACACTAGGTAAAAGGGGCGGGAGGGGAAACTTTGCTTGTGAATATCTCTCAAATCATAAAGGTTTGAGAGATAAGATTTATATTGTTCTTCATGTTTTTTAATGCCTACAAACTAAAATAAAGTTAAAACGAAGTATTACTATCCCTTTAAAGCAAAATCATCACATTTTATTGCTCCTATGGCGCCTCCTGTGGTAGTAGAGGGGAAAATTCCATTCCAGCTACAAAAAATTGCTGAATGGCTATTTTTCAATTCCGCAGATATTTCTGATCATTTCATTAATAACAACATTCTGCCCAAAGGTTGGAATTATATTGCTGAATTGCGCTTTTTTAGTTCCAAAAATCCCTTTGGAATCTTTATGGAGGGCTGTTAAAGGGACAGTAATACTTCGTTTTAACTTTATTTTATTTTGTAGGCATTAAAAAAACATGAAGAATGATATAAGTCTTATCTCTCAGACCTTTATGGTTTATGAGATATTCACAAGCAAAGTTTCCCCTCCCACACCTTTTACCTAGTGTAAGCCATCTCTTCTCAGATGTGGAATCCAGTCCATAGACCAGACAGATAACAGCAGGGGACAATCTTCTTCCTATGAGAACAATGAAAGGGGGATACTTTATCATTCAATTACTCTTGTACTACAACTCTGACAGTAGTGAAATAACACTCTCCAAAGTCCAAATACTATGATGATTAATTAGAGCTGCTTTTATTATGAAACATTACTATCCCTTTAAAAGCTCCAAAATGACCCAAAATGAGGCTGCGAAGCCCAGGGAAAAGGGTCAGATTGCTGCCTCCTGTCTTGTCCTGATTAAAGAGGGACACTTGGGTGGTATGGGTTAATTAATAGCCTAAAGGAGTATAAACTAGTGCAGGGACATTGAGATTTCTCTGGCCACACCCACAAATCAGAATGTGGGTGTGGCCAGCACAGCTAAGGCTCCACCCCTTGAAATTAGGAGCCCTAGGAAGTTGCCTACTCTGCCTATTGTGAAATCCGGCCCTGCTTATGGTGCAGTCGGTTTGCTCCAGAATTGTTCCTCTTTAGCTTATTGAATTCGTCTTTGTATGCCTCTTAGTGTGAATAAAACATTTACAAAAATGATCTATATAAATGCCCCGCCACTGCACCACTAATTCTGCCATCCTTGGGGGGTGCCAAGATGGCCCAGAGGTGGCCCCAGCCCGGCCTGTGATCAGCTGATCCACTTTACTATATGTGACTTTATAGAGTTCTGTGCAATGCATTGAAGATCTCTCCGGCACTGAAAGGGTTACAAGCACCACTTAATTTGTGGAGTGTCTATTTGCCCTGTATGGTGCAGTCAGTTTGCCCTAAAATTTCTCCACTTTACTTTCTAGAAATAGCCCAGCATCATGTCTTGGAGATTTAGTTCCATGAACTTGGAGAGTCAGGAATCCGGCCCAGGAAAGTCGCTCAGTGGGAACAGTGAGAGGAGACGTGGAACAAATTAGGGGAAATGTTGTTTTGCAGTCAGCAGATCTTCACGTCTGGGTTTACTGAGAGCCGACCAGAGATGTTACATAAAAAACAACGACTTCGTTTATCCGAGGACAAACCTGGGACACAGACCCACAGATTATCCATTTATCTGTGACCTGAAATGGAACCCAGGACAGAGACAATATACCAGGAACATTCCGGAACCCTAATACCACTCACTGCGCAGGTTCATCTACCAAGAACGGGAGTCATTCTGCAGCAAAAAACACCCTTCACCACAAGGAGAACATCCCTCCGTTCTCATTGAATTACATGAGATTAAACCCTTTAATACCAGAAACATATACAATGTAGAAGGATCTTTCTAGCATTCAAGGGGTTAAAAGCTCCATTTAAATTAATAGGATGTTTGGGAATGTTTATTTCTCCCCTGTGGTGCAGTAATTTTGCCACAGATATGTTCTTCATATTGTTTTAACTCTTCGAGATGGACCCTTTGAGTGCCTCTCCGGCATTCAAACAGTTAATAACTCCTTCTGAAAAAAATAAAATAAGATAAAACACCAGTAGCTGTGGTTCCGGTGCTGTAAGTATGAGATCTGATGAAGTTCTGAGCTATCCTTGAATAGTAACATAGAAAATGAGGTTGAAAAAAACACAAGTCCATCAAGTCCAACCCTTGCCTCATAACCCAGAGACTTGAGCATTTTATAGCTTTCCTGCTACCAAATAATTTAGTCTTTATCAGACCTTCCTGATCTGCCTAATAATAAACAGTATAACTCTGTATGTTCCCTTTAGAAAGAAATGTGTCTAATCTTCTCTTAAATGTATCCATTGTATCTGCCATAACCACCTCCTTGGGCAAAGAATTCCACAATTTAAAGGGATAGTAATACTTCATTTTATCTTTATTTTATTTTGTAGGCATGAAAAAAACATGAAGAACGATATGTCTTATCTCTCAAACCTTTATGGTTTATGAGATATTCACAAGCAAAGTTTCCCTCCTGCCCCTTTTACCTAGTGTAAGCCATCTCTTCTCAGATGTGGAATGCAGTCCATAGACTGGACAGATAACAGCAGGGGACAATCTTTTTCCTATGAGAACAATGAAAGTCCTGCCCCCTTGACAAGCTTTTCAGCTTTTTCCCTTATCTTAATTGAAGATTGTCCCTCTCTACAGACTGCCTGGGCACTTCCCTTCTGATCTGGCTGAACGGGGGGGGGAGGATACTTTGTTTGTTAATATCTCTTAAACCATAAAGGTTTGAGAGATAAGACTTATATCGTTCTTCATGTTTTTTTTTAATGCCTACAAAATAAAATAAAGATAAAACAAAGTATTACTATCCCTTTAAAGGGTTAGTAATGCACAAATTTAAGTTGATGGAACATGGTAGATTTAAAAAAAAAAATAAAGCACCCCCCATGTCAGCTGCAAATCTGACAGAAGGAGATCTGTGTCGGCTGACTCGAGGAGGCTCTTCAGCAGAGCCGAAATAGCGATATCTAAAAAGAACTACTTCTTTGGAACAGTCTACAAAGTGTGCTTGCAGGCAAGCACACTTTAATTATTTTTAAAGATCGTTATTTCGGTTCTGCTGAAGAGCCTCCTCGAGATCTCTTGCTGTCAGTAGAGCGCTGACGTCAGGAGAAGGGGAGGGAGGAAATTTAGTGACGACTATCTCTCAAACCATAGAGGTTTGAGAGATAGGACGTTCTCCAGATACTTTATTTTTTCAAATCTACCATATTGCATACACTTAAATGTGGGCATTACTAACCCTTTAACAGACCTCACTGTAAAAAAAGCCTTTCCTTTGCTGAAGTTGAAATCTCCTTTCGTCTAATCTCAAGGGGTGTCCCCCGGTTATTTGATCAGTCCTTGGAATGAATAGCTCACCACAGAGATCCTTGTATTGAACTCTGATAATCAGGGTTGTAGAGGTCACCCTAGTCTTGTGCCAGGGAATAGTGTTTACAGTTTTGTTATTGGCAACATCCCATCCCAGATGAAACCCTTACCTCAGCCTGTGAGCACAGCAGTGAAGTCATAGGAACTGTTTGTGTCATAGCACAGACTAGGCACGTGCTTCTTGGTGGGATTACTGTAATCTGTGACAGGGTAACTACAACTGGTAACGAATATGATGTTGGTAACTACGACTTCCATCATCCACACCCAGGCAGCAGCTGAAGGTCCGACAGTTGTCTAACCCCAGGTGTATCGTGTTCACCAGCAGTCTGAAATCAACAAACATTTTATTTCTTTTTTTTTTTCTAAGCATTTAAAGAGGAACTACCACACACTTGAAGTTTAGCCCCAAATAATTACCCATCTGGCGACTAGCTGCTCTATAGCGCTAGTTGCCAGAATTATTACCGCGTTATTGAGAATTCCTACTGCTCCTGGACTGACAGCCAGGAAACAGCGCAGACATCTTCCCATAGTGATGTCTGCGCACCTGTGCTGTCAGTCCCTTTTGGAGCCGAATAGCTCCTAGCAACACCTCCTAGAGCCGGCTGGGACTGACATCACAGGCACACAGACATCACTATGGAAAGATGTCTGCGCTGGTTGCTGGCTGTCAGTCCCGGGAGCAGTGTGCATTCTCAGTAACGCGGTAATAATTCTGACGACTAGCGCTATTTAGTAGCTAGTCGCCAGATGGGTAGTTATTTGGGACAAAGTTTCAAATGGCTGGTAGTTCCGCTTTAAAAAAAAGTTGGGACTTGGAAGACATTGCTCATAATGGGTTATTTGAATCCCTTATAAGTGCAGATATATATTCAGCCATTTAACCATTTAAGTGTGAAGTGTCCATTATAATGCTTCACACTGAATGAGAGGTCCCTCTTTCACGCAAGGTGTTAATCCTTTGAGTGCCAGAGGGGTACGGAACGCATCACGAAGCAATGCGTTCCATACCCCTCTGGCACTCAGAGGTTTAAAGCTAAATGTATCATGTTGGATTCAGCAGCTACTGGTCCTGGTTGTGTTTAACCCATTGGATGCAACAAGAGTCCAGGGCATTGCTCTGTAATGTGTTAGACATCTCTGGCTTCCAAAGGGTCTAAACCATAAGCTGAGTTTGGTTTATCTACATCCCAGAATTCCCCCAGAAACGTGTTGAATGTCACAGATAAATTAGGGAGGATTTTTAATCTTTAACAAGGTGTCGTCAACAAAAAATCCATTTTTAAATATCAGTTATTTATAGGGAAGTTTTATAGGGCAAGTTATGATCTTCAGCCCCTTCCCGCGGTACCAAAGGTGAGTTGCTTTACTACACATTGTAAATTCCCAAGGGCAGGGGTGGCTGTGATGATAAAGTATAAGGGCAGTAAATAACTTCTTCATATCCACAGCACCGCTAATTTTAACTTCCTCTTTAAAGGAACATTCACACTAAAATACAACTTGCTTTTATATGAACGTGAACATGTAATAGGCTGACCAGATCTCACCTTTGACCAGGGACACATAGGAAATAGGCATATTTTAGTACTACACTGAAATCAAATCAGTCCTGCAGTATGCATTTTTCCTATGTGTCCCCGGTTAGAGGTGAGGTCTGGTCAGCCTAACACTTAACAGTCACAGAAACAGAGGCTAAAGTTTACGTACCTGTAAGAACTTAAAGGGATAGTAATATTTCACAATAAAAGTAGCTCCAATTAATCTTTATAGTTATTGGACCATGGAGAGTTATTTCAATACTGTCAGAGTTGTAGTACAAGAGTAATTGAATGATAAAGTATCCCCCTCCCCCCCTTTTACTGATGTAACACTGCTCACCTCAGAGCAGCAAGACTGTCCAGATGGATCGCAGAGAGGGACAATCTTCAGTGATCATAAGGAAAAACCTGTCAAGGGGGGCAGAGTTTTCCTTATGATCACAGTAAGAAGATTGTCCCTCGCTGTGATCTGTCCGGTCAAGAGACCAGATTCCACATCTGAGGTGAGCAGTGTTACACTAGGTAAAAGGGGAGGGAGAGGGATACTTTATCATTCAATTACTCTTGTACTACAACTTTGACAGTAATGAAATAACACTCTCCATGGCCCAAATACTATGAAGATTAATCAGAGCTGCTGTTTTTGTGAAACATTACTATCCCTTTAAAGGGATAGTAATACTTCGTTTTATCTTTATTTTATTTTCTAGGCATTAAAAAAACATGAAGAATGATATAAGTCTTATCTCTCAGACCTTTATGGTTTGAGAGATATTCACAAGCAAAGTTCCCCTCCCGCCCCTTTTACCTAGTGTAAGTCATCTCTTCTCAGATGTGGAATGCAGTCCATAGACCAGACAGATAACAGAAGGGGACAATCTTCTTTGTATGAAAACAATGAAAGCCCTGCCCCCTTGACAAGCTTTTCAGGTTTTTCCCTTATCTTATTTGAATATTGTCCCTCTCTGCAGTCTACCTGGCACCTCCCTTCTGATCTGGCTGAACGGGGGGGGGGGGGGGTTACTTTGCTTGTGAATATCTCTTAAACCATAAAGGTTTGAGAGATAAGACTTATATCATTCTTCATGTTTTTGTAATGCCTACAAAATAAAATAAATATAAAACGAAGTATTACTATCCTTTTAAGTTGCATAATATATAGGGCAATATGTACAAAGATAGCCAAGCAATTCTGGGCCAACTCAGCTGAGAGGCTCAGTACAGATTCCTGGATGGTGTTCCTCATCTTCAGGTAACCTGCTCCTCACTCCCTCCCACTCATAAAGGATGAATCGACTGGTAATTAAAGTCCATACACATAAGTAAAAAAGGAAGCAATTCTGGTGCAAACCCGCAGTCTCAAAATTGTAGCTATTGTCAAAAAATGTTAAATTGGAGGAAGCCTTTTGTTTCAAACAAAATCACTGTTGAACCCCAACAATCAATGCATTTAACTCCTTGACTGTCAGAGAGCTCTGCAATTCATGGTTTCACCATGCATTGAAGATATCTAGAACATCCAAGGGGTTAACATTGTTATTAGTGTGATATATATCAGAACACTAGATGGCGCCAGTAACGTCAGACTAAACTATTACACTAAAATGCATTGGGTAAGCGCTAGCAGGTAAATGTATCTGACAATATTGTTTGACCCTTTGAGTGACAGAGCGGTATGCAGCACATTGTGTTGCATACCCCTCTGGCGTTCAAAGGGTTAACAGAAGTGAGTATGTTATAGTGTTTTTTACAAAATAAATCTAGCAGAAAAAGGCTGAATTGCATCAATCTTCTTTTTGCGCTATGGTAATTCCAGAACAGCAGATACACAGTGGAACAGTCCAGTTTGATTACTCAGTCCGCCATTACTTACTGCTCTTCTATAGACCGTCCTGTATGTCTTCAGGGAACCGTGGGGTGTGACAAAATACAGTATGGGACCACTGCGCTCCTGTGCATTTGGCCCTAAGTATAACCGTAATTCTTCTCTATACACTGTTACACTTTACTGTCATGTTAGGTACCGAGTCAATCCTATCAGCATTGAATTACAGATGTAGCTGTACTTATCGGATGTGATTTCCCTCTTATCTGTAACTTTCTGTGTTAAGTAAACAATGACCCCACACACACACGCGCACACACACACACACACACACACACACACACACACACACACACATACACACACACACGTCAATGGAAGCTGCTTCTCAGATAGAGACAGTAATACTTCGTTTTATCTTTATTTTATTTTGTAGGCATTAAAAAAACATGAAGAACGATATAAGTTTTATCTCTCAAACCTTTATGGTTTAAGAGATATTCACAAGCAAAGTATCCCCCCCCCGTTCAGCCAGATCAGAAGGGAGGTGCCAGGTAGACTTCAGAGAGGGACAATCTTCAATTAAGATAAGGGAAAAACCTGAAAAACTTGTCAAGGGGGGCAGGGCTTTCATTGTTCTCATAGGAAGAAGATTGTCCCCTTCTGTTATCTGTCTGGTCTATGGACTGGATTCCACATCTGAGAAGAGATGGCTTACACTAGGCAAAAGGGGCGAGAGGGGAAACTTTGCTTGTGAATATCTCTTAAACCATAAATGTTCTTCATGTTTTTTTAATGCCTACAAAATAAAATAAAGTTAAAACGAAGTATTACTATCCCTTTAACTCAGTAAAAACAGCAGTTAGCAAAAGCTACATCTGTATAAAGATTATCTTCACCCCATTTAGAGTTGGAACTTAAAGAACCATACACAGGGCCAGTTTGCTTGTAGTTCACCACTGATCTGATCTCTGAGTGATCTGATTGCTGGCGTTTTATGTCTACACAAACAGAGACCAAATCCAATCAATCTGCAGTCAGAGTGTGTGTGTCTATGTATGTATCTCTGTGTGTTGGATAAGTTACATATCTCTCTGGCATAGTGGCGTAACAATAGTGGTCGTAGGGGTTGCAACTGAGATGGGGTTAGTCACTCCAGGGGCCCGGCCACCCCTGATATACCACCACCGCTGCCAGCATTAAAAAGCTTTGCCGGTGAGAAGATCAGACTGATCTCCCAACCGGCAAGCTGAGGTCTGTGCCTTCTTTGGCACAGACCTCTATAAGCAGTTTACTCACCATTCCCGGCAGTCTAGTAATGCAGAGCGCTTGTTGATGACATCATCTTACAGCGCTCTGCATTACTAGAGAAAGGAACACGCGGGAGCTGGTCATAGAGGTCTGTGCAGAAGGCGGCACAGACCTCTCCTGTCATTCTGCATGCTGCTGGACCACTAGGGATGAGGCCTCCCTTCTTGAGCCAGGCAGGAGGTGGACAATGGGGGCACATTTGTGGAGATGGACAATGGGGGCGAATTTGTGGAGATAGACAATGAGGGCAGATTTGTGGAGGTGGACAGTGTGGAGATTGACAATGAGGGCAATGTGGTCGGGGGGGGCCCCATGGCAATTTTTGCACCACGGCCTGGTGGCTTCCAGTTATGCCTCTGCTCTGGCACTCAAAGGATTAAAGCTATATTTTCAGGTGTTAGTTCTCCTTTATCCAAATAGCATCTGAATAGGGCACTGAATTAAAACAACAAGTTTAGGAATAGATTTTAGGCATCTAACAAAAACAAAATACTTTTTTTTACAGACGCTGGCTGTCAGTGAGTGATATTTAAAGGTATATCCCTAATTTCATTTTTAGTGTTCGCATTTCTTCAAGAGGAAACCTCACTAAATAAAGAGATCTCAATTGCACAGAATTAAACTGGGGAGTACAGAGAATGCTACTGTTTTAGTGGTAATTATTAAAAAATTGAGTGCATATTTATGCTGTCAATACTACTGGGTACTGTCGGTTTGAGTTTTATATTTAAATTAAAATAACCAGTATGAGGACATTGCACCTTCTATTGTCTCCTGAACAATAGCGAAAGGAAAGGCTCCGGTCGTTCACCTCTGGTCTGAATGGTAAGTACCTTCTGTTCGCTGAGTCTGGAGACTGGCCACTAGAAAAAGTCTTAGGGCCATATTTACAAAGGAAAGTAAAGCAAAGTGAAGCAATTTTGGTCAATCCAGTTGCACCTTAGGGGACAAACAATGATTCCCATTGATTACAATAAAAGGTGTCACCTCCACATCACTCAAGTGAGTTCTTTGCTACAAAAGTACTTTGACTCCTCTCCCTTGATTTTAAAAACACTTTTCCCGAACTACTAAGTCTGCTCCTATAGGATTCCTTAAAGGGATAGTAATGTTTCATAATAAAAGCAGCTCTCATTAATCATCATAGTATTTGGACTTTGGAGAGTGTTATTTCAATTCTGTCAGAGTTGTAGTACAAGAGTAATTCATTGACAAAGTATCCCCCTCCAGCCCCTTTTACTGATGTAACACTGCTCAGCCAGATCAGAAGGGAGGTGCCCAGGTAGATTGCAGAGAGGGACAATCTTCAATTAAGATGAGGGAAAAACCTGAAACACTTGTCAAGGGGGGCAGGGCTTTCATTGTTCTCATAGGAAGAAGATTGCCCCCTTCTGTTATCTGTCTGGTCTATGGACTGGATTCCACATCTGAGAAGAGATGGCTTACACTAGGTAAAAGGGGCGGGAGGGGAAACTTTGCTTGTGAATATCTCTCAAACCATAAAGGTTTGAGAGATAAGACTTATATCGTTCTTCATGTTTTTTTAATGCCTACAAAATAAAATAAAGATAAAACAAAGTATTACTATCCCTTTAATGAAAAGGAGTGAAACTGCTCTTATCGTGGGCAGCACAGTGGCTCAGTGGTTAGCACTGTTGCCTTGCAGCGCTGGGGTCCTGGGTTCAAATCCCAGCAAGGACAACATCTGCAATGAGTTTGTATGTTCTCACTGTGTTTGCGTGGGTTTCTTCCGGGTACTCCGGTTTCCTCCCACACTCCAAAAAACATACTGATAGGTGAATTTAGATTGTGAGCCCCAATGGGGACAGGAACCAATATGAGTGTAAAGCGCTGCGGAATCTGTGTGCGCTATATAAATAAAGGATTATTATCAGCCATTTTGGGGGAGGGGGAAGAGCTGACCAATTCAGGTGAAACAAAACAGAAGCACAAGAATACCTGGGATCGCTCAGGATGTGGCCTAAATCTCAAGGTCTCAGGGTGAAAGGCCAAATTCTTAGGGTCAGAAAGTCCAGTGTTAACTACTATCTCATCTGCACCAAATAACTACTTATTTAGTCCATAAATTGTTGTAATTTCTAATAGAAAGACAGACAGAGACGTCCTGTTCTCTTCTGTATGTTCAGACAGTGAACACTCTGCGTTAGAGCATGTTACAAGGTCCTGACGTTACAGCAAACAGGGACTGCAACCCCTTACTTACTGGTGCATTAAGCATGTGCCGTGAGTAAAAGAGCAACATGAGAATCTCGCCCTGCATCAAACCACGGGATTCTCATGTCGCTTCCTTAAACATCACATCCACTTTATCCACATTTGTGTGCCTCAGACCTCCTAGCATTTTGTAAGTTTAATAACCCAAGCACTCTCTTCTGAAACAAATTGTGTTAGAGATGGGCTGGTTGTATGGTATAGTATCGTAACGGGAATAAGTGGGAATCGGACTTACCGCTCCGTAGACTACTGCATGGCAAATCAACACTTTAACCCTTGATGTGCTGCTTGATCTGTGATGACCCACTTCAATGAAGCACTCTAAGATCAAGCAGCATATCAAGGGTTAAAGTGTTGATTTGCCACGCAGTACTCAACGGAGTGTTAAAGGGATCGTAATATTTCGTTTTATCTTTATTTTATTTTGTAGGCATTAAAAAAACATGAAGAATGATATAAGTCTTATCTCTCAGACCTTTATGGTTTGAGAGATAGTCACAAGCAAAGTTTCCCCTCCCGCCCCTTTTACCTAGTGTAAGCCATCTCTTCTCAGATGTGGAATCCAGTCCATAGACCAGACAGATAACAGCAGGGGACAACCTTCTTCCTATGAGAACAATGAAAGCCCTGCCCCCCTTGACAAGTTTTTCAGGTTTTTCCCTTATCTTAATTGAAGATTGTCCCTCTCTGCAGTCTACCTGGGCACCTCCCTTCTGATCTGGCTGAGCAGTGTTACATCAGTTAAGGGGCAGGAGGGGGATACTTTATCATTGAATTACTCTTGTACTACAACTCTGACAGAATTGAAATAACACTCTCCAAAGTCCAAATACTATGATGATTAATTAGCGCTGCTTTTATTGTGAAACATTACTATCCCTTTTATTATGAAACATTACTAAACCATACAGCCAGCCCATCTCTGTACAATACAATTTGTTTCAGAAGAGAGTGGTTAGGTTATTAAACTTGTAAAGTGCTAGGAGGTCAGAGGCACACAGATGGTTAATGCAGGCACTAAAGTGGATGCGATGTTTAAGGAGGCGACATGAGAATCTTGCGCTTTGATGCAGGGTGAGATTCTCATGTTGCCCTTTTATTAACAGCGGCACGCTTAATGCGCCAGGTATTGGCACGATATTTTGTATGCAACCTTTTAAGTGGATACCCTCCTCTCCGATCGATTCTTAACTTAGCCCCCAGAATACTCTTCCTCTCCTCCAGAACAGTACTTACCCCTATGCTTTTAAAATCACTGCCATAGCTTCCCATAAAGCAACATATTACATTCACAATCCTCCTCATTACTGTCAAGGCCCTCCAGCACTCATCCCCAACTTATATTTCTCCTGTGATATCCTGCCACATACCTGCACGTCCTCTATGCACCACGCGTGGAAATGACTTTCTGCTACTTTAAAGAGATAGTAATACTTTTATTATTACTATCCCCCATATTGTAGATATTTGCAAAACAATTTAATAGCCCCCAGGTTCATCTCTCATACCTTTATGGTTTGAGAGATAACTGAAGGCAAAGTTCCCCCCTCCCCCCCTTCCCTGAAGCCAGCGTTGTGCTGACTGCAGGGATATCCGGTCTGACTTTCATCATGTGGCTCTGCAGCAGAGCA
Organism: Rhinophrynus dorsalis; assembly: GCA_037306005.1. Classification (NCBI taxonomy): domain Eukaryota; kingdom Metazoa; phylum Chordata; class Amphibia; order Anura; family Rhinophrynidae; genus Rhinophrynus; species Rhinophrynus dorsalis. Next base: position 255,694,966 of record CM074725.1, read on the forward strand.
GCGATCACGTTAGTGACAAAGAATTATTTCACTGAAACGGTCTTCTACATGTGATTGCAAACCAAACGCAAACCAAGCACATGTAGAAGACTGTTTCAGTGAAATAATTCTTCTTTATTAATGGGATCTCGGCTCAGCTGCAGAGCCGCAAGCCTGTCCTATGACAGACTTCCCCTGCAGTCAGTACAACTCTGACTTCATGGAAGGGGGAGGGAGGGGGGAACTTTGCCTTCGGTTATCTCTCAAACCATAAAGGATTGAGAGATGAACCTGGGGGCTATTAACTTATTTTGCAAATACCTACAATATGGGGGATAGTAATAATAAAGTATTACTATCCCTTTATCCCTGTATCACGACTGAAGGATTTCTCCCTCGCTGCTCCCTACCTCTGAGACTCCCTACCACCCAGTATTCACCAAGCCTCGACCCTCAACATCTTCATATCCAAGCTAAAAGATCACCTCTTAAATGTAGCACTACCGTAGTATCAGAACTGTTATAAACTGATAGATATGTCACCCATTTCATACTCAGATTGTAAGCTCTTCAGGGCAGGGACTTCCTATCCTAAGGTATGCTCACCTAGTGTTCCCCTCATGATAACTGTCTTGCTGCACTTATTGTGTCCAGTCCATACGAAATGTAAACTGTAAAGTGCCAAGTACACCAGTTGGCACTGTATAAATAGAAATATACATATATATACATATATATCGCCTGAAATCTACGTTCCAGGGAACTTAATAAGTCAACTTCATAACTTAAGAAGTCAAAGCTGTCAGGTCTGGCTCATGTTGAACGTTCCCAGGTATTTGTATGAGACTCTCAGCCACAAATATCATGGGTAGCGCTCTGCTGTGCCTGGCGTCCAAGCCTGAAGGTCTATGGGAATTGTGTAACGCAGGTCAACAAGACTGGAGTGAGAGACTGGAGCCTGCAGTTCAGTTTCCTCTCTCAGGAACAGTAACGGAACATCCAGTGTCTTCGCTCTACTCCTCCTTTAGTCCAGCGGGGTCACAATCCTCCCCTCTACATCAGCGGATCTGCCCCAGGGGAACACAACGCCAGTAGGACCTAATCCTGGTGATAGCTGCCTTTTCAGTGGGACGTTTAGCCCATTGAGTGCTGGAGAAGTCTTCACTGCAATGTGACTGTAGGTTTCAATAGTCCAAATGAGAGATCTTATACAGAAAAAACTCACCCGTAATTGTACAAACATCTGGGGGGAGATTCACTAAGCGGTGATAAAGAGGTGATCAAGTGGAGATGACTTCTCCAGTGATAACACTTCTCCAGTTCCTATGTTATTGTATGGAGCCTATTCACTAACATCTCCAAAGTTAAAGAAAATGCATAGGTTCTATAGATTAACATAGGAATTGGAGAAGTGATATCACTAGCGTCATCTCCACTTTATCTCCTCTTTATCACGCCTTAGTTATCTCCCCCCTGGTCTTTATCAGATTGTGAAGAAAAAGTTATAGTCTATAACAGCTACAATGCAAAGATAGCTAGACAGATAGATATGAGATAGATAGATAGATAGATAGATAGATAGATAGATAGATAGACAGACAGATAGACAGACAGACAGACAGACAGACAGACAGACAGATAGATAGATAGATAGATAGATAGATAGATAGATAGATAGATAGATAGACAGACAGATAGATAGATAGATAGATAGATAGATAGATAGATAGATAGATAGATAGATAGATAGATACATAGATAGATATGACATAGATAGATAGATAGATAGATAGATAGATAGATAGATAGATATGAGATAGATAGATAGATAGACACATAGATAGATAGATATGACATAGATAGATAGATAGATAGATATGAGATAGATAGATAGATAGATAGATAGATAGATAGATAGATAGATAGATACATAGATAGATATGACATAGATAGATAGATAGATAGATAGATAGATAGATAGATAGATATGAGATAGATAGATAGAAGATAGGTAGATATGATATAGATAGATATGAGATAGATAGATAGATAGATAGATAGATAGATAGATAGATATGAGATAGATAGATAGACACATAGATAGATAGATATGACATAGATAGATAGATAGATAGATAGATAGATATGAGATAGATAGATAGATAGATAGATAGATAGATACATAGATAGATATGACATAGATAGATAGATAGATAGATAGATATGAGATAGACAGATAGATAGATAGATAGATATGAGATAAATAGATAGATAGATAGACAGACAGAGCGATATGAGATAGATAGATAGATAGATAGATAGATAGATAGATAGATAGATATGAGATAGATAGATAGATAGATAGATATGAGATAGATAGATAGAAGATAGGTAGATATGATATAGATAGATATGAGATAGATAGATAGATAGATAGATAGATAGATAGATAGATAGATAGATAGATATGAGATAGATAGATAGATAGATAGATAGATAGATAGATAGATAGATAGATATGAGATAAATAGATAGATAGATAGATAGATAGATAGATAGATAGATAGATATGAGATAGACAGATAGATAGATAGATAGATAGATAGATATGAGATAAATAGATAGATAGACAGACAGAGCGATATGAGATAGATAGATAGATAGATAGATAGATAGATAGATAGATAGATATGAGATAGATAGATAGATAGATAGATAGATAGATAGATAGATAGATAGATATGAGATAGATATAGATAGATAGAAGATAGATAGATAGATAGATAGATAGATAGATAGATAGATAGATAGATAGATATGAGATAGATAGATAGATAAATAGATAGATAGATAGAAGACAGGTAGATATGAGATAGATAGATAGATAGATAGATAGATAGATAGATAGATAGAAAGAAAGATAGATAGATAGATAGATAGATAGATAGATAGATTGCAGTTCTAGGACGATTCTAGTGTATAAAGACACAGTGATGCAGTTCTAGAAGAAACCCATTGATTCTCAGCGTGCTGGACACTTCTGTAGCTCTTAAGTATTTAAAGGAATAGTAATGTCCCAAAAAAAGAATTAGGGATATTGTAGATACTTTTAAAAAAGACAATTTGTGCAGATTCGTATTTCTCAAATCTTTATGGTTTGAGAGCTATAGAAAAATAAAGTTCTTTGCCCCCTCCCCTTTCTCATATGTCAGCTGTATAGCTGACGACATGAGCTCCTGGTTCCTGGATCAGACGGCGGCTCTTCAGCAGCGCCGACATAGCGATACCTAAAAATAAATACTTAATCGGAACAGTCTACAACATTTGCCTGATTTGTAAGCACACGCTGTAGACCATTCAGATTAAGTATTTATCTTTAGATATCTTTATATCGCGCTGCTGAAGAGCCACATCTGGTCAAGCGACCAGAATCTGCTTCTGACAGCTTTACAGATTGTCAAGCAGAAAGGGAAGGGAGCGGAGAACTTTATTTTCGTATATCTCTCAAACCATAAAGGTTTGAGAGATACGAATCAGCACAAATGATCTTTTTTAAATGTATCTACCATATAACTAATACTTTTTCTGGACATTACTATCCCTTTAAACACCTAATTTAAATCACCGATAATCTATATTTCTCTATCAGAATGCAGTTGGTTTGCCCACAATCACTCATTTTCAGTGCCCAAAAATAAAGACTGGAGCCAGTCCAATGCTAAAAAAAACCCCAAACAGATTTATTAGCACAGTAAAATAATGAACTTCTACGTGATAAGTGAAGTAGGGCACCTGACGCATTTTGTGAACAAACTTTCCTCTAATGAAGTAAACTTCTCCATGAAGGACAGAAGGAGGGAGCGGCGTCACCTGGTATTTTTACTGTGATAATAAACCAAGTTTTTTTTTTTAGTAATGGGATGGCTGCAGCCTGCTTTGTGTGTCTATAAATCATTACCAGGCTGCTGGGAGAAAGCAGATAAAAGTCACATGGTTACCCAAAATAAGTTCCGCAAAGCAAGCGGGAAATGAGACTATAATTAACATTAATGCTAAAACTCCAACTGCTCCGATATGAAAAGTTATATTGTAGCATGAATTTATATCTATGGAAAAGTTCCCAAATAAGATACATGATATTGAATGTGCTGTTGCTTCTGCTTGCTGAGGGAAGAAGTTTGCCTTCGCACTGCTCACTTCCTCCTCTGGAGACTTCCCTGCGCTGTCAGACATTGCAGGAAGTAAGGAGTGCACAGGAAAATTTCTTCCCTCGCTCTGCTGAAAAGCAGCTATACTGATACCATCTATCTTAAATTCTATATAATTTTGTAAAAATTTGGGTAATATATCTTTCGTCTTACAATATGCTCTTTCATTTAACCCCTAGGAATCTGGGGTATGAGGAGAAGGTTGAACTTGATAGACTTGTGTCTTTATTCAATCTAATTTACTATGTTACTATGTTACTATGAATCCTGTGAGGTCTCCAATAAATCGTGCTCAGATCAACTTGTTTTTCAGCTGTAATGTCCCTTCACGGAACAAACCAAACAAAATTAAATTGTACATCCTTGCATGACTTTACAAGACCATGAAAATTAACCAAATGTGAACCCTGTGTGAAGCATCTATCATTCCAATGTGTTCATTTATTTCTTTCACAATAATGAGGGGTTTTTTTTTGCAAAGTTTTGCCAAACCCTTTAACCCTTTGAGCGTAAGAGAGGAATCCAACGCATTGTGTTGCAATGCGTTGGATACCTTTCTGGCACTCAAAGGGTTAAGCGTGCTTACCGTGCCGAGGTGCCCCATTCCAAGTGAGTCCTAACCAATCTATTGCTATTTCTATGACTTGCAAAAACATTCTAAAATAAAAATGTTTACATTTAACCCTATGAATGCCAGAGGGGCATTGAACAAATTGCTCTGCAATTAATTACACACCCCTCTGGCACTCAATGGGTTAAAGACTGATTTTGCCTACGTTACTTTACTCCAGTAGCTCTAGGAAAGGGTCCGGATGTTCACCTCTGGTCTGAATGGGAGGTACCTTCTGTTCACCGAGTCTGGAGGCTGGTCAGTAGAAAACATTTTTGAGCCATATTCACAAATTAAAGGGATAGTAATACTTCGTTTTATCTTTATTTTATTTTGTAGGCATTAAAAAAACATGAAGAACGATATAAGTCTTATCTCTCAAACCTTTATGGTTTGAGAGATATTCACAAGCAAAGTTTCCCCTCCCGCCCCTTTTACCTAGTGTAAGCCATCTCTTCTCAGATGTGGAATCCAGTCCATAGACCAGACAGATAACAGCAGTGGACAATCTTCTTCCTATGAGAACAATGAAAGCCCTGCCCCCCTTGACAAGTCTTTCAGGTTTTTCCCTTATCTTAATTGAAGATTGTCCCTCTCTGCAGTCTACCTGGGCACCTCCCTTCTGATCTGGCTGAGCAGTGTTACATCAGTAAAAGTGGCGGGAGGGGGATACTTTGTCATTGAATTACTCTTGTACTACAACTCTGACAGAATTGAAATAACACTCTCCAAAGTCCAAATACTATGATGATTAATTAGAGCTGCTTTTATTATGAAACATTACTATCCCTTTAAAGTAAAGTAAAGCCATTTTGGCCAATGCAGTTGTATCTTGGGGGACAAGCAATGATTCCCATGATTATAGTAAAACGTATCACCTTTATAGAAGTCTTGTGCGTTATTAGCTACTAAATTACTTTGAATCCTCTACTTTGATTTTAAAAACACTTATCCCGTTCTACTAAGTCTGTTCCTATAAGATTCCTATTGGAGCAGACTCACTGGAAAGGAGCGAAACGGCTCTTATCAGCCATGTTGGGGGGGGAGAACTGACTAATTCAGGTGGAACACAAATCAGAAGTATGAGAAGAACGGGGAAAGGCTCAGGATTTCACCCCGAGACTCAGAGGTCTGACCTAAATCTCAGGGTATAAGGGGGAAGGTACAAATCATCTGGGTGAGAAAGTCCAGTGTTCCCTACTGTCTCTTCTGCACCAAATAAATGCTTATTTAGTCCCTAAATTGCTGCCATTTCTACCAGAAAGATGAAGGAGACGTCCTGCTTCTCTAATTTACCGCATGTTACGGGATCCCTGAGGTTAGATCAAGCAGGGACATATATATATATATATCGCCTGAAATCTACCTTCCGGGGGGAACTTTACAGGTTAATATTTCAAAGATCTCAGGGTCGGCTCACTTTGAAAGTTCCCAGGTATGATATGAGGCTCTCAGCCTCTCAGCATAGCTGGGAACTCTCCAGTTTTTCCCAGAAGCATCCGGTGTTTGCTGCTAATTACTGGGTCTCCGGGGGCGGAGGCTGATTCCCCAGATGTGGGAAGTTTCTAAGGAAACTGCTCCTTCCCAGTCTGTTCCTCCCACTCCCCGCCCACTTCTCCTCCTTCCCAGTCTGTTCCTCCCACTCCCCACCCACTTCTCCTACTTCCCAGTCTGTTCCTCCCACTCCCCGCCCACTTCTCCTCCTTCCCAGTCTGTTCCTCCCACTCCCCGCCCACTTCTCCTCCTTCCCAGTCTGTTCCTCCCACTCCCCGCCCACTTCTCCTCCTTCCCAGTCTGTTCCTCCCACTCCCCGCCCACTTCTCCTCCTTCCCAGTCTGTTCCTCCTACTCCCCACCCACTTCTCCTCCTTCCCAGTCTGTTCCTCCCACTCCCCGCCCACTTCTCCTCCTTCCCAGTCTGTTCCTCCCACTCCCTGCCACTTCTCCTCCTTCCCAGTCTGTTCCTCCCACTCTCCATCTACTTCTCCTCCTTCCCAGTCTGGTCCTCCCACTTCTCCTTCTTCCCTCCCTGTTCCTCCCACTCCCTGCCCACTTCTCCTCCTTCCCAGTCTGTTCCTCCCACTCCCCGCCCACTTCTCCTGCTTCCCAGTCTGTTCCTCCCACTCCCTGCCTACTTCTCCTTCCCAGTCTGTTCCTCCCACTCCCTGCTCACTTCTTCTCCTTCCCAGTCTGTTCCTCCTACTCCCCACCCACTTCTCCTCCTTCCCAGTCTGTTCCTCCCACTCTCCATCCACTTCTCCTCCTTCCCACCCTGTTCCTCCCACTTCCCCTTCTTCCCTTCCTGTTCCTCCCACTCCCTGCCCACTTCTCCTCCTTCCCAGTCTGTTCTTCCCACTCCCCGTCCACTTCTCCTCCTTCCCATTCTGTTCTGCCCATCCCCGCCCACTTCTCTTCTTTCCCCAGCCTTTTCCTCAAACTTTTTCTACATTTTAAGCCCCACCCCGACTCGCAATTAAACCTCAACCTTTATCTCCCCCAGCAGCACCACAAGACTCCCCTCTCTGGGTGATCATAGGTAGAGCTCTACTGTGCCTGGCTTCCAAGCTCAAAGCAGAAGGTCTATGGGAATTGTGTAACTCGGTTCAGCAAGACTGGAGTGAGAGACTGGAGCCCTGCAGTTCAGTCTCCTCTCCGGAACAGCAAGGGCTCATCAGGTGTCTCCGTTCTACTCCACTCTAACGGGGGTCACAATGCTCACACTACACCAGCGGATCTGCCGCAGGGGAACACTCCAGTAGGACCTAATCCTGGTTATAGCTGCCTTTTCAGTGGGACATTTAGCCCAGTGAGTGCTGGAGAAGTCTTCACTGCAATGCGAATGTAAGTTTCAATAGTCCAAATGAGAGATCTTATAGAGATTGTAGAGAGAAAAGCCCCACTCGTATTCCTACAAACATCTGGAGGGGTTCACTAAGCAGTGATAAAGAGGTGATAAAATAGAGATGGTTTCAGGGCCGGATTTAGAATTAGGCAGAGTAGGCATCTGCCTAGAGGGGCGCCTGTCACTGGGATCATGTGTGTGGTGTTTTTTTTTTTTTTTATTATTAAATTCGCCTGAGATGAGTCACCTCCCCAGCCGGCGCCATGAATACAGGTCTGTGCCTCCTCCTTCGGCACAGACCTGTAGCTGCTGCGCTCCCTCGTCGGCTCTTTAGTATTACAGAGTGCTGGGAGATGACATCATCTCCCAGCACTCTGCATGAAGAGAAGACAGTGCGTGATCTCCAACAGCTACAGCTCTGTGCCAAAGAAGGCACATACAGACCTCTCCTGCCTCTGGACCACCAGGGGCAATGAGAGGGTAATATGGAGATGATGGGGCAATGTGAGGGCAATATGGAGCTGATGGGTGAGCAATATGGAGCTGATGGGTGAGCAATATGGAGCTGATGGGGGGCAATGTGAGGGCAATATGGAGCTGATGGGGGCAATGTGGAGATGATGGGGGCAATATGGAGCTAATGGGGGGCAATGTGGAGATGATGGGGTGCAACGTGTAGATTAGGAGCATTGTGGAGGTGTCCAGTGCAGATGGCCCACGGGGGCGGGGGGGAGCTTCAGGTTTCTGTGTCTACAGGCTCCTGAGATGGTTTGTCCCATAAAACCTCCAATTTTCTTTTTGAACAAAGGGGTCCTTAACAGTATATTTTTGGGGACAGAGTCCCCCTCAGGTGCATTCCCTTGTGCCATTACAGAGTAGAAATTTACATAATTATATTAGTTTGTTTCCACCCTCAGACAGTCCAAAAACACCAGGTTAAACTTTTCACTATGAGAGAAACAACAGTTCCCCAGATCTATGCTCTGGCCTTTAGTGGTTCTCATCAATGAAGTGCAGCTGATTCAGTTTACACATAAGGGGAGTCTAGGAGACCCTTACACTTAGGGAGACAACTCCTACACTGCAGTTGATTTGCTCCAGAATTGCTCTAATTGTCTTGAAAACCTTGAGCTTTTGTTCAGTCTTTTTACGGATATTTTATGTCAGTATGTTCATCTACAGCTCCAGTGCCCTTCTGCCTTTAGTGGACCTAGAGAGTATCAGCAGCAACTAATTGACAAGACCCATTAAAAGCTGAAACATATCTGTTGTTTTGTGGATTCTCTCATTCATAGAGGATTTGTTTGACAACTTAGTGCTGGACATCTATGGGTGGAACCAGAGAGATATGAGCATAAAAATGTGCTCTTTGTAATTGCACAACAAAACAAATACATGCCTAAGCTACACCTGAGGGGGCACCATCCTCAAAAAGTAAAACTACTAAGTTCTGTTTTTGGTGTGCACTTGTCACACTTGTTTTTTAGTCTCCCTAAGTGGAAGGATATGTCATGCATAGGCCCTGAGCTCCTTGTGCCTGGAGTGAGTCAGCTGCAGCTCACTGACAAGACCCACTAAAGGCCTAAAATATATGTTTTTGTTTTTGCCTGACTTCTGTTCTCATAACCAGGCTGGTACGAATATTGACTTTTCTTCTCTGTAAAGCTACAAGGAAGTGAAAAACATGATTGACCAGCACCCAAGGGAGCAGTATCTGAAAGAGACACTACTAAATTGTATTTGTTCTCAGTGTGTGCATACCACATCTTTTTGTGTTTCAGATCTAACCTGGAGGTAAAGAGATGACATGGTCTGAGACATAATAAAGTGCCCGTCTCCAGCAGTGATCATGTCCATCACACACTTGGCCTACCAGCTAAGATCAACAAAGGTCCCTTATAGCATTTTTGTGTGTTTTTGCGTTTTTTCAGGTTTGATTTATAATCAAGTCAGAATCTTTAAAAAGGGTTAAACAGCCTACCAAATTTTAAAGGAAGACTAAGACCCCCTAAGAACATCCCCACACCATGCAAACACACTTACCTTAATCTGGAAAGAAATTCTAATGACCACTATGAGTCAATTCTCTGTGGATTTTTTCCCCAGAATTATTCTTTATTGATATGTCCATTAAAGTAGACATGATCCTTTGAAGGTTTTCCAAGAAGATGATATCGATCTCAAAATCCAGTTTGATCTGATTTAACTTTTATTGAGAATGGCTATTAAATGTAAAATTCCAAATAGTAAAGCATTTACTTGTTGTAGTAATAGATGCTGCCACCAGATGTCACTACATGTTGTCCACAGAATTCTTTTTTTAGTATTCACTGCCTCCTAGTGTTGAACAAGGTTATTGCTTCCCATTTAATTCTGTGCAGCTTCTACTGTCATTAAATGTATCAATATAAACTACCTATAATGTGTTCTTTATTTTGCAATTGTTTAATCATTTTATGGATTGTTGATTTAGTAGTTGGGGAACCTAATCTCTGCAGAGCTTTGTTCTCTGACTTTGTCAGATAAAACTTAATGACCCATGAGTCCAGAAAACCCTTTCTCTTCACCTACCCCAGTCTGCTAAAAACCCAGGGGGTGGTATAAATTGCTAATGGCAAATTACCATGCAAAACATTTCAAGGCAGAGGCTCCCGCTGAGGAGAAGACTTAACCCTTTGAGTGCCAGTGCTCTGCAATGAGTTGTGTACCATTCTGGCACTCAAAGGGTAAAAAAATAAAAAAAAGGGTGATAGGTCCTCTTCAATGGAAAGTTAACGCCCACTAATAATAACCTCCACTTACCTTATAATGATAAGAAAACCCTAATGGCCCTTATTAATTTTTCCATTGTGTCTTGGATCAAGAGATAATATACTGATTCCATGTACATGGGGGCGAACATGACAATTCCTGGCAGTTTTCTCAATCAGAAGAAGATAGAGTGCAGGAGCTTACTTAAAAGGACAGTATTAAGTTAATATTACTATTCCCCATATTGTAGCTATCTGAAAAAGAACTGAATTGTCCCCAGGTTCATCTCTTAAACCTTTATGGTTTGAGAGATAACCGAACGCAAAGTTCCCCCCCTCCCTCCCCCATCCCTGAAGTCAGCGTTGTACTGACTGCAGGGATATCCGGTCTTATTTGCATCAGGCGGCTCTGCAGCAGAGCCGAGATCGCGTTAGTGACAAAGAATTATTTCACTGAAACGGTCTTCTACACGTACATGCAAACCAAGAGCAAACCAAGCGCATGTAGAAGACAGTTTCAGTGAAATAATTATTTGTCACTAACGGGATCTCGGCTCTGCTGCAGATCCGCCTGACTGTCGTATGATAGACTTCCCCTGCAGTCACTACAATGCTGACTTCAGGGATGGCGGGGGGACTTTGCGTTTGGTTATCTCTCAAACCATAAAGGTTTGAGAGATGAACCTGGGGACAATTCAATTCTTATTCATGAGGATTTTATTTCCATTGTAAAGGAAGTGTGGAGGGGGGTATTATTAAAGCGGAACTACAGCCCCTTATAAACATGGCTCCAAATAAGTACCCATCTGGCGACTAGCTGCTCAATAAGCTCTAGTCAGCAGAATTATTACCGCGTTATCGAGAATTTATCTTGCTCCCGGACTGACAGCCAGGAAACAGCGCAGACATCTTTCCATAGTGACGTCTGTGCGCCTGCGCTGTCAGTCCCTTTTGGAGCTGAACGGCTCCTAGCAACGTGTCTTAGACCTGACAGTGCAGGCACGCAGACGTCACTATGGAAAGATGTCTGCGCTGTTTCCTGGCTGTCAGTCCCAGGAACAAGATGAATTCTCGATAACGCGGTAATAATTCTGCTGACTAGAGCTATTGAGCAGCTAGTTGCCAGATGGGTAATTATTTGGGGTCATGTTTAAAAGGGCTGGTAGTTCCGATTTAACAGTATATCTGTGAAACCTGCTCATATTGATCCCCCAGAGAGGGCTGATGTGCTACCGAAAAGAGGAAGCCAGTGAGGCGATTTGTCATCAAGCGAGTGGGGTTAAACTGGGTTGGTGGAGCATAAACATGTTTGTGACAAAGTAGGCGGGAAGTGGGTGTAACAGGGTGGGAAGGTGGAGAAGTGGGTGGGAGGACTCCTGAATTTCAGGAGGTACATATACGTCATGGGTCCATGGTTCAAAAGGCACCCCTCTTCTTTGACTCCTTGACACCCTCTTAACTCATCCATATATAGAAAAGAAGAGGGGAGAAGACAAATCAAACGACAAAGAAACAATGGACACTTTAGATGTAATGACCCCTAATATCTCCTAAAGAGGGACACTTTGGAGGTACGGTCCCCTAATATCTCCTAAAGATGGACACTTGGGAGGTATAGACCCCTAATATCTCCTAAAGAGGGACACTTAGGAGGTAGAGCGGTACGGACCCCTAATATTTCCTAAAGATGGACACTTGGGAGGTACGGATCCCTAAAATCTCCTATAGAGGGACACTTGGGAGATACAGATCCCTAATATCTCCTAAAGAGGGACACTTGGGAGGTACGAACCCCTAATATCTCCTACAGGGGGACACTTGGGAGGTACGAACCCCTAATATCTCCTAAAGAGGGACATTTGGGAGGTACGGATCCCTAAAATATCCTATAGAGGGACACTTGGGAGGTACGGACCCCTAATATCTCCTAAAGAGGGACACTTGGGAGGTACGAACCCCTAATATCTCCTACAGGGGGACACTTGGGAGGTACGAACCCCTAATATCTCCTAAAGAGGGACATTTGGGAGGTACAGACCCCTAATATCTCCTAAAGAGGGACACTTGGGAGGTACAAACCCCTAATATCTCCTAAAGGGGGACACTTGGGAGGTATGGACCCCTAATATCTCCTAAAGAGGGACACTTGGGAGGTACAAACCCCTAATATCTCCTAAAGAGGGACACTTGGGAGGTGCGGATCCCTAATATCTCCTAAAGGGGGACACTTGAGAGGTGCAGACCCCTAATATCTCCTAAAGGGGGACACTTGGGAGGTACGAACCCCTAATATCTCCTAAAGGGGGACACTTTGGATGTACGGTCCCCTAATATCTCCTAAAGGGGGACACTTTGGAGGTACGGTCCCCTAATATCTCCTAAAGATGGACACTTGGGAGGTATAGACCCCTAATATCTCCTAAAGAGGGACACTTAGGAGGTACAGCAGTGCGGACCCCTAATATCTCTTAAAGACAGACACTTTGGAGGTACGGACCCCTAATCTATCTATCTATATATATATATATAAAAGAGAAAGGCTCATTGCATAATTTATGTCTCCTCAGGAGACACACACACCCAGGGCAGGCAGGAAGGAGGAGTTACTGCTCCCATTGGGTAATTCAATGGGGGCGTGATTTTCACAGGAGTTGCAGTACTGCAGGGAGTTGGCCCGCCCCCACTCTCCAGCCCGCCCTCCACTATCCCACTGAGGGAAAAAAACAAAATGGCTGCCACTTGCTCCTACACCACCCTAATACATACATGCTCCACTCACACAGCACCAAACACATACAGCATCAAACACACACACATCACCAAACACAAACAGCATCAAACACACACAGCATCAAACACACACAGCACCAAATATAGCATCAAACACACACACAGCACCACACACAGCACCAAACATAGCATCAAACACACACAGCATCAAAAACACACACAGCACCACACACACACACAGCACCAAACACACACGCACAGCACCAAACACACACACACACACACACACACACACTAAGCATCAAACAGACACAGCATTAAACACACACACACAGATCATCAAACACACATTGCCATAAAGGTATCCCACACATTGCAACCCAGTGTATGGGATTCCTTTCTGGCAATCAAAGGGTTAAGGCTGTAACTGTGTTTCTGCTTCCCTACTGACACACTGCTGCACTCCTACTAATGACTATGGGTTTACACCACACAGTGTGATCTCCTCCAACACAATAACAGCCAAATAACTCTTACTTCACTTGATTCTCCTCCCTACAACCTTTCCTACCTGCACAGAGCCATGTCTGCTGGTTGCCTAGCAACCACCCAACCTCCTCCACTATACAGGAAGTTGTGCTGCTGGGAGAAATACCCTGACCTGCTCTGTGTGTTATCACATAGGACTCAACACCACTGTTGTGTATGTATGTCTCACACTATGGGGACACTGTGTAAGTCTCAGTATGGAATGTGTATGTGTGTCACTATGGGTTGTGTATGTGGGTCTCAGTATGGGATGTGTATGTGTATCTCACTATGAGATCTGTATGTGTGTCTCAGTATGGAATATGTGTGTGTCTCACTATGGGATGTGTGTGTGTATCACTATACCATGTGTATGGGTGTGTGTCTCTGCATGGGATGTGTATCTCTCTGTCTTACTATAAGGTGTGCGTGTGTCTCTCATTATGGGATGTGTATATGTGTGTGTTTCACTATGGTGGGGGGGGTGTCTCTATGTGATGTGTATATGTGTGTGTCTCTGTATGGGCTGTGTATGTGTGTGCTCACTATGGAGTGTGTCTCTCTATGGTATGTGTGTGTCTGTCTCTGTATGGGATGTGTATGTGTGTCTGTGTGTCTCACTATGGGATGTGCATGTGTGTGTATCTGTATGGGATGTGTATATGTGTGTGTGTGTCTCACTATGACGTGTGTCTCTGTATGGGATGTGTATGTGTGTCTCACTATGGGATGTGCATGTGTGTGTATCTGTATGTGATGTGTATATGTGTGTGTCTCACTATGACGTGTGTCTCTGTATGGGATGTGTATGTGTGTGTATCTCACTATGGCGTGTGTGTCTCTTTATGGCATGCGTATATGTGTGTGTGTGTCTATGTATGGGATGTGTATATGTGTGTCTCACCACGGCATGTGTGTGTCTCACTACAGGATGTGTATATGTGTGTCACTATGGCATGTGTGTCTCACTATGGGATATGTGTGTGTGTGTGCGTCTCACTATAGGTGTATGTGTGTCTCAGTATGGGATGTGTGTGTATCACTATGGGGACACTATGCAGTTCAAGTCAGCTGGGGGGGGCGGAGAGCTAAAACAGAACGTGATCACATGTATTTTACAGAACTTTCATAAACAAAAACAGATGGGCAACGCCGTCCCACACTGCTAATATCTCCTAAAGATGGACACTTGGGAGGTATAGACTCATAATATCTCCTAAAGAGGGAGACTTGGGAGGTACAGATCCCTAATATCTCCTAAAGAGGGACACTTGGGAGGTATGTACCCCTAATATCTCCTAAAGGGGGACACTTGGGAGGTACAGATCTCTAATATTTCCTAAAGAGGGACACTTGGGAGGTACAGACCCCTAATATCTCCTAAAGGGGGACACTTGGGAGCTACAGATCCCTAATATCTCCTAAAGAGGGACACTTGGGAGGTACGGACCCCTAATATCTCCTAAAGATGGACACTTGGGAGGTATAGACCCCTAATATCTCCTAAAGAGGGACAATTGGGAGGTATAGACCCCTAATATCTCCTAAAGATGGACACTTGGGAGGTACAGATCCCTAATATCTCCTAAAGAGGGACACTTGGGAGGTATGTACCCCTAATATCTCCTAAAGGGGGACACTTGGGAGGTTCAGATCTCTAATATTTCCTAAAGAGGGACACTTGGGAGGTACAGACCCCTAATATCTCCTAAAGGGGGACACTTGGGAGGTACAGATCCCTAATATCTCCTAAAGAGGGACACTTGGGAGGTACGGACCCCTAATATCTCCTAAAGAGGGACACTTGGGAGGTACAAACCCCTAATATCTCCTAAAGAGGGACACTTGGGAGGTACGGACCCCTAATATCTCCTAAAGAGGGACACTTGGGAGGTACAGATCCCTAATATTTCCTAAAGAGGGACACTTGGGAGGTACGGACCCCTAATATCTCCTAAAGAGGGACACTTGGGAGGTACAAACCCCTAATATCTCCTAAAGAGGGACACTTGGGAGGTACGGACCCCTAATATCTCCTAAAGAGGGACACTTGGGAGGTACAAACCCCTAATATCTCCTAAAGAGGGACACTTGGGAGGTACAAATCCCTAATATCTCCTAAAAAGGGACACTTGGGAGGTACGGACCCCTAATATCTCCTAAAGAGGGACACGTGGGAGGTACGAACCCCTAATATCTCCTAAAGGGGGACACTTGGGAGTTACGGACCCTAATATCTCCTAAAGAGGGACACTTGGGAGGTATAAACCCCTAATATCTCCTAAAGAGGGACACGTGGGAGGTACGAACCCCTAATATCTCCTAAAGGGGGACACTTGGGAGTTACGGACCCTAATATCTCCTAAAGGGGGACACTTGGGAGGTATAAACCCCTAATATCTCCTAAAGGGGGACACTTGGAGGTATGGACCCCTAATATCTCCTAAAGAGGGACACTAGGGAGGTACGGACCCCTAATATCTTCTAAAGAGTGACACGTGGGAGGTACGAACCCCTAATATCTCCTAAAGGGGGACACTTGGGAGTTACGGACCCTAATATCTCCTACAGAGGGAAACTTGGGAGGTATATGAGCAGCTGTCATGTCCACCGCCCTGGAGATAATATCCAGGAGTGACTGAAGATGTTATCTCTAGAACAAAGTCCCACAGGCAAAATTCATAGGGGCCATTAGGATTTTCTGACCATGGAAAGACAAGTGTGTGTGAAAGGGGTTACTAGGAGGTGATCATTTCCTTTTAAAGCCCCAGGTTCTATGTTTATAGCCGCAGGTCCTATGTTTATAGCACGGGTCTTATTGCTGAGTCGATCTTCTGTCTTTGGTTTCATACAGGAGTAAGGAGATGACATCTCTATTTTGCTCCTGTCGGTAGGTTGACCATACCTCACTTTTACAAAGGGACACATAGGAAATAGGCACCAAAATCAAAGCAACCCTGTGGTATGCATTTTCATGTGTGTCCCTTTTTAATGGAGAGGTATGGTCAGCGTAGTCCAAGGGCAAAAGGAAAACACCTAGATGGAACCGCCCAGTGTCTGTCCAGATGCCTGGGTACAATCCTGTGTATGTCCAGGCATGTGGGTACAACTGGGTGTCTGTCCAGATGCCTGGGTACAATCCTGTGTATGTCCAGGCATGTGGGTACAACTGGGTGTCTGTCCAGGTGCCTGGGTACAGTCCTGTGTATGTCCAGACATGTGGGTACAACTGGTGTCTGTCCAGGTGCCTGGGTACAATCCTGTGTATGTCCAGGCATGTGGGTACAACTGGGTGTCTGTCCAGATGCCTGGGTACAATCCTGTGTATGTCCAGGCATGTGGGTAAAACTGGGTGTCTGTCCAGATGCCTGGGTACAATCCTGTGTATGTCCAGGCATGTGGGTACAACTGGGTGTCTGTCCAGGTGCCTGGGTACAGTCCTGTGTATGTCCAGACATGTGGGTACAACTGGTGTCTGTCCAGGTGCCTGGGTACAATCCTGTGTATGTCCAGGCATGTGGGTACAACTGGGTGTCTGTCCAGATGCCTGGGTACAATCCTGTGTATGTCCAGGCATGTGGGTAAAACTGGGTGTCTGTCCAGATGCCTGGGTACAATCCTGTGTATGTCCAGGCATGTGGGTACAACTGGGTGTCTGTCCAGGTGCCTGGGTACAGTCCTGTGTATGTCCAGACATGTGGGTACAACTGGTGTCTGTCCAGGTGCCTGGGTACAATCCTGTGTATGTCCAGGCATGTGGGTACAACTGGGTGTCTGTCCAGATGCCTGGGTACAATCCTGTGTATGTCCAGGCATGTGGGTACAACTGGGTGTCTGTCCAGATGCCTGGGTACAATCCTGTGTATGTCCAGGCATGTGGGTACAACTGGGTGTCTGTCCAGATGCCTGGGTACAATCCTGTGTATGTCCAGGCATGTGGGTACAACTGGGTGTCTGTCCAGATGCCTGGGTACAATCCTGTGTATGTCCAGGCATGTGGGTACAACTGGGTGTCTGTCCAGGTGCCTGGGTACAATCCTGTGTATGTCCAGGCATGTGGGTACAACTGGGTGTCTGTCCAGGTGCCTGGGTACAATTCTGCTCCATAGTGCTTTCCGTTGGAGTTGAGTTACACTATACTGAGTGTATCCAGACACAGGACACTATGTCTGCCCAGTGGGAAAGAGCACCAGGACATTTCATTGGACAAGAACTGTAATTGTGCCCACACACATCTGTATTGGGCACTCACACATCTGTATAGGACAAATACATATGAATTGGGTACATACATCTGTATTGGACAAAATACTCATATCTGTACTGAGAACACACCTATAAACAGATCTGCGTTGGACACACATATACACATAAATCTGTACTGGTCACACACATATGCACACATCTGTGTTGGACACACATAAATGCACACCTCTGTATTAGACAAATACACCTCTGTACTGGACACTCACAAAAGAAAGCAATGTCTGCACTGATCATCACACAAAGAGTAGCATATGATTAATCACGTTTAGTGCGAAACGCGTGGGACAGCGTGTTTTCCCATTCCTGGTGTCTGTTTTCATGCTGGAATTTGAATACATTTTTATATTTTATTAAGAAGATGTTGCGAGTCCCTTGAGTGCAATCTTCGTTTGCTGTACATATATATATATATATATATATATACACATATCTGTATTGGACAAATACACGTGTACTAGACACACACACATATGTACTGGAGAAATACACGTGTACTAGACACACACACATATGTACTGGACAAATAAATGTATAAGGGGACACACACATATACACACATCTGTAGTGGACAGATACATGTGTACTGGACACACACATATACACACATCTGTAGTGAACAGATACATGTGTACTGGACACACACATATACACACACATCAGTAATGGACAAATACATGTGTAATGGACACACACATACACACACATCTGTAGTGGAAAAATACACGTTTACTGGACACACACACATACACACCTGTGTTGGACAAATACACGTGTACTGGACACACATATACACATCTGTATTGGACAAATACACACATATACACACATCTGTATTGGACAAATACATGTGTACTGGACACACACATACATATACACATCTGTATTGGACAAATACACACACATCTTTATGGGACAAATACACATACATCTGTATTGGACAAATACACATACATCTGTATTGGACAAATACACATATGTACTGGACACACACATATATATAAACACATCTGTGTTGGACAAATATACATCTGTAGTGGACACACATATATACACTCATCTGTATTGGACAAATACACGTGTATTGGGGACAAACATATACACACATCTGTACTGGACACACACACATACACACAACTGTACTGGACAAATACACATGTACTGGACACACACATATCCACACATCAGTAGTGGACAAATACATGTGTACTGGACACACACACACACACACCTGTAGTGGAAAAATACACGTGTACTGGACACACACATATACACACATCTGTAGTGGAAAAATACACGTGTACTGGACACACACACACATCTGTGTTGGACAAATACACGTGTACTGGACACACACACATCTGTGTTGGACAAATACACGTGTACTGGACACACACACATCTGTGTTGGACAAATACACGTGTACTGGACACACACACATCTGTGTTGGACAAATACACGTGTACTGGACACACATATACACACATCTGTATTGGACAAATACACTTGTATTGGGCACACACACACATATACACACATCTGTATTGGACAAATACACACAAATATCCATATTGTACAGACATAAATACACACAAAAACACACACAAACACACACACACACTGGATAAAGGAAGGAGGACAAACGAGTGGATCCAGGCGGTGTACAAGGCATGCTCTGTGGGATGTTTTTATTTATAATGTGAGGAAACTACATCTGTAGTGTTCTCAACTCAAAAAAAATTCTCATACGTTAACAAACTGGAAAAAATGGTGTATTTTCATTAAAATACAAAAACAAAAAAAAAGAAAAGAAAAAAACACAATAAAAATATTTTAGTTTGAGCACATTTATAATTAGTGAGAAAAGCTTTGTACACGTAAAAACAAAAGATTGTCTTATAAGGAGCGGTGTCACCCTGTGGTTAGAGAGCGTTATCTGCGCGGAAATGAACATGTAACAAACGTCCATGAGAGCCACCAGAGGCCCCGGGGACTGCAGTTTACATCTCTGAGAACAATGCACTGAACACAAAAAACTAATCCTTCAAGAACCAGGGGGGGTGCATTTCTCCCTGGTCCTTAAAGGGATAGTAATGTCTGAAAAAAAGTATTAACTATATGGTAGATACAAATAAAAGAGAGTACTAGCACTTATTCGTATCTCTCACACTGTTATGGTTTGAGAGATATAGGAAAATAAAGTTCTCTGGTCCCTCCCCTTTCTGCTTGATGAGCTGTAAAGCTGTCAGAAGCAGATTCTGGTCGCTTGACCAGATGTGGCTCTTCAGCAGCGCCAATATAACAATATCTAAAGATAAATACTTAATTTGGAATGGTCTACAAAGTGTTCCTGGCTTGCAAGCACACTTTGTAGACTGTTTCAATTAAGTATTTATTTTTAAATAGCGTGATTTCAGCTCTGCTGTAGAGCCTCTGTCTGGTCAAATGAGTGGAATCTGTAGCTGTCAGCTAGATGGCAGACTTGAGTAAAACAGCCAGGAAAAGGTAACTTTAGCAAGTTATATCTCTCAGACCATAAAGGTTTGAGAGATAAGACTTACATTGATGTTAATCTTTTTTTAATGTCTACAGTATTAAATCAACTTAAAATGAACCATTACCATCCTTTTAAAGGGTTAAAAGTTCAATAACACTTTATTCTGGAGATAAACATCATGCAGACCTTTTCCTACACAGTAAAATAATGGTGTTTCCACTGTTGGGAGGTGCTTCGTTCAAAAGTAATTACCTTTTGTATAGTTCTTCATATTTTCACACTCTATGGAGAACTGTACTTGGTAGCTCCTATCTGCCATATAATGAAATAGAATAATTGTCTGGCCATCAGGTGGCTCTGGTGCCACAGTTTAATTAAAAACAAATCACAGCTTTTCAACGAACAGCATCCCCCTAGTGAAAGCGCAATCATATTACTTAGCAGCAGTCAGAACTCTACAATATTGGTTTTGTTTATAATAATTGGTTACTGTTCCTTTAAATAAAACCACTGGGATGAGTCTCAGACTACAGACCAAGGGCCTCGGTACAAATGACCTAGCAAGAGAGGACTTGGCGTTATTTATACAGATAATTCCATGACATGAACCCTAAGGGGGGACACAGAAAACATCCATCTGCAAAGCGTTATAGGAATAGTAACATTGTATTTATTTATTACTAAAGTAGTATATATTAATGTATTTTACCGGCTGATTTTATTTCTCTGTAACTCTGAGTGCCAGATAGGTATGCATTGGATTCAAAGGGTTAATTTCGTGAGACTTAAATCGGCTTTTACAGTCCTGGTGATGTGAGCTTATTCCTCCTTTATAGAAAAGTCTGTGACTCAGCTGAACTACAAACTATCATAAAGACAATATCTGGGTCTCACTCCGTTCCGCTGACTACTTAGTGAATTTTAAATCAGTTGGGGTTTTAATATACTCATATACCCTGCATTTCATGCAGCATTTGCACAAATTCTTGATTTTTCTTGAGGCTTCAAATCTGGTCCTACATACGCACTGAGGGAGCAGGCATTCCTGCCTTTTTACAAGACTCCCACCGATTGTCCAGGATTGTCTTTTAATGGGTCAGGGTTAGAGAACAGCCTTTCGGAATGCAAGAGTATCTGGCGCTAATCATATGCAATTAACTGACTTTCTCTCATCTCAATAAAAGCAGGAAAAACAACAACATTAAATAACTGATCAGGACAATTAGCACATATTAAAATGCAAGTTTAGAATGATATTTTAGGGGTTAATTCACTTCTACACATGCTAACGGTAAATGATTGATATTTAAAGGTATCTCAACCAACTCTGTGTTATTTTAATCTTTAAAGTATCCGCGTGGCTGGTAGTTAAGGACTACAGAGGATTTTTTATTTATTTTTTTGCTTCAATGGATTCAGGGGTTCCTGAACGGCATGCAGCCACATGGAGACCCCTGAATTCCATAACGTCCAGAACTGTCATGGGTCCTAAACAGATGTTTTCCCATGACGGTCCTGGCACGTCAGGGGTTAAGACCAGAGAGGAGTGAAGTGCATTACAAAGGAATACATTGCAAAAACCTCCACTCCTTTAAAGGGACAGTAATGTCCCCCCCAAAAAAAATCCCGTTTTGTAGACTTAAAGAAAAAAAAATATGCTCCAAACCCGATCTCTCAAACCGCTATGGTATGAGAGATATAGAGATTCAAAGTTCCCCCCTCTCTCCCTTTCTCCTGATGTCAGCGTCTAGCTGACAGCAGGAGATCCCGGTCAGAGGACCAGCAGGCGGCTCTGCAGCAGACCCGAGATCGTGTTATCTATAAAGAATTAATTCACTGGAAATGTCTACAAAGTGTGCTTGCAAACCAGACACACTTTGTAGATCTTTCTAATGAATGAATTCTTTATAGATAACGTGATCTCGGCTCTGCTGCAGAGCCTCCTCTAGACGTACAACTCGATTCTCCTGCGTCAGCTTTACAGCCGACATCAGGAGAAGGGGAGGGAGGGGGGGACTTTGAATCCCTATATCTCTCAGACCATAGCGGTTTGAGAGATCAGGTTTGGAGCATTTTTTTTTTTAAACTCTACAAAACTGGATATATTTTTCGGGACATTACTGTCCCTTTAAGAGTTAATAGAATGAAGACACAAGTACACACAATTTTATGGTCCTTTGATAATACAGCTGAGTCACAGACTGTTTTCACAGACTGCAGCAAGAGGGCGCTAACATCGTAGAAAGTGGGGGAAAAGTGAATAATGTGAACAGCTGATTTTATGCAGACTTAAAAGAAACAGAAAACCAGTTGATAAAATTAATTAATACACAAAAATCAATAATAAAATGTTACCATTACTATTTTTCTTAAAGGAGAACAAACATTTCTGAATAACAACGCCCAGTTACTTTACTAAAGGCCAAGAAATCCTAATGGTTTCTATTTATTTTACAGCTCCCTGGTTCAAGTAAGAATATCATCAGTGAGTCCTGAACGTCAGGCCCATGAAGGCGGACGCTATCGTTGCTGGTAGGAAAACAGGACCAGTGGCTTAACTAGTCATTTGAGGGCCTGGTGCAAACGCTTTTTGGGTTTCCTATCACAAAAAGCATTTCCACAAAGTAATAAAACTAGGACCTATTAAATACCCCAGTGCACATGTGGTCCCCTTGGATGTGGGACCTAATACAACTACGCCCCCTTCAGTTAATCCTACGAACGTGGTAATCTTATCTCCTCAAAGCAATGCATTGCATACCCCCCCGGCACTCAAAAATGTCTGCAATACATTATGTTGCAAATTTTCGTGCACAGCATAGGCTCATGTTCATGAACAAAACTGCCAGCTGCTGTCATGTCCGTCTCCGCGGACCTAGCATCTACGATTGAAGATGTTATCTCTTGAACAGTGGCACAAAGGCAAAATTCTTAGGGCCATTGGGATTTCCTGGCCATAGTAAGGTACCTGGAAGTTAATATTATTATTAGGTATTGATATTTGATTTAAGGATCAATAAAAGTTTGTTCATCACTAAAGTGACGTCTCTCTGCACAACCATGTGATCCCAAACATTAAACACAAGACACCCACAGTGTGACACTGGAAAGACTAATCGTCTTATCTCCAATCGGCTCCCATCATCTGATATCACTCTTGGAAAACAAAAAGTGCTTATATCGTGAAGTGAAGCAAAGTCTGAGTGGGGGTCTCACATCACATTGAAGAAGAGAACAGAATCCACTAATCCTCAGTAAGGAAGATGAGATTCAGATATTGGATGGCGCTGGGCAAATCAGCTTTCACCAATGCTGGAAATTAGCACAGAATCTTAGGTTTGGCATCCCACCCCCCAACACTACCCAGCTGGTTCATGAGATCAAGGTGCTGGAGACATTATTAGATAATACAGGGAATAGCCGGAGGCTTTGGAATTGATCGATTCCATTTTCAGAACCGAGGTCAGCAGCTCTGCACTTACACGTCTTACCTCTAGGGGTCAGAAGTGGAGCAATTCTAGACTACACCTACTGCACCTTAGAGTATAAGTAAAATCCCATTTTACCTCCCTAGCATTTAAATCAGGAGTTTGTAAGCTAATGCCCTCCTAGTGTTGTAGACTACAACGCCCATAATCTGCAGAAAGCCCATCTCTAGTTTAAATTAATGGGGATTTTTTTTAAAAAAGAATTTTTTATTTGTTCCCTCTGGTGCAGATGGTTTGCTCCAGACGGACTAGATTTCTACATGAGGCACAACAGAGTGTCACACAGCATGGCACAAGGATTCCCTATACCGCTCCACACACAATCATTATATAGATATACCTGACTGCTGTATATGATGGACTCCTACCTAGGTAAGTGCTACTGTTACACACAGTAATTATATAGATACACCTGACTGCTGTATGATGGACTCCTACCTAGGTAAGTGCTTCTGTTACACACAGTAATTATATAGATACACCTGACTGCTGTATGATGGACTCCTACCTAGGTAAGTGTTTCTGTTACACGCAGTAATTATATAGATACACCTGACTGCTGTGTGATGGACTCCTACCTAGGTAAGTGCTTCTGTTACACACAGTAATGATATAGATGCACCTGACTGCTGTATATGATGGACTCCTTCCTAAGTCCTTCTGTTACACACAGTAAATATATAGATACACCTGACTGCTGTATGATGGACTCCTACCTAGGTAAGTCCTTCTGTTACACACAGTAATTAAATAGATACGCCTGACTGCTGTACGATGGACTCCTACCTAGGTAAGCGCTTCTGTTACACACAGTAATTATATAGATACACCTGACTGCTGTGTGATGGACTCCTACCTAGGTAAGTGCTTCTGTTACACACAGTAATTATATAGATGCACCTGACTGCTGTATGATGGACTCCTACCTAGGTAAGTCCTTCTGTTACACACAGTAATTATATAGATACACCTGACTGCTGTATGATGGACTCCTACCTAGGTAAGTGCTTCTGTTACACACAGTAATTATATAGATGCACCTGATTGCTGTATGATGGACTCCTACCTAGGTAAGTGCTTCTGTTACACACAGTAATTATATAGATACACCTGACTGCTGTGTGATGTACTCCTACCTAGGTAAGTACTTCTGTTACACACAGTAATTATATAGATACACCTGACTGCTGTGTGATGGACTCCTACCTAGGTAAGTGCTTCTGTTACACACAGTAATTATACAGATACACCTGACTGCTGTGTGATGGACTCCTACCTAGGTAAGTACTTCTGTTACACACAGTAATTATATAGATACACCTGACTGCTGTGTGATGGACTCCTACCTAGGTAAGTGCTTGTTACACACAGTAATTATACAGATACACCTGACTGCTGTGTGATGGACTCCTACCTAGGTAAGTGCTTCTGTTACACACAGTAATTATATAGATACACCTGACTGCTGTGTGATGGACTCCTACCTAGGTAAGTGCTTCTGTTACACACAGTAATTATACAGATACACCTGACTGCTGTGTGATGGACTCCTACCTAGGTAGGTCCTGTTACACACAGTAATTATATAGATACACCTGACTGTTGTATGATGGACTCTTACCTAGGTAGGTCCTGTTACATACAGTAATTATATAGTTATAAAATACATATAAATGTTTGAACATGCTCAGTAACAGTCTGTTGTGCATCACATTGTGGTGCGTTCATTAGAGGGGCTTCTCAAACATGCAACACTGCTTAAATACTTGCACACATCCCTTTCCATCCTGTAAACCAGGGGGAGTCCATCTTTGAACCTCCAGATGTTCATGTTATTCCTATCATGCCTCCTCAGTCATTTCCTGCAGCTGGAAGTCCAGAGATGGACTATATCCACCCAAATGTTTTATCCCAGACAGAGAGACCGGCTGACTTCTAGTAAGTGCAGAGAAGGTGCCTACGAGTCGGCTCCAAGTGAATTCACTTTAGGATCACGGAGCCTGGAGCTAATTTCCCTGTAGGGTAGAACTGCTGGGGTCGGTCATTCTGTATAGAGTGGCTGAGCTGTGATAATGCCCCTAAAAAGAAGGAACAGGCGTCATCTAATCAGGAGCACAGAAGCTCCGAATAGTGATAAATATATATTATTGTATCACTCCAAGTCCTCTGAATAAGTGTCTTTATGGGAAAGTCCCCTCGTGTGCCATTAGAACGGAGTCCAATACGGAATCCTTATTCACTCTTCTTCTTCTTCTTCCTCCTCCTCCTCTTCTTCCTCCTCCTCCTCTTCCTCCTCCTCCTCTTCCGCCATCACCTCCACAATGAGCTCCGCAGTGCAGGTCACCTCACCCTGGCTGTTGATGGCTTTACAAGTGTATTTGGCATCATCGTCCCCACACACTTCGGAGATGGTGAGAGAGCAGTTCCCATCCTCATCATAATCTATCTGGAAGTGGCGAGACTCCTTGATGGGCTGATCATCCTTGTACCAAATCACCTCGGGGTCTGGGTGACCTGAAATTGTGTAAGGACAATTTGTTTATTCCAAGCACAAGACAAGGTTGACACATACACTCTCATCTGCAACACATACATGCTACTACAGTAAGGCAGCAGAGGCATAACTAGAAGCCTTCGGGCCCTGGTACAAGAAGTGCCAACGGCCCCCCTCCACCACATTGGCCCCCCGACCACATTGAACCCCTCCACAATGCCCCCATCTCCTACTTGAAGCTCCCGCATGGTCCTCTTAGTAACGCAGAGCGCTCAGAGATGATGTCATCTCCCAGAGCTCTGCATTACTAGAGAGCCAGTGGGAGATTGTGGGTGCCAGGTGTAGGGGTCTCAGAGGGAGGCCGGACCCTTGGAGTGTATGGGCCCGGTCACAGGTGCGACCCCTATAGTTACTCCACTGTAAGGCAGAGTTTGCAAGGAACAACAATCAATACAAGGTGTTGAAGATACCACTAGCCTTCAACAGATTGAAAGACCCATTTAAATCAGTGGGAATTTGGGGGGATTTTACATGTCCCTACATGTCTCAGAACGTCTGGCGCTGTATGTACTAGATATATACAATACTGGTAGATTAATTACTTAGCTGCACCATATCGAGAGATTAAAGACTACAAATTGGGCACTTAACTCCGTGAATGCCAGAGAAATGTTCACTGGGGTGTTGTCAGCGTGTTGGAGACTTCACCAGTATTCGTATAGTTAAAAGACCTAATTTGCCCCCAATGGGAATTTGTATTTGTTCTCAGATTTAGATTGCTAAATAATTGCTCCATTTTTGTCTTTGTGCATATGGTTTTCCTTTTATTTTAGAACAGGGAAGGGCAAGCTGAGGCCTTACAGCTGTTGAGAACTAAGGACTACATTTCCCATCATCTCCAGCCAGGTGTCCGGGGTGATGGAAATGTGGTCCTCAATGTGCTGGAGAACCTCAGGTTGTCCGTCCCTATTTAGGGTGACTGATAGAGATGTGCTGGAGAACCTCAGGTTGTCCGTCCCTATTTAGGGTGACTGATAGAGATGTGCTGGAGAACCTCAGGTTATCCGTCCCTATTTAGGGTGACTGATAGAGATGTGCTGGAGAACCTCAGGTTGTCCGTCCCTATTTAGGGTGACTGATAGAGAAGGGCTGGAGAACCTCAGGTTGTCCGTCCCTATTTAGGGGACTGATAGAGATGTGCTGAAGAACCTCAGGTTGTCTGTCCCTATTTAGGGTGACTGATAGAGATGTGCTGGAGAACCTCAGGTTGTCCGTCCCTATTTAGGGTGACTGATAGAGATGTGCTGGAGAACCTCAGGTTGTCCGTTCCTATTTAGGGTGACTGATAGAGATGTGCTGGAGAACCTCAGGTTGTCCGTCCCTGTTTTAGGGTGACTGATAGAGATGTGCTGGAGAACCTCAGGTTGTCCGTCCCTATTTAGGGTGACTGATAGAGATGTGCTGGAGAACCCCAGGTTGTCCGTCCCTATTTAGGGTGACTGATAGAGAAGGGCTGGAGAACCTCAGGTTGTCCGTCCCTATTTAGGGTGACTGATAGAGATGTGCTGGAGAACCTCAGGTTGTCCGTCCCTATTTAGGGTGACTGATAGAGATGTGCTGGAGAACCTCAGGTTGTCCGTACCTATTTAGGGTGACTGATAGAGATGTGCTGGAGAACCTCAGGTTGTCCGTCCCTATTTAGGGTGACTGATAGAGATGTGCTGGAGAACCTCAGGTTGTCCGTCCCTATTTAGGGTGACTGATAGAGATGTGCTGGAGAACCTCAGGTTGTCCGTCCCTATTTAGGGTGACTGATAGAGATGTGCTGGAGAACCTCAGGTTGTCCGTCCCTATTTAGGGTGACTGATAGAGACGTGCTGGAGAACCTCAGGTTGTCCGTCCCTATTTAGGGTGACTGATAGAGATGTGCTGGAGAACCTCAGGTTGTCCGTCCCTATTTAGGGTGACTGATAGAGAAGTGCTGGAGAACCTCAGGTTGTCCGTCCCTGTTTTAGGGTAACTGATAGAGAAGGGCTGGAGAACCTCAGGTTGTCTGTCCCTATTTAGGGTGACTGATAGAGATGTGCTGGAGAACCTCAGGTTGTCCGTCCCTATTTAGGGTGACTGATAGAGATGTGCTGGAGAACCTCAGGTTGTCTGTCCCTATTTAGGGTGTCTGATAGAGATGTGCTGGAGAACCTCAGGTTGTCCGTCCCTATTTAGGGTGACTGATAGAGATGTGCTGGAGAACCTCAGGTTGTCTGTCCCTATTTAGGGTGACTGATAGAGATGTGCTGGAGAACCTCAGGTTGTCCGTCCCTATTTAGGGTGACTGATAGAGAAGGGCTGGAGAACCTCAGGTTGTCCGTCCCTATTTAGGGTGACTGATAGAGATGTGCTGGAGAACCTCAGGTTGTCCGTCCCTATTTAGGGTGACTGATAGAGATGTGCTGGAGAACCTCAGTTTGTCCGTCCCTATTTAGGGTGACTGATAGAGACGTGCTGGAGAACCTCAGGTTGTCCGTCCCTATTTAGGGTGACTGATAGAGACGTGCTGGAGAACCTCAGGTTGTCTGTCCCTATTTAGGGTGACTGATAGAGAAGTGCTGGAGAACCTCAGGTTGTCCGTCCCTATTTAGGGTGACTGATAGAGAAGGGCTGGAGAACCCCAGGTTGTCTGTCCCTATTTAGGGTGACTGATAGAGATGTGCTGGAGAACCTCAGGTTGTCCGTCCCTATTTAGGGTGACTGATAGAGACGTGCTGGAGAACCTCAGGTTGTCCGTCCCAATTTAGGGTGACTGATAGAGAAGGGCTGGAGAACCTCAGGTTGTCCGTCCCTATTTAGGGTGACTGATAGAGATGTGCTGGAGAACCTCAGGTTGTCCGTCCCTATTTAGGGTGACTGATAGAGAAGGGCTGGAGAACCTCAGGTTGTCCGTCCCTATTTAGGGTGACTGATAGAGACGTGCTGGAGAACCTCAGGTTGTCCGTCCCTATTTAGGGTGACTGATAGAGATGTGCTGGAGAACCTCAGGTTGTCCGTCCCTATTTAGGGTGACTGATAGAGATGTGCTGGAGAACCTCAGGTTGTCCGTCCCTATTTAGGGTGACTGATAGAGATGTGCTGGAGAACATCAGGTTGTCCGTCCCTGTTTTAGAGTGACTGATAGAGATGTGCTGGAGAACCTCAGGTTGTCCGTCCCTATTTAGGGTGACTGATAGAGATGTGCTGGAGAACCTCAGGTTGTCCGTCCCTATTTAGGGTGAAAGATAGATATGTGCTGGAGAACCCCAGGTTGTCCGTCCCTATTTAGGGTGACTGATAGAGACGTGCTGGAGAACCTCAGGTTGTCCGTCCCTGTTTTAGGGTGACTGATAGAGATGTGCTGGAGAACCTCAGGTTGTCCGTCCCTATTTAGGGTGACTGATAGAGACGTGCTGGAGAACCTCAGGTTGTCCGTCCCTATTTAGGGTGACTGATAGAGACGTGCTGGAGAACACCAGGTTGCCCGTCCCTATTTAGGGTGACTGATAGAGACGTGCTGGAGAACCTCAGGTTGTCCGTCCCTGTTTTAGGGTGACTGATAGAGATGTGCTGGAGAACCTCAGGTTGTCCGTCCCTATTTAGGGTGACTGATAGAGATGTGCTGGAGAACCTCAGGTTGTCCGTCCCTATTTAGGGTGACTGATAGAGATGTGCTGGAGAACCTCAGGTTGTCCGTCCCTATTTAGGGTGACTGATAGAGATGTGCTGGAGAACCCCAGGTTGTCCGTCCCTATTTAGGGTGACTGATAGAGATGTGCTGGAGAACCTCAGGATGTCCGTCCCTATTTAGGGTGACTGATAGAGATGTGCTGGAGAACCTCAGGTTGTCCGTCCCTATTTAGGGTGACTGATAGAGATGTGCTGGAGAACCTCAGGTTGTCCGTCCCTATTTAGGGTGACTGATAGAGACGTGCTGGAGAACCTCAGGTTGTCCGTCCCTATTTAGGGTGACTGATAGAGACGTGCTGGAGAACCTCAGGTTGTCCGTCCCTATTTAGGGTGACTGATAGAGACGTGCTGGAGAACCTCAGGTTGTCCGTCCCTATTTAGGGTGACTGATAGAGACGTGCTGGAGAACCTCAGGTTGTCCGTCCCTATTTAGGGTGACTGATAGAGATGTGCTGGAGAACCTCAGGTTGTCCGTCCCTATTTAGGGTGACTGATAGAGAAGTGCTGGAGAACCTCAGGTTGTCCGTTCCTATTTAGGGTGACTGATAGAGAAGGGCTGGAGAACCCAAGGTTGTCTTCCCTATTTAGGGTGACTGATAGAGATGTGCTGGAGAACCTCAGGTTGTCCGTCCCTGTTTTAGTGTGACAGATAGAGATGTGCAGGAGAACCCCAGGTTGTCCGTCCCTATTTAGGGTGACTGATAGAGATGTGCTGGAGAACCTCAGGTTGTCCGTCCCTATTTAGGGTGACTGATAGAGATGTGCTGGAGAACCTCAGGTTGTCCGTCCCTATTTAGGGTGACTGATAGAGATGTGCTGGAGAACCTCAGGTTGTCCGTCCCTATTTAGGGTGACTGATAGAGATGTGCTGGAGAACCTCAGGTTGTCCGTCCCTATTTAGGGTGACTGATAGAGACGTGCTGGAGAACCTCAGGTTGTCCGTCCCTATTTAGGGTGACTGATAGAGACGTGCTGGAGAACCTCAGGTTGTCCGTCCCTATTTAGGGTGACTGATAGAGACGTGCTGGAGAACCTCAGGTTGTCCGTCCCTATTTAGGGTGACTGATAGAGATGTGCTGGAGAACCTCAGGTTTTCCGTCCCTATTTAGGGTGACTGATAGAGATGTGCTGGAGAACCTCAGTTTGTCCGTTCCTATTTAGGGTGACTGATAGAGAAGGGCTGGAGAACCCAAGGTTGTCTGTCCCTATTTAGGGTGACTGATAGAGATGTGCTGGAGAACCTCAGGTTGTCCGTCCCTGTTTTAGGGTGACTGATAGAGATGTGATGGAGAACCCCAGGTTGTCCGTCCCTATTTAGGGTGACTGATAGAGATGTGCTGGAGAACCTCAGGTTGTCCGTCCCTATTTAGGGTGTCTGATAGAGATGTGCTGGAGAACCTCAGGTTGTCTGTCCCTATTTAGGGTGACTGATAGAGATGTGCTGGAGAACCTCAGGTTGTCCGTCCCTATTTAGGGTGACTGATAGAGATGTGCTGGAGAACCTCAGGTTGTCCGTCCCTATTTAGGGTGACTGATAGAGAAGTGCTGGAGAACCTCAGGTTGTCCATCCCTGTTTTAGGGTGACTGATAGAGATGTGCTGGAGAACCTCAGGTTGTCCGTCCCTATTTAGGGTGACTGATAGAGATGTGCTGGAGAACCTCAGGTTGTCCGTCCCTATTTAGGGTGTCTGATAGAGATGTGCTGGAGAATCTCAGGTTGTCTGTCCCTATTTAGGGTGACTGATAGAGAAGTGCTGGAGAACCTCAGGTTGTCCGTCCCTATTTAGGGTGACTGATAGAGACATGCTGGAGAACCTCAGGTTGTCTGTCCCTGTTTAGGGTGACTGATAGAGATGTGCTGGAGAACCTCAGGTTGTCCGTCCCTGTTTTAGGGTGACTGATAGAGATGTGCTGGAGAACCTCAAGTTGTCCGTCCCTATTTAGGGTGACTGATAGAGATGTGCTGGAGAACCTCAGGTTGTCTGTCCCTATTTAGGGTGACTGATAGAGAAGTGCTGGAGAACCTCAGGTTGTCCGTCCCTAATTAGGGTGACTGATAGAGATGTGCTGGAGAACCTCAGGTTGTCCGTCCCTATTTAGGGTGACTGATAGAGAAGGGCTGGAGAACCTCAGGTTGTCCGTCCCTATTTAGGGTGACTGATAGAGATGTGCTGGAGAACCTCAGGTTGTCCGTCCCTATTTAGGGTGACTGATAGAGATGTGCTGGAGAACCTCAGGTTGTCCGTCCCTGTTTTAGGGTGACTGATAGAGATGTGCTGGAGAACCTCAGGTTGTCCGTCACTATTTAGGGTGACTGATAGAGATGTGCTGGAGAACCTCAGGTTGTCCGTCCCTATTTAGGGTGACTGATAGAGAAGGGCTGGAGAACCTCAGGTTGTCCGTCCCTATTTAGGGTGACTGATAGAGATGTGCTGGAGAACCTCAGGTTGTCCATCCCTATTTAGGGTGACTGATAGAGACGTGCTGGAGAACCTCAGGTTGTCCGTCCCTATTTAGGGTGACTGATAGAGATGTGCTGGAGAACCTCAGGTTGTCCGTCCCTATTTAGGGTGACTGATAGAGAAGGGCTGGAGAACCTCAGGTTGTCCGTCCCTATTTAGGGTGACTGATAGAGATGTGCTGGAGAACCTCAGGTTGTCCGTCCCTATTTAGGGTGACTGATAGAGATGTGCTGGAGAACCTCAGGTTGTCCGTCCCTGTTTAGGGTGACTGATAGAGATGTGCTGGAGAACCTCAGGTTGTCCGTCCCTATTTAGGGTGACTGATAGAGATGTGCTGGAGAACCTCAGGTTGTCCGTCCCTATTTAGGGTGACTGATAGAGATGTGCTGGAGAACCTCAGGTTGTATGTCCCTATTTAGGGTGACTGATAGAGATGTGCTGGAGAACCTCAGGTTGTCCGTCCCTATTTAGGGAGACTGATAGAGATGTGCTGGAGAACCTCAGGTTGTCCGTCCCTATTTAGGGTGACTGATAGAGATGTGCTGGAGAACCTCAGGTTGTCCGTCCCTATTTAGGGTGACTGATAGAGAAGGGCTGGAGAACCTCAGGTTGTCTGTCCCTATTTAGGGTGACTGATAGAGATGTGCTGGAGAACCTCAGGTTGTCCGTCCCTATTTAGGGTGACTGATAGAGATGTGCTGGAGTACCTCAGGTTGTCCGTCCCTATTTAGGGTGACTGATAGAGAAGTGCTGGAGAACCTCAGGTTGTCCGTCCCTATTTAGGGTGATTGATAGAGATGTGCTGGAGAACCTCAGGTTGTCCGTCCCTATTTAGGGAGACTGATAGAGACGTGCTGGAGAACCTCAGGTTGTCTGTCCCTATTTAGGGTGACTGATAGAGATGTGCTGGAGAACCTCAGGTTGTCCGTCCCTATTTAGGGTGACTGATAGAGATGTGCTGGAGAACCTCAGGTTGTCCGTCCCTATTTAGGGAGACTGATAGAGACGTGCTGGAGAACCTCAGGTTGTCCGTCCCTATTTAGGGTGACTGATAGAGACGTGCTGGAGAACCTCAGGTTGTCCGTCCCTATTTAGGGTGACTGATAGAGATGTGATGGAGAACCCCAGGTTGTCCGTCCCTATTTAGGGTGTCTGATAGAGATGTGCTGGAGAACCTCAGGTTGTCTGTCCCTATTTAGGGTGACTGATAGAGATGTGCTGGAGAACCTCAGGTTGTCCGTCCCTATTTAGGGTGACTGATAGAGAAGTGCTGGAGAACCTCAGGTTGTCCGTTCCTATTTAGGGTGACTGATAGAGATGTGCTGGAGAACCTCAGGTTGTCTGTCCCTATTTAGGGTGACTGATAGAGATGTGCTGGAGAACCTCAGGTTGTCCGTCCCTGTTTTAGGGTGACTGATAGAGATGTGATGGAGAACCTCAGGTTGTCCGTCCCTATTTAGGGTGACTGATAGAGATGTGCTGGAGAACCTCAGGTTGTCTGTCCCTATTTAGGGTGACTGATAGAGATGTGCTGGAGAACCTCAGGTTGTCCGTTCCTATTTAGGGTGACTGATAGAGAAGGGCTGGAGAACCTCAGGTTGTCCGTCCCTATTTAGGGTGACTGATAGAGATGTGCTGGAGAACCTCAGGTTGTTCGTCCCTATTTAGGGTGACTGATAGAGATGTGCTGGAGAACCTCAGTTTGTCCGTCCCTATTTAGGGTGACTGATAGAGACGTGCTGGAGAACCTCAGGTTGTCCGTCCCTATTTAGGGTGACTGATAGAGACGTGCTGGAGAACCTCAGGTTGTCTGTCCCTATTTAGGGTGACTGATAGAGATGTGCTGGAGAACCTCAGGTTGTCTGTCCCTATTTAGGGTGACTGATAGAGAAGTGCTGGAGAACCTCAGGTTGTCCGTCCCTATTTAGGGTGACTGATAGAGAAGGGCTGGAGAACCCCAGGTTGTCTGTCCCTATTTAGGGTGACTGATAGAGATGTGCTGGAGAACCTCAGGTTGTCCGTCCCTATTTAGGGTGACTGATAGAGACGTGCTGGAGAACCTCAGGTTGTCCGTTCCTATTTAGGGTGACTGATGGAGAAGGGCTGGAGAACCTCAGGTTGTCCGTCCCTATTTAGGGTGACTGATAGAGATGTGCTGGAGAACCTCAGGTTGTCCGTCCCTATTTAGGGTGACTGATAGAGAAGGGCTGGAGAACCTCAGGTTGTCCGTCCCTATTTAGGGTGACTGATAGAGACGTGCTGGAGAACCTCAGGATGTCCGTCCCTATTTAGGGTGACTGATAGAGATGTGCTGGAGAACCTCAGGTTGTCCGTCCCTATTTAGGGTGACTGATAGAGATGTGCTGGAGAACCTCAGGTTGTTCGTCCCTATTTAGGGTGACTGATAGAGAAGGGCTGGAGAACCTCAGGTTGTCCGTCCCTATTTAGGGTGACTGATAGAGATGTGCTGGAGAACCTCAGGTTGTCTGTCCCTATTTAGGGTGACTGATAGAGATGTGCTGGAGAACCTCAGGTTGTCCGTCCCTGTTTAGGGTGACTGATAGAGATGTGCTGGAGAACCTCAGGTTGTCTGTCCCTATTTAGGGTGACTGATAGAGATGTGCTGGAGAACCTCAGGTTGTCCGTCCCTATTTAGGGTGACTGATAGAGATGTGCTGGAGAACCTCAGGTTGTATGTCCCTATTTAGGGTGACTGATAGAGATGTGCTGGAGAACCTCAGGTTGTCCGTCCCTATTTAGGGAGACTGATAGAGATGTGCTGGAGAACCTCAGGTTGTCCGTCCCTATTTAGGGTGACTGATAGAGATGTGCTGGAGAACCTCAGGTTGTCCGTCCCTATTTAGGGTGACTGATAGAGAAGGGCTGGAGAACCTCAGGTTGTCTGTCCCTATTTAGGGTGACTGATAGAGATGTGCTGGAGAACCTCAGGTTGTCCGTCCCTATTTAGGGTGACTGATAGAGATGTGCTGGAGAACCTCAGGTTGTCCGTCCCTATTTAGGGTGACTGATAGAGAAGTGCTGGAGAACCTCAGGTTGTCCGTCCCTATTTAGGGTGATTGATAGAGATGTGCTGGAGAACCTCAGGTTGTCCGTCCCTATTTAGGGAGACTGATAGAGACGTGCTGGAGAACCTCAGGTTGTCCGTCCCTATTTAGGGTGACTGATAGAGATGTGCTGGAGAACCTCAGGTTGTCTGTCCCTATTTAGGGTGACTGATAGAGAAGGGCTGCAGAACCTCAGGTTGTCCGTCCCTATTTAGGGTGACTGATAGAGATGTGCTGGAGAACCTCAGGTTGTCCGTCCCTATTTAGGGTGACTGATAGAGAAGGGCTGGAGAACCTCAGGTTGTCCATCCCTATTTAGGGTGACTGATAGAGATGTGCTGGAGAACCTCAGGTTGTCCGTCCCTATTTAGGGTGACTGATAGAGATGTGCTGGAGAACCTCAGGTTGTCCGTCCCTGTTTTAGGGTGACTGATAGAGATGTGCTGGAGAACCTCAGGTTGTCCGTCCCTATTTAGGGTGACTGATAGAGATGTGCTGGAGAACCTCAGGTTGTCCGTCCCTATTTAGGGTGACTGATAGAGATGTGCTGGAGAACCTCAGGTTGTCCGTCCCTATTTAGGGTGACTGATAGAGATGTGCTGGAGAACCTCAGGTTGTCCGTCCCTATTTAGGGTGACTGATAGAGACGTGCTGGAGAACCTCACGTTGTCCGTCCCTATTTAGGGTGACTGATAGAGAAGGGCTGGAGAACCTCAGGTTGTCCGTCCCTATTTAGGGTGACTGATAGAGATGTGCTGGAGAACCTCAGGTTGTCCGTCCCTATTTAGGGTGACTGATAGAGAAGGGCTGGAGAACCTCAGGTTGTCCATCCCTATTTAGGGTGACAGATAGAGATGTGCTGGAGAACCTCAGGTTGTCCGTCCCTATTTAGGGTGACTGATAGAGATGTGCTGGAGAACCTCAGGTTGTCCGTCCCTGTTTTAGGGTGACTGATAGAGATGTGCTGGAGAACCTCAGGTTGTCCGTCCCTATTTAGGGTGACTGATAGAGAAGGGCTGGAGAACCTCAGGTTGTCCGTCCCTATTTAGGGTGACTGATAGAGATGTGCTGGAGAACCTCAGGTTGTCCGTCCCTATTTAGGGTGACTGATAGAGACGTGCTGGAGAACCTCAGGTTGTCCGTCCCTATTTAGGGTGACTGATAGAGAAGGGCTGGAGAACCTCAGGTTGTCCGTCCCTATTTAGGGTGACTGATAGAGATGTGCTGGAGAACCTCAGGTTGTCCGTCCCTATTTAGGGTGAATGATAGAGATGTGCTGGAGAACCTCAGGTTGTCTGTCCCTATTTAGGGTGACTGATAGAGAAGGGCTGGAGAACCTCAGGTTGTCTGTCCCTATTTAGGGTGACTGATAGAGATGTGCTGGAGAACCTCAGGTTGTCCGTCCCTATTTAGGGTGAGTGATAGAGAAGGGCTGCAGAACCTCAGATTGTCCGTCCCTATTTAGGGTGACTGATAGAGAAGGGCTGGAGAACCTCAGATTGTCCGTCCCCATTTAGGGTGACTGATAGAGATGTGCTGGAGAACCTCAGGTTGTCCGTCCCTATTTAGGGTGACTGATAGAGATGTGCTGGAGAACCTCAGGTTGTCCGTCCCTATTTAGGGTGACTGATAGAGACGTGCTGGAGAACCTCAGGTTGTCCGTCCCTATTTAGGGTGACTGATAGAGACGTGCTGGAGAACCTCAGGTTGTCCGTCCCTATTTAGGATGACTGATAGAGACGTGCTGGAGAACCTCAGGTTGTCCGTCCCTATTTAGGGTGACTGATAGAGATGTGCTGGAGAACCTCAGGTTGTCCGTCCCTATTTAGGGTGACTGATAGAGAAGTGCTGGAGAACCTCAGGTTGTCCGTTCCTATTTAGGGTGACTGATAGAGAAGTGCTGGTGAACCTCAGGTTGTCTGTCCCTATTTAGGGTGACTGATAGAGATGTGCTGGAGAACCTCAGGTTGTCCGTCCCTATTTAGGGTGACTGATAGAGACGTGCTGGAGAACCTCAGGTTGTCCGTCCCTATTTAGGGTGACTGATAGAGATGTGCTGGAGAACCTCAGGTTGTCCGTCCCTATTTAGGGTGTCTGATAGAGATGTGCTGGAGAACCTCAGGTTGTCTGTCCCTATTTAGGGTGACTGATAGAGAAGTGCTGGAGAACCTCAGGTTGTCCGTCCCTATTTAGGGTGACTGATAGAGATGTGTTGGAGAACCTCAGGTTGTCTGTCCCTATTTAGGGTGACTGATAGAGACGTGCTGGAGAACCTCAGGTTGTCCGTCCCTGTTTTAGGGTGACTGATAGAGATGTGCTGGAGAACCTCAGGTTGTCCGTCCCTATTTATGGTGACTGATAGAGAAGGGCTGGAGAACCTCAGGTTGTCCGTCCCTATTTAGGGTGACTGATAGAGATGTGCTGGAGAACCTCAGGTTGTCCGTCCCTATTTAGGGTGACTGATAGAGAAGTGCTGGAGAACCTCAGGTTGTCCGTTCCTATTTAGGGTGACTGATAGAGAAGGGCTGGAGAACCCAAGGTTGTCTGTCCCTATTTAGGGTGACTGATAGAGATGTGCTGGAGAACCTCAGGTTGTCCGTCCCTATTTAGGGTGTCTGATAGAGATGTGCTGGAGAACCTCAGGTTGTCTGTCCCTATTTAGGGTGACTGATAGAGATGTGCTGGAGAACCTCAGGTTGTCCGTCCCTATTTAGGGTGACTGATAGAGATGTGCTGGAGAACCTCAGGTTGTCCGTCCCTATTTAGGGTGACTGATAGAGAAGTGCTGGAGAACCTCAGGTTGTCCATCCCTGTTTTAGGGTGACTGATAGAGATGTGCTGGAGAACCCCAGGTTGTCCATCCCTATTTAGGGTGACTGATAGAGATGTGCTGGAGAACCTCAGGTTGTCAGTCCCTATTTAGGGTGTCTGATAGAGATGTGCTGGAGAACCTCAGGTTGTCTGTCCCTATTTAGGGTGACTGATAGAGAAGTGCTGGAGAACCTCAGGTTGTCCGTCCCTATTTAGGGTGACTGATAGAGACGTGCTGGAGAACCTCAGGTTGTCCGTCCCTATTTAAGGTGACTGACAGAGACGTGCTGGAGAACCTCAGGTTTTCCGTCCCTATTTAGGGTGACTGATAGAGATGTGCTGGAGAACCTCATGTTGTCCGTCCCTATTTAGGGTGACTGATAGAGACATGCTGGAGAACCTCAGGTTGTCTGTCCCTGTTTAGGGTGACTGATAGAGATGTGCTGGAGAACCTCAGGTTGTCCGTCCCTGTTTTAGGGTGACTGATAGAGATGTGCTGGAGAACCTCAGGTTGTCCGTCCCTATTTAGGGTGAATGATAGAGATGTGCTGGAGAACCTCAGGTTGTCCGTCCCTATTTAGGGTGACTGATAGAGACGTGCTGGAGAACCTCAGGTTGTCCGTCCCTATTTAGGGTGACTGATAGAGATGTGCTGGAGAACCCCAGGTTGTTCGTCCCTATTTAGGGTAACTGATAGAGAAGGGCTGGAGAACCTCAGGTTGTCCGTCCCTATTTAGGGTGACTGATAGAGATGTGCTGGAGAACCTCAGGTTGTCCGTCCCTATTTAGGGTGACTGATAGAGACGTGCTGGAGAACCTCAGGTTGTCTGTCCCTATTTAGGGTGACTGATAGAGATGTGCTGGAGAACCTCAGTTTGTCCGTCCCTATTTAGGGTGACTGATAGAGACGTGCTGGAGAACCTCAGGTTGTCCGTCCCTATTTAGGGTGACTGATAGAGACGTGCTGGAGAACCTCAGGTTGTCTGTCCCTATTTAGGGTGACTGATAGAGATGTGCTGGAGAACTTCAGGTTGTCTGTCCCTATTTAGGGTGACTGATAGAGAAGTGCTGGAGAACCTCAGGTTGTCCGTCCCTATTTAGGGTGACTGATAGAGAAGGGCTGGAGAACCTCAGGTTGTCCGTCCCTATTTAGGGTGACTGATAGAGATGTGCTGGAGAACCTCAGGTTGTCCGTCCCTATTTAGGGTGACTGATAGAGAAGGGCTGGAGAACCTCAGGTTGTCCATCCCTATTTAGGGTGACTGATAGAGATGTGCTGGAGAACCTCAGGTTGTCCGTCCCTATTTAGGGTGACTGATAGAGATGTGCTGGAGAACCTCAGGTTGTCCGTCCCTGTTTTAGGGTGACTGATAGAGATGTGCTGGAGAACCTCAGGTTGTCCGTCCCTATTTAGGGTGACTGATAGAGATGTGCTGGAGAACCTCAGGTTGTCCGTCCCTATTTAGGGTGACTGATAGAGAAGGGCTGGAGAACCTCAGGTTGTCCGTCCCTATTTAGGGTGACTGATAGAGATGTGCTGGAGAACCTCAGGTTGTCCGTCCCTATTTAGGGTGACTGATAGAGACGTGCTGGAGAACCTCAGGTTGTCCGTCCCTATTTAGGGTGACTGATAGAGATGTGCTGGAGAACCCCAGGTTGTCCGTCCCTATTTAGGGTGACTGATAGAGAAGGGCTGGAGAACCTCAGGTTGTCCGTCCCTATTTAGGGTGACTGATAGAGATGTGCTGGAGAACCTCAGGTTGTCCGTCCCTATTTAGGGTGACTGATAGAGACGTGCTGGAGAACCTCAGGTTGTCCGTCCCTATTTAGGGTGACTGATAGAGAAGGGCTGCAGAACCTCAGATTGTCCGTCCCTATTTAGGGTGACTGATAGAGATGTGCTGGAGAACCTCAGGTTGTCCGTCCCTATTTAGGGTGACTGATAGAGACGTGCTGGAGAACCTCAGGTTGTCCGTCCCTATTTAGGGTGACTGATAGAGACGTGCTGGAGAACCTCAGGTTGTCCGTCCCTATTTAGGGTGACTAATAGAGAAGGGCTGGAGAACCTCAGGTTGTCCATCCCTATTTAGGGTGACTGATAGAGAAGGGCTGGAGAACCTCAGGTTGTCCATCCCTATTTAGGGTGACTGATAGAGATGTGCTGGAGAACCTCAGGTTGTATGTCCCTATTTAGGGTGACTGATAGAGATGTGCTGGAGAACCTCAGGTTGTCCGTCCCTATTTAGGGTGACTTACAGAGATGTGCTGGAGAACCTCAGGTTGTCCGTCCCTGTTTTAGGGTGACTGATAGAGATGTGCTGGAGAACCTCAGGTTGTCCGTCCCTATTTAGGGTGACTGATAGAGAAGTGCTGGAGAACCTCAGGTTGTCCGTTCCTATTTAGGGTGACTGATAGAGAAGGGCTGGAGAACCCAAGGTTGTCTGTCCCTATTTAGGGTGACTGATAGAGATGTGCTGGAGAACCTCAGGTTGTCCGTCCCTGTTTTAGGGTGACTGATAGAGATGTGATGGAGAACCCCAGGTTATCTGTCCCTATTTAGGGTGACTGATAGAGAAGGGCTGCAGAACCTCAGATTGTCCGTCCCTATTTAGGGTGACTGATAGAGATGTGCTGGAGAACCTCAGGTTGTCCGTCCCTATTTAGGGTGACTGATAGAGACGTGCTGGAGAACCTCAGGTTGTCCGTCCCTTTTTAGGGTGACTGATAGAGAAGGGCTGGAGAACCTCAGGTTGTCCATCCCTATTTAGGGTGACTGATAGAGAAGGGCTGGAGAACCTCAGGTTGTCCATCCCTATTTAGGGTGACTGATAGAGATGTGCTGGAGAACCTCAGGTTGTCCGTCCCTATTTAGGGTGACTGATAGAGATGTGCTGGAGAACCTCAGGTTGTATGTCCCTATTTAGGGTGACTGATAGAGATGTGCTGGAGAACCTCAGGTTGTCCGTCCCTATTTAGGGTGACTGATAGAGATGTGCTGGAGAACCTCAGGTTGTCCGTCCCTGTTTTAGGGTGACTGATAGAGATGTGCTGGAGAACCTCAGGTTGTCCGTCCCTATTTAGGGTGACTGAAAGAGAAGTGCTGGAGAACCTCAGGTTGTCCGTTCCTATTTAGGGTGACTGATAGAGAAGGGCTGGAGAACCCAAGGTTGTCTGTCCCTATTTAGGGTGACTGATAGAGATGTGCTGGAGAACCTCAGGTTGTCCGTCCCTATTTAGGGTGACTGATAGAGATGTGCTGGAGAACCTCAGGTTGTCCGTCCCTGTTTTAGGGTGACTGATAGAGATGTGATGGAGAACCCCAGGTTGTCCGTCCCTATTTAGGGTGACTGATAGAGATGTGCTGGAGAACCTCAGGTTGTCCGTCCCTATTTAGGGTGACTGATAGAGATGTGCTGGAGAACCTCAGGTTGTCCGTCCCTGTTTTAGGGTGACTGATAGAGATGTGCTGGAGAACCTCAGGTTGTCCGTCCCTATTTAGGGTGACTGATAGAGAAGGGCT
Organism: Rhinophrynus dorsalis; assembly: GCA_037306005.1. NCBI lineage: Eukaryota > Metazoa > Chordata > Amphibia > Anura > Rhinophrynidae > Rhinophrynus > Rhinophrynus dorsalis. The sequence goes on from CM074725.1 coordinate 255,736,929, forward strand.
GGAGAACCTCAGGTTGTCCGTCCCTATTTAGGGTGACTGATAGAGATGTGCTGGAGAACCTCAGGTTGTCCGTCCCTATTTAGGGTGACTGATAGAGACGTGCTGGAGAACCTCAGGTTGTCCGTCCCTATTTAGGGTGACTGATAGAGATGTGCTGGAGAACCTCAGGTTGTCCGTCCCTATTTAGGGTGACTGATAGAGACGTGCTGGAGAACCTCAGGTTGTCCGTCCCTATTTAGGGTGACTGATAGAGATGTGCTGGAGAACCTCAGGTTGTCCGTCCCTATTTAGGGTGACTGATAGAGAAGTGCTGGAGAACCTCAGGTTGTCCATCCCTGTTTTAGGGTGACTGATAGAGATGTGCTGGAGAACCCCAGGTTGTCCGTCCCTATTTAGGGTGACTGATAGAGATGTGCTGGAGAACCTCAGGTTGTCCGTCCCTATTTAGGGTGTCTGATAGAGATGTGATGGAGAACCTCAGGTTGTCTGTCCCTATTTAGGGTGACTGATAGAGATGTGCTGGAGAACCTCAGGTTGTCTGTCCCTATTTAGGGTGACTGATAGAGAAGTGCTGGAGAACCTCAGGTTGTCCGTCCCTATTTAGGGTGACTGATAGAGACGTGCTGGAGAACCTCAGGTTGTCCGTCCCTATTTAAGGTGACTGACAGAGACGTGCTGGAGAACCTCAGGTTTTTCGTCCCTATTTAGGGTGACTGATAGAGATGTGCTGGAGAACCTCAGGTTGTCCGTCCCTATTTAGGGTGACTGATAGAGACATGCTGGAGAACCTCAGGTTGTCTGTCCCTGTTTAGGGTGACTGATAGAGATGTGCTGGAGAACCTCAGGTTGTCCGTCCCTGTTTTAGGGTGACTGATAGAGATGTGCTGGAGAACCTCAGGTTGTCCGTCCCTATTTAGGGTGACTGATAGAGATGTGCTGGAGAACCTCAGGTTGTCTGTCCCTATTTAGGGTGACTGATAGAGACGTGCTGGAGAACCTCAGGTTGTCCGTCCCTATTTAGGGTGACTGATAGAGATGTGCTGGAGAACCCCAGGTTGTCCGTCCCTATTTAGGGTGACTGATAGAGAAGGGCTGGAGAACCTCAGGTTGTCCGTCCCTATTTAGGGTGACTGATAGAGATGTGCTGGAGAACCTCAGGTTGTCCGTCCCTATTTAGGGTGACTGATAGAGACGTGCTGGAGAACCTCAGGTTGTCTGTCCCTATTTAGGGTGACTGATAGAGAAGGGCTGCAGAACCTCAGATTGTCCGTCCCTATTTAGGGTGACTGATAGAGATGTGCTGGAGAACCTCAGGTTGTCCGTCCCTATTTAGGGTGACTGATAGAGACGTGCTGGAGAACCTCAGGTTGTCCGTCCCTATTTAGGGTGACTGATAGAGAAGGGCTGGAGAACCTCAGGTTGTCCGTCCCTATTTAGGGTGACTGATAGAGATGTGCTGGAGAACCTCAGGTTGTCCGTCCCTATTTAGGGTGACTGATAGAGAAGGGCTGGAGAACCTTAGGTTGTCCATCCCTATTTAGGGTGACTGATAGAGATGTGCTGGAGAACCTCAGGTTGTCCGTCCCTATTTAGGGTGACTGATAGATATGTGCTGGAGAACCTCAGGTTGTCCGTCCCTGTTTTAGGGTGACTGATAGAGATGTGCTGGAGAACCTCAGGTTGTCCGTCCCTATTTAGGGTGACTGATAGAGAAGGGCTGGAGAACCTCAGGTTGTCCGTCCCTATTTAGGGTGACTGATAGAGATGTGCTGGAGAACCCCAGGTTGTCCGTCCCTATTTAGGGTGACTGATAGAGACGTGCTGGAGAACCTCAGGTTGTCCGTCCCTATTTAGGGTGACTGATAGAGATGTGCTGGAGAACCCCAGGTTGTCCGTCCCTATTTAGGGTGACTGATAGAGAAGGGCTGGAGAACCTCAGGTTGTCCGTCCCTATTTAGGGTGACTGATAGAGATGTGCTGGAGAACCTCAGGTTGTCCGTCCCTATTTAGGGTGACTGATAGAGACGTGCTGGAGAACCTCAGGTTGTCTGTCCCTATTTAGGGTGACTGATAGAGAAGGGATGCAGAACCTCAGATTGTCCGTCCCTATTTAGGGTGACTGATAGAGATGTGCTGGAGAACCTCAGGTTGTCCGTCCCTATTTAGGGTGACTGATAGAGACGTGCTGGAGAACCTCAGGTTGTCCGTCCCTATTTAGGGTGACTGATAGAGAAGGGCTGGAGAACCTCAGGTTGTCCGTCCCTATTTAGGGTGACTGATAGAGATGTGCTGGAGAACCTCAGGTTGTCCGTCCCTATTTAGGGTGACTGATAGAGAAGGGCTGGAGAACCTCAGGTTGTCCGTCCCTATTTAGGGTGACTGATAGAGATGTGCTGGAGAACCTCAGGTTGTCCGTCCCTATTTAGGGTGACTGATAGAGAAGGGCTGGAGAACCTCAGGTTGTCCGTCCCTATTTAGGGTGACTGATAGAGATGTGCTGGAGAACCTCAGGTTGTCCGTCCCTATTTAGGGTGACTGATAGAGATGTGCTGGAGAACCTCAGGTTGTCCGTCCCTATTTAGGGTGACTGATAGAGATGTGCTGGAGAACCTCAGGTTGTCCGTCCCTATTTAGGGTGACTGATAGAGAAGGGCTGCAGAACCTCAGATTGTCCGTCCCTATTTAGGGTGACTGATAGATATGTGCTGGAGAACCTCAGGTTGTCCGTCCCTGTTTTAGGGTGACTGATAGAGATGTGCTGGAGAACCTCAGGTTGTCCGTCCCTATTTAGGGTGACTGATAGAGAAGGGCTGGAGAACCTCAGGTTGTCCGTCCCTATTTAGGGTGACTGATAGAGATGTGCTGGAGAACCTCAGGTTGTCCGTCCCTATTTAGGGTGACTGATAGAGACGTGCTGGAGAACCTCAGGTTGTCCGTCCCTATTTAGGGTGACTGATAGAGATGTGCTGGAGAACCCCAGGTTGTCCGTCCCTATTTAGGGTGACTGATAGAGAAGGGCTGGAGAACCTCAGGTTGTCCGTCCCTATTTAGGGTGACTGATAGAGATGTGCTGGAGAACCTCAGGTTGTCCGTCCCTATTTAGGGTGACTGATAGAGACGTGCTGGAGAACCTCAGGTTGTCTGTCCCTATTTAGGGTGACTGATAGAGAAGGGCTGCAGAACCTCAGATTGTCCGTCCCTATTTAGGGTGACTGATAGAGATGTGCTGGAGAACCTCAGGTTGTCCGTCCCTATTTAGGGTGACTGATAGAGACGTGCTGGAGAACCTCAGGTTGTCCGTCCCTATTTAGGGTGACTGATAGAGATGTGCTGGAGAACCTCAGGTTGTCCGTCCCTATTTAGGGTGACTGATAGAGAAGGGCTGGAGAACCTCAGATTGTCCGTCCCTATTTAGGGTGACTGATAGAGATGTGCTGGAGAACCTCAGGTTGTCCGTCCCTATTTAGGGTGACTGATAGAGAAGGGCTGGAGAACCTCAGGTTGTCCGTCCCTATTTAGGGTGACTGATAGAGATGTGCTGGAGAACCTCAGGTTGTCCGTCCCTATTTAGGGTGACTGATAGAGATGTGCTGGAGAACCTCAGGTTGTCCGTCCCTATTTAGGGTGACTGATAGAGATGTGCTGGAGAACCTCAGGTTGTCCGTCCCTATTTAGGGTGACTGATAGAGAAGGGCTGGAGAACCTCAGGTTGTCCGTCCCTATTTAGGGTGACTGATAGAGACGTGCTGGAGAACCTCAGGTTGTCCGTCCCTATTTAAGGTGACTGACAGAGACGTGCTGGAGAACCTCAGGTTGTCCGTCCCTATTTAGGGTGACTGATAGAGAAAGGCTGGAGAACCTCAGGTTGTCCGTCCCTATTTAGGGTGACTGATAGAGAAGTGCTGGAGAACCTCAGGTTGTCCGTTCCTATTTAGGGTGACTGATAGAGAAGGGCTGGAGAACCCAAGGTTGTCTGTCCCTATTTAGGGTGACTGATAGAGATGTGCTGGAGAACCTCAGGTTGTCCGTCCCTGTTTTAGGGTGACTGATAGAGATGTGATGGAGAACCCCAGGTTGTCCGTCCCTATTTAGGGTGACTGATAGAGATGTGCTGGAGAACCTCAGGTTGTCCGTCCCTATTTAGGGTGTCTGATAGAGATGTGCTGGAGAACCTCAGGTTGTCTGTCCCTATTTAGGGTGACTGATAGAGATGTGCTGGAGAACCTCAGGTTGTCCGTCCCTATTTAGGGTGACTGATAGAGACGTGCTGGAGAACCTCAGGTTGTCCGTCCCTATTTAGGGTGACTGATAGAGATGTGCTGGAGAACCTCAGGTTGTCCGTCCCTATTTAGGGTGACTGATAGAGAAGTGCTGGAGAACCTCAGGTTGTCCATCCCTGTTTTAGGGTGACTGATAGAGATGTGCTGGAGAACCCCAGGTTGTCCGTCCCTATTTAGGGTGACTGATAGAGATGTGCTGGAGAACCTCAGGTTGTCCGTCCCTATTTAGGGTGTCTGATAGAGATGTGCTGGAGAACCTCAGGTTGTCTGTCCCTATTTAGGGTGACTGATAGAGATGTGCTGGAGAACCTCAGGTTGTCTGTCCCTATTTAGGGTGACTGATAGAGAAGTGCTGGAGAACCTCAGGTTGTCCGTCCCTATTTAGGGTGACTGATAGAGACGTGCTGGAGAACCTCAGGTTGTCCGTCCCTACTTAAGGTGACTGACAGAGACGTGCTGCAGAACCTCAGGTTTTCCGTCCCTATTTAGGGTGACTGATAGAGATGTGCTGGAGAACCTCAAGTTGTCCGTCCCTATTTAGGGTGACTGATAGAGACATGCTTGAGAACCTCAGGTTGTCTGTCCCTGTTTAGGGTGACTGATAGAGATGTGCTGGAGAACCTCAGGTTGTCCGTCCCTGTTTTAGGGTGACTGATAGAGATGTGCTGGAGAACCTCAGGTTGTCCGTCCCTATTTAGGGTGACTGATAGAGATGTGCTGGAGAACCTCAGGTTGTCTGTCCCTATTTAGGGTGACTGATAGAGATGTGCTGGAGAACCTCAGGTTGTCCGTCCCTGTTTTAGGGTGACTGATAGAGATGTGCTGGAGAACCTCAGGTTGTCCGTCCCTATTTAGGGTGACTGATAGAGAAGGGCTGGAGAACCTCAGGTTGTCCGTCCCTATTTAGGGTGACTGATAGAGATGTGCTGGAGAACCCCAGGTTGTCCGTCCCTATTTAGGGTGACTGATAGAGACGTGCTGGAGAACCTCAGGTTGTCCGTCCCTATTTAGGGTGACTGATAGAGATGTGCTGGAGAACCCCAGGTTGTCCGTCCCTATTTAGGGTGACTGATAGAGAAGGGCTGGAGAACCTCAGGTTGTCCGTCCCTATTTAGGGTGACTGATAGAGATGTGCTGGAGAACCTCAGGTTGTCCGTCCCTATTTAGGGTGACTGATAGAGACGTGCTGGAGAACCTCAGGTTGTCTGTCCCTATTTAGGGTGACTGATAGAGAAGGGATGCAGAACCTCAGATTGTCCGTCCCTATTTAGGGTGACTGATAGAGATGTGCTGGAGAACCTCAGGTTGTCCGTCCCTATTTAGGGTGACTGATAGAGACGTGCTGGAGAACCTCAGGTTGTCCGTCCCTATTTAGGGTGACTGATAGAGAAGGGCTGGAGAACCTCAGGTTGTCCGTCCCTATTTAGGGTGACTGATAGAGATGTGCTGGAGAACCTCAGGTTGTCCGTCCCTATTTAGGGTGACTGATAGAGAAGGGCTGGAGAACCTCAGGTTGTCCGTCCCTATTTAGGGTGACTGATAGAGATGTGCTGGAGAACCTCAGGTTGTCCGTCCCTATTTAGGGTGACTGATAGAGAAGGGCTGGAGAACCTCAGGTTGTCCGTCCCTATTTAGGGTGACTGATAGAGATGTGCTGGAGAACCTCAGGTTGTCCGTCCCTATTTAGGGTGACTGATAGAGATGTGCTGGAGAACCTCAGGTTGTCCGTCCCTATTTAGGGTGACTGATAGAGATGTGCTGGAGAACCTCAGGTTGTCCGTCCCTATTTAGGGTGACTGATAGAGAAGGGCTGCAGAACCTCAGATTGTCCGTCCCTATTTAGGGTGACTGATAGATATGTGCTGGAGAACCTCAGGTTGTCCGTCCCTGTTTTAGGGTGACTGATAGAGATGTGCTGGAGAACCTCAGGTTGTCCGTCCCTATTTAGGGTGACTGATAGAGAAGGGCTGGAGAACCTCAGGTTGTCCGTCCCTATTTAGGGTGACTGATAGAGATGTGCTGGAGAACCTCAGGTTGTCCGTCCCTATTTAGGGTGACTGATAGAGACGTGCTGGAGAACCTCAGGTTGTCCGTCCCTATTTAGGGTGACTGATAGAGATGTGCTGGAGAACCCCAGGTTGTCCGTCCCTATTTAGGGTGACTGATAGAGAAGGGCTGGAGAACCTCAGGTTGTCCGTCCCTATTTAGGGTGACTGATAGAGATGTGCTGGAGAACCTCAGGTTGTCCGTCCCTATTTAGGGTGACTGATAGAGACGTGCTGGAGAACCTCAGGTTGTCTGTCCCTATTTAGGGTGACTGATAGAGAAGGGCTGCAGAACCTCAGATTGTCCGTCCCTATTTAGGGTGACTGATAGAGATGTGCTGGAGAACCTCAGGTTGTCCGTCCCTATTTAGGGTGACTGATAGAGACGTGCTGGAGAACCTCAGGTTGTCCGTCCCTATTTAGGGTGACTGATAGAGATGTGCTGGAGAACCTCAGGTTGTCCGTCCCTATTTAGGGTGACTGATAGAGAAGGGCTGGAGAACCTCAGATTGTCCGTCCCTATTTAGGGTGACTGATAGAGATGTGCTGGAGAACCTCAGGTTGTCCGTCCCTATTTAGGGTGACTGATAGAGAAGGGCTGGAGAACCTCAGGTTGTCCGTCCCTATTTAGGGTGACTGATAGAGATGTGCTGGAGAACCTCAGGTTGTCCGTCCCTATTTAGGGTGACTGATAGAGATGTGCTGGAGAACCTCAGGTTGTCCGTCCCTATTTAGGGTGACTGATAGAGATGTGCTGGAGAACCTCAGGTTGTCCGTCCCTATTTAGGGTGACTGATAGAGAAGGGCTGGAGAACCTCAGGTTGTCCGTCCCTATTTAGGGTGACTGATAGAGACGTGCTGGAGAACCTCAGGTTGTCCGTCCCTATTTAAGGTGACTGACAGAGACGTGCTGGAGAACCTCAGGTTGTCCGTCCCTATTTAGGGTGACTGATAGAGAAAGGCTGGAGAACCTCAGGTTGTCCGTCCCTATTTAGGGTGACTGATAGAGAAGTGCTGGAGAACCTCAGGTTGTCCGTTCCTATTTAGGGTGACTGATAGAGAAGGGCTGGAGAACCCAAGGTTGTCTGTCCCTATTTAGGGTGACTGATAGAGATGTGCTGGAGAACCTCAGGTTGTCCGTCCCTGTTTTAGGGTGACTGATAGAGATGTGATGGAGAACCCCAGGTTGTCCGTCCCTATTTAGGGTGACTGATAGAGATGTGCTGGAGAACCTCAGGTTGTCCGTCCCTATTTAGGGTGTCTGATAGAGATGTGCTGGAGAACCTCAGGTTGTCTGTCCCTATTTAGGGTGACTGATAGAGATGTGCTGGAGAACCTCAGGTTGTCCGTCCCTATTTAGGGTGACTGATAGAGACGTGCTGGAGAACCTCAGGTTGTCCGTCCCTATTTAGGGTGACTGATAGAGATGTGCTGGAGAACCTCAGGTTGTCCGTCCCTATTTAGGGTGACTGATAGAGAAGTGCTGGAGAACCTCAGGTTGTCCATCCCTGTTTTAGGGTGACTGATAGAGATGTGCTGGAGAACCCCAGGTTGTCCGTCCCTATTTAGGGTGACTGATAGAGATGTGCTGGAGAACCTCAGGTTGTCCGTCCCTATTTAGGGTGTCTGATAGAGATGTGCTGGAGAACCTCAGGTTGTCTGTCCCTATTTAGGGTGACTGATAGAGATGTGCTGGAGAACCTCAGGTTGTCTGTCCCTATTTAGGGTGACTGATAGAGAAGTGCTGGAGAACCTCAGGTTGTCCGTCCCTATTTAGGGTGACTGATAGAGACGTGCTGGAGAACCTCAGGTTGTCCGTCCCTACTTAAGGTGACTGACAGAGACGTGCTGCAGAACCTCAGGTTTTCCGTCCCTATTTAGGGTGACTGATAGAGATGTGCTGGAGAACCTCAAGTTGTCCGTCCCTATTTAGGGTGACTGATAGAGACATGCTTGAGAACCTCAGGTTGTCTGTCCCTGTTTAGGGTGACTGATAGAGATGTGCTGGAGAACCTCAGGTTGTCCGTCCCTGTTTTAGGGTGACTGATAGAGATGTGCTGGAGAACCTCAGGTTGTCCGTCCCTATTTAGGGTGACTGATAGAGATGTGCTGGAGAACCTCAGGTTGTCCGTCCCTATTTAGGGTGACTGATAGAGATGTGCTGGAGAACCTCAGGTTGTCTGTCCCTATTTAGGGTGACTGATAGAGACGTGCTGGAGAACCTCAGGTTGTCCGTCCCTATTTAGGGTGACTGATAGAGATGTGCTGGAGAACCCCAGGTTGTCCGTCCCTATTTAGGGTGACTGATAGAGAAGGGCTGGAGAACCTCAGGTTGTCCGTCCCTATTTAGGGTGACTGATAGAGAGGTGCTGGAGAACCTCAGGTTGTCCGTCCCTATTTAGGGTGACTGATAGAGACGTGCTGGAGAACCTCAGGTTGTCTGTCCCTATTTAGGGTGACTGATAGAGAAGGGCTGCAGAACCTCAGGTTGTCCGTCCCTATTTAGGGTGACTGATAGAGATGTGCTGGAGAACCTCAGGTTGTCCGTCCCTATTTAGGGTGACTGATAGAGACGTGCTGGAGAACCTCAGGTTATCCGTCCCTATTTAGGGTGACTGATAGAGACGTGCTGGAGAACCTCAGGTTGTCCGTCCCTATTTAGGGTGACTGATAGAGATGTGCTGGAGAACCTCAGGTTGTCCGTCCCTATTTAGGGTGACTGATAGAGAAGGGCTGGAGAACCTCAGGTTGTCCATCCCTATTTAGGGTGACTGATAGAGATGTGCTGGAGAACCTCAGGTTGTCCGTCCCTATTTAGGGTGACTGATAGATATGTGCTGGAGAACCTCAGGTTGTCCGTCCCTGTTTTAGGGTGACTGATAGAGATGTGCTGGAGAACCTCAGGTTGTCCGTCCCTATTTAGGGTGACTGATAGAGATGTGCTGGAGAACCTCAGGTTGTCCGTCCCTATTTAGGGTGACTGATAGAGATGTGCTGGAGAACCTCAGGTTGTCCGTCCCTATTTAGGGTGACTGATAGAGACGTGCTGGAGAACCTCAGGTTGTCCGTCCCTATTTAGGGTGACTGATAGAGATGTGCTGGAGAACCCCAGGTTGTCCGTCCCTATTTAGTGTGACTGATAGAGAAGGGCTGGAGAACCTCAGGTTGTCCGTCCCTATTTAGGGTGACTGATAGAGATGTGCTGGAGAACCTCAGGTTGTCCGTCCCTATTTAGGGTGACTGATAGAGACGTGCTGGAGAACCTCAGGTTGTCTGTCCCTATTTAGGGTGACTGATAGAGAAGGGCTGCAGAACCTCAGATTGTCCGTCCCTATTTAGGGTGACTGATAGAGATGTGCTGGAGAACCTCAGGTTGTCCGTCCCTATTTAGGGTGACTGATAGAGACGTGCTGGAGAACCTCAGGTTGTCCGTCCCTATTTAGGGTGACTGAGAGAAGGGCTGGAGAACCTCAGGTTGTCCGTCCCTATTTAGGGTGACTGATAGAGACGTGCTGGAGAACCTCAGGTTGTCCGTCCCTATTTAGGGTGACTGATAGAGACGTGCTGGAGAACCTCAGGTTTTCCGTCCCTATTTAGGGTGACTGATAGAGATGTGCTGGAGAACCTCAGGTTGTCCGTCCCTATTTAGGGTGACTGATAGAGACATGCTGGAGAACTTCAGGTTGTCTGTCCCTGTTTAGGGTGACTGATAGAGATGTGCTGGAGAACCTCAGGTTGTCCGTCCCTGTTTTAGGGTGACTGATAGAGATGTGCTGGAGAACCTCAGGTTGTCCGTCCCTATTTAGGGTGACTGATAGAGACATGCTGGAGAACTTCAGGTTGTCTGTCCCTGTTTAGGGTGACTGTTAGAGATGTGCTGGAGAACCTCAGGTTGTCCGTCCCTGTTTTAGGGTGACTGATAGAGACGTGCTGGAGAACCTCAGGTTGTCCGTCCCTATTTATGGTGACTGATAGAGATGTGCTGGAGAACCTCAGGTTGTCTGTCCCTATTTAGGGTGACTGATAGAGACGTGCTGGAGAACCTCAGGTTGTCCGTCCCTATTTAGGGTGACTGATAGAGATGTGCTGGAGAACCCCAGGTTGTCCGTCCCTATTTAGGGTGACTGATAGAGAAGGGCTGGAGAACCTCAGGTTGTCCGTCCCTATTTAGGGTGACTGATAGAGATGTGCTGGAGAACCTCAGGTTGTCCGTCCCTATTTAGGGTGACTGATAGAGACGTGCTGGAGAACCTCAGGTTGTCTGTCTCTATTTAGGGTGACTGATAGAGAAGGGCTGCAGAACCTCAGATTGTCCGTCCCTATTTAGGGTGACTGATAGAGACGTGCTGGAGAACCTCAGGTTGTCTGTCCCTATTTAGGGTGACTGATAGAGACGTGCTGGAGAACCTCAGGTTGTCTGTCCCTATTTAGGGTGACTGATAGAGAAGGGCTGGAGATCCCCAGGTTGTCTGTCCCTATTTAGGGTGACTGATAGAGAAGGGTTGCAGAACCTCAGATTGTCCGTCCCTATTTAGGGTGACTGATAGAGATGTGCTGGAGAACCTCAGGTTGTCCGTCCCTATTTAGGGTGACTGATAGAGACGTGCTGGAGAACCTCAGGTTGTCCGTCCCTATTTAGGGTGACTGATAGAGAAGGGCTGGAGAACCTCAGGTTGTCCGTCCCTATTTAGGGTGACTGATAGAGATGTGCTGGAGAACCTCAGGTTGTCCGTCCCTATTTAGGGTGACTGATAGAGAAGGGCTGGAGAACCTCAGGTTGTCCATCCCTATTTAGGGTGACTGATAGAGATGTGCTGGAGAACCTCAGGTTGTCCGTCCCTATTTAGGGTGACTGATAGAGATGTGCTGGAGAACCTCAGGTTGTCCGTCCCTGTTTTAGGGTGACTGATAGAGATGTGCTGGAGAACCTCAGGTTGTCCGTCCCTATTTAGGGTGACTGATAGAGAAGGGCTGGAGAACCTCAGGTTGTCCGTCCCTATTTAGGGTGACTGATAGAGATGTGCTGGAGAACCTTAGGTTGTCCGTCCCTATTTAGGGTGACTGATAGAGACGTGCTGGAGAACCTCAGGTTGTCCGTCCCTATTTAGGGTGACTGATAGAGAAGGGCTGGAGAACCTCAGGTTGTCTGTCCCTATTTAGGGTGACTGATAGAGATGTGCTGGAGAACCTCAGGTTGTCCGTCCCTATTTAGGGTGAATGATAGAGATGTGCTGGAGAACCTCAGGTTGTCTGTCCCTGTTTAGGGTGACTGACAGAGATGTGCTGGAGAACGTCAGGTTGTCCGTCCCTGTTTTAGGGTGACTGATAGAGATGTGCTGGAGAACCTCAGGTTGTCCGTCCCTATTTAGGGTGACTGATAGAGATGTGTTGGAGAACCTCAGGTTGTCTGTCCCTATTTAGGGTGACTGATAGAGACGTGCTGGAGAACCCCAGGTTGTCCGTCCCTATTTAGGGTGACTGATAGAGACGTGCTGGAGAACCTCAGGTTGTCCGTCCCTGTTTTAGGGTGACTGATAGAGATGTGCTGGAGAACCTCAGGTTGTCCGTCCCTATTTATGGTGACTGATAGAGAAGGGCTGGAGAACCTCAGGTTGTCCGTCCCTATTTAGGGTGACTGATAGAGATGTGCTGGAGAATCTCAGGTTGTCTGTCCCTGTTTAGGGTGACTGACAGAGATGTGCTGGAGAACCTCAGGTTGTCCGTCCCTATTTTAGGGTGACTGATAGAGATGTGCTGGAGAACCTCAGGTTGTCCGTCCCTATTTAGGGTGACTGATAGAGATGTGTTGGAGAACCTCAGGTTGTCTGTCCCTATTTAGGGTGACTGATAGAGACGTGCTGGAGAACCCCAGGTTGTCCGTCCCTATTTAGGGTGACTGATAGAGACGTGCTGGAGAACCTCAGGTTGTCCGTCCCTGTTTTAGGGTGACTGATAGAGATGTGCTGGAGAACCTCAGGTTGTCCGTCCCTATTTATGGTGACTGATAGAGAAGGGCTGGAGAACCTCAGGTTGTCCGTCCCTATTTAGGGTGACTGATAGAGATGTGCTGGAGAACCTCAGGTTGTCCGTCCCTATTTAGGGTGACTGATAGAGAAGGGCTGCAGAACCTCAGATTGTCCGTCCCTATTTAGGGTGACTGATAGAGAAGGGCTGGAGAACCTCAGGTTGTCCGTCCCTATTTAGGGTGACTGATAGAGAAGGGCTGGAGAACCTCAGGTTGTCCGTCCCTATTTAGGGTGACTGATAGAGATGTGCTGGAGAACCTCAGGTTGTCCGTCCCTATTTAGGGTGACTGATAGAGAAGGGCTGGAGAACCTCAGGTTGTCTGTCCCTATTTAGGGTGACTGATAGAGATGTGCTGGAGAACCTCAGGTTGTCCGTCCCTATTTAGGGTGACTGATAGAGATGTGCTGGAGAACCTCAGATTGTCCGTCCCTATTTAGGGTGACTGATAGAGAAGGGCTGGAGAACCTCAGGTTGTCCGTCCCTATTTAGGGTGACTGATAGAGAAGGGCTGCAGAACCTCAGATTGTCCGTACCTATTTAGGGTGACTGATAGAGATGTGCTGGAGAACCTCAGGTTGTCCGTCCCTATTTAGGGTGACTGATAGAGATGTGCTGGAGAACCTCAGGTTGTCCGTCCCTATTTAGGGTGACTGATAGAGACGTGCTGGAAAACCTCAGGTTGTCCGTCCCTATTTAGGGTGACTGATAGAGACGTGCTGGAGAACCTCAGATTGTCCGTCCCTATTTAGGGTGACTGATAGAGATGTGCTGGAGAACCTCAGGTTGTCTGTCCCTATTTAGGGTGACTGATAGAGAAGTGCTGGAGAACCTCAGGTTGTCCGTCCCTATTTAGGGTGACTGATAGAGAAGTGCTGGAGAACCTCAGGTTGTCCGTTCCTATTTAGGGTGACTGATAGAGAAGGGATGGAGAACCCAAGGTTGTCTGTCCCTATTTAGGGTGACTGATAGAGATGTGCTGGAGAACCTCAGGTTGTCCGTCCCTGTTTTAGGGTGACTGATAGAGATCTGCTGGAGAACCCCAGGTTGTCCGTCCCTATTTAGGGTGACTGATAGAGATGTGCTGGAGAACTTCAGGTTGTCCGTCCCTATTTAGGGTGTCTGATAGAGATGTGCTGGAGAACCTCAGGTTGTCTGTCCCTATTTAGGGTAACTGATAGAGAAGGGCTGGAGAACCTCAGGTTGTCTGTCCCTATTTAAAGTGACTGATAGAGATGTGCTGGAGAACCTCAGGTTGTCCGTCCCTATTTAGGGTGACTGATAGAGAAGGGCTGGAGAACCTCAGGTTGTCCGTCCCTATTTAGGGTGATTGATAGAGATGTGCTGGAGAACCTCAGGTTGTCCGTCCCTATTTAGGGTGACTGATAGAGATGTGCTGGAGAACCTCAGGTTGTCCGTCCCTATTTAGGGTGACTGATAGAGACGTGCTGGAGAACCTCAGGTTGTCTGTCCCTATTTAGGGTGACTGATAGAGACGTGCTGGAGAACCTCAGGTTGTCCGTCCCTATTTAGGGTGACTGATAGAGATGTGCTGGAGAACCTCAGGTTGTCTTCCTTATTTAGGGTGACTGATAGAGATGTGCTGGAGAACCTCAGGTTGTCCGTCCCTATTTAGGGTGACTGATAGAGAAGTGCTGGAGAACCTCAGGTTGTCCGTTCCTATTTAGGGTGACTGATAGAGAAGGGCTGGAGAACCCAAAGTTGTCTGTCCCTATTTAGGGTGACTGATAGAGATGTGCTGGAAAACCTCAGGTTGTCCGTCCCTATTTAGGGTGACTGATAGAGATGTGCTGGAGAACCTCAGGTTGTCCGTCCCTATTTAGGGTGACTGATAGAGAAGTGCTGGAGAACCTCAGGTTGTCCATCTCTGTTTTAGGGTGACTGATAGAGATGTGCTGGAGAACCCCAGGTTGTCCGTCCCTATTTAGGGTGACTGATAGAGATGTGCTGGAGAACCTCAGGTTGTCCGTCCCTATTTAGGGTGTCTGATAGAGATGTGCTGGAGAACCTCAGGTTGTCTGTCCCTATTTAGGGTGACTGATAGAGATGTGCTGGAGAACATCAGGTTGTCCGTCCCTATTTAGGGTGACTGATAGAGAAGTGCTGGAGAACCTCAGGTTTTCCGTCCCTATTTAGGGTGACTGATAGAGATGTGCTGGAGAACTTAAGGTTGTCCGTCCCTATTTAGGGTGACTGATAGAGACATGCTGGAGAACCTCAGGTTGTCTGTCCCTGTTTAGGGTGACTGATAGAGATGTGCTGGAGAACCTCAGGTTGTCCGTCCCTGTTTTAGGGTGACTGATAGAGATGTGCTGGAGAACCTCAGGTTGTCCGTACCTATTTAGGGTGACTGATAGAGATGTGCTGGAGAACCTCAGGTTGTCTGTCCCTATTTAGGGTGACTAATAGAGACGTGCTGGAGAACCTCAGGTTGTCCGTCCCTATTTAGGGTGACTGATAGAGATGTGCTGGAGAACCCCAGGTTGTCCGTCCCTATTTAGGGTGACTGATAGAGAAGGGCTGGAGAACCTCAGGTTGTCCGTCCCTATTTAGGGTGACTGATAGAGATGTGCTGGAGAACCTCAGGTTGTCCGTCCCTATTTAGGGTGACTGATAGAGACGTGCTGGAGAACCTCAGGTTGTCTGTCCCTATTTAGGGTGACTGATAGAGAAGGGCTGCAGAACCTCAGATTGTCCGTCCCTATTTAGGGTGACTGATAGAGATGTGCTGGAGAACCTCAGGTTGTCCGTCCCTATTTAGGGTGACTGATAGAGACGTGCTGGAGAACCTCAGGTTGTCCGTCCCTATTTACGGTGACTGATAGAGAAGGGCTGGAGAACCTCAGGTTGTCCATCCCTATTTAGGGTGACTGATAGAGATGTGCTGGAGAACCTCATGTTGTCCGTCCCTATTTAGGGTGACTGATAGAGAAGGGCTGGAGAACCTCAGGTTGTCCATCCCTATTTAGGGTGACTGATAGAGATGTGCTGGAGAACCTCAGGTTGTCCGTCCCTATTTAGGGTGACTGATAGAGATGTGCTGGAGAACCTCAGGTTGTCCGTCCCTGTTTTAGGGTGACTGATAGAGATGTGCTGGAGAACCTCAGGTTGTCCGTCCCTGTTTTAGGGTGACTGATAGAGATGTGCTGGAGAACCTCAGGTTGTCCGTCCCTATTTAGGGTGACTGATAGAGATGTGTTGGAGAACCTCAGGTTGTCTGTCCCTATTTAGGGTGACTGATAGAGACGTGCTGGAGAACCTCAGGTTGTCTGTCCCTATTTATGGTGACTGATAGAGAAGGGCTGGAGAACCTCAGGTTGTCCGTCCCTATTTAGGGTGACTGATAGAGATGTGCTGGAGAACCTCAGGTTGTCCGTCCCTATTTAGGGTGACTGATAGAGACGTGCTGGAGAACCTCAGGTTGTCCGTCCCTATTTACGGTGACTGATAGAGAAGGGCTGGAGAACCTCAGGTTGTCCATCCCTATTTAGGGTGACTGATAGAGATGTGCTGGAGAACCTCATGTTGTCCGTCCCTATTTAGGGTGACTGATAGAGAAGGGCTGTAGAACCTCAGGTTGTCCATCCCTATTTAGGGTGACTGATAGAGATGTGCTGGAGAACCTCAGGTTGTCCGTCCCTATTTAGGGTGACTGATAGAGATGTGCTGGAGAACCTCAGGTTGTCCGTCCCTGTTTTAGGGTGACTGATAGAGATGTGCTGGAGAACCTCAGGTTGTCCGTCCCTGTTTTAGGGTGACTGATAGAGATGTGCTGGAGAACCTCAGGTTGTCCGTCCCTATTTAGGGTGACTGATAGAGATGTGTTGGAGAACCTCAGGTTGTCTGTCCCTATTTAGGGTGACTGATAGAGACGTGCTGGAGAACCTCAGGTTGTCTGTCCCTATTTATGGTGACTGATAGAGAAGGGCTGGAGAACCTCAGGTTGTCCGTCCCTATTTAGGGTGACTGATAGAGATGTGCTGGAGAACCTCAGGTTGTCCGTCCCTATTTAGGGTGACTGATAGAGAAGGGCTGGAGAACCTCAGGTTGTCCATCCCTATTTAGGGTGACTGATAGAGACGTGCTGGAGAACCTCAGGTTGTCCGTCCCTATTTAGGGTGACTGATAGAGATGTGCTGGAGAACCTCAGGTTGTCCGTCCCTATTTAGGGTGACTGATAGAGAAGGGCTGGAGAACCTCAGGTTGTCCATCCCTATTTAGGGTGACTGATAGAGATGTGCTGGAGAACCTCAGGTTGTCCGTCCCTATTTAGGGTGACTGATAGAGATGTGCTGGAGAACCTCAGGTTGTCCGTCCCTGTTTTAGGGTGACTGATAGAGATGTGCTGGAGAACCTCAGGTTGTCCGTCCCTATTTAGGGTGACTGATAGAGAAGGGCTGGAGAACCTCAGGTTGTCCGTCCCTATTTAGGGTGACTGATAGAGATGTGCTGGAGAACCTCAGGTTGTCCGTCCCTATTTAGGGTGACTGATAGAGACGTGCTGGAGAACCTCAGGTTGTCCGTCCCTATTTAGGGTGACTGATAGAGAAGGGCTGGAGAATCTCAGGTTGTCCATCCCTATTTAGGGTGACTGATAGAGATGTGCTGGAGAACCTCAGGTTGTCCGTCCCTATTTAGGGTGAATGATAGAG
Organism: Rhinophrynus dorsalis; assembly: GCA_037306005.1. NCBI lineage: Eukaryota > Metazoa > Chordata > Amphibia > Anura > Rhinophrynidae > Rhinophrynus > Rhinophrynus dorsalis. Next base: position 255,753,951 of record CM074725.1, read on the forward strand.
ATGTGCTGGAGAACCTCAGGTTGTCTGTCCCTGTTTAGGGTGACTGACAGAGATGTGCTGGAGAACCTCAGGTTGTCCGTCCCTGTTTTAGGGTGACTGATAGAGATGTGCTGGAGAACCTCAGGTTGTCCGTCCCTATTTAGGGTGACTGATAGAGATGTGTTGGAGAACCTCAGGTTGTCTGTCCCTATTTTGGGTGACTGATAGAGACGTGCTGGAGAACCCCAGGTTGTCCGTCCCTATTTAGGGTGACTGATAGAGACGTGCTGGAGAACCTCAGGTTGTCCGTCCCTGTTTTAGGGTGACTGATAGAGATGTGCTGGAGAACCTCAGGTTGTCCGTCCCTATTTATGGTGACTCATAGAGAAGGGCTGGAGAACCTCAGGTTGTCCGTCCCTATTTAGGGTGACTGATAGAGATGTGATGGAGAACCTCAGGTTGTCTGTCCCTGTTTAGGGTGACTGACAGAGATGTGCTGGAGAACCTCAGGTTGTCCATCCCTATTTTAGGGTGACTGATAGAGATGTGCTGGAGAACCTCAGGTTGTCCGTCCCTATTTAGGGTGACTGATAGAGATGTGTTGGAGAACCTCAGGTTGTCTGTCCCTATTTAGGGTGACTGATAGAGATGTGCTGGAGAACCCCAGGTTGTCCGTCCCTATTTAGGGTGACTGATAGAGATGTGCTGGAGAACCTCAGGTTGTCCGTCCCTATTTAGGGTGACTGATAGAGAAGGGCTGGAGAACCTCAGGTTGTCCGTCCCTATTTATGGTGACTGATAGAGAAGGGCTGGAGAACCTCAGGTTGTCCGTCCCTATTTAGGTTGACTGATAGAGATGTGTTGGAGAACCTCAGGTTGTCTGTCCCTATTTATGGTGACTGATAGAGACGTGCTGGAGAACCCCAGGTTGTCCGTCCCTATTTAGGGTGACTGATAGAGACGTGCTGGAGAACCTCAGGTTGTCCGTCCCTGTTTTAGGGTGACTGATAGAGATGTGCTGGAGAACCTCAGGTTGTCCGTCCCTATTTATGGTGACTGATAGAGAAGGGCTGGAGAACCTCAGGTTGTCCGTCCCTATTTAGGGTGACTGATAGAGATGTGCTGGAGAACCTCAGGTTGTCCGTCCCTATTTAGGGTGACTGATAGAGAAGGGCTGCAGAACCTCAGATTGTCCGTCCCTATTTAGGGTGACTGATAGAGAAGGGCTGGAGAACCTCAGGTTGTCCGTCCCTATTTAGGGTGACTGATAGAGATGTGCTGGAGAACCTCAGGTTGTCCGTCCCTATTTAGGGTGACTGATAGAGATGTGCTGGAGAACCCCAGGTTGTCCGTCCCTATTTAGGGTGACTGATAGAGAAGGGCTGGAGAACCTCAGGTTGTCCGTCCCTATTTAGGGTGTCTGATAGAGATGTGCTGGAGAACCTCAGGTTGTCCGTCCCTATTTAGGGTGACTGATAGAGACGTGCTGGAGAACCTCAGGTTGTCTGTCCCTATTTAGGGTGACTGATAGAGAAGGGCTGCAGAACCTCAGATTGTCCGTCCCTATTTAGGGTGACTGATAGAGATGTGCTGGAGAACCTCAGGTTGTCCGTCCCTATTTAGGGTGACTGATAGAGACGTGCTGGAGAACCTCAGGTTGTCCGTCCCTATTTAGGGTGACTGATAGAGATGTGCTGGAGAACCTCAGGTTGTCCGTCCCTATTTAGGGTGACTGATAGAAAGGGCTGGAGAACCTCAGGTTGTCCGTCCCTATTTAGGGTGACTGATAGAGACGTGCTGGAGAACCTCAGGTTGTCTGTCCCTATTTAGGGTGACTGATAGAGAAGGGCTGGAGATCCCCAGGTTGTCTGTCCCTATTTAGGGTGACTGATAGAGATGTGCTGGAGAACCTCAGGTTGTCCGTCCCTATTTAGGGTGACTGATAGAGAAGGGCTGGAGAACCTCAGGTTGTCTGTCCCTATTTAGGGTGACTGATAGAGAAGTGCTGGAGAACCTCAGATTGTCCGTCCCTATTTAGGGTGACTGATAGAGATGTGCTGGAGAACCTCAGGTTGTCCGTCCCTATTTAGGGTGACTGATAGAGAAGGGCTGGAGAACCTCAGGTTGTCCGTCCCTATTTAGGGTGACTGATAGAGACGTGCTGGAGAACCTCAGGTTGTCCGTCCCTATTTAGGGTGACTGATAGAGATGTGCTGGAGAACCTCAGGTTGTCCGTCCCTATTTAGGGTGACTGATAGAGATGTGCTGGAGAACCTCAGGTTGTCCGTCCCTGTTTTAGGGTGACTGATAGAGATGTGCTGGAGAACCTCAGGTTGTCCGTCACTATTTAGGGTGACTGATAGAGATGTGCTGGAGAACCTCAGGTTGTCCGTCCCTATTTAGGGTGACTGATAGAGAAGGGCTGGAGAACCTCAGGTTGTCCGTCCCTATTTAGGGTGACTGATAGAGATGTGCTGAAGAACCTCAGGTTGTCCGTCGCTATTTAGGGTGACTGATAGAGACGTGCTGGAGAACCTCAGGTTGTCCGTCCCTATTTAGGGTGACTGATAGAGATGTGCTGGAGAACCTCAGGTTGTCCGTCCCTATTTAGGGTGACTGATAGAGAAGGGCTGGAGAACCTCAGGTTGTCCGTCCCTATTTAGGGTGACTGATAGAGAAGTGCTGGAGAACCTCAGGTTGTCCGTCCCTATTTAGGGTGACTGATAGAGATGTGCTGGAGAACCTCAGGTTGTCCGTCCCTATTTAGGGTGACTGATAGAGATGTGCTGGAGAACCTCAGGTTGTCCGTCCCTATTTAGGGTGACTGATAGAGATGTGCTGGAGAACCTCAGGTTGTCCGTCCCTATTTAGGGTGACTGATAGAGATGTGCTGGAGAACCTCAGGTTGTCCGTCCCTATTTAGGGTGACTGATAGAGATATGCTGGAGAACCTCAGGTTGTCCGTCCCTATTTAGGGTGACTGATAGAGATGTGCTGGAGAACCTCAGGATGTCCGTCCCTATTTAGGGTGACTGATAGAGATGTGCTGGAGAACCTCAGGTTGTCCGTCCCTATTTAGGGTGACTGATAGAGATGTGCTGGAGAACCTCAGGTTGTCCGTCCCTATTTAGGGTGACTGATAGAGATGTTCTGGAGAACCTCAGGTTGTCCGTCCCTATTTAGGGTGACTGATAGAGATGTGCTGGAGAACCCCAGGTTGTCCGTCCCTATTTAGGGTGACTGATAGAGATGTGCTGGAGAACCCCAGGTTGTCCGTCCCTATTTAGGGTGACTGATAGAGACGTGCTGGAGAACCTCAGGTTGTCCGTCCCTGTTTTAGGGTGACTGATAGAGACGTGCTGGAGAACCTCAGGTTGTCCGTCCCTGTTTTAGGGTGACTGATAGAGACGTGCTGGAGAACCTCAGGTTGTCCGTCCCTGTTTTAGGGTGACTGATAGAGATGTGCTGGAGAATCTCAGGTTGTCCGTCCCTATTTAGGGTGACTGATAGAGATGTGCTGGAGAACCTCAGGTTGTCCGTCCCTATTTAGGGTGACTGATAGAGAAGGGCTGGAGAACCTCAGGTTGTCCGTCCCTGTTTAGGGTGACTGATAGAGATGTGCTGGAGAACCTCAGGTTGTATGTCCCTGTTTAGGGTGACTGATAGAGATGTGCTGGAGAACCTCAGGTTGTCCGTCCCTATTTAGGGTGACTGATAGAGATGTGCTGGAGAACCTCAGGTTGTCCGTCCCTATTTAGGGTGACTGATAGAGATGTGCTGGAGAACCTCAGGTTGTCCGTCCCTATTTAGGGTGACTGATAGAGATGTGCTGGAGAACCCCAGGTTGTCCGTCCCTATTTAGGGTGACTGATAGAGATGTGCTGGAGAACCTCAGGTTGTCCGTCCCTGTTTTAGGGTGACTGATAGAGACGTGCTGGAGAACCTCAGGTTGTCCGTCCCTATTTAGGGTGACTGATAGAGATGTGCTGGAGAACCTCAGGTTGTCCGTCCCTGTTTTATGGAGACTGATAGAGAAGTGCTGGAGAACCTCAGGTTGTCCGTCCCTATTTAGGGTGACTGATAGAGAAGTGCTGGAGAACCTCAGGTTGTCCGTCCCTATTTAGGATGACTGATAGAGATGTGCTGGAGAACCTCAGGTTGTCCGTCCCTATTTAGGGTGACTGATAGAGAAGGGCTGGAGAACCTCAGGTTGTCCGTCCCTATTTAGGGTGACTGATAGAGAAGGGCTGGAGAACCTCAGGTTGTCTGTCCCTATTTAGGGTGACTGATAGAGATGTGCTGGAGAACCTCAGGTTGTCCGTCCCTATTTAGGGTGACTGATAGAGATGTGCTGGAGAACCTCAGGTTGTCCGTCCCTGTTTTAGGGTAACTGATAGAGAAGGGCTGGAGAACCTCAGGTTGTCCGTCCCTATTTAGGGTGACTGATAGAGATGTGCTGGAGAACCTCAGGTTGTCCGTCCCTATTTAGGGTGACTGATAGAGATGTGCTGGAGAACCTCAGGTTGTCCGTCCCTATTTAGGGTGACTGATAGAGACGTGCTGGAGAACCTCAGGTTGTCCGTCCCTATTTAGGGTGACTGATAGAGAAGAGCTGGAGAACCTCAGGTTGTCCGTCCCTATTTAGGGTGACTGATAGAGATGTGCTGGAGAACCTCAGGTTGTCCGTCCCTATTTAGGGTGACTGATAGAGATGTGCTGGAGAACCTCAGGTTGTCCGTCCCTGTTTTAGGGTGACTGATAGAGATGTGCTGGAGAACCTCAGGTTGTCCGTCCCTATTTAGGGTGACTGATAGAGAAGGGCTGGAGAACCTCAGGTTGTCCGTCCCTATTTAGGGTGACTGATAGAGATGTGCTGGAGAACCTCAGGTTGTCCGTCCCTATTTAGGGTGACTGATAGAGATGTGCTGGAGAACCTCAGGTTGTCCTTCCCTATTTAGGGTGAATGATAGAGACGTGCTGGAGAACCTCAGGTTGTCCGTCCCTATTTAGGGTGACTGATAGAGACGTGCTGGAGAACCTCAGGTTGTCTGTCCCTATTTAGGGTGACTGATAGAGATGTGCTGGAGAACCTCAGGTTGTCCGTCCCTATTTAGGGTGACTGATAGAGTTGTGTTGGAGAACCTCAGGTTGTCCGTCCCTATTTAGGGTGACTGATAGAGAAGGGCTGGAGAACCTCACGTTGTCCGTCCCTATTTAGGGTGACTGATAGAGACGTGCTGGAGAACCTCAGGTTGTCCGTCCCTATTTAGGGTGACTGATAGAGAAGGGCTGGAGAACCTCAGGTTGTCCGTCCCTATTTAGGGTGACTGATAGAGATGTGCTGGAGAACCTCAGGTTGTCCGTCCCTATTTAGGGTGACTGATAGAGATGTGCTGGAGAACCTCAGGTTGTCCGTCCCTGTTTTAGGGTGACTGATAGAGATGTGCTGGAGAACCTCAGGTTGTCCGTCCCTATTTAGGGTGACTGATAGAGATGTGCTGGAGAACCTCAGGTTGTCCGTCCCTATTTAGGGTGAATGATAGAGACGTGCTGGAGAACCTCAGGTTGTCCGTCCCTATTTAGGGTGCCTGATAGAGACGTGCTGGAGAACCTCAGGTTGTCCGTCCCTATTTAGGGTGACTGATAGAGAAGGGCTGGAGAACCTCAGGTTGTCCGTCCCTATTTAGGGTGACTGATAGAGATGTGCTGGAGAACCTCAGGTTGTCCGTCCCTATTTAGGGTGACTGATAGAGATGTGCTGGAGAACCTCAGGATGTCCGTCCCTATTTAGGGTGACTGATAGAGATGTGCTGGAGAACCTCAGGTTGTCCGTCCCTATTTAGGGTGACTGATAGAGATGTGCTGGAGAACCCCAGGTTGTCCGTCCCTATTTAGGGTGACTGATAGAGATGTGCTGGAGAACCCCAGGTTGTCCGTCCCTATTTAGGGTGACTGATAGAGACGTGCTGGAGAACCTCAGGTTGTCCGTCCCTGTTTTAGGGTGACTGATAGAGATGTGCTGGAGAACCTCAGGTTGTCCGTCCCTATTTAGGGTGACTGATAGAGATGTGCTGGAGAACCTCAGGTTGTCCGTCCCTATTTAGGGTGACTGATAGAGAAGGGCTGGAGAACCTCAGGTTGTCTATCCCTATTTAGGGTGACTGATAGAGAAGTGCTGGAGAACCTCAGGTTGTCCGTCCCTATTTAGGGTGACTGATAGAGAAGGGATGGAGAACCTCAGGTTGTCCGTCCCTATTTAGGGTGACTGATAGAGACGTGCTGGAGAACCTCAGGTTGTCCGTCCCTATTTAGGGTTACTGATAGAGAAGGGCTGGAGAACCTCAGGTTGTCCGTCCCTATTTAGGGTGACTGATAGAGATGTGCTGGAGAACCTCAGGTTGTCCGTCCCTATTTAGGGTGACTGATAGAGATGTGCTGGAGAACCCCAGGTTGTCCGTCCCTATTTAGGGTGACTGATAGAGACGTGCTGGAGAACCCCAGGTTGTCCGTCCCTGTTTTAGGGTGACTGATAGAGATGTGCTGGAGAACCTCAGGTTGTCCGTCCCTATTTAGGGTGACTGATAGAGATGTGCTGGAGAACCTCAGGTTGTCCGTCCCTATTTAGGGTGACTGATAGAGAAGGGCTGGAGAACCTCAGGTTGTCTATCCCTATTTAGGGTGACTGATAGAGAAGTGCTGGAGAACCTCAGGTTGTCCGTCCCTATTTAGGGTGACTGATAGAGAAGGGATGGAGAACCTCAGGTTGTCCGTCCCTATTTAGGGTGACTGATAGAGACGTGCTGGAGAACCTCAGGTTGTCCGTCCCTATTTAGGGTTACTGATAGAGAAGGGCTGGAGAACCTCAGGTTGTCCGTCCCTATTTAGGGTGACTGATAGAGATGTGCTGGAGAACCTCAGGTTGTCCGTCCCTATTTAGGGTGACTGATAGAGAAGGGCTGGAGAACCTCAGGTTGTCTGTCCCTATTTAGGGTGACTGATAGAGATGTGCTGGAGAACCTCAGGTTGTCCATCCCTGTTTTAGGGTGACTGATAGAGATGTGCTGGAGAACCTCAGGTTGTCCGTCCCTGTTTTAGGGTGACTGATAGAGAAGGGCTGGAGAACATCAGGTTGTCCGTCCCTTTTTAGGGTGACTGATAGAGATGTGCTGGAGAACCTCAGGTTGTCCGTCCCTATTTAGGGTGACTGATAGAGATGTGCTGGAGAACCTCAGGTTGTCCGTCCCTATTTAGGGTGACTGATAGAGATGTGCTGGAGAACCTCAGGTTGTCCGTCCCTATTTAGGGTGACTGACAGAGATGTGCTGGAGAACCTCAGGTTGTCCTTCCCTGTTTTAGGGTGACTGACAGAGATGTGCTGGAGAACCCCAGGTTGTCCGTCCCTATTTAGGGTGACTGATAGAGATGTGCTGGAGAACCTCAGGTTGTCCGTCCCTATTTAGGGTGACTGATAGAGACGTGCTGGAGAACCTCAGGTTGTCTGTCCCTATTTAGGGTGACTGATAGAGATGTGCTGGAGAACCTCAGGTTGTCCGTCCCTATTTAGGGTGACTGATAGAGATGTACTGGAGAACCCCAGGTTGTCCGTCCCTATTTAGGGTGACTGATAGAGATGTGCTGGAGAACCCCAGGTTGTCCGTCCCTATTTAGGGTGACTGATAGAGACGTGCTGGAGAACCTCAGGTTGTCCGTCCCTGTTTTAGGGTGACTGATAGAGACGTGCTGGAGAACCTCAGGTTGTCCGTCCCTGTTTTAGGGTGACTGATAGAGATGTGCTGGAGAACCTCAGGTTGTCCGTCCCTATTTAGGGTGACTGATAGAGACGTGCTGGAGAACCTCAGGTTGTCCGTCCCTATTTAGGGTGACTGATAGAGACGTGCTGGAGAACCTCAGGTTGTCCGTCCCTATTTAGGGTGACTGATAGAGACGTGCTGGAGAACCTCAGGTTGTCCGTCCCTATTTAGGTTGACTGATAGAGATGTGCTGGAGAACCTCAGGTTGTCCGTCCCTATTTAGGGTGACTGATAGAGATGTGCTGGAGAACCCCAGGTTGTCCGTCCCTATTTAGGGTGACTGATAGAGATGTGCTGGAGAACCTCAGGTTGTCCGTCCCTATTTAGGGTGACTGATAGAGATGTGCTGGAGAACCTCAGGATGTCCGTCCCTATTTAGGGTGACTGATAGAGATGTGCTGGAGAACCTCAGGTTGTCCGTCCCTATTTAGGGTGACTGATAGAGATGTGCTGGAGAACCCCAGGTTGTCCGTCCCTATTTAGGGTGACTGATAGAGATGTGCTGGAGAACCTCAGGTTGTCCGTCCCTATTTAGGGTGACTGATAGAGACGTGCTGGAGAACCTCAGGTTGTCCGTCCCTATTTAGGGTGACTGATAGAGACGTGATGGAGAACCTCAGGTTGTCCGTCCCTATTTAGGGTGACTGATAGAGACGTGCTGGAGAACCTCAGGTTGTACGTCCCTATTTAGGGTGTCTGATAGAGATGTGCTGGAGAACCTCAGGTTGTCTGTCCCTATTTAGGGTGACTGATAGAGATGTGCTGGAGAACCTCAGGTTGTCCGTCCCTATTTAGGGTGACTGATAGAGAAGGGCTGGAGAACCTCAGATTGTCCATCCCTATATAGGGTGACTGATAGAGATGTGCTGGAGAACCTCAGGTTGTCCGTCCCTATTTAGGGTGACTGATAGAGACGTGCTGGAGAACCTCAGGTTGTCTGTTCCTATTTAGGGTGACTGATAGAGAAGGGCTGCAGAACCTCAGATTGTCCGTCCCTATTTAGGGTGACTGATAGAGATGTGCTGGAGAACCTCAGGTTGTCCGTCCCTATTTAGGGTGACTGATAGAGACGTGCTGGAGAACCTCAGGTTGTCCGTCCCTATTTAGGGTGACTGATAGAGACGTGCTGGAGAACCTCAGGTTGTCCGTCCCTATTTAGGGTGACTGATAGAGATGTGCTGGAGAACCTCAGGTTGTCCGTCCCTATTTAGGGTGACTGATAGAGAAGGGCTGGAGAACCTCAGGTTGTCTGTCCCTATTTAGGGTGACTGATAGAGATGTGCTGGAGAACCTCAGGTTGTCCGTCCCTATTTAGGGTGACTGATAGAGATGTGCTGGAGAACCTCAGGTTGTCTGTCCCTATTTAGGGTGACTGATAGAGAAGGGCTGGAGAACCCTAGGTTGTCCGTCCCTATTTAGGGTGACTGATAGAGATGTGCTGGAGAACCTCAGGTTGTCCGTCCCTATTTAGGGTGACTGATAGAGAAGGGCTGGAGAACCTCAGGTTGACCGTCCCTATTTAGGGTGACTGATAGAGACGTGCTGGAGAACCTCAGATTGTCCGTCCCTATTTAGGGTGACTGATAGAGATGTGCTGGAGAACCCCAGGTTGTCCGTCCCTATTTAGGGTGACTGATAGAGATGTGCTGGAGAACCCCAGGTTGTCCGTCCCTATTTAGGGTGACTGATAGAGACGTGCTGGAGAACCTCAGGTTGTCCGTCCCTGTTTTAGGGTGAGTGATAGAGATGTGCTGGAGAACCTCAGGTTGTCCGTCCCTATTTAGGGTGACTGAAAGAGATGTGCTGGAGAACCTCAGGTTGTCCGTCCCTATTTAGGGTGACTGATAGAGAAGTGCTGGAGAACCTCAGGTTGTCCGTCCCTATTTAGGGTGACTGATAGAGAAGTGCTGGAGAACCTCAGGTTGTCCGTCCCTATTTAGGGTGACTGATAGAGAAGTGCTGGAGAACCTCAGGTTGTCCGTCCCTATTTAGGGTGACTGATAGAGAAGGGCTGGAGAACCTCAGGTTGTCCGTCCCTATTTAGGGTGACTGATAGAGAAGGGATGGAGAACCTCAGGTTGTCCGTCCCTATTTAGAGTGACTGATAGAGACGTGCTGGAGAACCTCAGGTTGTCCGTCCCTATTTAGGGTTACTGATAGAGAAGGGCTGGAGAACCTCAGGTTGTCCGTCCCTATTTAGGGTGACTGATAGAGATGTGCTGGAGAACCTCAGGTTGTCCGTCCCTATTTAGGGTGACTGATAGAGAAGGGCTGGAGAACCTCAGGTTGTCTGTCCCTATTTAGGGTGACTGATAGAGATGTGCTGGAGAACCTCAGGTTGTCCATCCCTGTTTTAGGGTGACTGATAGAGATGTGCTGGAGAACCTCAGGTTGTCCGTCCCTATTTAGGGTGACTGATAGAGAAGGGCTGGAGAACATCAGTTTGTCCGTCCCTATTTAGGGTGACTGATAGAGATGTGCTGGAGAACCTCAGGTTGTCCGTCTCTATTTAGGGTGACTGATAGAGATGTGCTGGAGAACCTCAGGTTGTCCGTCCCTATTTAGGGTGACTGACAGAGATGTGCTGGAGAACCTCAGGTTGTCCGTCCCTGTTTTAGGGTGACTGATAGAGATGTGCTGGAGAACCCCAGGTTGTCCGTCCCTATTTAGGGTGACTGATAGAGATGTGCTGGAGAACCTCAGGTTGTCCGTCCCTATTTAGGGTGACTGATAGAGACGTGCTGGAGAACCTCAGGTTGTCCGTTCCTATTTAGGGTGACTGATAGAGACGTGCTGGAGAACCTCAGGTTGTCCGTCCCTATTTAGGGTGACTGATAGAGACGTGCTGGAGAACCTCAGGTTCTCCGTCCCTATTTAGGGTGACTGATAGAGACGTGCTGGAGAACCCCAGGTTGTCCGTCCCTATTTAGGGTGACTGATAGAGATGTGCTGGAGAACCCCAGGTTGTCCGTCCCTATTTAGGGTGACTGATAGAGATGTGCTGGAGAACCTCAGGTTATCCGTCCCTGTTTTAGGGTGACTGATAGAGATGTGCTGGAGAACCTCAGGTTGTCCGTCCCTGTTTTAGGGTGACTGATAGAGATGTGCTGGAGAACCTCAGGTTGTCCGTCCCTATTTAGGGTGACTGATAGAGACGTGCTGGAGAACCTCAGGTTGTCCGTCCCTATTTAGGGTGACTGATAGAGACGTGCTGGAGAACCTCAGGTTGTCCGTCCCTATTTAGGGTGACTGATAGAGACGTGCTGGAGAACCTCAGGTTGTCCGTCCCTATTTAGGGTGACTGATAGAGACGTGCTGGAGAACCTCAGGTTGTCCGTCCCTATTTAGGGTGACTGATAGAGACGTGCTGGAGAACCCCAGGTTGTCCGTCCCTATTTAGGGTGACTGATAGAGACGTGCTGGAGAACCTCAGGTTGTCCGTCCCTATTTAGGGTGACTGATAGAGACGTGCTGGAGAACCTCAGGTTGTCCGTCCCTATTTAGGGTGACTGATAGAGACGTGCTGGAGAACCTCAGGTTGTCCGTCCCTATTTAGGGTGACTGATAGAGACGTGCTGGAGAACCCCAGGTTGTCCGTCCCTATTTAGGGTGACTGATAGAGACGTGCTGGAGAACCTCAGGTTGTCCGTCCCTATTTAGGGTGACTGATAGAGACGTGCTGGAGAACCTCAGGTTGTCCGTCCCTATTTAGGGTGACTGATAGAGACGTGCTGGAGAACCTCAGGTTGTCCGTCCCTATTTAGGGTGACTGATAGAGACGTGCTGGAGAACCTCAGGTTGTCCGTCCCTATTTAGGGTGACTGATAGAGACGTGCTGGAGAACCTCAGGTTGTCCGTCCCTATTTAGGGTGACTGATAGAGAAGGGCTGGAGAACCTCAGATTGTCCATCCCTATTTAGGGTGACTGATAGAGATGTGCTGGAGAACCTCAGGTTGTCCGTCCCTATTTAGGGTGACTGATAGAGACGTGCTGGAGAACCTCAGGTTGTCTGTCCCTATTTAGGGTGACTGATAGAGAAGGGCTGCAGAACCTCAGATTGTCCGTCCCTATTTAGGGTGACTGATAGAGACGTGCTGGAGAACCTCAGGTTGTCCGTCCCTATTTAGGGTGACTGATAGAGACGTGCTGGAGAACCTCAGGTTGTCCGTCCCTATTTAGGGTGACTGATAGAGATGTGCTGGAGAACCTCAGGTTGTCCGTCCCTATTTAGGGTGACTGATAGAGAAGGGCTGGAGAACCTCAGGTTGTCCGTCCCTATTTAGGGTGACTGATAGAGATGTGCTGGAGAACCTCAGGTTGTATGTCCCTATTTAGGGTGACTGATAGAGATGTGCTGGAGAACCTCAGGTTGTCCGTCCCTATTTAGGGTGACTGATAGAGACGTGCTGGAGAACCTCAGGTTGTCCGTCCCTATTTAGGGTGACTGATAGAGATGTGCTGGAGAACCTCAGGTTGTCCGTCCCTATTTAGGGTGACTGATAGAGAAGGGCTGGAGAACCTCAGGTTGTCCGTCCCTATTTAGGGTGACTGATAGAGATGTGCTGGAGAACCTCAGGTTGTATGTCCCTATTTAGGGTGACTGATAGAGATGTGCTGGAGAACCTCAGGTTGTCCGTCCCTGTTTTAGGGTGACTGATAGAGATGTGCTGGAGAACCTCAGGTTGTCCGTCCCTATTTAGGGTGACTGATAGAGATGTGCTGGAGAACCTCAGGTTGTCCGTCCCTATTTAGGGTGACTGATAGAGACGTGCTGGAGAACCTCAGGTTGTCCGTCCCTATTTAGGGTGACTGATAGAGACGTGCTGGAGAACCTCAGGTTGTCCGTCCCTATTTAGGGTGACTGATAGAGACGTGCTGGAGAACCTCAGGTTGTCCGTCCCTATTTAGGGTGACTGATAGAGACGTGCTGGAGAACCTCAGGTTGTACGTCCCTATTTAGGGTGTCTGATAGAGATGTGCTGGAGAACCTCAGGTTGTCTGTCCCTATTTAGGGTGACTGATAGAGATGTGCTGGAGAACCTCAGGTTGTCCGTCCCTATTTAGGGTGACTGATAGAGAAGGGCTGGAGAACCTCAGATTGTCCATCACTATTTAGGGTGACTGATAGAGATGTGCTGGAGAACCTCAGGTTGTCCGTCCCTATTTAGGGTGACTGATAGAGATTTGCTGGAGAACCTCAGGTTGTCCGTCCCTGTTTTAGGGTGACTGATAGAGATGTGCTGGAGAACCCCAGGTTGTCTGTCCCTATTTAGGGTGACTGATAGAGATGTGCTGGAGAACCTCAGGTTGTCCGTCCCTATTTAGGGTGACTGATAGAGATGTGCTGGAGAACCTCAGGTTGTCCGTCCCTATTTAGGGTGACTGATAGAGACGTGCTGGAGAACCTCAGGTTGTCCGTCCCTGTTTTAGGGTGACTGATAGAGATGTGCTGGAGAACCTCAGGTTGTCTGTCCCTATTTAGGGTGACTGATAGAGATGTGCTGGAGAACCTCAGGTTGTCCGTCCCTATTTAGGGTGACTGATAGAGATGTGCTGGAGAACCTCAGGTTGTCCGTCCCTATTTAGGGTGACTGATAGAGATGTGCTGGAGAACCTCAGGTTGTCCGTCCCTATTTAGGGTGACTGATAGAGATGTGCTGGAGAACCTCAGGTTGTCTGTCCCTATTTAGGGTGACTGATAGAGATGTGCTGGAGAACCTCAGGTTGTCCGTCCCTATTTAGGGAGACTGATAGAGACGTGCTGGAGAACCCCAGGTTGTCCGTCCCTATTTAGGGTGTCTGATAGAGATGTGCTGGAGAACCTCAGGTTGTCCGTCCCTATTTAGGGTGACTGATAGAGATGTGCTGGAGAACCTCAGGTTGTCCGTCCCTATTTAGGGTGACTGATAGAGATGTGCTGGAGAACCCCAGGTTGTCCGTCCCTATTTAGGGTGACTGATAGAGATGTGCTGGAGAACCCCAGGTTGTCCGTCCCTATTTAGGGTGACTGATAGAGATGTGCTGGAGAACCTCAAGTTTCCCGTCCCTATTTAGGGTGACTGATAGAGATGTGCTGGAGAACCTCAAGTTTCCCGTCCCTGTTTTAGGGTGACTGATAGAGATGTGCTGGAGAACCTCAGGTTGTCTGTCCCTATTTAGGGTGACTGATAGAGATGTGCTGGAGAACCTCAGGTTGTCCGTCCCTATTTAGGGAGACTGATAGAGACGTGCTGGAGAACCCCAGGTTGTCCGTCCCTATTTAGGGTGTCTGATAGAGATGTGCTGGAGAACCTCAGGTTGTCCGTCCCTATTTAGGGTGACTGATAGAGATGTGCTGGAGAACCTCAGGTTGTCCGTCCCTATTTAGGGTGACTGATAGAGATGTGCTGGAGAACCCCAGGTTGTCCGTCCCTATTTAGGGTGACTGATAGAGATGTGCTGGAGAACCCCAGGTTGTCCGTCCCTATTTAGGGTGACTGATAGAGATGTGCTGGAGAACCTCAAGTTTCCCGTCCCTATTTAGGGTGACTGATAGAGATGTGCTGGAGAACCTCAAGTTTCCCGTCCCTGTTTTAGGGTGACTGATAGAGATGTGCTGGAGAACCTCAGGTTGTCTGTCCCTGTTTTAGGGAACCTCCACACACAAATGCTTCTGCACCCAGACACAAACATGCTCATACAGACATAGACATACTTACACAGACACACACACTTGTGCACACATAAACACACACACACCTGTGCACACATAAACACACAAACACACACACTCTTTTGTGCACACATGGACGCACCCACACACTATAACTCTCACTATTCCCTATTATTTCGCTGTCTCATTTATCCACTGGATGCTCACAGTGTAATATTATTATTAATCTTTATTTATATAGCGCCAACTAATTCCGCAGCGCTGTACAGTAGGGAATAGACATACAGAGGTATTAAATAGTACAATCAGATGTGGAGAACAGGAGGATCAGGGCCCCCCCTGCTGGTGAGAGCTTACAGTCTAGAGAGAAAGTAATAATATAGGTCACCCTCCTCCATGCAATCCCTTTACCTTCTGTGTCTACCAATACATCCGCCTCCTAGATTGTAAGCTCACAAGAGCAAGGATCTCAGACCTTTTTGTCTCATATCTCATATAATGTTTACTTTTATGTCAGCTTGTTTGCAACCCCCATTCTCTTGTACAGCCCTGCGACAACTGCTGTTCCTTTATGAATAAATGATAATAATGTACGCACAGACACACACATGCACACACAGATACACGCACACCCATATTGTGCGCACAGACACACACACATGCACACACAGATACATGCACACCCATATTGTGCGCACATGTACACACACACATATATTGTGTGCACAGACACACGCATGGCTGTACACACAAAGTCACACAGAGGTATATTTACACACACACACTCTTGTACATGCACATACACACACACGCGCTTGTACATGCACACACACGCTTGTACATGCACATACAGACACACACGCTTGTACATGCACATACAGACACACACGTGTACATGCACATACAGACACACATACTAATGTTTTGTACCTTCAATCCTGCAGTCAAACCTGGCAGCACTTCCTTCCACAACTTCAATATCCAGGATAGTTCTGGTGAAAATGGGCTTCATAGGGGCTTTTTCTTCTGTCACAGCTTCTAGGAATTCCTGTCCGTCCTCTGTAAATACAGGACCGGGGTTACTGGCCTTACAGGGGAGAGCAGTATAGCACAATATGGAGAAATATAAGGTACCCATGGGGCTGGAAGCAGAACAGACTGGGGAGGTATATTATAACAGAAAAGAAAGGGAAAATGATGCGTGATATGGAAAATATATATATGGTTATATTTCTGTTAAGTAAAACAGTGGTCTCACTGCAGGGAGGTGCTTTATTCAAATGTTATTACAGCTCAAACTCTCATTTTATTGGGTGCAGTAGTAGCATGGCCTGAGAGTTTACAGTAAAGATGTCTGAGCTTAAATGTATCTCTGACTTTATATTTACATCCAAGTTTCCAGCTAGCATATGAGTTGAAGAATTCAACACCCAATTCACCCTAAAGGGGTTCTTAACAAAAAAAAAAAACAAAAAACAGTAGGTGGGATCTGTACTGTAAACCTTGCCAGACTTGCAGTGCTACACGTAGCAGCCATGGGTATGGGCCGTAATACACCCCTGCCTCTTCTCACCTTCATTGGCCTCTGCCTCGGTGGATAGAGGACTTGTTGGGGAACTTCCAGATGACTTTCTTGCACTTAACCCGGAGATCATAGCCATAGAGGAGAGCCGTCCTATCGCCCGCACCGCATGCCCTGTTTTCTGAAAGATACACACCAACAAGTGATGTTATGTGTGCCATCCAAGACACCTTCATAAATAAAGACCGAGATTCGTCATACATACTGTTCTGTATAGATATCAGTGGAACATGAAGTCCATGTCATGTACTATAGAGATATTAGTGGAACATGAGGTCCATATTATGTACTATAGAGATATCAGTGGAACATGAGGTCCATGTTATGTACTATAGAGATATTAGTGGAACATGAGGGCCATGTTATGTACTATAGAGATATCAGTGGAACACGATGTCCATGTTATGTACTATAGAGATATCAGTGGAACACGACGTCCATGTTATGTACTATAGAGATATCAGCAGAATATGAGGTCCAAGTTATGTTCTATAGAGATATCAGTAGAATACGAGGTCCAAGTTATGTTCTATAGAGATATCAGTGGAACACAACGTCCATGTTATGTACTATAGATATATCAGTGGAACACGACGTCCATGTTATGTACTATAGAGATATCAGCAGAATATGAGGTCCAAGTTATGTTCTATAGAGATATCAGCAGAATATGAGGTCCAAGTTATGTACTATAGAGATATCAGTAGAATACGAGGTCCAAGTTATGTTCTATAGAGATATCAGTAGAATACAAGGTCCAAGTTATGTTCTATAGAGATATCAGTAGAATACGAGGTCCATGTTATGTACTATAAAGATATCAGTGGAACATGACGTCCATGTTATGTACTATAGAGATATCAGTGGAACATGACGTCCATGTTATGTACTATAGAGATATCAGTGGAACATGACGTCCATGTTATGTACTATAGAGATATCAGTGGAACACGATGTCCATGTTATGTACTATAGAGATATCAGTGGAACACAATGTCCATGTTATGTACTATAGAGATATCAGTGGAACATGACGTCCATGTTATGTACTACAGAGATATCAGTGGAACACGATGTCCATGTTATGTACTATAGAGAGATCAGTGGAACACAAGGTCCATGTTATGTACTATAGAGATATCAGTGGAACACGACGTCCATGTTATGTACTATAGAGATATCAGTGGAACACGATGTCCATGTTATGTACTATAGAGATATCAGTGGAACACAAGGTCCATGTTATGTTCTATAGAGATATCAGTGGAACACGACGTCCATGTTATGTACTATAGAGATATCAGTGGAACACGACGTCCATGTTATGTACGATAGAGATATCAGTGGAACACGACGTCCATGTTATGTACTATAGGGATATCAGTGGAACACGAGGTCCATGTTATGTACTATAGAGATATCAGTGGAACACGATGTCCATGTTATGTACTATAGAGATATCAGTGGAACACAAGGTCCATGTTATGTACTATAGAGATATCAGTGGAACACGATGTCCATGTTATGTACTATAGAGATATCAATGGAACACGATGTCCATGTTATGTACTATAGAGATATCAGTGGAACAGGATGTTCATGTTATGTACTATAGAGATATCAGTGGAACACGAGGTCCATGTTATGTACTATAGAGATATCAGTGGAACATGAGGTCCATGTTATGTACTATAGAGATATCAGTGGAACACAAGGTCCATGTTATGTACTATAGAGATATCAGTGGAACACGATGTCCATGTTATGTACTATAGAGATATCAGTGGAACAAAATGTCCATGTTATGTACTATAAAGATATCAGTGGAACACAAGGTCCATGTTATGTACTATAGAGATATCAGTGGAACACAATGTCCATGTTATGTACTATAGAGATATCGGTGGAACAGGATGTCCGTGTTATGTACTATAGAGATATCAGTGGAACACGATGTCCATGTTATGTACTATAGAGATATCAGTGGAACACAAGGTCCATGTTATGTACTATAGAGATATCAGTGGAAGACAATGTCCATGTTATGTACTATAGAGATATCAGTGGAACACAAGGTCCATGTTATGTACTATAGAGATATCAGTGGAACACAAGGTCCATGTTATGTACTATAGAGATATCAGTGGAACACGACGTCCATGTTATGTACTATAGAGATATCAGTGGAACACGATGTCCATGTTATGTACTATAGAGATATCAGTGGAACACAATGTCCATGTTATGTACTATAAAGATATCAGTGGAACACAAGGTCCATGTTATGTACTATAGAGATATCAGTGGAACACAAGGTCCATGTTATGTACTATAGAGATATCAGTGGAAGACAATGTCCATGTTATGTACTATAGAGATATCAGTGGAACACAATGTCCATGTTATGTACTATAAAGATATCAGTGGAACAGGATGTCCGTGTTATGTACTATAGAGATATCGGTGGAACAGGATGTCCGTGTTATGTACTATAGAGATATCAGTGGAACACGATGTCCATGTTATGTACTATAGAGATATCAGTGGAACACAAGGTCCATGTTATGTACTATAGAGATATCAGTGGAACACTATGTCCATGTTATGTACTATAGAGATATCAGTGGAACACAATGTCCATGTTATGTACTATAGAGATATCAGTGGAACACAGGGTCCATGTTATGTACTATAGAGATATCAGTGGAACACGACGTCCATGTTATGTACTATAGAGATATCAGTGGAACACGATGTCCATGTTATGTACTATAGAGATATCAGTGGAACACAATGTCCATGTTATGTACTATAAAGATATCAGTGGAACACAAGGTCCATGTTATGTACTATAGAGATATCAGTGGAACGAGGTCCATGTTATGTACTATAGAGATATCACTGGAACACAATGTCCATGTTATGTACTATAGATATATCAGTGGAACACGATGTCCATGTTATGTACTATAGAGATATCACTGGAACACAATGTCCGTGTTATGTACTATAGAGATATCAGTGGAACACAAGGTCCATGTTATGTACTATAGAGATATCAGTGGAACACAAGGTCCATGTTATGTACTATCGAGATATCAGTGGAACACAAGGTCCATGTTATGTACTATAGAGATATCAGTGGAACACAAGGTCCATGTTATGTACTATAGAGATATCAGTGGAAGACAATGTCCATGTTATCTTATATATATAAAAGAAGACTTTGTGCCTGGCAAAACACACCCAGGGGCGGCAGTAAAAAGGATTACTGCTGCCATTGGGTGATTCTGTGGGAGTGTGATTTTTGGCCTGCCCCCACTATTCAGCCCGCCCACCACTATCTAAGGCTGAAAAAAAAAAATGGCTGCCACACACTCCTACACCACAGACACATGCACATGCCCTCCCACACACACACTAGCAGACACATACACACATATACACACATGCACGCTGAGGATGATGGGAACAATGTTCAAGCTACAGCTGGAAGGCCATGGTCCAATCTGTATTATGCAGCTTCTTCATTCCCTGTCTTTGAGCCTACACAGCTCTGCTAATTACTACAAGTGAGCTGATTTCTAAACAATCAGCAGGAGGATACTGGCTTGCTGAGAAAGTGGAAACAACGGCAGAGAGGTGATCAGGCAGTGCAGAGCAAGGCTTCAGCTGAGCTGGTAAATGGCAGAGACATGGATGTGACTGTATTTATATATTGCACAAAGAGAGAGAAAGAGAGCAGGTTGTTTGTCAGTCTGTCTGTAAGTAGAGGTGCCAGTTCCTGCAATCATCTCCATGCTGTACATAGCTCACTGTATAGCATGTATGACAAACTATTTATATATGGTCTGGCATTGTATAGTATACAGTCTGTGTATAAGGACTGGCACTATACAGTATAGGAGGGACAGTCCCTGTTTGACACCCAAATCCCTCTGCTCCTCTATTTAGGAGATCACACGGTGTGGTGTATATACAGTAGGCTGACCAGACCTCACCTTTAACCGGGGACACATAGATAATAAGCATATTTCAGGAGTGCACCAAAATCAAAGCAGCCCTGCAGTATGCATTTTTCATATGTGTCACTGGTTAAAGGTGAGGTCTGGTCAGCCTAATGTACAAGTGTATCAGATTGCTCCACATCAGTAAAACCCACGGTAATGTGGGTATAAACTTCTGTATATATCTGTTAAATTAGTCTGTGTAAAAAAATACTTTCATCTTCTTCTAAATCATTCACTTACAGAAAGAGTAACTTAACCATTTCAGTGCCAGAGGAGATGCAATGCATTGCTTACCCCCTGGCACTCAAAGGGTTAAAAATTATCTACAATGGTCTGGCACTGTATAGCAGTGGTTCTCAATCTGTGCCCTCAGTGGCTATTAACAGGCCAGGATTTTAGAATTTCCTTTTAAGAGCACAGGTGAGTTAATCAATATGACTGAGCCTCTGATCAACACACTTGTGTTCTAGCAGTGAAATTCCTAAGTCCTGGCCTGTTAGTGGCCACTGAGGGCATGGGCTGAGAACCTCTGCTGTATAGTATACAGTCTGCATGTGTCTGTGTATAAGGACTGGCACTATACAGTATAGGAGGGACAGTCCCTGTTTGACACCCAAATCCCTCTGCTCCTCTATTTAGGAGATCACATTGTGTGGTGTATATACCAGTGTATCAGATTGCTCCACATCAATAAAACCCACAGTAATGTGGGAATAAACTTCTGTATATATCTGTTAAATTAGTCTGTGTAAAAAAAATACTTTCATCTTCTTCTAAATCATTCACTTACAGAAAGAGTAACTTAACCATTTCAATGCCAGAGGGGATGCAATGCATTGCTTACCCCCTGGCACTCAAAGGGTTAAAAATTCTCTAAAATACACCACCAGCCACGCCCCCAGTAACACCACCGAAAACACAAGTGTCCCTCTTTGGCCATATGAAATGTTGGGAGGTATGTTACTTACACTGCTCACACTGTATGTATTTATGTTCTGATATGCAGCTGTGTGTCACTGTTTGTGTTGTCAGTGCATGTGTGTGTATATGTGTGTGTTGCATGTGTCTCTGTCTATCACTGTGTGTACCTTTCTGACACGTACACCCTACGCTATAATTCACTATCATAACATTTATTTAAAAAAAAAAGAAACATTTCCTGCATAACATGACGGGCAACGCCGTCCCAAACTGCTAGTGTACTATAGAGATATCAGTGGAACACAATGTCCATGTTATGTACTATAAAGATATCAGTGGAACAGGATGTCCGTGTTATGTACTATAGAGATATCGGTGGAACAGGATGTCCATGTTATGTACTATAGAGATATCAGTGGAACACAAGGTCCATGTTATGTACTATAGAGATATCAGTGGAACACAATGTCCATGTTATGTACTATAAAGATATCAGTGGAACAGGATGTCCGTGTTATGTACTATAGAGATATCGGTGGAACAGGATGTCCGTGTTATGTACTATAGAGATATCAGTGAAACAGGATGTCCATGTTATGTACTATAGAGATATCAGTGGAACACGATGTCCATGTTATGTACTATAGAGATATCAGTGGAACACGATGTCCATGTTATGTACTATAGAGATATCAGTGGAACACGATGTCCATGTTATGTACTATAGAGATATCAGTGGAACACGATGTCCATGTTATGTACTATAGAGATATCAGTGGAACACAAGGTCCATGTTATGTACTATAGAGATATCAGTGGAAGACAATGTCCATGTTATGTACTATAGAGATATCAGTGGAACACAATGTCCATGTTATGTACTATAGAGATATTGGTGGAACAGGATGTCCGTGTTATGTACTATAGAGATATCAGTGGAAAATGTGGTGCATTTTATGTACTATAGAGATACTATACAACAGGTGTTCATAATATCAGTCTCACTGCCAGTTCTTGTGCTGTTTAGACATATTTTGTATCATTGTTTTTGTGGCTCTCCATCCAAATTACCTGCCACTTCCTCCTCGCCATATACTTCTTCATCCTGTCTTTAGAGAGCTTCTTGGCCTCCATGGTGCTGGTGTCTTGCTGTAGCCAGGTGTGTTGTAGACACTGGGTGCAATTCAACCGACTCCTGATCAGAAAGAAACAGATTTGGGTTTAGTATTAGATAAAGGGAAAGAGAACAGCAGTAAGTGCAGCCCTGCAAACAGGAAAAGCAACAGAATCACTGCATGTGTCTCTCTGCTGCACTCAGGGGCAAATGTACAAAACAAAAAAGGAGCAAATCTGGATCAAACCAACTGTACCCTTATGATTAAAATGGGGCTTGTAATGATGAATGATAGAGAGGCCTCTGATGCATTGCTAGACCTCATTAGTATTTAACCCTTTGAGTGCCAAGGGGTGTTGCAATACATTGGAAATGCTTCTGGAACTCAAAGGGTTAAGGGGGTTACAAGCCTCAGTTAAAGTGCTGAAAATATTTAATAGTCTTCCTTTGATAAACTCAATTTGACCCAGAATTACACCTCTTCTCCATTGTGTATATAGCCTAAGGGTTAAGGGTCATGTCTAGGTGTAGGACAACACGGGGGCGGTATTTCGTTTACAGCTGTCATTTTTTTATTTTATTTTTTTTTTTAAAGGAAAGTTTAATTAACCCTTTGAGTGTCAAATAGGTATTTAAAGCATTGCACCGCAAAGGGTTAGGGAAAGGATTTTTTTTTTTTGCGTGGTAATGAAATGTTACACAATGCTCTTTACAGCGTTAACTGGAATTATATGGAACTCCACATTTATTTATATAGTAGATAATTTACTGCTGCAGTAGTTGGGAGATACTTTATTCAAAATGTTATTACAGCTCAAACTTATCGAAGGGCAGAGAACAGTGTCTTCTGTTGCCCTTCCATTTTATGGTGGAGCCATTGGCGCTGTGGTATAGAGACCCAAATTTAAATTTCACACACCCTTAGGCACCCCTACACCCATCCATAACCACTCCCTATTCTATCAAGACCCTCCCTCCAGCCGTGTGCACAAAGTTCAGGTACAGAAAATACCTTTAACTTGTACTCTGTAGAGCCCAAAAAAGCTATCAACCCTCTGTTTGCCATAAGATTTGCCAGAACTGGTATTCAAAGGGTTAAATAAACAGTCAAATCAAATAATAACCCCATCTCATTCATAAAGGGCATGCCGCTCTTTAACTAGCAACACTAAAATATCATGACAAATCCTAAAAACGTGCCCAATTCGTCTGTGATTTTGGGTAGTCAGGTGATGGAAGCTCCTTCTTCCAACTGCCAGTGGGATGGGGTATGAGAAGTGCCAGACTTCTTCATAGGTCGTACCCAGTGCTACTATGGTGCATGTGCAAACTGCATATTTTGCCTTTACAGATGCTCAGTAGTATATGGGGTTTGCACACAGGGACAGCGTTTGTCACTTCTCGTTCCCTGTAACACAGGACAGTAATCAGAGTGGAAGAAGGAGCTGCCATGACCTGGCCGTGCAGCAATCACAGAGGGATCATGGTGGTGGCTGGGTAAGTATTTAGGACCTTATTCTGAAATCTAAATATGAACAATACTGGAGCAACCCAGATGTGTGAAGCAATGAGTTCAAGGTATTAAAAAGCCCAATTTAAATCAATGGGAATTTGGTGAATTAGTATTTGTCTTTTGTACTTTTGGCTAGATCCAGAACTGTTCCTCTTTAGCTTACTAAATATACTGTATATCCTGAATATACTAAATATACTGAATATAGTTCTTAATTCTAAATATTAACAACGTTTGTTTCATGGAGCATGCTGTTCAGAACTGATACTTTCCTTTGCTGGAGGGCAGCTTGTTACCTTAACTATTCAGTATAGGATTATGTCTATCAGTGTATAAACTGGACACATTACTATATAATTTGGTCCTTATCATGCACACATATATTAACTGGTAAATAAACTGGACAGATTAGTATATAAACTGGTCCTTATCATACACATATTAACTGGTAAATAAACTGGACACATTAGTATATAAACAGGTCTTTATCCTACAGATATATTACATACACTTGCCACTGTAAATCAGAATCAAGTGTCTGGTGCAGAGGGGGTTGGGACTGTGTTGGCCACTCCTGCAATCCAGCACTGTGGGAGTGGCCAGCACAGCCGATGTACCACCTCATACAATTTGGTGTCTATAGGCCAGGAATGGGCAACCTCGGCCCACAAGCAGATACTTGACGACCGCTCCCATCATCCCCAGCCTACAAATGGATGATAGGAGCTGCAGTCCATCCTCGGGTCACCATTGCCATAGGAGGCTCCCTATATACATAAAGTGAAACCCAGCCTGGGAAGTGGGTCACCATTGCCATAGGAGGCTCCCTATATACATAAAGTGAAACCCAGCCTGGGAAGTGGGTCACCATTGCCATAGGAGGCTCCCTATATACCTAATGTGAAACCCAGCCCGGGAAGTGGGTCACCATTGCCATAGGAGGCTCCCTATATACATAAAGTGAAACCCAGCCTGGGAAGTGGGTCACCATTGCCATAGGAGGCTCCCTATATACATAAAGTGAAACCAAGCCCGGGAATCCTACAGAATGTAAAGAAAACGCTTCTCACTTCATGTCCTTCTTCAGTAAACTGCTGATGAAGTTCTTTGCCTCCTCAGATATTTCATCGAAAGCTTCATCATCAAAGTCCCAGGTGGCCGAGGTGACGTTGGCCAGAGTCTCATTGTCATTGTCACCCATGAAAGGAGAGAGTCCACTGACCCTGGAAGAGAAATACAAAAGGGGTCAAGTCTGCGCCTATTCACCAATAGAAGGGAATAGTCCACAAATAACTTTAACTTCGATCACTTTAATCAGGGTGCGTGTTTCTAACCCCTTCGCTCTGATGAATCACCATCTGTATCCATGGGCGGATTGTCCTATCTGGGGATCGGGCATCCCCCTGTGGGCCGCTAGATCATGGGCCGGTGGGGGAGGATCTCACCTCACAGTCCCATGATATTTTGAAGGAGAGGTCTGTGGCAGAGCGCCAGGATATGACATAATATCCTGGCGCCTGCTCTCCCATGCCACACAAGGAACCTCAAGGGGGTGTCGATAGGGACGTCAGTGCAGCTGGTATTCCCCTACAATCCGCCCCTGTCTGTATCCTATATAATAACTCGCTAAAATGTGTGTAACGACACAGTCATGAGCAGTAGACACTGCGCGCGCCACAGCTGATACAGAGCTGGACGCTCCGAAGGAGCGTGTATCAGCCACGGCACGGGAAGTCTCTACTGTGCATGACTGCCCCATGACTGGCTGGCAGTGGCACTGTGGCCCGTGTAACGGGCTCTTCAACTAGCTGCGATATAAACAGGAATAACAGGAAGATATACACCAAAGGGTGGAAGGATGGGAGCGGTTTGCTAATAAGTAAAATATTACAGTAGATATAGGAGAACCTTACTGAAATACAATGTTACCAAAACACAGAACAGGTAAACAGGAGGCACCGTGTTAGTGGGGTTAAAAGCAGGGGACTGGTAAAGTGATACCTTTATCAGCTAACTGAATAGTATTAGAGCGCAAGCTTTCAAGACAACTTAGGTCTGTTCATCAGGCATGCTATCCGATATGCCTGACGTAAAGACCCAAGTTGTCTTGGAAACTAAAAATACTCAGCCGGTAAAGGTCTCACTTTATACCTACCAGCCTGCAAAACAGAAAACAGATATTACATGTCAAAAAGTTAATGTGTAACATTGTGTGGATAAATCTCAATCACCACAAGGGGGCAGTAAACATTAACATTATTATTTGTTATTTGCAAAAGTTTGACATTTGTTGGATTACTCGTTTACTTCTCAATGCGTTGCATGCACCTCTGGCACTGAAAGGGTTAAGCATTAGTGTCCCATTAACTCTTTACGGACCAGAGGGACAAACCAATTGCACTACAAAGAACAATTACAACCACCACTGATTTAAAGGGATCTTTTAAGCCCCTGAATATTAAAGATGTTGCCAACATAATGGTTTGGAGCGTTATCTAGAATTCAGGGGGCTAAGAACCCCATTTAAGTTGATGGGACTTTGTATCCGTCTCCTAAGGTGTAGATGGTTTTCCCTAGAATTTCCCCCTTTTATCCCTTTACACGTACAGAATGTAGCAGATGACTCCGATGCTCCACATGTCTGTGGCGTATCCGATGGGCTCATAGTTTATCACCTCCGGAGCCACAAACTCAGGAGTCCCAAAGAGAACTTTAAGGTTTGGGGTATTTTCTGCAAAACACAAGGGAAGAGGCAGGTAAAGGTCATGAGTCTTTATGCAATTGATGATCACAAGTTCTACAGCTCTGTTGTAAGGAATCTCCATCTTGGGAATTGTTACAAACAAAGGGGCGTATGTATAGAGCCAGTAGTGGGGAGGAGATGTCACATTGACTTAAAGGGGAAGTATCACCCGTGTACAAGTTAGTATGAATCATTAGCTTATACAGCGAATATAAGTAAATGTATATTATTATTTTTTTAAAAAAAGCTCCTGTTGGTCTATTTGAAGTTATAAAGTCTGCCCTGCAGCTACTACCGCATAGACTGCAGTTACCAGCTCTGTACCCGCAGTCTGTCACTCTTCCTCTGTTACCCTCCCTCTATCCAGCCTCCTCCAATGAGGGAGGATTTCTGCATGTTAGCCGGAGTCTCTCATTGGCCAGAGATCACTCCAGGTTACATACAGAAATCCTCAGTCATTGGAGGGGGCTGGATAGAGGGAGGGGGGCAGAGGCAGAGTGACAGACTGCGGTACTGAGCAGGTCACCACAGTCTGTCCGGAAGTAGGTGTCCGGAAGTAGCTGCAGGGCAGTATTTATAACTTAGACGAGCAGGAACTTAAGAAAAAAAAATGAATACACATTTACTGTATAAACTAACGCTCATGCTGACTATTATGATACATCCCCTTAAATGATCATTTTAACTGTAACATAGTGGCACAGTAATGCAGTAACATAGTAACACAGTAACATAGTGACACAGTAATAATAGTAACATAGTAACACAGTAACATAGTGACACAGTAACATAGTGACACAGTAATAATAGTAACATAGTGACACAGTAACATAGTGACACAGTAATAATAGTAACATAGTAACACAGTAACATAGTGACACAGTAACATAGTGACACAGTAACATAGTGACACAGTAATAATAGTAACATAGTAACACAGTAACATAGTGACACAGTAACATAGTGACACAGTAATATAGTGACACAGTAACATAGTGACACAGTAACATAGTGACACAGTAATAATAGTAACATAGTAACACAGTAACATAGTGACACAGTAACATAGTGACACAGTAACAATTATATAATGACACAGTAACACAGTGACACAGTAACAATTATATAGTGACACAGTGAAAGTAACACAGTAACATAGTAACACAGTAGCATAGTAACACAGTAGCACAGTAACATAGTAACATAGTAACACAGTAGCACAGTAACACAGTAACATAGTAACACAGTAGCACAGTAACACAGTAACATAGTAACACAGTAGCATAGTAACACAGTAACATAGTAAGACAGTAGCATAGTAAGACAGTAGCATAGTAACACAGTAACATAGTAGCACAGTAACATAGTAGCACAGTAGCATAGTAACACATTATCATAGTAAGACAGTAGCATAGTAACACAGAAACATAGTAACACAGTAGCATAGTAACACAGTAGCACAGTAACACAGTAACACAGTAGCACAGTAACACAGTAACATTGTAACACAGTAGCATAGTAACACAGTAGCATAGTAACACATTAACATAGTAAGACAGTAGCATAGTAACACAGTAACATAGTAAGACAGTAGCATAGTAACACAGTAACATAGTAGCACAGTAACATAGTAGCACAGTAACATAGTAACACAGTAGCACAGTGACACAGTAACATAGTGACACAGTAGCATAGTAACACAGTAGCACAGTAACACAGTAACATAGTGACACAGTAGCATAGTAACAGAAACATAGTAACACAGTAGCACAGTAACACAGTAGCATAGTAACACAGTAGCATAGTAACACAGTAGCACAGTGACACAGTAGCACAGTGACACAGTAGCACAGTGACACAGTAGCATAGTAACACAGAAACATAGTAACACGGTAGCATAGTAACACAGTAGCATAGCAACACAGTAACATAGTAGCATAGTAACACAGTAGCATAGTACCACAGTAGCATAGTACCACAGTAACATAGTAACACAGTAGCACAGTAACATAGTAACACAGTAGCATAGTAAAATAGTAACATAGTAACACAGTAGCATAGTAACACAGTAGCATAGTAACACATAGTTACTATGTCACTGTGTTACTATATTACTGTGTTACTATGTTACTATATTACTGTGTTACTGTATTACTGTGTTACTATGTTACTATTATTACTATGTTACTGTGTCAGTGTTACTATTATTACTGTGTTACTGTGTCAGTGTTACTATTATTACTGTGTTACTGTGTCAGTGTTACTATTATTACTGTGTTACTATGTTACTATTATTACTGTGTTACTATGTTACTATTATTACTGTTACTGTGTCAGTGTTACTATTATTACTGTGTTACTGTGTCAGTGTTACTATTATTACTGTGTTACTATGTTACTATTATTACTGTGTTACTATGTTACTATTATTACTGTTACTGTGTCAGTGTTACTATTATTACTGTGTTACTGTGTCAGTGTTACTATTATTACTGTGTTACTATGTTACTATTATTACTGTGTTACTATGTTACTATTATTACTGTTACTGTGTCAGTGTTACTATTATTACTGTGTTACTGTGTCAGTGTTACTATTATTACTGTGTTACTATGTTACTATTATTACTGTTACTGTGTCAGTGTTACTATTATTACTGTGTTACTGTGTCAGTGTTACTATTGTTACTATGTTACTGTTATTACTCCTCTATATTTATTGAGTGAAACATAAGTCCACAGCACTGTACGCGGATCGGGAGAGAAGAACAGACTGTGTAGAGCAATTCTGGGATAAATCAAGTGAACACTAAGGAACAACTAAATATTCCCCTTGATTTAAATGGGGCATTTAACCCTTTGAATACTAGAAATCTCTCCAGTGCATTTCGTCTCAATGCACCAGAGATCTCTTCAGCATTCAGATGGTTAAATTACCCATTTAGACCCCATTTACATCAATTATAATTATTTGCCCCCTGTGTGCAGTTGGTTTGCTCAATATGTTCACCACTATTGTCTTCCTACTTGTGACCAATTCACTTCCACAAACAGACTGAAACAAAGGCTACTCAAGGCCTTGCTCACAAGAGCTCACAATCTAGAGGGACTTGTGTGCCGGAGAGGTTTCTAATGCACTGCTACGCATCATGTTAAACAGCCCCTTGGCAATCAATGAGTTAAATATAAGATATGTGATATTACTGGCCTGGCCCACAAACTCATTGAGGGGAATTCTGGAGCAAACCAACTGCACCGCAGGGGGCAAATAAAACTTATATTCGGTTTAAAACAGGAGTTTAACCCCAAAAATGCATTCAAGGGGTTAATAGCTCCATTTACACTAATGGCAGTTTGGGAATTTTTGTATTTTTCCCCTCAGGTGCAGTTGGTTTGCTCCATAATTGCTTCTCTTTACATTTCTGGATAAAGCCCTATATGTGTTGTTCTGCAGCAGGTGGGGGAAACAATTTCCCTTTACACTCCTCACTTCCTAGTCAGAAGCCTGTACTCTCCTGTGACAACAGGAAGTGTGGAGAGCACAGGAAAACTGCTCCCCCATCCTGCAGAAAACATCACAGATAACATATCATTGGTCCTTTCAGCGTATATGACCATTACATAGAGACTGAGGAATTAAATAAATTGTTCTTTCTCAGAAGAATACATTTTACTTGACTATTAGAACACTTTAAACCATGGTTTGCCTGTTCACAATGTACCCAGCAATAGGAGCTATTATTACAATTATTTTTATTTGTTCATTGAGCACCAACACATTCCCTAGCACTGTACAAGGGGTAGAAAACAATAAAGACAGTAACGGTGGAACCTGGGTGACCACAGTTCCTTTATGTTATTCAGGACATTGTAGAGAGGAGAGCCACAGAGTGTTTTTTTTCTCCATGCTTATGTGGCCGCATGGTTGGGTGGGGGTTGCCGCAATGTGCCCACTGACTGATGTGACAGAAAGTTACATCTGTACTGGGCTACAAGAAAATGGACACCAAGCCCCAGGATAACCTACAGTACTAGACCCTGTTTGGCATCAGGAAGTAAGGTTAACACTCCCTCTAATGTTTAGAACTCTGTGTGGAAGTCATTTTCTTGTAGCCCAGCGCAGGCATCTCTTGCTGTCACAGGAGTCAATGTGAATAGAATTAAGTGCTCTCAAGCAATAATTATGGGACTTTTTACTGTCCTGGAACAAGGCTGCCCAGGACACTGGAAACACTCTTAAAATAGGGGCTGTCCTGGGCAGTCCGTGACACACAGGTACCCTACAAGGAACAACTTCTGTAACAGACAAAACAAGATAGTGACATCCCTGTGCAGAAGAGATTGCCTCTGGGTCCTTGCCTCTCAATATTATAATTATTTTTTTAATAAGTTTGCATATCTTTCGACATTTCTAATAGCCAAAGAGGGACAGTTTTGGGTGGGGGTGCTCCTGGGGGTGTGGCTTGTGGGCAGGGCATTACTGAGAATTTTTAGGTTATTTCCTGACCTATTGGCACTGTTTTGTGTATCTGGATGATTCAGAGCAAGGCCAAAGAATTTTATTTACACTGACTAATTTATAAATGCATACAGTGACGTTTATACAAACATTAATGTGAGTTTTATTACCGTGGAGCAATGTGATACACTTCTATACACACCACACAGTCTGATCTCCTAAACACAGGGACACCAGGGTGATACACTTCTATACACACCACACAGTCTGATCTCCTAAACACAGAGACACCAGGGTGATACACTTCTATACACACCACACAGACTGATGTCCTAAACACAGGGACACCAGGGTGATACACTTCTATACACACCACACAGTCTGATCTCCTAAACACAGGGACACCAGGGTGATACACTTCTATACACACCACACAGACTGATGTCCTAAACACAGGGACACCAGGGTGATACACTTCTATACATACCACACTGTCTGATCTCCTAAACACAGGGACACCAGGGTGATACACTTCTATACACACCACACAGTCTGATCTCCTAAACACAGGGACACCAGGGTGATACACTTCTATACACACCACACAGTCTGATCTCCTAAACACAGGGACACCAGGGTGATACACTTCTATACACACCACACAGTCTGATCTCCTAAACACAGGGACACCAGGGTGATACACTTATATACACACACCACACAGTCTGATCTCCTAACCACAGGGACACCAGGGTGATACACTTATATACACACCACACAGTCTGATCTCCTAAACACAGGGACACCAGGGTGATACACTTCTATACACACCACACAGTCTGATCTCCTAAACACAGGGACACCAGGGTAATACACTTCTATACACACCACACAGTCTGATCTCCTAAACACAGGGACACCGGGGTGATACACTTATATATACACCACACAGTCTGATCTCCTAAACACAGGGACACCAGGGTGATACGCTTATATACATACCACACAGTCTGATCTCCTAAACACAGGGACACCAGGGTGATATACTTCTATACACACCGCACAGTCTGATCTCCTACACACAGGGACACCAGAGTGATACACTTCTATACACACTGCACAGTCTGATCTCCTAAACACAGGGGTGATATACTTCTATACACACCACACAGTCTGATCTCCTAAACACAGGGACACCAGGGTGATACACTTCTATACACACCACACTGTCTGATCTACTAAACACAGGAACACCAGGGTGATACACTTCTATACACACCACACAGTCTGATCTCCTAAACACAGGGACACCAGGGTGATACACTTCTATACACACCACACAGTCTGATCTCCTAAACACAGGGACACCAGGGTGATACACTTCTATACACACCACACAGTCTGATCTCCTAAACACAGGGCACCAGGGTGATACACTTATATACACACTGCACAGTCTGATCTCCTACACACAGGGACACCAGAGTGATACACTTCTATACACACTGCACAGTCTGATCTCCTAAACACAGGGGTGATATACTTCTATACACACCACACAGTCTGATCTCCTAAACACAGGGACACCAGGGTGATACACTTATATACACACCACACAGTCTGAACTCCTAAACACAGGGATACCAGGGTGATACACTTATATACACACCACACAGTCTGATCTCCTAAACACAGGGACACCAGAGTGATACACTTCTATACACACCACACAGTCTGATCTCCTAAACACAGGGACACCAGGGTGATACACTTATATACACACCACACAGTCTGATCTCCTAAACACAGGGACACCAGGGTGATACACTTATATATACACCACACAGTCTGATCTCCTAAACACAGGGACATCAGGGTGATACACTTATATACACTCCACATAGTCTCATCTCCTAAACACAGGGACACCAGGGTGATACACTTGCATACACACCACACTATCTGATCTCCAAAAGAGGGACCTCAGGGTGGGAAAGAGGGACAAAGGGATTTTGGTCTTTAAGACGAACACTTAGAAGGTATGAACACCTAATATCTCCTATAATGAGGGACAGTTAGGAATTAGGAGGCATGGAGCCCTAATATCTTCTAAGAGGGACAATTAGGAGCCGTGGGGCCCTAACATCTCCTAAGAGGGACACCTAATATCACTTAAAAAGGGACACTTGGGAGGTATGGAGCCCAAATATCTCCTAAAGAGGGACACTTTGGAAGTACAGATTCATAATATCTCCTAAACAGGGACCCTTGGGAGGTATGGATCTCGAATATCTCCTAACGAGGGACACTTGGGAGGTACGGACCCCTAATATCTCCTAACGAGGGACACTTGGGAGGTACAGACCCCTAATATCTCCTAACGAGGGACACTTGGGAGGAACGGACCCCTAATATCTCCTAACGAGGGACACTTGGGATGTACAGACCCCTAATATCTCCTAAAAAGAGACACTTGGGAGGTACAGACCCCTAATATCTCCTAACGAGGGACACTTGGGAGGAACGGACCCCTAATATCTCCTAACGAGGGACACTTGGGATGTACAGACCCCTAATATCTCCTAAAAAGAGACACTTGGGAGGTACAGACCCCTAATATCTCCTAACGAGGGACACTTGGGAGGTACAGACCCCTAATATCTCCTAAAGAGGGACACTTGGGAGGTACAGACCCCTAATATCTCCTAACGAGGGACACTTGGGATGTACAGACCCCTAATATCTCCTAAAAAGAGACACTTGGGAGGTATGGACCCCTAATATCTCCTAAAGAGGGACACTTTGGAAATACAGATTCATAATATCTCCTAAAGAGGGATACTTGGGAGGTATGGATCTTTAATATCTACTAAAATAGGGGACACCTGAGAGGTATGAGATTAAGTAATTTTCTGATACCCACTTATATGGAAGCAAAATTCACATCTAACCCTTTAAGGGCCAGAGGAGTATGTAGTGAATTGCTAAGCAATGCATTGCGCACCTCTCTGGTACTTAACGGATTAAAATTGAAATGTCAGAGATGAAGATGATATACGAGATATTGTGAAGGAAATCACCTTCTTGGGGTAAAGACTTGGAACAAACTGCTCAGAAGGAGTTAAGTAGAGAAAGCTGCAGGCAGTTTATCTGAAGTGAAGTTTACATGAGTTATTAAACAGACCAAAAAAGGACAGAAAAGAAATCCCATTACTTAGGGAGGAATTTCCAACCATAATAACTGCCCTAATGAGGCGGAGAGCGGAGCACTCACAGCTGGGTCACCAAGCTACTCAGTCCTGGAAGGAGATGAAACCAATGACTAAGTTTAGATTTGTTTTTTATAAAGACAGTGAAAGTTTATGTTCATTAAGTGAAGACACCAAGCACGGCTGGACAACTGACACCTCAGGGAGTGCCCAGAACCATGAGCGCAGAGATGGGACAGTACCAAGAGGGCAGGGAGTGAGGAGTACAGCCATACCTGGCAACTTTAAAAATGATCTAACCCAAAGATCTTTAAAATAATAACCCTTCAAGTCTCCCCATAATGTTGATTGTTAGTGATAAGTCCCACCAAGAGGCGCTCCCATCAGATCTCAAGTAAACCTTCACATAAAGCAGGTTAGAGATATCTCTGGTTGAACACACGCAAGACAAGCAGGGAGTCATCCGCTGCCTTCCCGGTAGAAATGACACTGATTTCACTGGAGAGTAATGAAGTACGCAATTTGTTCAGTGTATATTATATATATAGAGCTAGGAAACACCTTATTATATCACATACAGTACAGATATAGGAGAGCACCTCATTATATCACATACAGTACAGAGCTAGGAAAGCACCTTATTATATGACATACAGTACAGAGCTAGGAAAGCACCTTATTATATCACATACAGTACAGAGCTAGGAAACACCTTATTATATCACATACAGTACAGATATAGGAGAGCACCTCATTATATCACATACAGTACAGAGCTAGGAAACACCTTATTATATCACATAGAGTACAGAGCTAGGAAACGCCTTATTATATCACATACAGTACAGAGCTAGGAAACACCTTATTATATCACATACAGTACAGAGCTAGGAAACACCTTATTATATCACATACAGTACAGAGATAGGAAACACCTAATTATATCACATACAGTACAGAGCTAGGAAACACCTTATTATATCACATACAGTACAGTACTAGGAAACACCTTATTATATCACATACAGTACAGAGCTAGGAAACACCTCATTATATCATATACAGTACAGAGCTAGGAAACACCTTATTATATCACATACAGTACAGAGATAGGAAAGCACCTTATTATATCATATACGGTACAGAGCTAGGAAACACCTTATTATATCACATACAGTACAGCACTAGGAAACACCTTATTATATCACATACAGTACAGAGCTAGGAAAGCACCTCATTATATCATATACAGTACAGAGCTAGGAAAGCACCTCATTATATCATATACAGTACAGAGCTAGGAAACACCTTATTATATCACATACAGTACAGAGATAGGAAACACCTTATTATATCACATACAGTACAGAGATAGGAAACACCTTATTATATCACATACAGTACAGCACTAGGAAAGCACCTTATTATATCACATACAGTACAGAGCTAGGAAACACCTTATTATATCACATACACTACAGATATAGAGGAGCACCTTATTATATCACATACAGTACAGAGCTAAGAAACACCTTATTATAACACATACAGTACAGCAGTAGAGAAGCACCTTATTATAACATATACAGTACAGAGCTAGGAAACCACCTTATTATATCACATACAGTACAAAGCTAGGAAAAACCTTATTATATCACATACAGTACAGCACTAGGAAAGCACCTTATTATATCACATACAGTACAGAGCTAGGAAAGCACCTTATTAAATCACACACAGTACAGCACTAGGAAACACCTTATTATATCACATACAGTACAGAGGTAGGAAAGCACCTTATTATATCATGCACAGTATAGAGCACTGTGTGTTTGATTCTGTGTGTGTGTTTGGTGCTGTGTGTGTGTTTGATGTTATGTTTGGTGCTGTTTAT
This sequence comes from Rhinophrynus dorsalis, assembly GCA_037306005.1. NCBI lineage: Eukaryota > Metazoa > Chordata > Amphibia > Anura > Rhinophrynidae > Rhinophrynus > Rhinophrynus dorsalis. The sequence continues at coordinate 255,789,838 of CM074725.1, forward strand.
GTTTGTGCTGTATGTGTGTGTTTGATGCTGTGTGTGTATGTTTGGTGCTGTGTGTGTTTGGTGCTGTGTGGGTGTTTGATGTTGTGTGTGTTTGGTGCTGTGTGAGTGGAACATGTGTGTATTAGGGTGGTGTAGGAGCAAGTGGCAGCCATTTTGTTTTTTTTCCTCAGTTGGATAGTGGTGGGTGGGCTGGAGAGTGGGGGCGGGCCAACTCCTGCATGATTTTCACAGGAGTAGCAGTACTGCAACTCCTGTGACAATCACACCCCCATTGAATTACCCAATGGGAGCAATAACTCCTCCTTACTGCCACCCCTGGCTGTGTGTGTCTCCTGAGGAGAAATAAATTATGCAACAAACCTTTCTCTTTTATATATATAGATAAAGCACAGAGCTAGGAAAGCGCCTTATCATATCATATACAGTACGGCACTAGGAAACACCTTATTATATCACATACAGTACAGCGATAGGAAAGCACCTTATTATTTCACATACAGTACAGAGCTAGGAAAGCACCATATTATATCACATACAGTACAGCACTAGGAAACACCTTATTATATCACATACAGTACAGCACTAAGAAAGCACCTTACCATATCACATACAGTACAGAGATAGGAAAGCACCTTATTATTTCACATACAGTATAGAACTAGGAAACACCTTATTATATCACATCTAGTACAGAGCTAGGAAACACCTTATTATATCACATACAGTACAGAACTAGGAAACACCTTATTATATCACATCTAGTACAGAGCTAGGAAAGCACCTAATTATATCACATACAGTACAGCACTAGGAAAGCACCTTATTATATCACATACAGTACAGCACTAGGAAACACCTTATTATATCACATACAGTACAGCACTAGGAAACACCTTATTATATCACATACAGTACAGAACTAGGAAACACCTTATTATATCACATCTAGTACAGAGCTAGGAAAGCACCTAATTATATCACATAAAGTACAGCACTAGGAAAGCACCTTATTATATCACATACAGTACAGCACTAGGAAAGCACCTTATTATATCACATCTAGTACAGAGCTAGGAAACACCTTATTATATCATATACAGTACAGAGCTAGGAAACACCTTATTATATCACATACAGTACAGAGCTAGGAAACACCTTATTATATCACATACAGTACAGAGCTAGGAAACACCTTATTATATCACATACAGTACAGCACTAGGAAAGCACCTTATTATATCACATACAGTACAGAGCTAGGAAACACCTTATTATATCACATACAGTACAGAGCTAGGAAAGCACCTTATTATATCACATACAGTACAGAGCTAGGAAACACCTTATTATATCACATACAGTACAGAGCTAGGAAAGCACCTTATTATATCACATACAGTACAGCACTAGGAAAGCACCTTATTATATCACATACAGTACAGAGCTAGGAAACACCTTATTATATCACATACAGTACAGAGCTAGGAAAGCACCTAATTATATCACATACAGTACAGCACTAGGAAAGCACCTTATTATATCACATACAGTACAGCACTAGGAAAGCACCTTATTATATCACATCTAGTACAGAGCTAGGAAACACCTTATTATATCATATACAGTACAGAGCTAGGAAACACCTTATTATATCACATACAGTACAGAGATAGGAAACACCTTATTATATCACATACAGTACAGTACTAGGAAACACCTTATTATATCACATACAGTACAGAGCTAGGAAACACCTTATTATATCACATACAGTACAGAGCTAGGAAACACCTTATCATATCACATACAGTACAGCACTAGGAAAGCACCTTATTATATCACATCTAGTACAGAGCTAGGAAACACCTTATTATATCATATACAGTACAGCTATCACGGTTCCCGTGCTACACTGTCAATCAGGGTTGTGCTATCTGTGCATTGGAGGAAGCTGATTGGCCCGCCCAGGATGTGCCTTTATACTCTGGGTCCTGGGCACTCGTGCTTTGCCCTTTCGTGGTGTTCCAGTATCTGCGCCTTGTTGCTGTGTTCCAGTTCTCCAGTGTACCGACCCGGCTTGTCTGACTCTTCTTTTGATCCTGCTCCATGTATGACCCGGCTCTGGCTGACAACCCTGCTCCGTGATAGATCCGGTTCTGGCTGATGATCCTGCTCTGTGATTGATCCGATTCCGGCTGATGATCCTGCTCCGTGTACGACCCGGCTCCGGTAGACGACCTTGCTCTGTGATTGATCCAGTTCTTCGGCTGCTGTTCCTGCTGTACTCCGGTTCCGGTTATCGCCTGTTCCAGTCTGCTGTTCCGGTGTACCTGCACGGCCCGGTCGCTTCCGCGACATTCTGATCACTTGGTGTCTCGCTATTACTCTCATTACTCTAGCTGAGATTAAGGTTGCTTTGCCATACTTGGTACGTTGCTGTGTTCCGGTACAGAACCAGTTAACTCCTGCAGTACTTCGTAGTCTCAGTCTTGTGCCTCAGTTCTTGCCAAGCATACACTTATCGTTAAGAGCCATTCCTTCGGTACCTCTGAAACGCCTCATTACCTTCAGCAGAGTATTGCCGGTCCGGTGTTCGGTGTGCACCGTGACCGCGCCTGTGGGCATTGCTATCCGTTCGCCTCTTGCTGGGAAGGTTCCGTACGGCACCGGAGGGGTGTCCTGGCTCCGGCCTACTGTCATACAGAGGTTACGCTATCCATCTGCACTATCCAGTGCTTGGCTCTCAGTGCTTGTGCATTCGATACCGTTATTTGACATCCAAGAGGTGTCAGGGCACTATCCATTGGGTACATGCAGAGTTAACTTCCTTTTTCCAGTTAAGGGCGGCTCAGGTTCTGGTACTACCGTTTGGCAATAGCACTTCCTCATATCCCACGGTGGTGGTATTTACTCAGCTCTGGCACCTGGGCCTTCCGTTTCCATTTGAGAGTAAATCTAGTACAGACACCTTGCTTCAATTTTGTGATTCAAGAACTGTGTTCCAGAGATTGCTACTGAGTTCCAGCTTTGCGATTCAAGAACTATTACCCAGAGACTGCTATATATCCTGGGCGTTGGCCAAACTAGGACTTAGTTCTCCTATTGCACTTGTTAACCCTTTGGGGTCATTTACTATCTATCCATTGTCCAGTATTATTTGCTGTATTGCATTCACTCTGTTCGTGTTTGCTATTTCTGCTATTCCTGTACTGGCCCCTAGGGGCATCGTATTACTGTTTAATTCAATAAACTGTGTTTTTACTTTACACCCTGGTCTGAGTGTCGGAAAACCGTTACAACAGCACTAGGAAACACCTTATTAGATCACATACAGTACAGAGCTAGGAAACACCTTATTATATCACATACAGTACAGAGCTAGGAAACACCTTATTATATCACATACAGTACAGCACTAGGAAACACCTTATTATATCACATACAGTATAGAGCTAGGAAACACCTTATTATATCACATACAGTACAGCACTAGGAAAGCACCTTATATCACATACAGTACAGAGCTAGGAAACACCTTATTATATCACATACAGTACAGCACTAGGGAACACCTTATTATATCACATACAGTACAGAGCTAGGAAACACCTTATTATATCATATACAGTACAGAGCTAGGAAACACCTTATTATATCACATACAGTACAGCACTAGGAAACACCTTGTTATATCACATACAGTACAGAGCTAGGAAACACCTTATTATATCATATACAGTACAGAGCTAGGAAAGCACCTTATTATATCACATACAGTACAGCGCTAGGAAACACCTCATTATATCACATACAGTACAGCACTAGGAAACACCTTATTATATCATATACAGTACAGAGCTAGGAAAGCACCTTATTATATCACATACAGTACAGAGATAGGAAACACCTTATTATATCACATCTAGTACAGAGCTAGGAAAGCACCTAATTATATCACATACAGTACGGCACTAGGAAAGCACCTTATTATATCACATACAGTACAGCACTAGGAAACACCTTATTATATCACATACAGTACAGAGCTAGGAAAGCACCTTATTATATCACATACAGTATAGCACTAGGAAAGCACCTTATTATATCACATACAGTACAGTACTAGGAAACACCTTATTATATCACATACAGTACAGAGCTAGGAAAGCACCTTATTATATCACATACAGTACAGTACTAGGAAAGCACCTTATATCACATACAGTACAGAGATAGGAAACACCTTATTATATCACATACAGTACAGAGATAGGAAACACCTTATTATATCACATACAGTACAGAGATAGGAAACACCTCATTATATCACATACAGTACAGCGCTAGGAAACATCTTATTATATCACATACAGTACAGAGCTAGGAAACACCTTATTATATCACATACAGTACAGTACTAGGAAAGCACCTTATTATATCACATACAGTACAGCACTAGGAAACACCTTATTATATCACATACAGTACAGAGCTAGGAAACACCTTATTATATCACATACAGTACAGAGCTAGGAAACACCTTATATCACATACAGTACAGAGCTAGGAAACACCTTATTATATCACATACAGTACAGCACTAGGAAACACCTTATTCTATCACATACAGTACAGCACTAGGAAACACCTTATTCTATCACATGCAGTACAGCACTAGGAAACACCTTATTCTATCACATACAGTACAGCACTAGGAAACACCTTATTATATCACATACAGTACAGCACTAGGAAACACCTTATTATATCACATACAGTACAGCACTAGGAAACACCTTATTCTATCACATACAGTACAGCACTAGGAAACACCTTATTATATCACATACAGTACAGCACTAGGAAACACCTTATTATATCACATATAGTACAGCACTAGGAAAGCACCTTATTATATCACATACAGTACAGCACTAGGAAAGCACCTTATTATATCACATACAGTACAGAGCTAGGAAAGCACCTTATTATATCACATACAGTACAGTACTAGGAAAGCACCTTATTATATCACATACAGTACAGAGCTAGGAAACACCTTATTATATCACATACAGTACAGAGCTAGGAAAGCACCTTATTATATCACATACAGTACAGTACTAGGAAAGCACCTTATTATATCACATACAGTACAGAGCTAGGAAACACCTTATTATATCACATACAGTACAGCACTAGGAAAGCACCTTATTATATCACATACAGTACAGAGCTAGGAAAGCACCTTATTATATCACATACAGTACAGCACTAGGAAACACCTTATTATATCACATACAGTACAGAGATAGGAAACACCTCTTTATATCACATACAGTTCAGCTCTAGGAAACACCTTATTATATCACATACAGTACAGCACTAGGAAAGCACCTTATTATATCACATACAGTACAGAGCTAGGAAACACCTTATTATATCACATACAGTACAGAGATAGGAAACACCTAATTATATCACATACAGTACAGCGCTAGGAAACACCTTATTATATCACATACAGTACAGTACTAGGAAACACCTTATTATATCACATACAGTACAGAGCTAGGAAACACCTTATTATATCACATACAGTACAGAGATAGGAAACACCTAATTATATCACATACAGTACAGCGCTAGGAAACACCTTATTATATCACATACAGTACAGTACTAGGAAAGCACCTTATTATATCACATACAGTACAGAGCTAGGAAACACCTTATTATATCACATACAGTACAGAGCTAGGAAACACCTTATTATATCACATACAGTACAGAGCTAGGAAACACCTTATTATATCACATACAGTACAGAGCTAGGAAACACCTCATTATATCACATACAGTACAGCGCTAGGAAACACCTTATTATATCACATACAGTACAGAGCTAGGAAACACCTTATTATATCACATACAGTACAGAGCTAGGAAACACCTTATTATATCACATACAGTACAGAGCTAGGAAACACCTTATTATATCACATACAGTACAGAGATAGGAAACACCTTATTATATCACATACAGTACAGAGCTAGGAAACACCTTATTATATCACATACAGTACAGAGCTAGGAAACGCCTTATTATATCACATACAGTACAGAGCTAGGAAACACCTTATTATATCACATACAGTACAGAGCTAGGAAACACCTTATTATATCACATACAGTACAGAGATAGGAAACACCTTATTATATCACATATAGTACAGCACTAGGAAACACCTTATTATATCACATACAGTACAGAGCTAGGAAACACCTTATTATATCACATACAGTACAGAGATAGGAAACACCTTATTATATCACATACAGTACAGAGATAGGAAACACCTTATTATATCACATACAGTACAGAGATAGGAAACACCTCTTTATATCACATACAGTTCAGCTCTAGGAAACACCTTATTATATCACATACAGTACAGAGCTAGGAAACACCTTATTATATCACATACAGTACAGAGCTAGGAAACGCCTTATTATATCACATACAGTACAGTACTAGGAAAGCACCTCATTATATCACATACAGTACAGATCTTCTCTTCATTTCTTCCCAAAGAAAACAGGTGACCTTCTTGACAGCTCAAGGTCATAACATTCTGTTATAAGACATCATTTGTAGTAGAAGAAATCCATATAAATATAAATAATGAATATAACAGAAATCTGGCAACTTCCAAAGGGCGACTGGATATGGTGTTGCACTGTGGTTCTTACACACTTTGACATCACACATTTCCCACAACACTTAGTACATAAGTCGTCTTTATAAAGAATAGTTATTATGGCAGTGAGGCAGGAATACAATGACAATGCTGTGAGGTCCCTATCTGCATTACTATCAGGTACCTGAGTCACCATTGATGGGTACTACAGATGAAAGCTGTGCCCTGATTAGCTGCAGTGAACTGGGGAACAGATTTCATCCACTGGACTTGTCTCGGACAGTCCAGATAGCCTGATACCCAATTGGACTGGACAGAGCTCCTCGCTGGTACCATAAGAGATACCAGTAGCTTGTGAGCTGCTTGCTGTAGACCCCTGGTAGTTACCTAATCTCCGCGCCAGGCCGAAGTCAATGAGTTTGATTTTGGTCCCAGTTTTGTTGACGCACATGATGTTTTCTGGTTTTAAGTCCAAGTGCACAATTCCCTGTTTGTGTATAAACTCGACTCCCTCCGAAATCTGCTTCATGTACTTGATCACTTCTCTTTCCGTCAGCTCAAAATCTTCATCAATGATCCTCTCGAACAGTTCCCCTCCTGAGACTCTGTGGGATGAAAGAGACCTATTAACGGAGCACTCCCACCTCCTACTGATAATCGTTACTAACACCTCACAATAATTATCAACGCCTAACAATAATTACTAACACCTCCTACTATAATAATTACTAACACCTAATAAAAACTACTAACACCTCCTACTAATAATTACTAACACCTAATAATAACTAACATCTCCTACTAATAATAATTACTAACACCTAATAATAATTAAACACCTCCTACTATAATAATTACTAACACCTAATAATAACTACTAACACCTCCTACTACTACTAATAATAATTACTAACACCTAATAATAATTACTAACACTCAATAATAATTACTAACATTTAACAATAATTACTCACACCTCCTACTATTAATACTTACTAACACCTAATAATAATAATTACTAACACTTAATAAGAATTACTAACACCTAACAATAATTACTAACACCGCCTACTAATAATTACTAACACCTCCTACTAATAATAATTACTAATATCTAAGAATAATTACCAACGTCTAATAATAATTACTAACACCTCTTACTAATTATCATTACTAACACCTAACAATAACTAATAACACCTCCTACTAATAATCATTACTAACACCTACTAATAATTACTACCTCCTCCTACTAATGATTACTAAAACCTAACAATAATTACTCACACCTCCTACTAATAATAATTACTAACACCTAGCAATAACTACTAACACCTACTACTAATAATAATTACCAACACATAATAATAATTAATATGGCCTTAAAATCCTAATAGCCACTATGAATTTTGCCCTTGCATCTTTGTTCAAGAGATAAGGAGCTGGATTCTATTGCAGGTGCTAAAAATGAACACCCGTTTTATCAAACATTTTCCTATTGAAGTCTATGGGGAAACCTGGAGATAAAAGCGGAGATAAAATTATCACCTGTAATAGAATCCAGCCCTAGATCTTCAAACTGACCATGATGTCAAGTCTAGGCAGGAAGACATGAAAGTTGCTGAAAACAGGCAGGGTGTACAAGCCTATTTAACACTTTTAAGACTAAAGTGGTTCTCAATACATTGTCAAGCAATGCGTCGCACCCTCCTCTGGTTCTTAAAGGGATAGTTACACTTAATATGTAAAAAATATGTAGTAGGGTTTACCCGCCAGATTAAAACAAAGGTACTCCCACTGCTGAGATATGTTTTATTGAAAAGTTATTGCATGAATTGTTAGGTGCAATATTTCAGTGTCCTGAAATTATACAGTGGTGCTGTTGCTACACCATCCTGTGGTCAGCTCTGATCAGTTAACCATAAACCTCCATAGGATGGTGTAGCAACAGCGCCACTGTATAATTTCAGGCCATTGAGAGTTTGCACCTAAAAAAAATCAAGTTTAAGCTGTAATAACCTTTGAATAAAATACTTCTCAATAGTTGGAGTTCTCTCGTTTTATTCAGGAGGTTAAACACATATATGTGTGTGTGTGTGTGTATGCGTATATATATTTTATGTATAAAGTGTTACTATCCCTTTAAAGAATTAAGATTACCAAGTGCAGTGGGCAGAGTTTATGTCATGTGATCCTCATAGAATTGGTCAGGTCTGTCTCCATGAAGATGCCACCAGGACTGAGTTAAGATGTTATCCGTTGAATAAATGCACAGATGCAAAACTTATAGGGGTCATTAGAATTGTCTGACCATAGTATGGTAATAGTAAGGTACGTATTACTTCTTAAAGAACTGGGCTTATACAAAATACACCAAAAAAATACACCTAAATATCCACTGCCCCAAAGCTCTTCTATTCAGAAAGGCTGTTACCTTGTATCCAGCCCATTAACAGACAATAAAACACTAGCACTTCTAGGACACTAGTCTGGATCGTTATTGTAATGGGGGCACTGTAAAATGCAAGAATGAGAGCCACCCAGTGTGTATGTATATATATATATATATATATATATATATATATATATATATATATATATATATATTTTTTTTTTTTTTTTTTTTTTTTTTTTTTTTTTTTCTTCTTTTTAATTTTTACAGAAGCTGCATGAAGTATGGGGTATTTAAAGGACATATAAACTTTTTTATGGGATTTTCCTGTAAAACAAGAGAACTCCTACCGCTGTCAGTTGTTTTAATCCAATGTTATAACAGTTCAAATAATCATAAAGTGGATTACAGAGTGATTACTTCACAAATGTTCTGACAGGAAGTGACTCAGTAGTTTTCTGTGGAGAACTGTTGTCACCTTTCCTGCAACAGAGTGACTAATTGGAATCTGACCACTAGAGGGCACTGTTAATGTAAGAAAACAAAACAAAAAAACAGGAGTCTAACCTATAATAATGGAAATCTGCATCACTCAGCACTGGGAGTACCCTTGTTTTACTTAAAGGGATAGTAATACTTCGTTTTAACTTTATTTTATTTTGTAGGCATTAAAAAAACATGAAGAATGATATAAGTCTTATCTCTCAAATCTTTATGGTTTAAGAGATATTCACAAGCAAAGTATCCCCCTCCCGCCCCTTTTACTGATGTAACACTGCTCAGCCAGATCAGAAGGGAGGTGCCCAGGTAGACTGCAGAGAGGGACAATCTTCAATTAAGATAAGGGAAAAACCCGAAAAACTTGTCAAGGGGGGCAGGGATTTCATTGTTCTCATAGGAAGAAGATTGTCCCCTTCTGTTATCTGTCTGGTCTATGGACTGTATTCCACATCTGAGAAGAGATGGCTTACACTAGGTAAAAGGGGCGGGAGGGGAAACTTTGCTTGTGAATATCTCATAAACCATAAAGGTCTGAGAGATAAGACTTATATCGTTCTTCATGTTTTTTTAATGCCTACAAAATAAAATAAAGTTAAAACGAAGTATTACTATCTCTTTAACAGGAAAAGTTCTACTATATTATATATATACTACTTGAACAGCCCGTTACACGGGCCACAGTGCCACTGCCACCCGTCGCGGGGCAGTCACGCGCAGTAAAGACTGCCCGCGCCGCGGCTGATACAGAGCTGGACACTCCTTCGGAGCGACCAGCTCTGTATCAGCTGCGGCGCGGGCAGTCTCTATTGCGCATGACTGCAGCACGCGCAGCAGTGTCTACTGCACATGTCGCGGCGTTACACACGATTTAGCAAATTATTATATAGGATTTTTTTTTTTTCTTTCATAACAGAAATTTACTTCTCCTTTAAGTGTGTAGAACCCTAGATAATTTTAGGTGCTAGTGTTCCTTTAACCCTTTGAGTGACAGAGGGGTGCACCGACCTTGCATATAAATAATGTTATATTTTAGTTTTATGTTCCTTTACTATATAACACAACAATTGATGTTTCTTGTAAATCTTCCAGCAGACCATTTTAGTTCTCGCTATTATAATATCTTAAAACGACTTCTAAACTCATTTATTGTATCACTGCACAAGATACATATAAGGAGCACAGTATGTGAAACGCGCTGGTGCAGATGATTAAACTGCCTTTGGTCATTGTCTTCCTAGACAGTTAAACCTCAAGAGGAATTTCTGGCACTTTCTCAATGACAGGAGTTTTCTTAATAACCTCCAGGTCTTTGATTATAAAACTGGTTTACATGTATTTTTAGGCAGTTGGGGTCCGATTTACCCTCTGACAAGGCACTGAATTACCTTTATAAATTCTTTAGGAGAGCTTTCTCCTTTAATGGTAAAAACATAGTCACAAAGTGTTCGCAGAATCTCCAGTCTCTGCTCTGCTGCATGTTTAACCATTTATCTGCAGTCAGTGGAAAGAGTTTTATTACATTATCAGGATCATCCTTGCTTTTCTGAGGAGGGGAGGATTAACCCCTTGGATGCAGAGCTGTATCTAATTCTGGGAGATGTTTAATTCAAAAGTTATAAGATTTCAGAGTGGCACAAAAGTGTGCAGCTGCTACAATCAAGTTCTATTACTTTAGCCAGCGACTCACCTCTCCCATAGAAAGCAAGAAAAAACAGTTTACAGAGCCTATAAGTTAAAGTGTTAGTAATGTTGAAAAATGTCTAGTAATAGATTTGTAGAGGCTAAAAAAAGAATCTCATTGCCACAAACCCCATCTCTCAAACCGCTATAGTTTGAAAGATATTGGCAATCAAAGTTCCCCAGCCCCCTTCTCTTGATATCAGCTGTAAAGCCGACAAAAGGAGATCCGTGTCGGCCGACACGATGAGGCTCTTCAGCAGAGTCGAAATCCCATTATTAGAAAATAACTACTACATGGGAACGGTCTACAAAGTGTGGTTGGAAATCAGGCCACTTTGTAGACCGTTCCCATGTAGTAGTTATTTTCTAATAACGGGATTTCGGCTCTGCTGAAGAGCCTCATCGTGTCAGCCAACACGGATCTCCTTATGTCAGCTTTACAGCTGATATCAAGAGAAGGGGGCTGGGGAACTTTGATTGCCAATATCTCTCAAACAATAGCGGTTTGAAAGATGGGGTTTGTGGCAATGTTAATCTTTTTTTAGCCTCTACAAATCTATTACAGGAAATTTTTCGACATTACTAACACTTTAAACTATATAAATAACAAGCGTATAGATCAGTGGTTCTCAACCCGTGCCCTCAGTGGCTACTAACAGGCCAGGATTTGAGAATTTCCTTTTAAGAGCACAGGTGAGTTAATCAATACGACTGAGCCTCTGATCAACACACTTGTGTTCTAGCAGGGAAATTCCTAAGTCCTGGCCTGTTAGTGGCCACTGAGGGCACGGGCTGAGAACCTCTGGTCTAGATATACTAGGCTGCTGAATGTAGGTCACTGACTTGGGTAAGTCCTTCTGATAAATTAGGCACAACTTATTCTTAGGAAATAGTTCCCCTTTGACTAACAGACGTATCCAACACATTGCAGTGCAACGGGTTAATGTACAGCCTGCTTTGGCACTATACTTATCCAGAACGGGCAGATAACCTGGCAGAGTGGTATATTGCTCGTCCTGTGCACTTTGCTGGTATCACAAGACCTTCCCCAGGGAAAGATGTGACACAATACACTCTCTCTTCTGTCTGTATAGAGACCTGAAGAATGTCGCCCACACACATTTCTCTCAGATCGCCCCGTCTACATTACATGTTTCGCAACATCAGATGTTTGGTGTCAACATATTTTGAATTATTGCATTGTATTTTGCTCTTCATTTCTGATCTAAGCTGAAGTTAGTTTGTGATTTTTGGACAATTTTGTGCACCCGCTGTTTGATGTTCTTGTAGTAGCTGAGGAGTTCCAGTATGTGCCATATACATAAAGGCAAAAGGAGAGCAATTCTGGGGCAGGCCATCTGGGGACAGATAGACATGTCTACTCATTTGAATGGGGTTATACACCTAATAACAGAAAATCATCATGAGGTTGGGGAGTTAAGTTCTGCTAGTTACCCCACTGACAGAACTCAGTTCCTGGTAATGGACTGGAAGATGAAGCCAGGGGGCGCTGTGGGCACTATAGAACCAGTTGAGGAGTAGAATGGAGGTCGGAAAAGTGAACAGCAAGAAGCATGCACTAATATAGTCATATCCAACCACACAGTGCAGGAGTAAAGTCATCACAAACTGTATTGTAGATCAAAGTTATAATAACTCGTAAATCATTAAATACATGAATAGTCAAGTGGCGAGACTTCAAAGATCAAGAACAGTGAAGATGTATATTAGGCATTAGAGTTATCAACGCATTTCACACTAGTTGCCCTTACTCATGATCAAAGTGCCCCCTGGTGGTCTCCTGTTGATACAACGGTGGCCTCTGAAGGGCAGGATTAAGCAAATCAGAGTCACCTTTCCCCTAGACTGTCAGGGATGGATTTCTAATCTGCAGTCATCTATGGAGACTGATCATCAGACACAGTGGGGTTAATGACTGTAAGCCTCAAACGTCCAGGTTACGTCCATCCCAGGAGATCCGTCTGACACCCCTCCCCCAAAAGGTGACAGGAGCAATTTTCAGGGGTGCTAGTAAATCCCTAGTGGTTTTACTAAGTCCCATAGATACATATTTATAAACTGGGTTATTCTGGAGTAAACCAACTGCACCATATGAGACAAATTCCTGTTAAATTAACTTGGTCTTTTATCCCCTTGAATGCTGGAGAGGCATAGCTGGGAACTCTTTGGATATGTCCCAGAGACTATGGTTTTTGTAGGTGATTACCGGGTCTCTGGGGACAGTTTTTATGAAACTCTGCCCATTTCTCCTCCTTCTCACCCTGTTCCTCCCATTTCCTGCCCATTTCTGCTCCTTCCCACCCTGTTCCTCCCACTTCTCCTCCTTCCCACCCTGTTCCACCCACTTCGCACCCACTTCTCCTCCTGTTCCTCCCACTTCCCACCCACTTCTCCTCCTTCCCACCCTGTTCCTCCCACTTCTCACCCTATTCCTCCCACTTCTCCTCCTTGTCACCCTGTTCCTCCTACTTCTCAACCACTTCTCCTCTTTCCCAACCTGTTCCTCCCACTTCCCAACCACTTCTCCTCCTTCTCACCCTGTTCCTCCCACTTCCTGCCCACTTTTCCTTCTTCCCACCATGTTCCACCCACTTCTCCTTCTTCCTGCCCTGTTCTACCCATGTCTCCTCCTTCCCACCCTGTTCCTCAATCTTCCCTCCCATTTCTCCTCCATCCCTCCCTATTCCTCCCACTTCTCACCCATGTCTCCTTCTTCCCACCCTATTCCTCCCACTTCTCACCCATGTCTTCTTCTTCTCACCTTGTTCCTCCGACTTCTCACTCCTGTGTCCTCCTTCCCACCCTGTTCCTCCCACTTCTCCTTCCCACTCTGTTCTTCCCACTTTTTCATCCCACCCAGTTCCTCCCACTTCTCCTCCTTCATCACATAGTACCTCCTACTTCCTGTCCACCTTATGACCCTTCCGTTAAGCCACTACCCATTTTGATGCAAATCACGTCACTTTTCATTCCCCAGCAGCAGCGCAGGAGTTCCCTCAAGGGACTCCTGAACACAAAGTTCCCAGGTAGAGAAGTCTCCAGTCTCTTGCATTCAAGGGGTTAAAAAGCTCTATTCAAGAGCATTGGAATTTGGGAATTTGTATTTGTCTCCAATGGTGCAGTTGGTTTACTCCAGAGTTACTCCAGTTTGGTTTTATAAACATGGGCCTATGGGACTTAATGTTTGTGTAGTTATCCAGCATCACTGCATGTAGTAGAGAGGTCAACTTGTCCTAAACCATGAGATACCAAAAAGCCTAAAAAACTATCAATCCCACATGTTCCAAGAAATATAACCCCCCTTTCCATAAACTGATGGGAAGGTTGTTTTTTACTGAAGGTTAAAGTTAAAATCAGGAAAATGCATTAAAGTGTAAGGGGTGTAAGAGATCTACTCTTAGCCAACGCATTTCACACCTATATATAAGGTTTCTTCATGAGATAATGAACTGTAATGGGTTCTATTGTCCTTAGTGTGGTATTCTTCTGTTTTTAAAGGATCAGTAAAGGTTTATTATGGCAAAAATATATTGAGTGAGATTTTCTTGCCCACAGTGTCTTCTCTCAAACCTTTATAGTTTGAGAGATAATTATATTTAAAGTTCCCCCTTTCCCTGACGTGTGTGTGGATGGCAAGCACACTTAGAAGACCGTTCCAGTGAAGGATTTATTTTCCAATAACGCGATCTCGGCTCTGCTGCAGAGCCGTCGGCTGGTCCCAGGACCGAATTCCCCTGATCGCTGACATTAGGGAAAGGGATGGGAGGGGAGAAATTTAAATATGATTATCTCTCAAACCATATAGGCACTGGGGGCATTTTGTTTATTTTTTTAATGCCTACAAGGTACGGATATTTAAAGGGGTAGTATTGCCTGAAAATAATTTTATTTTATATTGTAGCCCTTAAAAAAACATTAAAAATGATGTAAGTCTTATTTCCCAAACCTTTATGGTTTGGGAGATATTAGCAAGTAAAGTTAAGTAAAATTTCCTTTTCCTGGCTGTTAAAGCCAAGTCTGCCACCTAGTGGACAGATTAGGAATCCGGTCCACAGATCAGCGGGCAGCTCTTTAGCAGTGCCAAGATCACGATCTTTAAAAAGAACTACTTATCTGGCACTATCTACAAAATGTGCCTGGCTCGCAAGCACACTTTGTAGACCATTCCAATGAAGAAATTATTTTTAAAGATCATGATCTCAGAACTGCTGGAGAGCCGCAGCCGGTCCCGGACCGGATTCCAAATCTGAGAGCTAGAGCAGTGACGTCACTCAGGGGAAACTTTACTTGCTAATATCTCCCAAACCATAAAGGTTTGGGACATAAGACTTATATCATTTTTAATGTTTTTTTAAGGGCTACAATATGAAATAAAATTATTTTCAGGCAATACTATCCCTTTAAATTTGAAGTATTACTATCCCTTTATGGAATTATCTCCTTTTTTCCCAGCCAACCTATTAAACAGATTATATTTTATGAGTGTCTCAATGTGTGTAGCCCTTCACAGATAAGCAGAGAGACATTTTTGAATGATAATGTGTCTGGGCTTAGTTAGATCTAATGAAAACCTATTTTTCTCCATCTGTGCATTACTTCTTGCCATGGTTTGCACAAGACGTTCAGTATTTCCCTATTACGAGGCACAGAACAGGATGGATGCTGTGGGAAGAAGCCAGTATTTTTGAAGGCATGAAAAATATATAAATATCTAGTGATTGCTGTTTTATGTGACTCCTGAGGGAGCGGTGCTTTTTTGGACACAAGTCATAAAACGCGTAGAGTGTTCACATCCTATACTTTATTAATCTCTTGTCTTTATATATTTTGTTTTACTCAATAAATCTTACAGTGGCTATGTTATTTTACCCCTATTAAAGTATATGTAGTGACCTGCATCCTTGATGTCTAAATAGAAAGGCCATCTGTATTCTAATAACAATCTTTATTTATATAGCGCCAACTTATTCCGCAGCGCTGTACAACAGGGAATAGATGTACAGAGATATTAAATAGTAGATCATATGTGGAGAACAGAAGGATCAGAGGGCCCCCTGCTGGTGATATATTATAGTATAGAAGGAAGGAAGGTAGGTTGGATACAGAAGGAGTAAGTGCTATTGGGTGTAAGTTTCTCCTGCCACATAAGCTGCTGGTCAGTGAGTGGGGGAGAGAGAAGTGCTGGTGAGTGCAGTGGTCCAGGGAAGGGGTAGTTATTGGAGATAGTATTTATGGAGGCAGTTGATAGACTTCCCTGAAGAGGTGAGTTTTCAGGGAGCGTCTGAAGATCTGAAGCCTGAGGGAGAGTCTGATGGGGCAGGGGAGGGAATTCTAGTTAGTGTCTCTCCGTGAGACCAGATAAATAATCATCACATCTCAGGAGCAACTTGGGAGGCCAACTAGAAGAGAAGGGGATTCCCTCAGACTGGGGTGCATATCCAATACCTGCTGTCATAATGAGAAGTTAGTTAAAGAGATAGTAATACTTCGTTTTCTCTTTATTTTATTTTGTAGGCATTAAAAAAACATGAAGAATGATATAAGTCTTATCTCTCAAACCTTTATGGTTTAAGAGATATTCACAAGCAAAGTATCCCCCTCCCGCCCCTTTTACTGATGTAACACTGCTCAGCCAGATCAGAAGGGAGCTGCCCAGGTAGACTGCAGAGAGGGACAATCTTCAATTAAGATAAGGGAAAAACCTGAAAAGCTTGTCAAGGGGGGCAGGGCTTTCATTGTTCTCATAGGAAGAAGATTGTCCCCTTCTGTTATCTGTCTGGTCTATGGACTGCATTACACATCTGAGAAGAGATGGCTTACACTAGGTAAAAGGGGGGCAGGGCTTTCATTGTTCTCATAGGAAGAAGATTGTCCCCTTCTGTTATCTGTCTGGTCTATGGACTGGATTCCACATCTGAGAAGAGATGGCTTACACTAGGTAAAAGGGACAGGAGGGGAATACTTTGCTTGTCAATATCTCTCAAACCATAAAGGTTTGAGAGATAAGACTTATATCGTTCTTCATGTTTTTTTAATGCCTACAAAATAAAATAAAGTTAAAACGAAGTATTACTATCCCTTTAAGTTTCCATGTGATTACATTTCCTAACAAAGAGCAAGTTCGGGTGGCGGTGGTGGACCAATCAGACTAGAGGTAATATACTTATAGACTCTCTGTCCAGTCTGTCTTTGTATTTTACCAGACAGCCCATCCAACTAGAACAGCGGACAATACACCAACTCTATCTATCCCGGGACGCTTCTCTCTCCAGCTGTTGTTGGATTACAACTCATATCATGGTGGGTGGAGGATTATGGAAATTATAGTCCAACAGCAGCAGTCACATGTTTGCCATCCTTGATGTATCTTATATTCTACTGTACAGTGCTGCGGAGCCTGTTGGTGCTTTATAAAGGAAAACATTAAAGGGATACTTACAGTTCCAGGACCATCACCATGTCGCTCTTGAACTCGAAGGCGTCCACGCACTGCACTAGTTTGGGGTGATGTAAGCAGTTCATGATGCCAATCTCCTGCCGAATGCTCTCCTTGTCTTTTGCTGAATAGGCTTTAAAGAATTTCCCTGCCCAGACTTTTTTCGTCTTCTTATCTACAAGTCTGAACACTTGGCCGAATTTCCCCCTGCGGAACACAAACAAGTCTCACCGAATTCTGGATGGAGAAAAGTCTTGTTTATCTGACAGAGAATCTGATTGGTAGGAATTACAATAAAACAAAGATATAAAGTGCAGTCACAGATGTTGGTCTGTCATGAACATTCAGTAAAAGCTGGCCTAACCCCTTGGAAGACATATTGCTTCACAATGCTTTATACACATCTAGAATACAAAGGGTTAAATTAATAAGAATGCTACACTACACGTTACATTTATATGATAAAGAATACTGTAACAAACACAGATTATATATCTGTGAAAGAGGAGGATGACACTGGATATACTGTGCTTTTCATCTCTAGATGAACTGAAATGCGCACAGACAGTTTATTTCTAGTCTATATAGACTTACTTTCCTAAAAAACCCACAAAGAGGAGGATTAGTACACACACTTATGTGCTTTTTATCTCTAGATGAAATGACATGAGCATAGACACTTCATTTCTATTTCCTACATACTACATTTCTATAAATCCAAAACGATGACGATTACTGCACATTCTCCTTGTGCTTTTTATATCTAGATGAATTAAATTAAGCACAGACAGTTCATTTATTTTTTATGTATACTTAATTTCAATAAATTTAAGAAGAGAAGGAATACTTCATATTAGAGATGCACCTATACCGGTGTTGGTACCGATACCCGTATTTGCGCGAGTACTCTTCCTCGAGCAAATGGGGTCGATACCAGGGCAATGCAATCCGCGGGAGCAACTTCACAGGTCCGCGGCCGAGAGAAGATAGATTGGGAGCTGCTGGGCCGCATCAGTGTGGAGATAGGCCGGGACAGTGATGTCAGACGCAGGCTACTCAGCGGTGTGAGGAAGAGCACTGCGAGTCTGCTTCTGTGCACCCAGACCCAGTCAGACACAGCTTGCTAAGTGGGAGACGGGAGCAGAGGAGACAGTCAGCTCAGCAGACTGTTTGCAGTTGCAGCAGACACGATAGACAAGAGGGGGAAGGGAATTGGGGAAAATGTAACAGCGGCCTAACAGGCAAAAAGGGGATCGATCACCAAGAGGGGGGATAAAGGCAAAGGGGGATCAGAGGCAAGGGGGCATCAAGAGCGGGTGAAAGAGACAGAGGGGGGTCAAGAGAGGGGAAAATGGGGGAGAGGAGAAAAAGGGAAAAGGAGTGGGATCAAGAGGGGGAGAAAGAGGCAAAAGGGGGGAATCAGGAAGGGGAGAGAGAGGCAAGAGGGGAAGAAAGAGGCAAAACAGGGGATGAAGACGAGTTCGGGGTGGATTAAGGCAAGAGGGCGAAAGAGGCAAAATGACAAAAAAAAAGTATCGGTAATTGTTATCGGTGAGTACTTGAAAAAAAGTATCGGTACTCGGTCTTAAAAAATTGGTATCGGTGCATCTCTACTTCATATAGTTACTTTGCTTTTTATGTCTAGATGAACTGAATGCCTACAGACTGTTCATTTCTGTTTTATACAGACATCATTTCCATACAACCAAGAGGAGGAGAACAGCTGCACATAATCACTGTTCTTTTTATCTCTAGATGAACTGAAATGAGTATGAACATTTCATTTCTATTATATATACTTAATTTCCATAAACCCAAAAAGATGATTATTACGGCATATTCTACTTGTGTTTTTATCTCCAGATGAACTGAGTATGGACAATTCCTTTCTATTTTATATATATATGTGCTGTCCATAAATCCAAAGGGAGGAGGACACTGCACCTACTCACTGTTCTTTTCATCTCTAGATAAACTGAAATGGACACTTCATTTCTATTTTCTATCTACTTAATGTCCAGAAACCCAAAAAGACGATTATTCCCATACACACGTCTTGTGCTTTTTATCTCTAGATGAACTAAAATAAGTACAAATAGGTAATTGCTGTCCATAATCCCAAAAGGAATAGGAGGAGGACATTCACATGCCTCACTGTGATATTTGTCTCTAGATGAACTGAAATACGTGTCCAGTTCTATTTTTATAAACTTTGTTTCTATAAAACCAAGAAGAAGGGGATTACTGTATTGGGGAAATATTTTACCGGATCTGGTTGTGACAGCGGGGGATGGCTGTCACCTCTAGAACCTGCTGCTGAGGGTTATTTTTTGGGGGACTAATCCTCCTCAAGCTTTTGTCATCTCCCCTGTGCTCAGCACGTACAAGAGAGACGAAGGACGCCCCAGACAGGGCAAACGATTCCCTGAGACGTGGGCACTGCGATCCAGACCTCATCCGTCCGATACAGAAAACAATCTTCCAGAAGAATTACGGCCACATGCACAAAGTGAAGTCTGGATCAATTCTGGGGCAAACCAACTGAATCACAAAAAAATAAATAAAATTCCCCAAATTCCCATTCATTTAAATGGTGTTTTCAGCCCTAAATGCTAGAGATGTTGCCAATGCATTATGATGAAATGGGATCTCTCTACCATTCAATGGGTTAAAACCCCCATTTAAATCAATTAGACTTTTTGTTATTCCCACTAGGTTTTCCCCAGAATTGCTCTACTTTTGGTGCATATGACCCTTGGATAGTATTAATTATTATTTATTCAGTGGATTCATCTGAGGCTGAGGATACGACAAGGTTTGATATTAAAAGCAGCTTACACACCGTAAGAGGCTCCAGTGCCCATACAAGAGGCCGGATATAAACAAGACCCCAGGGTTTTCCCATTAGCTGAGATTTAATTATCAGTAACGGGCCGTCCGGCCGCAGAACATTTCCCTCTCTTGTTTATTGCTGATAAAGGGCTCTAGACATGGAAACAGCAGGATGAACAGCCGCAGACTTAGTCTTATAGGGCTGCATGATTCAGGGGCTCTAAAATAATAACTAACTAAGATTTCTATAGCTAGGGAACAAGGCAACGGTCATCATGCAAAGTCATGTTCATAAGTACAACTCTGGGTTAAAGGGAAAGTAACTCTTATTATGAAAGACAGACATAGATAGATAGATAGATAGATAGATAGATAGATAGATAGATAGATAGATATGAGATAGATAGATAGATAGATAGATAGATAGATAGATAGATAGATTGATAGATAGATAGGAGATAGATAGATAGATGGATAGATAGATAGATAGATAGATAGATAGATAGATAGATAGATATGAGATAGATAGATAGATAGATAGATCATTAGATAGACAGATAGACAAACAGTGGATGTATAAATAGACAGAAAGACAGACAGAAAGAAGATAGATAGGTAGACAGAGGATAGACAGAGAGGGTATACAGATAGACTGTGGTGAGACAGACAGATAGACATATATGTCAATGACCAAGGCTTAACAAGAACAGCAAAAGCAAGTTTCTATGAAAAGTAAAAGTCACAAATACCACTGCACCCATCATTTCACAAAACTGCAGATTTGCTCTGTGATAACTTTTGACAAAAGCCTCTACCTGCAGTGGGAGTACCTGCTTTTTACTCCGCTGGAGAATAACTCCAATACAATTAATTTAAGCTGTCATTTTCCCTTTAAAATGGAGTTAGGATAAGTTATAAACATATTGAGGCTGGTGTGTGAAGAAGAACTAAGGCATACCAGAAATTATCACTGATTTGTTTTCAAACTATTTTATTATGAAAATCAATTTTGTTGATGGTTTTGCATACTGCAATGTAATAAAAATGACTTTCAGGAGTCAGTCAGCTAGACCTGCACCGAGGAGACCCACAGATTCTGCACTGATGAGACCCACAGATGCTGCACCGAGGAGACCCACAGATGCTGCACCGAGGAGACCCACATATTCTGCACTGAGGAGACCCACAGATGCTGCACCAAGGAGACCCACAGATTCTGCACTGATGAGACCCACAGATGCTGCACCGAGGAGACCCACATATTCTGCACTGATGAGACCCACAGATGCTGCACCGAGGAGACCCACAGATTCTGCACTGATGAGACCCACAGATGCTGCACCGAGGAGACCCACATATTCTGCACTGAGGAGACCCACAGATGCTGCACCGAGGAGACCCACAGATGCTGCACTGAGGAGACCCACATATTCTGCACTGAGGAGACCCACAGATGCTGCACTGAGGAGACCCACAGATTCTGCACTGAGGAGACCCACAGATGCTGCACCGAGGAGACCCACAAATTCTGAATGGGCATGGTTTAATCTACCATCATATTATAAAGTATCTTCAGAAAACATATTAGTTTCAATGTCACTTTTTTGTCTGATTAAAGTCATTTTTTTCTCAACAAAATAAAAATGGTCTAAACTTGGAGAAGACAAATTAAAGTTATAGTAATGTTTCACAAAAACAGCAGCTCCAATTAATCTTCATAGTATATGAGTCAAAGAGAATGTTATTTCAGCACTGTCAGAGTTGTAGTACAAGAGTAATTGAATGATAAACTATCCCCGCTCCCTCCCCTTTTACCTAGTGTAACACTCCTCACCTCAGATGTGGAATCTGGTCTCTTGACCGGACAGATCACAGCAAGGGACAATCTTCTTACTGTGATCATAAGGAAATCCCTGCCCCCTTGACAGGTTTTTCCTTATGATCACTGAAGATTGTCCCTCTCTGTAATCCATCCGGACAGTCTTGCTGCTCTGAGCTGTGCAGTGTTACATCAGTAAAAGGGGTGGGAGGGGGATACTTTATCATTCAATTACTCTTGTACTACAACTCTGACAGTACTGAAATAACACTCTCCAAAGTCCAAATACTATGATGATTAATTAGAGCTGCTTTTATTATGAAACATTACTATCCCTTTAAAGTACCGTTATCAGGAATGAAAAGCAGTAGAATGGAGTTAACTGGTAAAAAAAGGTTTTGAAAATTTGTTGTTTTAAAGATAAAAAAAAGACGTTGTTTCTTTGCAAATTTTAGTTTCAAAGACAAAAAAGACACTTTTAACATCAGAATTTTTATGGGCAATATTCATCAAGCTCTTCTTTCCATCATTTTTAATTATGACACATTTTCAAACATGAGGGATTTACTTCTGAAAATATTGTCCCCCTTTTACCACCAAATCACCATCCAACATTATTTGCATTGTGACAATGTTTTGAACATCGCAACCTGTGTGCTTGTGTTTATATGTTGTTATACGTAATCTGGGAATACAGTAGAAATGCTTTAAAGGGATAGTAATGTTTCATAATAAAAGCAGCTTTAATTAATCATCATAGTATTTGGACTTTGGAGAGTGTTATTTCAGTTCTGTCAGAGTTGTAGTACAAGAGTAATTCAATGACAAAGTATCCCCCTCCCGCCCCTTTTACTGATGTAACACTGCTCAGCCAGATCAGAAGGGAGGTGCCCAGGTAGCCTGCAGAGAGGGACAATCTTCAATTAAGATAAGGGAAAAAGCTGAAAAACTTGTCAAGGGGGGAAGGGCTTTCATTGTTCTCATAGGAAGAAGATTGTCCCCTGCTGTTATCTGTCTGGTCTATGGACTGGATTCCACATCTGAGAAGAGATGGCTTACACTAGGTAAAAGGGGCAGGAGGGGAAACTTTGCTTGTGAATATCTCTCACACCATAAAGGTTTGAGAGATAAGACTTATATCTTTCTTCATGTTTTCTTAATGCCTACAAAATAAAATAAAGATAAAATGACATATTACTATCCCTTTAAAATGTAGGATTCATTGGTGAGGTAAATGTACACATAAGCGTATGATAAAGTTACTTTAATCCCTCGAGCGACAGAGGGGTACGGAACGCAATGTAAAGCAATCAGATGCACACCCCCCTGGTCTTTAAAGTGTTAATGTTGGTAAGGAATTAACATGGCTTTGGAAGTTGTCTCTTGGTGTAGTTTACGTTTGGTATTTCTTATTATGGAATATGAGACCCCGATTTGTAAAATTACAGCTAGGAGGCAAAGTTCAAGCTGATCTCCTGGGAGATGTGACCTGACCTGTCTGCCCATTCCAGCTGGGAGCGGATTTTCCCCACTTTCCCATAGATTTATGTACCAGTGGTTGTGTAATCGCTGCCCTAAGATCAATAAACCAGAGATGGGAGATGGTGACAGGCGGCTCTCTAAGAGACGTCTGTGGGAAGTGAAGAGGTGAGTGTACTCACGTTCCCAGCCTCTCCTCCACATCATAGAAGTCCGACACCTTCTGGGTGGTGTTTAGAGTGACGTCCCTGTACTCCTGCTCAGATTCCTTCTCCTCTGTAAAACACAAACGCAGATTGTTACAATGTAGCACCCAACACGGACGTCTCTAGGACACTATGAGCCATATGCATAGAGACACAAATGGAGACATTCTGATGCAAACCATCTCGCTGTGGGAAAAAATACAAATTCCTTAAATCATGTTAATCTGAAAGAGGCTTATAACTCTTTGAATGCTAGAGAGGTCTCTAAGGCATTACAAAAGAGCAGTAAGCTTTTTTATGAGAAATATGTATGTTATGTCTTTCCCTACTGACTAAAATAAATATATAGAATGTGATAGGCTTCTGGGAATGAACAACAGCACAATGGCCTGTCCTACGGCTAGTCACCTCCCAGACGTGGACCCAGGGCCGGCCCTTACATGGGTCCCGGTGGGGCCATGGACCCAGGCGACACTCTGACAGGGGAGGCAATTTGCCGCCCCAAGGCATGTTATTTTGTGTGCAGCATCTCCCCACTGCCCGCACTGATGACGGATGGGACCGTGTCACATGCGGAGACGACGTGTGGAGCATGCCGGGGTTTTCTTGGTCTGTTCTGAGGCCAGTACAAGTTTAAAACTGGCGCCCCAACTGACGAAGAAAATCCCAGCATGCACCATGCGGTGTCTCCGCATGTGACACTTTCCCGGCTGTCATCAGTGCGGGCAGTGGGGAGACTGAGTAAAAAGCAGGAGAAGAGCCAGACAAGCAGAGAAGAGAGGGAGCGAAGGAGAAGAGAAACAGGCAAGGGGAGGGAAGAAAGAGGCACAAGGGGTGAAAGGAGAGGCACAAGGGGTGAAAGGAGAGGCACAAGGGGTGAAAGAGAGGCACAAGGGGTGAAAAGAGAGACACAAGAGGTGAAAAAGAGGCACAAGGGATGAAAAAGAGGTACATGGGATAAAAAGAGGGGAAAAGAGAGGCACAAGGGTTGAAAAGAGAGGCACAAGAGGTGAAAGGAGAGGCACAGGGAGTGAAAGAGAGGCACAGGGAGTGAAAAGAGGGGAAAAGAGAGGCACAAGAGGTGAAAAAGAGGCACAAGGGATGAAAAGAGGCACAAGGGGTGAAAAAGAGGTACATGGGATGAAAAGAGGGGAAAGGAGAGGCACAAGGGTTGAAAAGAGAGGCACAAGGGGTGAAAGGAGAGGCACAAGGAGTGCAAAGAGGGGAAAAGATAGGCACAAGGGGTTAACAAAGAGGCACAAGGGGTGAAAGGAGAGGCACAAGGGGTGAAAAGAGAGGCACAAGGGTTGAAAAGAGAGGCACAAGGGGTGAAAGGAGAGGCACAATGAGAGAAAAGAGGGGAAAAGATAGGCACAAGGGGTGAAAAGAGGGGAAAAGAGAGGCACAAGGGGTGAAAAGAGAGGCACAAGGGGTTAACAAAGAGGCACAAGGGGTGAAAGGAGAGGCACATGGGGTGAAAAGAGGGGAAAAGAGAGGCACAAGGGTTGAAAAGAGAGGCACAAGGGGTGAAAAGAGGGGAGAAGAGAGGTACAAGGGGCGTAAAAAGGCAAGGGGGGAGAAAGGTACAAGAGGTGTAAAAAAAAAAAAACACTACAGTTCTATGTGGTTTTAGGGGCAGGAGAGGGGTTAATATAATTAAGGATGTGGTGTGTTTTGGTGGGCGTGGTTTTGGTGTGCGGAGGGGGGGTGCAGCATTTCATCCTTGGACCGGCCCTGCGTGGACCCCTTCCTCTCAGTGCCTATGGAACCCAGCTGCACCCTCCTGACAGGGCCCAACTAGGCCGAAACGTACGTTTTTGGGTTAGCTGGTGTTCCCATGCAGGGGGTACTTCCCCGTCATTTTGGAACTGGACCGCCCTTTTTGGCGGGATTAGTCTAATATGTATGTGGAAGTTTCTCCTCTGTAATGGCACTAGAGAGCTAAAACGTGATGCTTCTGGGAGGTGACTAGCTGTAGGACAGGTCATTGTGATGTTGTTCATTCCCACAAGCCTCTCACATTCTGTATGCCTACTGACTAAAACAATGATTTTCTCACATAATTACATCTGAGCCTTTTATTTATTTATTTTTTAATCAAAATGTTAGAAATTATTTTATAATGTACTGTATGGGAAAGCTTAAACATACACCATGCTTCCCCCCATAATAAGTGATAGGAACAACAGAACCACAAGAAAAAAAAAAACGCAGGGTTCAAGGTGCAATAACTTTCCAGTGGACGGTCCCTTGTTTTTTTCATCAGGAATATATTTATATGAAAAAGCATATACTGAAATTAAGTTTTACTGCACCTTTAAATAAATAAGAATTAGCATTTCTCCCGTATGCTGGAACTTGTTTGTTTCAGAATTTCTCCATCTGCAATGCGTTAGGTACTTCACTTGAGCTCAGTGGGGTAACTATGTCCTGGATACACAAGGGTGTTTCAATGTATGTATCAAGTTACAAATGGAATTGTAGTGCACTACTCTACATGTAGTATTTAGAGGTGTCACAATTTGACTAGGTAATGTGCTTGGGTGTATAACCCTTTGAGTGCCAGAGGGGTACGCAACGCAATACCCATCTGACACTCAAAGGGATGAAGATATACACTAAGCGCCGTATGTTCAAAGGGATACAACAAAAAAAGTTGTATGAAAGACAAAAATAAGTAATTGTATGCAGGAACGACATGTTTACTATAGAATATACGACAAAAAATAGTAATGTCCGTTGTGTACAACACAACTCCAGAATTGGCGGGGAAAGGGGCGGGGAAAGGGCGTGGCTAAACTATTCTCCAGCTGCGCATAGAGGAAAAACAATTGTCGTATACAATGACAAAAAAATGTGTAGCAAAAGACAAAATTTGTACGTTAAAAAAACAAGTGGAGGGAATGTGACGTTATGAATGAGAGAAACCTAGAAGAACTGAAGGAAACACAACAAAAGGTCTATTACATACCTATACACTGACATTTTTGTCTTTGGTTAACCCCTTAAGGACTACGTGACGTACTATGACGTCATGGTCCTTAAATACTTAATACGTCACGTACTTTTTACTTACAGCGCTCCACTGGGAGCGATGTAAGTAAAAATGAGGCCTAAAATTGACCGCTCCTAGACTGGAGCGATTTATTTCAGGCCCCAAAGCGACGTGCAGATACACGCAACAGATCACGTGTACCGGCGCATCGGCAAGGATCAAAGTGGTCCTTTTGGGACTGAAACGTCCCAGGTCCGCTGGTCCTTAAGGGGTTAAGACATTTTTATGTTTGTTAAGACATTTTTGTGTTAGTTAAAGGGTCAGTAATGTTCCCTAAAAAATATTTAGATTTAGGTAGAGATTGAAAAAATAAACTAATTACAACAACCCCGATCTCTCAGACCGCTATGGTGTGAGAGATACAGGGATTAAAGTTCCCCCCTCCCTCCCCTTCTCCTGACGTCAGCGTCTAACTGACAGCAGGAGATGCCGGTCCGGGGACCAGCCAGTGGCTCTGCAGCGGTACTTCTACAAACCAGGCACACTTTGTAGACCGTTCCAATGAATGAATTCTTTTAAAGTACCACGATTTCGGCTCTGCTGCAGAGTCTCCTCGAGTCATATGACACGAATCTCCTGCTGTCAGCTTCACAAAGGGAGGGGGGATCCCTATATCTCTCACACCATAGCGGTTTGAGAGATCGGGTTTGTTGCAATTAGTTTATTTTTTCAATCTCTACCTAAATCTAAATATTTTTTTATGGGACATTACTGTCCCTTTAAAGGGATAGTAATACTTAAAATGTAAAAAAAAATATGTTGTAGGGTTTATCCCCCCGAGTAAAACAAGGCTACTCCTACTGCTGAAAGGTGTTTCATTCAAAAGTTATTAATTTTCAAAGTTGAATTTATTAGGTGCAATATCACAGTGGCCTGAAATTGTACAGTGGCGCTGTTGCTACACCATCCTATGGAGATTTATGGTCCCGGGACCAGAGCTGTCCATAGGATCGTGTAGCAACAGCGCCACTGTACAATTTCAGGCCACTGTGATATTGCACCTAAAAAATTAAACTTTGAAAATTAATAACTTTTGAATGAAACATCTTTCAGCAGTGGGAGTACTCTTGTTTTACTCAGGGGGATAAACCCTACAACATATTTTTTTACATTTTAAGTATTACTATCCCTTTAAGACATTTTTGTGTTAGTCAATACATTTTTGTTGGTACATACGACAATTTCAGTCAAGAATCATACCTCAATGACAAAACAACATGTTCCCGATCACAACCGACACTGTAAATATTACTGAGCCCAATTACACTGGACTTACAAAGACAAAAGCTACTTCGCTATTTCTTTGAACATACGGCTCTTAGACAAACAAGAGGAAAAGAAACACAATAGAGGAAGGTTCTGCTGCTGTTTGTGTTTATTTCTCCTTTTTTTTTTCTTAAAGGGATAGTAATACTTATTACTAACATCTATATTAAAGCCCTTGTAAAAAGAAACGTTTTGCCCCCAGTGTCATCTCTCAAACCTTTATAGTTTGAGAGATAATTGCTCCTAAAGTTGCCCCTCCCTCCCCCTTCCCTGTAGTCAGCATTCTAGCTGACTGAATGCAAATCCGGTCATAGATCATCAGGCGGCTCTGCAGCAGAGCAGTGATCGTATTAATAAAAAAATAAATCTTTCACTGAAATGGTCTTCTACGTGTGCTTGGTTTGTGCTTGGTTTGCAGTCACACGTAGAAGACTGTTTAGTGAAATATTTTTTTTTTATTAACACGATCGCAACTCTGCTGCAGAGCCACCTGATGATCTAAATCCGGATCTCCCTTCAGTCAGCTACAACACTGACTACGGGGAAGGGGGAGGGAGAGGGCAACTTTAGGAGCGATTATCTCTCAAACCATAAAGGTTTGAGAGATGACACTGGGGGCAAAACATTTATTTTTAATATGACTTTAATATAGGGATTAGCAATAATTATTACTATTCCTTTAAGGTACCAAGTTAGACTGAATAGATACAGAATACATGACGTGTCCTGATAATGATAATGATAATCAGGGGTCCGAGGAGAGTGTTTGTTTCAGTGATTGATATGACTGTGACCTGCGGTTTGTACAGACATCACTGGACTTTCATACACAACACAGCAAATCACAAAAAGATAAACAGCAAAATGTATCTAAGAGTTAACACTCACCGTCATCTGAGACTTCTACATCTTTATGTTCTGTGCAGAGAGAAGAGATAAGTATTAGTACGTTACACAGACAGTCTCACACATTGATACACAGGAATAATGCTACTAACCACAGGGCTGAAAGAGACTCACTGCAACACACTGGGGGAATTAACCCTTTGAGTGTCAGAGGGGTGTTGACACATCTCTGGCACTCAATGGGTTCAGTTCAATGTATTAAAGAGATAGTAATGTTTCATAATAAAATCAGCTCTAATTAATCATCATAGTATTTGGACTTTGGAGAATGTTATTTCAATTCTGTCAGAGTTGTAGTTCAAGAGTAATTGAATGATAAAGTTTCCCCCTCCCGTCCCTTTTACTGATGTAACACTGTTCAGCCAGATCAGAAGGGAGGTGTCCAGGTAGACGGCAGAGAGGGACAATCTTCAATTAAGATAAGGGAAAAACCTGAAAAGCTTGTCAAGGGGGGCAGGGCTTTCATTGTTCTCATAGGAAGAAGATTGTCCCCTGCTGTTATCTGTCTGGTCTATGGACTGGATTCCACATCTGAGAAGAGATGGCTTACACTAGGTAAAAGGGGCGGGAGGGGAAACTTTGCTTGTGAATATCTCTCAAACCATAAAGGTTTGAGAGATAAGACTTATATCGTTCTTCATGGTTTTTTAATGCCTACAAAATAAAATAAAGATAAAACAAAGTATTACTATCCCTTTAAAAAAATAGTAACACTCACAGGTTACTTGAGTCCCTGCATTGGGTGTCCTTTCTGGATATCATGGTATCTGTACTTTTGGCAAGAATCTCTTTGATAATTACCGGGCTGGGGGGTGGTGGGGGTGGTGGTCATAGGCCTCTTTTTTGTTTTCTCTCCCCTCTCGCTTCCCTTTCCGCGTTCTCATACTTTCTTATTTTTATCACTTCACATTTTTTCTCCACTCTGACACACTTATATCTCTTATTCCTTAATTTTAATTGGATGTCGTTTAACTCTTAAGAAGCTACCTTATGCTGATGTCCAATTTCACTTTGTCATATTGCAACTTTATGACTGCAGTTTGTGTTATACACTGACGCTTACAAACTTTTTTGACTGTATTTGCTTTTCCTTCAATAAAGATTTAAAATTTAAAAAATAGTAACACTAAAAACTGAAATAGGCTGACATTACTTTAAGTCACACAAACTCATAGTTAGCATATGTAAAAGAGGATTTTAGTCTTACTGTTAAATCCTTTTCTCTTAGTCCATAGAGGTTACTGGTAACTCTGGGTAGGCGATCCACCCCTTTAAGTAGGCAGGAACAATTCTAGAATTGTATGCAAGGGGCAGAGCCTACCTTCCCACCTTGGCTGCAACTAGCCAACCAGCTCCAGAAAGATTTGAGACACTAACTATTGACTAGATAGTGGAAGGGAAAGAAGACTCCTGTGAGCATGACCCCGAAGGACCCCGACAATCTGCCACAGGAGAGCCAAGCATGGTCCCTTGTCAGAGTGGGAAACGAGTAACCTGTATGGACTAAGAGAAAAGGATTTAACAGGTAAGACTAAAATCCTCTTTTCTCTGTCGTCCAATACAGGTTACTGGTAACTCTGGGATGTCCAACCATTGAGTTTCCCAGAGGTGGGAAGGAAGGCAAGGACCAGTCGCAAGGCCCCCAAAGTCACCAGAGCAGATATGAACCATCAGATCAGAGACAGCCCAACATAACAATGAAGTGTCAACGGACATTGAACAGGGGTAACAACACCCCAAACTGTTACACGGCACACTGAACTAGAGCCAACAGGGCTCAAAAGTGAAGGAAGCACCAAGAACTGAAGAAGATCCTAGACAAGCAAGACTGCCTCCAGGATCTTCCTCCCAAAGCTGGCGTCAGCCGATGCCATCACATCAACATGGTAGTGCTTCAAAACGATTTGCACAGATGACCAAATAGCAGCCTTGCATAACTGATCAGCAGAGGCCTGATTCTTGTAAGCCCAAGAAGCCCCAATGGATCTAGTAGAATGAGCTGTGACCCGAAAGGGAGCAGACTTTTTCCTTAGCTCGTAGGCCTTAAGAATAGTGGACTTGATCCAAGATGCAATAGTCACTTTGGATGCAGGTCTTCCTGCCCTGGGACCATCAGAAATAATGAACAGCGCGTCAGATTGCCTGATAGACTCAGTGCAATGTACATAAAACTTGAGACAACGCACCATGTCTAACAAGTGGAGATCCCTCTCCTTGTCAGAGGTGGGGTCAGGCCAGGAGAAAAGCCATTTTCCACATCAACAGGCGTAGAGGAATAGTAGCCAAAGACTCAAATGGAGGGAGCTGAAGAATGCCCAAAACCAAGTTAAGATCCCATGGAGCAGCAGGAATCTTGAAGGCAGGACGAGTATGAGCAACGCCCTGGAAGAAAACCTTGACATCAGGAAGGATGGCAATGCGCCTGTGAAAGGAAACAAAGAGAGCAGACATCTGAACTTTAAGGGAACTCAAACTGAGGCCCTTATCCACACCGTCCTGCAAAAAAAGCCAGGACCATAGGCAGATCAAATTCCTGAGACAGGTCTTTGTCAGCACGCTAAGATAGGAAGGTCGACCACACATGATGGTAGATCTTGGAAGAAACAGGTTTGTGGGCACTGAGCATAGTAGCCACCACACCAGAAGAAAATCCTTCTTCCTCAATATTAAGGACTCAATTTCCAAGCCGTCAAGGCTAGACGATGAACATCCTCCTTCCACAGGTAACCCTGTAGAAGAAGATCCAGACGGCAAGGGAGCCAGGATGGCTCCGCCACTGACAGATCCAGAAGCTCCGGAAACCAAGCCTGTCGAGGCCAGTACGGAGCAATCAGAATGACTGGACAACGCTGAAGTTGCAATTTCCGTAACACCCTGTGCAACATGGGGAGGGGAAGAAAGATGGACGTCAAAGGGAATAACCAAGGAATGGACATCACATTCACCGCCAGAGCTAGAGGGTCCCTCCATCGAGAGCAGAACCTCGGAACCTTCCTTCTGTGTCTTGTTGCCATCAGATCGATGTAAGGAAGACCCCATTTCTGAACAATGAGGGTGAACACCTCTGGGTGCAGCTCCCACTCTCTGCTGTCTACTGTGTGTCGACTGAGGAAGTCTGCCATGACGCTGTCTACGCCAGGAATGTGCACTGCGGATATGGCAGGAACGTGTTCTTCTGCCCAGGACAAAATAGCCTTGACCTCTAACCAAGCAGTGAGACTTCTTGTTCCACCCTGCTTATTGATGTAAACCACGGCTGTGGCGTTGTCGGACTCTACCCTGACTGGACAGTCTTCCAGCTGAGATGTCCAATGACGAAGGGCATGAAATATCGCCCTGAAGCTCCAACACATTGATGGGAAGGAAAGATGCTTCCGGAGACCACAGACCCTGTGCGCTCAGGCGACCCAGGACCACTCCACATCCAGAGAGGCTGGCATCTGTCATCACCGTGGTCCAGAAGGAAACTAGGAAGGACTGGGAATCCTTGGGCTTGGAAGAGACCTTGGACTTCCATTGCTGTTTGGGCTTGGAGGAGGTACCCGGAGATGAGGGAACGTCTGGTTCGCCGGACGTGTCTCATTCTGAAAGGAACAAAAATACCGGTTACGCTTAAGCAGTGTTTTCTTCCTAGGAACTAAGGGTAGAAGTGTACTCTTACCCCCTGTAGCCTCACTGATCAGATCCTTGAGATCTTGCCCAAACAAACAAGTGCCTTGAAAAGGCAAGGAGAGCAATGCTTTCTTAGAAGCCGTATCAGCAGGCCAGATCTTGAACCAAAGAGCCCGTCTGGCAACCACAGACATAGTGGAAACCCTAGCCACCAAATGGATGGCATCAAATAGGGCAGCAGAAACATAGTACTGTGCCTCAGAAGGAGGCGCAACTTATCTGAAGTAGGAGCACCCTGACGGACAGCTAGAGTGAGCTGTTCAGTCCAGACCGCAATGGCCCGGTTCACCCATGCTGCTGCGAATGCTGGACGCACGGCAGAACCAGCATTGGTAAAGATGGACTTGAGGGAGACCTCCAGTTTCTTGTCAGTCCAGTCCTGCAGATGCATCAGACACTGGCAAGGCAGTAGACTTGGATAGTCTGGAGATAGGAGCATCCACTTTAGGAGGATAAACGCACTAAGCAAGCGCTGCCTCAGAAAAGGGATAAAGCTTAGCAAATTTCTTGGAGACAGAAGGCTTTCTGTCCAGAGACTTCCACTCTTCAGACACAAGGTGGTCAAGAGTGGGGTTAGGTGGAAAGCCAAGGGCTTAGGATCTTCCTCAAAGGGGTCCCCAAAAAACTGAAAGGAGCCCACAGCAGAACATTCCTCAACATCTGAATCCACCAGCAGTTCCTCCTCAGAGGAATCTGACACATCAGGTACTCCCTGTGGTTTTGGCAGGGAAGATCTGACTGAGGAAGGGGTCTGCCAAGAATGGAAGACCCCCTGTAACTGGGATGGAAAGAGCTGCAATGTAGACCAGAGGTCCCTAGTAGCAGCCTTGAACTCTTGCACCCAAACTGGCTCTAATGCATGGCTGGAGGTCCCTGGGAGACCCTCAAGGACATCAGAACATGCTGGGCATAAATGACCTGAGAATTCTCTAGGTAACCCTAAATGACAGGAAGAGCAATGCGCAATAGGGGATACAGAGACCCCAGCATCCTTAGTCTTAGGTCTGG
This sequence comes from Rhinophrynus dorsalis, assembly GCA_037306005.1. Classification (NCBI taxonomy): domain Eukaryota; kingdom Metazoa; phylum Chordata; class Amphibia; order Anura; family Rhinophrynidae; genus Rhinophrynus; species Rhinophrynus dorsalis. Next base: position 255,823,812 of record CM074725.1, read on the forward strand.
CCAATGGTATAGATATTCTCACAGTGTCAAAAACCTTACAGCATAAGAAATAAGCCAATTACAGTGTGTAGGATTAAAGTTTCACCTCAGAAATCGCTAAAACAGACTTATCTGGCAGACAAAGGGTTAATCAGCAGAGGAGAGAAGGAGATTCCAAGCCCTGTGTAGGATACTCGTTCTGGAAATGGCACAAAATGGCTGCCTTGGTGGGAGCCAATCAGAAACAAGCGTGCGAAGCAAGCGCTCATGGGAAATGTACCCCAACAGTGCCCGAAGCCCCCTGAGCCACCCAACACACTAGAAACATGAACCGGATGATAGAGCAAGGGCAGACGATAAAAATTAGCCATCTCTGAAGTTGCTAGGTGGTGCTGTTCTTATCACTTACTGATGAGAGATGCAGTATCCAAGTCAAGCACTCACACAGGACAGAAAGAGCAGGACACTGCTTTTTCTACAGCTAACACGGTGCCACTTCTAGTGATAGTATCACCGCACCCTATCACCCCAAGGGGGCGCCCTTTCACTTCATCCTGTCTAGATTATAGCAGGACCACAATTAATTTTTTGGAAGAGTCTTTTCGTTGTCCCAGGTTTATAGAGGAGAAAAGGCTGCAGGTTTTTGGATTAGTAACTATATTTTTATTTTTTTTATATTGTGATTGTGGAAAGGCATCGTGTGCTAATTCATTATTTGAAGTTCTCACACAGAATTAATTATATTTTAAAAAGTGACTTTTGGACACCATGTGGCGCTGTTCTGTTGCTAGTCAGTTTCAGATAAAAAAAAAAGTTTCAGCTGTAATAACATATGGATGAAACATCTCCCAGCAAGAAAATTACCCTTATTTACTCAGCAGGAAAAGCATATAACATTTTCATTAACCTCTTCTTATTGTAGAAGTGATCTGTCTAACACTTTGAGTGCCAGAGGTGTACACAACGCATTGTCCTACCCCTCTGGCATTCAACTAGTTAAAAAAAGTGAGTGACAACGTGTCCTTTAACACCCTTGGATGCAGTTTTTGGTTGTGGACACTGCTAGAATCAAAGGGGTTAAAAAGTCCTTTCACAGCTGTATGTTCAAGAGAAAACTGAGGTAATTCTGGGAAGAACCAACTGCAGAGTAGTAAACATATAAAACATTTTGATGGATTTAAAAAAATGTTAACCCCTTGAATACTAGAGAAGTATCCTAGCATTCAATGTGTTAAAAACCCCATTTAATGTCCCATCACTTTTTTTTCTGTATTTGTAAATTTAAAAAAAAAAAGAAATTATATGGCGCAAATCCCATCTCTCAAACCTTTACGGTTTGAGCAATATTTGCTTCTAAAATCCCCCCCCCCACTCCCCTTCTCCTGACGTCAGCGCTCTGCTGACAGCTGGAGATCCTTGTGCGGGGACCAGCCGGTGGCTCTTCACCAGAGCCGAAATCGCGTTACTGGAAAATAATTACTTCATTGGAATGGTCTACAAGCACACTTTGTAGACCATTCCAATGAAGTAGTTCTTTTCCAGTATCGCTAATGTGGCTCTGCTGAAGAGCCGCCTCGTGTCAGCCGACACGGACCTCCTTCTGTCAGCTTTACAGCTGACATCAAGAGAGGAGGAACTTTAAATGTGAATATCTCTCAAACCGTAATGGTTTGAGAGATAGGATTTGTGCTACATTATTTCTTTTTTTAAACACTACAAAACATAAAGTAACAGTAATATCCCAGATTTTTTTTTAATTCAATAGGGATTTGTATTTGTTCCTATACCGCAGTTGGCGCTACCCATAATTGCTGTAAATTCTTGGCCCTAGCGGGAGGTGACTGTGTAGAGAAACTCATTGGATGTTTCGGTACCTTCCTCCACCTTCTCCTTGTATGCCACTGGTTCCGACTCCTGGCTGGGCTCGCTGGTTCCGTACACGTTGGTGGCCCGAACACGGAATTTGTACTCCCGATCATGCAGCAGGTTCTCCACGTTATAGGAGGTGCTCCTGCAGGTCGTCAGATCCGACCACGTCCGGTCAACCGAGTCCCAAATCTCCACATTGTAGGACTGAACCACGCTTCCACCATCGTACGTGGGGCCGTACCATGACAAGGTGAGAGCCGACCCTTTCATCTCCGAGGCACAGGGCTGACCGGCTGGGGGGTCCGGTTTATCTGCAAGAACCACATAAGCAAAGTTTGTTAGCATCAAAAACGCAGCTAAAGAACAACGGAAAAGTGGAAAGGAAAACTGCGCCGAACCCCTCCCAGCCTGCAGCAAAACCGCATGTAAATACATTCTCAGAAGTTATAGAGCGTTTTTACATTTATACCTGTGTGTCAACAATCTTTTTTACTGAAAGGGAATGAGCATCATAAATAATTGTATGTTAACCCTTTGAGTGTCAGAGAGATATGTAACACATTGCAAAGCAAAGAAAGGCTGCACAATATTTGTATTTTTCATATTAAAACATGAGTCTATTGTTAAAGGGATAGTAATGTTTCATAATAAAAGCAGCTCTAATTAATCATCATAGTATTTGGACTTTGGAGAGTGTTATCTCAATTCTGTCAGAGTTGTAGTTCAAGAGTAATTCAATGATAAAGTATCCCCCTCCCGCCCCTTTTACTGATGTAACACTGCTCAGCCAGATCAGAAGGGAGGTGCCCAGGTAGACTGCAGAGAGGGACAATCTTCAATTAAGATAAGGGAAAAACCTGAAAAACTTGTCAAGGGGGGCAGGGCTTTCATTGTTCTCATAGGAAGAAGATTGTCCCCTTCTGTTATCTGTCTGGTCTATGGACTGGATTCCACATCTGAGAAGAGATGGCTTACACTAGGTAAAAGGGGCGGGAGGGGAAACTTTGCTTGTGAATATCTCTCAAACCATAAAGGTCTGAGAGATAAGACTTATATCGTTCTTCATGTTTTTTTTAATGCCTACAAAATAAAATAAAGATAAAACAAAGTATTACTATCCCTTTAAAGTGTTCCTGCTAGGAACTGCCTGGGTGGGGATAAGGGGACTTCTAGTCCCCAACTGATGGAAGTCAAACAACGGATTACCCTTATTTTAGGGGTGAAGCGTGGTACTGTGTTAGCCATAGAAAAGGCAGGAGATTAGCAGAGTAAAAATTATATACTTATTGCCTCTAGAGTCAGCCAATAAAGGGATCATTTTACTCTAGTAGGGATAGATTCTGTTGCAGGTGCTAAATGTTAACACCCGTTTTAGCAAACATTTTCCTATTGAAGTCTATGGGGAAAACTGGAGATAAAATAACTGATAAAATTAGCACCTGCAATAGAATCCAGCCCCTGGTCTCCTATTACAGGGTGACAGGTCCACTTTAAAAGTGCGAGATTGCCAGAATCAAGTGTGTGAGAGCGGGCGGCTTTATCGTACTCTCACAACAAGCTCCTGACAAACTCAAGTGACATGTTATCTGCACATCGGCAGGTGTTTGGACAGCCGGCCATTGTTCTCTGCTTCCCTGCAGATCATTGCTGGATACCAGAGGCTCGCTATTTAGCTGCCCTGCAGATCATTGCTGGATACTAGAGGCTTGCTAGTTAACTGCCCTGCATATCATTGCTGGATACCAGAGGCTCCCTATTTAGCTGCCCTGCAGATCATTGCTGGATACCAGAGGCTCCCTATTTAACTGCCCTGCAGATCATTGCTGGATACCAGTGGCTCGCTATTTAACTGCCCTGCAGATCATTGCTGGATACTAGAGGCTCGCTAGTTAACTGCCCTGCAGATCATTGCTGGATACCAGAGGCTCCCTATTTGGCTGCCCAGCAGATCATTGCTGGATACCAGAGGCTCGCTATTTAACTGCCCTGCAGATCATTGCTGGATACCAGTGGCTCGCTATTTAACTGTCCTGCAGATCATTGCTGGATACCAGTGGCTCGCTATTTAACTGCCCTGCAGATCATTGCTGGATACCAGTGGCTCGCTATTTAACTGCCCTGCAGATCATGGCTGGATACCAGTGGCTCACTATTTAACTGCCCTGCAGATCATTGCTGGATACTAGTGGCTCACTATTTAACTGCCCTGCAGATCATTGCTGGATACCAGAGGCTCGCTATTTAACTGCCCTGCAGATCATTGCTGGATACCAGAGGCTCGCTATTTAACTGCAATATTTTTGCCAAATTCAGTTCTTCAGGAAACAAGGCTCTCTCCCCAACTGCGATAGTCTGGCACTGGGCTTTGGACAAGGGGAGGATTTCCCATGTGTCAATGTAGGAAAATACTTGAACTGCCAAGTATTGTGGGGAGGAGTCTTCACTGGCCACTCCCACATTATGAATTGTGGGTGTGGTTGGTGCAGTGCCACTGACCTTTTCCCTGTTTTATGGAGGATGGTTTATTTACCAGTAACGCCTGGCATGCATTGCTTAACCCCTTGATCCCGAGAGGGATGAGCAAAGCATTGCTGATCAACGCGTTGCTCAGACCTCTGTTCATTATGGGGTTAAGAAACATTTGTATGTAATATACCAGGAATCAGTGGGTTGGGCTACGTGAAGGGTCATGTGAGGATGAGAGCTTGGCCATGGGTGGGTGTAAGAGCACCTAAGTGTGCCCCAGACGTAAATCTGGTCTGGGCTTTGGCGTTAAAGAAGCAGTAAACTTTTTTTTTATGAAAACACATATTTTATAGGGCATCTCCTGCTGAATAAAACAATGTCAGTCCCATCGCTGTCAGATGATTTATTCAAATATTATAGCAGTTTAAATAATCAGGAAGTGAATTTACTGCGTTTACTTCCTGATTGTTCTGACAGGAAGTGAATTTACTGTGTTTACTTCCTGATAGTTCTAACTGACAGGAAGTGACTCAGCAGTTTCTATCACATTCTATGGAGAACTGTTTGTCTCTGACTTTTCTGACTTTCCTCTCCATTAGAACCTAACAGGAAATCTAATTAGAATTTGACCACTAGAGGGCACTGCTAATGTAACAAAACATGGGTTTAAACTGTAATAACTCTGGAAATATAAATCTCTTGCCAGTGGGAGTACCCTTATCTTACTCAATAGGAAAATCCCTACAATATATATATTTTCATAAAAAAAGTTTACTACTCCTTTAAACACCTGTTACTCGCTGAGTCAAAGAAAAAAAAATCGGACAATTGCGGCTCAAACCAACTGCTCCACAGGGAACAGACACAATATCTACCGATACAGATGAGGGGGTTTTAACCTGAAAGCTTGAGAGATCTCCGAGGCATTGCAATGTACTGAAGACGTCTGTAATACTGAAGGAGTTAAAAACCCTATTTAAATAAATGTAAATATCTGTGTTCTCTCTGGCACAGTTTGGTTTACCCCAGAATAGCTCAGCACCCAGAATTCTTTAGTATGTTAGTCTAAAATGGTGTAAACCGCCAAATAATCACTTTATCGTGTATTTATTGGTCCTAAGAAACAACGTGCAGATTTATATTAATTAAACCACCAACTCGCCCATCCGAATCAGGTCTAGGGGCAATATGTACAAAGTGACAGGGAGAAACTCAGCACCATTGTGAATACAAAATACATTTCCCAAATTTGGCACTCAAAGGGTTCATTTTTGTCAGAGATCTTTAGAGATTTCAAGGGGTTAAAGGGATAGTCATATTCAAAATGTAAAAAAAAAAGTTGTAGTCTTTATCCCCCTGAGTAAAACAAGTGCACCCCCACTGCTGAAAATTGTTTTATTCAAAAGCTATTGCAGCCCAAACTTGATTTTTTTTATGTGCAGTGTCTCTGTGGCCTGAAATGTCACAGTGGCGCTGTTGCTACACCATCCTATGGAGATTTATGTTCAACTGATCAGACCTGCCCATAGGATGGTGTAGCAACAGCGCCACTGTAACATTTCAGGCCACAGAGACACTGCACATACAAAATTCAAGTTTTAGTTGAAATAACTTTTGAATAAAACACCTTTCGGCAGTGGCAGTACCCTTGTTTTACTCAGAAGAATAAACACTACAATATATATATATTTTTTTTATTTGTTTTTTATTTTTTTTACATATTACATATTATTATCACTTTAAAAGCCTAATTTAAATCAAAAGGAATTTGTATTTGGTTTGTCCAGTGCTGCGTATTCTGCTGGAAATGTATAAATATATAATAGTAATATTGTGCGGTTGTTGCTTTGTGCATACGGCTGTAGCTGCCTTATTACATAACGTTAATCACCCCCTTATGACTGCAGTAGAGATAACTTCTCCAGATCAAGATCCAGACCATGGGTTCTCAATCAGGGCGCTGGGGGACTTTGCTGTGTTTTTGGTACCAAATTAGGATGCCTCTTTTTTTCCTCCTATGAGGACTTTGAAAACAATGTGAATGTTTAGTTTCAAATGAATTTCGATGGAACATTGAGGGACATTTATAAAAAGTCTTCTTAGTTTATTCTTAAAGGGGAACTACCACCCCACACAATCTTTACCTTCTCTAAGTCCCCATCTGGCGACTAGCTGCTTAGTATCGTTAGTCGCCAGAATTATTACCTTATTTAATAGATTTCTGCTCACTTCTATGGGTGACAGGCAGGACGGAGCACAGACATCTTGCCATTGTGACGTCCGTGCTCCTGCGCTGTCAGTCCCACCTGGAGCCAAATGGCTCCTAGCAACACCCCCTAGACCCGGCTGGGACTGACAGCGCAGGTGCGCGGACGTCACAATGGCAACATGTATGTGCTCCATCCTGCTTGTCACCCATGGAAGAGAGGAGAAATCTATTAAATAAGGTAATTATTCTGGTGACTAGCGCTACTAAGCAGATAGTCACCAGATGGGGACTTAGTGAAGCTAAAGATTGTGTGGGGTGGTAGTTCCCCTTTAAGATTCGTCGGTTGTCGCTAAAATTCAAGAAGACATATTAACCCTTTGAGTACCCCTCTGGCACTCAAAAGGTTAATAAAGAAGTAAAGTCAAGCTTATATATAGATCTATCATAAAAAAATCACAGAGAATTCACAAGTGAGAATATTTTCTCACATGCATAGCCGTCACTATATATGTCCATTAAGAACAGGTTATAACCGAAGGGAGATTCATCAAGGTGTGATACAGAGGTGATAAAGTGGAGATAAATTCCCCATTTCCTATGTTATTCTATACACATATATATATACTGGAGATTCTAAAATCTCCAAAGTTGGAGAAATCTTAGTGCATTGGCTCCATAACATAAAATAGTCACTGGAGATGAGATGAACTGGAAAAGTTATCTCCACTTTATCACCGCTTAGTGAATCCCCCCCCGGTGTTAAGATTTAATCATTAAAACTGCCTTTATTTTTGGTGCAATTAGCGAATTGTTTAGAAGTACGTTGTGACAAGACCATTTCTACTCCACTTTTCAAAAAAGTCGACTGACTGAAGTAAGCTCTTGGCAAAAATGTTGCTAAATGTTTATACATATCCGTATGCTCCTTTGTGACAATTTTACATCCACTTTCTTTATAAAGCCAGTTTTATAAATCTCCAAACTGTATGCTTAATATTATTCTAATTTAGATTAGTGGACATAAGAATATATATATATATTTTTTTACTGAAGTTGTTTACGGGTTTCTTCAGCACCAGACGCAGGTGGATGTCCCCCAAAATGCTGTGCTTTTGTGGTGGTAAAAATAAATGTTCAGTAGAGCTTAAAGGGATAGTAATACTTCGTTTTATCTTTATTTTATTTTGTAGGCATTAAAAAAACATGAAGAAAGATATGTCTTATCTCTCAAACCTTTATGGTTTGAGAAATATTCACCAGCAAAGTTCCCCCCCGCCCCTTTTACCTAGTGTAAGCCATCTCTTCTCAGATGTGAAACCGGTTGTATGACCAGACAGATAACAGAAGGGGACAATCTTCTTCCTATGAGAACAATGAAAGCTCTGCCCCCCTTGACAAGTTTTTCAGGTTTTTCCCTTATCTTAATTGAAGATTGTCCCTCTCTGCAGTCTACCTGGGCACCTCCCTTCTGATCTGGCTGAGCAGTATTACATCAGTAAAACGGGTGGGAGGGGGATACTTTGTCATTGAATTACTCTTGAACTACAACTTTGACAGAATTGAAATAACACCCTCCAAAGTCCAAATACTATGATGATTAATTAGAGCTGCTTTTATTATGAAACATTACTATCCCTTTAAAACAAAACAAATGTGTGCAGATACCATCTTAATTTCTTCTAATATGGAACCTAAGAACATTTATACACATTTTCCACTTCATCACACCCTTTACAAACTGCATACAAAATGTTAGGGGCGCATGGAAAAGTCCAGTCTGTGTGTTGGTGTTGCTTTCAGCCAAAAACAAAAATTGAGAACCACTGATCTAGAGACAAAACAAGCCACATTCCCTTTTATGACATTAGATCTGATTGGATAAACAAAAAAAAAAAACCCTGTAGATAATCTCTTTAATCTGAGTAAATTGATTTGGGCAGAGCAGAGGAATTCATCCTTAAAACATTTCCATTTAGGAGAGGAATTTGACTTGCCGCCCACTTGCCGGGATGTCTTAGCCGCTCGGAAGAGTTGGCATTTCTTCTGGAGAAACATTTTAAATCCCAGCTCACCGGAGCCCCAAGAACTTGCTGATAGATTGGACTATACTCACTGTCTTTCCAGACAGAAACAAAAAACCACATAAGTATTACGGTGATTAAAATGAATTACACTAATAATTCTTCCACTGACAAATTATCCTTCATCTCAAAAATGCCGAGCTCTTATGGGGCTTCTGAAGCTAATGCCCCATACCGAAGGTGCCGGAGATCTACAGACGCATATGGAGGAGTAGGAAATAACAGATTCCAAGCCATTCATAAAGGCCTCGGACTATTAATACAATATACACTTTACAGAGGAAAAGCAACTTCAGTCAACTGGCTTCCAGTCCAGGAAGTTTCTCAGTTCCTAAAAGACTCCGGGCTTGGGCCACCTTAATGCAGTAGTTCTCAGACAGTGTTCCATGGAACCCCGGGGTTTCCCGAAGAGGTCTCAGGGGTTCAACAAAACAAATTTTTGTAATGGCAGACTATGGAACAAGGTTGGATGGCAAACTGTGTCTGCAGTCTAATAATCTAACCTTAAATTACCACTGCAAAATAGTATTCTGATACATTGATATTGATGTTAAATTATCAATTGGATGTGAGAGAGGCCACCAAAACATTGCAATCAACTGGAGGCCTCTCTCACATCCGGAGGGTTAATGGTTGTATTTGTTGAAGTTCCACAGAGACTGCGTGTGAAACAGGAAGGTTCCAACAACCCTAATATTTTGAGTGCCACTGAGTTAATGTATTATCAGTGCACAATGCAGCCCAATGGCACCATTACTAGTGGGGCGATTGGCACAATTACATGCCTCAAGCTGGCACCTGGAACTTTAACCCACTAAGCCAGAACCTAGGAACCCATCTGGTACCAGTGTGCTGCTGTGCTGAGCTTTGGAGACATTTTTGGGTCTTTGGTATCCAAGGTCTATCCAAGATATCCTCAAATTTCTCATTCTAATTCTCCCTATATAAGTCTCTTTCACCCCTTTCTACCTCTCACACGTATCTCACTATCATTCTGCCCAAGCTCTCCACATTTTGAACTGGCTGAAGAATTCCCACCATCATCTCTAAGGGCCATATGTTCAAAGCAGAATAGAGTAGTTTTGAGGCAAACCAACTGTGCCATGGGGACAAAAAAGTACATTCACAATTATTTAAATGGGTGCTTTTAAATATAGCTGTCAAAATGTAATGTTTAACCTTCAGAAAAGAACCAGACCCATCATTCTGTTCTGATGATTGCTCAGCCCGGGAAACCATTTCTATTCCTTCTTATGACGCTAATCAAACAGAGGTCACTGCCTCCTGGGATGTACAGAAATCATCATACTCAGCCAGGGAAACCATTTCTATTACTTGTGTTATAGCTATCAGACATAGACCACTGCTTCCTGCGTTGTTTAGAAATCCCTGTTCTATTCTACTGATTGCTCAGCCAAAGAAACTATTTAAATGCCTTCTGATTTATCTATCTGATCTATTAGACACAGATCACTGCCTCCTGAGAGAACAATTCTATTACACTGATTGCTCAGCCAGAAAATCCATTGTATTTCATCTGATGCACCTAATCAGACCCAGATCACTGACTTCTGGGATGTATAGAAATCATAATTTTTCTGTTTATTTCTCTTAATTTGTATTAATTCTGATGTAGCTAATAAGACACAGATTACTTCCTCCTGTGATATAAACACAAGCCCATTATATTCTACGGATTGCTCAGCAAGTAAACACATTTCTATTTCTTTCTATCTATCAGATCTATTAAACACAGATCACTGCCTCTTGGGATATATAGAAATTATCATACTATTTCACTGATTGTACAGCCAGTAAAAATCATTATATTCCTTCTGATGTAGCTAGCCAGACACAGACTCTGGGACATACAGAAATCTTAATTCTATTACATTGCTCAGCCACACAGACCCCATCTATCCTGTCTGATGACTCTAATCAGAAGAGAGATCACTGCATCCAGGGATGTGTAGACATCAACGTTCTATTCTACACAGCCAATTAAACCATTTCAGTTCCACCTGATGTATCCAGTCAGACACAGATCATTGACTTCTGGGATGTGTATAAATTAACATTCTACTCATCTAATTGCTCACTGACTGAAATCACATGTGTTCCTTTTGATCTAGCTAATGAGATACACAGTTCACAGCTTCTTGTGTGTATAGGAATCTCCATTCTATCGATTGCTCAGCCAGAAAACAAAAATTGATTCCTTCTGTTGTAAATAATCACACAATCACTGCATCCTGGGATAGATAGAAATCCCCTTTCTATTCAACCGACTGCTCAGCCTATCAAACCATTTGTATCCCTAATATATCTAGTCAGACACAGATCACGGTCTTATGGGATGTGTAGAAATGAACATTCTACTCATCTAATTGCTCACTGAATGAAATCACATGTGTTCCTTTTGATCTAGCTAATGAGATACACAGTTCACAGCTTCTTGTGTGTATAGGAATCTCCATTCTATCGATTGCTCAGCCAGAAAACAAAAATTAATTCCTTCTGTTGTAAATAATCACACAATCACTGCATCCTGGGATAGATAGAAATCACCTTTCTATTCAACCGACTGCCCATTTGTATCCCTGACATATCTAATCAGGCACAGATCACGGTCTTATGGGGTGTGTAGAAATTATCATTCTAGTCCTCTAACTGCTCATTCAGTGAATCCATTCACATTCCTTCTGATGTAGTTAATCAGCCACAGATCACTGCCTCCTGGGATGTACAGAAATCCCCATTCTATTCTACTGACTGATCAGCCAGTAAAAAAAAAGTCTATTCCTTCTGATGTAACCAGACACAGAGATCACTGACTACTGCGTGTACATAAATCATCATTCTGCTCCTCAAAATGCTCAGCCAGTGAAACAATTTGTATTCCTTCTGACTTAACTAAGCAGACACAGACTACTGTCTCCTGGGAGGTTTAGAAATCATCATTCTAGAGTATTGATTGCTCATCCAGAGAAACCATTTCTACTCCTTCTGATGATGCTAATTGGACACAGAGATCAGTGACCCCTAGAAATCCCCATTCTATTCTACCGACTGATCATCCAGTAAGACCATTTATTTTCCTTTTGATGTATTATAATTATTATCCTTTATAATAGAGACTCAGAGACATAAAACAGTACAAATAGGACTTACAAAACAATAGAAATTGAAGGCCCTGTACTTGAGAGCTTACAATCTAGAGGCTCTAATCAGACTCAGATCACTGTCTCCTAGGACATCCTCATTCTGTTCTACTGATCGTTCAGCAAGTAAAACCATTTATATTCCTTGTGATGTATCTATCAGACACAGACCACTGATCCCTGAGATATATAGAAATCATCACTCTTTTCCACGGATTGCGCAGCCAGTAAAACAATTTCATGAGTTGATGCAGCCAGTTGGAATGAGTCCATCCTGTCAGCACTGGCAATAACTCAATTCAAAATTCATCAGTGGGAGAGAAAGCAAGCCTTAAAAGGTCACAAGCACACAGTGCGTTAGCACAGAAAGGAGCCTGGGACATTGCTCCCCTCACGGCCTAGAGGAAGCCTACATACTTCACACTTATGGATGCACTACTACATATCTGGAGGACTGTTCTCTTTACCATCAATGACCTCCAGTGTTGGAAAATGCTGTATAATGCACTGGGTAAAAATGCATTTTTTTCAAGTAAACAAATATGTTATTTTTCTTCAGGCACAGAGACGTCCATGTGGACTTTACAATGGCACTTTGAAGTAGATGTTCTTTTGATAAAACATGATAGTACAGAAAGGAATTATAAAATAACTAGTGTAAAAGCCCGTGTACACGGGCCAAGGTCCGGGTGATGTTAAACCTTTGAGTGCCAGAGGCGTACATAACGCATTGCCTTGTAATACGTTGCGTACTCCTCTGGCACTCAAAGGGTTAAAAGGCTGGTTCTGCTCTGCATCCTGCCGTCAACGCAGTCATGCACTGTAGAGACTGCCCCCCAACATTCCGTACTTCCAGCATTCTGTGCGTTCAGGCAGTCTCTACTGTACATGACGGCTTCTGACAAACATCCTAGCGAATTATTATATATGATTTTTCTAAAGCATATTAAATGCCGCTTCTTCAGTGTTTGGACATTTTAGGGATTGGGTCCTCTTTCATCGCCACTATTTGCACTAAAGATAGATATCACTTGAAGTGAACCCGATAAGAGAATGAAAACCATAAACGATCAGAGATTTGAGCACAATTAAGAACCAACTGGCCTATCCATTTTCCCATTAAACTGCACAATTTTTCATATGTTTCAGAATAGACTCATGTCTAACCCACGCACTTCTAAATTCCATTAAAATAGTGGATCTGAGCCCTTCCCTCAAGAGCACTAACAGGCCCCATGTCCTTAGGATTTCCCTGTTGGTGCAACTGTAAGCACAAAAATCATCCAGTGGTATGAATATTTTTCAGATCTAGGGGCAAATGAATCAAGTCAAGTATGGATTAAATGGAAAGAATCATATCATATATATTTTCCATATTACTAAAAAAAAACAAGGTACTCCCATGGATTGAATTGGTGTCATTCAAATGTTATTACAGTTCCTGATGAGGTCTCGTCCCCTTATACCCCACTGTGCAGTAATCCAAATTTACAGAGGTTTCACAAACTTTGTGATGTAGCTCAGTGGGCCAGATCGCATTTGGCCTTAAATGTGTATATCATTTACTAGTACTTAATCCCTTGTTCTTTCAGTATATACAATTGAGGCAAGCTCTTCATACTCCATTTCCAAATGTTACTGTTAAAGGAGCAGTAAACTTGTTTTATGAAAACACATATCTTACAGAGCATTTCCTGCTGAATAAAACAAGGTCACTCCCATCGCCGTCAGAGGTTTTATTCAAAAGTTATAGCAGTTTAAATCATCATAAAGTGAATTTACTGTGTTTACTTCCTGGAAGTTCTAACTGACAGGAAGTGAATTTACTGTGTTTACTTCCTGATAGTTCTGACAGGAATTGAATTTACTGTGTTTACTTCCTGATAGTTCTAACTGACAGGAAGTGAATTTACTGTGTTACTTCCTGATAGTTCTAACTGACAGGAAGTGACAGGCAGTTTCTATCACATTCTGTGGAGAACTGTATGTCTCTGACTTTTCTGACTTTGCTCTCCATTAGAATCTAACAGGAAATCTAATTAGAATTTGACCACTAGAGGGCACTGCTAATGTAAAAAAAACATGGGTTTAAACTGTAATAACTCTGGAAATATAAATCTCTCAGCAGTGGGAGTACCCTTATTTTACTCAATAGGAAAATATCTACAATATATATTTTTTTCATATAAAGAGTTTACAGCTCCTTTAAAGTATGTCCAGGAATTTCAGGACAGCTGTTGAGAAAACTCAAATAAAAAAAAAAATTTAAAATTATATATAGCGCTTTAAAATGCACAAAGAAATACTAGTCCAATTTTACCATCATACTGGCAAGAGTATTTCAGCCTCTCTTGGATTTACAATGCATTGGAGACCTCTTTAGCATTCAAAAGGTTAAACAATTCCATTTCTATCAATGGTAAGATGTGGGATTTATTTTCTACCCTGTGGAGTAGTCCGTTTACTCCAGAAATACTGCATCTGTCTCCCTGTACCAAGTTCAGGACATATAGAAGCATTACTCTTCCATGTACTTTGGCTCTGCTCTCTTATATCATTTTTGATTAATATCTTTGAATTCCCCCACTATTATAACACTGGGGGGAGATGCACTAAGGTGTGATAAAGAGGTGATAAAGTGGAGATAACTTCTCCAGTGATATCACTTCTCCAGTTCCTATGTTATTATATGGACACAATGCAATAAGATTTCTCAAACTTTGGGGATTTTCGTGCACTGAATCCATAGAATTATATAGGAAATGGAGAAGTGATATTACTGGAGAAGTCTTCAGCACTTTATCACCACTTTATCTCCTCTTTAGTGCATAACCCCATGAAGCTGGACTTCATAATGTTTTTCCAGTCACATCAGAAATCTCTCTTAACCCTTTATGTGCCAGAAGGGTATCCAACAGTTGGATACTCGCCTGTAGTCAAATTTTAAAATGCATTTTGTTTTATGCCAGGAAAACAAAGTAAATCTTCTCTTCCCTCGCCATTTAAATGTTGGCTGATCCTAATTAACTCTTTGTATAAATTGACACAATTAGGAGTAATTTGGGAAGGTCTGGGGTGACTTGACTGAAATACATTTGTCTGATCTATGCCAGTGGTTCTCAATCTTTATTTTGTTTTGCTCAAAGTACCAGTAACACACAGTCAGTAATCAGCTGAGAAGGAACAGTGAATGGTAAAAATACATCAATATATCATTATCTCAGGTTTCTTAATAAGAATAACAGAAACAATATGTTGTGCGCAAAAATGTAGATAGATAGATAGATAGATAGATAGATAGATATGAGATCGATAGATAGATAGATAGATAGATAGATAGATAGATAGGCGAAAGATAGATAGATAGATAGATAGATATGCGACAGATAGATAGAAATGAGATAGACAGACATATAGATGATAGATAGATAGATAGATAGATAGATAGATAGATATATATGAGATAGATATGCGACAGATAGATAGATATGTGACAGATAGAAATGAGATAGATATATAGATAGATAGATAGATAGATAGATAGATAGATAGATAGATAGGCAACAGATAGATAGATAGAATATAGATAGAAAGATAGATAGATAGATAGATAGATAGATATGCGACAGATAGATAGAAATGAGATAGATAGACAGACATATAGATGATAGATAGATAGATAGATAGATAGATATGCAACAGATAGATAGATAGATAGATAGATATGTGACAGATAGATAGAAATGAGATAGATATATAGATAGATATATAGATAGATAGATAGATAGATAGATAGATAGATAGATAGAACAAACTCAGCATGCACATTTTTATTTCAAAGTCTAGAACAGAAGGTGCTTCCATAGAGGAGGATATTCATGGCGCACCAAAGTGTCATGGTGCCCTGGTTGCGAACCACCGATCTACGCTCTTGCCTGCCTGCTGGGACTTCCTAAGATATCTGAACTAGTTCTATTTGTCAGTTCAATCTATTAGGCCAACCAACATAAGGAATATGCAGTCTTTAGCCCCCATTTTTACTTACAGCGCTCCCGGTGGAGCGCTATAAGTAAAAAGTATGTGACATACTATGACCATCATTGATCCTTAAGTATTTAAGGACCGTGACGGTCATAGTACATCACGTAGTCCTTAAGGGGTTAATGCTGTTTTAAATGCACAATAAAACCTTATAAAAAAGTTATTACAGCTCAAACCTGTATTTTTGGATGCAGTTCTTAAATGCCCTGAAATGTTAGGATGAAGTCTTTGCTACAGCAGCCTATAGAGGGCTATGGTCAGTAACATAAGCCATCTACAGTGTAAAATAGCAACAGCCCTATCATAAAATGCCAGGCAACGTAATTACTGGACCGAAGAAATGAAAGTCTGACCTGTAATGACATTTGAATAAAACATCTCCCAGCCATGGCAGTACCTCCCTACAAAATATACAATTTCTGTAGTGTGCAATACTTTCACATTAATTCTGGGCAAAAACAGTAACATGAGGATCAAACAAAATAAAAATATCTAAATTCATTTCTACTGGACTATTACTTGCCCTAAAAGCGCCTCTTGATTGCCTTATATATAAGAGAATAATATATTAATTTTATTTTAAATTCAAATCTAGTCAGAAGGATTCTTTGGAAATCTCCAAATATTGGTCATTAGGTTGAAACTGATTTATCCTATATAATAATTCGCTAAACGTGTGTAACGCCGCAGTCATGTGCAGTAGAGACTGTTGCGTGAGCTGCAGTCATGTGCAGTAGAGACTGCCTGCGCCGCGGCTGATACAGAGCTGGACGCTCCAAAGGATATATCTGGACGCGCCGAAGGATTTATCATGACTGCCCCTCAACCGTCTGGCACTGTATCAGCCGCGGTGTGAGCAGTCTCTACTGTGCACGACTGCCCCTCAACCGTCTGGCACTGTATCAGTCGCAGTGTGGGCAGTCTCTACTGTGCATGACTGCCCCGCAACAGTCTGGCACTGTATCAGCCGCGGTGTGGGCAGTCTCTACTGTGCATGACTGCACCGCGACCGGCTGGTAGTGGCACTGTGGCTCGTTCAACAGGCTCTTCAACTAGTATTTCACAAAGATGGAAAAAATATTATTTTTTTTAAGTTAAGATGCGAGAATTTAACCAGAATCTTTCATTTTATTTTCAGTAAATAATGGTGCAGGGAATGTATGATAAGAAGCAGCTCAATTAGGATGTATATATAAATGACACAGATCACAGGGAGATGACCGACTTGGGGGGGGGGGGTGTACGGATACGATACTACATTTAACCAGGCCCTGGAATGCATTATCTATCCCAGTGGTTCCTAATCAGGGTGCCGTGGCACTTTGGTGTGCCGCAGACACCCACTTATGGTGCCCCATTTTGTTCTTTAAAGACTTTGGGAAAAATGCGGATGTCGGGTTTCAGATGTAGATTTATTGAAATTATGATGCACGGTATGTTTGATTTTGTAATTTGAAGAAAATCCACTTTACCAAAGGGGAAAATATATTTAAAAAACATACGAACTTCCTATTCATTTAGATGGTGCTTTCAAACACTTGAATACTGGAAAAGTAACATAGTAACACAGTTGATGAAAAAAAGACGTCCATCAAGTCCAGCCCACGCAAAATCACCCCTGTTAATCCAGAGGAAGACAAAAAATACAAAAACAAAACACACACACTGAAGCAATTTCCAATTTAGCCTCAAGTAGGTAAAAATAATCATTCTTGACTCCAAACGGCAGTCAGATATTTCACTAGGTCAACATCCTATCTACGTTGAAGCCATCTATCATACTTCTCAAAATTGTTCTGTGCTAGACAGGCATCCATTACTTTTTTGAAAGCAGTTACATTATCTGCAATCACAACATCCCGACACAAAGAATTCCATAGCTGTACCGCCCTTACAGTAAAAAATCCCTGCCTTTCTTTAAGTCCAAAGCACCTTTCCTCTAGTCTTAGTGGATGACATGTCGTTCTTAGTTCAGCTCTTTGTGTAAATAATGCATTGGAGAGTTCTTTGTATTAACCTTGATTATATGTGTAAATGGTAATCATATCACCCCTTAGGGGTCTCTTCTCTAATGTAAACAGTCGCAATAACTTGCATCACAAAACATTGAAAACCTCTCTAGCATTCAGGATATTAAAAGACACAGTCAAATGAAAAATAATTTTAATTTGTCCGCTATAAGGCAGGATGACTCCCCCTTTTCCTTGTGCATAAGGCCACATGTTTGAGAAATAAAAAAGACTTATAAACAGAGACAAATGTTGCCTTATATATCTCTGTAAGAAGGACTTTAACCCAGACACTCACAGTATGTTGTGTAATGTATTATACCGAGCTCACTAATAACTTTTTACTTGAACATAATCCAAATGACTCTGGTCATCATCTGGTCAGATACAATGCAGGGTTTTGGCAGTTTACATTATAAATTAACCCAAATGCATGTTTTTCCATAAAAAATTTACCACTCCATTAACCTCCTCTTATAGTCAAAGAGAGAGTTTATGTCTTTGAAACTCTCGTTTTTGATGTGAAATATGGTAAACAATTTTTATACTGCATTCCACTGGCAAGAAAAATAATATGATTACTGTTTTCTTACTCAGAATGCAGCAATGAAATTAACATCCCATCAGATGTGTTTCCTCTGGCACTGAGAGAATCCAGCAACGAGCTAGTTAATAATCCTCTCATTCCCTTTAGTTTTGGCCGAGCCTCTCGCAATTCCATCCAAACGCTACAGAACAAGTCACAGACTGAATTCTTCTCGGGGATTTTAAACAAATATGTAGCTTGAAAAAAATGGTAACAATTTACAAAACTGGAAGGAACTTAAAAAGACAAAAATAAACGTGATTCTTGGAAGCTTGACCTGGTAATGAATAAGAATTTAAGGGCAGTAATAAATGTCTTTATAGTTACTGAATTAAGTGTGGGACAATTGAGTTTAACAGGCCAATAAGACAATCAGTGTAATTGCTACCGCTGAAGGCCAGGCCAGAAACACCATCAATCCCTTGCGGACCAGTGTTGTGCAACATATTGCAAATCAATGTGATGCACACAACTCTGGTCCACGAGACGTTAACCCTTTGAGATCCAGAGAGGTGCTCAATGAATTGCTTTGTGATGTTTTAGACACTCAGAAACAAAAAACACTTTCTCCTGGCATTCAAAGGGTTAAACAGAGTGGGCAACAGAATAAGGTTAATGGAGTGGCAGCGGCACCCAGAATGCTGAGTAGTGGGCATGTTCAGCACATTACCAATACCCTTGCACTAGGCATCAGCTCCTGAATCAGCTTGTTTACCAATTAATATATTTCTACAGTGTCCAATTTATATAATAGCAGTGTTATATTGTTGTATGTACAGTTAAAGGTCCGAAACAGAAAAAAAAGGGCCTGACTACAGCAAAGAAGTCATAGCTAACAATGTTCCACACGTGACCACACGTCCTGGAATGCCTGGGACTGTCCCTTATTGGAGGTCTGTGTCCAGCGTCCCAGGTCACCCTCCCCCACCGGGACAACAAAGAGTCCCGGAATGGAACAACAAAGCTGGCACCCACAGCCTACCTGCATAGCGCAGCACACACCAGTCCAGCCAGCCAATGAAATGTATTTGCTATACAGTCCTCATTGGCTGGCTCAGCCAGCCCATGAAGACCATATAGCAAATACATTTCATTGGCTGGCTGGACTGGTGCGCGCGAGACAGCTTGGATGGTGCAGGTATGCTGGAACTGCAAGTGAGACCCACGGCTCTGCTGGCACTGCGAGTGAGTCCCACGGCCCCCTGCCCCGACCATCTTTCTGAGGCTGACACAGAGTAACAGTTCTTACTCTGTGTCAGCCTCAGAAAGATGGTCAGCGCGGGAGCCTCAGCCGCGGGACTCACTAGGGTGACCACATGTCCCGGAATGGCAGATTGGAAATGTGGTCACCCTAGTTCCCTCTGCAATCCCAGAATGCCATGCAGCAATAAGCAATACAAGTACACAGTCACATTTTAGACTCCTAGATCACATAAATATGGATCTCTCAGCTCATAGGAACCCGAAATCCATCACATGGGCCAAATGCGGTCCTCCTGACCTCTGGGCGTGGCCCACCTGAATTTGTTCCTTTTTTTTTTTTTTAAACATGCTTGACATACTGAATGTCTTATTTAACCCTATTGGATGTTAAAGGTCACCAGAGCAATGTGTTGTGTTCTGCTCTGGCACACAAGGGGTTAAAAGAGTAGTCTTTTTTTTTTTTTTATTATTGTGTGTGTGTGTGTGTGTGTGTGAAAATCTATATGTTATAAGGTTGTTCCTGCAGAATAAAACAAGGTACTCTCACCACTGGTAGCTGTTTCAATCAACAGTTATGACAGTTCAGATTGTCAGGAAGTGAATTACAGCACATTGACTTCCTGGAAGTTCAAACTGACAGGAAGTGACTCAGTAGTTGGTTACTATCATATTTTATGGAGAACTGTTTGTCAGTGATTCACCTCTCCCATAGAATGTAACAGAATAACTATTAATGTAAAAACAGGACAGTTTAACATGTTATAATTCTGTAAAGACATCTCTCAGCAGTGAGGATACACTTGTATTCATCAGGAAAGGACCTAAAAAACATTTTTCTAATTATAAACATAAACCTTACTGCTCGTTTAAAAGGTTAAATAAGGAAACCAGCTCAGTGGGGGCAGCCATTCCTGTCTTTCCTGGGGCTCTCTGACTCCCACTAGCATAGAAATCACGATAGAAATGATAGAGTTGTATTGTCTGTGAATGGACTGGGGTACTGATCTCAGTACTTTAACTGCATTAGTACTTTTCTCATTAAAACCAGCACAAAGAAATTTAACTTAATGCTCTCAGAATAGGACAGCCTACACTTGCATAAATCACCAGAAGGGTTCACAATACATTGCTTTACAATATGTTGCATACCCTTCTGGCGCTCAAAGGGTTAAAATACTAATTTATGATTAGATTATAGTTTGTTTTTTTTAATAGACGAAAGGTGAAAGTACAAGTGGGAGATGCAAGAAACGTGCGCATGTGCTAAATGCATTTTTCCTGCGCAGATAGATATTGAGCACGTTCTAATCCAGGAAGACATATCCTGAAAGCTTCTTGAATTGCGTGTAAAAAAAGAGCAAATACGACACAGACGTATAAAATTTTCACAATAGCACTTCCCGTATTAGGCGCATTCGCTATTCCACTCAGATTCGTTAATCCTGACCACGCCCACAAACAAAATATGCACAGCTGTTCGCTAATCTTAATTTTTCATGAGCAATTTTACAAAATCATGTGCAAACTTATTTGCTAGTGGTTTTCACATTGCAAACAGCAATTGCGCAGGTTTCCTATAACCCACCAAAGATATTTACTCTCTTGAGGACCCATGATGATCCTGGCATGTCATGGAGTTCAGGGCTCCCTGTGCGGCTGAACGACTTTCGGGGAGCCCTAAAAAAAAAAAAATGCTCCGTGGTCCTTAAAGTGATAGTAATACTTTATTATTACTATCCCCCATATTGTAGATATTATCAAAATAATTTAACAGCCCCCAGGTTCATCTCTCAAACCTTTATGGTTTGAGAGATAACCGAAGGCAAAGCTTCCCCTCCCTCCCCCTTCCCTGAAGTCAGCTTTGTACTGACTGCAGGGATATCCAGTCTGACTTTCATCATGTGGCTCTGCAGCAGAGCCGCAATCTCGTTAGTGAAAAATAATTATTTCACTGAAACAGTCTTCTACGTGTATTTGCAAACCAAGTGCAAACCAATCACATGTAGAAGACCGTTTCAGCGAAATAATTATTTGTCACTAATGGGATTTCAGATCAGCTGCAGAGCCGCAAACCTGTCGTACGACAGACTTCCCCTGCAGTCAGCACAACGCTGACTTCAGGGAGGGAGGGGGGAACTTTGCCTTCAGTTATCTCTCAAACCATAAAGGTCTGAGAGATGAACCTGGGGGCTATTAACTTATTTTGCAAATATCTACAATATGGGGGGTAGTAATAATAAAGTATTACTATCCCTTTAAGGTGTTAAAGTTATTTCAACCACTTCCATGTTTAGGTATTATTGATCCTTTAACCCACTGAATGCCAGAGGGATATGCAATGCATTAAAAGCAATGAGCAGACCACGTCTCTGGCACTATTAACCATTTAAGGACCAAAGTGCAGTGCATTGCTTCCCCATGTGCTGTGTACCTCTCTGGTTCCTAAGAGGTTAAGTTAAAGTGACATACAGGACTTCCCAGTTCACAGCAAAGATCTGCTTTAGGTTTTAACAGTTTATAACCCTTTGAGTGCCAGAGGGGTACTCAAAGCATTGCAGAGCAATGCGTTGTGTACCCCTCTGGCACTCAAAGGGTTAAAATACTTGGAAATCAGATAAAGTCACATGACCCTACACAGAGCTTGACATGAAGAACTTGATTATCACCGTTTTGGACTCCTTCATGAAGGACAGTTTTTTTAACCCTAGATAGAAGTAAATTATATTTAAATAGATATTAACCTTTTATATTTAGATTATATTGGCCCTTTAAGTATTCCCCAAACATTCTTGATCCCCCTGTTCAGCTCATTCAATTGCGGCTAGGACACGTTTCCAGAAATAACGCAGTGCGATTAAGGAGTCATCGCAATCCCGACCTTGCTTTATAAATAGCTAATAAAACAAAAGCTGAGCCTGTCTGAGAGTCCCTAGGAATGTAACCTATATACGATTACATTACAGGCAAATGGGGGCTCCCATATGGGACTTAAATAATATCCTGGAGAACCACGTTAACAAAGTCCCCGGCACTGAGCCAGGGAACAACATTAACGATATCATGTTTACCCAATTACCAGTGGGGAACAGACCCAGGGACAAAAAGGGCAACAGATACCAGGAAAAGGCTTGTTGGGAGACTCTGTGTACATTAACGAGCGAGACAGAAATTAGTAGGAATTCCAGCCCGGAGCTGGCTGCCCTAGAGGCCCTGAAAAGCACATGGGAACGTCTATGGGTCATATTTCCAAAGAAAAGGGGGAGAATTTTGGGGTAATCCACCCATGCCCAGGGAACAAGTAAAACTGCCCCAAATGCTCAATGACAAATGGGGCTCTTGCCGCCTTGAATAATAAAGAGTTCCCTAGCATTTGAGAGGTTAAAAACTCCATTTACATCCGTGGGAATTTAACATGCAGTTGGTTTGTCCCAGAATTCACCCACTTTCTTTGTACACGTCACCGTATGTGTATTGGGGACCGCAACAACACTCTGGCTTAAAATCAGTTTTTTACTAGATGCCATTAACCCCTTGAATGCCAGAGTAGTGTGCAACAATACATTGCAAACCCCACTAGCACTCAAAGGGTTAAAGCAAAACTATCACTACAGTAAAAGTTCATTCAGCAAAAGAGCATAGCGTAAGGCTCACAGCCACTTTAACCTTTTGAGTGCCAGGAGCGTAAACAATGTTTTAAGATACATGTAACTGTATGTGCAGTTTTTTTTTTTCAGCATACTGGGGGGGAAAGCCATTTTCCTTTGCACGCCTCACTTCCTGGCTGCACTGTACTGTGTAAAGCACAGCAGGAAGTGATGCGTGCAAAGGAAATCTGCTTCCCCCAGTCAGCTATAAAATATCAAATGGCATATTATTGACCATATGCATTAATAATAAATGGAGCAATCCTTGGCCAAATCAGCTGCAGCATACACAACAACTAACATTTCCCCAAATTCTTATTGATTTTAATGGAGCTTTTAGGACCATGAGTGATAAAAAGGTCAATAACACATTGAAAACCAGAGTGCTGGAGGTGTCTCTAGCATTCAATGGTTTAAAACCCCCATTTAAATTAATTGAAATTTATATTTGTTCCCTATAATACTAGAGGATTGACCAGAATTCCTCCACGTTTGGTTTTGTGTAAGTGTCCTACCGAGGTAAGGAACCTGATACATGTATCTGTGAAAGTTATACCGTACGGTCTTATAGAATAGCTTTATTTAAAGGGATAGTAATACTTAAAATGTAAGAAAAATGTATGTTTTAGGGTTCACAACCTTGAGCAAAACAAGTTCACTCCTACTGCTAAAAGGTGTTTTGTTCAAAAGTTATTACAGCCCAAACTTGATTGTATTTAGGTGCAGTATCACAGTGGCCTGAAATTATACAGTGGTGCTGTTGTGACACCATATGGACAGCTCTGTTCAGTCGACTATAAACCTCCATAGGATGGTGTAGCAACAGCGCCACAATACAATTTCAGGCAACTGTGATACTACACCTAAAACATTCATGTCTGAGCTGTAATAATTTGAATAAAACACCTTTCAGCAGTGGAAGTATTTTACTCGAGGGAATAAACACTACAACATATATACTTTTTACATTTTAAGTATTACTATTCCTATAACATTAGAGCGCAATTAATCCAAGATAAACTCCCGCCATTTCTTTTGCATTTTATTACACAACAAGTTGAAAGGCCCGTTTACACGGGACACAGTTCCACCTTTGTAGGCATGAGCGAAGCTCTCCGAATTCAGACCGGAGTCCTCTCTGTGCAACTCCGGAGAGCTCCGCTCCGTAACAGCCATGGCGCGGGCAGTCTGTACTGCGCATGACTAAAGTGTGGGCAGTCATCGCTACTGCGCATAACTGCTTCTGACAAACCTTAGCAAATTATTATATAGGATGGACAGAATTCTATACCTTGAGAATATTATATATCTGGGTTTTATCAGAACGAAGTCTCCAACACATTGCAAAGCAATGCATCCAAGGGGTTAACAATCTACGGGAACAGTTTATGATAAATTCTGTGATGAACTGAAAGGCATCACAAATAAGTATCACTGCGAGTGCAGTTAGTTCACAGTGCGTCTTTCACTTACCGAACACAGTCAGGTTAACCTGCGCTTGCTTGCTGCCATGTTTGTTCTCTACCACAAGGGTGTAACAGCCGCAGTGCTCTTGGCGGGCCGAAGAGATCGTCAGTTTGCTTGTGTCGTCTGTGTTTTCCACTTTGATGAATTCACTTTCTTTGATCTGTTGGGGATTATAATATTACTATTAATCCCTTAATTATTGAGCGACAATCTGTTCCACGGCGCCATTACGGTGTGGTATAAAGAGGTGAGGTTCAGGGTAGGGCCCAACACTGAAAGACTGCAAATGGATTTGTCATTTGAAGGGCAGTAATGTTATATTTCACAGGTTCTAAAGATTTTTGCTCTAGATTTCATGTAAAATCTTTTTGAACTCTAGCAATGTATGTATGTATGTATGTATGTATTAGGGTTGCACTGATACTGGTATCGGAATCGGTGCCGATACCAGCATTTGCGCGAGTACTTGTACTCACGCAAATGCAGCCGATGCCAGCACCGATACCCTGTGTCAGGGTCAGTCCTGCAGAGAGGGAGCCCGGGGAGCTGCTCACAATGCTCCCCGGTCACCTCTCTCACTCCTGTAGCGTCGGAGCATTGCCGCGGGTTACCATGGCAACGCTCTGACTCTGACCTCTGCCGGGGCTCGCAAGAGAACAGCGAACACCCGGCAGAGGAGAGTAAAGGAGGCAAGATGGGGCAGCGGGTGGTGAAAGAGGCAGAGAGGGGAGCCAATAGGGAGAAAAAGAGGCAAAAGGAGGGGGGATCAGGAAGGAGAGAGGCAAAAGGGTGAGTCAAGGAGTGGGAGAAAGGGGGAGAAAAGCCAAGGCAAAAGAAGGGGGCTCAAGAGGGGTAGAATGATGCAAAAGGTGGGAATCAAGAGGGGGAGAAAGAGTCAAAAGGGGAGAATCAAGAGGTGGTGTGTGTATGTGTGTATGTGTGTGTGTGTGTATATATATTTCAAGTACTCACCAATACCAATTACCAATACTTTTTTTTGCTATCATTTGCCAGTTTTCCAAGTACATAAAGCATATAGGTACTTAGAAAACTGGCAAATTACCGCAAAAAAAGGTATCGGTAATTGGTATTGGTGAGTACTTGAAAAAAGTATCGGTACTCGTACTCTGTCTTATAAAATCGGTATTGGTGCATCTCTAGTATGTATGTATGTATATCTTTATTTCTATGGCACCACACAGTGTATGAAGCACCTTACAATAGACGTATGTTACAATAAATAAGAGGGGATAAAATAAGTGTCAAATTCATAGAAACAAAAGAAGACAGGTCCCTGCCCTAAGGAGCTTACAGTCAATTGAAACCATTTAACCCCTTGAACACTAAAGAGATCTCCAAAAGCACTGCAAACACTTCTCTCACATTCAAGTGGTTAATCGAATAACAGCACCAAATGTATTCAATTGATAATTGATGCTGGTAGTTTATAGCATTGCCGCCTAGCCATTATTTTACCGGCAGGCCGGTAAAAAATTGGCTTTTGTCCAATGTTAAGTCTATGGAGGGTATGACACGACCGGTATATTTTTGAAGAGAAGGTGGCAACACTAGCAGCATGGTGGCTCAGTGGTTAGCACTGTTGCCTTGCAGCGCTGGGGTCCTGGGTTCAAATCCCACCAAGGACAACATCTACAATGAGTTTGTATGTTATCACCGTGTTTGCGTGGGTTTCCTCTGGGTACTCCAGTTTCCTCCCACACTCCAAAAACATACTGATAGGTGAATTTAGATTGTGAGCCCCAATGGGGACAGGAACCAATATGAGTGTAAAGTGCTGTATAATCTGTGTGCGCTATATAAAAAAAAAAAAAAAAGCTTAAGGGTAAATGATTAATACAATGTATCCGGTATAAGTAGTTAATTTATTGTTTTCCTGTCCGCCATTACTGAAACGTGCTCAGTGGACAAACCCTTGAACAAGTTCAGGAAACCCCTGGGGTTCCACAGAATACAATTTGAGAACCGATATTTTATTAAAACCCTTTGAGTGCCAGAGAGGTAGCCAATGCATAATGCATTGGATACCTTTCTGGCACTCAAAGGGTTAAGTCTGCATCTACATTATAGCCTATAGGAAGAGACTGTGACACCCCAGATTAGCTCAGGTCCATTGTTTGGGGATGTCAGGAAACTGTCCCCCGGTTCACCTTTGAAACGTCGCCTGAAAAATATCGTGCTGCTAGAAGCCGTATGAACCCTGTTTAAAATGGCGACATGACAAACTCGCACTGCATAAAAGCGCGGGGTTGTCATGTCGCCTCTTTAAACATCGCTATTTACTGTATTTACTGCAGAGGAAAAAAATGTTCCTGTCATAAAGAAATATTAAATCACAAGTCCCAGCATCCTTACCTTGCAGAGCGCTGTCTCTCTCTCACAGTCATACCTGGGAACTTCCAATTGAGGTCTGCCCGGAGGGGAGTCCTCTGGTGCAGCAGGGGGTGACAATAATTACACATATCGTGTCAAAAAGGGGCGGGGCTTGATGCAAGTTGGGGGGGGGCAGGGCTTAAAGCTGACACGCAGAAGGCTGGGGAAGGAGGAACACCGGGAGAAACAGCAGAAGTGGGTAGAGTTTCAATAGAAACTCCCCACATCCGGAGGAATCTGCCTCTGCCCCGGAGACCTGGTAAAGCTCTGTCAGAACCGGAGTCTCCGGGGCAAATCCGGAGAGTTCCCAGGTATGGTCACAGTGATTAAGACACGTCCGGTAACGTCATACCCTGAATGATCCTTGCTTTTGCCTTGCTACTATGAGATGGAGTCACCTTATTGATAGAGTGCCAGCTGGCGTGAGAGGTGCCCACCAACCAGCTGGTGTCTCATGTAGGAACCAAACAGAAGAACAAAGAGGCAGCGAGCAAGGCAAAGGCAAGGATCATTCCAGGAGGGAGAGCCGGGCAGCACTCTGCAAAGGTAAGGATGTTGGGAGTTGTGGTGTAATAGACTCGTTCTGCTCGATATTTCTTTACGTCTGGAACATTTTTTCTCTACCTTAAACAGCATATAGAGACGTTTAAAGAGGCGACACGAAAACCTTGCGCTTTTATGCAGAGCCATTTTAAACAGGGTGACATGGTTAATGAGGCTTCTAGCCGCACAATATTTTTTGTGCGACTTTTCAAAAGGATACCGTGTCGCCCGTGGCTGGTGGCAGTCTGGAACACTGTCTGGAAGTTTGGGGCATTACAGAGTTGCGATCATAGCCCTGGAGACTGTTGGGGTTGGGACAGAAATTTAAGGAGACTGCCCCGTGACTCTGAATTGTAAGACTGCAAGTGTTGCAGTTCAGGGTCCATCGAAGGGTCAGTGAGGGACCACAAGGGCCACTTTTCAGACCCCACTGAGTGCCACAGCAGATCTGCACACATTCACAATGCGGACCCCCGGTCTGCCATCCAAAGATAAGTGGAAGTTTACTATGAGGAGCTGTCACTTCTCAGTTAACCCCTTGAGGACCGGGGGGGATACGCAACACATTGCTTCACAAATCCCTCTGGTCCCCAAGGGATTTATATGTAACAGGCCACAGACACAGAGCCAATGTGGAGACATTAATGGGCAAATTAACTGTTTTATAGGCAGGGCTCAAAATTTCCACTTGCCACTAGCCAATGGCAAGTGAAAATTCAGCCCTGGCGAGTAGAAATTCAGCCCTGGTGGGTATGTTTTGGCTTGCAGTGGCGAGTAACTTTTCAGGTCTGGCTAGTAGCAAAGGACTTCACATTTTAAGCCCTGGTATAGAGAACAAATAAAAATTCCAGCTGATTTAAATGTGAATGTTCCACAGGGTTAATCATTTTTATGTGTGCGTGTATGTTTTAGGCGAAAGGTATTTGGTCTGCTAGGCAGCATTAGATATAGTCATGTGAGTGGTGGGTGTAGATCTGTGGGCGGGGAGAGGGAAGCCTAGGGTGGCTCGCCCAGGGGCACCTGACTTTACAATCCGTCCTTGCTGAAGAAGATAGAGTACCTGTTTCTTAAACTTCATCCACATGCATGTAATGGGCTGGGTCCCTGCAACCTTACACAGGAGCTCGACGGATTCCCCGGCTCGGACCTTCCGGTCTTCTGGGAACTGCAGGATCTGCGGGGGAGATGCTACACGCAGGAGAGAAAAGGAAGTGCAATTAGTACAGGTCAGCACATCACACTCCATATGGAATAGTCCGTACGCCTGACATCTAAGCATCACCAGGAGGAAAGAGATTGCTGTTTCGTAAGGCCATCTAAATCATTAGTGCAGTGTGCTGCGGTAAGTACCTTCCCCAGGTATCCAGGGCACCAACTGGGAATGGTGTACTAAGACCAAGGTGAGGGGGGTGATCCACGTGTCAGTGACTGAGCACTAAGCAAATTCCTGCAATTTATCTCTGACCTTCTCCTCCTCCCAGCAGGGCTCTGCTTGTCATAGTGTTAACGAGGGAACAAAAAAAAAGCAAAAAGTGAGTGGGGAGGAAGGTTTCATGTCTCTCCTACCTTCATATCACTGATGAAGTGTGAGAGAGCACTGAACATGTTTCTGCATTTTGTCCCAGTCCTCCTACTCAGTTCCTATTTTGTGTTATCCCCTAAGACCTCCTACTCAGTTCCTATTTTGTGTTATCCCCTAAGTCCTCCTACTCAGTTCCTGTTTTGTGTTATCCCCTAAGTCCTCCTACTCAGTTCCTATTTTGTGTTATCCCCTAAGTCCTTCTACTCAGTTCCTATTTTGTGTTATCCCCTAAGTCCTCCTACTCGGTTCCTATTTTGTGTTATCCCCTAAGTCCTCCAACTCAGTTCCTATTTTGTGTTATCCCCTAAGTCCTCCGACTCAGTTCCTATTTTGTGTTATCCCCTAAGTCCTCCTACTCGGTTCCTATTTTGTGTTATCCCCTAAGTCCTCCTACTCGGTTCCTATTTTGTGTTATCCCCTAAGTCCTCCTACTCATTTCCTATTTTGTGTTATCCCCTAAGTCCTCCGACTCAGTTCCTATTTTGTGTTATCCCCTAAGTCCTCCTACTCGGTTCCTATTTTGTGTTATCCCTTAAGTCCTCCTACTCGGTTCCTATTTTGTGTTATCCCCTAAGTCCTCCTACTCGGGCAGCACAGTGGCTCAGTGGTTAGCACTGTTGCCTTGCAGCGCTGGGGTCCTGGGTTCAAATCCCACCAAGGACAACATCTGCAATGAGTTTGTATGTTCTCACTGTGTTTGCGTGGGTTTCCTCCGGGTACTCCGGTTTCCTCCCACACTCCAAAAACATACTAATAGGTGAATTTAGATTGTGAGCCCCAATGGGGACAGGAACCAATATGAATGTAAAGCGCTGCGGAATCTGTGTGCGCTATATAAATATAAATAAATAAATACTCGGTTCCTATTTTGTGTTATCCCTTAAGTCCTCCTACTCGGTTCCTATTTTGTGTTATCCCTTAAGTCCTCCTACTCGGTTCCTATTTTGTGTTATCCCCTAAGTCCTCCTACTCGGTTCCTATTTTGTGTTATCCCCTAAGTCCTCCTACTCGGTTCCTGTTTTGTGTTATCCCCTAAGTCCTCTTACTCGGTTCCTGTTTTGTGTTATCCCCTAAGTCCTCCTACTCGGTTCCTATTTTGTGTTATCCCCTAAGTCCTCCTACTCGGTTCCTATTTTGTGTTATCCCCTAAGTCCTCCTACTCGGTTCCTATTTTGTGTTATCCCTTAAGTCCTCCTACTCGGTTCCTATTTTGTGTTATCCCTTAAGTCCTCCTACTCGGTTCCTATTTTGTGCTATCCCCTAAGTCCTCCTACTCGGTTCCTATTTTGTGCTATCCCCTAAGTCCTCCTACTCGGTTCCTGTTTTGTGTTATCCCCTAAGTCCTCCTACTCGGTTCCTATTTTGTGTTATCCCTTAAGTCCTCCTACTCGGTTCCTATTTTGTGTTATCCCCTAAGTCCTCCTACTCAGTTCCTATTTTGTGTTATCCCCTAAGTCCACCTACTCGGTTCCTATTTTGTGTTATCCCCTAAGTCCACCTACTCGGTTCCTATTTTGTGTTATCCCCTAAGTCCTCCTACTCAGTTCCTATTTTGTGTTATCCCCTAAGTCCTCCTACTCGGTTCCTATTTTGTGTTATCCCCTAAGTCCTCCTACTCGGTTCCTATTTTGTGTTATCCCCTAATTACCATCAGAAGAAGCAGAGAAGCTGAGTTGAGATATAAAATTCAGGATAGTGCTCACTCACACTACACCAGTAATACCCAGGAAAGATTCTTCCTTTTACCTTACTCCTGCTGCAGTGTGTCCAGTTGGTTCCCTAGTTAGCAGTATGACAAGCAGAGCCCTGCTGGGAGGAGGAGAAGGTCTGAGATAAAATGCAGGAGCATGCTCAGTGCTCACTCACACTGCATCAGTGATACAAGGGGAGGAGCGACATGGATTCTTCCTTTACCTTGCTCCTAGTGATCTGCCAGTCGATCCCATGTTTGGGGAAGGAATTAACTGCGGCATGCAGCACTACCTTGTGACATGCGTTCCCATTTAATAGAGAAATGACTGAGATGCAGTGGGCCATACACCCAAAGGAAAGTGGAGGAATTCTGGGATTAGCTAACTTTACCATAGGGGGAAACTGCAAATCCCTGTTGATTTAAATTGAGCTTTTAACTCTTTAATGCTGGAGGCGTCTCCAATATATCTTTGTCATGCATTGTAGATGTCTCTAGCTTTCAAGGGGTTAAAAACCACATTTAACCCATTGAGTGCCAGAGGGGCAAGCAATGCATTGCAAACAGTTAAACCAATGTAAATTCAGGAAAAATGTATCTGTCCCCTATGGTGGAATTGGATTGCCTCAGAATTCCTCCACTCTTTCCCTGCGCTTATGACCCAATACCTCGCAAAATGGTTGTAATGAGATAAGAGACACCTAATGGCGACTGCTTGTGGACCGGACAGGGATTTACCTTTGCAAAGTCTGCAGGATTCAGAAATTTCTATATAACCTAGAAAGTGGATACAATATTCTGTGGTTTGTGTTGAATCCTCATTATCCAGATCGATGTGTCACTCAAAGCTTTAAGAGTAAAACAGCATAACCTCCACTTGTACCTAGTTATAATGGGTACAGTACCTTTTTTGTGCGTTTAAAGGGGGATCACCCTTAAACAAGTTTGGCTGTACCCACAGTCTGTCTGGAAGTAAGGCCACGGATCATTTTTAAACTTTTAATTTTAGCCGTACCGCCAATTAAAAAAAAATGTAAACTATTCAAGCTATTTGCTATATTTACTTATTATCCAAACTTGTATAGGGGTGATAGCTCCCCTTTAAGCTTTATAAAACAGCATGTGTACACGTTTTTAAATAAAGCTTCATGCACTGCATTCTGGGACTTGTAGTTCTGTTCAGCAAGTGAATGTACCTTTTTTTCATTACAGAAATGTTGCAGGGTATGGAATATTTAACCTCTTGGATTGCTGGAGAGGCGACATTTTAACCGTTTAGAGACCAGAGGTGTGTAAAACACATTGTGTTGCTCAGCCCTCTGGATCTTAAAGGGTTAATTAGCAGTCACAGTTCTGAATATCAGTGGGGTAATGTTCACAGGGTTTCATACATGCCACCCAAACCAAATACAAAATATTTATCTGCTGAGGAATGTTCATGTGCATGGCAATAAGAAAAAAGATTGAACGCAGAATTTAACAAAGACGAACTTGGACACTGGAATATATTTTGACATCAGTAATTTTAAAAAAATATAAACTGCTGAGGAAATTCATATAAACTGAATGGAAAACATGGCAAAAACAGATTGGAAGAAAGAGATTTAACTCTGGAAAAAAGACTGATGTTTCCTTAGACAGAAAACTATTTTTCATATTTGGCGCACAGAGGTAGTTCAGCCAAGAGCCACGGGCTGAAGAAATGCAGCCAATTAGTCTACCTGATTTAGGGGGCGTCTTCGGGGCTGGCTTCTTCTTAATTGTGGCTTCATCTGGAAGGAAAAGTGTAATGATTTATTACAGATCTTGCAGAATAGATCTTTTTAGCTTTTAATGTTATGTTGAATTTGGAGAGATGATCTCAAGATAGAGTACAATGTAGACATATTGATTGCTGGAGAGTGATCTAATGAGAATGGACGAGATGCTGAGATATAGTGACAATGGAGAGAACCAAGGAGAATGGACAAGATGATGATGTACTAGGAATAGGCAATGGAGAGGCATTATGTAAACTGGACAACGGAGAGATACTAGTAGAACGGATGAAACATTAATTTAGCATGGGCAATAGAGAGATATTATTACAATGGACAAGAGGTTAATACATAGTAAAAAAAGGAGAGACATTAGAACAGATGATAGGATGATGTTGATCGGACAGTAGAGAGATCCTATAAGAACGGGATGAAAGGCTGATGTAGAGTGGACAATGAAAAGACCATATAAGAATGGACAAGATGATGTAGAGTTGATAATGGAGAGATCTTATTAGATTCTTATACAGATTTTTAAAGGACAATGACAATACCTTATTAGAATGGATAAGAGGTTTATGTCGAGTGGACAGAGGAGAGATCGTATTAGAGTGGATTTGATGTACACCGGACAATCAGGAGATCTTATTACAACAGAAGAGAGGTTGATGTAGAGTGGTTAATGGATATATCTTATTAGAATGAATGAGAGGTTTAGGTAGAGTGGTTAATGGATACATATTATTAGAATGAATGAGAGGTTAATGTAGAGTGGGCAATGCAGAGACATTTTTAGAATAAATGAGAAGTTGATACAGAGTGGACAAAAACTTATGAGAATGGATGAAAGGTTAATGTAGAGTGGACAATGGAGGGATCTTAACAGAATGGATGAGGAGTTCATGTATTGTGGATAGTGAGATCTTATTAGAATGGACAAAAATAATGTAGAGTGGGAATAGAAAGATCTTATCAGAATGTATGAAATGTTTTTGTAGAGTAGACAATGGAGAGATCTTATTAGAATGGATGAAAGTTTAATGTAGAGTGGACAATGCAAAGACCTTATTTGAATGGAGGAAAGTTTAATGTAGAGTGGACAATACAAAGATCTTATTAGAATGGATGAAAGTTAAAATGTAGAGGGGACAATACAAAGATCTTATTAGAATGGATGAAAGTTAAATGTAGAGTGGACAATACAAAGATCTTATTAGAATGGAGGAAAGTTTAATGTAGAGTGGACAATACAAAGATCTTATTAGAATGGAGGAAAGTTTAATGTAGAGTGGACAATACAAAGATCTTATTAGAATGGATGAAATTTTAATGTAGAGTGGACAATACAAAGATCTTATTAGAATGGAGGAAAGTTTAAGGTAGAGGGGACAATACAAAGATTTTATTAGAATGGATGAAAGTTTAATGTAGAGTGGACAATACAAAGATCTTATTAGAATGGATGAAAGTTTAATGTAGAGTGGACAATGCAAAGGTCTTATTAGAATGGATGAAAGTTAAATGTAGAGTGGACAATACAAAGATGTTATTAGAATGGATGAAAGTTAAATGTAGAGTGGACAATGCAAAGGTCTTATAAGAATGGATGAAAGTTTAATGTAGAGTGGACAATACAAATATCTTATTAGAATGGATGAAAGTTAAATGTAGAGTGGACAATGCAAAGATCTTATTAGAATGGATGAACGTTAAATGTACAGTGGACAATGCAAAGGTCTTATTAGAATGGATGAAAGTTAAATGTAGAGTGGACAATACAAAGATCTTATTAGAATGGATGAAAGTTAAATGTAGAGTGGACAATACAACGATCTTATTAGAATGGATGAAAGTTTAATGTAGAGTGGACAATACAAAGATCTTATTAGAATGGATGAAAGTTAAATGTAGAGTGGACAATGCAAAGGTCTTATTAGAATGGATGAAAGTTAAATGTAGAGTGGACAATGCAAAGGTCTTATTAGAATGGATGAAAGTTAAATGTAGAGTGGACAATACAAAGATCTTATTAGAATGGGTGAAATTTTAATGTAGAGTGGACAGTACAAAGATCTTATTAGAATGGAGGAAAGTTTAATGTAGAGTGGACAATACAAAGATTTTATTAGAATGGATGAAAGTTTAATGTAGAGTGGGCAATACAAAGATCTTATTAGAATGGATGAAAGTTAAATGTAGAGTGGACAATGCAAAGGTCTTATAAGAATGGATGAAAGTTAAAAGTAGAGTGGACAATACAAAGATTTTATTAGAATGGATGAAAGTTTAATGTAGAGGGGACAATACAAAGATCTTATTAGAATGGATGAAAGTTTAATGTAGAGTGGACAATACAAAGATCTCATTAGAAAAGATGAAAGGTTAATGTGGAGCAGATGAAATTCAGTAATAATATGTAATGTAAGAGAAAAGCACATTTGATTCAGGGACTTTGAACACAGAAGTGTATGCAGGAAACAGTTCAATCTGATAAAAAAAAACACAAAAACTAAAAAGCAATGGCAAAATATTTCATTCATCTAAAACAGCCACATGCTTTTACTCAATTAGTAGAGCCCAATTCAGGAAGGATGTGAAACCTTAAAGTGGTTCTGAGATGGAAAGGTCAGTGACCCAATACCAGAGAGAGACCATTTTCCAGGACAGTTGTGATCAGTACAGCCAGGAGCCGGTCCCTCAGTAAGTTCCCACTGGGATATTTATAGATGGGACAGACAGTCCTTTCTGAGACCAACGGGACATATTTAACAGATTATATAACGGACTGAACAACCAGTGACTCTCTAGCTGCGGTTGGACTAAAACTCCCATCAAGTAGTCAAACAGCAAATGAATGTCCAACCCTGTAACACAATGATGGAAAGTGTACATACCTCACTAAACCTGTGTTGGTATGTGTGCATGCCAAGGAATGTGTGTGTGAGTATGTGTATACATCTAAATGTACGTGAATGTGCATGTGCATATACAGTGAATGTGTGTATATGTGTATACTCCTGTGAGGATGTTTGTATATATGTGTGTATGCATGCACTTGCATATATGTATGTGTGTGTGTGTGTATGCACATGTGAATGTTTGTATGTGAGTTTGAATGTATACATGTGAATGTGTTTGAGTATAGAAGTAAAAGTTTGTTAGTGTGTGTATATTCATGTGAATGTGTGTTAGTCTGTGTGTACATGTGAATGTGTGTGTGTGTACATATGAATGTGTGTGTGTGTGTGTGTGTGTGAATGTGTGATTGCATCTGAATATGTGTGTGGGTATACATGTGAATGTGTGTTAGTGTGTGTGTACATGTGAATGTGAATTAGTGTGTGTGTACATGTGAATGTGTGTGTGAGTATGTATATACTCCTGCGAGGATGTTTGTATATGTATGTGTGTATGTATGCACTTGCATATGTCTGTGAGTGTGTGTGTGTGTGTGAGTGTGTGTGTGCACATGTGAATGTATGTATGTGAGTTTGTGTGTATACATGTGAACGTGTCTGAGTATACATGTAAAAGTTTGTTAGTGTGTGTATATTCATGTCAATGTGTGTTTGTGTACATGTGAATGCGTGTTAGTGTGTGTACATGTAAATGTGTGTGTTAGTGTGTGTGTGTGTGTGTGTGAATGTGTGATTACATGTGAATATGTGTGAGTGTGTGTGTGTGTGTACATATGATTGTGTGTTAATATGTGTGTATTCATGTGAATGTGTGTGTGTGTACATGTGAATGTGTGTTAGTGTGTGATATTCATGTGAATGTGTGTTAGTGTGTGTGTATATTCATGTGAATGTGTGTGTTATTGTGCATATATACATGTGACTGTGTGTTAGTGTATGTGTGTGTACATGTGCATACCTGGGAACTTTACAACATGTACTACCCGGAGGGGAGCTACCAGGTGAACTCTATGACGCGATTAGCGTCGTAAAAAGGGGCGGGGCTTAATCGCAACCTGGGGGTGGGAAAAAAAAATACACAAAAAAGAAAAAAATAGGCAGAATAGCCCTGGGAAAGTAGGAGAATAGAACGAGGAGTGGGAGGAACAGGGCGGGATGGAGCACAAGTGGCAGGAGTTTCAACAGAAACTCCCCACATCCGGCAAATTATACTCTGCCCCGGAGACCTGGTAATACAGTGTTAAATCCGGAGTCTCCGGGGCAAAATCGGAGAGTTCCCAGCTATGTACATGTGAATGTGTGTTAGTGTGTGTGTGTGAATGTGTGGGTATACATTTGAATGTGTGTTAATGTGTATGTGTAGACATGTGAATGTGTTTGTATACATGTGAATGTGTGTGTACATGTGAATGTGTGTTAGTGTGTGTGTGTGTGAATGTCTGATTGCATGTGAATATGTGTGAGTGTGTGGGTATACATGTGAATGTGTGTGTGTGAATGTGTTAGTGTGTGTGTGAATGTGTGATTGCATGTGAATATGTGTGAGTGTGTGCGTATACATGTGACTGTGTGTTAATGTGTGTGTAGACATGTGAATGTGTTTGTATCCATGTGAATGTGTATGTGTGCATATTAAAGGGATAGTAATACTTAAAATGTAAAAAAAAATATGTTGTAGGCTTTATCCCCCTGAGTAAAACAAGAGTACTCCCACTGCTGAAAGGTGTTTCATTCAAAAGTTATTAATTTTCAAAGTTTAATTTTTTAGGTGCAATATCACAGTGGCCTGAAATTGTACAGTGGCGCTGTTGCTACACCATCCTATGAAGATTTATGGTCAACTGACCAGAGCTGTCCATAGGATCGTGTAGCAACAGCGCCACAATACAATTTCAGGCCACTGTGATATTGCACCTAAAAAATTAAACTTTGAAAATTAATAACTTTTGAATGAAACACCTTTCAGCAGTGGGAGTACTCTTGTTTTACTCAGGGGGATAAACTCTACAACATATTTTTTTTTACATTTTAAGTATTACTATCCCTTTAATGTTACATTCCCTCTCTCTGCGGACAGTATTACAAAACTACACAATGTATTCTATACTAGCAGTCTTATCTCAAAAGGCATCTACATATTTGTATATATTAATTACTATGGAGACATTTAACATTGTATTTAAACTCCTAAACATGTCATCAACACACTAGCTCAAATAGGCTATAAAAGTAACCGTCCAGCTGAGAAGGTTTAATGAAATTCCATTAGAAGACTGGAAGGCAGTTGAATACTGGTTAGATTGCTGCTATTAATCACCCACAAGAAGGACCTCTCATTAGACAGTCTGTGAGACAGGGATGCCAGGCTGGCACGGAGACGAACACTTAGTGTCACAGAATGTTCTCTGATGTTCATGGAACCTTTCTGATGAATTCATTTTAACTGGAAGTCAGGGGTGTTGGGAAGCTTGCTGTGTGCTTAGTGCTGCTAATGCCCTTTTTTGGTATTTTCTTAAAACAACAGGATTTCTTCTCTACAAATAGCGATTGTACAGTTTACCTTCCGTACACTACCCAGAGACTTGGCTCTGAATGACTAAACAGGGATAAGTTTTAGTTGCCAGAAAAAAAAAACATTTTATTATAATCCAATCTGCCCATCCACTTTACAGTCCGGATCCCTGGCATTTCATCTGTAGGAAATACAGAGAAAAAATTACATTGGAACAAGAGTTTGTAATGTCCCCAAAGTGCCCTGAACAGTATGTCAGGACCAGTCGATTTCCAGTCTTCCGGTGACGGGAGTTATATGGGCCGTATGTTCAAAAGAAAAAGTGGAGGTGTTCTGGGGCAAACCATTTGATTTATAGGGGAGAACTAAAAAATCCCATTGAACAACTCCACTTTTCTTTTTAACATTTGGCCTATAGTCTTCAACAGCTGGATGTGCAAAGACTGGCTGCCCAGACTGACTGCCCTGCCCTCCCCAGATAGCCAGGACACCAACTGCGCACTCTGTACTAGGAGCAAGCTAGGAAGGGTCCATGTCTCCCCTCCCACTGTATCACTGATGCAGTGTGAGCACTGAGCATGCTCCTGTATTTTATCTCACACCTCCTCCTCCTCCCAGAAGGGCTCTGCTTTTGATAACAGTAACCAGGGAACAAAACCAAAGCACAGCGTGAAGACGAAGAGGTTTGAGACAAAAGGCAGTGGCATTATCAAAGCTGAATCAGACAGACATGGATCCTTCTTCCCACATTGCTTCTAAAGTACTGTGTCAAGTTGGTGCCCTGCGAAACAGGCAAAGGTATTTACTGTGACGCACTAGTGACTCAGGACTCCTCTAGACATTAAAGGGATAGTAATACTTTGTTTTATCTTTATTTTATTTTGTAGGCATTAAAAAAACATGAAGAACGATATAAGTCTTATCTCTCAAACCTTTATTGTTTGAGAGATATTCACAAGCAAAGTTTCCCCTCCCGCCCCTTTTACCTAGTGTAAGCCATCTCTTCTCAGATGTGGAATCCAGTCCATAGACCAGACAGATAACAGCAGGGGACAATCTTCTTCCTATGAGAACAATGAAAGCCCTACCCCCTTGACACGTTTTTCAGGTTTTTCCCTTATCTTAATTGAAGATTGTCCCTCTCTGCAGTCTACCTGGGCACCTCCCTTCTGATCTGGCTGAGCAGTGTTACATCAGTAAAAGGGGAGGGAGGGGGATACTTTATCATTGAATTACTCTTGAACTACAACTCTGACAGAATTGAAATAACACTCTCCAAAGTCCAAATACTATGATGATTAATTGGAGCTGATTTTATTAGAAAACATTACTATCCCTTTAAGTCTTTATATAAACACTTGTCACAAGGTGATACATTATCTTATTCATTGCCCCACAGGAATGGGAAGGGCAAGAAAAGAGATGGACAGACTGCCCAGACATGAGAACTGCCCTCCTGCCACACAGCGAGATGATGGGTCATATGCAGAAAGTAAAAAGAGAGGCACAGTTTTACAGCACAGCAACTGTACTATGGAGACAAAAAAATCTCCAAATTCCTATTGACACAAAAGGTACTTTTATCCAGTTGAATACCAGAGGCCATATGAACAAAATAACGAGAAGCAATTCTGTGGCAAATCAACATTCCAATTAATTTAAGTTGGGCTTTCGACCCCTTGAATGCTATAGGCAAGGGAATAACTACAGTTGTGCCAGGAGCAGCACCAAAAGGGTCCACTGGCCCCAGGGCCAACAGCTTCTATTTACTACCCTTAGAATCTATATCTGCACCCATGAAAAAGTCTTCTCCGGGGCCCCCAGATGACTAGTTAAGCAACTGCATAGACAAGTAGAACCCCATGTACTTAACTCTTGTAGGACCAATGCATTGCCCAACCCTCTGCTCCTCAAAAGGTTAAAGGGATAGTAATACTTCATTTTAACTTTATTTTATTTTGTAGGCATTAAAAAAACATGAAGAATGATATAAGTCTTATTTCTCAAACCTTTATGGTTTAAGAGATATTCACAAACAAAGTATCCCCCCCCAGTTCAACCAGATCAGAAGGGAGGTGCCCAGGTAGAATGCAGAGAGGGACAATCTTCAATTAAGATAAGGGAAAAAGCTGAACAACTTGTCAAGGGGGGGAAGGGATTTCACTGTTCTCATAGGAAGAAGATTGTCCCCTTCTGTTATCTGTCTGGTCTATGGACTGGATTCCACATCTGAGAAGAGATGGCTTACATTAGGTAAAAGGGACGGGAGGGGAAACTTTGCTTGTGAATATCTCTCAAACCATAAAGGTTTGAGAGATAAGACTTATATCGTTCTTCATGTTTTTTTAATGCCTACAAAATAAAATAAAGTTAAAACGAAGTATTACTATCCCTTTAATAAGGTTAGGGATGAATTATTATAGCTAATAAAATGTAATCAATAGAAATAGGTATTAGTCACCTTCTAGGGTGGATGCTATTGCAGGTGGGTTTATCTCTAGTTTTCCCCCATAGACTTCAATAGGAATGTTTCACCTGCAATGGATCCCATCCACCATGTGAATTAGTGCCGTTTGGATGAAATCTACTTTATTTACTAATAATAAAACATCCGAGGCCTTTACGTTCTTTGTCTAACTGAGCCGCAGAGTTGGAGTTGCTGGGTTTTGGCAGTAATAATGTCAAGTGAAGGATCTTAAGGGTATTTGCTCTGCTCAGTATCCTCCTGACACTTTGTATACAGCCGTCAGCGAGAAAACAAATGTCTCCTCCAAAATGGCTTTTCCATTCTAAGGGGGGGCAGCCACAGTGCGAGGCAGG
Organism: Rhinophrynus dorsalis; assembly: GCA_037306005.1. Lineage (NCBI taxonomy): Eukaryota > Metazoa > Chordata > Amphibia > Anura > Rhinophrynidae > Rhinophrynus > Rhinophrynus dorsalis. Next base: position 255,864,740 of record CM074725.1, read on the forward strand.
AGATTTATTGTTCAAGTGGTCCAGATACTCCCCATCTGCCTCTTAAAAAGGTCCTATCTTCAAATGAATCATGGAGGAATTCTGGAACAAACCAAGAACATCACGGGGACAAATAATAATTCCTCAATTTCCCGCTGATTTAAAAGAAGCTTTACAGCCCTTGAATGCCAGAGAGGTCTCGTCACAATATGTTGGAGACCTCACTAGCATTAAAGGGGTTAAAATCCCAATTGAAATCAGTGGCCGTTTCTACTCCCCCCTACAATGCATGAGAGTGAGACATGCGGTTCTCTGCGTTCTAAGTTAACATTGTGGAAATCAACAACATCCAATGGATTAACCTCTTGAGTAACAGAATGGTGAGCAACTGGTATAACTCTACGGCACTCAAATGGTTAATAATGAACTGCAGCTGATGCTTTGTGCCATCATGCAAGAAGCACCCAAATGCACTGGGGTAAAGACAGGAGCAGCAGCTGTCGGGAGTTGAAACTGCAATGTCCCCTCAACATGTTAAAAACATTGTTTTTTTTCACTGAGGTGCTACTGGAGGGGTTAATGCATTTGACACCATAAGTATCCCTCAACATCAGGGCCGGATTTACATCCTAGGATCCCTAGACAAGGCATTCAAGGTGCACTTAACTCCACCCATGGCAACACCCTGACATCTCGCATGAACCCGCCCCCAGTCCCATCTACTGTTTCCTGGCACAGAACATGCTGTCGGTCTAAAACAAGCAAGAAAAAAGCTTTAGGAGATATTAGGGCTCCGTAGCTCCCAAGTGTACCTCTTTAAGAGACATTAGGGGTCCATACCTCTCAAGTGTCCTCTTGAGGCAATATTAGGGGTCTTTACCTCCCAAGTATCCCTCTTTAGGTGATATTAGGGGTCTGTACCTCCCAAGTGTCCCTCTTTAGGAGATATTATGGGTCCATTCCTCCCAAGTGTCCCTCTTTAGGAGATATTAGGTGTCCATACCACCCAAGTGTCCCTCTTTAGGAGATATTAGGGATCCGTACCTCCCTAGTGTCCCTCTTTAGGCGATATTAGGGGTCCGTACCTCCCAAGTATCCCTCTTTAGGAGATATTAGGGATCTATACCTCTAATGTGCCCTTATTTAGGAGATATTAGGGGTCCATACCTCCCAAGTGTCCCTCTTTATGGATATTATGAGTCCATACCACCCAAGTGTCCCTTTTTATGAGATATCAGGGTCAATACCTTCCAAGTGTCCCTCTTTGAGACCCAAAATCTCTGTGTCCCTCTTTCCCACCCTGGTGTCCATGTGTTTAGGAGATCAGACTGTGTGGTGTGTATATAAGTGTATCACCCTGGTGTCCCTGTGTTTAGGAGATCAGACTGTGTGGTGTGTATAGAAGTGTATCACCCTGGTGTCCCTGTTTTTAGGAGATCAGACTGTGTGGTGTGTGTATATAAGTGTGTCACTCTGGTGTCCCTGTGTTTAGGAGATCAGACTGTGTGGTGTGTGTATATAAGTGTATCACCCTGGTGTCACTGTGTTTAGGAGATCAGACTGTGTGGTGTGTGTATATAAGTGTATCACCCTGGTGTCCCTGTGTTTAGGAGATCAGACTGTGTGGTGTGTATAGAAGTGTATCACCCTGGTGTCCCTGTTTTTAGGAGATCAGACTGTGTGATGTGTGTATAAGTGTATCACCCTGGTGTCACTGTGTGTAGGAGATCAGACTGTGTGGTGTGTATAGAAGTGTATCACCCTGGTGTCACTGTGTTTAGGAGATCAGACTGTGTGGTGTGTGTATAAGTGTATCTCCCTGGTGTTCCTGTGTTTAGGAGATCAGACTGTGTGGTATGTATAGAAGTGTATCACCCTGGTGTCCCTGTGTTTAGGAGATCAGACTGTGTGGTGTGTATAGAAGTGTATCACCCTGGTGTCCCTGTGTTTAGGAGATCAGACTGTGTGATGTGTATATAAATGTATCACCCTGGTGTCCCTGTGTTTAGGAGATCAGACTGTGTGATGTGTGTATAAGTGTATCACCCTGGTGTCACTGTGTGTAGGAGATAAGACTGTGTGGTATGTATATAAGTGTATCACCCTGGTGTCCCTGTGTTTAGGAGATCAGACTGTGTGGTGTGTATATAAGTGTATCACCCTGGTGTCACTGTGTTTAGGAGATCAGACTGTGTGGTGTGTATATAAGTGTATCACCCTGGTGTCCCTGTGTTTAGGAGATCAGACTGTGTGGTGTGTATATAAGTGTATCACCCTGGTGTCACTGTGTGTAGGAGATAAGACTGTGTGGTATGTATATAAGTGTATCACCCTGGTGTCCCTGTGTTTAGGAGATCAGACTGTGTGGTGTGTATATAAGTGTATCACCCTGGTGTCACTGTGTTTAGGAGATCAGACTGTGTGGTGTGTATATAAGTGTATCACCCTGGTGTCCCTGTGTTTAGGAGATCAGACTGTGTGGTGTGTATATAAGTGTATCACCCTGGTGTCCCTGTGTTTAGGAGATCAGACTGTGTGGTGTGTATATAAGTGTATCACCCTGGTGTCTCTGTGTTTAGGAAATCAGACTGTGTGGTGTGTATAGAAGTGTATCACCCTGGTGTCCCTGTGTTTAGGAGATCAAACTGTGTGGTGTGTATATAAGTGTATCACCCTGGTGTCACTGTGTTTAGGAGATCAGACTGCGCGGTGTGTATAGAAGTGTATCACCCTGGTGTCACTGTGTTTAGGAGATCAGACAGTGTGGTGTGTATATAAGTGTATCACCCTGGTGTCACTGTGTTTAGGAAATCAGACTGTGTGGTGTGTATAGAAGTGTATCACCCTGGTGTCCCTGTGTTTAGGAGATCAAACTGTGTGGTGTGTATATAAGTGTATCACCCTGGTGTCCCTGTGTTTAGGAGATCAGACTGCGCGGTGTGTATAGAAGTGTATCACCCTGGTGTCACTGTGTTTAGGAGATCAGACAGTGTGGTGTGTATATAAGTGTATCACCCTGGTGTCACTGTGTTTAGGAGATCAGACTGTGTGGTGTGTATATAAGTGTATCACATTGCTCCACAGCAATAAAACTCATATTAGTGTTTATATAAATTTTGGTATATGTGTTTATAAATTAATCTGCGTAAAATACTTTAACCTTGTTTTAAATCATTTATTGAGTTAGATAAAATAACCTAAAAATTATCGGTCATGCCCCACCCACTAGCCACACAACCTAAAAAAATTGTGTCCCTCTTTTGTCATTTGTAATGTTGGGAGGTATATGATTTGAGTACCAAATGGGATACAAATGCATTGCTTTGCAAGACGCTGCCTGCCTGTATGGTGCTGAAAAGGTTAATCGGTACAGCCCGGCCTCAGGACACGGCCCTTAATAGGAAATGTCTGATTTTCCTGTTGCCCACAGACAGGACCAATGAGTGGTGCCAGAGGACCCGGGCAAGGAGAGAAAAGCGATGCCATGTAGATCCGGTGTGGCAGAGTAGGGGATAGCATTGTGCAGACTACCCAGCACCCTGTGTCATAGCCCTAACTGTGGGCGGTGAAGGGGTTAATGCTGCCATCTCCCCCCCTTCCCAGCTCGTATCCCACACCGGATGTTCACATGACCTATGTACAGGGTGAGGGGAACACATGGAATCCATCGCTAGATCCGTATTAAAGAGCCGGGAACAGAACGCTAAGGGACAATCTCACAGATCTCTTTGCAGAACGCAGCAGTGAGGCTGATGGAAGTGAAACTGGAGCTGTTCTGGGGCAAACCATCTGCACAATAAAAATTCCCCAACTTCCCATTGATTTAAATGGTGTCGTCAACCCCTTGAATGCTAGAGATGTCTACAACGCATTGCAAAGCAATGACTTTCCAGACCCTTCAAGCATTCAAAGGGTTATGTTTTCCCCATACCTTCCAACATTTCAAAAGGCCAAAATTGGGACACTTATTTTAGGGGAGCTGCTGTGGGTTTTTTTGGTGGGCGGGGCATCACCAACAATTTTTAGGTTGATTTCTAACCTATTGTCACCTCTTTGTGTAACTGAATAAATTAATTTTTTGCAAGAACAAAGTATTTACACAGACTAATTTATACACATATATACTGACATTTACACACACATTAATGTGATACACTTATATACACACCACACAGTCTGATCTCCTAAACACAGGGACACCAGGGTGATACACTTATATACACACCACACAGTCTGATCTCCTAAACACAGGGACACCAGGGTGATACACTTATATACACACCACACAGTCTGATCTCCTAAACACAAGGACACCAGGGTGATACACTTATATACACACCACACAGTCTGATCTACTAAACACAGGGACACCAGGGTGATACACTTCTATACATACTACACAGTCTGATCTCCTAAACACAGGACACCAGGGTGATGCACTTATATACACACACCACACAGTCTGATCTCCTAAACACAGGGACACCAGGGTGATACACTTATATACACACCACACAGTCTGATCTCCTAAACACAGGGACACCAGGGTGATACACTTATATACACACCACACAGTCTGATCTCCTAAACACAGGGACACCAGGGTGATACACTTATATACACACCACACAGTCTGATCTACTAAACACAGGGATACCAGGGTGATACACTTATATACACACCACACAGTCTGATCTCCTAAACACAGGGACACCAGGGTGATACACTTATATACACACACCACACAGTCTGATCTCCTAAACACAGGGACACCAGGGTGATACACTTATATACACACCACACAGTCTGATCTCCTACACACAGGGACACCAGGGTGTTACACTTCTATACACACCACACAGTCTGATCTCCTACACACAGGGACACCAGGGTGATACACTTATATACACACCACACAGTCTGATCTCCTAAACAGAGTGACACCAGGGTGATACACTTATATACACACCACATAGTCTGATCTCCTAAACACAGGGACACCAGGGTGATACACTTATATACACACACCACACAGTCTGATCTCCTAAACACAGGGACACCAGGGTGATACACTTCTATACACACCACACAGTCTGATCTCCTAAACACAGGGACACCAGGGTGATACACTTATATACACACACCACACAGTCTGATCTCCAACACACAGGGATACCAGGGTGGGAAAGAGGGATTTGGGTCTCAGTGGGGGACTGTCCCACCTAAATAGGGATACTTGGGAGGTATGGACCACTAATATCTCCTAAAGAGGGACACTTGTGAGTTATGGACCCCTAATATCTCTTAAAGAGGGACACATGGGAGGTACGGACCCCTAATATCTCCTAAAGAGGGACACTTGGGAGGCACAGATCCCTAATATCTCCTAAAGAGGGACACTTGGGAGGTAACGTCCCCTATGTTCTAGCTGGTTTGCCGCAAAATTTCTCCAGTTTTTAATACATCAGCCTCACTTTATCCCTAGCATCTGTGTGTGTGTCTGTGTGTGCGCTCTAGATGGCTGGGACAGCCACTTCATTCAAAAGTCATTATAGAACAAACTTGCATTCTTTTTATTTTTCAACATAATAAATAGTGTAGTTAGGCGCTATTACTATTGCTGTCTGTGGATATATTATGTCTGGAACCAAGCTCTCCATAGACTGCAATCCCAATACCTCCATCTGGTCACAAATAAAACTCATTAAATGTGCACAATCAGAATAATGCAACTGTGAATGAATGAATGAATGAATGAATATGTTTATATAATGTCACAAGTGTACTCAGTGTTTTACAGTTGATGGGTTTGGACAGTACAGAGTGACAAGTGATTTGCAAAACGAAAACCCGGGATGTGAGGTCCCTGCTTGAAAGATTACAATCTAAAGTTGTAAAGGGAGACACACAGCATGCATACATGTTACATCTGTTCTATAATTTGCTCTATAACCTTTGAATAAAGCGTTTCCTAGCAGCGGTAACAACAATTTGTGATCATCCAGTTGCCCATGAACTAAACTTCCCATCATTCTGAGAATGACGGGAATCGTAGTCCAATGAGAGATGAAGTGTTGCAAAATGTTCGTCCCGGATCTAGTATTATTTTGGGCTTTAATTGTACATACAGTGAGGGACAAAATTATTTGATCCCCTGCTGAATATGTACGTTTGCCCACTGACAAAGACATGATCAGTCCATAATTTCAATGGTAAGTTTATTTGAACAGTGAGAGACAGAACAACAACAAAAAAATCCAGAAAAACGCATTTCAAAACAGTTATAAATTGATTTGCATTTTACTGAGTAAAATAAGTATTTGACCCCCTTTGCAAAACATGACTTGGTACTTGTTGGCAAAACCCTTGTTGGCAATCACAGAGGTCAGACATTTCTTGTAGTTGGCCACCAGGTTTGCACACATCTCAGAAGGGATTTTGTCCCACTCCTCTTTGCAGATCCTCTCCAAGTCATTAAGGATTCGAGGCTGACGTTTGACAACTCGAACCTTCAGCTCCCTCCACAGATTTTCTATGGGATTAAGGTCTGGAGACTGGCTAGGCCACTTCTTCTTGAGCCACTCGTTTGTTGCCTTGGCCGTGTGTTTTGGGTCATTGTCATGCTGGAATACACATCCATGACCCATTTTCAATGCCCTGGCTGAGGGAAGGAAGTTCTCATGCAAGATTTGACGGTACATGGCCCCTTCCATCGTCCCTTTGATGCTGTGAAGTTGTCCTGTCCCCTTAACAGAAAACCCCCCCCAAAGCATAATGTTTCCACCTCCATGCTCGACGGTGGGGATGGTGTTCTCAGGGTCATAGGCAGCATTCCTCCTCCTCCAAACACGGCCAGTTGAGTTGATGCCAAAGACCTCGATTTTGGTCTCATCTGACCATAACACTTTCACCCAGTTCTCCTCTGAATCATTCAGACGTTCACTGGCAAACTTCAGATGGGCCTGTACATGTGCTTTCTTGAGCAGGGGGACCTTGCGGGCGCTGCAGGATTTCAGTCCTTCACCTCATAGTGTGTTACCAGTTGTTTTCTTGGTGACTATGATCCCAGCTGCCTTGAGATCACTGACAAGATCCTCCTGTGTAGTTCTGGGCTGATTCCTCATTGTTCTCATGATCACTGAAACTCCACGAGGTGATATCTTGCATGGAGCCCCAGACCGAGGGAGATTGACAGTTATTTTGTGTTTTTTCCATTTGCGAATAATCGCACCAGCTGTTGTCACCTTCTCACCAAGCTGCTTGGTGATGGTCTTGTAGCCCATTCCAGCCTTGTGTAAGTCTACAGTCTTGTCCCAGGCATCCTTGGACAGCTCTTTGGTCTTGGCCATGGTGGAGAGTTTGGAATCTGATTGATTGATTGCTTCTGTGGACAGGTGTCTTTTATACAGGTAACAAGCCAAGATTAGAAGCACTCCCTTTAAGAGAGTGCTCCTAATCTCAGCTTGTTACCTGTATAAAAGACACCCGGGAGCCAGAAATCTTGCTGATTGATAGGGGGTCAAATACTTATTTCACTCAGTAAAATGCAAATCAATTTATAACTGTTTTGAAATGCGCTTTTCTGGATTTTTTGTTATTGTTCTGTTTCTCACTGTTCAGATAAACCTACCATTAAAATTATAGACCGATCATTTCTTTGTCAGTGGGCAAATGTACAAAATCAGCCAGGGATCAAATAATGTTTTCCCCTCACTGTACACATTTGTTACTATATCAGGTGTAATATTAAATACAATTCTTGATTTGACTCAAAAGGTCCTTTTTTAGGGCTTCTATATGGTATTTGGCAGTCAGGCTCTCACATTTAAAGGGATAGTAATACTTCGTTTTAACTTTATTTTATTTTGTAGGCATTAAAAAAACACGAAGAACGATATAAGTCTTATCTCTCAAACCTTTATGGTTTAAGAGATATTCACAAACAAAGTATCCCCCCCCTGTTCAGCCAGATCAGAAGGGAGGTGCCCAGGTAGACTGCAGAGAGGGACAATCTTCAATTAAGATAAGGGGAAAAACCTGAAAAACCTGTCAAGGGGGGAAGGGCTTTCATTGTTCTCATAGGAAGAAGATTGTCCCCTGCTGTTATCTGTCTGGTCTATGGACTGGATTCCACATCTGAGAAGAGATGGCTTACACTAGGTAAAAGGGACGGGAGGGGAACTTTGCTTGTGAATATCTCTCAAACCATAAAGGTTTGAGAGATAAGACTTATATCGTTCTTCATGTTTTTTTAATGCCTACAAAATAAAATTAAGTTAAAATGAAGTATTACTATCCCTTTAAGAATAAAATCATGATTGATGTACAGAGTACTGTGACCTACTCATTTCATGGTTTAAATCGCTGAGGCAAATTCCATGGGGAGATTGGCAAGCCGGTGTATTTCCGTCCTGGCAGTACATGACATCAGTCTCATAGTAACATTTCTTAGTTAGAATAATTATGGAGCAAACCATTTTACCCATATGAGAGAGATATAATTAACACTAATTTTAAATGGGACTTTTAACCCCTAGAATGCTCTAGGTCTCCAAGCCATTGACCTCTCGAGCAATCAAGAGTTTAAAAAAAACTACATTTAAAGCAATAGGGGATTTTTATTTGTCCCCTACGGAGCAAATTATTTGCTCCATCATTATTCCAATTTTTCTTAATATATCAACATCAGTGGTTAAATTTAGATTTACAGTCATTTACAGGATTCATTTTTTAACCCCTCGGACGTTAGAAACATCTGCAACGAATTACTCTGTAATTCTTTGAAGACATCTCTTGTAATAAAGAGGTTAATAAACCGCTGACCGGTTTTGAATGGCGCAGTCAGTGATCCACTTACTTTCTGTTGCGTTGGAGGTGGGAAGGACCACCCGCGGCTTCTTGCTTTTCTTTATACCACCCTTGTTCCCTGAGGTATCTGAAACAGAAAATAACACATATAAATATTCATAACCAGTGACCTCATAGTGGCAGAAATTTGGGGAAATCTCTATAAACTATCTTGGAATAAAACAGGGGAATATAGAGTTAACCCTTTTAGTGCCAGAAAGGTATACAATGCATTAAAATCCTTTGCAATCAAAGGATTAAATGGCTCACTGACAATAACATTTTTATAACATATTCCTGCTACAGGTTATAGTGACGGTAAATGTCCTATTTGAGTTTACATATTCTTTAAAGGGATAGTAATGTTTCATAATAAAAGCAGCTCCAATTAATCTTCATAGTAATTAGGCCATGGAGAGTGTTATTTCAATACTGTCAGAATTGTAGTTCAAGAGTAATTGAATGATAAAGTATCCCCCTCGCACCCCTTTTACCTAGTGTGAGACACCTCTCCTCAGATGTGGAATCTGGTCCACAGACCAGACAGATCACAGCAAGGGACAATCTTCTTACTGTGATCATAAGGGAAACCCTGACCCCCTTGACAGGTTTTTCAGGTTTGTCCTTATGATCACTCAATATTGTCCCTCTCTGTGATCCATCCGGACAGTCTTGCAGCTCTGAGGTGAGCAGTGTTACATCAGTAAAAGGGGCGGGAGGGGGATACTTTATCATTCAGTTACTCTTGAACTACAACTCTGCTCTACAGCAATATAATTCACATTATTGTTTGTTTAAACTTTAGTATATGTGTTTATAAGTTAGTCTGTGTAAATAAGATACTTTAGTCTTGTTATAAATCTATTAGGTTACACAAGGAGGTGTCAAAAGGTCATGAAATAGGCTAAAAATTCTCAGTAATGCTCTGCCCACCAGCCACGCCCCCAGCAACACCCCCTAAAACACAAGTGTCCCTCTTAGGCAATTTGAAACGTTGGGAGGTATGCAGTCCCATAGGCCTCTGTACAGACCTTCCTTACTGTAACTTTACTGTATTCCTGAGGGAATACAGTAATAATACAGCCCCATAGGCCTCTGTACAGACCTTACTGTAACTTTACTGTGTTCCTGAGGGAATACAGTAATAATACAGCCCCATAGGCCTCTGTACAGACCTTACTGTAACTGTACTGTGTACCTGAGGGAATACAGTAATAATACAGCCCCATAGGCCTCTGTACAGACCTTACAGTAACTTTACTGCGTTCCTGAGGGATTACAGTAATAATACAGCCCCACAGGCCTCTGTACAGACCTTAGTGTAACTTTACTGCGTTCCTGAGGGAATACAGTAATAATACAGCCCCACAGGCCTCTGTACAGACCTTACTGTAACTTTACTGCGTTCCTGAGGGAATACAGTAATAATACAGCCCCATAGGCCTCTGTACAGACCTTAGTGTAACTTTACTGCGTTCCTGAGGGAATACAGTAATAATACAGCCCCACAGGCCTCTGTACAGACCTTACTGTAACTTTACTGCGTTCCTGAGGGATTACAGTAAGAATACAGTCCCACAGGCCTCTGTACAGACCTTACTGTAACTTTACTGCGTTCCTGAGGGAATACAGTAATAATACAGTCCCACAGGCCTCTGTACAGACCTTACTGTAATTTTACTGTGTTACTGAGGAAATACAGTAATATGACAGCCCCACAGGTCTCTGTACATACTTCCTGAGGGAATACAGTAATAATACAGTCCCATAGGCCTCCGTACAGACCTTACTGTAACTTTACTGCGTTCCTGAGGGAACACAGTAATAATACAACCCCATAGGCCTCTATACAAACCTAATTGTAACTTTTCTGTGTTCCTGGGGGGAATACAGTAATAATACAGCCCCATAGGCCTCTGTACAGACGTTCCGTATTGTAACTTTACTGCGTTCCTGAGGGAATACAGTAAAAATACAGCCCCATAGGCCTCTGTACAGACCTTACTGTAACTTTACTGTGTTACTGAGGGAATACAGTAATAATACAGCCCCATAGGCCTCTGTACAGACCTTACTGTAACTGTACTGTGTACCTGAGGGAATACAGTAATAATACAGCCCCATAGGCCTCTGTACAGACCTTACAGTAACTTTACTGCGTTCCTGAGGGATTACAGTAATAATACAGTCCCACAGGCCTCTGTACAGACCTTAGTGTAACTTTACTGCGTTCCTGAGGGAATACAGTAATAATACAGCCCCACAGGCCTCTGTACAGACCTTACTGTAACTTTACTGCGTTCCTGAGGGAATACAGTAATAATACAGCCCCATAGGCCTCTGTACAGACCTTAGTGTAACTTTACTGCGTTCCTGAGGGAATACAGTAATAATACAGCCCCACAGGCCTCTGTACAGACCTTACTGTAACTTTACTGCGTTCCTGAGGGATTACAGTAAGAATACAGTCCCACAGGCCTCTGTACAGACCTTACTGTAACTTTACTGCGTTCCTGAGGGAATACAGTAATAATACAGTCCCACAGGCCTCTGTACAGACCTTACTGTAATTTTACTGTGTTACTGAGGAAATACAGTAATATGACAGCCCCACAGGTCTCTGTACATACTTCCTGAGGGAATACAGTAATAATACAGTCCCATAGGCCTCCGTACAGACCTTACTGTAACTTTACTGCATTCCTGAGGGAACACAGTAATAATACAACCCCATAGGCCTCTATACAAACCTAATTGTAACTTTTCTGTGTTCCTGGGGGGAATACAGTAATAATACAGCCCCATAGGCCTCTGTACAGACCTTCCTTACTGTAACTTTACTGTGTTCCTGAGGGAATACAGTAATAATACAGCCCCATAGGCCTCTGTACAGACCTTACTGTAACTGTACTGTGTACCTGAGGGAATACAGTAATAATACAGCCCCATAGGCCTCTGTACAGACCTTACTGTAACTTTACTGTGTTCCTGAGGGAATACAGTAATAATACAGACCCATAGGCCTCTGTACAGACCTTACTGTAACTGTACTGTGTACCTGAGGGAATACAGTAATAATTCAGTCCCATAGGCCTCTGTACAGACCTTACTGTAACTTTACTTTGTTCCTGAGGGAACACAATAATAATACAGTCCCATAGGCCTCTGTACAGACCTTCCTTACTATAACTTTACTGTGTTCCTGAGGGAATACTGTAATAATACAGCCCCATAGGTCTCTGTACATACACTCCTTACTGTTACTTTACTGTGTTCCTGAGGGAATACAGTAATAATACAGCCTCATAGGCCTGTACAGACCTTACTGTAACTTTACTGTGTTCCTAAGTGTTCATTATGCTCAATTTTAACCCTGTGTCTTCAGTGTATTTTGCTTTGTTATGCATTTAAAACCTACCTAGCATACAAGGGGTTAATATGCTTTCTTGAACCCCTACTTAGAATTTCAAACCAAATATGTGCTCCTTTGGGGGACTCATTGGCACTGGATTAAACATTTCCCCCTACAACTGGGTTAAAATCAAATGATCTCATTCCTTTAAAGGAATACAACACTTTATTTTGAATTTAAATATTCTGCAAATGCACAGTGTGTTCAGTCAGGTTACCTACATGTTTGATTATTTGTACTTTAGAGCATTTTATGTCATTTACAGAGAGGTCTGTGTATCTCTTTGCAAAGGTTTTTTGGTCGATAGACCAGAAAAATCAGGACAGTGATACAATGTTACAGTCTCTCTACAGCGCTAAATGCTTTGTGTGCTATTTTGGTTACAACGTAACAGAGCATTAATGTATCTCTAGACCTGCTTTCATGTTCCCTGACAGAAAGCTCTCTGCAAACAGATCCAGGGACATCACTGTATTTAAAAAAAAGTGAAGATAAAATAAATAATACCAAAACTTCCAGGCAATACAACTACATATTATGCACTTGCAGATTATATAAAGTCAAAACAAAGGGCTATTATTCCTTTAATGAGGAGCTCTGCAGTTTGACAATAGGAAGACAGATGGTGCCATCACAGATTTCTCTGGGTACAGAGGACAGCTGGGGTGCCACGGAATCATGAAGCTATCTAGTCTAATCCTTGCCCCGGTGCCAGGCAGTGCATATACCAGCCAGGTGTCTAAGTCACTTGCTGTAACACGAAACGCGAGCGTCTGAACCAGCCAGATCACTAACATCAGGCACCAAAATCCTCGGACAGGAGGAATCCACAGGACTACAATGGTCTGACACTTGCAAAATCACACAACATAACAACCTCATATAGGAGAAGGGAAATCGACTGCAATGTGCTGGGAACATTTTATTTGGTTAAAGGGTTAGTAATGTTTCAAAATAAAAGCAGCTTCAATTAATATTCATAGTATTTTGGCCATGGAGAGTGTTATTTCAATACTGTCAGAGTTGTAGTTCAAGAGTAATTCAATGACAAAGTATCCCCCTCCCGCCCCTTTTACTGATTTAACACTGGTCAGCCAGATCAGAAGGGAGGTGTCCAGATAGATTGCAGAGAGGGACAATTTTCAATTAAGATAAGGGAAAAACCTGAAAAACTTGTCAAGGGGGGCAGGGCTTTCATTGTTCTCATAGGAAGAAGATAGTCCCCTGCTGTTATCTGTCTGGTCTATGGACTGGAATCCACATCTGAGAAGAGATGGCTTACACTAGGTAAAAGGGGGCGGGAGGGGAAACTTTGCTTGTGAATATCTCTCAAACCATAAAGGTTTGAGAGATAAGACTTATATCGTTCTTCATGTTTTTTTAATGCCTACAAAATAAAATAAAGTTAAAACGTAGTATTACTATCCCTTTAATACAATTACAGCAGTGATGGAGCAGGGAGATCCCGAAAAGCTGACCTGTTGCTGCACCCCAGGACTAACATTGAAAAACACTGATTTACATTATCTACATCTCCCCGAGGCATGGAATTCCACAGACTTACTACCCTTTACCTTATAAAATCCCTATCCATTGCCTACAATCCATTGTGGGTGATAAATGGTATCACTGAATTTATCTAACGGATTCTGTACCAACATACTAATTTGAAGTGGACTAATTATAGAGTACACCTGTGCACCAGAGGGAACAAACAATTCCCCAAATTCACATTGATTTACGTTGGGCTTTTTAACCTTTTGACTGTGAAGCAATCCTTAAAGACCTCACTGGCATTCAAGGTGTTAAAAGCTCCATTAGAAATATTTAACCCCCCCCCCCCATATGGTGCAGTTGGTTGGTTTACTCCAATTCTACTTTGTGGATCAGTCTGATGGATACTTTTATTTCTAAAAACGTATCTGTGTGAATGCAACATTTTATACTAATGAAGCTCTATGTGCAGCACGGACGTTAAAGGAGAGTAAACTTTTTTTTATGAAAACTCATTTTACAGAGCATGTCCTGCTGAATAAAACAAGGCCACTCCCATTGCGGTCTGATGTTTTATTAAAAAATTATAGCAGTTCAAATAATCAGGAAATTAATTTAATGTGTTTACTTCCTGATAGTTCTGACAGGAAGTGAATTTACTGTGATTACTTCCTGATTGTTCTAACTGACAGGAAGTGAATTTACTTTGTTTACTTCCTGATAGTTCTAACTGACAGGAAGTGACTCAGCAGTTTCTATCACATTCTATGGAGAACTGTATGCCTCTGACTTTTCTGACTTTCCTCTCCATTAGAATCTAACAGGAAATCTAATTAGAATTTGACCACTAGAGGGCACTGCTAATGTAAAAAAACCATGGGTTTAAACTGTAATAACTCTGGAAATATAAATCTCTCGGCAGTGGGAGTACCCTTATTTTACTCAATAGGAAAATCCCTACAATATATATTTTTTCATAAAAAAAGTTTACTGCTCCTATAAAGGGAGAGTAATGATTCATGGGGTAAAAACTATACTGCAGGGTTAATTCTGTTGAGCTAAACAAGGCTGAGAAATGTGTTATTCAAAAGCTACTGCAGCCCAAAGTTGCATTTTGTGTTGCGGTATCTCCATGGCCTGAAGTTGGTACAGTAGTCTATGGACAGCTATGGTCAGTTGACAGTAAACCACTATACGATGGTGTAGCAACAGCAACACTGTAAACTTTCAGGTCACGGATGGTACTGCACCCAAAAAATACACAAGTTTGAGCTGCAATAACTTTTTATAAACCATCTCTTAGCAATGGAAGTGTCCTTGTACTGAGTAGGATAAACCTTATAATATAGATTTTTTTTTCAGTTTTAAGATTACTATCCCTTTAACCCTGTGAGTGCTACAATGCAATGCGTTCGATACCTCTTTGGAATGCAAAGGTTTAAACCTTTAAGGACTAGAGGTGTGTACAATCCTCTGCTCCTTAAAATGTTAATTAGCACAGGGCTCAAAATTTCAAGTCCTGAGCTACTAGCCAGGCCTGAAAAGTTACTCGCCACCAGTTTCCATGCCTAGCCCCACCCATATCCCCGCCTTTAACCCCACCCATCTTAAGTTCTATGTTTTATTCAGCATATAGGACAAAAACTGTGCAAAATCCCAACTGTTTTAACCCCCTGAATGCTAGCAAGGTCTACAACACATAAGCCTCTCAAGCAATATAAGGAAGAGGGTTATGTAGGCCTGATTCTCAGCACCACAAAAACTAAAGTGACCAGATTTTTAAAATTAAATCCGGGGACATTTTTTTCTCCATACCCTGTCCACACCATATCCACTTCCACACCCTGTCCACACACTGCCCACACACTCTACACCTCCACACGCTGTACACACCCTGCCCACACTGTGTCCACCCTCACACCCTTTCCACACACTGCTCACACTCTGTCCACCCTCACACCCTGTCCACACACTGCTCACACTCTGTCCACCTTCTCACCCTGTCCACACACTGCTCACACTCTGTCCACCTTCACACCCTGTCCACACACTGCTCACACTCTGTCCACCTTCTCACCCTGTCCACACACTGCTCACACTCTGTCCACCTTCACACCCTGTCCACACACTGCTCACACTCTGTCCACCTTCTCACCCTGTCCACACACTGCTCACACCGAGTCCACCCTCACACCCTGTCCACACACTGCTCACACTCTGTCCACCTTCTCACCCTGTCCACACACTGCTCACACTCTGTCCACCCTCACACCCTGTCCACACACTGCTCACACTCTGTCCATCCTTACACCTTGTCCACACACTACCCACACTCTGTCCACCATCACCACACACTGCCACACCCTGTACAACCTCACACCCTGTCCACCTTGCCCACCTCCGCACACTGCCCACCTCCACACATACTGTCCACATTGCCCACCTCCACCCCATCCTACTCCACAAACTTTCACCCTGTCCTCCTCCACACACTGCCCACCCTGTCTTATGACACACACTACCCATCCTGTCCACCTCCACACTGCCCACATTTTCCACCTCAACACTACCCCTCCTACACACTGCTCACCCCCACATTTCCCACACTGTCTTCCCCACATTGCCCAGTGCCCACACTGTACAACTCCACTTTGCCCACCTCCACACTGCCCACCCTTTCCAACTTCACATTGTTCACCTCCACACTGCCCTCCCTGTCCTCCACGCACTGCCCACCTCATCATGTATTAAATTCTCACCTTTTGGCCTCACTCTAATCAGGTTGTCATAGTCATGTTGTTTTGTTAGAAGGTATAGGACATTATTATTTAAGTAAACATAAAAGACAGAGACAGGAAACCCTGTAGTAATAGCACACTTAGCAGGATAAACTATCAATAGATAGGGCTAAATAATAAGTAGATGTTAAAATGTTAAAATGTAACTTTTATTGTTTGACATCTAAAATGATCAAATTCTCTAAATAATTAACCTCATACAATGATAATCGAAACTGTATTCTTGATATATATCTCTAGGGCATCACCCAGTTTATCATGGAGGTATAATCATTTACCACACTATAGACATGTACTACCGGGGCATAATCCGGCTTGCCTTGATAAATATGTAATATTTGTAAGTCTCATTCAATATAGAAACAGTACTGAACCGTGTGCAGATTTTAAGTTACAAATCTCAAAAGTAGCTTACAATGCCAGCTATATATACCCCTCAGTTGTTTTCAAATAATATAAATAATTATAGCCCTTATTAATATATAATCAAAATATTCTAGACCCAATGATATTGTAGGTTTTAACCATCAATGTACCGGGGTTCAATCTTATATGTGTGTAAAAACACACAGAAGAAAACAAAAGTCTTCTGATTCTTGGTAGCAATTAGTTATCATGAGATATAACCAACACATCTGTGTTTGGCAAAAGCCCCGGTACCTCTAGATTCCACGGCATTAGATCATGCCGAGTACGCCGAGTTAGTCCCGTTGATTAATATTTGATCGGTGTGCAGGTGTATGTCAGATTGGCAAACCGGACAAGCCCCGGTACATCTAGGGTTATAGCTCATGATAACTAATTGCTACCGAGAATCGGAAGACTTTTGTTTCCTAATAGTCTTCTGTGTGTTTTTACACACCCTGCCCAATCGCAAAGGGAGGTCATCACGGAATCAGTACCCTCCAGTTAGCCAATCACTACAGAAAAATATCGTAATAGGCCCAGTTAGTGCATATGGGGACGTTTGGGAAGGCACTGAATGGCAGATACCTCTGAGGTAATGCCGTTCATGCTTTCTGATTGATAATGCAGCCGCATTGTAGATCCAGGAATACATGCTGTCCGGGGACAGTCCCCTCAATCCGGGGACTGTCCCCGGAAACCGGGGACGTCTGGTCACCCCGTCCAAAACGGCACTCAAAGGGTTAAAGTATACACTGTGCTGCTCTGCAATATAACGTAAAGTAAAGGCATTATTCAGTCTGGCTTATTATGATATTTGTGTTTAACCCTTGCACTCAAAAGGTTTACACAAACATCGTAAGAAGCCATTCTGAAGAATACCTTTACTTTTCGTTATATTGCAGAGCAGCGGACATTGGACTGAGGCTAGGCATGGAAGACAGGCACTGAGGTGGGCGGGACAGCGGGGCTTCAATTTCCACTCGCCCCCACTCAATTTCTACTCGCCAAATGCGAGGAGGCGAGTGGAAATTTTGAGCCCTGAATTAGCATATAGTACTGCACTGAGAAATGTTATAGAGATCTCTAACACACAATGGGTTAAAGGTCACACGTGTATTTCCTAAATGTAGCAATAAAGTCATGGAGTCTTTTTTTGGTTCTAAAATATACATAAAGCAATTCTTACGCAAACCAGTTTCAGCATGGGGAAAAGATAAAAATATCCACTCTAGTATCCAAGGGGTTAACAGTTCCATTTAAAGCCATGGGAATTTTAGTTTGTCCCTATGCTGCAGCCGGTTTGCTGTAGTCTTTCTGCATATGGCCCCATGTTGATTCAGATATGGGAAGTCATTATGATGTCATCTGCAGTGTGTAGGAAGTCATGTTATGATGTCAGCTGCAGTGTGTAAGAAGTCATGCTATGATGTCATCTGCAGTGTGTAAGGAGTCATGTTATGATGTCATCTGCAGTGTGTAGGAAGTCTTTATGATGTCATCATTTTACAAAGACTAAGACTGGTAACTACTGATCGCATACAATAACACCAATGTCACTTGATACACCCTCCCCCTGACAGTGAGATTTACGGTCAGGAAACTAGGCACAGAGCAGGTAGGTACTTACCTTCCACAGTCACACTGCAAGCACATTCCACTTTCCCCGCGGAGTTCTCTGCTATACACAGGTATCGACCTTCATCCTCGGGGAATGTCTTCTCAATGGTGAGGGAGCACAGGGACCCTAGAAGAAAGGAGAGATGTTGGACCATACAGTACTGTTCAGAGCATGAACCTTACAAAGAAAAGAAAAAATATTCAGTGGAAAAATTAGTTCATTGTGATGTGAGTTTATTCAAACCATCTTCCCTGGTGATCTGGGGCCACTTTGTGAGATTTCAGACTGCTCAGGGCATGTTGCTTCAGTTTGTCCCACTCTAACCATTCTAAGGAATGTAACCCCTCTTCCCCCCCCCACACACATATAATTCAGTCCATACCTCCCAGGTGTACCTCTATAGGAGATATTAGGGGTTCATACCTCCCAGGTGTACCTCTATAGGAGATATTAGGGGTTCATACCTCCCAGGTGTACCTCTATAGGAGATATTAGGGATCCATACCTCCCAAGTATCCCTCTTTAGGAAATATTAGGGGTCCATACCTCCCAAGTGTCCCTCTTTAGGAGATATTAGGAGTCCATACCTCCCAAGTGTCCCTCTTTAGACAATGTTAGGGGTCTGTACTTCACAATTGTCCATCTATAGGAGATATTAAGCGTCCGTACTGCCCAAATGTTCCTCTTTAGTAGATATTAGGGGGTCCATACCTCCCAAGTCCCTCTTTAGGAGATATTAGGGATGCAAACCTACCAAGTTTTCCTCTTTAGGAGATATTAGGGGTCCATACCTCCCAAGTGTCCCTCTTTAGGAAACAGTCCCTGTTTGAAACCAAAATCCCTCTGTCCCTCTTTCCCACCCTGGTGTCCTTGTGTTTAGGAGACCAGACTGTGTGGTGTGTATATAAGTGTATCACCCTGGTGTCCTTGTGTGTAGGAGATCAGACTGTGTGGTATGTATATAAGTGTATCATTCTGGTGTCCCTGTGTTTAGGAGATCAGACTGTGTGGTGTGTATATAAGTGTATCACTCTGGTGTCCCTGTGTTTAGGAGATCAGACTGTGTGGTGTGTATATGTGTATCACTCTGGTGTCCCTGTGTTTAGGAGATCATACTGTGTGGTGTGTATATAAGTGTATCATCCTGGTGTCCCTGTGTTTAGGATATCAGACTGTATGGTGTGTATAGAAGTGTATCACCCCGGCGTCCCTGTGTTTAGGAGATCAGACTGTGTGGTGTGTATATACGTGTATCACCCTGGTGTCCTTGTGTTTAGGAGATCAGACTGTGTGGTGTGTATATACGTGTATCACCCTGGTGTCCTTGTGTTTAGGAGATCAGACTGTGTGGTGTGTATAGAAGTGTATCACCCTGCTGTACCTGTGTTTAGGAGATCAGACTGTGTGGTGTGTATAGACGTGTATCACCCTGGTGTCCTTGTGTTTAGGAGATCAGACTGTGTGGTGTGTATATACGTGTATCACATTACTCCATAGCAATAAAACTCACATTAACCCTTTGAGTGCTTTGCAATGCGTTGCATACCCCCTCTGGCACTCAAAGGGTTAAACTTCAATATATGTGTTTATACATTAGTCTGTGTAAAGAAAATACTTTGGTCTTGTTCAAAATAATTTATTCAGTTACATAAAGAGCCATCAATACATCATGAAGCCAACTAAAAATTCTCAGTAATGGCCCACCCATGAGTCACAATCCCGGCAACACCACCTAAAACTAAAGTGCCCCTCCTTTACCATGTGAAATGTATGCAAACCTTGTAAGATTCCTCTGTTAACCCTTTAAAAACCAGATGGGACTTTTCTGTTTGACATGCCTAAATAAGCACTATCTTTACATCAAAATAGCTCAAAGGTGGCTGGTTTGTTGTGGCTGAGGTTGGAACTGGTTAAGGTTGGGGAGACGTTTGGGTTTGTTGTGGCTGTGGTTTTGGGGTTGGTTAAGACTGGAGAGATGGTTGGGCTTCTTGTGGCTGGGGTTGGTTAAGGTTTGGAGGTGGTTGGGTTTGTTGTGGCTGATGTTGGGATTGGTTGAGGTTGTGGAGGTGGTTGGGTTTGTTGTGACTGATGTTGGTATTGGTTAAGTTTGGGGAGGTGATTGGGTTTGTTGTGACTGATGTTGGGATTGGTTAAGTATGGGGAGGTGATTGGGTTTGTTGTGACCGATGTTGGTATTGGTTAAGGTTGGTGAAGTGGTTGGCCTTGTTGTGACTGATGCTGGTATTGGTTAAGTTTGGCGAGGTGATTGTGTTTGTTGTGGCTGATGTTGGTATTGGTTAAGGTTGTTGAGGTGGTTAGCCTTGTTGTGGCTGATGTTGGTATTGGTTAAGTTTGGGGAGGTGATTGGGTTTGTTGTGACTGATGTTGGTATTGGTTAAGGTTGGTGAAGTGGTTGGCCTTGTTGTGGCTGATGTTGGAATTGGTTAAGGTTGGTGAGTATTGTAGCTGATGTTATGATTGCTTAAGGTTGGGAACGTGATTGGGTTTGTTGTGACTGATGTTGGGATTGGTTAAGGTTGGGGTGGTGGTTGGCCTTATTGTGACTGATGTTGGGATTGGTTAAGGTTGGTGAGGTGGTTGGGTTTGTTGTGACTGATGCTGGTATTGGTTAAGGCTGTGGAGGTGATTGGGTTTGTTGTGGTTGATGTTGGTATTGGTTAAAGTTGGGGAGGTGGCTGGCCTTGTTGTGACTGATGTTGGGATTGGTTAAGGTTGGGGAGGTGGTTGGGTTTGTTGTGACTGATGCTGGTATTGGTTAAGGTAGGGGAGGTGGTTGGCCTTGTGGCTGATGTTGGGATTGGTTAAGGTTGGGGAGGTGGTTGGGTTTCTTCTGACTGATGCTGGGATTGGTTAAGGTTGGGGAGGTGATTGGGTTTGTTGTGACTGATGTTGGGATTGGTTAAGGTTGGTGAGGTGGTTAGCCTTGTTGTGGCTGATGTTGGGATTGGTTAAGGTGGGGAGGTGGTTGAGTTTGTTGTGACTGATGTTGGGATTGGTTAAGGTAGGGGAGGTGGTTGGCCTTGTGGCTGATGTTGGGATTGGTAAAGGTTGGGGAGCTGGTTGGGTTTCTTGTGACTGATGTTGAGATTGGTTAAGGTTGGGGAGGTGATTGGGTTTGTTGTGACTGATGCTGGGATTGGTTAAGGTTGGTGAGGTGGTTGGCCTTGTTGTGGCTGATGTTGGGATTGGTTAAGGTGGGGAGGTGGTTGAGTTTGTTGTGACTGATGTTGGGATTGGTTAAGGTTGGGGAGATGGTTGGGTTTGTTGTGACTGATGTTGGGATTGGTTAAGGTTGGGGAGGTGGTTGGGTTTGTTGTGACTGATGTTGGGATTGGTTAAGGTTGGTGAGGTGGTTGGGTTTGTTGTGGCTGATGTTGGGATTGGTTAAGGTGGGTGAGGTGGTTGGCCTTGTTGTGGCTGATGTTGGGATTGGTTAAGGTTGGGGAGGTGGTTGGGTTTGTTGTGACTGATGTTGGGATTGGTTAAGGTTGGTGAGGTGGTTGGGTTTGTTGTGGCTGATGTTGGGATTGGTTAAGGTTGGGGAGGTGGTTGGGTTTGTTGTGACTGATGTTGGGATTGGTTAAGGTGGGGAGGTTGAGGTTGGACTCTCTAGTCTTTAACACAGTGGGAATTTTATAAAAAAAAAATGCTCTTCACTATGGTGCACATGATTTGTCCCAAAGTTTACTCCACTTTTTCAGTGTGCACTGGGCCCTAAATCTGTTGTGTCCCCCAGGGCGTGCAATGCCAGACAGCGCAAACAATGAAAGTTTTAATATTATTTAACCCTTTAAGGATCAAAAATATATGTTGATGGTTTAGGAGTCCTAAAAACTTGTGTTACAGGAGCAGTATGAAAAACCAAACACACATTGTAGGAACGTTCCAGCTGAGTAAAACAAGGGATCTCCTGCTCTAAAGAGATTACAGTTTTTTTTAATATTTAACTGCATCCATACAGTTTTGCTATTGCTGTCTATGGAGAGGTGAGTCACTGGCTACAGTTTCCCATAGAATGTGACAGTATGTTCAAAGACGAATATGTTTATAATCACTTGACATTTCCCAGGCCTCCCGAGCTCTTCTACATTTTTTGGGGGACAGTGACACAATGGTTTTCCCCTACGGAGGACTCAGTTACTGGCTCTATATTGAGAGTTTTATCATTAGCCTCTAAATCAGGGGCGTTCGAATTTATTAACTGGTTGTCTACGTGCCTGAAAGCCACACGCATGAGGGCCGCATTCATTTTTTTTATTGATAACAATATGAGTATGGCGTGCCGGCTATTCAATTTATTTATTGTAGAGATGCACGGATACCAACTTTTTAAGACCGAGTACGAGTACCGACACTTTTTTAAAGTACTCGCCGATACCAATTACTGATACTTTTTTGCGGTCATTTGCTAGTTTTCCAAGTACCTAAAGCATATATATATATAATATACACTTTAGGTACTTGGAAAACTGGCAAATGACCACAAAAAAGTATCAGTAATTGGTATCGGTGAGTACTTTAAATTACATACATACACCATCTCTTGATTCTCCCCTTTTGCCTATTTCTCTCCCTCCTTTTGCCTTGGCTTTTTCTCTCCCTTTTGATCCCCCTTTCTCCCCCTCCTTGACTCTTGATCCCACCCTATTGCCCCTCTCTCTCCTGATCCCCCTCTTTTTGCCTCTTCTTGGCCCCCCACCTTTTGTCTACTGATCCTTCCTCCTTTTGCCTCTTTTTTTTTCTCCCTTAGCCCCTTTTGCCTCTTTTTCTCCCTCTTGACCCCCTTCTCTGCCTCTTTCTTCACCTCATCTTGCCTCTATTGATCCCCCTTTGCCTGCCTTACCCTCCTCTGCCAGGTGCTCACTGTTCTCTCGCGAGCCCCAGGAGAGGTCAGCGTCGGAGCGTTGACATGGTAAACCGCGGCAACATTCCGACGCTGCAGGAGGGAGAGAGGCGACTGGGGAGCATTGTGAGCAGCTCCCCGGGCTCCCTCTCTGCAGCACCGACCCTGACACAGGGTGTCGGTGCTGGCATCGGCTGCATTTGCGCGAGTACAAGTACTCGCGCAAACGGCGGTATTGGTGCAACCCTAATTTATTTACTAGTATCAAAGCCCGTATACACGGGCTAAAGTGCACCCAGCGGCCCCGGATGCTGCCCCGGAGCAGAGACAGGCGGTGAGCTGTCCGGAGTCAATGCGTTCGGCGAGTCTCTCGCTGAACACGCTGATCCTTAACAGGGAGCTCCAGACGTCTCACAGCGAAGTTCCCTGTGTTCGAAACCACAAATGCACAGTAGAGATGGCTGGGACAGCAGTCTTTACTGCACATGTGCGGTTACACTCACAGGGAGCGACGCATTCTATCACTTTATGTTATAGGATAAGTCAAGTCAATGGCAATACTCCTATTTATCAGACTACTATTTGTAAAGATGCTGGCAGTCACTTAAGCCTTACTGTTCTACTAGTTCATGTGTGCTAGTTAACCCCTTAGTGACAGCCGCGTTCGTACGCAGCTGTCACCTTAACGCCCGAGGAACATTTTTTTTTTTCTCCAAACAAGTCCGGAGTCTCCGAGTGGCGTGCAGCCGCACGGAGACCCGGACTTCCGTGACTTACCAGGCATGTCCTCTGTCACTAAGTGACAGTTTCTGCGGGACGTACCTGGTAAGTCATCCGTCATTAAGGGGTTAATTAGGTTATTGTTAAAAATCTCAGGTGGGCCATATCTTGGGTCAGGTGATCTGCATTTGGCCCACGGGCTGCACATTGGACTCCCCTGCTATAAATTGTGTCCAGAAGTGCAGTTCATATGAATATTCTTATATATAACAACTTCCTGACAGTTTGAGTTGAAATAACTTTTGAATGAAGCAGCTGCCATTAGAGGATGGTCCCTTGTTTAACTCAGACCTTGGTTTTTCATAATACAAACTTTGATATTTCAACCCCTTGAATGCTTCACAATGAACTGGCAACCTCACCAGCATTTCAGGGGTTAAACTAGTTTCACAAGAATGTACAGTAAACCATTTGGACAACTTTTGCTTATTTTGTCCCACAAACATGAGATATTTCTACACACTTGAAAACGAGAGATATCTTAATGTATTCTTCCCAGTAAAACACTTTCTCAATAAATAAAGGGCTCAGATCTACTTTTCTTTTTCTCTACACGGAGACTGTTATCCCCCCCTGTCAGTTTACACAGAGCTTTTGCACTGACACCAGTCATGTGTGTGACACTCAGAAACGTGCCTACAGCTGGACGTGTTCCTGCTTTATAATGAATTCTTTTGTAGTAGCTGAATTAGTCCAGTTTTACTAATGTGAGTAATTTGCTATTTGACGATACCTTTTTTATTGGACAGTTTATATTTTATGACAAGTTTTCAGGAGATCCTTTTAAGTTTAAGTTCCAAGGAGGTGCAATGCGTTGGATACCTCTCTGGCACTCAAAGGGTTAATCAGTACTACTTGACCTGAGGAATCCCTCTTAAAGGGATAGTAATGTTTCATAATAAAAGCAGCTCTAATTAATCATCATAGTATTTGGACTTTGGAGAGTGTTATTTCAATCCTGTCAGAGTTGTAGTACAAGAGTAATTCAATGATAAAGTATCCCCCTCCCGCCCCTTTTACTGATGTAACACTGCTCAGCCAGATCAGAAGGGAGGTGTCCAGGTAGATTGCAGAGAGGGACAATCTTCAATTAAGATAAGGGAAAAACCTGAAAAACTAGTCAAGGGGGGCAGGGCTTTCATTGTTCTCATAGGAAGAAGATTGTCCCCTGCTGTTATCTGTCTGGTCTATGGACTGGATTCCACATCTGAGAAGAGATGGCTTACACTAGGTAAAAGGGGCGGGAGGGGAAACTTTGCTTGTGAATATCTCTCAAACCATAAAGGTTTGAGAGATAAGACTTATATCGTTCTTCATGTTTTTTTTAATGCCTATAAAATAAAATAAAGATAAAATGAAGTATTACTATCCCTTTAAAGGGATAGTAATGTCTTTATATAAAAAAGTAATATTGTAGCTATTACAAAAATAAACTAAATGATCCCAGTCCCATCTCTCAAACCTTTATGGTGAGAGATATAGGAGGCTAAAGTTCCCCCTCCCTCCGCTTTTACAGACATCAGCTGTAAATCTGACAGCAGTAGATTTGTGTTGGCCGACTCGAGGAGGCTCTTCAACAGAGCAACGTAAAAATAAATACTTCCTTGTAACGGTCTACAAAGTGTGATTGCAAACCAGGCACACTTTGTAGACCGTTTCAAGGAAGTATTTATTTTTACGTTGCTCTGTTGAAGAGCCTCCTCGAGTCGGCCAACACAAATCTACTGCTGTCAGATTTACAGCTGATGTCTGTAAAAGCGGAGGGAGGGGGAACTTTAGCCTCCTATATCTCTCACCATAAAGGTTTGAGAGATGGGACTGGGATCATTTAGTTTATTTTTGTAATAGCTACAATATTTCATTTTACTAACATTTTTAACCCTTTAAAGCGAACTATTACACTAAATAAAGTCTCCCCCAATAATTAGGCATATGGCGATATGCTTAGAAACAGTGTTATTATGATGCACAAGAACCACATTATGAAGAAATCTTTCTTCTTCCGAGACTGGCGGCCAGGTTTGCGCACAGACATCTTGGCTTAGAGACATCTGTGCGCCTGCAGAGTCCTTCTCGGTCTCCTTCATGGTACCTTAAGGTAACAGGAAGGGAGTGATGGTGCAGGAGTGCAGATGCCTCTAAAGCAGGAAGCCTGTCCGGCAGTCTCAGAAGGATTTCTTAATAACCCGGTACTTATGTGCTTTAATAGCACTGTTTCTAAGCGTATCACCATATGCCTAATTATTGGTGGGGACTTTATTTAGGGTGCTACTTAAGCTTTAAAGGGATAGTAATACTTTATTATTACTATCCCCCATATTGTAGGTATATGTAAAATAATTTAATAGCCCCCAGGTTCATCTCTCAAACCTTTATGATTTGAGAGATAACTGAAGGCAAAGTTCCCCCCTCCCTCCCCCTTCCCTGAAGTCAGCGTTCTGCTGACTGCAGGGATATCCGGTCTGACTTTCATCATGTGGCTCTGCAGCAGAGCCGCGATCGCATTAGAGACAAAGAATTATTTCACTGAACCGGTCTTCTACATGTGCTGGCAAACCAATCACAAACCAAGCACACGTAGAAGACCGTTTCAGTGAAATGATTCTTTGTCACTAACGAGATTGTGGCTCTGCTGCAGAGCCGCATGATGAATGTCAGACCAGATATCCCTGCAGTCAGCACAACTCTGACTTCAGGGAAGGGGGAGGGAGGGGGTAACTTTGCCTTTGGTTATCTCTCTAACCATAAAGGTCTGAGAGATGAACCTGGGGGCTATTCAATTATTTTGCAAATATCTACAATATGGGAGATAGTAATAATAATGTATTACTATCCCTTTAAACTTATGTTAAAATATAAACTGTTAGACTGAATAAAGAAGGTATCACCAGATATCAAAGTCCTCACGTTTTTGTACTGCTTTAAAATGGTAATATTAAAATGAATGATGCACTGTTGTAGAAAAATGGCTTTGAGTGTGCACTTAACACTTTCGATACCAGTGTATAAAACGCATTGAAAGGCAACGCCATGGGGATATCTCACTCAAAGAAAGAGCGCTTCTAAGATTTTGCAGAACAGGGTATTATCATTGTAATCAATGTTCCATTCAGGACTTTCTTTTCCTTTATAAGCGATTGTCCTAGCTTCCAGCCCTAATAATCCTAAAATTAATGTTCAAAGGAAATATGAATTCTGGGATTAGGGTGCAATATCACCCATAAATCGCAAACCCACTAGAAATAATGTGAATGAAAAGCAATTCAAATGTAATATAGGGATATTTGCGTATAAGTTTAAAATAGCAAATCTGTTGCTTTTTACCCATTCCATGAAAACAATGTATTAAAGGGAAAGTAATACTTCGTTTTATCTTTATTTTATTTTGTAGGCATTAAAAAAACATGAAGAACGATATAAGTCTTATCTCTCAAACAGTTATGGTTTGAGAGATATTCACAAGCAAAGTTTCCCCTCCTGCCCCTTTTACCTAGTGTAAGCCATCTCTTCTCAGATGTGGAATGCAGTCCATAGACCAGACACATAACAGCAGGGGACAATCTTCTTCCTATGAGAACAATGAAGGCCCTGCCCCCCCCTTCACAAGTTTTTCAGGTTTTTCCCTTATCTTAACTGAAGATTGTCCCTCTCTGCAGTCTACCTGGGCACCTCCCTTCTGATCTGGCTGAGCAGTGTTACATCAGTAAAAGGGGCGGGAGGTGGATACTTTATCATTGAATTACTCTTGTACTACAACTCTGACAGTATTGAAATAACACTCTCCAAAATCCAAATACTATGATGATTAATTAGAGCTGCTTTTATTATGAAACATTACTATCCCTTTAAAGTATTGCTGTCTAGCAACATGTTCACTGCTTTAGTGATGTTCTGTCAGGTTACTGGGTAGAACAGGGATCACAGTGAGAGTTTTCAGGACAGGATATACAAACAGTGCGTGCTTTCAAGATCTCCCCACTTGGTCACAGGTTGGAATTCAGTAGCTCAGTGATTGTAATTAATCCAGCTATGATTAAGTAGGGATATTCTGAAAAGCTGACCTATTGTGTGGAGGTGAGGACCGCTGAAGTAGAATTATAGCCAAGGGGTGAAACGCGAGAGCACACTGGATCTGGATCTGTGTTCTCCGCCAATACATACACCCAAAGAATTTGGCATTGGGTAAGACCCTCGTGTCCCAGCCAGTTCATCTTTGTGCTTCTGGGTATCAAGCCTAAGAATCAGTGGGATGGATGGACTAAACTGCGATAATCTCTTCAATGAGAAAAACAGAAAGAGCGAGATACACTTACCAGGAACAACCAATTCTTAGGGCGATATGCGGAGCAATTATTGGGCAAACCAAGTGCACCACAGGGGAGGACTAACAATTCACCTTTATCTACATGGGCATTGAACCAGTTGAATGCTACATATAATTATAAGAATTTTGGGAAATTGTATTAGCTCCCTATTGCACGGCTGGATTTCCCCAGAACTGCTCTGTTTTTTTCCAATACACAATAACTTGTTTTATCTATGTAATAAATATGAGTCACGTGCTATGTGCCAGGATCTGTGCCAGCCAAATCCCTGGGCAGGTAGCAGGCATACTAATGCATGTGAGGGCATCATGGGATTTGTAGTCCTTATTTTTTAACTTTTTCTCTATTTCATGATAACTATTGAGCTTACACAACTACAAACCAGCAAAAATGGAAATAGAATTTCTGTTATTTGTAACAATATTGGTTTCTATTATTGGTATCTGATCATTCCTCTTGGCAGAGTTCCCAGACTGTCAGTATAACACCTGCTGCTGTAATTAGAGTAGACTAAAGCAGGGCTGTATCATGTGACTCTCCAGCTGTTAGACTTCAACTCCCATCATCCTCAGACAAAGAAATAGACACATACACAGAGAGAGAGGGAGAGCGAGAGACAGAAAGACAAACAGACATAGAGAGACAGAGAGAGAGAGAGAGCTGCCCACAGACCAAAAGAGACACCATAAGACAGAAAGAGGGATACCCACAGACAGTCAAAAAGAGAGAGAGAAAGACAGACACAGAACGGCACAGAAAGAATGGACAGACAAAGACAAAAGAGACAGACTGAAGGCTTACACTGCAGGATGTCTGTGTAACACTGTGTGTGCTATTCACTCCAGGCAAAGCTGGGATATTTCTGTTAGTGGTAAGACACACATACAGTAGCACACCCAGTAGTTGTATGATATATACAGTCAGTAACAATTTTCTTGATATTAGTTCTCTCATACTACTATAGAGATACATTCTACAAGTGCCTATAAGTATGATCTCATCACTAACAAGCTGGTCAGTCTGATCTCGCCCCTAATGTGTCTTGAAGTCAGATCTCACCACAATGTGCTCTCCAGTCTAGACCTCACTGTGGTGGTGCCTGTCAGTCTGATCTCACTCCTAACCTGGTTCCAGTCTGATCTTGCCGCTAATTTGCATTTCAGTCTGATTTTGCCCTAATGCAGTTGTCAGTCTGATCTTGCTCCTAGCTTGCCTATAAGTCTGATTTTGTCACTAAAGTGATCTCGCCACTACCAGGCACATCAGTTTGATCTCATCCTTAATGGCAGCCATGCAGTGAAATTCCAGGCAAATTTCCTCTGCACAAGAAAACAAGCAAATCCCAAACATGTGATCCTGCCACCTGAGTTCGATTCATCAGTGAAGTGCAGCTCATATGATTCTACCGCCTGTGTGGGCTTTGTCAGTGAAGTGCAGCTCATATGATTCTGCCGCCTGCGTGGGCTTCATTAGTGAAGTGCAGCTCATATGATTCTGCAGCCTGTTTGGGCTTCATCAGTGAAGTGCAGCTCATATGATTCTGCCGCCTGTGTGGGCTTCGTCAGTGAGGTGCAGCTCATATCATTCTACCGCCTGTTTGGGCTTCATCAGTAATGTGCAGCTCATATGATTATGTCACCTGTGTGGGCTTCATCAGTGATGTACAGCTCATATGATTCTACCGCCTGTGTGGGCTTCACAAGTGATGTGCAGCTCATATGATTCTGCCACCTGTGTGGGCTTCATCAGTGAGGTGCAGCTCATATGATTCTACCATCTGCGGGCTTCATCAGTGTGGTGCAGCTCATATGATTCTGCCATCTGCGGGCTTCATCAGTGAGGTGCAGCTCATATGATTCTGCAGTGTGTTTGGGCTTCATCAGTGTGGTGCAGCTCAAATGATTCTGCCGCCTCTGTGGGCTTCATCAGTGTGGTGAAGCTCATATGATTCTGCTGTCTGTGTGGGCTTCATCAGTGAGGTGCAGCTGGTCTTCTTAGGTACAGAGTGTAAGGGCTCCAAAACTCTTATAAAACTCAATATTCTTCTCTATATTGAGAAACACACCAAGATCTTCAACAAACAGCCAAAGAATGAGAGTTTGAGTATCAAGCAGTAAGAGTTCTCAGGCCCTTAAAGGGTAATTATCATGGTTTATTAAACCCTGCCCTATATGAGCTCCTATGGGGTGGGGGGATGCAGTGTTGTGAAGCTTCCAAAACAGCTCTTTGTCAGCCATGTGGAATGTCACAAAACTGACCCTCATGGCTGGCAGAGGTGCTGGATACAACCAGGTCTGTATCTCACAGTCATGAAAGTCACCAGGCTGCACCAGAGACTGCTAGGGTCAGGACAGAAAAAACATCCATGGCTGTCTATGGGGACCACAGGCTGCACCACATTTGGCTCTGAACTGGGAGACTGTGAGTGTTTTGCGGGATCAGTCGGAGGACCTGGGGTCAGTTTTCAAAGTTTTATTTGAATTACCCACTAATCGGCCAACGCTAATGAGGGAGGACTCCTAGCCGAGTCCGGAAGAATTAGGAGGGGAGTGTCCTGGCCAGACTTGGAAGAATGATTAGGGGAGTCTCCAGGCCGAGCCTGGTATATTGAGGAGAAGGCTCTCCTGGAGGAGTCTGGAAGAATAAGGAGGGGACTCTCCTGGTCAAGCCTGGAAGAATGAGGAGGGGACTCTCCTGGTCAAGCCTGGATTAATGAGGACAAGAGTCTAATGGCCGAGCCTGGAAGACTGAGGAGGGGAGTCCACTGACCAAGCTTGGAAGATTGAGGAGAGGAGTCCCCTGGCCGAGCCTGGAAGAATGAAGAGGGAAGTCTCCTGGCTGAGCCAGGACGGATGAGGAGGAAAGTCTCTTGGCCAAGACTGGAAGGATGAGGAAGAAAGTGTCCTGGTTGAGCCTGGAATAATGAAGATGGAAGTCTCCTGGCCAAGCCTGGAATAATGAAGATGGAGGTCTCCTGGCCAAGCCTGGAAGGATGAGAAGGAAAGTCTCCTGGCCATGCCTGGAAGGATGAGGAGGAAAGTCTCCTGGCCAAGCCTGGAAGGATGAGAAGGAAAGTCTCCTGGCCAAGCCTGGAATAATGAAGATGGAGGTCTCCTGGCCAAGCCTGGAAGGATGAGAAGGAAAGTCTCCTGGCCATGCCTGGAAGGATGAGGAGGAAAGTCTCCTGGCCAAGCCTGGAAGGATGAGAAGGAAAGTCTCCTGGCCATGCCTGGAAGGATGAGGAGGAAAGTATTCTGGCCAAGCCTGGAAGGATGAGGAGGAAAGTCTCCTGGCCAAGCCTGGAAGGATGAGGAGGAAAGTCTCCTGGCCAAGCCTGGAAGGATGAGGAGGAAAGTATTCTGGCCAAGCCTGGAAGGATGAGGAGGAAAGTCTCCTGGCCATGCCTGGAAGGATGAGGAGGAAAGTCTCCTGGCCAAGCCTGGAAGGATGAGGAGGAAAGTATTCTGGCCAAGCCTGGAAGGATGAGGAGGAAAGTCTCCTGGCCAAGCCTGGAAGGATGAGGAGGGAAGTCTCCTGGCCAAGCCTGGAAGGATGAGGAGGAAAGTCTCCTGGCCAAGCCTGGAAGGATGAGGAGGAAAGTATTCTGGCCAAGCCTGGAAGGATGAGGAGGAAAGTATTCTGGCCAAGCCTGGAAGGATGAGAAGGAAAGTCTCCTGGTCAAGCCTGGAAGGATGAGGAGGAAAGTCTCCTGGCCAAGCCTGGAAGGATGAGAAGGAAAGTCTCCTGGCCAAGCCTGGAAGGATGAGAAGGAAAGTCTCCTGGCCAAGCCTGGAAGGATGAGAAGGAAAGTCTCCTGGCCAAGCCTGGAAGGATGAGAAGGAAAGTATTCTGGCCAAGCCTGGAAGGATGAGGAGGAAAGTCTCCTGGCCAAGCCTGGAAGGATGAGAAGGAAAGTCTCCTGGCCAAGCCTGGAAGGATGAGAAGGAAAGTCTCCTGGCCAAGCCTGGAAGGATGAGAAGGAAAGTATTCTGGCCAAGCCTGGAAGGATGAGGAGGAAAGTCTCCTGGCCAAGCCTGGAAGGATGAGGAGGAAAGTATTCTGGATGAGCCTGGAACAATGAAGGGGAGTCTCCTGGCCAACCCTGGAATATTGAGGAAGGAAGTCTCCTGGCTGAGCCTGAAGAATGGGGAGGGGAGTCAAATGGCTGAGCCTGGGAGAATGAGGAGGGAGGTCTCCTGGCCGAGCCCAAAAGAAAGAGGAGAGGAATCTCCTAGCTGAGCCCAGAAGAATGAGGAGGGGAGTCTTCTGGCCAAGCCTGGAAGAATGTTGAGGGGGGTCTGCTGGCCAAGCATGGAAGAACGAGGAGGGGGGTATCATGGCTGAGTCTGGAAGATGAGGAGGGAGGTCTCCTGGCTGAGCCCAGAGGAATGAGAAGGAGAGTCTCCTGGCCAAGCCTGGAAGAATGAGGATTGAGGTCTCCTGGCCGAACCTGGAATGATGAGGAGGGGGGGTCTCCTGGCCGAGCCTGGAAGAATGAGGAGGGAGGTCTCCTGGCTTAGCCCAGAGGAATGAGGAGGAGAGTCTCCTGGCCAAGCCTGGAAAATGAGGTGGGGGTCTCCTGGCTAAACCTGGAAGAATGAGGTCTCCTGGCTGAGCCTGGAAATATGAGGAGAGGTGTCACCTGGCTGAGCCTGGAAATACGAGGAGAGGGGTCTCCTGGCCGAGCCTAGAAGAATGAGGAGGGGAGTGTCTTGGCCAAGCCTGGAAGAATGGTGAGAAGAGTCTCCTGACTGAGCTTGGAAGAACGAGGAGAGGAGTCTGCTGGCCAAGCACAGAAGAATGGGGGTGGGGCGGCTCCTGGCCAAGACTGGAAGACAGAGAAGAGAGGTCTCCTGGCCAATCAGGGAAGAATGAAGAGGGAAGTCTAATGGTCGAGCCTGGAAGAATGAGGAAATGAGTCTCCTGGCTGAGCCTGGAAGAATGAATTATACACAAATCAGTGTGTGTGTATTTATTATACACAGTGGAGTGTGTGTGTGTATCTGTATTATACCCAGAGCAGTGTGTGTATCTGTATTATACCCAGATCAGTGTGTGTATCTGTATTATACACAGAGCAGTGTGTGTGTATCTGTATTATACCCAGAGCAGTGTGTGTGTGTATTATACACAGATCAGTGTGTGTATGTGTATTATACACAGATCAGTGTGTATCTGTATTATACACAGAGCAGTGTGTGTATCTGTATTATACCCAGATCAGTGTGTGTATCTGTATTATACACAGATCAGTGTGTGTGTGTATCTGTATTATACACAGATCAGTGTGTGTGTATGTGTATTATACACAGATCAGTGTGTGTGTATCTGTATTATACCCAGAGCAGTGTGTGTCTATCTGTATTATACCCAGAGCAGTGTGTGTGTATCTGTATTATACACAGATCAGTGTGTGTATCTGTATTATACACAGATCAGTTTGTATCTGTATTATACACAGAGCAGTGTGTGTATCTGTATTATACCCAGATCAGTGTGTGTATCTGTATTATACACAGATCAGTGTGTGTGTATCTGTATTATACACAGATCAGTGTGTGTGTATGTGTATTATACACAGATCAGTGTGTGTGTATCTGTATTATACCCAGAGCAGTGTGTGTGTATCTGTATTATACACAGATCAGTGTGTGTGTATCTGTATTATACACAGATCAGTGTGTGTGTATCTGTATTATACACAGATCAGTGTGTGTGTATCTGTATTATACCCAGAGCAGTGTGTGTATCTGTATTATACCCAGATCAGTGTGTGTATCTGTATTATACACAGATCAGTGTGTGTATCTGTATTATACACAGATCAGTGTGTGTATCTGTATTATACACAGATCAGTGTGTGTATCTGTATTATACACAGATCAGTGTGTATCTGTATTATACCCAGAGCAGTGTGTGTATCTGTATTATACCCAGATCAGTGTGTGTATCTGTATTATACACAGATCAGTGTGTGTGTATCTGTATTATACACAGAGCAGTGTGTGTGTATCTGTATTATACACAGAGCAGTGTGTGTGTATCTGTATTATACCCAGAGCAGTGTGTGTGTGTATTATACACAGATCAGTGTGTGTATCTGTATTATACACAGATCAGTGTGTGTATCTGTATTATACCCAGAGCAGTGTGTGTATCTGTATTATACACAGAGTAATGTGTGTATCTGTATTATACCCAGAGCAGTGTGTGTATCTGTATTATACCCAGAGCAGTGTGTGTATCTGTATTATACACAGATCAGTGTGTGTATGTGTATTATACACAGATCAGTGTGTGTATCTGTATTATACACAGATCAGTGTGTGTATCTGTATTATACACAGAGTAGTGTGTGTATCTGTACTATACACAGAACAGTGTGTGTATCTGTATTATACCCAGAGTAGTGTGTGTATCTGTATTATACCCAGAGCAGTGTGTGTATCTGTATTATACCCAGAGCAGTGTGTGTATCTGTATTATACCCAGAGCAGTGTGTGTTTTCTGTATTGTACATAGAGTAGTGTGTGTATCTGTATTATACACAGAGCAGTGTGTGTATCTGTATTATACCCAGAGCAGTGTGTGTTTTCTGTATTGTACATAGAGTAGTGTGTGTGTATGTGTATTATACAGAGATCAGTATGAGTGTATGTGTATATTTATTACACACAGAGCAGTGTGTGTGTATCTGTGTTATACACAGATCAGTGTGTGTGTGTATTATACACAGATCAGTGTGTGTGTGTGTGTGTATTATACACAGATCAGTGTGTGTATGTGTATTATACACAGATCAGTGTGTGTATGTGTATTATACACAGATCAGTGTGTGTGTGTATTATACACAGATCAGTGTGTGTATGTGTATTATACACAGATCAGTGTGTGTGTGTATTATACACAGATCAGTGTGTGTATGTGTATTATACACAGATCAGTGTGTGTGTGTATTATACACAGATCAGTGTGTGTATCTGTATTATACACAGATCAGTGTGTGTGTGTATCTGTATTATACACAGATCAGTGTGTGTATCTGTATTATACACAGAGTAGTGTGTGTATCTGTATTATACCCAGAGCAGTGTGTGTATCTGTATTATACCCAGAGCAGTGTGTGTATCTGTATTATACCCAGAGCAGTGTGTGTTTTCTGTATTGTACATAGAGTAGTGTGTGTGTATGTGTATTATACAGAGATCAGTATGAGTGTATGTGTGTGTATATTTATTACACACAGAGCAGTGTGTGTGTATCTGTGTTATACACAGATCAGTGTGTGTGTGTATTATACACAGATCAGTGTGTGTATGTGTATTATACACAGATCAGTGTGTGTATCTGTATTATACACAGAGTAGTGTGTGTATCTTTATTATACACAGAGCAGTGTGTGTATCTGTATTATACACAGAGCAGTGTGTGTGTATCTGTATTATACACAGATCAGTGTGTGTATGTGTATTATACACAGATCAGTGTGTGTGTGTATTATAAACAGATCAGTGTGTGTATGTGTATTATACACAGATCAGTGTGTGTGTGTATCTGTATTATACACAGATCAGTGTGTGTATCTGTATTATACACAGAGTAGTGTGTGTATCTTTATTATACACAGAGCAGTGTGTGTATCTGTATTATACACAGAGCAGTGTGTGTGTATCTGTATTATACACAGATCAGTGTGTGTATATGTATTATACACAGATCAGTGTGTGTGTGTATTATACACAGATCAGTGTGTGTATGTGTATTATACACAGATCAGTGTGTGTGTGTATCTGTATTATACACAGATCAGTGTGTGTATCTGTATTATACACAGAGTAGTGTGTGTATCTTTATTATACACAGAGCAGTGTGTGTATCTGTATTATACACAGAGCAGTGTGTGTATCTGTATTATACACAGATCAGTGTGTGTATGTGTATTATACACAGATCAGTGTGTGTGTGTATTATACACAGATCAGTGTGTGTATGTGTATTATACACAGATCAGTGTGTGTGTGTATCTGTATTATACACAGATCAGTGTGTGTATCTGTATTATACACAGAGTAGTGTGTGTATCTTTATTATACACAGAGCAGTGTGTGTATCTGTATTATACACAGAGCAGTGTGTGTGTATCTGTATTATACACAGATCAGTGTGTGTATGTGTATTATACACAGATCAGTGTGTGTGTGTATTATACACAGATCAGTGTGTGTATGTGTATTATACACAGATCAGTGTGTGTGTGTATTATACACAGATCAGTGTGTGTATGTGTATTATACACAGATCAGTGTGTGTGTGTATTATACACAGATCAGTGTGTGTATGTGTATTATACACAGATCAGTGTGTGTATCTGTATTATACACAGATCAGTGTGTGTGTGTATCTGTATTATACACAGATCAGTGTGTGTATCTGTATTATACACAGAGTAGTGTGTGTATCTTTATTATACACAGAGCAGTGTGTGTATCTGTATTATACACAGAGCAGTGTGTGTGTATCTGTATTATACACAGATCAGTATAAGTGTATGTGTATGTATATTTATTATACACAGATCAGTGTGTGTGTGTATCTGTATTATACACAGAGTAGTGTGTGTATCTGTATTATACACAGAGCAGTGTGTGTATCTGTATTATACACAGATCAGTGTGTGTATCTGTATTATACACAGATCAGTATGAGTGTATGTATGTATATTTATTACACACAGAGCAGTGTGTGTATCTGTATTATACACAGAGTAGTGTGTGTATCTGTATTATACACAGAGCAGTGTGTGTATCTGTATTATACACAGAGCAGTGTGTGTATCTGTATTATACACAGATCAGTGTGTGTATCTGTATTATACACAGATCAGTGTGTGTGTATCTGTATTATACACAGAGTAGTGTGTGTGTATCTGTATTATACACAGATCAGTGTGTGTATCTGTATTATACACAGATCAGTGTGTGTGTATCTGTATTATACACAGATCAGTGTGTGTGTATCTGTATTATACACAGAGTAGTGTGTGTGTATCTGTATTATACACAGAGTAGTGTGTGTCTCTGTATTATACACAGATCAGTATAAGTGTATGTGTATGTATATTTATTATACACAGATCAGTGTGTGTGTGTATCTGTATTATACACAGAGTAGTGTGTGTATCTGTATTATACACAGAGCAGTGTGTGTGTATCTGTATTATACACAGATCAGTATAAGTGTATGTGTATTATACACAGATCAGTATAAGTGTATGTGTATTATACACAGATCAGTATGAGTGTATGTATGTATATTTATTACACACAGAGCAGTGTGTGTATCTGTATTATACACAGAGTAGTGTGTGTATCTGTATTATACACAGAGCAGTGTGTGTATCTGTATTATACACAGAGCAGTGTGTGTATCTGTATTATACACAGATCAGTGTGTGTATCTGTATTATACCCAGAGCAGTGTGTGTATCTGTATTATACACAGATCAGTGTGTGTATCTGTATTATACACAGATCAGTATAAGTGTATGTGTATTATACACAGATCAGTATAAGTGTATGTGTATTATACACAGATCAGTATAAGTGTATGTGTATTATACACAGATCAGTATGAGTGTATGTATGTATATTTATTACACACAGAGCAGTGTGTGTATCTGTATTATACACAGATCAGTGTGTGTATCTGTATTATACACAGATCAGTGTGTATGTGTATTATACCCAGATCAGTGTGTGTATCTGTATTATACACAGATCAGTGTGTGTATCTGTATTATACACAGAGCAGTGTGTGTATCTGTATTATACACAGATCAGTGTGTATGTGTATTATACCCAGATCAGTGTGTGTATCTGTATTATACACAGAGCAGTGTGTGTATCTGTATTATACACAGAGCAGTGTGTGTATCTGTATTATACACAGATCAGTGTGTGTATCTGTATTATACACAGAGCAGTGTGTGTATCTGTATTATACACAGATCAGTGTGTGTGTATCTGTATTATACACAGAGCAGTGTGTGTATCTGTATTATACACAGAGCAGTGTGTGTATCTGTATTATACACAGATCAGTGTGTGTATCTGTATTATACACAGATCAGTGTGTGTGTATCTGTATTATACACAGATCAGTGTGTGTATCTGTATTATATACAGATCAGTGTGTATGTGTATTATACCCAGATCAGTGTGTGTGTGTATCTGTATTATACACAGATCAGTGTGTGTGTGTATTATACACAGAGTAGTGTGTGTATCTGTATTATACACAGAGCAGTGTGTGTATCTGTATTATACACAGATCAGTGTGTGTGTGTATCTGTATTATACACAGATCAGTGTGTGTATCTGTATTATACACAGATCAGTGTGTGTGTGTATCTGTATTATACACAGATCAGTGTGTGTATCTGTATTATACACAGATCAGTATGAGTGTATGTGTATGTATGTATATTTATTACACACAGAGCAGTGTGTGTGTGTGTATATCTGTATTATACACAGATAAATGTGGATATCTCTATTACACACAGATCAGTATGAGTGTGTGTGTGTCTATTTTATACAGAACAGTTTGTTTCTCTGTAATACACAAAAACATAAGTAACACATCTCATATTATTTGCACATTATGATAAAAATCTAAACATTGGGCTGAAGTCCAGATCTCGCTCCAGCAATCACATGGCATTTCCTCCGTGCCCCCCCACCCTTCCCCTGGGACCTCTGCACATGGATTTCCCCAGAGTAAAAGACAAAACAACTTATGTTATTAACCCTTCCTCTTCCATCCCCAATATCAAGCAATGTTTTGCCCAGCTGTGGATTTATAGTATCATATACATATCTGGACTGGGTCTGTACACATAGATGTAACTAGTAATAATTTATACGATTATTTTGCAGAAGAAGCATTAGTTCAGATGTAGTAATGCAAATATATGAGTACCTTGGTACGAGTGATATTAGTTTTATTTGTACACTAATACTGTACATATAAATTGCCAGTCTGGAAAAAGGTATCACCAGTACCAAGGTGTACATGTGCATTATGGATCCAATTTGTCAGTGCGTGGAACAAAACAACAGATGTGATTAAACTAAACTGCTGGTCATTGAACCAATCATTCTGGAGCCATCCAACTTACATATGGGTGAAAATAAGGCGTGCCTGATGTGGTATACAAGGCAAGGCGTGCCTGATGTGGTATACAAGGCAAGGCTTGCCTGATGTGGTATACAAGGAAATGCATGTCTGATATGGTAAAAGAGATAAGGCTTGCGTGATGTGGTATAAAAGGCAAGGCATGTCTGATGTGGTATACAAGGCAAGGCATGCCTGATGTGGTATAAAAGGCAAGGCATGTCTGATGTGGTATATAAGGTAAGGCATGTCTGATGTGGTATCCAAGGTAAGGCTTGCCTGATGTGGTATATAAGGTAAGGCATGTCTGATGTGGTATCTAAGGTAAGGCTTGCCTGATGTGGTATATAAGTAAGGCATGTCTGATGTGGTATCTAAGGTAAGGCTTGCCTGATGTGGTATCTGAGGCAAGGCGTGTCTGATGTGGTATAAAAGGCAAGGCATTCCTGATGTGATATATGAGGTAAGGCTTGCCTGATGTGGTATATAAGGTAAGGCATGTCTGATGTGGTATCTAAGGTAAGGCTTACCTGATGTGATATACTAGGTAAGGCTTGCCTGATGTGGTATCTGAGGCAAGGCGTGTCTGATATGGTATAAAAGGCAAGGCATGTATGATGTGATATATGAGGTAAGGCTTGCCTTATGTGGTATATAAGGTAAGGCATATCTGATGTGGTATACGAGGCAAGGCATGTCTGATGTGATATACAAGGTAAGGCTTGCCTGATGTGGTATACAAGGCAAGGCATCTCTGATGTGATATACAAGGTAAGGCTTGCCTGATGTGGTATACAAGGTAAGGCTTGCCTGATGTGGTATACAAGGCAAGGCATGTCTGATGAGGTAGATGAGGTAAGGCTTGCCTGATGTGGTATACAAGGCAAGGCATGTCTGATGAGGTAGATGAGGTAAGGCTTGCCTGATGTGGTATACAAGGCAAGGCATGTCTGATGAGGTAGATGAGGTAAGGCTTGCCACTTTGCAGATGATACAAAAATCTGCCACAGGATTGATTCCCCAGGGGGAATAAACCAGCTTCAAGAGAGAAGGATGATACAAAAGAGATCTTAAAATATATTAAGGAACTTAATATAGATTAGGAAGGAAGCATTCTTCATAGAAATAGTAGAAGAAGAGATCATCATGATCTAAAGTTAGAGGGTGAAAGATTCAGAAGTAATATGTGTAAGTACTACTTTAAGGAAAGGGTGAGAGACTCATTGAACAGCGTCCCAGCAGAGGTGGTAGGGACTAGAACTGTTATAGAATTCAGTAATGCCTGGGATAGACATAAGTCTGTTCTGAAAACTACAGAAGACTCTTCTAGATGAGAAAATTGTAGACTGAATGGGCAGTCAGTTCTTATCTTCTTTTAAAAACTATAGTGTACAATGTGCCAGAGGACTAGTCAATATTTTGTCTCTGGCAGTGCCAGTCCTAACACCTTGAACATAAAGGCTTTACTGGTGCTACCATGGCATTCTTGAAAAGGAACGCTGTGATAGTGCCAGTCCAGGAACCCTTACAAATCCTTTGTGTTGATACCCTCACTGTTACCATCAGAGGGATTTATGGGGCACGTTGTCTAGCAGAGAGGAGTGGTTACTCTGGCACAGATCTCACTATGGAGGGTAAAGTGCAGGCTGGTATGAGGCATCCGAGAGAGGACAGAGACTAAACCGAACACGTACAGGACAAGACACAATATATAGAGAGGAGGGGGTGATCTTTGGAGAAATATTTGGGAAGGGCGTAGTGACTGGAGGGGTATTATTTATGAAGGAACAGTGAATGGAGAGGTATTTAGGAAGGAGCTGTGAATTGAGGGGTATTATTTAGATAGGGACTGTGAATTAAGAGTTATTTATGAAAGGGCAATGAATGAAGGGGTACTGAGGAGGGGGAAGTGAATTGAGGGGTATTTAGGAGGGGGCAGTGACTGGAGGGGTATCTAGGAAGGGGCAGTGAATGGAGGGGTATTTAGAATGGGGCAGTGAATGGTGGGGCATTTAGGAAAGGGCAGTGAATGGAGGGGTATTTAGGAAGGAGCTGTGAATGGAGGGGTATTTAGAATGGGGCAGTGAATGGTGGGGCATTTAGGAAAGGGCAGTGAATGGAGGGGTATTTAGGAATGAACAGTGAACAGAGGGGTATTTTGGAAGGGGCAGTGACTGGATGGGTATTTAGGAGGGGGAAGTGAATGGAGGGGTATTTAGGAGGGGGAAGTGAATTGAGGGGTATTTATAATGGGGCAGAGAATGGAGGGGTATTTACGAAGGAGCTGTGAATGGAGGGGTATTTATGAAAGGACAATGAATGGAGGGACGTTTAGAATGGGGCTGGGGATGGAGGGGTATTTAGATGGGGCTGGGGATGGAGGGGTATTTAGATGGGGCAGTGAATGGAGAGGCATTTAGAATGGGGCTGGGGATGGAGGGGGTATTTAGATGGGGCTGGGGATGGCGGGGTATTTAGATGGGGCTGGGGATGGAGGGGTTTTTAGATGGGGCAGTGAATGGAGGGGCATTTAGAATGGGGCTGGGGATGGAGGGGTATTTAGAATGTGGCTGGGGATGGAGGGGTATTTAGATGGGGCTGGGGATGGAGGGGGTATTTAGATGGGGCTGGAGGGGTATTTAGATGGGGTTGGGGATGGAGGGGTATTTAGATGGGGCTGGGGATGGAGGGGTATTTAGATGGGGTTGGGGATGGAGGGGTATTTAGATGGGGCTGGGGATGGAGGGGTATTTAGATGGGGTTGGGGATGGAGGGGTATTTAGATGGGGCTGGGGATGGAGGGGTATTTAGGAGTGGAGAGTGGATGGAAGGGTATTCAGAAAGGGGTAATTCCTGTAGGGGTATATAGTCACTGCAGGGTGAAGTACAACACAGGGGACTAGTCCAGTAGCAGACCGATGACTCTTATTTATTGGACAGAGGAAAAACTGTAGCAATTCTGGAGCAAACCACTTCCTCTGTAGGGGACAGATGTAACTCCCCATAGGTATAAATGGGGCTCTTACAGAGGTCTGCAGCTCATTGTAAACAGCACATTGTACACATCTATCGCACGTTAAAAGCCCAAATTAAAGCAATGGAAATCTGTCGCCCTAAGGTGCAGTAGGTTTGCTCCACAATTATCTCACAATATCTTGGGCTGTATGGCCCCTTGTGATCTATTACCATCCAAAGGGAAGAGAGGAATTGTCTGCTCCGGCACTGCAGGGGTTAAGTGCACCGCATGCCAAGACAGTTTGGGGGAGTCCTGGGATTTGGTCTGTGGGACCCTCCAGTTCACAGGATGGCTTCAATCCCAAATGTCTAAGTTGTAGAATGTTTTTTCCTTTTTTCTTTATTTAGGACAATTATGAGAGGACATAGTGTGAATTCCTCCGCCCTCAGACTAACCACATCCGTGTCCTCGTGTACCGGCAAATCAGAGGGACACCCACCCCAAAATATAATTCACTGCCCCAGGAGAGAGCAGATGGTAACACTCACAGCCAAGAGTAAGATTCACCATGTCACATAGATACAGCGGGACGTGTATATAATCATACAGAGGTGATATAACAGGAGATACAGTGAGATGTGTATATAATCATATAGAGGTGATATAACAGGAGATACAGTGAGATGTGTATATAATCATACAGTGGTGATATAACAGGAGATACAGTGGGACGTGTATATAATCATATAGAGGTGATATAACAGGAGATACAGTGAGATGTGTATATAATCATATAGAGGAGATATACCAAGAGACACAGTGAGATG
Organism: Rhinophrynus dorsalis; assembly: GCA_037306005.1. Classification (NCBI taxonomy): domain Eukaryota; kingdom Metazoa; phylum Chordata; class Amphibia; order Anura; family Rhinophrynidae; genus Rhinophrynus; species Rhinophrynus dorsalis. The sequence goes on from CM074725.1 coordinate 255,908,223, forward strand.
AGTATATAATCATATAGAGGTGATATAACAGGAGATACAGCGGGACGTGTATATAATTATATAGAGGTGATATACCAAGAGACACAGTGAGACGTGTATATAATCATATAGAGGTGATATAATAGGAGATACAGCGGGACGTGTATATAATCATATAGAGGAGATATAACAGGAGATACAGCAGGACGTGTATATAATCATATAGAGGTGATATAACAGGAGACACAGTGAGACGTGTATATAATCATATAGAGGTGATATAACAAGAGATACAGTGAGATGTGTATAGAATCATATAGAGGTGATATAACAGGAGATACAGCAGGACGTGTATATAATCATATAGAGGTGATATACCAAGAGACACAGTGAGATGAGTATATAATCATATAGAGGTGATATACCAAGAGACACAGTGAGATGTGTATATAATCATATAGAGGTGATATAACAGGAGATACAGTGAGATGTGTATATAATCATATAGAGGTGATATAACAGGAGATATAGTGAGATGTGTATATAATCATATAGAGGTGATATAACAGGAGATACAATGAGATGTGTATATAATCATATAGAGGTGATATAACAGGAGATACAGTGGATGTGTATATAATCATATAGAGGTGATATAACAGGAGATACAGTGGGACGTGTATATAATCATATAGACGTGATATAACAGGAGATACAGTGAGACGTGTATATAATCATATAGAAGTGATATAACAGGAGATACAGCAGGACGAGTATATAATCATATAGAGGTGATATAACAGGAGATACTGTGAGATGTGTATATAATCATATAGAGGTGATATACCAAGAGACACAGTGAGATGTGTATATAATCATATAGAGGTGATATAACAGGAGATACAGTGAGATGTGTATATAATCATATAGAGGTGATATAACAGGAGACACAGTGAGATGTGTATATAATCATATAGAGGTGATATAGCAGGAGATACAGCAGGACGTGTATATAAACATATAGAGGTGATATAACAGGAGATACAGTGAGATGTGTATATAATCATATAGAGGTGATATAACAGGAGATACAATAGACGTGAATATAATCATATAGAGGTGATATAACAGGAGATACAGTGAGATGTGAATATAATCATATAGAGGAGATATAACAGGAGATACAGTGAGATGTGTATATAATCATACAGAGGTGATATAACAGGAGATACAGTGAGATGTGTATATAATCATATAGAGGTGATATAACAGGAGATACAGTGAGATGTGTATATAATCATACAGAGGTGATATAACAGGAGATACAGTGAGATGTGTATATAATCATATAGTGGTTTGTGAGGGACTGGCATCATGTAAGTATTTGTGTACACATGTGCCAGGATGATGAACATCTGATTGTGATAAATATTCCAAAGAGAACTGAGGAGTTGGATTATAAAAAGGAAAACAAACAAAGTCCAATGAAACTGATCCCATTTGGCAAAATGCCGGATACTGCACAAAAACACTCTGATCTCAGGGCTGTAATTGTACAGAACGTGTCTCTAGAAATTAACCCGTTAAGGACATGAGGGGTGTGCAAACCCTTCTGTGTTACCAAAAATTTGAAAATGAGAGAGGGCAAGTGAGATGGAGATCTTCATTGGTGAGATATTACTAGTAACATTCAGGTGCTGCCTTTTTGCAGATGATGCAAAAATCTGCAACATGGTTGACCTTCCAGGAGGGATAAATTAAATATATAAGGATTCAGGAAAATTGAAGGAATGGACAAGAGTATGGGATTAAAAGTGTAATGTTGCAAAGTGCAGAAAAACAGAGATAGAATACAGGTTTAATGGTACTTTGATGAAAGGTACAACAGAGGAAAGGGACTTGGGAGTGATTATTTCATATGGATTGAAGGAAAGGCAATCAGTGCAGTAAAGCAGAGGGAAAATATATCAGGATACTGGGTTGTATAGAAAGAGGCTTTAGCAGCAGGAAGACAGCAGTATTAATGCCACTCTATAGTTCACTGGTGAGGCCTCCTCTGGGGTACTGTGTAACAGTTCTGTAGGATTACATCTTCATAAGGATATTAATAAACTTTAGGCAGTTCAAACAAAATCCACTAAAATGGATCAGGCGCTTCATGAGAAATTATACCAGCATAGACTCAAAGAGAAGAGGATGGGGCATTATATAACAGAAACCTTTAACTATTCTAGGAGATTGAAATCAGGGGAAGAAGAATAGAAGAAGGCAGAGGGTGTAAATTTCAGGAGCAATATATGTTACTGCTACTTTAAAGAAAGAGTGATAGATTCATGGAATAGCCCTCCAGGAGAGGTGGTAGGGAAATGTAAAAAATGTCTGAGACAGACATGTCCGTCATGAGAACGATGCAGTATTGTGAAATCAACTTCTGATGGGCCAGCTGGTTCTTCTCTGCTGTTAAAATCCATGTCTTTATGATAGGAATTCAGCCAAATGACCACTGGCTGTGAAGCAGGGAAAACTGGAGATCGATTCTCAAGCCAGCTCTGTGCACCCTCAGGCAAGTCCTTATATTCACTGTGCCTCGGGCTCCAAAGCTTGGATTGCAAGCTCTATGGGGCAGGAACACACTGTGCCTGGAGAACTCCAAGTACAACACTGAGATATGTAGAGGGATGGCGAGACTACCAGAATGCAGATATTAACCCTTAGCGTGCCAGAGGGGTACACAACACATTGCTCCGCAATGCGTTGTGCACCACTCTGGCATGCAAAAGGTTAAAGTTTAAAAAAAAAAGAAAAGAAATAATGTGCACCACAATGTGTGTTCACTAGCGTGAACAAAGTGCGACCAGAGAATCCGCAGAGATCACTTTCTAGTGAGCTATATATTCCAAGGCCTGATCATGTGACCAGGGGACACCCCTCCTGATCATGTGACCAGGGGACACCCCTTGAGATTAGAGGAAAGGAGGTTTAGACTTCAGCAGAGGAAGGGGTTTTTTACAGTAAGGTCTGTTAAACTGTGGAATTCCTTGCCCAAGGAGGTGGTTGTGGCAGATACAATGGATACATTTAAGAGAAGATTAAAGGGATAGTAATACTTAAAATGTAAAAAAAAATATGTTGTAGGGTTTATCCCCCTGAGTAAAACAAGAGTACTCCCACTGCTGAGAGGTCTTTCATTCAAAAGTTATTAATTTTCAAAGTTGAATTTTTTAGGTGCAATATTACAGTGGCCTGAAATTGTACAGTGGCGCTGTTGCTACACCATCCTATGGAGATTTATGGTCAACTGACCAGAGTTGTCCATAGGATCGTGTAGCAACAGCGCCACTGTACAATTTCAGGCCACTGTGATATTGCACCTCAAAAATTCAACTTTGAAAATTAATAACTTTTGAACAAAACACCTCTCAGCCGTGGGAGTACTCTTGTTTTACTCAGGGGGATAAACCCTACAACATATATTTTTTTACATTTTAAGTATTACTATCCCTTTAAATACATTTCTTTCAAAAGGGAACATACAGGATTCTCATGCCAGTGGATTATGAGGCAAAGGTTAAACTTGATGGACTTGTGTCTTTTTTCCATCTAATTTTCTTTGTTACTATGTTACTATTCCACATGAATCCGGTGGCACATTCACCAGCAGTATTACATCTAATACGTCTGCGCACTTCACACACATATTGGGACATACACACAAATACAAAGAGGAGCAATTCTGGGTAAACCAACTGCACCACTGGGGACAAATCCCCACCCACTCACTTATATTTGGATTTTAGCCTCTTGAATGAGAGGGCTCCAATAATAAATTATTCCTATTGATTAATTCATTAAGGACCACGCGGTCCGGGGGTGGGCGGCCCTAGAAGACCACAGTGCATTGTGGGATGGCAGTGCGGCGTGCAGCCCCCGCTGCCATCCCAGAATTCCATGACATGACACACTGTCACCTGTCCTTAACGTCTGGAGATGCTTGACAGTCCTGGAACGTCATGAGTCTTTAAGGGGTTAAAATGGGGCCTTTGAGCCCTTCAGCGCTGAAGAAATCTCCAATTCACTGCTTCACAATGCACTGGAGACCTCTCGTGCATTCTAGGGGTTAAAATGGCTATGTAAATCAGTGGTGATTTGGGGGCTATCATTTGTCCCCTATGCTGCAGCTGGTTTGCTCCAGAATAGCACCTCAGTAGAATGATGAATAAGGCTGTAGGGGTCTATGGAGGCTCCACAAGTAACCAGTGCGAACACAGCTACTAATCTGTAGTATTGCTGTCAATGGATTCACATGGTAACTGCACAACCGATGGGCACTTCTGGTTCAATTGTGAGAATGGAATCCTGGGAAAAACTCGCTACTTTGTATCATTAAAAATACCAACACACTCATCTACTACAAAGGAGTCTTCTACCAAATCCCCTGTGTGAAAGAGTCCTTAACCCTCCGAGCGCCAGACACGTAATCAGAGCATCGCAGAACAATGTGCTGGATTGCATTCTTGGTTATCAACAATGGTAAATAAACACTGACAGGACACCACAATGAAAGAGTTAATCACATAAAATGTATCGGTCTGTAAAATCATCACATCAGTGGAATCGCGTTTGATGTCATTTTGGCTGCTACTTAAAAGGACAGTAACCCTATAGTTTGATTTTACATTTTTTCCAAGGACATAATATGAAAGTAAAACTGCCTATACTTTTTATTATTTTTTCCATTGTCACCTATTTATTTAACCCTTTGAGTGCCAGAGGGGTACGCAACGCATTGCAGCACAATGAGTTGCATACCCCTCTGGTACTCAAAGGGTTAACACTTTCTCGTCCCTGAAATTGAGCTCTCTGGATCTATTTCCAGAGAGCTCTCTGTCAGGGACAGTGATATACCAGAAATGACACAAGGTAGAAGAGAGAGAGCATACATCAAACAGAGCACTCGGTGTTACAGCTTAGCAAAAGTGAGTGTCCCGGAGCTGAAAGGGTTAATAAAGTAAAACTGGGCAGGAATGCATCTGTTATTACAATGCGGACCGGCAGAAAAACAGTCTTCTTTAACCCTTTGCTTATCAGAGGAGTGACCAACCAATTGTATACCCCTCCAGCATTCAAAGGCTTTAAGCTCTGGGTTGCTCACTGTAGAGGAGACAGAGATCCTTCTTTGATGGTTAACTGACCAGAAATCTCTCTGGAAACAGGGAGCTCATGGTCAGGAAAATAAAAAGTGTAAAAAAAAATATGGGTGAAGATTGAAAATAAATAATTAACAGTAAAAGGTCCAGGCAATTTGACTTATTATGTATGTGCAGAATATACAAAGTGAAAATAAAGGGTTAATATTCCCTGTAAATTGAGATGTGAGCAGTCCAGCAGTTAAAGAGTTAAAGAGGACAGTAAGGCAAACAGGTGCATAGAAATGTCAGGTGCAGCTCATCATTGGGAGGAGCTCAGAGGAAGATGCACTAAGTAAGAAAGGAGCAATTCAAACCAACAGCACCACAGGGGACAATTCACCCTTTGAGTGTCAGAGAGGTAGGCATCACATTGCTCCACATTGCGCTGCATACCCCTCTCGCACTCAGAGGATTAAAACTTCCAAAAATTCCCACTGATTCAAATGGGGTTGTTAACCCCTTCCATGCTGAGAGAGAAGCTCTTTCAATCGCAGCGAGGCCAATGCACCAAGGGCACCCTAGGGTACAGGTAAAACGTCCCCAAATCCCCAATGGATTTAACCCTTTGAGTCCCAGAGGGGTAGCCAATGCATTGCAAAGCAATTCTCTGGATTCCCCTCTGGTACTCAAAAGGTTAAATGGGGATTTTAACCCCGTGAATGTTAGCGAGAACTCCAATGCAGGCCTCTCTAGCATACAAGGGGTTAAAAAGCCCAATTTAATTAACCTTTTGAGTGCCAGAGGGGTAAGCAATGCCTTGCGTACCCATCTCTGGCACTCAATGGGTTAAATGGACATTTTTATTTGCCCCTTGTGGTGCAATTGCTCCATTTTCCTAGAAAATCAGCCTCATTGTGACGGGCGGTGCTTCTCTTCTGGCATTCAAAGAGTTAACTCCCCCTGGACATCAATGGGGATTTGGGAAATGTGGCTTTTTCTCCTTACGTGCCGTTGGTTTGTCCCGGCGTTACTCCACATTTCCTTGTGCATATGGCCCAGTACAAAGTCTATGGACAGGACTGCACCAGGCCAGCAGATCCACCGTAACCCAGACACGTGCTAAGTGCATTTCTTCACAATGCGTTTGGTACACCTCTGGCATGCAAAGGGTTAGATCATTTACTCCCTGTTATAGGCAAGCTATGGGTGCAATGAGTGCAAGCTCCCAAGATCACAAACCCCCCCCCCCGGTTTAATTTAACCCTGAACAAGAGACCAGAAGGACAGTGGGGCTGATGCATTAACCCTCTGGCACTCAAAAGGTTCAGTAAAAGTGGAGCAATTCTGGAGCAGACCCGCTGCACTGCAGGGAACAAAAAGTACATTCCAAAAAATGTCCTTAACCCCTTGACTATCTGAGAAGGTCGGAGACCTCCTTAGCATTCAAGGGGTTAAAAAAAACACCATTGAAAGCAATACACATCCTTAATTGTTCCCAATAGTGCTGTTTGTTTTCTCCACTTTTACTGAGTGCAGGAGCCTCAGTGACTCTGTCCGGCTGCTCTGAAACCTCTGCTTTTATACATAGGGGCCATGGGTAGATTTTATCACACAAGTTAAGCTTCATGTTTAACCCTTTGAGTATCTAAAAGGTATCCACTGCATTGCATTGGATACCTCTTTGGCACTAAAAGGGTTAAAGGCAAAGTGAAGTAATTCTGGGGCAAACCAACTTGTTTGACTGTACTCACAGGGTTAATCCATTGCGGGGTGAAACTGTCTGCATACCTCTGGCTTGTAAAGAGTTACTGCAATCACATACATCTAGACAATTTTATTCCTCCGTTTTATCAGCTGTTTTAACCCTTTGGATGATAAAGACACCTATAACACAGTACTTCACAGTGCACTGGAGAGGTCTCTAGCAAACACTGGGTTAAATGCAAGTTTTGGTTTTTTTGGGCACTCCAAAAGGGATAATGTCAGATTACATATTTGTGCCCCTCACCCCTTAACCCATCATCATACGATAATTATCATTTTAGTTAATGTAATTCACCTGTATTAACTGTTAACCTCTCGGATACTAGTGACATCTCCATTACTTCTACAAGCCTTGGAAATGTCTATAGCACCCAACGGATTAAATACATGCACATTTTATTGACACACCCCGGCAGTCTATTGCTAAATCTCGTATCCCCACATTATGTCTCTCCCCTCCATCCAATTAACATCCAATAATTACCTTCTTGGGATAGGACAATGAACTTGGATGACTTGATGACTTTTCCATCCAGAGTCCAGGTAATGGTTGGAGGTGGCTCCGAGGTAACTCTGCACTGAAGAACCAGCTTCTCACCGTCCACCAATCGCATGTCTTGTATCATCTCTGTAAAGACCGGTGGAGTTCCTGCGTTTAGGACGTTGTTCTTCTCCACTTCTCCGTCCACTACAGAACAGCAGTTGACCTCCACCTTCTCCTCCTTGGCTACTGGTTTGGCGTTCTCGTGGGGGCCAGAGCTGTTACTGTTGGTGGTCCCATTGCCATTCTCTGTGGGCACCTTTTTCTTATTTCCTAGAACTGACCTGAAGTCAGGAGTTGCTGATTTTGGGGCCACCTTGTCTGGCACAGGGGTTCTAGGGGTTGAGGACTTCTTGCCCAGCACGGAGCGGAAGTCCACCTGCTGTGAGCTGTGCACTTTGCGTTCATCCTCAGACAAGGCCTTGGGCTTGACCTGTCTCTGGAGGTTGGCTCTGAAGTCCATCTGCTCTGCTGTAAGGTCCTTGAGGTCCTCCTGGGAAATGCTTCTGGTACTGACTTTCTTCCCCAAAACCTTGCGGAAGTCCAGCTGTTCCACCTCTTGTTGCCTGAGTTTTTCCTCTGTGTGTTCCTTCACCTCCACTCTCCTCTTCAGGACCCCGCGGATGTTCTCCTGGTCTGTGTCAGTTCTGGGGACCCGGTTAGACCTCAGTGCCTCATCATCTCTACATCCATCCCTCACATCCAAGCCTGGCTGCTCCCTCTGCCTGGTTGTCAGCAAAAGGAAAGAGAGAAAGGCACTTAGGGGGGTTTGGCTTTAAAATCACACAGATTCTGTGCTAGGAAGAAGTGGCTTTAGGGGAGGGGAGTTTGATTAGAAGGAACAGTCCATGGCTTCATTGCATCAGTGATGACTTCAGTGGCCTTATAAGGGAAAGAGCAAAAAAAAAAAACAAACACCCCTTCTGCTTCCCTCCAGCTCTGCCTGTCTGCAGTCCAGCAAAGTGTGATGGGTCACATTTGGGGGATTAGGTTGGCTCTCGGGTCTGGGAGGGAAGGGTATTAACAGAGTAAAAAATAGCAGCCTGAGAGGAGAGCAGTAACTTACTGTGTGAGCGCTCTGCCCGCTGAGCTCTCCTCCACCAGCAGGGACACCTGGCAGCTGCACTCACCTACTGTGTTCCTGCAAGTCAAACAAAGGGGGGGTTATCCCCGAGCAAAAACAATTACAGTTCTTTATAATTTCCCTGTTACTTCTATCTCTCTACCTGTGGACAATAGAACAGTTTATACACGTTTACCCCCCCCCCCCGCTCTGTCTCATCCGTCCCTTCTCACACACGCACTGAGGATGATGCACTATGCAGAACTGGAGAAACAAATATCCCTACTATACATTTATATGGGGGTATTAACCCACTTAATGCCAGAGAGGTTCCAAAGAAGCCAAAGAAAATTTGGGGAATTTATATTTTATAGATATAGACAGACCACAGATAGATAGATAGATATGAGATAGATAGATAGATAGATAGATAGATAGATAGATAGATAGATAGATAGATAGATAGATGAGATAGATGTATAGATAGATAGATAGATAGATAGATAGATAGATAGATAGATAGATAGATAGATAGATATGAGATTGATAGATGGACAGACAGATAGATATGAGATAGACAGATAAACAGATTGATAGATATATCGATAGATAGACAGATCGATCAACAGATATGAGAAAGATAGATAGATAGATAGATAGATAGATAGATAGGAGACTTATAGATAGATAGATAGATAGATAGATAGATAGATAGATAGATAGACAGACAGATATGAGATATATATATATATAGAGAGAGAGAGAGAGAGAGATAGATAGATAGATAGATAGATAGATAGATAGATAGATAGATAGACAGATATTAGATAGATAGACAGATATGAGGTAGACAGATATGAGATAGATAGACAGACATAGATATGAGATATATAGATATGAGATAGATATAAGAGATAGATCGATAGATAGATAGATAGATAGATAGATAGATAGATAGATAGATAGACAGACAGACAGATAGGTAGGTTTGAGATAGATAGATATGAGATAGATAGATAGATAGATAGATAGATAGATAGATAGATAGATATGAGATAGATAGGTATGAGATAGATAGATAGATATGAGATTGAGATAGATAGATAGATAGATAGATAGATAGATAGATAGGAGATAGATAGGTATGAGATAGATAGATAGATAGATAGATTTGAGATAGATAGATAGATAGATAGATAGATAGATAGATAGATAGATAGATAGATATGAGATAGATAGCTATATCTGAGAGTCTGTTCATTTCCTCATTTATATAAACATGAGATATATAGATATGAGATAGATAGATAGATGTGAGATAGATAGATAGATAGATAGATAGATAGATAGATAGATAGATGTGAGATAGATAGATAGATAGATAGACAGATAGATAGATATGAGTTAGATAGATAGATAGATAGATAGATAGATAGATAGATATGAGATAGATATGAGATAGATAGATAGATAGATATGAGATAGATAGATAGAACTTGTTTAATTGTCAGACTAGCCATATATCTATCCCAAGACTTCTTCCATTCATTTACTGGTCAGCCCTACCACCTCCGCTGGGAAGAAAATTCATGTGTCTATGTCCCTTTCCTTAAAGTAATTTTTTCAGATTTCCTCTTACTCCCCCACCCCCAGATCTGGAGGGTGTTCTCTTCTATTCCTCCTCCTACTGAGAAATGGTTAATTCTTAACATTTGTATATCACTTAACTCTGTGAGTGCATGACGAATGTCCAGCACATTATGAATCAATGCTTTGGACACCATGTGGGCACTCTAAATGGTTAATCTGTTTTAAGGTTCTAGTTTTACTGCCCTCTCTCTTTTCCACCCCGAGATTCCCAGCACATGGTCCCCAGAACTGCTCACTGACCCCATATGTCACAAAGACGGATTCATCCTTAGCAGACGCTGACAGATGTTTATTGGGACAGAGTCTATTATTTGGCTGAATTACTACATTACGAGAGAGTGATTATCCCTACAAAGACACCAAAAAATTCTAGATTTATTTATATAGCCCAAACTTTATACACAGCGCTGTACGGTCTTCCTACATTGGGGAAAGGATCAGATTTAACCCTCTGGTGTCAGGGAGATATCCAACACATTGCAATGCGGTGGGTAGCTTTCTGGCACTCAAAGGATTTTAAAAAAAAGGTTTTACCAATATTTAGAATGAGTCTAGTGTGGTTCTGTTACACATCCTATTGTGGTTACTTCTGCATAGACCAGAAATAGCAACATGTGGACCTCCAGCTGTTGAACTGCATATACCTTCATCCTGAGTAGGATGGAATTGTACTCAACAGCTGGATTGCTTTAGACGGTGCATCGCTGGCATAATCATATACCCAACAGCGGCAAACGTCACATCATTGGGGGTGCTACAGCTGAACCTCTGTCTGATTTTGTAGGGGCTAAAGAGAGCTTGGGCGGGGGGAGGTTCTGGGAAACTGGAAAACCCCTTGTCATTTTGGCCTTGGGTACAGACGGGGGAGTAAGCCCAGATAAATGACTCGGGGAGACTGGACGCTCTTCCCCAAACTGCTGTGAGAGTTTATCCAGGTCTTATCCCATGGGGCCATATACATCAACTAAAAAGGAGAAATTCTGGGGCATGTCATTTGCAAGATAAAGATTTGGCTTAACCCTTTGAGTGCCAGAGGGGTACGCAACGCATTGCAAAGCAATGCGTCGCGTACCCCTCTGGCACTCAAAGGATTAAAAATAGAGGTTTTTAACAGAGTGAATACAAGCGAGGTGTCCAGTGGATTTACATACAATAGTGGGTATGGACTGTCATTTTACACACGCTTGTTTATAACCGTTTGATATCTAGACTAGCTCCTATACTAGTGGGGGGGGACAGGTGGCGCTCAGGGATTAGTTACGCCCCCCCAGGGGATATGGTTTCCCTCTCACTTATCATGTATGACATAGTGTTCCCCAAAAAGCACACAACCTCTTGCTTTTGTCTCTGATAAAGGGGGGGAGGGGGGTAACATGAGATTTTCCAAATGCTGCTGGACTTTAACTCCAATCATAATGGATATCGTAGTCCAACAACTGCTGTAGGGTCTCATTCTGCCCACCTGCGACTTGGATCATACCTGTCTTTACATGTACTCTCTTCTACCTTAACCCCCTGCGTTCCAGAATCCTCTCCACAATGCAACACACTAAAGTCCTCTCCAGCATCAAAGGGGTTAATTTTTTCAGTCCCTGTTTAGAGTTTTAAACCAGAATGTGTGGCCCTTTGGAGTGTTGAGGGCCATATATGTGGTACTTCAGCTGAATCGTGTTGTCTGCCTCTGTGCAATGTGTTGAAGTTGCAGTTAGAATTCAAGGGGTTAATGCCATTTTGTTACTTAGAAAGATCTGGTCCCCAATTCTATGGGTCTTATTTAGAGAACGAGGATCAATTCTGGGGCCACCCAGGGGCACCAGAGGGAACAAATAAAGTCCCTATTGATCTTACCTGGTGCAGTAACCCATTGGTCTCCAAAACATTGCATAGCAATGTGCTGGAGACCTGTCTAGTATTTAAAGGGTTAAAAGCGTCATTTAACTCAATGGGAAGTATAATGTTTATGGCGCAGTTGATTTTTGCTCCAGAATTGCTCCTCTTTCCCTTTGTGTATATGGTCCCAAGTGGGTTAAATGGCCTGGCACTGGGTACAGCGGGCACTTGCTTGTGATTAATGAACACCATGGGAATCGCTGTGAACTGAACACGCCAACCTGCAGCCATTCTACTGTGACAATACCGATCTGAGGCACAGCGCTGGGCTTTCTAAATATAACCACTCATGGACTTTCCTGGGCTTAACCCTTACCATTCCACAGCTTTGTGGGACGCAATGCACGGCACAATTCTATAACCATCAAATGGTTAAAGGAATCACTTAATAAATAAAAAACAAGTGTTGTAGGGTTTGTTACCTTGAGTAAAAGGCACTTCCAGTGCAGAGAGGTGTTTTATTCAAAAGTGATTGCAGCTCAAACCTTAATTTTATTGTATTGCGGTGGCCTGAAATCTCTATAGTACGGTGTAGCAACAGCACCACTGTACAATTTCAGGCCACTGAGATATTGCAATAACGTTTGATTAAAACACCTTACTCAGGAGAATAAACTCTACAACATATATGTGTTTCCATATTAAGTGTTACTATCCCTTTAACCCTTTGAATGACAAAGAGTGCTGCTCTCAGAGCAATGAGATGCGTATCCCCCTGGCACTCAAAGCATTAAAGAGATAGTAATGTCTACTTTTACCCCTTAACGTCCAATGTCGTGACAGGACCGTCACGGTGGTCCGGCACTTAAAGGGATAGTAATACTTTGTTTTATCTTTATTTTATTTTGTAGGCATTAAAAAAACAAGAAGAACAATATAAGTCTTATCTCTCAAACCTTTACGGTTTCCCCTCCCGCCCCTTTTACCTAGTGTAAGCAATCTCTTCTCAGATGTGGAATGCAGTCCATAGACCAGACAGATAACAGCAGGGGACAATCTTCTTCCTATGAGAACAATGAAAGCCCTGCCCCCCTTGACAAGTTTTTCCCTTATCTTAATTGAAGATTGTCCCTCTCTGCAGTTTACCTGGGCACCTCCCTTCTGATCTGGCTGAGCAGTGTTACATCATTAAAAGGGGCGGGAGGGGGATACTTTGTCATTGAATTACTCTTGTACTACAACTCTGTCAGGATTGAAATAACACTCTCCAAAGTCCAAATACTATGCTTTTATTATAAAACATTACTATCCCTTTAAGGACCAGTGACGGTCTTGGTACGTCAGGGAGTTCAGGGCTCCCCGTGGGGCTGCACGGCTGAACCAGAACTAAAAAAAAAAAAAAAAAAAAATGCCCCGTGGTCCTCAAGTGCCGGCAGCTCGTGTGTGCGCCAGTCGTTAAGGGGTTAAAGTATTGCATCGAGTTTTCTTTAGCTAAAAACGAAGAGATTGCGCTATATTTAAGACTTAAGTTTTGTGTCGTTCAAAAGTTATGCAAAGATAAAGATCCCCCTTCCGCCCCTTTTTGTCCGCCTCCCTCTAAATCTGTAATCGGGTCGTGCGACTCAGTGGCTGCAGCGACCCGATTACACTTCAGTATAAGGGAGATCCTGACCCCCTTGACGAAGCAGTTCAGGATTTCCCTTTGCTTACTGAAAGCGGATCTTTCCCTATAGGTAAAGTCGCCCTGCAATAATTAGGCAGGTGGCAACTAGCTTAAAGAAGCAGTAATTTTTTTAAATGAAAATATATATATATTGTAGGGATTTTCCTATTGAGTAAAATAAGGGTACTCCCACTGCTGAGAGATTTATATTTCCAGAGTTATTACAGTTTAAACCCATGTTTTTTACATTAGCAGTGCCCTCTAGTGGTCAAATTCTAATTAGATTTCCTGATACATTCTAATGGAGAGGAAAGTCAGAGACATACAGTTCTCTATAGAATGTGATAGAAACTGCTGAGTCACTTCCTGTCAGTTAGAACTATCAGGAAGTAATCACAGTAAATTCACTTCCTGTCAGTTAGAACTATCAGGAAGTAATCACACAGTAAATTGACTTCATGGTTATTTGAACTGGTATAAATTTTGAATACAACATCTGACAGCAGTGGGAATTACCTTGAAAAGCTCAATAAAATACGTGTTTTCATAAAAAAGTTTACTGCTCCTTTAATAATAGTTATCTTACCTCTTAGAACTACACCATTCTAAAGAAATCTTTAATCTTCCGAGACTGACGGACAGGTTATTGCAGTCTGCGCTCCTGCACCGTCAGTCCCTTCCTGTTACCTTGTGGCACGCTGCAATAGTTTTTATTGGAGACCGGGACTGACAGCACAGGTGCGCAGACAAGATGTCTGCGCTGATGCCTGGCTTCCGGTCTCTGAAGATTAAGGATTTCTTTAGAATCGTGTCGTTCTGAGAGGTATAACTATTTTTAAGCTAGTCGCCACCTGTCTAATTATCGCAGGGCGACTTTACCTCTGGTGAAAGTTCCGTTTGAAGTTCGTTCCTCGCTGCATACGTCCTGACCAGACTGCAGATTCAGCAGTGATGTGGAAGAAAGGGGTGGGCGAGGGATCTTTTTAAAGTAAACTGTACAAAACTTAAGACAAATATAGAGCAATTTCTTAGTTTCTATATAAAGAAGACTCAACGCAATACTGTTAAGTAGGCATTAATATCACTTTAAATGAATAGTTAAGGATGGCTCCAGAGGAACTTAGTATTATTGTACACCACATGCATACAGAAGGGAGAAATTAGGGGACAGATATACATTCCTATAATAATTCGCTAAGATGTTTGTCAGAAGCTGTCATGCACAGTAGAGACTGTGAGCGTTCGGCAGTCTCTACTGCGCGTGAGTGAGGAGTGTGAGTGAGACGACGCAAGACTGCATCGTGTGGAGCAGTGAGGTAGCGGCTGCTTAACCCTTTGAGTGCCAGAGTGGTACTCAACTCATTGCAAAGCACTGAAAGGGTTCTGGACCTTAGCCTGTACATGGGCTTTTACACTAGTTTTTCTTAATTCACATGAGTTAAAATGGGGATTTTAACCTCTTGAATATCAGACAGGTCTCCAACACATTGCGCTGCTTGATCTCCCATACAGAACAGCAAGAAAGTATTGACCTCCAGACTAACCGCTGTGAATGGTTTGATTAAAACAAAACACATTTTGAGGTGTAATAACATTTGAATGCAGCAGTTGAAGCAGTTTGCTCAGAAGGAAAGCCATAATATCTATATTTGTGTCCTTAATAAAACTTCACTGCTCTTTAAAATACGTTTTGTGTAATAATTCCCAATTGTGAACGGTGAGTTTTCATATTTATTTACCTCCACAAAAAACAATTGCAGAAGTTTACGGAGCCGTCCGTCCTTCCGTCCACCAGCTGTTTGGGGTGGAATCGGACTGGTTTATACACAGACTCGTTCACAATAAACAAGGTTTGCAATCTGTATATTTCACTTTTAAGGTTATGTGAAAATCAATCCCCTAGTTGAGCACCAGAAAATAAACATGAAGGGGCATACGTGTCAGTGAAAAATTGGAGCAATTCTGACACATACCAACTGAACCACAGGTCACAAATACAAATTTTCTGTTGATTTAAATTAGTTTTTTTAACACCTTGAAAGCTAAAGAGGTCTTAGACACATTGAAGAGCAACAGATATATTATATGGCTTTCCTCCTGAGCAAACCAAGGGTGCTTCAACTGCTGGGAGATGGTGCATTCAATTGGTATAAAACCTCAAAACGTATTTTGTTTCACCCTTTGAGTGCCAAAGGGGTGAGCAACGCATTGCAAAGACAATGCGTTGCGCACTCCTCTGGTACTCAAAGGGTAAATCAGACTGTTGGCAACAGAGCCAATGAGTGTCTAGATGTCCTGTGCTCTATGAGAGTCTAAATTTCTCCATAGAAAGTGACTACAACAAGGCCACCTAGAGGTCACAGTAGAAAATTACAGTTTAATAAAATAAAAAAAGGATACAGAAAGATGAGCTTTAAACCTTTGAGTGCCAGAGGGGTACGCAACGCATTGCTTTGCAATGCGTTGCATACCCCTCTGGCACTCAAAGGGTTAATACATTTAGAATGAACCTCTCCAGGCACTGGGGATACAGTTTACTCAGCTAGGACAATATATATTTTTATATATTTATATTTAATTATCTATTTTCCATGATGAAATATTCCCGCTCCTAAGTAAGATGTAGTTTATTGGTTACTATGGGTAAAGGTTTCAACTTTAACCATTTAAGTTTATAAGCCAACTTTCCCCTTCTACGAATGTTGAATTAACCCTCTGAGTACCAAGTTGGAGTAAAAGTATTAGTTGCTAACCCCTCTGCCCTGAAAGAGTTAATCCCTTTGATGTGGAGCAATGCGTTGGGGATCTGTCTAACACCCGAAGCGTAGAAGAACCCAAAACACACTAAGATTACTGGACACATTTTTATTTTAATGTTTTAATAAACAACTTCACTAAAATCCTTATTAACAACCTTTGGTGCTAAACAGTTGACCAACACGTTGGTTTCCAAGGAAAAGGGAAACATCCCTAGCATCTAATGGGTTAACATGGCACAGAGAGACTTACAGATTACATACAGATCAGGTTATCTCAGAGGATTGTGGGTAATTCTGAAACATGTGTTCATATGGACAAGGGGACACAATGAGGACACAATCCAAAAATATGTAAAGATTAAGGCCCATTTGTATAAAACTGGAGTTATTTTGGAGTAAACGAACTGCACCATAGGGTACAAATAAAAATACCACAATTCTCATGCACTTGAACAGAACTTTTTAACCCCTTAAATGCTAGAAAGGTCTCCAGTGCATTGCAATCTCTAATATTCAAGGGGTTAAAAACCCAACTGAAAGCGGAACTACCACCTGACACAGTCTTTACCTTCACTAAGTCCCCATCTGGCGACTTGCTGCTTAGTAGCGCTAGTCGCCAGAATAATTACCTTATTTAATAGATTTCTCCTCTCTTCCATGGGCGACAGGCAGGACGGAGAGCGGACATCTTGCCATTGTGACGTCCACGCGCCTGCGCTGTCAGTCCCAGCCGGGTCTAGGAGGCGTTGCTAGGAGCCATTCGTTTCCGGCTGGGACTGACAGCGCAGGCGCGTGGACATCATTCTGGCAAGATGTCCGCGCTCCGTCCTGCCTGTCAGCCGGGGAAGAGAGCAGAAATCTATTAAATAAGGTAATTATTCTGGTGACTAACGCTACTAAGCAGCTAGTCGCCAGATGGGGACTCAGTGAAGATAAAGATTGTGTCAGGTGGTAGTTCCGCTTTAAATTTAATAGGAATTTGTATTTGTCCCCTGTAGTGCAGTTAGTTTACTCCAGAATAGCTCTTGTTTGTTTTTATAAACAAGGGCTATATTACATTATTAATTAATATTAATTCTTTGTTCCCATGAGTTTTTTCATCTCTCTTGCACTCAAAGGGTTAATAAATATTGTACCGGACACCCAAACCATTTCAGCAGTACACGTCCCCTCCACATGAGTCATGTTTTCCATAATGTGATCACAAGCACCTTACACCAAAATCTGGGGGTCCCCCATTCAGAGTCATTTCATCGTTTCAGTTCGGGAATAGGATGAATGTGTAAACAGGGAGGCCAGATCATTTTTGGGACCCTTTAATCCTATGACTGCCAGAGGATTATATAACGTTTCATACCTCTCTGGTCTTCCAAGCATTAGGAATTACTCCATTTTCTTTGTGCATAAGACCCAATAAATTGTTCAATTAGTACAATAATCTAAAAAAAAAATCCTTTGAATGCCACATAGGTATCCAAAGCGTTGTGTTGCAATGTGTTGTATACCTGTCTGGCACGAAAAGGGTTAAGCACCATATCGATGCGCAAAAGCATTCATTTGCAATGTGCTTCACACCACACATTAATGTCCATGTGACCTGTCTCTGTATACAAAGCTATTTTTTTATATTATTTGACTCAAAAATAATCTCCCAGACCTTTTACCCAGAAAAACACTATACTCAAGTTTTTTTCATTAAAATAAAGAAACAATTGCTGCTCCTTTATGTGATACAGATGAAGCTATTCAAAATGACTGATTAGAAAGAAATGTTCATGCAGGGAAGTCCTTAAAGGCATAGTATCTCTTATTGTTTATATATAAAAAAAATATATATATATGACCATAAAATTCCATGGAGTGCTGTAGCAACAGCACCACTGCAAAGTTTCAAGTCATGGAGGCACTGAACCCAATAAATGAAAGTTTGAGCTGCAATAACTTCTAAATACAACACCTCCCAGCAGTGGGAGTGAGATAGATCTTTTGCTTGTTTTTAAATATTAAGCATTACTATCCCTTTTATACGGAACTTTGACTTTGTAAAAATGAAGATGGAGCGAGAGCAGAGTCAGTGTTTGTCTGGCAGGGAGTGGTAGGTAGGAGGGAGAGCAGTGTGGAATGTTAGTATCTGGCTGGCAGGGAGTGGTAGGTAGGTAGGAAAGAGAGCAGGGTGGAATGTTATTATCTAGCTGGCAGGGAGTGGTAGGTAGGTAGGTGGGAGAGCAAGGTGGAATGTTAGTATCTGGCTGGTAGGGAGTGGTAGGTAGTTAGGAGGGAGAGCAGAGTGGAATGTTAGTATATGGCAGGCAGGGAGTGGTAGGTAGGAGGGAGAGCAGTGTGGAATGTTAGTATCTGGCTGGCAGGGAATGGTAGGTAGGTGGGAGGGAGAGCGGTATGGAATGTTAGTATCTGACTGGCAGGGAGTGGTAGGTAGTTAGGAGGGAGAGCAGAGTGGAATGTTAGTATCTGACTGGCAGGGAGTGGTAGGTAGGTGGGAGAGCAGTGTGGAATGTTAGTATCTGGCTGGCAGGGAGTGGTAGGTAGTTAGGAGGGAGAGCAGAGTGGAATGTTAGTATCTGACTGGCAGGGAGTGGTAGGTAGGTGGGAGAGCAGTGTGGAATGTTAGTATCTGGCTGGCAGGGAGAGGTAGGTAGGTGGGAGAGCAGAGTGGAATGTTAGTATCTGACTGGCAGGGAGAGGTAGGTAGGTAGGAAGGAGAGCAGAGTGGAATGTTAGTATCTGGCTGGCAGGGAGAGGTAGGTAGGAGGGAGAGCAGAGTGGAATGTTAGTATCTGGCTGGCAGGGAGAGGTAGGTAGGAGGGAGAGCAGTATGGAATGTTAGTATCTGGCTGGCAGGGAGTGGTAGGTAGTTAGGAGGGAGAGCAGAGTGGAATGTTAGTATCTGACTGGCAGGGAGTGGTAGGTAGGTGGGAGAGCAGTGTGGAATGTTAGTATCTGGCTGGCAGGGAGAGGTAGGTAGGTGGGAGAGCAGAGTGGAATGTTAGTATCTGACTGGCAGGGAGAGGTAGGTAGGTAGGAAGGAGAGCAGAGTGGAATGTTAGTATCTGGCTGGCAGGGAGAGGTAGGTAGGAGGGAGAGCAGTATGGAATGTTAGTATCTGACTGGCAGGGAGAGGTAGGTAGGAGGGAGAGCAGTGTGGAATGTTAGTATCTGACTGGCAGGGAGAGGTAGGTAGGAGGGAGAGCAGTGTGGAATGTTAGTATCTGGCTGGCAGGGAGTGGTAGGTAGGAGGGAGAGCAGAGTGGAATGTTAGTATCTGGCTGGCAGGGAGTGGTAGGGAGAGTGGTGTGGAATGTTAGTATCTGACTGGCAGGGAGAGGTAGGTAGGAGGGAGAGCAGTGTGGAATGTTAGTATCTGGCTGGCAGGGAGAGGTAGGTAGGAGGGAGAGCAGAGTGGAATGTTAGTATCTGGCTGGCAGGGAGTGGTAGGTAGGAGGGAGAGCAGTGTGGAATGTTAGTATCTGGCTGGCAGGGAGTGGTAGGTAGGAGGGAGAGCAGAGTGATATGTTAGTATCTGGAGGGCAGGTAGTGGTAAGTAGGTAGATGGGAGAGCAGAGTGGAATGTTAGTATCTGGCTGGCAGGGAGTGGTAGGTAGGTAGGTGGGAGAGCAGTGTGGAACGTTAATACCTAGACAGCAGGGAGTGGAAGATAGATGGGAGAGCAGAGTGGAATGTTAGTATCTGATTGGCATGCCAAACAGATTTGCATTAACCCCTTGAATGATAGAGGGGAACACAAAGCATTGCTTTGCATTGTGCATAGCTGGGAACTGTCTGGACTTGCCCCGGAGACTCCGGATTTTGCAGCTAATTGCCGGGTCTCCAGGCCAGAGGCGGATTCTCCAGACATTTGTGCGTTCCCAGTGTGTTCCCCCCCACTCCCCGCCTGCTTCTGCTCCTTCCCCAGTCTGTTAATACATTTTTTTTTTTAAGTTTTGAAAGTCCTGCCCCCCACTCGCAATTAAGCCCCTCCCCTTTTGAAGCAATTAGCGTGTTTTATCTCCCTCACTGGCACCACAGAACTGCCCTCTCCAGGGAGTCCAAAACCAAAAGTTCCCAGGTATGGCACTGCGTTTAGGGTTGCCACCCAGCCGGTATTTTACTGGCAGGCCAGTAAAAACTTATCTTCTGTCCAATGTTAAGTCTATGGAGAGAATTCCATGGCCGGTATTTTTTTTTTTTAAGAAAAGGTGGCAACCCTAACTGCGTTGCGTAGCTAGCTAACAAATAAAGATAAATATCTCAAAATATTGTTTCAAAATAAAGATCATAGGCAATTCTGAAAGCGCTATCAAAATCACATGTTAAAAAGGTACAGTTCCACTTTAAAGGAATACAGATGCTACAACAGAACTTGCTCTGATACAAAAGGATGTGTGCTAAAATGTATAGATGTATATGTAAAAGTTCCATTGTTTGATAGAATTTAAGCTATATGATATTCCATGTGCTATTTTTTGTTGCAGGATGGGGGAAGCAGTTTTCCTTCACACTCCTAACTTCCTGCTGTGTTTTATACTGTACAGTGTGGCCTTCTGACCAGAAAGTGACGTGTGCAAAGGATAACTGCTTCCCCCTGGCCACTGAGAAAGAACACATGCAATGTGATAAACATTACTTTGCAATACTTTGTGTACCCCTCTGGCATGCAAAGGGTGAAGCAAATGGATGTTAGAGAAGTCAGTAATGAGCTTCAAAGTAAAGTACTGGAAACCTCTAACTGAGGGGTTAAAGGTGGAGGAATACTACATCCGTAGATTAACGAGATCTATAACACCCGAGTTGTTAATCTGATGGCCTAATGGTGCTACCAGAGGACTAGGATGATCAGTACTGGGGCTGAGCAACCTGCAGCCCTCAAACTGCAGTTAGACGTCAATTCCCATCATCCTCAAAGGCAGCTGGGGTTGATGTGATTGAAGTTCAACAGCAGAAGGGCCATAGGTTGCCTACTTCTGATCACCAGATCTGCCTTTATTCTCGGGCCATCTCTTATTAACCCTCTAAGGACCAGAGAAGTGATACCTGGCTCATCTTTCTGGCCCTTAAAGGGTTAATTTCGTACCAGAAAATGTTTCAACAATTAAGAAAGACCAACAGTGCACTGTGCGCTACGCTGGTCCTTAAAGGAATATTGATGCTTAATATGAAATATATATATATATATATTTATATATATATATATATTTCATGGTTTATCTTTCTGAGAAAAACAAAACACACTGTTTAACCCCTTAGGGACCCTTGACGTACCAGGACCGTCAAGGGTAAATTTGCTCGAAAGACCCTTGACGGTCCTGGTACGTCACGTACTTTTTACTTACAGCGCTCTACCGGGAGCGCTGTAAGTAAAAATAGGGCATGAAATAGACCGCTCCAAGATCGGAGCGATCTGTTTCAAGCCCCATAGTGACGCACCGATACATGCGACAGGTCACGTGTACCGGCTCGTCAAAGTGCCCCTATGCGGACGTTATGGGACGGAAATGTCCCATAACGTCCGGTCCTTAAGGGGTTAAAGATGTTTCATTCAAAATTATTGAAGCTCAAATTTGCATTGTTCAGATGCAGTACTGCCATGGCCTGAAATCTTACAGTGTCGCTGTTGCACCAGAATCCTATGGAGGTTTGTGGTGTAATGACCAGAGCAGTCCATAGACAGCGCCACCATAAAATTTCAGGTCAAGGCAGTACTGCGCCCAACAAGTACAAGTTAATGGTGCAATAGCTTTTGAATAAAACACCTCTCAGCAGTGGAGGTATCGCAGCAAGACAAACTGAAATATATATATATTCTTTCCATATTGATCATTACTTTCTCTCTTTATACAAGAAGCACCTTTAACCCTCTTGCTGCCAGTACTGAGATAGCAGGCCAGCTCCTTTCCCCAGCTGATTCCTGAGCATTTTTTCCTGCATCTGTTCAAAACCATGAAACCAACAACATAGGATAAATGTCTGAATAAGAATAGCTCAATCAAGCCTCCTCCTCGTCCTCCTCCGTTTATATTAAAAACCTAAGAGTCTCCATATATGGTGCTCAGAACGTATCCGAGCCTGTGTGTGTGTGTAGGACATGCCTCGGGCGAGCAGCTCCGTCACTGAACCCAGAACAGCGCTGCCTTCAAAGAGACACGTTTAACATAATGGATCACTAATGTTTTATCTCACTTCCAGAGCCGCTCGCACAATCACTACCATATTAAGTTCTTTTCAGGCGGATTCGCCTGCTGGGTGCTTCTGTAGGAAAGCAGGGAGAGAGCGCAGGAATCTGAGGAGGGACGGGATATTTATAGGGGGGGTCTCATTAAAAACCATTTAATTGTGCAGATGGGAAGTTAGTTTGACACGCAAAAAAATGATCAAATGCCTTAACCCATTGAGAGCCAGTGGGGCGCGCAACGCATTGCGGAGCACTGCGTTGCGCGCCCCTCTGGTACTCAATGGGTTAACCTAGTGATTCTCAGCTCCAGACCCCCTGGGCACAACAACAGGTCAGGTTTTCATGATGGAATATAAGCAGAATAAGCGTGTGCTTAAAGGGATAGTAATACTTCGTTTTATCTTTATTTTATTTTGTAGGCATTAAAAAACATGAAGAACGATATCAGTCTTATCTCTCAAACCTTTATGGTTTGAGAGATATTCACAAGCAAAGTTTCCCCCTCCTGCCCCTTTTACCTAGTGTAAGCCATCTCTTCTCAGATGTGGAATGCAGTCCATAGACCAGACAGATAACAGAAGGGGACAATCTTCTTCCTATGAGAACAATGAAAGCCCTGCCCCCTTGACAAGTTTTTCAGGTTTTTCCCTTATCTTAATTGAAGATTGTCCCTCTCTGCAGTCTACCTGGGCACCTCCCTTCTGCTCTGGCTGAGCAGTGTTACATCAGTAAAAGGGGCGGGAGGGGGATACTTTGTCATTGAATTACTCTTGAACTACAACTCTGACAGTAATGAAATAACACTCTCCAAAGTCCAAATACTATGATGATTAATTAGAGCTGCTTTTATTATGAAACATTACTATCCCTTTAAAGGGGATGTATCACCTAACCAAAAGTTGGCCTTAATCTTTTTATTGTACCTATTATAACAAGGCTGTGTTGTTTTTTTTACCCTTTAAGGACTGGTAAAATCTGAGGTCGTTTTCACTTAAAGACCAGAGCAATTCTGACCTTTTTGACTATGTCTTTGTTCAACAGTGTTTTCCCTCTAAGTCTTTTATTCCACCCCCATAAATTATATACTGTTTTTTAAGCACAAATAGGGCTTTCTTCTGATACCCCACTTGTATGGATAACCCACCACTTACTTTATTAAAATAAAAAAAAAATGGTAAAAAAAAATGTAAAAAACCCCAATATTTTTGTTTTTTCTCTTGGGATCAATTAGGCGCAAAGGGTTAAATTTTTATGGAGCCTGCATGAATGGTATGACCGGTCAGTCATACCTACAAAATGCGCAGTTTAAAGTGGCCACTGTTCCCCCTGGGTGAAAATCCCCATGTCCCTTTTTCTTACCCTATTTTGTTACTTTTTTATCCCTGACATTTGGCAGTGTGTATAAGTGTATTACATGGCTCCACAACAATCACACTTCCAATATTGTTTAATGATATGTTTTTTTTTTTAATAAAATAGCTTTTTGTAAAAAAAAAAAAAAAAAAAAAAAAAAGTGTGTTGTTTTTTAAATAAAAAAAAAGAAGAAAAAAAGTGCATCATTGCAGTTCAGAAATTGACCTGCATTTAGCCAGCCTCCAGCACAAGCAGTGAAGGGGTTAATACCCCCAGCTGCTGTATTTTCTTCTTCCACTAGGTGTCTCCTCTCTGCTTCTCTCTCCCTTAATTTGATAGTAAGGTAGACAGAGGCAGAGGAGAGACATAGAGGCAGCATGCTTTGCGTACTGCCCCTATCAGTCAGAATGCTGGTACATGTGATCGCTGCTATGGAGATCACATGACCCAGCACAAGCAAGAAGGGCTGAGACTGAATGCCCCGGTCTCGGAGCGCTCAGTCTTAGCCTGCACAGAAGCACGCTGCTATCATTTAAGCCATGACGGTCCAGGACCATCATGGGTCCTTAACTGTAAAACAACCATACCTGGGAACTCTCTGGATTTGCCCCGGAGACTCCGGTTTTGACACTGCTTTACTGGGTCTCCGGGGCAGAGGTTGAGTCCTCCGGATGTGGGGAGTTTCTATTGAAACTCTACCCACTTACACTTTTTTCCCCGGTGTAGCTCCTCCCCCCAGCCTTCTTTTAAGCCCTCCCCCAGCACTCGCGTTAAGACCCTCCCCTTTTTGACGAGAAACGTGTCATTCTTCACATCACCCATGGCAGCAGAGGACTCCCCTCTGGGGAGACAACAGTAAAAAGTTCCCAGGTATGATAACAACCCATGATGGTCCAGGACCGTCATGGGTCCTTAAAGGGTTAAAAAATGTGACAGAAATGCAGTTTCAGAGTTTACTTTTTCCCTCTTGCCGTCTTCTCCTCATTCTGATCGGCACCATCGTGTGGATGAGAATACAGGAGAGATCCTCCTCCCCGCTGGTCTGTCAGTAAGCTGGAGCACTCTCATTGGCTAGATATCGATCTCTACCAATGAGAATACAGGAGAGATCCTCCTCCCCGCTGGTCTGTCAGTAAGCTGGAGCACTCTCACTGGGCTAGATATCGATCTCTACCAATGAGAATACAGGAGAGATCCTCCTCCCCGCTGGTCTGTCAGTAAGCTGGAGAACTCTCATTGGGCTAGATATCGATCTCTACCAATGAGAATACAGGAGAGATCCTCCTCCCCGCTGGTCTGTCAGTAAGCTGGAGCACTCTCATAGGCTAGATATCGATCTCTACCAATGAGAATACAGGAGAGATCCTCCTCCCCGCTGGTCTGTCAGTAAACTGGAGAACTCTCATTGGGCTAGATATCGATCTCTACCAATGAGAATACAGGAGAGATCCTCCTCCCCGCTGGTCTGTCAGTAAGCTGGAGCACTCTCACTGGGCTAGATATCGATCTCTACCAATGAGAATACAGGAGAGATCCTCCTCCCCGCTGGTCTGTCAGTAAGCTGGAGCACTCTCATTGGCTAGATATCGATCTCTACCAATGAGAATACAGGAGAGATCCTCCTCCCCGCTGGTCTGTCAGTAAGCTGGAGCACTCTCACTGGGCTAGATATCGATCTCTACCAATGAGAATACAGGAGAGATCCTCCTCCCCGCTGGTCTGTCAGTAAGCTGGAGAACTCTCATTGGGCTAGATATCGATCTCTACCAATGAGAATACAGGAGAGATCCTCCTCCCCGCTGGTCTGTCAGTAAGCTGGAGCACTCTCATAGGCTAGATATCGATCTCTACCATGAGAATACAGGAGAGATCCTCCTCCCCGCTGGTCTGTCAGTAAACTGGAGAACTCTCATTGGGCTAGATATCGATCTCTACCAATGAGAATACAGGAGAGATCCTCCTCCCCGCTGGTCTGTCAGTAAGCTGGAGCACTCTCATTGGCTAGATATCGATCTCTACCAATGAGAATACAGGAGAGATCCTCCTCGCCTCTGGTCTGTCAGTAAGCTGGAGCACTGTCATTGGCTAGATATTAATCTCTACCAATGAGAATACAGGAGAGATCCTCCTCCCCGCTGGTCTGTCAGTAAGCTGGAGCACTGTCATTGGCTAGATATCGATCTCTACCAATGAGAATACAGGAGAGATCCTCCTCCCCGCTGGTCTGTCAGTAAGCTGGAGCACTCTCATTGGCTAGATAGCGATCTCTACCAATGAGAGTGCTCCAGCTTACTGACAGACCAGCGGGGAGGAGGATCTCTCCTGTATTCTCATCTACAAGATGGTGCCAATCAGAATGAGGAGAAGACATCAAGAGGGAAAAATTATATCACATATTGTCCCCCTCCCTCTCCTTATGTGGACGTCCGTCTTCTTTGCCTCGGAACTGAAGGAGAATCCCGATGATGGACATCTTTCATCCTGGATGAAAGAAGACTGTCCCACGTGGTAATCTGTCCGGTCAAGCGACCTGACTTCAGATCTGAGGGGAGGTGGCATACCCACATGAAAAAGGGGAGGGAATTAATAATAAGACTTCAAACAAAATCTAACAATTTCAGCATTAGCAACGTAACAGTGCGATGGTAAACACTATAAGGAGGGATATTAGCATCACTGGAATTCAAATAGTACTATCCCTTTAACCCTTTGAGTGCCAGAGGGGTACGCACCACTACCCCTTTGGCACTGAAGGGGTTATACACAGACAGGCCATTCGCAATGATTGAGCCAATAATTTACTCCAAAGACTATCTTGAAAAGCCAATGTGTTATGTGCCGCAGGGACTAATGATACACCGATGTAACCCACTGCATGCTACAGACTATTATGTTGCATTGCAAAACAATGCTGTAGGGACCCATTCTACCATGCAAGGGGTTAAAGAGACACTGTCCCCTTAAAACCAACTTGCAAAGGGCTTCACAAATCACCTATATTTTGTATTAGAATTATTTAATTTAGGTGAGGTGTAGCGGATTCCTCTAGACACGTGACCAAGGGATCCACGTCTGGATTCCCCCATTACCCTTAGGGTGAGTAACACTAAGAGCAATTTGCATAAACAGAGGAGAAGTCAGAGATACTCAACTAGGCTCATGAGCTTGCAAGGCTATGCAAATAGCTCACAAGTGCCTAGAAGGATCAGCTGCACCTCACCAATGAGCCCCAAGAAGGTCAAAACGTATGTATGGGGTTAGCTGCTTCCCTTGTTCAGAGAAGAATTGTCTGGCATTTCGTGGCTGGACTGTCATTTTGGCAGGACCTGTATGATATACTTCAGAATATTTCTTCTCTGTGTATGGTATTTGTGAGCTACAAGAGGTTGCATGCTGGGTGTGAGGACACAGTCCTAGTGAGCTTTAACATACACTTGTACGCTCATGGGCCTAGTTGAGTATCTCTGACTTCTTCTATCTATATGCAAATTGTTCTTATGATTAGTCACCCTAAGAGTAATGGTGGAATCCAGACTTGGACCCCTTGCTCACAAGTGCATAGAGGGATCAGCTGCACCTCACCAACAAGGCTGAAATGTACATCTGGGTTTGGCTGCTTTCCCTATGCAGAGACAAGTTGTCTGGCATTTTGGCTGGACCTGTATGATATACTGTAAAATGTTTCTTCTCTGTATATGGCATTTGTGAGCTGAAAGACATTGTACTCTGGGTGCGAGGACACAGTCCCAGTGAGATTTTGCATACCCTTGCAGGCTCATGAGCCTAGTTGAGCATCTCTGACTTCTTCTAATTCCAGGATGAAAAACCACTTGGATTGCATAATTTGCACTGCATAGTGCTGGGACAGCATTTTGATAGCGTGAAGCCCCTGATCTCAGTCAGACAGCCAATTATCATGTAAGAATGATGGAAGTCTATTAGCTGAAGCATGTTACCCACCCCAAAATATGATTTTATTTGCAGTTTAACACTTTCAGTGTCAGAGTGGTATCCAACACATTGCATTGCAATGTGTTCGATATCTCTCTGGCACGCAAATGTTTAACCCCTTAAAGTCCTAACAGGAAGGGTCGGAGTTTACAGAGGAAGTGGTGGTTCTTAAACAGGAAGTGGTGTGACCTGGACAGGAAGGGGTGGGGCAAATCATATGATAATGACTATGACCCCTCCCCTTCATGACATTGTCAAAAAGGAACAGAGCATGGATGTCATTAAAATTATGCCCCCCCTAGAAAAATTTCTCCGGACGCCCATGATTGTAACGGTCTACAAAGTGTCCTTGCAAACCACTTTGTAGACCGTTCCAATTAAGTATTTCTTTTTAGATTTTGGCTCTGCTGAAGAGCCTCTTCGAGTCAGCCGACTCGAATCTCCAGCTGACAGCTTTACAGCTGACAGCAGGGCGAGTGGAACTTTAAAACGTTCTATCTCTCGGACCATAAAGGTTTGAGAGATAGGGCTTGCACCAATCTATTTCTTTTTTCCTCATCTACAATACTACTTTTTATTATTTTAGGCCATTACTATCCCTTTAATCTGGGAAATAAATCCTAATGGTCACAAGGAAACAAGGCTGTGTAGATCAGTTCCTCCGAAATCAATCAGTAATTAACCCTCTCTGGGGTACGCAACGCATTTCTTGGTACGCAACGCATTGCAAAGCAATGCATACCCCTCTGGCACTCAAAGGGTTAATTATATTGGATATCACGCCCGAAGAGTCAGACACAATTTTTTTCACAGGACAGCGGAACACCCAAACTCCTCCCACTGCCTTTCTCATCAATCCTCCAATAGGAGGAGCCAGACGTCCCGACACAAAGAATCACGTCTGTGTCCGTGAACGTAAAATCCAGTTCTAATTAAAGATTATATCTGGGGAACCAGTTCAGGCAGAATTCATTGATAGCGGCCATTAGCGTTTTCTACCCCTATAAAGATAAATGGAGATTATTATTAAAGGGATAGTAATACTTCGTTTTAACTTTATTTTATTTTGTAGGCATTAAAAAAACATGATATAAGTCTTATCTCTCAAACCTTTATGGTTTATGAGATATTCACAAGCAAAGTTTCCCCCTCCCGCCCCTTTTACCTAGTGTAAGTCATCTCTTCTCAGATGTGGAATGCAGTCCATAGACCAGACAGATAACAGAAGGGGACAATCTTCTTCCTATGAGAACAATGAAAGCCCTGCCCCCCTTGACAAGTTTTTCAGGTTTTTCCCTTATCTTAATTGAAGATTGTCCCTCTCTGCAGTCTACCTGGGCACCTCCCTTCTAATCTGGTTGAACAGGGGGGGGGGGACTTTGTTTGTGAATATCTCTTAAACCATAAAGGTTTGAGAGATAAGACATATCGTTCTTCATGTTTTTTTTAATGCCTACAAAATAAAACAAAGTTAAAATGAAGTATTACTATCCCTTTAAGAGATTTTAATGTCCCTTCAAAGTTAAAAAAAAGAACACTTCTAAATTAAGTAATTACAATTTCCATTTTAATGAAAAAAAGATATTTGCAATAAAGCCTTCTAAATAATAACGTTTCAAAATAAAGCGAATTCTCCCATAATACATTACGGTTCTGTGTAAGTGAAATTTAAAAAAAAAAAAAAAAAAAAAAAAAAAAAAAAAAGAAAAAAAAAAAAAATCATCTAAGTCTCCCACGTATTTAGCTTGGGTGACCTCCTGCTACAAGTCACTGCTGAAAAATTTAGCCAGGATCATGGGAAGTTGCATTTCCTGCCATCTGCACATTTCTCAGATTGGATCTAAAGGTTCCCTGGCTCTGGTAGTTATCCAGAGAGAAGTAATTACTAGGAATCGTTTTACAAGTAAACCCTAATGAGTCTGCTCTGTGGAAGGACACTGTTATTATACATAAGGTGATCACATATCCCTGGATATCAGGGACACTTACAAAAATCCCATTCTGCAGGAATATAAAGAAATCACAGAAACCTTGCAGTGTGTGTGTGTGTGATTAAACATCCATAATTTAAAGTTATAATAATGTTTTACAAAAACAAAAACAGCAGCTCCAATTAATCTTTATAGTATTTGGACCATGGAGAGTGTTATTTCAATACTGTCAGAGTTGTAGTACAAGAGTAATTGAATGATAAAGTATCCCCCTCCCGCCCCTTTTACCTAGTGTAAGACACCTCCCCTCAGATGTGGAATCTGGTCTCTTGACCGGACAGATCACAGCAAGGGACAATCTTCTTACTGTGACCATAAGGAAAACCCTGCCCCCTTGACAGGTTTTTCCTTATGATCACTGAAGATTGTCCCTCTCTGTGATCCATCTGAACAGTCTTGTTGCTCTGAGGTGAGCAGTGTTACATCAGTAAAAGAGGCGGGAGGGGGATATTTTATCATTCAATTACTCTTGAACAACAACTCTGACAGTATTGAAATAACACTCTCCATGGTCCAAATACTATGAAGATTAATTGGAGCTGCTTTTATTGTGAAACAGTACTTTCCCTTTAAAGGGAAATGTCACCTTAGTTTGGCAGCTTAATCCTTTCAGGAACCAAGGGCTGTGCAAAGAATTACAACTGAAAAAGATCTACACTAGTGATACCACAGAGCTTACAACTGAAATGGATCTACACTAGTGATACCACAGAGCTTACAACTGAAATGGAGCTACACTAGTGATACCACAGAGCTTACAACTGAAATGGATCTACACTAGTGATACCACATAGCTTACAACTGAAATGGATCTATACTAGTGATACCACAGAGCTTACAACTGAAATGGAGCTACACTAGTGATACCACAGAGCTTACAACTGAAATGGATCTATACTAGTGATACCACATAGCTTACAACTGAAATGGATCTACACTAGTGATACCACAGAGCTTACAACGGAAATAGATCTACACTAGTGATACCACAGAGCTTACAACTGAAATGGATCTACATTAGTGATACCACAGAGCTTACAACTGAAATGAAACTACACTAATGATACCACAGAGCTTACAACTGAAATGGATCTACACTAGTGATTCCACAGAGCTTACAACTGAAATGGATCTACACTAGTGATACCACAGAGCTTACAACTGAAATGGATCTACACTAGTGATTCCACAGAGCTTACAACTGAAATGGATCTACACTAGTGATTCCACAGAGCTTACAACTGAAATGGAACTACACTAATGATACCATAGAGCTTACAACTGAAATGGATCTACACTAATGATACCACAGAGCTTACAACTGAAATGGAACTACACTAATGATACCACAGAGCTTACAATTGAAATGGAACTACATTAGTGATACCAGAGAGCTACAATCCAAACAAAGCTACAATAGTAGATTAACCCATTTCCCTTGTAAGCTTTGTGGTATCACTACTTTAGCTTTACTTAAATTGTAAGCTCTGTGGTATCAGCAGTGCAGCCCAATTTCAACTTTATGAATGTGTGTGTATATGTATGTATGTATGTATGTGTGGGTGGTAGATACAATGCTAAACAAAAATTTGACATACCAGTCAAGCCATAAGACTTCCTTTTCCCACCGAAATCTCACTTTTGCAGTAGTGTTACTACCACAGGGGATTCTGGGTATGCATATGCAAATAAGTGTAACAAGAAATCACCTTTTTACCTTATATTCCACTTTATACATAAATTCTTTAGAGTATGTGTATTCTGAGCAACAGCTTTAAGACACAACTCAGGAACAGATGCAAAGCCAATAAACCACTCACGGATGACTGTTTCATTGTAATACAACTCATCAGCATGAGATTGTATTTTATTGTTTTGCTATTGAGGCTTGGTGCACATGTGGAGCACAAACTGAAAAGGTTATGGTGGGGAAAAAAGTGAATGAAAAACCCCTTCCACCTGAATTTGGTGGGTGGTAGATACAATGCTAAACAAAAATTTGACACAACAGTCAAGCCATAAGACTTGCTTTTCCCACAGAAATCACACTTTTGCAGTGTTGTTACTACTGCAAGGGATTCTGGGTAGGCATATGCAAATAGGTTTAACAAGGTATCACCATTTTGCCTCAAATTTTGCTTGGTTGCATTACAACGAAACGGCCGTCCATGATTGGTTCACTGGCTTTGCATCTCTTCCTGAGTTGTGTCTTAAATCTGTTACTCAGCATTCACATACTCTAAGGAATCCACGTATAAAGTGGAATTTGAGGCAAAAGTTGATTCCTTGTTAAACTTATTTGCATATGCCTACCCAGAATCCCTTGCAGTAGTAACAACACTGCAAAAGTGAGATTTCTGTGGGAAAAGCAAGTCTTATGGCTTGACTGGTGTATCAAATTTCTGTTTAGCATTGTATCTACCACCCACCAAATTCAGGTGGAAGGGGTTTTCATTCACTTTTTTCCCCACCAAAATCTTTCCATTTCTACAAGGTGACTGTGGGAGGCAGAGAGCCAGAGGCTCAGGACATTCCCATGAACCTCAATTACTGGTGAAGGCGATTGCTAATGGACACAAAGTGCCGAGACACAGCCAGGGAACCACAAGGGGAAGATAAACACAAACATCCGCGTGACGTGGATACCAACTGACCTACATCACTGCACCACTTCAGGAATTGTGTACACTGGGACCCACACACATTACATCACAACATGCAACAGCTCTTAACCCCTTGAATATCAGAGATGTACAAAACACACTGCAAATCAAGCATTGCACACCCTTCTGGTACTCAAGGGGTTAAAGTCTTACATACACAGAGTGTCAGTACATCAACCTAATAGCATGAAGATCCACCTTTGGTGCAAAGTACAGCGTTGTGGCCTACGCAGACTGATCGCACCCCACATCTGAATTGGGGTGGATGGTGGTGTGTCCCTGCAGGATGCCTGCCCCCTCCAGCCTCCTGTCCCATCAGTTATCTGTCTCCGGCCGCACACTGAGATTGACTGGGTGTTTGCTGGTTGTCGGGCCATTTTCGGTACATTGTAATGTTGTACTAATACACTTCTGCACTAAAATAAGAACTGGAATTGATTTACAGGGCCTGCACCACCCTAACAGCCATGTACCCCATGTACCCCAACAGTCCTCTCGTTTCTGCTGCTTGTGCCAAGGGGAGGGTAGTGGTGCGGTGGATGGGAGTTCAGGGTACTCCTTTCCTTTCCCCGTGTTTAAAGCGGAAGTCTCAGGATTACTACAGATCGTGGTGCTTGTAGCAGATAATAACACTATTTAGAAGCTAGTCACCATATACCTAATGACTGGGGTGCAACTGTATATTGGGTGGTGGTTCCACTTTAACACTATGCACTAACAGGGAGCAGAAGAAATAATGTAACTTTACGCTTTTTTCCTGTACACACTATAGCACAGGTGTTACAACTTGTTCACATTAATTACTATATACCCCAAAGTGCAGTTTCTACCCTTACACCCAAGTGAAGGACACGAACTGGCAGATTCATACAATACCGCTGTGTTGTGACACTCGCACTACGATGTCTGGCTCTGACGCACCATCACTACACTTCCAAAAGTCACTTAGGTCCTGCTGTTTGCGCACGTACACAAACATACACACAGTCAGACACATACGCGCACACACACTCAAAAACACACACACACACACACACACACACACTCAAAAACATACACACACACACTCAAAAACATACACACGTACACTCAAACACACACACACACACACACATCCATACACACACACACATATACACACACATATACATACACACACACACACATATACATACACACACACATACACACACATATACACACATACACACACACACACACACACACATATACATACACACACACATACACACACATATACACACATACACACACACACATACACACACACACACACACATACACACACATACATACACACACACACACACATACATTTGGTCTCTGACTACACAAGACATTGTCCCTGACTGAGTGGTCTTTTACTTGGACTGGAGGGCAGTGTATGTTACCATTTTATTTATTTATTAATGTAGTTTTACTTTGAACCTTCCACTTCAATTTCTCTCTTCTTTCCACTCTCAGTATAAGAGCTCCCCCTCTCTGCAGTCTGTAAAAACAGCCTGTATTTCACTCACAAGAAGCTTATAAAAACTAAGTATTCCACTGTCTATTCTCTGTTCAGTTCAGAATAACGACCAATACAAAATCACAATGAGACTCAGACTGACACAGTTCTTATGCTCCTTTGCAGATAGTTGAGTCACATTTTTTTTTACAGACTGCAAGCAGAGGGCGCTCACAACACAGAATGGTAGGAAGAGAAGAACTGAAATACCTGATTCATTATAAGTACCCAAAATTAGAAAAAAGGTACGTCATAAGGTTAAATACATTAAAACCCTTGAGGTCCAAAGGGGTGCACAACTCATTGTTAATTCAGAGGACTGAGTCCTTGCACTGTGTTCTGTTTGGTTACTGTATCTGCCATTTTCCAGTGGACCAATAGTGGATATTATGTGCACTTACTTCAATCTGATCTCATAGAGTCCGGCACAGCTCTGCTGAACATTCCTCAGGATTAAAGTGAAGACATCTTCATTCTGCAGGACCTCACATCCACTGAGATCCCGGCCGTCCTTCATCCAGTGTACACTGGGGAAGGGATCGCCGGCGATGGCGCAGGATATCAGCACATTCTGTCCAGGGAAAGATGTCATGGATTTCGGTTTGCTGATAAACCAGGGCTGGATTCCTTCTTGTGGCTCTGTAAGATTGATTAAATGTTACAATCATCTTGTCCTGTGACCAGGACTGGCCTAAATCAACCACAGCAGCATTACTAGGAAGTGAAAGACATTATCTGAGAACAAGGTGTCATGGTGCCAGCCAAAGCTTGTAATGGTGTAATCTTGTTCTGATTTCCATAATGGTAATGGAACAGTTGAGCCTTCTGACACACTAAATATGGATCAAGTAGGCCCAAGCTGAAACTGCTTTGGGAGCCTAGGAACTCCCCTGGTCAATCTATAATCAGAAAGCTCATCATACAGAGTCATGGTGGGTGGGGGCATGAAGGTAAGCGCTTGCCTTGGAGGGTCAGGGTGGCAGTGTGAGGGTAGTGGAGATAAGGACTCAACTTTGAGGGTAATGGTGGCAGTGGGGGTAGGGGAGTGCAGATCATCTTTCACAGTCAGAATGGTAGTGGAGGATCGCACTGCACAGTAGTCTGGCAGGACAGATAACGTTGCACAGTCGGGATGGTGGTGGGGAATCACACTGCAATGTTTTGGTTTAGCCGTGGATACCTTCGCACAGTAATGGTGGCAGTGTAGCGCGGGATGTGGAGTTGACTGGGCTCAACTTGCACCAGGCACAGTGACAGTGAGGGGAGCGGAAATGGAGGGGATCACCCTGCACAGTCAGACACAGCGACATTGAGGAGGCAGAGATGGGGGATCACCTTGCACAATCAGGTTAGCAGAGGGGTAAATGGATGTAAGGGGATTTTGGGGCTCAACTTGCACAGTCAGAGTGGTAGTGGGGAGGTGGATAGCAGGGGGTCACCTGGTATGGTATTGGGGGAGATGGATAAGAGGGGGTCACTTGGTACAATCATGGTAGTAGTGGGGGAGGTGGATAACGGAGTCACCTCGCACCATCAGGGTGGTAGTGGGGGAGTGGATATGTGAACTCACCTTGCACTGTCAGGTTGGTAGTGGTGGGAAGGGACTGGATAGGGAGGAGTCATCTTATACAATCAGGAATGCAGTGGGGGGAGCGCAGTTAGTGACTTGCCTTGCACTGTCAGGGAGGCCTCGGTTTTCGCCTGTCCGGCGTTATTCCAGGCCTCACACGTGTACGTCCCCGTGTCCTCGGGAAAGACTTCCTGAATGTACAGACTGTACCTCGTCCCGCTCTGCTCAAAGTGGAAATCTTCTGTCTCTTGGATTTCCTTCCCATTGTGGAACCAGAGAACCTCAGCTGGGGGCTTGGCTTAAATATACAATATAGAATACAGATAACAATATTAATACACATACATATATAGATATACAACATGGGCTGCACTCACTGTTAGTTGTCCATTTAATCACCTGGGTGCCAAAAGGAGGAAAGCATGCACAGGAAACATTTTTTTTGCAGTGAAAACACAGGTGCTTTTATTAAATCTACGTTTCGACACCTCACGTGGCCTTAACTTACAACTGAAATGGTTCTACACTAGTGATACCACAGAGCTTACAACTGAAATGGATCTACACTAGTGATACCACAGAGCTTACAACTGAAATGGATCTACACTAGTGATACCACAGAGCTTACAACTGAAATGGATCTACACTAGTGATACCACAGAGCTTACAACTGAAATGGAGCTACACTAGTGATACCACAGAGCTTACAACTGAAATGGATCTACACTAGTGATACCACAGAGCTTACAACTGAAATGGATCTACACTAGTGATACCACAGAGCGTACAACTGAAATGGATCTACACTAGTGATACCGCAGAGCGTACAACTGAAATGGATCTACACTAGTGATACCACAGAGCTTACAACTGAAATGGATCTACACTAGTGATACCGCAGAGCTTACAACTGAAATGGATCTACACTAGTGAAACCACAAAGCTTACAACTGAAATGGATCTACACTAGTGATACCACAGAGCTTACAACTGAAATGGATCTACACTAGTGATACCACAGAGCTTACAACTGAAATGGATCTACACTAGAGATACCACAGAGCTTACAACTGAAATGGATCTACACTAGTGATACCACAGAGCTTACAACTGAAATGGATCTACACTAGTGATACCACAGAGCTTACAACTGAAATGGATCTACACTAGTGATACCACAGAGCTTACAACTGAAATGGATCTACACTAGTGATACCGCAGAGCTTACAACTGAAATGGATCTACACTAGTGATACCGCAGAGCTTACAACTGAAATGGATCTACACTAGTGATACCACAGAGCTTACAACTGAAATGGATCTACACTAGTGATACCGCAGAGCTTACAACTGAAATGGAGTTACACTAGTGATACCGCAGAGCTTACAACTGAAATGGATCTACACTAGTGATACCGCAGAGCTTACAACTGAAATGGATCTACACTAGTGATACCACAGAGCTTACAACTGAAATGGAGCTACACTAGTGATACCACAGAGCTTACAACTGAAATGGATCTACACTAGTGATACCACAGAGCTTACAACTGAAATGGATCTACACTAGTGATACCACAGAGCTTACAACTGAAATGGATCTACACTAGTGATACCACAGAGCTTACAACTGAAATGGATCTACACTAGTGATACCGCAGAGCTTACAACTGAAATGGATCTACACTAGTGATACCCCAAAGCTTACAACTGAAATGGAGTTACACTAGTGATACCGCAGAGCTTACAACTGAAATGG
Organism: Rhinophrynus dorsalis; assembly: GCA_037306005.1. Taxonomy (NCBI): domain Eukaryota; kingdom Metazoa; phylum Chordata; class Amphibia; order Anura; family Rhinophrynidae; genus Rhinophrynus; species Rhinophrynus dorsalis. Next base: position 255,945,603 of record CM074725.1, read on the forward strand.
ATCTACACTAGTGATACCGCAGAGCTTACAACTGAAATGGATCTACACTAGTGATACCACAGAGCTTACAACTGAAATGGATCTACACTAGTGATACCACAGAGCTTACAACTGAAATGGATCTACACTAGTGATACCACAGAGCTTACAACTGAAATGGAGCTACACTAGTGATACCACAGAGCTTACAACTGAAATGGGTCTACACTAGTGATACCACAGAGCTTACAACTGAAATGGATCTACACTAGTGATACCACAGAGCTTACAACTGAAATGGTGCTATACTAGTGATACCACAGAGCTTACAACTGAAATGGATCTACACTAGTGATACCACAGAGCTTACAACTGAAATGGATCTACACTAGTGGTACCACAGAGCTTACAACTGAAATGGATCTACACTAGTGATACCACAGAACTTACAATTGAAATGGATCTACACTAGTGATACCACAGAGCTTACAACTGAAATGGATCTACACTAGTGATACCACAGAACTTACAACTGAAATGGATCTACACTAGTGATACCACAGAGCTTACAACTGAAATGTATCTACACTAGTGATACCACAGAACTTACAACCGAAATGGATCTACACTAGTGATACCACAGAGCTTACAACTGAAATGTATCTACACTAGTGATACCACAGAACTTACAACCGAAATGGATCTACACTAGTGATACCACAGAACTTACAACTGAAATGGATCTACACTAGTGATACCACAGAGCTTACAACCGAAATGTATCTACACTAGTGATACCACAGAACTTACAACTGAAATGGATCTACACTAGTGATACCACAGAGCTTACAACTGAAATGGATCTACACTAGTGATACCACAGAGCTCACAACTGAAATGGATGTACACTAGTGATACCACAGAGCTCACAACTGAAATGGATCTACACTAGTGATACCACAGAGCTTACAACTGAAATGGATCTACATTAGTGATACCACAGAGCTCACAACTGAAATGGATCTACACTAGTGATACCACAGAGCTTACAACTGAAATGGATCTACATTAGTGATACCACAGAGCTTACAACTGAAATGGATCTACACTAGTGATACAGAACTTACAACTGAAATGGATCTACACTAGTGATACCACAGAGCTTACAACTGAAATGTATCTACACTAGTGATACCACAGAACTTACAACTGAAATGGATCTACAATAGTGATACCACAGAGCTTACAACTGAAATGGATCTACACTAGTGATACCACAGAACTTACAACTGAAATGGATCTACACTAGTGATACCACAGAGCTTACAACTGAAATGGATCTACACTAGTGATACCACAGAGCTTATAACTGAAATGGATCTACACTAGTGACACCACAGAGCTTACAACTGAAATGGAGCTACACTAGTGATACCACAGAGCTTATAACTGAAATGGATCTACACTAGTGATACCACAGAGCTTACAACTGAAATGGGTCTACACTAGTGACACCACAGAGCTTACAACTGAAATGGACCTACACTAGTGATACCACAGAGCTTACAACTGAAATGGATCTACACTAGTGACACCACAGAGCTTACATCTGAAATGGATTTACATTAGTGATACCACTGAGCTTACTACTGAAATGGATCTACACTAGTGGTACCACAGAGCTTACAACTGAAATGGATCTACACTAGTGATACCACAGAGCTTACAACTGAAATGGATCTATACTAGTGATACCACAGAGCTTACAACTGAAATGGATCTACACTAGTGATACCACAGAGCTTACAATTGAAATGGATCTACACTAGTGATACCACAGAGCTTACAACTGAAATGGATCTACACTAGTGATACCGCAGAGCTTACAACTGAAATGGATCTACACTAGTGATACCACAAAGCTTACAACTGAAATGGAGTTACACTAGTGATACCGCAGAGCTTACAACTGAAATGGATCTACACTAGTGATACTGCAGAGCTTACAACTGAAATGGATGTACACTAGTGATACCACAGAGCTTACAACTGAAATGGATCTACACTAGTGATACCACAGAGCTTACAACTGAAATGGATCTACACTAGTGATACCACAGAGCTTACAACTGAAATGGAGCTACACTAGTGATACCACAGAGCTTACAACTGAAATGGGTCTACACTAGTGATACCACAGAGCTTACAACTGAAATGGATCTACACTAGTGATACCACAGAGCTTACAACTGAAATGGTGCTATACTAGTGATACCACAGAGCTTACAACTGAAATGGATCTACACTAGTGATACCACAGAGCTTACAACTGAAATGGATCTACACTAGTGGTACCACAGAGCTTACAACTGAAATGGATCTACACTAGTGATACCACAGAACTTACAATTGAAATGGATCTACACTAGTGATACCACAGAGCTTACAACTGAAATGGATCTACACTAGTGATACCACAGAACTTACAACTGAAATGGATCTACACTAGTGATACCACAGAGCTTACAACTGAAATGTATCTACACTAGTGATACCACAGAACTTACAACCGAAATGGATCTACACTAGTGATACCACAGAGCTTACAACTGAAATGTATCTACACTAGTGATACCACAGAACTTACAACCGAAATGGATCTACACTAGTGATACCACTGAACTTACAACTGAAATGGATCTACACTAGTGATACCACAGAGCTTACAACTGAAATGTATCTACACTAGTGATACCACAGAACTTACAACTGAAATGGATCTACACTAGTGATACCACAGAGCTTACAACTGAAATGGATCTACACTAGTGATACCACAGAGCTCACAACTGAAATGGATCTACACTAGTGATACCACAGAGCTCACAACTGAAATGGATCTACACTAGTGATACCACAGAGCTTACAACTGAAATGGATCTACATTAGTGATACCACAGAGCTCACAACTGAAATGGATCTACACTAGTGATACCACAGAGCTTACAACTGAAATGGATCTACATTAGTGATACCACAGAGCTTACAACTTGAAATGGATCTACACTAGTGATACAGAACTTACAACTGAAATGGATCTACACTAGTGATACCGCAGAGCTTACAACTGAAATGTATCTACACTAGTGATACCACAGAACTTACAACTGAAATGGATCTACAATAGTGATACCACAGAGCTTACAACTGAAATGGATCTACACTAGTGATACCACAGAGCTTACAACTGAAATGGATCTACACTAGTGATACCACAGAACTTACAACTGAAATGGATCTACACTAGTGATACCACAGAGCTTACAACTGAAATGTATCTACACTAGTGATACCACAGAACTTACAACCGAAATGGATCTACACTAGTGATACCACAGAGCTTACAACTGAAATGTATCTACACTAGTGATACCACAGAACTTACAACCGAAATGGATCTACACTAGTGATACCACAGACCTTACAACTGAAATGGATCTACACTAGTGATACCACAGAGCTTACAACTGAAATGTATCTACACTAGTGATACCACAGAACTTACAACTGAAATGGATCTACACTAGTGATACCACAGAGCTTACAACTGAAATGGATCTACACTAGTGATACCACAGAGCTCACAACTGAAATGGATCTACACTAGTGATACCACAGAGCTCACAACTGAAATGGATCTACACTAGTGATACCACAGAACTTACAACTGAAATGGATCTACACTAGTGATACCACAGAGCTTACAACTGAAATGGATCTACACTAGTGATACCACAGAGCTTACACCTGAAATGGATCTACACTAGTGATACCACAGAGCTTACAACTGAAATGGATCTACACTAGTGATACCACAGAACTTACAACTGAAATGGATCTACACTAGTGATACCACAGAGCTTACAACTGAAATGGAGCTACACTAGTGATACCACAGAGCTTATAACTGAAATGGATCTACACTAGTGATACCACAGAGCTTACAACTGAAATGGGTCTACACTAGTGACACCACAGAGCTTACAACTGAAATGGACCTACACTAGTGATACCACAGAGCTTACAACTGAAATGGATCTACACTAGTGACACCACAGAGCTTACATCTGAAATGGATTTACATTAGTGATACCACTGAGCTTACTACTGAAATGGATCTACACTAGTGGTACCACAGAGCTTACAACTGAAATGGATCTACACTAGTGATACCACAGAGCTTACAACTGAAATGGATCTATACTAGTGATACCACAGAGCTTACAACTGAAATGGATCTACACTAGTGATACCACAGAGCTTACAATTGAAATGGATCTACATTAGTGATACCACAAAGCGTACAGATGAAATTGAGCTACAATACTAGTGGTATCACTTGTGTAGCTCCATTTAAATTTTAAGCTGTGTTGCTTGATTTCATTAGTATAATTTGGTCCTATGAAGGACTGATCCACAAATAAGTTAATGCCATTAGTATATTTTGGCCCTAAAAAGGACTAACTCACAAATCCCCATACACACTGTCTGACCCCCTACCCCAGTCCCTCTGTACACTGGTAACCAAAGATCTCCATATATACTGTCTGACACTGTAGACTTGTTCTGCTGTCCACTGGTAGTCACAGACGCACACATACACTGTCCAACACCCCAGCCTTGTTCCACTGGTAGTCACAGACCCACACATACCCTGTCCAACACCCCAGCCCTGTTTCACTGGTAGTCACAGACCCGCACATACACTGTCAGACACCCCAGCCTTGTTTCACTGGTAGTCACAGACCCACACATACACTGTCGGACACCCCAGCTTTGTTCCGCTGTCCACTGGTAGTAAGAACCACACATACACTGTCTGACACCCCAGCCTTGTTCCACTGGTAGTCACAGACCCACACACGTATAATACAAAGATCTATGGGTCGCACACATATGGCTCTAAGACTGAAAATACATTTTTTCTGTAAGGTGTACTTTGTGATGTATAGTCACTAAGAACAAATACATAGTTAATCAAATAAATAAATAAAAAGTAAATTTGCTGTGTGTGTGTGTTTCTGTGTTTTGGGAGGCTACACACATAGCTGGGAACCCTCTGGATTTGCCCCGGAGACTCAGGTTTTTGCTGCTGATTACTAGGTCTCCGGGGCAGAGGCCGACTCTTGGGATGTGGGGAGTTTCTACTGAACCTCTGCCCACTTCTCTTCCTTCCCAGTCTGCTCCTTCCACTCCCTGCCCACTTCTCCTCCTTCCCAGTCTGGTCCTTCCACTCCCTGCCCACTTCTCCTCCGTCCCCAGCCTATTCCTCCTACATTTGTTAATCCCCACCACTTTTTTGACACGAATAACGTCATTTATCTCCCCCTGAGGCACGTCAGGACTACCCACCAGGGAGTCAACATGAAACAGTTCCCAGGTATTGCTAAACACACACACATACACTGCAGGTTATTGATCTGATGTAGGTCAAGGCAATTCCACCAGCAATTAGTGGAAGCTTTCTCCTGGATTACCTGACACTTCCACTGTCATGACAACCTGACTTCCATCCATCACCTGGAGATCGCGCAGACCCTTTAGGAAGAAGGGGGCAGAAATCTCACTGACTGCTTTGGAACCCTCCAGCTTCTCTGACGTCTTCTTTTCTACAAACAGAGTAAGGAAGATAAGGAAGGTGAGGAAGGACATGTACAATGAGGAGGATGAAGAAGGGTGGGGGAAGGATGAGGAATGGTGACGAAGATGAACATGGGTGAGGAAGATGAGGAAGGGTTAGTAAGGTGAAGAAGAGGATGATGGTGAGGGAGGGTCTTTATAACAGGAAGAAGAGGAGGATGAGAAAGAATCCATACAATGAGGAAGATGAGAAGGATAAGGAAGATGAGGATCTGTACAATCATGAGGCAGATGAGGAACAAGAGGAAGAAGAGGAGAATGAGGAATAATCTGTATAATAACGAAAATTAGGTAGGATCTGTACAATGAGGCAGAGGAGGAGGATGATGAAGGATCTGTACAATGAGGAAGATGAGGCGGAAGAAGAAGAAAAGGAGGATAGGGGGAATGAGGATGGTTCTCTACAATGAGGATGAGGAAGGAGAGGTACAGGAGGATAAGGAGGAAGGATCTGTACAATGAGGAAGATGATGAGGATGATGAAGTATCTGTACAGTGAGGAAGAGGAGAAGGAAGGATCTGTACAATGATGAGGTGGAGGAGGAGGAGGAAGGTTTTGTACAATGAGGAATATGAGGAGGAGGAGGAATCATCTGTACAATGAGGAAGATGAGGAGGTGGAGGATAAGTAAAATGAGGATGAAGAAGAGGTAAATGAGGATGAGGAGTAGGAGGGAAACAAGGGGGATGAAGAAGGGTCTACACAATGAGGAAGATGAGGAAAAGGAGGATGAGAAGAAAGAGAGGAAAGATCTGTACAATGAAGATGATGAGGAAGATCTGTATGATGAGGAAGATAAGGAAGATCTGTATAATGAGGAAGTATCTGTAGCGCTGGGGTCCTGGGTTCAAATCCCACCAAGGACAACATCTGCAATGAGTTTGTATGTTCTCACTGTGTTTGCGTGGGTTTCCTCCGGGTACTCCGGTTTCCTCCCACACTCCAAAAAACATACTGATAGGTGAATTTAGATTGTGAGCCCCAATGGGGACAGGAACCAATATGAGTGTAAAGCGCTGTGGAATCTGTGTGCGCTATATAAATAAAGGATTATTATTATTATTATTATTATAATGAGGTAGATCTGCACAATGAAGAAGTATCTGTATAATGAGGTAGATCTGTATAATGAGGTAGATCTGTATAATGAAGAAGTATCTGTATAATGAGGTAGATCTGTATAATGAGGTAGATCTGTATGATGATGAAGATGAGGAAGTATCTGTATAATGAGGTAGATCTGTATAATGAGGAATATCTACACGATGAGGAAGATCTGTATGATGAGGTAGATCTGTATGATGAGGAAGATGAGGAAGATCTGTATGATGAAGAAGGTCTGTATGATGAGGAAGATGAGGAAGTATCTGTATAAGGAGGAATATCTACATGATGAGGAAGGTCTGTATAATGAGGTATATCTGTATAATGAGGTATATCTGTATAATGAGGAATATCTACATGATGAGGTAGGTCTGTATGATGAGGTAAAAATAAATAAGGTAGATGCCATCAATAAGAATGGCCATAATGCAGATCACACGTTCAACTTAATTCAGTTTTGCATATTTGAAAACTGCATTAAAACCTTCCTATATGTCATGTTATCCAAAAGTCCAGCAGATGTCCAGTTTAGGAGATATTCACACTTATTTCTGGGCAAAGAGAAAGTGAACATTTCCTGGTACTGCACAGAAACCCATTAGCATATGAAATGTAACTGAGACCTTAATTAGCATATGAATAGCCATTTATTAGCTTAATCAGCATATGGAAATGTCACTAATTCCACATGGTACCACAATTAGCATACATTAGCATATGAAAGAGGTGTGAATTTCTCCTGGAGATTTGCTGGCCTTTTGCATAACATGACATAAAACATATTTTTAATGCAGTTTTCAAATCAATAAACTTGAATCAAGGTGAATGTTTATTTCTGTACTTTAGAAAGGGGAGCAGTTCCGGGGCAAACCAACTGCAAAGGGGTAGATAAACATTTCTATCGATTTGAAATGGACTTTTAACCCCTTAAGTGCTAGAGAGATCTCCAGTGCACTGCAAAGCAATGCGTTGGTGACCTTTCATGTATTTGAACTGTTAAAGCCCAACTTAAAGGAGCAGTAAACTTTTTTATGAAACCACATATATTACAGAGAATTTCCTGCTGAATAAAACACAGTCACTCCCATCGCTGTGAGATGTTTTATTCACAATTTATAGCAGTTTAAATAATCAGGAGGTGAATTTACTGTGTTTACTTCCTGATAGTTCTAACTGACAGGAAGTGAATATACTGTGTTTACTTCCTGATAGATCTAACTGACAGGAAGTGAATTTACTGTGTTTACTTCCTGATAGTTCTGACAGGAAGTGAATTTACTGTATTTACTTCCTGATAGTTCTAATTGACAGGAAGTGAATTTACTGTGTTTACTTCCTGATAGATCTAACTGACAGGAAGTGAATTTACTGTGTTTACTTCCTGATAGATCTAACTGACAGGAAGTGAATTTACTGTGTTTACTTCCTGATAGTTCTGACAGAAAGTGAATTTACTGTATTTACTTCCTGATAGTTCAAACTGACAGGAATTGAATCAGCAGTTTCTATCACATTCTAAGGAGAACTGTATGTCTCTGAGTTTTCTGACTTTCCTCTCCATTAGAATCTAACAGGAAAACTAATTAGAATTTGACCACTAGAGAGCACTGCTAATGTAAAAAAAAACATGGGTTTAAACTGTAATAACTCTGGAAATATGAATCTCTTGGCAGTGGGAGTACCCTTATTTTTTTCAACAGGAAAAGCCCTACAATGTATTCATTTTCATAAAAAAATATAAATATCTCGGCAGTGGGAGTACCCTTATTTTACTCAATAGGAAAATCCCTACAATATGTATTTTTTCATAAAAAAAAATTAACTGCTCCTTTAAATCAATATGAACTGTCATCTGTGCACTATGATACAGCTGGTTTGGACCAGATTTTTTTGTGCGTAAATTATAAAATCAACATCTGAATAAGATTTTTCAATTGTTTTTCACGTAACAACTTGTTCAAAAAAATCCTGTGCACCTGTGATGTTCATCCCCCACCCACAATTTAATTCGTATATTCACATCCCCTCCGGTTAATTGGAGCCGGTTCAGAGAGACGATTTCTATAATCTGAGTTCAACTGTCAGAGGTCCAGGTAGTGCGACTGACACACTAAGTTCTGAAATGCACTTCACTTCATTCTGATCTGTGACCATGTTTGGAAACACGTTTGTATCCTGGATTAAGACATCCTGCTACCTCTAGTACAGTGGTGAGAGAAAACCCAGCTCTCTATCTAGCAATTGATCTACTAAACAGGACCAACCACAAGGTTCAATCAGATTTCACCATATATCTCACTCCTGTTTTGGACAGAATATCTTGACACTCACAGGATAATACTAAACTGTATAATTGCGTTTACTATAACAGGCTCTATAACCTAGCCTATTCTTAATAAAAAATATAACAATTTTCAAATATTATTACTGATTTCTGAACTCCTCAGGTACTAGAATAGACTACAACTTACTCAGGACCTGTGACTGAGGAAGAGAAGTGAGACACTCGGTAGCTGTGACTGAGGAAGGGAAGTGAGACACTCGGTAGCTGTGAAGGGAAGTGAGACACTCGGTAGCTGTGAAGGGAAGTGAGACACTCGGTAGCTGTGACTGAGGAAGGGAAGTGAGACACTCGGTAGCTGTGACTGAGGAAGAGAAGTGAGACACTCGGTAGCCGTGACTGAGGAAGGGAAGTGAGACACTCGGTAGCTGTGACTGAGGAAGAGAAGTGAGACACTCGGTAGCCGTGACTGAGGAAGAGAAGTGAGACACTCGGTAGCTGTGACTGAGGAAGGGAAGTGAGACACTCGGTAGCTGTGACTGAGGAAGAGAAGTGAGACACTCGGTAGCCGTGACTGAGGAAGAGAAGTGAGACACTCGGTAGCTGTGACTGAGGAAGGGAAGTGAGACACTCGGTAGCTGTGAAGGGAAGTGAGACACTCGGTAGCTGTGAAGGGAAGTGAGACACTCGGTAGTTGTGACTGAGGAAGGGAAGTGAGACACTCGGTAGCTGTGACTGAGGAAGAGAAGTGAGACACTCGGTAGCTGTGACTGAGGAAGGGAAGTGAGACACTCGGTAGCTGTGACTGAGGAAGGGAAGTGAGACACTCGGTAGCTGTGACTGAGGAAGAGAAGTGAGACACTCGGTAGCCGTGACTGAGGAAGAGAAGTGAGACACTCGGTAGCTGTGACTGAGGAAGGGAAGTGAGACACTCGGTAGCTGTGAAGGGAAGTGAGACACTCGGTAGCTGTGAAGGGAAGTGAGACACTCGGTAGTTGTGACTGAGGAAGGGAAGTGAGACACTCGGTAGCTGTGACTGAGGAAGAGAAGTGAGACACTCGGTAGCTGTGACTGAGGAAGGGAAGTGAGACACTCGGTAGCTGTGACTGAGGAAGGGAAGTGAGACACTCGGTAGCTGTGACTGAGGAAGGGAAGTGAGACACTCGGTAGCTGTGACTGAGGAAGAGAAGTGAGACACTCGGTAGCCGTGACTGAGGAAGAGAAGTGAGACACTCGGTAGCCGTGACTGAGGAAGGGAAGTGAGACACTCGGTAGCTGTGAATGAGGAAGGGAAGTGAGACACTCGGTAGCTATGACTGAGGAAGAGAAGTGAGACACTCAGTAGCTGTGACTGAGGAAGGGAAGTGAGACACTCGGTAGCTGTGACTGAGGAAGGGAAGTGAGACACTCGGTAGCTGTGACTGAGGAAGGGAAGTGAGACACTCGGTAGCTGTGACTGAGGAAGGGAAGCGAGACACTCGGTAGCTGTGACTGAGGAAGGGAAGTGAGACATTCGGTAGCTGTGAAGGGAAGTGAGACACTCGGTAGCTGTGAAGGGAAGTGAGACACTCGGTAGCTGTGACTGAGGAAGGAAAGTGAGACACTCGGTAGCTGTGACTGAGGAAGAGAAGTGAGACACTCGGTAGCCGTGACTGAGGAAGGGAAGTGAGACACTCGGTAGCTGTGACTGAGGAAGAGAAGTGAGACACTCGGTAGCCGTGACTGAGGAAGAGAAGTGAGACACTCGGTAGCCGTGACTGAGGAAGAGAAGTGAGACACTCGGTAGCTGTGACTGAGGAAGGGAAGTGAGACACTCGGTAGCTGTGACTGAGGAAGAGAAGTGAGACACTCGGTAGCCGTGACTGAGGAAGAGAAGTGAGACACTCGGTAGCTGTGACTGAGGAAGGGAAGTGAGACACTCGGTAGCTGTGAAGGGAAGTGAGACACTCGGTAGCTGTGACTGAGGAAGGGAAGTGAGACACTCGGTAGCTGTGACTGAGGAAGGGAAGTGAGACACTCGGTAGCTGTGACTGAGGAAGGGAAGTGAGACACTCGGTAGCTGTGACTGAGGAAGAGAAGTGAGACACTCGGTAGCCGTGACTGAGGAAGAGAAGTGAGACACTCGGTAGCCGTGACTGAGGAAGGGAAGTGAGACACTCGGTAGCTGTGAATGAGGAAGGGAAGTGAGACACTCGGTAGCTATGACTGAGGAAGAGAAGTGAGACACTCAGTAGCTGTGACTGAGGAAGGGAAGTGAGACACTCGGTAGCTGTGACTGAGGAAGGGAAGTGAGACACTCGGTAGCTGTGACTGAGGAAGGGAAGTGAGACACTCGGTAGCTGTGACTGAGGAAGGGAAGTGAGACACTCGGTAGCTGTGACTGAGGAAGAGAAGTGAGACACTCGGTAGGTGTGACTGAGGAAGGGAAGTGAGACACTCGGTAGTTGTGACTGAGGAAGGGAAGTGAGACAATCGGTAGCTGTGACTGAGGAAGGGAAGTGAGACACTCGGTAGCTGTGACTGAGGAAGAGAAGTGAGACACTCGGTAGCTGTGACTGAGGAAGGGAAGTGAGACAATCGGTAGCTGTGAATGAGGAAGAGAAGTGAGACACTCGGTAGGTGTGACTGAGGAAGGGAAGTGAGACAATCGGTAGCTGTGACTGAGGAAGGGAAGTGAGACACTCGGTAGCTGTGAATGAGGAAGAGAAGTGAGACGCTCGGTAGCCGTGACTGAGGAAGGGAAGTGAGACGCTCGGTAGCTGTAACTGAGGAAGGGAAGTGAGACACTCGGTAGCCGTGATTGAGGAAGAGAAGTGAGACACTCGGTAGTTGTGACTGAGGAAGAGAAGTGAGACACTCGGTAGGTGTGACTGAGGAAGGGAAGTGAGACACTCGGTAGTTGTGACTGAGGAAGGGAAGTGAGACACTCGGTAGGTGTGACTGAGGAAGGGAAGTGAGACACTCGGTAGCTGTGACTGAGGAAGGGAAGTGAGACACTCGGAAGCTGTGACTGAGGAAGAGAAGTGAGACACTCGGTAGGTGTGACTGAGGAAGGGAAGTGAGACACTCGGTAGTTGTGACTGAGGAAGGGAAGTGAGACAATCGGTAGCTGTGACTGAGGAAGGGAAGTGAGACACTCGGTAGTTGTGACTGAGGAAGAGAAGTGAGACACTCGGTAGCTGTGACTGAGGAAGGGAAGTGAGACAATCGGTAGCTGTGAATGAGGAAGAGAAGTGAGACGCTCGGTAACTGTGACTGAGGAAGGGAAGTGAGACAATCGGTAGCTGTGAATGAGGAAGAGAAGTGAGACGCTCGGTAGCTGTGAATGAGGAAGAGAAGTGAGACACTCGGTAGCTGTGAATGAGGAAGAGAAGTGAGACACTCGGTAGTTGTGACTGAGGAAGGGAAGTGAGACAATCGGTAGCTGTGAATGAGGAAGAGAAGTGAGACGCTCGGTAACTGTGACTGAGGAAGGGAAGTGAGACACTCGGTAGGTGTGACTGAGGAAGGGAAGTGAGACACTCGGTAGCTGTGACTGAGGAAGGGAAGTGAGACACTCGGTAGCTGTGAATGAGGAAGGGAAGTGAGACGCTCGGTAACTGTGACTGAGGAAGGGAAGTGAGACAATCGGTAGCTGTGACTGAGGAAGGGAAGTGAGACACTCGGTAGCTGTGACTGAGGAAGGGAAGTGAGACACTCGGTAGCTGTGACTGAGGAAGGGAAGTGAGACGCTCGGTAGCTGTAACTGAGGAAGGGAAGTGAGACACTCGGTAGCCATGATTGAGGAAGAGAAGTGAGACACTCGGTAGTTGTGACTGAGGAAGAGAAGTGAGACACTCGGTAGCCGTGACTGAGGAAGGGAAGTGAGACGCTCGGTAGCCGTGAAGGGAAGTGAGACGCTCGGTAGCAATTCTGTTGAAACTCAATGCACTAAAAATATTCCTGCCAATTTAAATACAGAATTTAACTCCTTGAATGCTACAGAGTTATCAAATACATTGAAAAGTAATGCGTTGGGAACTGCTTTGGCACTGACAGGAGACCGGGACTGACAGCGCAGGCGTGCAGATAAGATGTCTGCGCTGTAGCCTGGGTTCCGGTCTCCTACAATGATTGATTTCTTTAGAACTGGATACTTTTCAAAGGAAAAATATATATTCTAAATCTACTCGCTACCAGCTTAATTATAGCAGGACGAGTTTATAGAGGATGAAAGTTCCACTTTAACACTGTCCTGTATTTGTGTATTGTACTATGATATTACTATTTCTATAAAGAAATAGCTGTACATGTATGGAACAATATCAATACAGACACATACACAGAGTCTGATCTCTTAAAAACGAGGGACACCAGGGTGGGAAAGTGGGACAGAGGGATTTGGATCTCAAAGAGGCACTGTCTATCCTAAAGAGGGACTTTTGGGAGGAATGGACCCCTTATACCTCCAAAAAAGGGATAATTGGGAGGAGTGCACCTCTAATATCTCCTAAAGAGGGACACTTGGGAGGTACAGACCTCTAATATCTCCTAAAGAGGGACACTTGGGACATACAGATCCCTAATATCTCCTAAAGAGGGACACTTAGGAGGTATGGATCCCTAATATCTCCTAAAGAGGGACACTTAGGAGGTAGGGACCCCTAATATCTCCTAAAGAGGGACACTTGGGAGGTACAGACCCCTAATATTTCCTAAAGAGGGACACTTGGGAGGTAGGGACCCCTAATATCTCCTATAGAGGGACACTTGGGAGGTAGGGACCCCTAATATCTCCTATAGAGGGACACTTGGGAGGTAGGGACCCCTAATATCTCCTAAAGAGGGACACTTGGGAGGTACGGACCCCTAATATCTCGTAAAGAGGAACACTTGGGAGGTACGGACCCCTAATATCTCGTAAAGAGGGACACTTGGGAGGTATGGACCTCTAATATCTCCTAAAGAGGGACACTTGGGAGGTATATTACATTAATTAGCAAATCTGACTCCGAGAAGAAAAGTCATATTGTATCAGGCGCACTGCTCTGTTATCTCACTTCTCGTCCTGCCCGAATGAGGGTTCCCTATTTTCTGAATACCAAATAAAGCTAATATCACCGGATGGAAAAACAGTTAGATAAAGGCAATCGGCTTGGGACTTTGTACAACAATCTTATAGAATGTCACCGCCTCTAAGGTTCATTTCCAGGGTGGGAGGACAGAACTCTCTGGGGATATGGAATCCTGCACACATCCCTAGATCATGCTCAGAACTTGACAGCAACTCTCAGTATGGAAAAATCTGATCCATAGCTTTCTCAGTAATGTATACACACTAAAAGTATGGGCAGGTCGTTCCCACACAATTCCACTCCTGAAATAGCCACAATTCATTTCACCAGGCGGCTGTAAATCGTCTCTCCTCTCTGCCAGGCTGAATGCACGTTACTATGTACTCTATACAGGGGTAATTCCACATGCAAGCATGTTCTAGCTCAGAGGCACAATTGTTTTTAATTAGCAGCAGGTAACACAAGGCAGAACATTTAAAGGAAGAATAGTTATCCTTAGAAGTAATGGAGACCATACAGACTCTGAATAGATTATCTATCTACCTACAGTGGATATAAAAAGTCTACACACCCCTGTTAAAATGTCAGGTTCTTGGGATGTTAAAGAATGAGACAACGATAAATCATGTCAGAACTTTTTCCACCTTTAATGTGAACAATTCAATTGCTAAACAAACTGAAATCGTTGAGTGTGATCACGGTGCCCAGCTGATGTAGTAACCTCTAAATCCAATAAAGAACAGCGTGCAGTATTGCTACTATGCCAGGGCTTGATAGTGGTGCAAGCTCTAAGATGAAAATAGATACAAATATATGTAGGGAGAGCACTACAGTTCACTGCTAATGTATAACACATTTATTTAAAATATATTTTAAAATTAATACATGATATTAGCAATCAGTATACGAATGGAACTGTACATATTTCTAAATATAATATCGTAAAAAAGCTCCAATATATTCAGATAAATATCCCCAAATCTTATCATCAGTAGTGGATTGTCAATATCATATCCATCTAAAGCGGAGATTACCCTATGGTCCAATATAACAAGCAGGCAAATATATTCCACAATTCTGTGTGCTTAGATTGTAACTTGTATAGTAGATCCGGCTGATGTTGTTATCCACCAGGTTGTAATATCTACGCGGGCAGGTATGTTGCACGACTATACGCACTGGAGTTATAGAGGTTAAAGTGTAATGTGTTAACTCCTAATAAATTTTGTTTGTAGTCCCCCGTCTATATTTTCTTAGCCCTTCATTTTCAGTTCATATAGGTAAGTATTACCTGGGGCTTGATGTTGCCGGCAGAGGACTCCAGTTGCCTTTTTCCAACCTCCCGTCTCTGTATCTCCGTTGTCCAAGTGCAACAATGTTGCAATAGTCGGATATTTTCTGGATCGTAAGGTTTAATGTTGCGGGCGAGAGTCTCCAATCGCCACTGCTGAAACCTCCCGTCATCAACCAGGTTCTATCGTGCCGCTACAGCTGGTTCGCTCAATCAGAATCAGGGATATGAAAGACTGTCAATTTCAATAAAAACGTCACAAATGTCAACTGGTCTCAAACTGTTTTATTCGTATACCGACATCAGTCATTCAACAGAGTTCTCCAACGCGTTTCGTACTGTTACTAGTACTTCATCAGGGAGCATCATCATGACAATCCACTACTGATGATAAGAATTGGGGATATTTATCTCAAGATATCGGAAAAGTGCTCTTTTTGAACTGCGCACAGTTATTATATGCTCCGGAGCTTTATTACGATATTATATTTAGATATATGTATAGTTCCATTCATATACTGATTGCTAATATCATGTATTGATTTTAATATATCTTTTAAATAAATGTTATACATTAGCATATATATATTTATATCTATATATACACACACCAGTTGTTACTGCATGGCTTCGCCCGTGTGGTGAACACCAGAGTGACAGACAGGTTACAGACAGGTTGCAATGAGTTGTATACCTGCGTGGCACTCAAAGGTTTAATTGTTTACTTAGGCTGAGACCTTGGGGTAGAACATCAGAAACCCTCCTGATACCCCCCAACTACTGATCTCCCTGCCGATTCGGCTGGGAGATCAACAGAGGTGACGCAGGGAAGCAAAAGAGTGCCCCTTCTTCCATTGTACCTGGAAGGATCAGGAACCCCCTTACAACAATTTGGGGGGGCTTTTCCTCATTGACATACGAGGGTTTGTTGATCCCGCACACTCCTGCACGGTACTCTGGGTACAGGGCCTGATTTACATCTCAAAAGCCAGCAGGAACAGAAATCTGAAGCGCCCCACCCCCACCCCCATTGGCCATCTCCACAATGCCCCAAATCTCCACATTACCCCCCATCTCCATATTGCCCTCACATTACCCCCATAAGCTCCACATTGCCCCCAACATCTCAACATTGCCCCCATCAGCTCCACGCCCCATCACCTCCACATTGCCCCCATCATCTCAACATTGCCCCCATCAGCTCCATATTGCCCCTATCAGGTCCATGCCCCATCAGCTCCACATTATCCTAACATTGCCCCCTTCAGATGCAACTTGCCCCCATCATCCCCATAATACCCTCACATTGCCCCATCATTTCCACATTAAGACTCACATTCCCCCCCATCCGTTTCCTACCTCCCTGGTGGTCCAGCGGCAGGAGAGGTCTGTCTGTGCCTCCTCTTTCTCACAGACCTGTAGCTGCTGGAGCTCCCATGCAGTCCTCTCTTTAGAAATGCAGCACGCTGGAGATGATGTCATGGACATGAAGTCATCTCCCAGCCCTCTGTATTACTAAAGAGCCTACGACGGGATCAGCAGCTACCACGCGGCGGGCGGCGCTACGCACCACTTTAAAAAAAATAAAAATATAAAATATCGATTCCAGTGACAGGCTCCCCTCTGTGGGGTGCGCCTGTAGACAGATCCCTACTCTGCCTTAGGGCAAATCCAGCCCTGTCGGGGTAGAATGGAAGCACGGGAGCTTTTTTGCTCCCTTCTATCGCCTCTATTGATTTCCCAGCCAAACCAGCAAGGAGATCAATAGCTGGGGGCATCAGGAGGGGTGCTGGGTGGCATCAGGAAGGGTCCTGATGCCCCAACACAAGGCATGCTTTTTTTTTCCTGTGGAAGGGAGGGGGAGGAGCCACCATGTCCCCTTCACCATAGCAAAGGAGCATGTGCACTGGTGGCCTCTTCTCTTCACCAGCATGAACAGGATACCCCTCCTCTTCACCACGGCAAACAGGGCGGCCTCTCCTCAGTGGTGAAAGCTGATGTATATACGCTTGCCTGAGGAGCCAACACACACTGTTTACTTGTCTGAGGAGGCCGGGGGCGACTCCTGAGGCAAATAACATTGTAAATTTGGCTGAGAAGGCAGAGGGAGCGCCTCAGCCAACTCAAACTCCGCCCCATGCATCCCATTGGCTGGTCACTGGCAGTAAGTCAGCCCCAGGGGGTGGCTACCAGTAATCCAGAAACCTTTTTCAAGGTACCAAAAACGGGGGAAGAGTGCGCTTGCAACCAGAAAATCACTGTGGGGGTAATGACTGTGACTAGAGTGGCCGGGGGGGGGGGGTCGAAGCCCCTCTGTCCATTCCTGTCAAGATTGCTGCAGCAAGATTCACAGACGCGGCTATCTTCACAGGACTGACCAGCAGTCAAAGGTCCACTGCCCACGCCTGTCAAAATTGCTGCAGAGAGATTCACAGGGCCAGTGATTTTCACAGTGAAAACGACTGCAGCAAGACTCGCTGCCATTGGGGTACAGCGGTTCTCTGACGTGCACAGAGCGCAAAATCCCACAGGCAACGCCATGCAGCATTCGCTACTCACTAGCAGAATATACAGTTCCGATGGTACCTAGTAAACATATAAAATATCCCAAAAGCTCCGCGGCAACAAGCAGACACTGAACTCCATCTTGTCAGTTACAACTTCCAGTTGGTTCCTTCCAAATCAAAGTGAGAAGCCGTAAATAAAACTGCAGTTATTGTGGAGCAAACCAATTGCAGGTAAGGAACAAATAAAAATTCCAATTTATATAAATAGTGCATTTAACCCTTTGAATAATAGAGACAACTGTGTTAAAATATCCATTTAAATGTGTGTGAATTTATTGTACTTTCCCCTATGGAGCAGTTGTTTTTTTTTTGTCTGATCTCCTAAACACAGGGACTAGGGTTGCCACCTTTTCTTAAAAAAAATACCGGCCAAGGCATTCCCTCCATAGACTTAACAGCCGCGACTGATACGGAGCGGGGCGCTTCAAATTCAGACCGGGGTCCTCTCTCCGTTGGTCCCAGGAAGGTGCGCAGAGACGACTACGGTCTGAATATCAGCCGCGGCACGGGCAGCCTCTACTGCGCATGACTGCAGCGCGGCCAGTGACAACACAGGATCCAGCCGGTTGCTGGGTGGCGCTGTGGCCCGTGTAAATGGGCTTTTCAACTAGTAAATGTATAAAATGTTATAATTATAACAAGAGGTCATTCGGTTAATCCTTCTGTGTGCCCGAGTGGTAAGCAACGTATTGCATGCCACTCTGGCACTCAAAGGGTTAAACAGCAGTGAGTTTGAAATATATTTTTCACAAAGTTTGAAAATGTATGAAAAAAATGTATAAATGTATAAAATGTTATAATTATAACAAGAGGTCATTCGGTTAATCCTTCTGTGTGCCCGAGTGGTAAGCAACGTATTGCATGCCACTCTGGCACTCAAAGGGTTAAATAGCAGTGAGTTTGAAATATATTTTTCACAAAGTTTGAAAATGTATGAAAAAAATGTATAAATGTATAAAATGTTATAAGAATAACATAACAGTTCAGAACACAGAACCCTGCGAGTAGCAGAGAGAACAGTGACGGGCAGATAACAGGAAAGACCAGATCCGTGTCCAGCTGGATAATACCAGACTAATATCCACTCAGGGGAAGAAAGTCTACTTGTCAGCCAGCAGAGGGAGCTGCCAAAACAACTGCGGATAAAGGAGTCCAGGTCCCAGTCCAGGGATATTAGCATTTTAAATCAAGTTATTAAGTGTTTGTCACATGCCTCTATAGGGCTGTATTTTATTTCTACCGCTCCTGGGCCAAATGTAAATTGGAAACATTAAAGAGACAAACCAGCGGCAAAACCAGTTAACCGAACACTGTGTCACCATCATTCTTTTTGTGTTAAATATAAAGTATAACATAAAAAAATAAGTTATGATTAACCGTTTGAGTGCCAGAGGGTATGCAATGCATCGTTTGCAATGTGCGTACCTGGGAACTCTCAGGATTTGCCCCATAGAGTCCGGTTTTTGCAATTAATTACCAGACAGAGGCTGATTCTCCAGCAGTGGTGAGTTTCCTGGGTAACTCCACCCACTTCTCCTCCCAACCCTGTTCCTCCTACTTCCCACCCACTTCTCCTCCTTCTCACCCTGTTCCTCCCACTTCCCGCCCACTTCTTCTCCTCCCCACCCTGTTCCTCCCACTTCCCCTCCTTCTCACCCTGTTCCTCCTACTTCCCGTCCACTTCCCCTCCTCCCCACCCTGTTCCTCCCACTTCCCGTCCACTTCTCCTCCTTCCCACCCTGTTCCTCCTACTTCCCACCCTGTTCTTCCCTGTTCTCTCCACTCACTTCTCCTCTTTCCCACCCTTGTTCTTCCCACTCATTTTTCTGCCTTCCCACCCACTTCTCCTTCTCACCCTGTTCCTCCCACTTCCCGCCTGCTTCTCCTCCTTCCCACTGTTCCTCCAATTTCCCACCACTTCTGGTCCTTCTCACCCAGTTCCTCCCTCTTCCCACCCACTTCTCCTCCTTCCCACCCTGTTCCTCCACTTCCCACCTGTTCCTAATGCTTTCCACCCACTTTTCATCCTTCTCACCCTGTTCCTTAAACTTCCTGCCCACTTCTCCTTCTCACCCTGTTCCTCCCACTTCCCACTCACTTCTCTTCCTTTCCATCCTGTTCCTTCCACTTCCCACCCACTTCTCCTCCGTCCCACCCTGTTCTTCCCTCTTCCCGCCCACTTCTCCTCCTTCCCACCCTGTTCCTCCCACTTCCCCTCCTTCCCACTATGTTCCTCCCACTTCCTTCCCACTTCTCCTCCTTCCCACCATGTTCCTCCCACTTCCCGCCCACTTCTCCTCCTTCCCACCATGTTCCTCCCACTTCTCCTCCTTCCCACCCTGTTCTTCCTGCCCACTTTATGACACAAGGCTGTTAAGCCTGACCCCTTTGTGATGCTAATCACATCATTTACACCCCCCAAGTCATAACACATGAGCCCTCACCGGAAGCTCAAGAAGACAAAGTTCCCAGGTATGGCAATGTGTTGCATATCTCTCTGGTACCCAAAGAGTTAAAAGCCTATGTTGTTTTCTATAGGATTGTGGGAAGGCTACAGACACCCTCCCCCTTGTATCCCTGATGCAATGCTCGTTAGCACGGAGTAGGCTCCTACATGTTATCTCACACCTCCTCCTCCTCCTGGCAGTAGAACAATAGACAGTGCTTTCTCCTAGTGCAGCGGGCTCAGCTGGCGCATTGGGAAAGGCAACTTCTGTGCCATGAAAGTGATCAGCCTGGGTGCAGGAGATCACAGATCACATGGAGGCACTTGGAGGAGGCAGTTTCCAAATCACACAGAGCCTGCTCTTCTATAAAACCTAGTACCACAAAGTAATAGTCTGTCATCCAGCAGCATGCAGAGAAAATCTTATTATGAGATCAAAATCTCTAGTCTGATAAAGTGATCCACGCGTTTCACCCAATAGTTAAAGGGACTGTAACACCTAACAAAAGTGCCCCATCTCCTTCCCTACTACTTTGTGCCATTTAAAGTTTTCTGGGGTGCGTGTGCCAGTGGAGGCTCCCACTGGAATCCCAGGCACCCACTTCTCTGGGAGATGATGCAGCCATAGGCGAGGCCGCCACTCTCCTTTATAATAATAATAAAAAAAGCATCGCGCTCTGACGTACAGCTGCTTCCTGGAGCACGTCCATAACTCCAGTGTAGGTCACGGACACAGTGCAGACAGGGAGCCAGAGAGCAACAAACAAGGTATATGGCTGATGATTTCTCCAGCAGTGTGGCTCCTTATGGCATAAGAAGCCCCCCCAATCCCAAAATATTTATTAATAAGGACACTTTATTTGAAGGTGTTTAGTGTACATTTAACTACAAAACCTGAAACAAAAAGAAATGGCGAGAAAGATCAACTGATAAACAGCAATAGGAGGAGTTATAGGGAGGAGTTATATGGAACAATAGGAGGAGTTATAGGAAGGAGTTATAGGGAACAATAGGAGGAGTTATAGGGAGGAGTTATATGGAACAATAGGAGGAGTTATAGGAAGGAGTTATAGGGAACAATAGGAGGAGTTATAGGGAGGAGTTATATGGAACAATAGGAGGAGTTATAGGGAGGAGTTATAGGGAACAATAGGAGGAGTTATAGGGAGGAGTTATAGGGAACAATAGGAGGAGTTATAGGGAGGAGTTATAGGGAACAATAGGAGGAGTTATAGGGAGGAGTTATAGGGAACAATAGGAGGAGTTATAGGGAGGAGTTATAGGGAACAATAGGAGGAGTTATAGGGAGGAGTTATAGGGAACAATAGGAGGAGTTATAGGGAGGAGTTATATGGAACAATAGGAGGAGTTATAGGGAGGAGTTATAGGGAACAATAGGAGGAGTTATATGGAACAATAGGAGGAGTTATAGGGAGCAGTTATATGGAACAATAGGAGGAGTTATAGGGAGGAGTTATATGGAACAATAGGAGGAGTTATAGGGAGGAGTTATAGGGAACAATAGGAGGAGTTATAGGGAGGAGTTATATGGAACAATAGGAGGAGTTATAGGGAGGAGTTATATGGAACAATAGGAGGAGTTATAGGGAGGAGTTATAGGGAACAATAGGAGGAGTTATAGGGAGGAGTTATAGGGAACAATAGGAGGAGTTATAGGGAGGAGTTATATGGAACAATAGGAGGAGTTATAGGGAGGAGTTATAGGGAACAATAGGAGGAGTTATATGGAACAATAGGAGGAGTTATAGGGAGCAGTTATATGGAACAATAGGAGGAGTTATAGGGAGGAGTTATATGGAACAATAGGAGGAGTTATAGGGAGGAGTTATATGGAACAATAGGAGGAGTTATAGGGAGGAGTTATAGGGAACAATAGGAGGAGTTATAGGGAGGAGTTATAGGGAACAATAGGAGGAGTTATAGGGAGGAGTTATAGGGAACAATAGGAGGAGTTATAGGGAGGAGTTATAGGGAACAATAGGAGGAGTTATAGGGAGGAGTTATATGGAACAATAGAAGGAGTTATAGGGAGGAGTTATAGGGAACAATAGGAGGAGTTATATGGAACAATAGGAGGAGTTATAGGGAGCAGTTATATGGAACAATAGGAGGAGTTATAGGGAGCAGTTATATGGAACAATAGGAGGAGTTACAGAGAGGAGTTATAGGAAACAATAGGAGGAGTTATAGGGAGGAGTTCTAGGGAACAATAGGGAGGAGTTCTAGGGAACAATAGGAGGAGTTATAGGAAACAATAGGAGGAGTTATAGGGAGGAGTTATATGGAACAATCGGAGGAGTTATAGGGAGGAGTTATATGGAACAATAGGAGGAGTTCCAGGGAGGAGTTATATGGAACAATAGGAGGAGTTATAGGAAACAATAGGAGGAGTTATAGGGAGGAGTTATATGGAACAATCGGAGGAGTTATAGGGAGGAGTTATATGGAACAATAGGAGGAGTTCCAGGGAGGAGTTATATGGAAGAACAGGAGCAGTTATAGGGAGGAGTTATATGGAAGAACAGGAGGAGTTATAGGGAGGAGTTCTAGGGAACAATAGGAGGAGTTATAGGGAGGAGTTATATGGAACAACAGGAGGAGTTATAGAGAGGAGTTATATGGAACAATAGGAGGAGTTATAGGGAGGAGTTATATACAACAATAGGAGGAGTTATATGGAACAATAGGAGGAGTTATAGGGACGAGTTATATGGAAGAACAGGAGGAGTTATTGGGCGCATTATAAGGCATTAATAGGATAGATTATTACAAAAAGAAGATATCAATAACAATAGCTGTCAGTGTAACTGCACCAGACATTAACTTAATTACTGTGTCACAATGAACAGCACCGCTCGTTAATGAGTTCTTCTTATAAATACGTCCTAACAGACTCTGGAAACTGGCTGCAATCCCTTTCCACACTCCGGTCTGGGAGCGTTTCCCATCTTTGAGCCCAACTCTTCGCTCCCAGAAAGCAGACAGCAAAAATAGACTCAAAGAGACTTTCTAGAGGATCCATAAACCGAAAGGCTGGAAAAAAAGAAACTGAAGGAATTTAGCAATAAAAATAGAACTGAAGTTATTGTGTCTGTGGCAATCTTCCCAGAGCCCTGACTGATGGGATTCATATTTAACCCTTCAATCAGCAGGGTCACTTGTGCTACCAACCCACTTCCTGAACCCTCTTAACCTCTTGAGTCCGAAGTGGGTGTATATAGTGCACTGTGCTGTATGTTACACTGGCACTCAACAGTTACGCTGCAGAGAGAGGATTTCCATTTTGTTTTCATTCATGTTGTAGATTTCTCAGGGGAGACCATCCCTACTGGGCGGCTACTTCACGTATCTGCTACTTCTTTCACTAACCCTCGAGATTAGAGGAAAGGAGGTTTCGAGTACAACAAAGCAAAGGGTTTTTTTACAGTAAGGGCTGAAAAATTATGGATCCCTTGCCCAAGGAGGTGGTTATGGCAGATACAATGGATACATTAAAGAGACGATTAGATACATTTATTTCAAAAGGGAACATAAAGGGTTATACTGTGTATTAGTAGGTACATCAGGAAGGTCTGATAAAGACTAAATTATTTAGTAGCAGGAAAGCTATATAATCATCATGTGTCTGGGTTATGAAGGCTAAGGTTGAACATGACGGACTTGTGTATTTTTTTCGACCTAATTTACTATGTTATCAGGGCAGTGCAACACACTGGGGGGGGATGCACTACAGTTTGATAAAGAGGAGATGACTTATCTGGTGATATCACTTCCAAATTCCTATATTATTCTATGGAGCTAATGCACTAAGATTTCTCCAAATCTGGGGATATTAGTGCATTGGCTCCATAGAACACCATAGGAACTGGAGAAGTGTTATCACTGGAGAAGTTATCTTCGCTTTATCACATCTTAGTGCATCTCCTCCATTGAGTCAAAGATGAACACTGGCTGTGA
The DNA here is from genome assembly GCA_037306005.1 of Rhinophrynus dorsalis. Classification (NCBI taxonomy): domain Eukaryota; kingdom Metazoa; phylum Chordata; class Amphibia; order Anura; family Rhinophrynidae; genus Rhinophrynus; species Rhinophrynus dorsalis. The sequence continues at coordinate 255,970,004 of CM074725.1, forward strand.
TAGGTCCACTGAAACATGATAAAAAGAGTGAAATCTGTGATGCACTGATTTATACGGTTACAGTAATAAGGGTAGTAAACTGGGGGAAATTGTCTGTATATTTTTATTAGACCAACAATAAAAAATGTTCTCCTTCCCATGTACGGCCCGATATAGTCACCAGAATATTACTCTGCCTCTCATGCCTGAAAGATGGGATCCTCTAATATTGTAGAATCAAAATCAAACTGTGCACTGAAGTGACTTTATCCTCTTCTTAAATTTTAACCCATTTGCAATGCTATGGGCACCTATCTCAAATTAAAAAAATTAAATAGAAGATGTTTTTCCCTCTTTAGATGCTAGACTAATCTCTAATGCAGAGACCTCTGCAGCACCCAGAAAGTTAACCCCTGAAGTGCCAGGTACCCCTCTACCACAGTTAAAGGACAATAAAGATGTACAGTGTTAACTCTACGCTGCCTTTAAACCATTACCTTGTTAGATCGGACAGATTTCTGGAATACATTTCTGACACTGAAATAGAATTAAAATACATGTACAGGGAAATTCTAGATTATAATAAAACAATTACAAATGCTAGATAAGAGTACTAGATATTTAGAAGAGTGTGTCCCTCTCTCCATGTTTAAGTGATAATGTCCCTTAAATTGTTTACGCATGTCCTGCATTAAAGGGGAGGCTAATATCACAGTGTGTGGACTAGATCCATTCACATCACAGTGTGTGGACTAGATCCATTCATATCTCAGTGTGTGGACTAGATCTATTCATATCACAGTATGTGGACTAGATCCATTCATATCTCAGTGTGTGGACTAGATCTATTCATATCACAGTATGTGGACTAGATCCATTCATATCACAGTATGTGGACTAGATCCATTCATATCACAGTGTGTGTGGGCTCTGCCAAGATCCATTCATATCACAGTGTGTGGACTAGATCCAATCATATCACAGTGTGTGGACTCTGCCAAGATCCATTCATATCACAGTGTGTGGACTAGATCCAATCATATCACAGTGCGTGGACTAGATCCATTCATATCACAGTGCGTGGACTAGATCCATTCATATCACAGTGCGTGGACTAGATCCATTCATATCACAGTGCGTGGACTAGATCCATTCATATCACAGTGTGTGGACTAGATCCATTCATATCACAGTGTGTGGACTAGATCCATTCATATCACAGTGTGTGGACTAGATCCATTCATATCACAGTGCGTGGACTAGATCCATTCATATCACAGTGCGTGGACTAGATCCATTCATATCACAGTGTGTGGACTCTGCCTAGATCCATCCATATCACAGTGTGTGGACTAGATCCATCCATATCACAGTGTGTGGACTAGATCCATTCATATCACAGTGTGTGCACTAGATCCATTCATATCACAGTATGTGCACTAGATCCATTCATATCACAGTGTGTGGACTAGATCCATTCATGTCACAGTGTGTGGACTAGATCCATTCATATCACAGTGTGTAGGAATATTGGCCCAGCACATAAATTAATCTGCACATAGTGCCACCAATCACTAAAGGTTAATTTCTCCAAATCCATTTGTATTACATGCAAATGGATAGCACAATTATTCTGTACAGATAGGCGATATAAGCAAAAACATGTTGTATAACACATATGTTATGGCGATGGCGAGGGAACACTGACCCATGCTGGTAAGGTACTAGATCATATTAGGATGTGATGGGGAGGGGACCGCTGACCCCTGCTGGTAAGGTACTAGATTATTTTTGGATGTGATGGGGAGGGGACCGCTGACCCCTGCTGGTAAGGTACTAGATCATGTTAGGATGTGACGGGGAGGGAACCGCTGACCCCTGCTGGTAAGGTACTAGATAGTGTTAGGATGTTATGGGGAGGGGCCACTGACTCCTGCTGATATGGTACTAGATCGTATTAGGATGTGATGGGGAGGGGACCGCTGACCCCTGCTGGTAAGGTACTAGATCTTGTTAGGATGTTATGGGGAGGGGCCACTGACTCCTGCTGATATGGTACTAGATCGTATTAGGATGTGATGGGGAGGGGACGGCTGACCCCTGCTGATAAGGTACTAGATCGTGTTAGGATGTTATGGGGAGGGGCCACTGACTCCTGCTGGTAAGGTACTAGAGCATGTTAGGATGTGATGGGGAGGGGCCGCTGACTGCTGGTAAGGTACTAGGGGGCCCCTGACTCCTGCTGGTAAGGTACTAGATTGTGTGAGGATGTGATGGGGAGGGGCCTCTGACTCCTGCTGGTAAGGTACTAGATTGTGTTATGATGTGATGGGGATGGGCCGCTGACTCCTGCTGGTAAGGTACTAGATCGTGTTATGATGTGATGGGGATGGGCCGCTGACTCTTGCTGGTAAGGTACTAGTATGTCTTAGGAAATAATGGGGAGGGGCTGTTGACTCTTGTTGGTAAGGTACTAGATCGTGTTAGGATGTGATGGGGAGGGGCTGCTGACTCCTGCTGGTAAGGTACTAGATTATTTTTGGATGTGATGGGAAGGGGGCCGCTGACCCCTGCTGGTAAGGTACTAGATCGTGTTATGATGTGATGGGGAGGGGCCGCTGACTCTTGTTGATAAGGTACTAGATCGTGTTAGGATGTGATGGAAAGGGGACCACTGACTCCTGTTGGTAAGGTACTAGATCGTGTTAGGATATAATGTGGATGGGACCACTGACTTGTGATAAGGTACTAGATCATGTTAGGATGTGATGGGCCGCTGACTCATGTTGGTAAGGTACTAGATCATGTTAGGATATAATGGGGATGGGACCACTGACTTGTGATGATAAGGTGCTAGATCATGTTATGATGTGATGGGCCGCTGACTCGTGTTGGTAAGGTACTAGATCATGTTAGGATGACATTAGTAAATGCCAGGTCACCAAGGTCTGTACACACCAGAAATGAAACCGTTACCCCTCCTGTAATTACCCCCACTTAATCTAGGCAGAAAATCACAATGACCCCAGTGAATCAATACTGTGTGGATTGGTTCTGCAATGTTTATTAGAACAGAGTATCATCTTCAGAGAGGCAGACATGATTCTTTGTTACCGGATACCAGGGCACCAGGCTCCACCTACTGATTCCTCCCATCTTGATGAGATTTCAGTGGGAGGAGATTAGGGTCATGGGGTGCTGCAAAATGAATAATATTTCCCACTGCAGACATGAGATCCTGTATAAATTAAAAAATAATTCTGGGAAAGCAAACCACACATATTTGGTTCATAGGGGCGATTAGGGTTTTCTGCCCAGATCATGGAAAATCAGGTATAATTATTAATTTTCCCTTTAAAAAGGACCCGTTGTAATTCTGTGCTACCCCTTAACTCTTTATGTGCCAACATACTGATTCACACTGCACTGGACATTAGTGATGAGCGAGCACCCCAATGCTCGGGTGTTCGGGTGCTCTGACCGAGCACCCCCTGAGGCTCGAGTGCTCGGCCGAGCACCCGAGCCCCATTGAAGTCAATGGGAGGACTCGAGCATTACACCAGGCACCCCCTGCTCTGATGAGGGGAGGGTGCCTGGTCCATAGGAAAAGGGCAGAAAAGGATGGAAACACCACAGAAATGGTTCAGGGACAGCATAGGGAGGATGTCTGGATGCATCTTGCACTCCAACATCGCTGCTGGGAACGATCTTTCGCCCGTAGTACGCCATTTTTACAGACTGACCATAAAACACACAAAAAGGAAAATAAAAACGACTTTAGGCGAAAAATTGTTACCAAACAATATTTGCTGTATATTTACTTGTATATCATCTGCAAATTCTCCCAAAAATTTCCTTGATTTTCTGAAGTGAGGCCATGATTAAGAGGGAAACGTGCGCAGAGGTAAATTATCCCAAAAATTTCCTTGATTTTCTGAAGTGAGGCCATGATTAAGAGGGAAACGTGCGCAGAGGCAAATTCTCCCAAAAATTTCCTTGATTTTCTGAAGTGAGGCCATGATTAAGAGGGAAACGTGCGCAGAGGCAAATTATCCCAAAAATTTCCTTGATTTTATTGAACTGAGGCCATGATTAAGAGGGAAACGTGCGCAGAGGCAAATTCTCCCAAAAATTTCCTTGATTTTCTGAAGTGAGGCCATGATTAAGAGGGAAACGTGCGCAGAGGCAAATTATCCCAAAAATTTCCTTGATTTTATTGAACTGAGGCCATGATTAAGAGGGAAACGTGCGCTGAGCTGACCATCTAAAACATTATGGGTGAGGGTCTGCTGCAGAGCTGACCATCCTAAACATTATATGCGAAGGCCCGCTAGTGAGCTGACGCTATAAAACATTATATGCGAAGGCCCGCTAGTGAGCTGACGCTATAAAACATTATATGAGAGGGCCCGCTAGAGAGCTGACCCAATAAAACATTATATGAGAAGGCCCGCTGGTGAGCTGACCTATATAAAAATTGGCAAACAGGGCCCGCTGGTGAGCTGACCCTATATAAAAATTATATCACAGGGCCCGCTGGTGAGCTGGCCCTATATAAAAATTATAGCACAGGGCATATGGAAGAGGAGGAGGAGGATGAGAAGATTAAGAGTCAACCATATACCCGTTTTTTGGGTGGAAGGGGTGAATGGGAATACAGAGTATTCCCATCATTGTAAATAACATATATAAAGTGAGTTTATGTTCCCCCGGGGCTTTCCTCCAGTGGAGTGGAGAAGTCAGGGGAAATCCAGGCCTTGTTCATTTTTATAAGTGTCAACCTATCAGCATTGTCAGTGGAAAGGCGGATACGCTTATCTGTTATGATGCCACCAGCAGCACTAAATACCCGCTCAGACAGAACGCTGGCGGCAGGGCAGGCCAGCACCTCCAAGGCGTAGAGTGCCAGTTCATACCACGTGTCCAGCTTGGACACCCAGTAGTTGTAAGGCACAGAGGGATCATTGAGGACGCTGACACGGTCTGCTACGTACTCCTTCACCATCTTCCAAAACTTTTCCCTCCTTGTGACACTAGGCTGCGCATCAGGGTGAGGGTGCTGGCGGGGTGTCATGAAGGTGTCCCACGCCTTGGAGAGTGTTGCCCTGCCTTTCTCGGAACTGCTGTGTGCTCCCCTTTTCTCCCCTTCTCGGTTGGCCAAGGTAGCACGTACTCTGCCGCCAGCGTTGTCAGATGGAAAATTTTGGAGCAATTTTTCAACAAGAACCTTCTGGTATTGCACCATTTTGCTTGTCCTCTCCACCGGAGGAATGAGAGATGAGAAATTCTCTTTGTAGCGGGGGTCCAGAAGGGTGAACACCCAGTAATCCGTGTTGTCTAAAATGCGTACAACGCGTGGGTCACGGGAAAGGCAGCCTAACATAAAGTCAGCCATGTGTGCCAGAGTACCAACAGTCAAAATTTCGCTGTCCTCACCAGGAGGATGACTCTCAATATCCTCATCCTCTTCCTCCTCTTCTGCCCACCCACGCTGAAGAGATGGAACTAAAGTTCCATGGCTACCCTCTGTAGCGGAGGCAACCGTGTCTTCCTCCTCCTCCTCCTCCTCCTCCAATTGTCGCTGAGAAGATGAAGTGAGGGTGCTCTGGCTATCACCTTGTGTAAGCTCTTCCTCCCCCATTTCCACCTCTTCCACATGCAAAGCGTCGGTTTTAATTGTGAGCAGCGAGCGTTTCAGTAGACACAGAAGTGGGATGGTTACACTGATAATAGCGTTATCGCCGCTCACCATCTGTGTCGATTCCTCAAAATTGCGTAAAACCTCGCAGAGGTCTGACATCCATTCCCACTCCTCCCTTCTGATTACAGGAAGTTGAACGGAGAGGCGACGACCGTGTAACAGCTGGTACTCCACTACTGCCCTCTGCTGCTCACAAAGCCGGGCCAACATGTGGAAGGTGGAGTTCCAGCGCGTGCTCACGTCACACAGCAGCCGGTGAGCTGGCAATTGTAAGCGCTGCTGCAGCTTCAACAGGCCGGCCGAAGCTGTAGATGACTTACGGAAATGTGCACACACGCGGCGCACCTTGGTCAAGAGATCATGCACATTGGGGTAGGTTTTTAGAAATCGCTGAACCACTAAATTAAATACATGCGCTAGGCATGGTACGTGTGTGAGCTTGCCGAGCTCCAAAGCCGCCACCAAGTTACGCCCATTATCACACACAACCATGCCTGGTTGCAGGTTGAGTGGCGAGAGCCACTGCTCGGTCTGGTGACTAATCCCCTGCAACAGCTCTGAGGCCGTGTGCTGTTTGTCCCCAAGGCAGATCAGCTTCAGCACGGCCTGTTGACGCTTCCCCACTGCAGTGCTACACTGCTTCCAGCTACTGGCTGATGGGGGAGTGGCGCTGCGTGTAGAGAATTCGGAGGTGGAAACGGAGGAGGAGGAGCCAATAACGTAGGTGCTGGCGGAAACCCTGATGGAGGTAGGGCCCGCAATCCTCGGCGTGGGTAGCACCCGTGCCATCCCAGGGTCCGAGTCGCTCCCAGCCTCCACGACATTCACCCAGTGTGCTGTCAGGGAAATGTAGCGTCCCTGGCCACAAGCACTTGTCCATGTGTCAGTCGTTAAGTGGACCTTCCCAGTAACTGCGTTGGTCAGGGCACGGGTGATGTTACGGGACACATGGTGGTGTAATGCGGGGATGGCACACCGGGAAAAGTAGTGGCGGCTGGGGACCGCGTACCGAGGGACAGCTGCTGCCATCAGGCTGCGGAAGGACTCAGTGTCCACAAGCCTAAATGGCAGCATTTCGATGGCCAGTAATTTGGAAAGGTGTGAGGTTAGTGCTATGGCCTGTGGGTGGGTGGCTGGGTATTTTCGCTTGCGCTCAAATGCCTGGGGTAACGACATTTGGACGCTGTGCTGGGACAGGGAAGTGGATGTGGTCGCTGATGGTGCTTCAGATGCTACAGGTGCAGGGCGGGAGGTATGCGGGCCTGCGCCTTCGACAGGCGATTGGCCGGCACCGAAAACAGGGGAAGAGGAGGCAGTGGTGTGGCCTGCAGACACAGATGGGCGATCCAGGCGTTCCTCCCACTTATTACGGTGCTTGGATGCCATGTGTCGGATCATGCTGGTGGTGGTGAGGTTTCTAGTGTTCATGCCTCGGCTCATTCTGGTGTGGCACAGGTTGCAAACTACAATTCTTTTGTCGTCCGCACTTTCCTTAAAAAAACGCCATACCGCAGAACACCTACCCTTTGGCAAGGTAGATTTACGCAAGGGGGTGCTCCGTGGAACATTTGCGGGCCGGTTTGGTGCGGTCCGCCTTCTTTCTGTAGCCACACCACTGCCTCTTCCAGCCTGTTGCGGTGCTGCAGATGGCTGACCCTCAGGACTGCTGTCATCGCTCGGCTCTACACCTTCCCAGGTGGGGTCAGTCACCTCATCGTCCACCAAGTCCTCCTCCACTTCCTCACTCTGATCATCCTCCTCATGTCTTGATCCCACCACATACTCAGTCATTGACAACTGTATAACATTCTCCTCAACAAGGTCTTGAGACGGAAACAGTGGTTGATTTAATGGCAACTGTGTCTCATCATCATCATCATCATCATCCACTACTTCCTTTGACCTTAAATGCCGTTCACATCTGTCATCTTCTTGTGATTGGGTACCCTCTAGAGGTTGTGAATCAGGGCACAAGATGTCATGTTCCTCTGCAAGCGTGCTTGGAGAGAGGGTCAAATGAAGGATTGGTGATGAGACGAGCTCCTCACTATATCCCAGTGTGGGATCACTTCTTTGAACAGACCGTGTATGGTGGGAGGAAGGATGATCAGAGTGAGGATTATGTTGACCAGACTCTTGGCTACTGAGAGTGGACTTGGTGGAAGACAGGGTGGTGCTTAACCGACTGGAAGCAGTATCAGCTGACATCCAACCGACCACCTGTTCGCAGTGGTCGGACCTCGAGAGTGATGTCCTGCGACGCCCTGTAAAATTAGACATGAAGCTAGGTATGGTGGATGTCTTTCTTTCTTGTGCTCTGGCACCAGGCACAGTTTCTCCGCGTCCTGACCCGCGCCCTGAACTATCAGGATCACGTCCACTTCCCCGTCCCTTTTTACCCGCCTTCTTCATCTTACACGGAATATGTGACTTTAATATTTGAGTTTGAAAACTTAACAGTATTTCTTCCTATTCTGCAACTGTGCAGAGTACACAGAATAGGCTGCTAAACGGCGGTGACACACACTGAATGGAATATGTGACTTTAATATTTGAGTTTGAAAACTTAACAGTATTTCTTCCTATTCTGCAACTGTGCAGAGTACACAGAATAGGCTGCTAAACGGCGGTGACACACACTGAATGGAATATGTGACTTTAATATTTGAGTTTGAAAACTTAACAGTATTTCTTCCTATTCTGCAACTGTGCAGAGTACACAGAATAGGCTGCTAAACGGCGGTGACACACACTGAATGGAATATGTGACTTTAATATTTGAGTTTGAAAACTTAACAGTATTTCTTCCTATTCTGCAACTGTGCAGAGTACACAGAATAGGCTGCTAAACGGCGGTGACACACACTGAATGGAATATGTGACTTTAATATTTGAGTTTGAAAACTTAACAGTATTTCTTCCTATTCTGCAACTGTGCAAAGTACACAGAATAGGCTGCTAAACGGCGGTGACACACACTGAATGGAATATGTGACTTTAATATTTGAGTTTGAAAACTTAACAGTATTTCTTCCTATTCTGCAACTGTGCAGAGTACACAGAATAGGCTGCTAAACGGCGGTGACACACACTGAATGGAATATGTGACTTTAATATTTGAGTTTGAAAACTTAACAGTATTTCTTCCTATTCTGCAACTGTGCAGAGTACACAGAATAGGCTGCTAAACGGCGGTGACACACACTGAATGGAATATGTGACTTTAATATTTGAGTTTGAAAACTTAACAGTATTTCTTCCTATTCTGCAACTGTGCAGAGTACACAGAATAGGCTGCTAAACGGCGGTGACACACACTGAATGGAATATGTGACTTTAATATTTGAGTTTGAAAACTTAACAGTATTTCTTCCTATTCTGCAACTGTGCAGAGTACACAGAATAGGCTGCTAAACGGCGGTGACACACACTGAATGGAATATGTGACTTTAATATTTGAGTTTGAAAACTTAACAGTATTTCTTCCTATTCTGCAACTCTGCACAGTACACAGAATGTGCTGCTACACTGCGGCGAAGCACACTGAATGGAATATGTGACTTTGATATTTTAGTTTGAAGACTTAACAGTATTTCTTCCTATTCTGCAACTCTGCACAGTACACAGAATGTGCTGCTAAACTGCGGCGAAGCACACTGAATGGAATATGTGACTTTGATATTTTAGTTTGAAGACTTAACAGTATTTCTTCCTATTCTGCAACTCTGCACAGTACACAGAATGTGCTGCTAAACTGCGGCAAAGCACACTGAATGGAATATGTGACTTTGATATTTTAGTTTGAAGACTTAACAGTATTTCTTCCTATTCTGCAACTCTGCACAGTACACAGAATGTGCTGCTAAACTGCGGCGACGCACACTGAATGGAATATGTGACTTTGATATTTTAGTTTGAAGACTTAACAGAATGTGCTCTAATCTGCAACTTTGCACACTAAACAGAATGTGCTCTAATCTGCAACTTTGCACACTAAACAGAATGTGCTCTAATCTGCAACTTTGCACACTAAACAGAATGTGCTCTAATCTGCAACTTTGCACACTAAACAGAATATATATTTTTTTTTTTTTTGTTTTTTTCCCCCCACACAAAATAACCTGCTGCCCCCACACACAGTAGTCCTAAAAAGGACTTTTGGTTCTTTTTTTTCACAATTTTGGTTTTTTTCCTCCCTACACTGCCTTTCCCTTCCTATCCTCAGCTCTCCCTGGCTAAGACTGAGCCGAACTCGATGGTCAGGTGCTATACAGCACCCGACCACGGGTTCTGGCCAGCCAATCAGTGTAATGCCAGCAGCCAACATGGCTGCTGGCATTACACTGATGTCAGAGCCTCCCTGCACGTTTATTGGCTGCGCAGCAGCCGCGAAACGTGCGGGGAGGAGACCCGAACATGGCGGGCGAGCACATGCGGTACTCGTACGAGTACCGCCATGTGCCGAGCAGAGCGATGCTCGAGCCGATCCGAGCATCGGCCGAGCATGCTCGCTCAACACTACTGGACATCTCACTAGCACTCAAAAGGTTAACCCTTTGAGTATCAGCGTTGCGTACCCCTCTGGCAATCAAAGGGTTAACCCCTTAAGGACTACGTGACGTGCTATAACCGTCAGGGTCCTTATACCCTTAAGGACCAGTGACGGTCATAGCACGTCACGTACTTTTAACTTACAGCGTTCTACCGGGAGAGCTGTAAGTACAAATGGGGTGTAAAATTGATCGCTCCAAGACCAGAGAGATCTCTCTTAGGCCTCAATGCGGTGCACCGGTATGCGTAATAGGTCATGTGTCCCGGCGCGTCGGCAAGGATCAAAGCGGTCCTTAAGGGAAGGTAACTTCCCTGGACCACTGGTCCTTAAGGGGTTAAAAAATACAATAAGAAGGGGTTAACATTTATAACATAACTCCCTCCTAGACCTACAGCTGTGACCCGTTTACAGTCTCTTCTCGATTTAACCCTTTGAGTGCCAGAGGGGTAAAGCAACGTTTTGCTTCGTAATTGCCATTCACATGTTCTGCCCTTGGTAAGGTAAGTGGGTATGGGCGTAATATTAGGGTGTTTTACCCTGCTTATCAGGAGCTTTTTGCTGCTTACAGTGGGCACGGGCGCATCTCGGGGTAATGGACGGAAATGCAGTCCTTACAGTGCACTCTGAATTCCTCACACCGGCTGTTTAGTCTTTACACAAAAGCATCAGAGGAATCCTGGCCGGGAACTCGGGAAACATGTGAATTAATGCCTAACCTGGGCTGTGGACGCAGGAATCCACCCTCGCTGCGCTGCTTACCATGTATGGTGCTTCAGGATTATTATGTTGGCTCTGCAGGGCCATAAATCTCCCAAGGGAGAGTTAGACTTAACTCTTTCTTTACTAGGCACAGCGAGACAGTGAGCCAAAAATAAAGATGTTCTGTGTCTGGCAATAGAGAGCAGCGTAGGGGGGTAAGAACACATAGGGCTGTATGTACAAAGAAAAAGTGGAGGAATTCTGGGTTGAACCAACTGCATATAGGGGAGAAGTGAAAATTCCAGTTAATTTAAATGGGGATTATAACCCCTTGAATGCTGGAGAGGTGTCCAATGCATCACTTTGCAATGCGTTGGAGACCTCTCAAGCATTCAATGGGTTAAAATCCCCATTTAAATCAATGGGAATTTTTGGAATTTTTTGTTCTCCCGTTTCTGCAAATGGTTTTCCCCAGAACTCCTCCACTTTCCTTTTGAAGAGAAGGCCCATGTGACTAGGGAAGGACTGGTCCACAACACATTGCTTTGCAATGCACTGGACACCGATCCAGCAGGAAAGGGGTTAAACAAAGCCAACTATTAAAGGAGCAGTAAAGTTTACATTTTGAAAATACTGAAGGACTATTCCTGGTAAGTAAAACAAATTACGTCTATACCTGGGAGATGCTTCGTTCAAAAGATAATAATGCTCAAAAGGCCTCTTCTGTTCTATTAACCTGTTACCTGTTGTCCATACAGAAATATCATTCTGTTGCATTTCTATTGCAGACTATGTATGATCCGAGTCTGAGGCTACAGTTCTTCCCTTCATATAATGTGGTAGTAACACTTTACACACACAGAAGAGAGAAATGGATATATACATTTTCATCAATATACAATGTTACTGATCAATAGGGTTGCCACCTTTTCTTAAAAAAAATACCGACCATAGCATTCCCTCCATAGACTTAACATGGTAAAATGCCAGCTGGGTGGCAACACTACTGATCAAACACAACAGGTTATGGTGTGAGATTTGTATGTAAAAGTCATTATACATTGACAGAACTGAATATACAGGATATAGTATGTTTAGTTGTTCAGAAAGCTGGGGGAAAGATTTTTCCTCAGCACTCCTCACTTCCTTTTGAGTCCTACACAGAACAGTACATCCTCCTGACCAGGAAGTGAGGAGTGTGAAGGGAAATTGCTTCCCCCAGCTTTCTGAGAAACGCTACATGCAATTTCACCTACACTATATTCTTTATAGTGAGCGGAAACTTAAATATGTCTGAAAATGTAACAGTGCTACTTTGTGATAGTCGCCGCACACATTCTCTATGTTCATAAGAGGGTGCTGAAGATCCTTGATTTGGTATACAAACTTGTGACTTATTGAAGAATCCAGCACTCCAGATTAGCTAAAACTTAATTTTATTCTTAACATTAAAACGTAAAGTCGGCATTGATGTCCGACGTTTCAGACCTCCCTGGGTGGTTGTCCTTGAAGAAAGACCCAGGGAGGTCTGAAACGTCGGACATCAATGCCGACTTTACGTTTTAATGTTAAGAATAAAATTAAGTTTTAGCTAATCTGGAGTGCTGAAAATGTAACAGCACATGAATTCCTATAACAGCAGCTTATATTGTAGTATCATTTTTACTTTAAAGGGATAGTAATACTTCGTTTTATCTTTATTTTATTTTGTAGGCATTAAAAAAACATGAAGAACGATATAAGTCTTATCTCTCAAACCTTTATGGTTTATGATATATTCACAAGCAAAGTTTCCCCTCCCGCCCCTTTTACCTAGTGTAAGCCATCTCTTCTCAGATGTGGAATCCAGTCCATAGACCAGACAGATAACAGCAGGGGACAATCTTCTTACTGTGAGAACAATGAAATCCCTGCCCCCCTTGACAAGTTTTTCAGCTTTTTCCCTTATCTTAATTGAAGATTGTCCCTCTCTGCAGTCTACCTGGCACCTCCCTTCTGCTCTGGCTGAACAGTGTTACATCAGTAAAAGGGGCGGGAGGCGAATACTTTGTCATTGAATTACTCTTGTACTACAACTCTGACAGAACTGGAATAACACTCTCCAAAGTCCAAATACTATGATGATTAATTAGAGCTGCTTTTATTATGAAACATTACTATCCCTTTAACCCCTTGAGCATTATGTAATGCACTGCTTTGCAATGCATTGCACACACCTGTAGTCCTCACTGGGTTAACACGAAAGGGATTTTAATATGCTTCTAGGGTTGCCACCCAGCCGGTATCTTACCGGCAGGCTGGTAAAAATTTGACTTCTTTCCAATGATAAGTCTATGGGGGGAATGTCATGGCCGGTATTTTTTTGAAGAAAAGGTGGCAACCCTCTATGGTTCAAGCATGTGGGGTTTGATATGGAAAGTAGGTGATAGTGCACGAGGGGTGTTTGGTTTACGCTACACCCTCCAAAAAAAAAAAATTAGATGTAAACACCCACACTCTCCCATTCTTGTACTCCACAGCCTGCGGGGGGTGGGGGCAGAGAGGGGAAGTGTGATGCAAGGGGGGGCAGGTGCAAAGAGGCAGGAAGTGGGATGCGGGAGGGGGTCAGTGCAGAAAGGCAGGAAGTGGGATGTACGGTGGTAGGTGCAGAGAGACAGGAAATGGAATGCAGGAGGGGAGTAGGTGCAGAGAGAGGAAGTGGGATATAGACCTGACATCCTGCCAGTAATGGTCATGTCCGCCTTCATAGACCTGACATCCTGCCAGTAACTGTCATGTCCGCCTCCACAGACTTGACATCCTGCCACTAACTGTCATGTCCACCTCCACAGACCTGACATCCCGCCAGTAACTGTTATGTCCGCCCCCATAGACCTGACATCCCGCCAGTAACTGTTATGTCCGCCCCCATAGACCTGACATCCTGCCAGTAATTGTCATGTCCGCCCCCATAGACCTGACATCCCGCCAGTAACTGTTATGTCCGCCCCCATAGACCTGACATCCTGCCAGTAATTGTCATGTCCACCCCCATAGACCTGACATCCTGCCAGTAATTGTCATGTCCACCCCCATAGACCTGACATCCTGCCAGTAACTGTTATGTCCGCCCCCATAGACCTGACATCCTGCCAGTAATTGTCATGTCCACCCCCATAGACCTGACATCCTGCCAGTAACTGTCATGCCCGCCTCCACAGACCTGACATCCCGCCAGTAACTGTTATGTCCGCCCCCATAGACCTGACATCCTGCCAGTAACTGTCATGTCCGCCTCCACAGACCTGACATCCCGCCAGTAACTGTTATGTCCGCCCCCATAGACCTGACATCCTGCCAGTAACTGTCATGTCCGCCTCCATGTACCTGACATCCTGCCAGTAACTGTCATGTCCGCCTCCATGTACCTGACATCCTGCCAGTAACTCATGTCCGCCCCCATAGACCTGACATCCTGCCAGTAACTGTCATGTCCGCCTCCATGTACCTGACATCCTGCCAGTAACTCATGTCCGCCTCCACAGACCTGACAACCTGCCAGTAACTATTTTGTCTGCCCCCAGGGCTCTGACATCCAGGACTCACTTAAGAGGTTCTCTTGCTCAAAGACAAAAGAGTAACATTCATAGGGGCCATTAGGGTTTTATGGGCACAGGAAGGTAAGTGGAGGGTTATTATTACTTCGTGTTACTTCCCCTTTAACCCCTTACTGACTGGCCGCGCTCGGCCACAGCCGGCACTTAACGCCCGCCGAACTTTTATACCCTGTTACCTTCAACGACTTCCTGGAAGTATATGTACGTCCTCTGTCACTAAGCGACAGATTCTACGGGACGTACACGTACCTCCATTGTCAGGATGGGGTTAAAAGGCAAATTTCAATCGATGGGGATATACATTTGTCCCCTGTGGTGCAGTTGGTTTGGCCCAGAAATTCTTTACTTTTACTTTGTACAAAAGACCCTTTGAAAGAGGAACCGAAATCAAAAATAACTTCTGTGCTCCACCCACTTGGTTCTGCAGAACAATGTGAAAAGAGGATCATTTTGTAAATGGAAGTCTCCAGCTAGCGGCTGCTGCAGAATTCTAATGAGAGAATTATTAATATTATTATTATTATTATTATATCAGATGACTGAAGGGCTTCCTATGTAATGAAAGACGTCTATAAAGTCAACAGATGGTACAGAGGTTACTAAGTATTGTTTTAAATTAATTTATCAGCTATGGATGGGATTGTTTATTTAATAACAGGAACCATTTTACTTCAGTGCCACTTATGCTCTTTGAGGTCTAGCACCCAAGGGGTTAAACGGCATTACTCAAGGGCGTAACTACTGGCGGTGCAGAAGGCACAGCTGTCACTGCGTCCGGATCATCCATGGGGGTCAGTTGGCGCTACATTATCTCACAATCAGACCAGGTTTCTATCCTGGCAGGCGGATGATGACATCACACATGGCCGCGGCCAGGAAGATACAACTAGCGTTGGTGGTCCTCTTCCCTTTTCTTCTTTAACCATTTGAGTCCCAGAGACAATTCTAACTCAAAGCAGGCAAGGTTCAAGCTTCAGGTTCTACTCTAGGCCCCAGTGGGTTTTATCCCGGCCTGTGTGTGTATTTATGTATGTATTTCTGTGTATATGTGTATGTATGTGTGTGTGTGTATATGTGTACGCGTGAATGTGGGGGGAGTGGCTTGTTTTATTCAGCAGGAACAGACCTATAATATGTGTGTGTATATGTATGTGTGTGGTGTATATATATATATATATATGTGTACATGTGTATATGTATGTGTGTATATGTGTACGTGTGAATGTGGGGTGGGAATGGCTTATTTTATTCAACAGGAACAGACCTATAATATGTGTGTGTTTCCATCATGAAATCTTTTTAACCCTTTAAACTAATCAGAGTCATTTATTCCATTACGTGTAGTTTACCTTTAAGTCTCTGGGCCATATGTTCATAAGTGATGAGTTCAGACACCATAGTGCAGTGCACACACTCCTCTCTGGTAATGGATAAAAGGACTCTTAACCCCATGACAGGAGTCTTCAGCACATTGCTTCACAACATTTTAAAGGCTGTTCCAGCATTTAAGGGATTAAAAACCTCATTTAACTCTTTGAATGCCAGAGGGGTGGGAAGATCAGTGCTTTTCAATTCACTGCCCACCCATCTGACACTTAAAGGGCTAAAACATATTTTATTGTTTACCCTGTGGTACCAGGGCTGGATTTGCAATTAGGCAAAGTAGGCACCTGCCTACAGGCAAACGCCAACGAGGGGCGCCTGCCATTTGGATTTTTTTTTTTAAATTCTCTAAAAAAAAACAAAAAAAACAGCCGCCTCGCTGGCTGCGCCAGCGGCACCCACTCACATTGCCCCCCCCCCAGTCTTGTAGCTGATGGAGCTCCCTCGTCGGCTCTGTGGGAATGCAGAGCACTGGGAGATGACATCATTTCCCAGCGCTCTGCATTGCTGAATAGGAGACCGCGCGGGAGCTCCATCAGGTGCAGGACTGTGCCAAAGGAGTCACATACAGATCTCCTACCATGGAGGCAGGAAACGGACAACGGGGGGAGGCAATGTGAGGGCAATGTGGAGCTAATGGGGGCAAGTTGGAGCCGATAGAAGGCAATGTGGAGCCAATGGGGGGCAAGTTGGAGCCAATGGGGGGCAATGTGGAGATGGTGGGGGCAAGTTGGAGCTGATGGGGTGGGGGGCAATGTGAGGGCAATATGGAGCTGATGGGGGGCATTGTGAGGGCAATATGGAGCTGAAGGGGGGCAATGTGTGGGCAATGTGGAGCTGATGGGGTAATATGGAGCTGATGGGGCATTGTGAGGGCAATGTGGAGCTGATGGGGTAATATGGAGCTGATGGGGGGCATTGTGAGGGAAATATGGAACTGAAGTGGGGCAATGTGAGGGCAGCTGATGGGGCAATATGGAGCTGATGGGGGGCAATGTGAGGGCAATGTGGAGCTGATGGGGGCATTATGAGGGCAATATGGAGCTGATGGGGAGCAATATGGAGCTGATGGGGGCATTGTGAGGGCAATATGGAGATGATGGGGGGCAGTGTGGAGATTAGGAGCATTGTGGAGGTATCCAGTGCAGATGGCCCACCGGGGGGGGGGGGGCGCTTCAAATTTCTGTGCCTACAGGCTCCTGAGATGTAAATCCGGCCCTGTATAGTACTGTCAGTTTACACCAGAATTGCTCCTCTTTGGTTTTCTACCAACAGTCCTGTGAGTGACCTGTAGTTCAATGGCTGGTCATTCATTGGTCTGTGGTTTGTTTGCCAGTCATTGGTTGGTCTCTAATTAGTTGGCTGGTCATTCGTTGGACTGTTACTTGTTGGCTGGTCATTCGTTTGACTGTTATTTGTTGGCTGTAATTTGATGGATCATCATGCGTTGATCTGTAATTAGTTAGCCGGTCATTCATTGGTCTGTAATTTGATGGACAGACATTCGTTGGTCTGTAATTAGTTGGGTGGTGATTGATTGGTCTGTAGTTTGTTGGCTGATCATTGTTTGATCTGTAATTAGTTGGCCAGTCATTCATTGGTCCGTAATTAGTTGGCCGGTGGTCTGGTTATTCATTGGTCTGGTCTGAAATTAGCTGGCCGGTCATTCCTTGATCTGTAATTTGTTGGCGGCTGATCTTTTGGTCTGTAATCTGTTGGTAGCCTTCAGAACGCCTGCGTAATGTTTCAGACAAGACTTTCCAGTAGTGTTAGGAATCACCTCAGTATTTCCCCTTCTTTGATTTAAATCAGACCCTGGTTTTAAATCTCCTCCAGCTTCCAGATACGATGAGCAGAGAAGGAATCCTGGAAAAATTCTGCCTGAACCATTTATCATCGGGCAAATTTCCACACACAGGCTTAGAAGGAATTGTCTGAGACTTCCAACGCAGTTTGTCACTTGTTCTGGGCCTCATGTTCTTTCCATTAGATGGTACCGGGACTCTATTGAGTCTTTTAACCCCTGGGTACGCTGGATGAATACCAGGAGCTCAAAGGGTTAAGCGGCCGGTCCTGCTCTGTGTACTGCCGCTACCTCACTGCTCCACGAGATGCAGTCTTGCGTCGCCTCACTCACACGATGCAATCATGCGCAGCAGAGACTGCTGAGCGTGGACAGTCTCTGCTGAGCATGACTGCATCTGACAAACATCCTAGCGTTTTATTATATAGGATTATGCCTAATTATTTTGTTCTGTCGCATCCTTGGCTTATCAGGCCCTCGCTGAGGAGCAGTACCTGGCACTTAGTGTCCCTGATGGCCATTTGCCCCTTTTATGTTTCTTCTCTTGTAAGTGAATAGCATTCACTCGTATCTGTGTACTTGCAGCCATTTTACTCTTTTGCGGACATATGCAGCTCTTCCGCTGTGTACGTGATTTCCTTATCTGGCTCTATTCCCCCTTTGAGCCGTGCTATGTCTATTTACCTGTGCCTCTTATTATATGTTACGGTAGAATTTGCATTTTTTTGTTTTAGGTGCGCTTTTCTCTCTGCATACCGAAGGGTTTTTCCCTTATTTGTGTTTTATGCCCCTTTTTAAGGACCCCTTAAATCAATGGGAATTTGGGGTTTATACATAAGGCCCAGTGGGGGTATAAAGTGTGTGATTGTCACAACACGACATAAGGATCCGTACAAACGTTTAAGGACAATGTACTAAATGCACCAAAAATAAAGGCAGTTTTAGTGATTAAATCCTAGAACCACGTATTACCTACTCTTAACCCCGTAACGAATGTCCGACACTGCGAGCAGCCAGCCATTAAGGACCGTGGGGCATTGTTTTTTCTGTTCCAATGGATTGCGGGGTTGCCAGGCGGAGCGGAATTCCATGACTTGCCAGGATCGTCACTGGTCCTTAAAGTGATAGTAAACTTCATCTGCGAGGCTTCTATATGATTTTTATAACACTTTGCGCTATGTTTAATAACTTACTGTTCTGTTGTTGAAAAGTTATTCAACGTACAAAGGATCCCTCTCGCGCCCCATCTGGCCACAGCCGGCTGCATCTAAACGTGGTCCGGATGGAGAGCGGCAATGGACAATTTTCAGTAAGCATGGAAAATACTGTCCTCCTTCAGCAGGGGGGGGGAACTGAGTTTTCCTTATACTTACTGAAGTTTGTCCCTCGCTGTGATCCGTCCAGTCCCACAACCAGACTGCAAGTCTAAGGAGAGGAGGCCAGACAGTACGTCATTAAACAGCTCAAACTGCTATAGAAACCATATAGAAGACTCACAGATAAGTGTCATGGACACATTACTATCATTTTAAGTGCCGGACCAGGCGAGAGGGTCCAGGAACGGCAAGGGTCCTTAAGGGGTTAATGAAGTATATGATCGCTATGTATGCAAAAAATATTCTCATTTACAAATTGTATGCACATTTTCTCAGATAAGATAGACATAATTACAAATTTTAATTTACTTCTTTATAAATATGACCTGTGTCTGTATATTTTAGCAACAATTCGTAACCCTTTGAGTGCGAGAGGTGGTACTCAACGCATTGCAAAAAGGGTTAAACATACACTAAGAAGGCTTTTTATACATCTCCCCCAATGTGTGTCTTCTAAGGGCAAATACACATAGTAAGAGTGGAGAAATTATGGTGCGCCTCTGGGGAGAAATCTAAACTGCCATTAATTTAAATAGGGGCTTTTAACCACTTGAATGCTAGCAATGTGTTGGACACCATTGTAACCCTCAAGGTTAAATGTGAATTAACTGGAATTTATATTTCTTCTGTGTGGTGTGCCAACATTTCCACCCGTGTGTCTTTGTGCATATGACCTTAGGCCCAAGCAATGCAATGGAACCTGTCGGCTAACTACGAGACCCCAAATCTTACCCGTGCGCCTGTCATGCACCGAGTGATTGTTTCCCCTGCAGATCTCTGGGACAGAGGCCCCCACACACACAGATGCTTCACTGGAGCAGATGCTGTGTGGGATTTCAGGTGATTAGAAGACTTTACTGAGGAAGATCTAAGCCAAGTCTAATAAGATTAGAGCGGCCACGGGATGTCCTGACTGTCAGACCTCGTCCTTCACCCTCAGATTCCCGCTGCGCTGATCTCTGGCGCTGATCACCTGCCGCAAACGGTGGATCCCATCCCTTCTGTATCCACCAAGAGCTCTTACCTAGAGTTCCCTGCTCACGGCTGTGTCTGTTCAGCACGGCACGGTACAGTCATAACGCAGCTATCACATAATATAATCCCCAACCACGGGTTCTTCTCCTCGGGATTCATTCACACTTAAGATGTAATCGCAGAGTTAATCTTTTGAGGGCAGGAGGGGTGCACAAAACTTTGCTTCACAAACCCCTCTGGCACTCAAAGGGTTAAAAACTAATCATTAATCACAAGTACTTACTAAACATTGCTGCTCATATGGGTGTAATGGACAGGGATGTAAGAGTTAACCCTTTCAGTGCCGGAAGGGTACACAACGCATCGCAGAGCAATTCTTTGCGTACCCCTCTGGCACTGAAAGGGTTAATATGTGGTGCTGTGGGCAGAGATGTAGGAGTTAATGTGTGTGTGTTATGGGTAGTGATGTAAGAGTTAATATATGGGTATTATGGGCAGTGACGTAAGAGTTAATATAGGGGTATTATGGGTAGTGATGTAAGAGTTAATATACGGGTATTATGGGTAGTGATGTAAAAGTTAATATATGGGCATTAGGGGCAGTGATGTAAGAGTTAATATGCAGGTATTATAGGCAGTGACGTAAGAGTTAATATATGGGTATTATGGGTAGTGATGTAAGAGTTAATATATGGGTGTTATGGGTAGTGATGTAAGAGTTGATATACAGGTATTATAGGCAGTGATGTAAGAGTTAATATAGGGGTTTTATGGGTAGCGATGTAAGAGTTAATATGCGGGTGTTATAGGCAGTGATGTAAGAGTTAATATACGGGTATTATGGGTAGCGATGTAAGAGTTAATATGCGGGTGTTATAGGCAGTGATGTAAGAGTTAATATAGGGGTATTATGGGCAGTGATGTAAGAGTTAATGTATGGGTATTATGGGTAGTGATGTAAGAGTTAATATATGGGTATTATGGGCAGTGATGTAAGAGTTAATATGCAGGTATTATAGGCAGTGATGTAAGAGTTAATATATGGGTATTATGGGTAGTGATGTAAGAGTTAATATGCAGGTATTATAGGCAGTGATGTAAGAGTTAATGTATGGGTATTATGGGTAGTGATGTAAGAGTTAATATGCAGGTATTATGGGTAGTGATGTAAGAGTTAATATATGGGTATTATGGGTAGTGATGTAAGAGTTAATATGCAGGTATTATAGGCAGTGATGTAAGAGTTAATGTATGGGTATTATGGGTAGTGATGTAAGAGTTAATATGCAGGTATTATGGGTAGTGATGTAAGAGTTAATATATGGGTATTATGGGTAGTGATGTAAGAGTTAATATGCAGGTATTATAGGCAGCGATGTAAGAGTTAATATGCAGGTATTATAGGCAGTAATGTAAGAGTTAATGTATGGGTATTATGGGTAGTGATGTAAGAGTTAATATATGGGTATTATGGGTAGTGATGTAAGAGTTAATGTATGGGTATTATGGGTAGTGATGTAAGAGTTAATATAGGGGTATTATGGGTAGTGATGTAAGAGTTAATATGCGGGTGTTATAGGCAGTGATGTAAGAGTTAATATATGAATATTATGGGTAGTGATGTAAGAGTTAATATGTGGGTATTATGGGCAGTGATGTAAGAGTTAATATAGGGGTATTATGGGTAGTGATGTAAGAGTTAATATGCGGGTGTTATAGGCAGTGATGTAAGAGTTAATATATGAATATTATGGGTAGTGATGTAAGAGTTAATATATGGGTATTATGGGCAGTGATGTAAGAGTTAATATAGGGGTATTATGGGTAGTGATGTAAGAGTTAATATGCAGGTGTTATAGGCAGTGATGTAAGAGTTAATATAGGGGTATTATGGGTAGTGATGTATACTATATGATGGGCAGAGTGTGATAAAACACTTATGCTACAAGGTTTTCTAATAAAGTGGTGCAATGTGCCACAGTTAAGTGCTTTACCCACGCAGACAGGGCACCACCTGGGTATATCTCATTCTGGTTCCTGTTTCAGTATCATTATTCACACTCACTGTTCTATGGCCCTGATGTGCGCAGCTCGTTACTTCTGTATCATTCAGTCTCCTGATAACAGCCCTTACTGGACACATACATTGATGGGTTCAGTGAAGTAAAGTCTAGATTTCCCCACGTCTTGTGAGTGCATATCCTGCAATATGAAGGTCACCTATCTAGGTATGTACATTTAAAGGAGCAGTAACATTTTATTATGAAAAGGCATGTATTATAGGGATTTTCTTAATTAGTAAGACAACGTACTAATCTGCTGCCAATTCAGACTGTTAAAGTGGTGGAGCAGTTACGATCACATTCGATGGAGTCAATGACTCAGCTCTCCCATTGCATGCAATAGAATAACTGTTTGGATACCGGGTGGCTTTGCCATACCTCCCAACATTTCAAATTGCCAAAGAGGGACACTTGTGTTTTAGGGGGTGTTACTGGGGGCGTGACTAGTGGGTAGGGTATTACAGGGAATGTATAGGCTATTTCACGACCTATTGATACCTCTTTGTGTAACTTAATAAATAACTTATAACAAGACCAAAGTATTTCATTTACACAGACTAATTTATAAACCAATATACTGACATTTAAACAAACAATAATGTGAGTTTTATTGCTGTAGAACTATGTGATACACTTATATACACACCACACAATCTGATTTGCTAAAAAGAGGGACATCAGGGAGGGAAAGAGGGACAGAGGAATTTTGGTCTAAAAGAGGGACTGTCCCTCCTAAAGAGGAACACTTGGGAGGTATGGCTTTGCTGCTATATAATATAAAACAATGTTTGATCTACCTCAGCAGCAAAATCCCTACAATACAAAGGTTTTATTTTTTCTAAAAAAAAGAAAAGTTTATTGCTCTTTTAAAATGCAACTAACACTTAGATAGGACGCTGAAATCCTATGTGTTCCCCTAGGAGCAGACCTGATGCTGAAAGTGGGGTTGCACTGTGGACTGATCTGCGGGGTCGGGGGTGGGGCTGACTCTCCTCCCCAAATGATTCGCACTTCTTGGAACTCTACATTGTAGCAGAGTTTTTGCTAAGTCTGTGCCCATAGGAAAAAAGTTGGTAAAACATGATAAATGCCCTTTAAAGGAGCAGTAAAATGTTTTAACAAAATCACTGTAAATAATCTTATATCTGCACTGGGCACAATTAACTGTTTAATTCCCAGAGGGATGTGAAAAGCATTACTGGGATTCATTAACCCTTTAAAGGAGAAATAAATTTTTTTATGAAAATGAATATATTGTATGGCTTTTCCTGTTGAGTAAAATAAGGGTACTCCCACTGCTGAGAGATGCATATTTCCAGCAACATTACAGTTTAATCCCATGTTTTTTTACACTAGCAGTGCCCTCTAGTAGTCAGATTCCAATTAGTTATTCTGTTACATTCTAATGGAGAGGAAAGTCATTGACATGCAGTTCTCCATATAATGTGATAAAAACTGCTGAGTCACTTCCTGTCAGTTAGAACTATCAGGAAGTAAACACAGTAAATTCACTTCCTGTCAGTTAGAACTATCAGGAAGTAATCACACAGTACATTCACTTCCTGGTTATATGAACTGTTATAAAGTTTTAATAAAACAACTGACATCAGTGAAAGTGACCTTGTTTTACTCAGCAGGAAAAGTCCTATAGCATGTAGGTTTTCATAAAGAAAAAGTTTACTGCTCCTTTAAACAATTAAAAAAAGACATTCCTATAGATCTTTTCCCTTTGTACATTGCACACCACTCTGGTCCTTAAAGGAGCAGTAAACTTTTTTTTTTTTTTTTTTGTGGAAAAGCTATATGTTATAGAGCTTTTCCTGCTGAGTAAAACCATAACTCCAAAGTGTCCCTCTTTAGGAGGGACAAAACCTCTTTTAGACCCAAATCCCTTTGTCCCGCTTTCCCACCCTGATGTCCCTCTTTTTTAGGAGATCAGAGTGTATTGTGTGTATAAGTGTATCATATTGCTCTACAGGAATAAAACTCATATTAATGTTTGAATAAATATCAATATATGTGTTTCTAGATTAGTCTGTGTAAATTAAAAATGTTGGTCTTGTTATAAGTCATTTATTGGGTTACACAAGGAGGTATCAATAGGTCATGAAATAGCCTAACAATTCTCGTTAATGCCCCGTCCACCAGTCTCGCCCACAACAACACCCCCTGAAACACAAGTGTCCCTCTTTGGCAATTTGAAATGTTGGGAGGTATGGTAAAACAAGGGAACTCTCATAGCTGTCATTTGTTTTATTCAAAAATTATAACAGTTCTAATAATCAGGAAGTGAATTTACTGTGTTTACTTCCTGAAAGTTCTAACTGACAGGAAGTGACTCAGCAGTTCCTATCACATTTTGTGGAGAACTGAATGTCACTGACTTTCCTCTCCTTTAGAATGTAACAGAATAACTACTTGTGATTTGAACACTAGAGGGCATTGCTAATGTGTAATAACACAGGTTTAAACTGTAATAACTCTGGAATTATGCATCTCTCAATAGTGGAAGCTCCCTTATTTTTTTCAAAGGAAAAGTCCTACACCAGTGTTTCTCAACTCCTGTCCTCAGGACCCACTAACAGGCCAGGACTTAGGGATTTCTCTGCTAGAGCACAGGTGTGGTGATCAGAGGCTCATTCACATTGATTAACGCACCTGTGTTCTAACAAGGAAATCATGTGATCAGAGGCTCATTCACATTGATTAACTCACCTGTGTTCTAACAAGGAAATCATGTGATCAGAGGCTCATTCACATTGATTAACTCACCTGTGCTCTAACAAGGAAATCATGTGATCAGAGGCTCATTCACATTGATTAACTCACCTGTGCTCTAACAAGGAAATCCTCACATCCTGGCCTGTTAGTGGGTCCTGAGGACAGGAGTTGAGAACTACTGCCCTACAATATATTCATTTTCATAAAAAAAGTTTATTTCTCTTACAGGGTTAATGAAGCCCAGTAATGCTTTTCACACCCTTCTGTGAATTAAACAGTTAATTGTGCCCAGTGCAGATATCAGATTATTTACAGTGATTTTGTTACCTATAAATGGTAACAGCTTTGTGTATACGGTCGGTATTTTTAGAGATGTTTGTAACACAAATGCTTTCGCAGGAACAATCCGGTCTCCTTCATATCTGGATCCCAAACAGCGAGTTGCTCTTTAACTGAAGGCTTCCAGACGCCTCCTCGCCCTGCGCTCACAGTAAATATATCCAGATCCCGTGCGTCTTCCTCTGAGCCGCGTTTATGTTCCTCCCTGATTTGTGTAGGAACCAACAATACGATCTGCCGGCTTTTTCCACTTATTTTATCCCTTGATCCCCGAGATTAATCCAGGAATTTGGTTGCTACCGGTTAAGGTCATCAGCACAAAACAAAAGGGAGCAATTATGAGGAGACCGACTAAAACAGAGAGTAAAAATAAATTGTGCTTTTAACCACTTGTATTCTAGAATAAATTGCATTGGAGACCCTTCTAGCTTCCCAGGAGTTAAAAGTTCCTTTTAAATCAGAATGATCTCCTGGGAATTTTCCTTTGCCTCATTCAAATTGATAGACTCCTCTACACAGAAGCACAGGGACGTGCACAGACATTTTGGGGGGCAGGGGCTCAGATGAAAAAAAGGGCACTTCTCATAATTATATATTCAAAATATATATTTAAAAAAAGAAAATAATTTACATCTCAGGAGCCTGTAGGCACAGAAATCTGAAGTGCCCCCCTCCCCCATTGGCCATCTCCACTGGACACCTCCACAATGCTCCTAATCTCCACATTGCCCCCATCATCTCCATATTGCCCCCATCAGCTCCAACTTACCCTCACATTGCCCCCTTCATCTCCATATTGCCCCCCATCAGCTCCATATTGCCATCAGCTCCAACTTACCCTCACATTGCCCCCATGATCTCCATATTGCCCCATCAGCTCCATATTGCCATCAGCTCCAACTTACCCTCACATACATTGCCCCCATCATCTCCATATTGCCCCCTTCATCTCCATATTGCCCTCACATAGCCCCCTTCATCTCCATATTGCCACCCATCAGCTCCATATTGCCATCAGCTCCAACTTACTCTCACATACATTGGCCCATCATCTCTACATTGCCATCATCTCCATATTGCCCCATCATTTCCACATTGCCCCCCAGTGTCCGTTTCCTACCTCTTCCCTGGTGGTCCAGCGGCAGGAGAGGTCTGTATGTGCCTCCTTTGGCACAGACCTGTAGCTGCTGGAGCTCCCGCGCGGTCTTCTCTTCATGCAGAACGCTGGGAGATGATGTCATCTCCCAGCGCTCTGTAATACTAAAGAGCCAACGAGGGAGCGCAGAATCTACAGGTCTGTCCTGAAGGAGGCACAGACCTGACTGGGCAGTGGGGGGGTTAGTGCGGGTAGCGAGGCAACTTTTTTTTTTGTTGTTAAAAGGGCACGAGGACACTTTGGACAAAAAGGGCAGGTGCTCAAGCCCCCCTTGGTGTCTATGTGTGCACGTGCCTGCAGAAGCATAATCTTAAAGCGGAACTACCACCCCCGCCTAAACTTGCCTCTAAAGAATTACACATCTGGAGACTAGCTGCTCAATAGTGCTAGTCGCCAGAATTATTATCTCCTTTTAGAGAATTCCTACTGCATAGTGACACCTGTGCGGTCAGTCCCTTCCGGTGCCGTGTGGCTTGTAGCAACGCCTCCTACAGCAGACTGGGACTGACAGTGCAGGGGTCACTATGCAAACATGTGTGCTCTGTTTCCTGGCTGTCAGTCCCGGGAGCAGTAGGAATTCACTATAACGAGGTAATATTTCTGGCGACTAGCACTATTGAGCAGCTAGTCACCAGATGGGTAATTCTTTAGAAGCAAGTTTAGGTGGGGTAGTAGTACCACTTTAACCCCTTACCGCCCGAGGACGTACATGTACGTCCCGAGTGGATGTCCCAGGTGGACAGAGGACATACATGTACGTCCTGGAAATCATTTTAAGTTATGAAAAAAAAAGTTTCACGGGCGTTAAGTGCCGGCCTCGTGAGCGTGCGGCTGGTCGCTAAGGGGTTAAAGAAGAAATA
Organism: Rhinophrynus dorsalis; assembly: GCA_037306005.1. NCBI lineage: Eukaryota > Metazoa > Chordata > Amphibia > Anura > Rhinophrynidae > Rhinophrynus > Rhinophrynus dorsalis. Next base: position 255,997,208 of record CM074725.1, read on the forward strand.
TTTATTAATTTAAAGAAAAAAAAATCAAACTTATAAGGCTTTTGGTATTTAAAAAAAACCAAGGTATTCATACTGCCGTTTCATAGAAAAGTTATAAATGTTCAAACTGACAGGAAGTGACTCAGCTGTTACTTTCGCATTCTATGGAGAACTGCTGCCAGTGACTCATCACTTTCCATAGAATACAACAGAATAGCTGTGAAATTACAGGTGAACTGTCTAGACAGTAGAGGACACTGTTAAAGTGGAACTTTTACCCCAATGAAACCTAATATAAATATATTAATTTGTTGAAATGCAGTATACTTTTGTATTTTTTTTCCAATCTATATATTTAGAAATATCGGGGGTTAAAATCTACCTTGTGGCATTCCGTTCATGCTCCGTGCAGGACAAGCTGTACCGCACGGCTTAATATTACGTCCCCTCTCACCAGTACAAAAAAAAAGAAGGGGCGGTCCTCAACTAACACTGACGTATAGGAGAAGGGAGAGCGATGCCAATCAACTTTAATGTCATGAACACGGATGGCTTTCCCTACTTCGGTGCCACAGCTACAGAGGTAACATTTCCACTCGGCTGAGATTGTAGATCGATTTTTATATATTTTCTTGTTAATGGTTTTGGTGGAACATTGATTGGAGATGACTACTGCATATGAGAAAGTTCTGTTTTAATTAAAAAAAAAGTTTACAGTGTAATAATTTTTTAACACCACATCTCCTAGTAGTGAGAAGGAAGAGCCCTACAGTAAAAGGGACTGTTTTTTTATTTATTTTTTTAAGTTTAGTGTTCCTTTAGAGCCAGTCCTGTTAGAGGTTTTTGAGGACTGGTGTGAATAGTGGTTTTATTATGCTATTTTTATGAACTTGTTTGTTCTTATTTCTAATTTAGCTGTAATTTCCGTTTATATTTTTGGTTTCCTATAGACATTTTATATGATTTAGTTTTGCATCATTTTTCCCACCTACAGATTTCACACCAAACTAAAGATGTTCTTCTCAGGGGACGAGTCGGGAGCCATTATTACAGGTATAAACAGTGAGTTTTAGGAATATCATTAGTACCGTTAGGTAGAAGTAGTCGCGTTTATCTATAGATCCCAAAACATTTGGGTCACAACCTGAACAATTCCCTCTAAGGAGGGCACAACAATGGCTTCTGATCAGGGCTGGATTTAGATCTCAGGGGCCCCCCAAGCAAGGAACCCCTGGGCATCTTTAGCTCCTCCCATAACCACACCCCCACACCTCACACAACCTCACCTCCAGTCCCATTCACTGTTCCCTGGCACAGAACATACCATTATCCTATAAGAAACAAATGCAAAGGAAACACTTGTAACCCCCTTGTTGCTTTAAATGCATTGGAGACCTATTAGCCATCCGAGTTAAACAACAGCCAATAAATGGGTATTTAAAATGATACAGGGACAGTGAGATTTCGCTGGCCGCACCCAGTACTCTGAATGTAGGTGTGGCCAGAATAGCTGAGGATTCCCTCAACACCTGGTGCTCCAGGAAGTTGCCTGCTCTGCCTAATGGAAATTCCAGCGCTGCTGCTGATGTCTGCACTATTAAGTCATTGGCATACCTGGGAACTGTCCGGATTTGCCCCGGAGATTCTGGTTTTGGCACTGCTTTACCGGGTCTCCGGGGCAGAGGCCGAGTCCTCCGGATGTGGGGAGTTTCTATTGAAACTCTACTCACTTCCCCTCTTTCTCCCAGTGTTGCTCCTTCCCCCAGCCTTCTTTTAAGCGCTCCCCCAGCACTCATGTTAAGCCCTGCCCCTTTTTGACATTTTACGCGTCATTCTTCACACCACCCATGGTAGCAGAGGACGCCCCTCCGGGGAGACAACAATAAAAAGTTACCAGGTATGGTCATTGGGGTGTCCGGGGACAGAGATGTAGAGGGAATACCGTGTTGCTTTGCTGTGTCAGTTGTTATAATGAGCTCGGCGTTACCGCTAGGACAGAGCTTGGCAGCCTTTGATAGTGATACTACTGTACTACAGAGCTTACAATTTAAGTAAATCTACACTATCGATACTACAGAGCTTACAATTTAAGTAAATCTACACGATTGATACTACAGAGCTTACAGTGGGAATGTGTTATGTTTCTAGTGTAGTTCCATTTGGATTGTAGCTCTGTAGTATCACTAGTGTAGTTCCATTTCAACTGTGAGCTCTGAAGTATCACTGATGCAGCTCTATTTGAATTGTAAGCTCTGTGGTATCACTAGCGTAGCTCCATTTACAGCAGCAAAAGGGAGATTGAGTGAAGCAGTGGCCCACTGGCCCAGACATATGTACGGCTCAAGGGGCAATTGCCCTACAGGCCAGCCCTCCCCTGCCTTTGATTCTTAAAGGGATAGTAATGTTTCATAATAAAAGCAGCTCTAATTATTCATCACAGTATTTGGACTTTGGAGAGTGTTATTTCAATTCTGTCAGAGTTGTAGTACAAGAGTAATTGAATGATAAAGTATCCCCCTCCCGCCCCTTTTACTGATGTAACACTGTTCAGCCAGATCAGAAGGGAGGTGCCCAGGTAGACTGCAGAGAGGGACAATCTTCAATTAAGATAAGGGAAAAACCTGAAAAACTTGTCAAGGGGGGCAGGGCTTTCATTGTTCTCATAGGAAGAAGACTGTCCCCTGCTGTTATCTGTCTGGTCTATGGACTGCATTCCACATCTGAGAAGAGATGGCTTACACTAGGTAAAAGGGGCGGGGAGGGGAAACTTTGCTTGTGAATATCTCTTAAACCATAAAGGTTTGAGAGATAAGATTTATATCGTTCTTCATGTTTTTTTAATGCCTACAAAATAAAATACAGATAAAACGAAGTATTACTATCCCTTTAAGCGGTTGTGACTACAACTCCCATCATCCAAAGGTTTCCACCCCTGCATGGAAGGGCAGAAAAGCAAGCGGATTTAAAATGGGAACTGGACCAGCAGTAAAATGAGAAACCGTTGGGGGTCACAGTATATTAGCTGGGGGGCCACATGTTTGACATGTCTACATTACACAAACACTCACTGCTTGGTGCAGACAATATCAGGCTGCCTCGGGTCCCTACACACCAACAGACCCCTTAACGACCAGAGGGGTGAATACATTTCCAATTATGCCGCAAGTCGGTTTACAACAAAATTAAATATTTCAGACTCCAGGCAGACGCGTTTCACTCTGGATCAATATCGCGTCTGCACTAAAACCAAAGAAGTTATTTATCAAGATAAAGAGGTGCAAGTCTGGACCAAACCAACCGCACGGAAAGGGTCAACTGAGAATCCTGAAAATTCACATTGATTTATTTGGGGTTTTAACTCCTTGAAAGCTATACTGTTGTCCATGGAATTGCTTAGCAATGTATTGTGTTGGAGAACTTGATAGAATTCAATTTAATAAGAGCCCCATTTAAATCAATGGGAATTTTCATTCTGCCTTAATTTACATTTGGTTTGGTTCGGAATTATATAGCTCGATAAATAAAGTATTGTTCTGAGATACAAAGGCCTGTGCGGTGACCTGCAGGGCAGTATGTCTGCCAGTGTTACTCCACCTCTCACCTGTTACAGTGACAGTGGTACTGCACGAGGACTTTCCACTGCCGTTCTGTGCCAGGCAGGTATAAACCCCTTCATCTTCCGGCAAAGCATCCTGCACCTTCAGCTGGGCCACACCGTCCTGGTATGTAGAGTGGGCATACTGGATGGGCTGGTCTGTGGGACACAAAGGGTTAATGGTCACAGATATCACTGGCTCTTCACTTTACAGAGAAAGTAACAATTTACCAAACTACTCTATATGCAAGGTGGTTTAGGACTGACCACGTGACTGGTGAGTAAGTCCCGAGAATTTTTATTTTATTGGCACCTCTTTATGTAACTGAATAACTGATTCAGAGCAAGAACAAAGTATTTCATTTACACAGACTAATTTATAATTATATATACTGTTTACACAAACATTAATGTGATACACTTATATACACACCACACAGTCTGATCTCCTAAACACGGGGACACCAGGGTGATACACGTCTATACACACCACACAGTCTGATCTCCTAAACACAGGGACAGCAGGGCGATACACTTCTATACACACCACACAGTCTGATCTCCTAAACACAGGGACACCAGGGTGATACACTTTTATACACACCACACAGTCTGATCTCCTAAACACAGGGACACCAGGGTGATACACTTCTATACACACCACACAGTCTGATCTCCTAAACACAGGGACACCAGGGTGATACACTTCTATACACACCACACAGTCTGATCTCCTAAACACAGGGACACCAGGGTGATACACTTATAAACATATACCACACAGTCTGATCTCCTAAACACAGGGACACCAGGGTGATACACTTATATACACCACACAGTCTGATCTCCTAAACACAGGGACACCAGGGTGATACACTTATATACACACCGCACAGTCTGATCTCCTAAACACAGGGACACCAGGGTGATACACTTCTATACACACCACACAGTCTGATCTCCTAAACACAGGGACACCAGGGTGATACACTTCTATACACACCACACAGTCTGATCTCCTAAACACAGGGACACCAGGGTGATACACTTCTATACACACCACACAGTCTGATCTCCTAAACACAGGGACACCAGGGTGATACACTTCTATACACACCACACAGTCTGATCTCCTAAACACAGGGACACCAGGGTGATACACTTCTATACACACCACACAGTCTGATCTCCTAAACACAGGGACACCAGGGTGATACACTTATATACACACCCCACAGTCTGATCTCCTAAACACAGGGACACCAGGGTGATACACTTATATACACACCCCACAGTCTGATCTCCTAAACACAGGGACACCAGGGTGATACACTTATATACACACCACACAGTCTGATCTCCTAAACACAGGGACACCAGGGTGATGCACTTATATACACACCACACAGACTGATCTCCTAAACACAGGGACACCAGGATGATACACTTATATACACACCACACAGTCTGATCTCCTAAACACAGGGACACCAGGGTGGGAAAGAGGCATTTGGGTCTCAGAGAGGGACTGTCCCTCCTAAAAAGGGACACTTGGGAGATATGGTCCACTAATATACCCTAAGGAGGAACACTTTGGACTTATGAGTTTCCAGAGTTGTTTGTAGCTCCCAAGGTGTTAAGTCAGAGATCAATATAATATGATACAAACATATATACACAAACAGAAAAACTGAGCATTCCTAAGACTTAAGCCAGGTTAATGTTTAACCCTTTAAGGACCAGATAGGTGTGCAACACATTTCAAAGCAATATGTTGGTGTTCCTTTAAAAAAAAAATGTATTCTGCTCAAGTGGAACTGCTCTTTTAGAAGACTGATCTCAGCTGTGATACTGCCCTCTTGTGGGAAACAGTAGAATAGCACAGAACAATGATTGACGTATGGATCAAGGATCTAGGTGTTTCAGTGACCCGAATGGACTGAAGTAGAACAATCTCTGATCAATAAAGGTCAGTGAGCACTCCCTGTCCCATCCCCCAGTGTCAGATTCCTCATAGACTCGCACTGCACTTCGCTGCTTATTTCCAATCACCATGTGTGGAGCATGGCGACAGTCACATGTCGCATTGGGACATAGTTCTAAAACAAAAATGGAGCAATTCTGGGGTAAATCAATTACAACATAGAGAACAAATAAAAGTTCCCATCCACTTAACTCACTGAATGCTTTGGAATGTGTTGGAGACCTCTCTAGCAGTCTAGGGGTTAATAGCCCCATTTAAATGAATAAGGATTTATATTTGTCACCTGCGGTGTGACTGGTTTGCTCTGAATTGCTTGGATTTTACTTTTATACACGCGTATAATCCTACGTCCCATCGTGATTGGGTGCACAGTCGGGAAAACTGCACGTGTAACATAGAAAGTTACGTGGAAAAACTACACGAGTCCATAACTACACGAGTCCATAAAGTTCAACCAGTGCCCCATAACCCAGACACATGAGAATGTGATTTAACTCTTAACCCTTTGAGTGCTAGGGAGGTACAATGCGTTGCATACCTCTCTGGCTCTCAAAGGGTTAACCCCTAGACTACAGTCTCACATTTGACCAAGACATTGCAAGGTAATGCGACGCTAATGTCTCAGATACTCAGAGGTGTAACTAGAAGTCACCGGGCCCCCCCAATGTCCTCCTCTCCACACTGCCTCCACCTCTCCACATTACCCCCAATATCCACCTCTCCACATTACCCCCAATGTCCAACTCTCCACATTGCCCCCAATGTCCAACTCTCCACATTGCCCCCAATGTCCAACATTGCCCCCAACTCTCCACATTGCCCCCAATGTCAAAATCTCCACATTGCCCCCAATGTCAAACTCTCCACATTGCCCCCAATGTCCTCCTCTCCACATTACCCCCGATGTCCACTTCTCCACATTACCCCCAACTCTCCACACATTTCCCCCAACTCTCCACACATTTCCCCCAATGTCCTCCACTCCACATTGCCCCCAACTCTCCACATTACCCCCAACTCTCCACACATTTCCCCCAATGTCCTCCACTCCACATTGCCCCCAACTCTCCACATTGCCCCCAATGTCCTCCTCTCCACATTGCCCCAATGACCTCCTCTCCACATTGCCCCCAACTCTCCACATTGCCCCCAATGTCCACATCTCCACATTGCCCCCAACTCTCCACATTGCCCCCAATGTCCACATCTCCACATTGCCCCCAACTCTCCACACATTTCCCCCAATGTCCTCCACTCCACATTGCCCCCAACTCTCCACATTGCCCCAATGACCTCCTCTCCACATTGCCCCCAACTCTCCACATTGCCCCCAATGACCTCCTCTCCACATTGCCCCCAACTCTCCACATTGCCCCCAATGTCCACATCTCCACATTGCCCCAACTCTCCACATTGCCCCCAATGTCCACCTCTCAATATTGCCCCCAACTCTCCACATTGCCCCCAATGTCCACATCTCCACACTGCCCCCAATGTCCACATCTCCACACTGCCCCCAATGTCCACCTCTCCATACTGTCCCAATGTCCACATCTCCACATTGCCCCCAACTCTCCACATTGCCCCCAATGTCCACATCTCCACATTGCCCCCAACTCTCCACACATTTCCCCCAATGTCCTCCACTCCACATTGCCCCCAACTCTCCACATTGCCCCCAATGTCCTCCTCTCCACATTGCCCAAATGACCTCCTCTCCACATTGCCCCCAATGACCTCCTCTTCACATTGCCCCCAACTCTCCACATTGCCCCCAATGACCTCCTCTCCACATTGCCCCCAACTCTCCACATTGCCCCCAATGTCCACATCTCCACATTGCCCCCAACTCTCCACATTGCCCCCAATGTCCACCTCTCAATATTGCCCCCAACTCTCCACATTGCCCCCAATGTCCACATCTCCACACTGCCCCCAATGTCCACCTCTCCACATTGCCCTCATTGTGTATCTCCATATTGCCCCCATTGTGTATCTCCATATTGCCCCCATTGTGTATCTCCACACTGCCCCCTACTCTCCACACTGCCCCAACTCTCCACACTGCCCCCAACTCTCCACATTGCAGCCAATGTCCACCTCTCTACATTGCCCCATTGCGTATCTCCACATTGCCCCCTACTCTCCACATTGCCCCCAATGTCAACCTCTCCACACTGCCCCCACCTCTCCAAACTGCCCCCACCTCTCCACACTGCCCCCAGTGTCCGTTTCCTACCTCCCTGGTGGTCCAGTGGAGTGGCAGTAGAGGTCTGTACCTCCTTCGGCACAGACTTCTATGTAGACCTGGTGCTCCCACGCGGACCTCTCCAATAATGCAGAGCGCTGGGAGATGATGTCATGGAGATGAGGTCATCTCCCAGCGCTCTGCATTACGAGTGCCGAGCCCAGCTAACTGATATCCTGGCGCCGGGTGGGGAATCGCAGGGGGGCGGCCGGGCCCCAGGAATGGCGGGTCCAGTCGCAGGTGTGACCCCTGAGACCCCTATTGTTATGCCACTGTAGGCACTCATTAACCCTCTGATTACCAGAGGGGTATCGAACACATTGTGATACCCCTCTGGCACTCAAAGGGTTAAAGAAGCCCTCTGTGACTGCTCAGTCAAGTTTAACCCTTTCAGCGACAGAGGGGTGTGCAACATATTTACATACAGTATATAGAAAAGTTAGTTAGTCACCCTAAGGGTAATGGGGGAATCCAGACGTGGACCCCTTGCTCACAGGTGCCTAGAGGGATTAGCTGCACCTCACCGACGAGGCCCAAGAAGGCCAAAACGTACGTCTGGGGTTAGCTGTTTCCCTTGTTCAGAGAGGAATTGTCTGGTATTTCGTGGCTGGACTGTCGTTTGGCAGGACCTGTATGATATGCTTCAGAATATTTCTTCTCTGTGTATGGCACTTGTGAGCTAAAAGAGATTGTACTATGGGCGTGAGGACACAGTCCCAGTGAGCTTTTGCATACACTTGCAAGCTCATGAGCCTAGTTGAGCATCTCTGACTTCTTCTACTTCTATATTTACATACAGGCAGCAAATATCATGCCATTCCATAGTATAAAAATCATTCCTGCAACTCTAGTATTCCGAACAGTAAGGCACCAATAAATATTGTTGATTCTAAAGGAGCAGAAACTTTTTTTACTGAAAAAAATAGATATTGTATGACTTTTCATGTTGAGTAAAATAAAGGTACTCTCACTGTTGAGAGATGCATATTCCAGAGTTCCTGTGTTTTTTTTTTTTTAATACTATAGCAGTGCCCTCTAGTGATCAAATTCTAATTTATTTTTCTGTTACATTCTAATAGGAAAGTCAGTGACATACAGTTCTCCATAGAATGTGATAGAAACTGCCAGTCACTTCCTGTCACAATTATCAGGAAGTAATCACACAGTAAATTCACTTTCTGGTTATTTGAACTGTTATAATGTTTGAATAAAACAACCGACAGAGGTGGGAGTGACCTTACTCCGCAGGAAAAGTCCTATAACATGCAGGTTTTCATTTAAAAAAAAAAAAAGTTTACTGCTCCTTTAAAAGACTGGTGTTCTGTGCATTCCTGCTTTGCAAAGAACAAAATTGGAAGTGGTGTGATATTTGCTCTCTATAATGTGAATTCCTTCAAAAAAGGTAGAGGAAAGCCTTTTACATTGCACATTATAGAGTTCTACTCCTACTCTGAATGTACGGGTATTACCTTGGCCTTTATCATGACTGAAATGATACGGATGTATTTATGAATACTGCAAGATTAACGTGGAGCCGCTGAATTACTACGTTAGTGTTTCTGTAACACATTTACCCACTGTTAAAGGGATAGTAATACCTGAAAATAAGTTTATTTTATATTGTAGCCCTTAAAAAAACATGAAAAATGATATAAGTCTTATCTCCCAAATCTTTATGGTTTGGGAGATATTCATAAGTAAAATATAGTAAAGTTCTCTTTTCCTGGCTGTTTCAGCCAAGTCTGCCATCTAGTGGACAGATTTGGAATTCAGTCCACAGAGCAACCTGCAGCTCTTTAGCAGTGCCGAGATCACGATCTTTGAAAAGAACTACTTAATTGGAACTATCTGCAAAGTGTGCCTGGCTTGAAAGCACACTTTGTAGATCATTCCAATTAAGAAATTATTTTTAAAGATGGTGATCTCAGCACTTCTGGAGAGGCACAACCGGTCCTGGGACCGGATTCCAAATCTGAAGGGTGGAGCAATGACATCACTCCAGGGGAAACTTTACTTCTGAATATCTCCCAAACCATAAAGGTTTGGGAGATGAGACTTATACCATTTTTCATGTTTTTTTAAGGGCTACAATATAAAATAAAATTATTTTCAAGTATTACTATCCCTTTAAACACTTTAAATTTCAAATCTAACGCAAATGCTGGTGAAAAGAGGAAGTATTTTCGGCAGATAACTGCAGAGCATTGCACTGTAAGCACTTCTGGTACTCAAAGGGTTACAGGTCAGAACTCACTAAAGCTGACTGGCAGCTCACTGTCTCTGAATTAAAGGAACATCAACACCAAAAAAAAAAATGGAAAAGATTGATATAACTTGAAATTATCACATACTTACAGCTAGCATATGTAAAAAAGGTAATGATTTATATGTTACATCCCTAAAACGTAATCCTAAACTCGCTCATTAAAGTGTTAGTAATGTCCCAAAAAAATGTTTTAATAGATTTGTGGAGGCTAAAAAAAAAAAACAATCTCATTGCCACAAACCCCATCTCTCAAACCTTTACGGTTTGAGAGATATTCACAATCAAAGTTGCGCCCTCCCTCCTCTTCTCCTGACGTCAGTGTCTAACTAACAGCAGGAGATCCCGGTCTGGGATCAGCCGGTGGCTCTTCAGCAGAGCTGAAATCGCGTTATCCTATATAATAATTCGCTAAACGTGTGTAACGCTGCGTCATGTGCAGTAGACACTGCTGCACGTGCTGCAGTCATGCGCAGTAGAGACTGCCCGCACCACGGCTGATATAGAGCCAGGCGTCCAGCTCTGTATCAGCCGTGGCGTGGACAGTCTCTACTGCGCATGACTGCCCCACGACCGGGAGACAGTGGCACTGTGGCCCGTGTAACGGGCTCTTCAACTAGTTAGAAAATAATTACTTCATTGGAAAGGTCTACAAAGTGTGCCTGGTTTGGAAGCACACTTTGTAGACCGTGTTCCCATGAAGTCGTTCTTTTCTAATAACGGGATAGCGGCTCTGCATGAAAAGTCTCATCTTGCTGGCCGACACGGATCTCCTTCTGTCAGCTTTACAGCTGACATCAAGAGAAGGGGGGGTGGGGAACTTTGATTGCCAATATCTCTCAAACCATAGCAGTTTGAGAGATTGGGTTTGTGGCAATGCGATTATTATTTTAGCCTCTATAAATCTATTACAAGATATTTTTTGGACATTACTAACACTTTAACACGTGTAAATTGTCCTGGCCATGGCGCATTTATTACATACTGTGTGTGTCCTGGTTGTACTGAGAGATGACAGGTAATTCAGTTAAAATGGAACTTTCACCTTAATTCAAGTTTGCCTATTTGAAAACTGCATTAAAAGGCACCTGTATGTCATGTGATCCAAAAGTCCAGCAGATGTCTGAGATTTTCAGACTTTTATTTTTGTGCAAAGTGAAAGTGAAGATTTCCTGGTACTGCACAAAGCTTCATTAGCATATGACGCATCACTGAAACCTTCATTAGGCATCATTAGCGTATGACATGACACGGAACAGGCTTAATTAGCATAAGAACGGGCACTGGTGCTGCAATTCACATAAATAAACACATGGTAATAAGTGTGAATATCTCTTTAAAGGGACAGTAATACTTTAATATTACTATCCCCCATATTGTATATATTTGAATAAGAATTGAATTGCCCCCAGGTTCATCCCTCAGACCTTTATGGTCTGAGAGATAACCGAACACAAAGTCCCCCCACCTCCTTCCCTGAAGTCAGCGTTGTACTGACTGCAGGGATATCCGGTCTGACTTTCACCATGTGGCTCTGCAGCAGAGCCGCAATCTTGTTAGTGACAAAGAATTATTTCACTGAAACGGTCTTCTACGTGTGTTTGCAAACCAAGCACAAACCAAGAACATGTAGAAGACCGTTTCAGTGAAATAATTATTTTTCACTAACGGGATCTCGGCTCAGCTGCAGAGCCACAAGCCTGTCGTACGTCAGACTTCCCCTGCAGTCAGTACAACGCTGACTTCAGGGAAGGGGGAGGGAGGGGGGAACTTTGCCTTCGGTTATCTCTCAAACCATAAAGGTCTGAGAGATGAACCTGGGGGCTATTAAATTATTTTACAAATATCTACAATATGGGGGATAGTAATAATAAAATATTACTATCCCTTTAACTGGACATCTGCTGGTCTTTTGGGTAACATGACACATACGTAGTTTTTATTGCAATTTTCAAATATGCAAACATGAATTAGGAGTTTCACCTTAATTTAATGGACTGTGATTAGTGGCCACTGCTCTTGTATTCAGGAAGGCTGTGGTCTCATCCCATTTACAGATAATCCTATGACAATCAATGGGAGTGCTGGAAAAGGCAGCTCCCTTGTGGCATAATAATATCATTTAAAGTTATAGTAATGTTTATCAAACACAGACGCTCTGATTAATCTTTATAGTACGTGGGCCATGTAACGCTGTATTTCAATACTGTCCCTGTAGTAATTCAAGAGTAATTCAATTCTAAAGGATCCCCCTCCCTCCCCTTTCACCCACGTCACGCTGCCTCACTAAGATGGTCAGATGGAGAGCAGCGCAGGACAATCTTCACTGAGCACAAGGAAAATCCTGCCCTGCCCCTGTGTGCTGGCCTGTCACATGACCGGATTCCACAACTGAAGGGAGGAGGCTAGGGGTAGGTAAAGGGGGAGGAGGGGGATCCTTTAGAATTTAATTACTCGAACTACTACACCAGTGGTTCTCAACTCCTGTCCTCAGGACCCACTAACAGGCCAGGACTTAGGGATTTCACTGCTAGAGCACAGGTGTGGTGATCAGAGGCTCATTCACATTGATTAACTCACCTGTGTTCTAACAAGGAAATCATGTGATCAGAGGCTCATTCACATTGATTAACTCACCTGTGTTCTAACAAGGAAATCATGTGATCAGAGGCTCATTCACATTGATTAACTCACCTGTGTTCTAACAAGGAAATCATGTGATCAGAAGCTCATTCACATTGATTAACTCACCTGTGTTCTAACAAGGGAATCGTGTGATCAGAGGCTCATTCACATTGATTAACTCACCTGTGCGCTAACAAGGAAATCATGTGATCAGAGGCTCATTCACACTGATTAACTCACCTGTGTTCTAACAAGGAAATCATGTAATCAGAGGCTCATTCACATTGATTAACTCACCTGTGCGCTAACAAGGAAATCATGTGATCAGAGGCTCATTCACATTCATTAACTCACCTGTGTTCTAACAAGGAAATCATGTGATCAGAGGCTCATTCACATTCATTAACTCTCCTGTGTTCTAACAAGGAAATCATGTGATCAGAGGCTCATTCACATTCATTAACTCACCTGTGCTCTAACAAGGGAATCATGTGATCAGAGGCTCATTCACATTCATTAACTCACCTGTGCGCTAACAAATAAATCATGTGATCAGAGGCTCATTCACATTGATTAACTCACCTGTGCTCTAACAAGGAAATTATGTGATCAGCGGCTCATTCACACTGATTAACTCACCTGTGCTCTAACAAGGAAATCATGTGATCAGAGGCTCATTCACACTGATTAACTCACCTGTGATCTAACAAGGAAATCATGTGATCAGAGGCTCATTCACATTGATTAACTCACCTGTGCTCTAACAAGGAAATCATGTGATCAGAGGCTCATTCACACTGATTAACTCACCTGTGCTCTAACAAGGAAATCATGTGATCAGAGGCTCATTCACATTGATTAACTCACCTGTGCGCTAACAAGGAAATCATGTGATCAGAGGCTCATTCACACAGATTAACTGACCTGTGCGCTAACAAGGAAATCATGTGATCAGAGGCTCATTCACACTGATTAACTCACCTGTGTTCTAACAAGGAAATCATGTGATCAGAGGCTCATTCACATTGATTAACTCACCTGTGTTCTAACAAGGAAATCATGTGATCAGAGGCTCATTCACATTGATTAACTCACCTGTGCTCTAACAAGGAAATCATGTGATCAGAGGCTCATTCACATTGATTAACTCACCTGTGCGCTAACAAGGAAATCATGTGATCAGAGGCTCATTCACATTCATTAACTCACCTGTGCTCTAACAATGGAATCATGTGATCAGAGGCTCATTCACATTCATTAACTCACCTGTGCGCTAACAAATAAATCATGTGATCAGAGGCTCATTCACATTGATTAACTCACCTGTGCTCTAACAAGGAAATTATGTGATCAGAGGCTCATTCACACTGATTAACTCACCTGTGCTCTAACAAGGAAATCATGTGATCAGAGGCTCATTCACACTGATTAACTCACCTGTGATCTAACAAGGAAATCATGTGATCAGAGGCTCATTCACATTGATTAACTCACCTGTGCTCTAACAAGGAAATCATGTGATCAGAGGCTCATTCACACTGATTAACTCACCTGTGCTCTAACAAGGAAATCATGTGATCAGAGGCTCATTCACATTGATTAACTCACCTGTGCGCTAACAAGGAAATCATGTGATCAGAGGCTCATTCACACAGATTAACTGACCTGTGCGCTAACAAGGAAATCATGTGATCAGAGGCTCATTCACACTGATTAACTCACCTGTGTTCTAACAAGGAAATCATGTGATCAGAGGCTCATTCACATTGATTAACTCACCTGTGTTCTAACAAGGAAATCATGTGATCAGAGGCTCATTCACATTGATTAACTCACCTGTGTTCTAACAAGGAAATCATGTGATCAGAGGCTCATTCACATTGATTAACTCACCTGTGATCTAACAAGGAAATCATGTGATCAGAGGCTCATTCACATTGATTAACTCACCTGTGATCTAACAAGGAAATCATCACATCCTGACCTGTTAGTGGGTCCTGAGGACAGGAGTTGAGAAACACTGTACAACACAGATGGTAGTGAAATACAGCGCTGAATGGCCCACATACTATTCATCGGAGCTGCTCTGTTTAGCACACATTACTATCCCTTTAAAGTATATATATAATCTGGTGCAGGGAAATTGTGATTGCGCTGGACACACCCATAATTCATTATGTGGGTGTGGCCAGCACAGCTGAGGAGCCCATTAAAATGTGGAGCCTAATGGGAAATCCGGCCCTGCCCAGAATTGTTCCAACTTTGTTTGTACATAAAGTCATATGTGTATCCCCCCTCCCATTCTGTTGGTAGACTTCAGCATCTGGGACTAGGCACTGTGCCCGCTGTGGTACCAGGTATCTGATCTGAGCCCCTGGCGCTGGTCCTGCAGAGCCCATCAGTAAGATAAGGGGTATGGCTCTTATGTTTCTGCCTCTTACCGTTCAATAGCCAGGAGATTTCGGGAGCCGGCTGCCCCTGTACTGAGCACTCCAGAATGAAATCTTCACCCTCCATCACAGAACAACTCTGTAAGACCCGATCAAAATGTGGGGGGACCTGTTCCATCTGGGGCCCTGGAACCCAAAGAGAAGTCATTCACTATTCATTTCCAGGAATTCAAGGTCACTTAGTTTGTGGGGGTTTAACCCATTGAATGACAATATGTAACCCTCCAACACAATGTGTTAATCCTACCAGTGCCAAACGGATCTACCCATGGGCACTGAAGGTCATCCACAGAACCTCTGTACAGCCTAACACTGGCACAATCCAGGTATCACTGACACTTTCTGTTGGTTTTATGATTGATGGCGAAAGGCCATGTAAACGGTCAGTGGTCCTGACTGAGACCTGTATCAGACTATACACAGATTTCCTAAACATAAGCAATGTACTCCTGTGTAAGTCATCCTTTAACACCTTAAGGACTGTGTGCCGTGCTAGGACCATAACGCTGTTTTTCCTTTAAGGACCGGTGACGGTCATAGCATGTCACGTACATTTTATTTACAGCGATGTAAGTAGAAAAGGGAGCTGTTTCTCAGTCCCCACCGCTCGCGGTTTTACACGCAACAGGTCACATGTTCCGGCGTGCCGGAAAGACCAAAGTGGTCCTTAAGGGAAGGTTACTTTCCAGGACCAGGGTCGTTAAGGTGTTAAAGGGACAGTTATACTTAAAATGTAAAAAAATATATGTTGTAGGGTTTATGTCACCGAATAAAACAAGTCCACCGCTGAGAGATATTTTATTAAAAAATGATAACAGCTCAAACTTGAATTTTTTTAGGTGCAATGTCACAGTGGCCTGAAAATTTACAGTGGAGCTGTTGCTACACCATCCTATGGAGATTTATGGTCTACAGACCAGAGCAGTCCATAGGACGGTGTAGCAACAGCGCCACAGTACATTTTCAGGCCACTGTGATATTGCACCTAAAAAATTCAAGTTTGAGCTGTTATCATTTTTTAATAAAATATCTCTCAGCAGTGGGAGTTCCCTTGTTTTACTCAGGGGTATAAACCCTACAATATATATTTTTTTACATTTTAAGTGTTACTATCCCTTTAAAGAGATAGTAATGCTTCAGTTAAACCTAAGCTATGATCTTTCCTTACAGTGTATCCTAGTGCTCCCCAGTGTTAGTAATGTTTATATCTCTCTATTTTCTTTGAAATAACATTATAAAGTGTCCCCCTCCCACCCCCTTCTTTACTGTAAGCCGCCTCCCCTCAGATCTGAAATCAGGTCATCGGACCGGGTGGAGTATAGCGAGGGACAATCTTCCTTCTGACAGTATAAGGAAAACCTCCCCCCCCCCTTGATAAACGAGGGCATGTTTTTCCTTATACGGAGAGAAGACTGTCCCCCGTCACATAATTATATATAGATACACCAGACTGCTGTGTGATGGACTCCTACCTAGGTAAGTGCTTCTGTTACACACAGTAATTATATAGATACGTCTGACTGCTGTGTGATGGACTCCTACCTAGGTAAGTGCTTCTGTTACACACAGTAATGATATAGATACACCTGACTGCTGTGTGATGGACTCCTACCTAGGTAAGTGCTTCTATTACACACAGTAATTATATAGATACACCAGACTGCTGTATGATGGACTCCTACCTAGGTAAGTGCTTCTGTTACACACAGTAATTATATAGATACGCCTGACTGCTGTGTGATGGACTCCTACCTAGGTAAGTGCTTCTATTACACACAGTAATTATATAGATATACCTGACTGCTGTATAATGGACTCCTACCTAGGTAAGTACTTCTGTTACACACAGTAATTATACAAATACACCTGACTGCTGTATGATGGACACCTACCTAGGTAAGTGCTTCTGTTACACACAGTAAATATATAGATATACATCTGACTGCTGTGTGATGGACTCCTACCTAGGTAAGTGTTTCTGTTACACACGGTAATTATATAGATACACCTGACTGCTGTATGATAGACTCCTACCTAGGTAAGTGCTTCTGTTACACACAGTAATTATACAGATACACCTGACTGCTGTATGATGGACTCTTACCTAGGTAAGTACTTCTGTTACACACAGTAATTATACAGATACACCTGACTGCTGTGTGATGGACTCCTACCTAGGTAAGTCCTTCTGTTACACACAGTAATTATACAGATACACCTGACTGCTGTATGATGGACACCTACCTAGGTAAGTGCTTCTGTTACACACAGTAAATATATAGATACACCTGACTGCTGTGTGATGGACTCCTACCTAGGTAAGTGCTTCTGTTACACACAGTAATTATATAGATACACCTGACTGCTGTGTGATGGACTCCTACCTAGGTAAGTGCTTCTGTTACACACAGTAAATATATAGATATACCTGGTTGCTACAAGGTAAGTTAGTGAGTCAAGAAAATTAAAAGCCTTTTATTAATAGGGCAGAGTACCTGTTTAACTGCCCAGATTGCCTGTTCTGCCATCCTTGCTGAGCAGCCACCTAATTAACCCTATCAGGGGCAGGTATCAAGGGTAATCTGGGTTATTGTGGTGATATTTTATGAGCAAACAGCACACGTAATACTAAATGTATAACTGATTTTTAAGTGATATGAAGTAGTTCTAGTCCATCCTCAGAACTCTACTTTTACGTTACTCTGTAACAGTGTAACAAGATGTAGCCATTTTCTATGTCCTGTTACCTTAAGTGTACAAAGCAAGGAGACTGTTACATAATGTTTATAGAATGGGGGAACGGCCCAGGAAAGACTGACTCTACTTCTTCTGTCGCTGAGCTAAATCTGATGCCTCTCTAGCTATATTCACAAAGTCAGATAGGAGCACTTCTGGGGCAAGAAAACCAACTGAAACAGAAAGAATAATTTAAATATCAAATATTAACTTTTATGGGACTTTATCCCCAATGAATTGCTTGGCAGTGACATCTCTGGTGGCAAGGGAGTTCGATCAACAGAATATTGTGACTTTTCTTCTCACTTAAAGGGATAGTAACACTTCGTTTTAACTTTATTTTATTTTGCAGGCATTAAAAATACATGAAGAACGATATAAGCCTTATCTCTCAAACCTTTATGGTTTGAGAGATATTCACAAGCAAAGTTTCCTCCCCCCCCCTTTTACCTAGTGTAAGCCATCTCTTCTCAGATGTGGAATCCAGTCCATAGACCAGACAGATAAATCTTCTTCCTATGAGAACAATGAAATCCCTGCCCCCCTTGACAAGTTTTTCAGGTTTTTCCCTTATCTTAATTGAAGATTGTCCCTCTCTGCAGTCTACCTGGGCACGTCCCTTCTGATCTGGCTGAGCAGTGTTACATCAGTAAAAGGGGAGGGAGGAGGATACTTTGTTTGTGAATATCTCTTAAACCATAAAGGTCTGAGAGATAAGACTTATATCGTTCTTCATGTTTTTTTTAATGCCTACAAAATAAAATAAAGTTAAAACGAAGTATTACTATCCCTTTAAGGTGCAATTTATTTGCTTTAGAATTGCCCCATTCTTTGTGCGTATGGTCCTTAGAAAGCAACGCGAAGAGTGAAAATATCTGGATGATATCCGTGTTAAGATGCAAAAACAAATTAGAATTATTTTAGCTCCTCTGGGAGGACTGGGGGTTATGCACTAATGTGAGACAAGATGCCCATTGTGATACATTGTAATATTCCTATGTTATTGTATGGAGCCGATCACCAAGACCAATCAGGTTGTGGAGATTTTAGTGCAGAGACTCCACAGAACAGGAGACGTTCTCTCCTCTTTATTGCATCTTAGTAGGCGGATGTGCATAATAAGGTTTGGGGGCCATTTGCAGCACTCGGATCCGGCTATTCGTGCAAACGTTATTAAAAAATAAAAATGTGACCTTTTAAAATACATAACAATCCCTACGTGAAGAGGCAGGTGCTTAACCCTTGAGTGCTAGAGGGGTATCTAACACATTGGATAAATTTCTGGCACTCTAAGGGTTAATGTGTCATATATAAGTTTATGCACAAAAAAGTACGTAACTTAGCTACGAATTAAATAAATAAGTCGGTATAAACTCATGTTTACATTATTGTCTTACTCAAAGGCCACAGTAAGAAAATAACAATAAATGGGGGTGCTATTAAATAAGATAACTGTATTAAAGGACAACTAATCAACCCACATTTACTTTGCTATGGCCACGAGATCCTAGTGGCCCCTATGAATTTTGGCCTTGTGCCTTTGTGCAAGAGGTCACGTCTTCGATCAGCCCTGTACATCAGGTGCACGGGGGCGGACATGACAGTTGCTGGCAAGTTTTTCATAGTGAAGCAGGCAAAGTGTATGAGACCACTTAACTCTTTAAGGGCCAGAGTGGTTGGCAACATGTTGGTCCTTAAACAGTAAAAAAAAAATGATCCTGTGCACTGAGCACCGTGTGACGTCCTGACAGCAAATGTCACGGCAAAACTGATAGTGCCCATTAACCCTCTGAGTTCCAGGGGGGGATGCAATGCACTGACACTCAAAAGGTTAATATTTGTTGTCCATGGTAAGGTAAACAATGGGTTACTATTAGGATGTGCTAGTTCTCCTTTAATACCGTTACATTTGTAACAGAACCTGGAACCTAGTTCATTGTTCATTTCTTAGTGTGGCATTTAACCTTATGTGCGCCAGAGTGGTATCCAATGCATTGCTAAGCAATGCATTGGTTACCTCACTGGCACTCACAGGGTTAAAGATAACAGTTGGGACATCCTTGTGCTTTAGGTCAAACTCCCCCCCCCCAGCACACACAGAGCCCACAGTGACTTACGTTTCACGCTCAGAGTCCAGCTGCAGGATGCGTGACCGCTCGTGTTGGAGATTTTACAGCTGTAAGTGCCGCTGTCTCCTGCCTGAACATTCAGCAATTGCACGGAGTGAATCCGTCCTCCCTCCCTGACTTTCACACCCTCCTTCTCCAGCAGAGGGGAACTGTCTCTAAACCATTTGATATGTGGTCTGGGTTCTCCTGAAACTGAGAGATAAAAATGTAAAAGGTCTGTTTTTGTCCTGTCCTGTACAATAGCGGATGAGTCACTGAGCCTCTTGTGGCACCAGGCTGGCAGAGAGACTGAATCTGCTCCAAACACCTCTCTTTTATTCACCCCCAGGTGCATCTTTCCTAATTCCCTGGGCCCAGCGGAAGAATCCAGGAGACAGGGCCAGGCATGTGTATACAGCAGATTAGATAGATAAGATGGATATGAATGGCAGGGGCACCAATATAAAAGCTATTAGGGTGATGAATTATACTGACACAGAGACAGTGGGGCATATTTATAAAGGAAATGAGGCGCAACGATGTGGCAAACAGATTGCTTCATAGAGGACACACAAAAATGCCCATTGCTTGAAATGGAGTTTTTAAAGTGATAGTAATGTTTCATAATAAAAGCAGCTCTAATTAATCATCATAGTAATTGGCCCATGGAGAGATTTATTTCAATTCTGTCAGAGTTGTAGTTCAAGAGTAATTCAGTGACAAAGTATCCCCCTCCCGCCCCTTTTACTGATGTAACACTGCTCAGCCAGATCAGAAGGGAGGTGCCCAGGTAGATTGCAGAGAGGGACAATCTTCAATTAAGATAAGGGAAAAACCTGAATAGCTTGTCAAGGGGGGCAGGGCTTTCATTGTTCTCATAGAAAGAAGATTGTCCCCTGCTGTTATCTGTCTGGTCTATGGACTGGATTCCACATCTGAGAAGAGATGGCTTACACTAGGTAAAAGGGGCGGGAGGGGAAACTTTGCTTGTGAATATCTCTCAAATTATAAAGGTCTGAGAGATAAGACTTATATCATTCTTAATGTTTTTTTAATGCCTACAAAATAAAATTAAGATAAAACGAAGTATTACTATCCCTTTAAGCCCCTGAATGCTAAAGATGTCTCCCAATGCGTTGGAGACATCTTTAGCATTCAAGGGCTTGAAAACTCCATTGATAGCAATGGGACTTTGGAGAATAGTTATTCATTCTCTACAGTGCAGTTCCGAAAATTGATCCACTTTGATTTTATATGTGTGGCCAACTATTTATTAAAAACAAGTAACTCCCTGAAGACAGCACTCATCAAGAACAAAATGTGACGCAAACTGCCAACTATACGGTCTTAAAACGACACATCAATGCAGTGCTTAAAGGGTTAGTAACGTCTAATATTTACTAACCCTAATATCGAAGGTATTAAAAAGATAATATTAATGTGCCAAGCCTATCTCTCAATATCTTTGAGAGATATAAGCGCTGAAAATTTCCCCCTCCCTCCCCTTTTCCAGACGTCAGCATGTAGCTGACGTCCGGAGATCCCGGTCCCACACCAGCTGGCGGCTCTTCAGCAGAGCTGAATGAGCACTAGCGAAGAACAAATACTTCATTGGAATGGTCTGCAAAGTGTTCTTCCTAACCAAGCTCACTTTGTAGACTGTTCCAGTGAAGTATCTGTTTTTCAATAGCGCTCATTCAGGTCTGCTGAAGAGCCGCCGAGTCGGCCGACACACAGCCAGCTTTACAGCTCGTCAGCAGGAGGGGGGAACTTTCAGTTCTTATATCTCTCAAATCGTAAAGGTTTGAGAGATACGACTTGGCACATTAATATTACCTTTTTAATACCTTCAATATTAGGGTTAGTTAATGTTAGACATTACTATCCCTTTAACCCCTATAATGCGAGAAAAGAACTTTAACACAGTGTAGAGCAACCTAGGAGTTAAAGGTTAAAGGGGAACTACCACCCCGCAATAACTAAAGCTTGATTGATTGCTCATCTGGCGACTAGCTGCTTAGTAGCGCTAGTCGCCAGAAATATTACCCGGTTCTGCAGATATCGGCGTTTTACCGATGGTGACAGGAGCAGGAAGCACAGACGTCTCTTCACAGTGACGTCCGTGCGCCTGCGCTTTCAGTCCCTTTTGAGCCGACCGGACTTGGCACAATATGTTAGTAAGCTACTTTGCATACAGAGCCAGACAGAAAGCAAGAGAGAGAGAGATAGACATCATTACTGTTGGGGGGGGGGTGAAATAAATAAAAAATATCTTTAAAGGGATAGTAATGTTTCACCAAAACAGCCGCTCCAATTAATCTTCATAGTATTTGGCACATGGAGAGTGTTATTTCAATACTGTCAGAGTTGTAGTACAAGAGTAATTGAATGATAAAGTATCCCCCTCCTGCCCCTTTTACCTAGTGTAAGCCACCTCCCCTCAGATGTGGGATCTGGTCCACAGACCAGACAGATCACAGCAAGGAACAATCTTCTTACTGTGAAAACAATGAAAACCCTGCCACCCTTGACAGGTTTTTCAGGTTTTCCCTTTCCTTATGATCACTGAAGATTGTCCCTCTCTGCAATCCATCCGGACAGTCTTGCTGCTCTGAGGTGAGCAGTGTTACATCAGTAGAAGGGGCGGGAGGGCGATACTTTATCATTCAATTACTCTTGAACTACAACTCTGACAGTAGTGAAATAACACTCTCCATGGCCCAAATATTATGAAGATTAATTGGAGCTGCTATTATTGTGAAACATTACTATCCCTTTAAGTCAGCTTTTAAATTAGATTAATGTTTGAGAACCAAATGAGTCACACACCTCTGTTCTGCTCAAAAGGTCAAAAACACACTTTTTTTTTTTTTTTTTTAAATGGGGAAGTTCTTCTTAAACCTTTAAGTGCAAGAGACATCTCCAACTCATTGTGACACAATGCTTTAGCAAGGTCTGAAGAGGTTAAACAATCAATAAAACAGATACCTTTACACCTGAATGTGACATCGCAGCCTTCGGACACCTCTTGACTTGATGGACTCATTTCAAAGTTGGGGGCCGTCCCAAGGGTGACCTTCACAGTCTCGCTCACTCCTTTCTTGTCACTAGAGTCTGGTTCTTCAATTCGGCAGGGAGGGGAAGCTTTCTGTTCCATGCTTCCCATAAGGACTGTTTTTTCATCCTTCTGTTTCCGGATATCTCTGGTGTACTCCGAGCTTGGCTGGGAATCTATCTTGACAGACTTCAGAGTGATGGTGCTGGAGGTTTTCTGCTGATATTTCATCCCACCCACATCTCCAGAGGATTCTGTTGTCCCATTTGTTCTTTGTCTGATATCTGGACTCTGCTGAAGGGTAAATCCATTCTCTCTGGATTTGGGAAATAGGTCAGATCTCTCTCTTGGATGAAGTTCTTGAGTTGCATTTGGTTTAAAGTGAGAGCTCTCCCTAAGTGAGGAGATAGGGGTCTCTCCTGTAGAGACAGGTCTGTTGCCTTTTGGGAAGGTCTCTTTTGATCTATCCAGTTGTGGAGTTAAAAATAATGTATTTTTGGAAGCAAAAGGAGTGTCTTTAATGGTGGTGTTCAAGGTCTTTATAGAAGTCTCTACTTTCCTTTCCCTTGGAGAAATGAAGGTGGTTTCTTTTGTGGAGGTAAATGGCAATGTTTTGGATGAGATTGGCTTGGAGAAGGCACGATCAGGGGCAGGTGAAGAAAACCCACCAGATGTAGAGACTGCTGGACTCTCCAGAGCAGACACATGGAGTCTCTGTCCTGAGGAGATATTTGATGTGTCCCCCTGGGTGATACCTTGAGATGCTTTGGTAGACATATTCTGGCTTTTTGTGTCCACGATTGGGGCTTCATTAGTGGAGGTGGCAGGACTCGCTTTTGATGAACTGAATGCTCTCAATTTAGAGTCTACAGTACTAGTGTACCGGGAAGTAATAGGGGCTGTCTCCTTACTGGAAAGACTTGCTGTCTCTTTTGGGGACGCTCTTACTTTTGTGTCCATATCACATGAACTTGAACCAGCAGAAAAGGTCACATTCGTAGAGCTGCTGGGAGACTCTTTCTCAGAAAAGGATGTTCTAGTTTTCGAGGCTAAATTAGATGTGTAACGAAAAATGGGAGAATTCTCTTTAAGAGTCATGGGGGTCGTCTCTTTTGAAACTGATGGCACTCTAGCTTTTGCATCTATAACGGAGGTGTAACGTGACGTTATGGATGATGTCTCTTTCAAGGAACTTTGTGTCTCCTTGGTTAATGTTGTCCCTTCTGCTGGTATACGCGTGCTCCTAGAGGAACGGACAGACGGACCAGGGGTGGAATCGCTGGATAACAAAAGTGAAGAAGAAATTAGGTCTTTCTGGGGGGCACAAGTTGGGTCTCTCCACGATGTGGACAGAATCTGTCTGGGAGAAGTCTCAGAGGTCCTTTTTGATAAGACATTAAACTTCTCTTTTTGAAACCCTTTGTCTTCAGTTGTGATCACTGGACTCAGACATATGGGGGTTTTGATAATTCCATTTGTGCTTGTTTTTTTAGGTTCAGTCATCCTAGCTGTGTGAGCGGCATTGTCCACAAGCTGTGCGGAGACACTAAAGGTAAAAGGATAAATGTACTCTAAGTTACTAACAGATTATACATTGTGTGTTACCTGTTACCATGCACTGTTCCCTATAAGTCCTACCTGTAAAGTCTAAAATTGCTCATTTAACTCCTCTCTACAATTTCTACTATTGTTTCAAAAATCTCTTCCCTATAACACCTACTACTACATAGAATTTTTCACTGTAGCGCTTCCTATTCTTACATAATTCATCCCTACAACTCCTCTTATTGTTCCATGTAACTCCTCCCTATAACTCCTCCTATTATTCCATATAACTCCTCCCTATAACTCCTCCTATTGTTCCCTATAACTCCTCCTATTGTTCCATATAACTCCTCCCTATAACTCCTCCTATTGTTCCATATAACTCCTCCCTATAACTCCTCCTATTGTTCCTTATAACTCTTCCCTACAACTCCTCCTATTGCTCCATATAATTCCTCCCTACAACTCCTCCTATTGTTCCCTATAACCCCTCCCTATATCTCCTCCTATTGTTCCATATAACTCCTCCCTATAACTCCTCCTATTGTTCCATATAACTCCTCCCTATAACTTCTCCTATTGCTCCATATAACTCCTCCCTACTCCTCCTATTGTTCCATATAACTCCTCCCTATAACTCCTCCTATTGTTCCATATAACTCCTCCCTATAACTCCTATTGTTCCATATAACTCCTCCCTATAACTCCTCCTATTGTTCCATATAACTCCTCCTATTGTTCCATATAACTCCAGCCAATAACTCCTCAACTTATTGTTCCATAACTCCTCCTATTGCTCTATAGAACTACTCCTTATAACTCCCCTTATTGTTCTATAGAACTACTCCTTATAACTCCTCCTATTCTCCCATACAACTTCTCCTATTGTTCCATATAACTGCTCTCTATAACACCTCATATTCTTTCATATAACTAGTCCCTAGAACTCCTATTCTCCCCTATAACTCCTGTTCTTCCATATAACTCCTCCTATTGCTCTATAGAACTCCTTCCTATAACTGCTCCTGTTCTCCCATATAACTGTTCCTATTCCTCCCTATAACTCCTCCCTATAATTCCCTCCTATTGTTCCATATAACTCCTCCTATTGTTCCATATAACTCCTCCCTATAACTCCTCCTATTGTTACATATAACTCCTCCTATTACTCCATATAGCTCCTCCTATTGTTCCATATAACTCCTCCTAATGTACATATAACTCCTCCTTATAACTCCTCCTATTGTCCCATATAACTCCTCCCTATAACTCCTCCTATTGTTCCATATAACTCCTCCCTATAACTCCTCCTATTGTTCAATATAACTCCTCCCTATAACTCCTCCCTATAACTCCTCCCTATAACTAACTCCTCCCTATAACTAACTCCTCCCTATAACTCCTCAAATTGTTCCATATAACTCCTCCCTATAACTCCTCCTATTGTTCCATATAACTCCTCCTATTACTCCATATAGCTCCTCCTATTGTTCCATATAACTCCTCCTAATGTACATATAACTCCTCCCTATAACTCCTCCTATTGTCCCATATAACTCCTCCCTATAACTCCTCCTATTGTTCAGTATAACTCCTCCCTATGCCTCCTCCTATTGTTCCATATAACCCCTCCCTATAACTCCTCCTATTCTTCCCTATAACTCCTCCCTATAACTCCTCCTATTGTTCAATATAACTCCTCCCTACACTTCCTCCCTATAACTCCTCCCTATATCTCCTCCTATTGTTCCCTAGAACCCCTCCCTATAAATCCTCCTATTGTTCCATATAACTCCTCCCTATAACTCCTCCTATTGTACCACATAACTCCTCCCTATAACCCCTCCTATTGTACCACATAACTCCTCCCTATAACCCCTCCTATTCTTCCATAGGACTATAACTATCCTTATTTGACTGACTAATGCTTGCTCAGTATTAATTAACAGAAATCACAAAATAAAGTAGACTTAGCAGTATATACACACACACACACACACACACACACACACACACACACACACACACACACACACACACACACACACACACCACCCCACTACTCCTCTAATCAATCCACAGCCCCAGTCATAGGTAAGAGAGAGAAAATGCCTGAATTTCCCAGTAGAAATGGCGACTCAGTTTATACAGGGGGTGCAAATCGCCACCGCTCCCAGTCTAACAGGTCTCCCTCACAAAATAAATACCAAGAAAACAATTATTGATACCAAGCAATGAAATGCAATGAAATAAGCAATGACTGGGCAATCACAAAAACATGTATTAGAAAAAAGGAAATTCCTAAGAGCACAAGAAACTCTCAGAAAACGTCTATAATTTCAGGGAGAGAGTCGTTTGCTGCGAACCTTCCAAAATATGTGGATTTTTTTTCTGTCACCTTTATTTTTCACTTTACCTTCTTACTTAGGAGACACCATGAACACATTACATTTCTTAACTAATATTAAATATATTTATTATTTGGTGATGGCAGGTGCAAAGGCGCTGTACAACTGAATTACACACACACAGTGGTTGATCAAGCAGCTTCCTATTTCTTAAAGGAATAGTAATGTTTCATAATAAAAGCAGCTCTAATTAATCATCATAGTATTAGGACTTTGGAGAGTGTTATTTCAATTCTGTCAGAGTTGTAGTACAAGAGTAATTCAATGATAAAGTATCCCCTCCCGTCCCTTTTACTGATGTAACACTGCTCAGCCAGATCAGAAGGGAGGTGCCCAGGTAGACTACAGAGAGGGACAATCTTCAATTAAGATAAGGGAAAAACCTGAAAACCTTGTCAAGGGGGGCAGGGCTTTCATTGTTCTCATAGGAAGAAGATTGTCCCCTTCTGTTATCTGTCTGGTCTATGGACTGGATTCCACATCTGAGAAGAGATGGCTTACACTAGGTAAAAGGGGCGGGAGGGGGAAACTGTCTTGTGAATATCTCTCAAACCATAAAGGTTTGAGAGATAAGACTTATATCGTTCTTCATATTTTTTTAATGCCTACAAAATAAAATAAAGATAAAACAAAGTATTACTATCCCTTTAAATAAAGCCAACATCTGTCCACTAATAATATCACTTTTTGGTTTGGGATATCACTATGGGGAACACTTTTGCCCCTAGTTACGCTGGACTTACGGGCATTTGAGAGGATGGAAAAGTTTGGAAAGACTTTATAGTCCTCCACCACTTACTAATACGGTGGAGATATATTGATGACATTTTCCTCATCTGGTCATGATCCTTAAAGGAGCTAAATAATTTCTACACCTTCTCAAATGACAACAAATGCAACATTGACTTACTTATGGACTATAGTCAAAAATGAAATGAACTTTCTGAATTGATCAATTTTCATTGAAAATAAGAGAGAAACAAAAACCTTTTTCGAGGAGGTAGATGCAAATTTTATATGACATGACAGTTGCCATATGAGTGTGGTTAGGAGGAGTTCCTCCGAGTCTAATTATATGATGCAGAAGAATTGTTATTTGTTCCAGAGAAACGAACACTTTGTAAATCAAGCAGACAACCTCTTCAAGTCAACAAAACAACAATAAACAACGTGTGGTTTAGAAGAGGTTTGTGGCCTGCCACATAAGACCGGGCATAGATTTAATTCAAATTATTTTATTATGACTTGTATACTAAATTGTTCAATATATAGCATTCTACTATTCTCTCTGTTGTTTTCTTGGTATATTTAAAGGGAGAGTAATACTTAAAATGTAAAAAAAAAATATGTTGTAGGGTTTATCCCCCTGAGTAAAACAAGAGTACTCCCAGTGCTGAAAGGTGTTTCATTCAAAAGTTATTAATTTTCAAAGTTGAATTTTTTAGGTGCAATATCACAGTGGCCTGAAATTGTACAGTGGCGCTGTTGCTACACAATCCTATGGACAGCTCTGGTCCCGGGACCATAAATCTCTATAGGATGGTGTAGCAACAGCGCCACTGTACAATTTCAGGCCACTGTGATATTGCACCTAAAAAAATTCAACATTGAAAATTAATAACTTTTGAATGAAACACCTTTCAGCACTGGGAGTACTCTTGTTTTACTCAGGGGGATAAACCCTACAACATATTTTTTTTTACATTTTAAGTATTACTATCCCTTTAATTAATGGAAACCTCAATTCCACTCAACCAACTATGATAGACAATAGGTGCTATATATGTAATATCCCTGCCAAAAATATATATATACCCAATCAATATAGCTGCTGCTACTATCCCAGCAGGCGTGAGAAAACCTACAATATCTAGACCAAAACACAAAACTAGGGAGAGCGCATAAATGTAAATAATGCTAATATTACTCAATAAAAGCAAATGTAACTATTTCGGCCGAGACACGGGAAACTCAAGAGGGAAAAAAAAAAAACCCCAACCTCACCCACCAACACCCATTATTATTTAAAACAAAAAAAACTGACATCGCCTACCAACAATGCTATTAATAATTATTATTATTAATAATGGGGTGTTGGTGGGCGAGGCCGGGTTTTTTTTGTTTTTTTCCCCCTCTTGAGTTTCCCTTGTCTCGGCCGAAATAGTTGCATTTGCTTTTATTGAGTAATATTAGCATTATATACATTTATGCGCTCTCCCTAGTTTGTCTTTTGGTCTATACATTTCTACTACAGCAAAACGATACACACCTGACAGTGGGAGGAACCGACCCGTCTGTTTTATCCAAACCTGAAATATAAAAAAAAAAAAAAAAAAAAAAAAAAAATTAGTTTTTTTTTTCCACAAATCTGCATGATACCACTCCAAAACAAACTACCCATGTCACTGTATAGTGTGGGCCTGACAGGGATGTGCACAGACATTTTGGGGGGCAGGGGCGCAAAGGAAAAAAAGGGCACTTCTCATAATTATTTATTCAAAATATATATTTAAAAAAAGAAAATAATTTAAATCTCAGGAGCCTGTAGGCACAGAAATCTGAAGTGCCCCCCCACCATTGGCCATCTCCACTGGACACCTCTACAATGCTCCTAATCTCCACATTGCCCCCATCATCTCCATATTGCACTTACATTGTCCCCTGTCAGCTCCATACTGCCCCCATCAGCTCCATGTTGCCCCCATCATCTCCATATTGCCCCCATCAGCTCCAACTTACCCTCACATTACCCCCATCAGCTCCATATTGCCCCATCAGCTCCAACTTACCCTCACATTGCCCCCTTCATCTCCGTATTGCCACCCATCAGATCCATATTGCCATCAGCTCCAACTTACCCTCACATACATTGCCCCATCATCTCTACATTGCCATCATCTCCATCTTGCCCCCCATCAGATCCATATTGCCCCATCATTTCCACATTGCCCCCCAGTGTCCGTTTCCTGCCACTTCCCTGGTGGTCCAGCGGCAGGAGAGGTCTGTATGTGCCTCCTTTGGCACAGACCTGTAGCTGCTGGAGCTCCCGCGTGGTCTTCTCTTCATGCAGAGCGCTGGGAGATGATGTCATCTCCCAGCGCTCTGTAATACTAAACAGCCGACGAGGGAGCACAGCATCTACAGGTCTGTCCTGAAGGAGGCACAGACCTGACTGGACGGTGGGGGGGGGGTTAGTGCGGGGCGGCGAGGCAACTTTTTTTTTTTTTTCTTTTTTATTAAAAGGGAACGAGGGCACTTTGGACAAAAATGGCAGGTGCTCAAGCCCCCCTTGGTGTCTATGTGTGCACGTGCCTGGGGCCTGATCTGCTGAACAGTGTCATACAGGAAGACTTCTATAGAATATGCACAGCCTGGACAGATGAGGGCCTGATCTACTAAGCAGTGTCATAGCCTTCTATTTAACTCACAGGAACTGAACACATATTCCCAGATTTGTTAACTTAAAGGAATAGTAATGATTATACCGAAAATATATATACTGGAGGATTTCTCCTGCTGAGTAAAACAAGGGCACTCCCACTGTTGGCAGATGTTTTAGTAATTATTGCAGCTCAAACTTACAATTTACAGTGGCGCTGTTGCTACAGAAGCCTATGGAGGTTTATGGTCAACTGACCAGAGCGGTCCATTAAGTGCTACTGCAACAGCGC
This sequence comes from Rhinophrynus dorsalis, assembly GCA_037306005.1. NCBI lineage: Eukaryota > Metazoa > Chordata > Amphibia > Anura > Rhinophrynidae > Rhinophrynus > Rhinophrynus dorsalis. The sequence goes on from CM074725.1 coordinate 256,027,875, forward strand.
CCCCATAACATTTCTAGCCATGGAGGTACTGCACCACAAATAATGCAAGTTTGAGATTCATTAAATTTTAATAAAACATCTCTCAACAGTGGGTGTATTCATGATTTACACAACAGGATACATGCTACAATACATGCTTCTTCATGATTAAAAATCATTATAACTTTAACTCTTTAAAGTGATAGTAATATTTAAAATGTAAAAAAAACATATGTTGTAGGGTTTATCCCCCTGAGTAAAACAAGAGTACTCCCACTGCTGAAAGGTGTTTCATTCAAAAGTTATTTATTTTCAAAGTTGAATTTTTTAGGTGCAATATCACAGTGGCCTGAAATTGTACAGTGGCGCTGTTGCTACACGATCCTATGGACAGCTCTTGTCCTGGGACCATAAATCTCCATAGGATGGTGTAGCAACAGCGCCACTGTACAATTTCAGGCCACTGTGATATTGCACCTAAAAAATTCAACTTTGAAAATTAATAACTTTTGAATAAAACACCTTTCAGCAGTGGGAGTACTCTTGTTTTACTCAGGGGGATAAATCCTACAACATTTTTTTTTTTACATTTTAAGTATTTCTATCCCTTTAAGGAATGGGGGGGTCAGTGACGCTATGAGGTACTTAAGCCTCTGGTCCTTAAAACAGTAACAATGACTAAGCTCTCACAGACATCACCCTCTGTACGATTTACAATAAAGGATCAGTAACGTTTTATTATGAAAACCGTATATTACAGGGGTTTCCTGTTGTGTCAAACAAGGTCAGTCTCACCATTATAAATACTTCATTAAAAAGTGATTACAGTTCAAACTGTACCAAAAGCGGTGGCACAGCTAAGAACTAATCCTATAGATAACTGTAGGCTGTGGCTCACTTCTCCCATAGAATGCAACAGGTGGCGTTGTCACTAGCAGCTTAATACATACATACTATATATATATATTTCTGTTCGTTGGAGTGGAGCACTATCTTATATATAATTGCAACTTGCCTGGGTGCAAGCCTGGAAAAATTGCAGATATTGTTTGAAGAAAACCGCACTCACAGGACTTCTTAAAGTGAAATGATGTGCCGATTTATTGAAATCGACGTTTCGGCCCTACCGTGGGCCTTTCTCAAGATTCATTCTTGAGAAAGGCCCACGGTAGGGCCGAAACGTCGATTTCAATAAATCAGCACATCATTTCACTTTAAGAAGCCCTGTGAGGGCGGTTTTCTTCAAACTAAATAAATATATATATATAGATGGCATTACATTAGAGATTCCTAGTGTTTAACTCAGGAGGAAAATCCCTGCACTACGCATTTTTCATAATCAAAGTTTATGACTACTTTAAGCGCTGTCAGTAATCATTTCTCTCCAAATGTACAGCAATGTGGAATATGTTGGTGCTTTATACATAAAGTACTGTGCAAAAGTCTTAGGCAGGTGTGAAAAAATGCTGTAAAGTAAGAATGCTTTCAAAAATAGACACATTAATAGTTCATTTTTATCAATTAACAAAATGATAGTGATTGAACAGAAGAAAAATCAAAATCAATATTTAGTGTGAGCACCTTTTGTCTTCAAAACAGCATCAAGTCTTCTAGATACACTTGTACACAGTTATAAGGAACTCGGCAGGTAGGTTGTTCTAAACATCTTGGAGAACTAACCACAGTTCTTCTGTGTATTTAGGCCTCAGTTGCTCTCTCTCTTCATGTAATCCCAGACAGACTAGATGATGATGAGATCAGGGCTCTGTGGGGACCATACCATCACTTCCAGGACTCCTTGTTCTTCTTTACACCAAAGATAGTTCTTAATGACTTTGGCTGTATGTTTGGGGTCATTATCATGTTACAGAATACTTTTGGGGCCAATAAGATACCTCCCTGATGGTTCCTTGTAAGCCCCAAACTTACAAGGAACCTCCACCATACTTCACGGTTGCCTGCAGACATTCATTCTTGTACCGCTCTCCAGCCTTCGGTGAACAACCTGCCTTCTGCTACAGCCAAATATTTCAAATTTTGACTCATCAGACCAGAGCACCTGCTGCCATTTTTCTGCACCCCAGTTCCTGTGTTTTTGTGTGTTTTATGACTCGCTTGGCCTTGTTTCCACTTCGGAGGTATGGCCTTTTGGTCTTCCACAAAGACCACTTCTGACCAGACTTCTCCGGACAGTAGATGGGTGTACCCGGGTCCCACTATTTTTTGCCAATTCTGAGCAGATGGCACTCCTGGACATCTTCCGATTGTGAAGGGAAGTAAGCATTATGTGTCTATCGTCCTCTGCACTATGTTTCCTTGTCTGACTACTGCATCTATGGTCCTCAATGTTGCCTGTTTCTTTGTGCTTCTTCAAAAAAGCTTGGACAGCACATCTGGAAACCCCTGTCTGCCTTGAAATTTTTGACTAGAAAATACCTTGCTGATGCAGTATAACTACCTTGTATCTTGTTGCTGCGCTCAGTCTTGCCATGGTGTATGACTATTGACATTAAACTGTCTTCGGCAACCTCACCTTGTTAGCCGAGTTTGGCTGTTCCTCATTTGGTTTTATTCCTCCTACACAGCTGTTTCTGTTTCAGTTAATGATTGTGTTTCACCCTACATATTAAATTGATTATCATTAGCTCCTGTTTGGTATAATTGTTTAATCATACACATGACTATATGCCTACAAAATCCCTGACTTTGTGCAGGTGTACCTAGAAGAATTGATGCTGTTTTGAAGGCAAAAGGGTGGTCACATTAAATATTGATTTTATTTAGATTTTTCTGTTCACTCACTTTGCATTTTGCTAATTGATAACAATAAACTATTGACGTGTCTATTTTTGAACGCATTCTTTCAAACCTGCCCGGGACTTTTGCACAGTACTCTATATAATAATGGTCAATTTGGAGGAAATAAAATTGTCATAAAGTTATCCCCTTCAATGCTGAAATTGTCATTTATATGAACATTAAGTGATAATGATATAGCTGATTAAATCCTTGGTACCTAGAGAGCCTCCAATACATAGCATTCAATGAGTTAAACTGTTATTTTTGAGGCAAACAAGGTTTAGTATTCATTTTAACCATTGGGGTGCAAAAGGGGTGTCTAGTGCATTGCAAAGCAAGACAGACACCTTTCTGACAATCAAAGGGTACGAAAAAAACACATTTTTAACTAGTTTCAAGCAGGAAAATGTGACAAGGGCTCCCTCTAGTGGAAAAATACAGTTTTAATTTGTAGTTTGGCTGCTTTACACATTAATACCACAAGTCACTTCTGTTCCAGACACAAGGGGAATTGAGAGGGGAAGAAAAGGATTAAATATAGGAATTAGGGAATTAATCGTTTTAAACAGACAATTCTCTAAGAAGCAAAACAGCATGTATGAAAAACCTAGATATATTTCAGGTGTGATCCACGATGGCCATATTCAATGAGTTTAACTTAGTGAACCAGAACATGGAATAGACCAGTGGTTCTCAGTCTGTATTTTTAGTCCAGGCACCTGAACATGCACTCTGGATTTTACAGGTCACTACTAATATTTTATGACCTTTGTTAAGCATGTAACAAAGTCTGTGCAGGGAGTAAAGTGCCATCATGTCCTGAACCGCTGGCACAGACAGGTGTAAAATAGACATGTATAGGGTGCAAAATGCTTCCAAAAATCTGACTGTGTATGGCCAAGTTAGTACACACTAACTATAAAAAAATAATAATAAGTTGTAGGGCTCTTCCTAGCGTGTAAACAAGGGTACGCTGAGTGCTTGGAGATGTTTAGTTTTGTTTTTTTGCAAAGTTATTAACAGTTTGTAAAGCCAAGTGTCACAGACACAGGATTACAATGGGCTCTATGGAGATTTCCCATAAGCACCAAAACAATCTGCGGCAGTGCTTAAAGCAGAACCGCAACTTTGGAACAGCAAATTAGTTGAAGTCAGCATGAGCTGTCCTTTCACTGAAAGGTAACTCATACTAACCCATACTGCCCCTTTAAGCCGACTGATTTCACTGGGCTTAACTTTCCAGTAAATATGCACACACACACACTTACATATAGTGAAGTTCACATTCATATGTACACACAAAAACACACACATACATAAAAACACTCAAGCTCATGCACACATACACACACACACACAGCACTCATGCATAAACACACACATCATCATCCACACATATGTGTGTATATATATATATATATATATATATATATATATATATATTGCACTCACACACATGCATTCAAGCATACCTCCCAACATTTCAAATGGCCAAAGAGGGACACTTGTGTTTTAGATGGTGTTTCTGGGGGCGTGGCTGGTGGGCGGGGTTTTGCAGAGAATTTTTATGTTACTTTGTGACCTGTCAACACCTCCTTGTGTAACTGAATAAAGGATATAGAGCAAAACCAAAGTATTTTATTTACACAGATTAATTTTCAAACACATATACTGAAGATTAACTAAACATTAATGGGAGTTGTATTGCTGTTGAGCAATGTGATACACTTATATACACACCACACAGTCCGATCTCCTAAACACAGGGACACCAGGGTGATACACTTATATACACACCACACAGTCTGATCTCCTAAACACAGGGACATCAGGGTGATACACTTCTATACACACCACACAGTCTGATCTCCTAAACACAGGGACACCAGGGTGATACACTTCTATACACACCACACAGTCTGATCTCCTAAACACAGGGACACCAGGGTGATACACTTCTATACACACCACACAGTCTGATCTCCTAAACACAGGTACACCAGGGTGATACACTTATATACACACCACACAGTCTGATCTCCTAAACACAGGGACACCAGGGTGATACACTTATATACACACCACACGGTCTGATCTCCTAAAAAGAGGGACACCAGGGTAGAAAAGAGGGGCAGGGGGATTTAGGTCTCAAAGAGGGACTGTCCCTCCTAAAGAGGGACACTTGGGAGGTATGTTCAAGCGCGCACACACACACACGCACTCACACACACACATAATAACACACTCAATCATGCACTCACATACCCACGTCCCTTTACTGCAGGGAGAAATCACATAAAAGGCCTTCTCTCTAAGTTATTCACTGTTGGAGATATAATACCGTTTTCCACCATTGTGTCCATGCAGTGAAAGTCTCAGCCATGGGTACGAGCAGTGTACTGGAATCAGCAGTATAAAAAATGGCTTTAAGTAATGGGTTTATTTTCTCAAGTGTGAACTGGCATTTTTGTTTGTTTTTTATTTTAACACTTTGCATTGTGTCTGAGATTTCTCTAATCCATGAATTCAGTAATATACTTTAAAGGAATAGGTAATCCATAATTGTCCTGCTATTGCCATCTATGGAGTTCTTAAGTCTGTCACCAAAGCTTTGAGTAGACATCAAAAGAAAAAAAGCAAATACTTTTTCTAGACATGAGGTGGCGCTGTTCCTAACAGTTTGATTTAAGCAAATTGAGTTGTAATAACGTTTGAATGAAGCATTTCCAAGAGTAAGATTGCCTGTGATTTTACTCAACATGCAATATATATTTGTTGTTTCAGAACAAAACATTACTATTCATTAACCCAACGGATGCTAGAGATTTCTTCAAGGTTATGCATCACAATGCACAGGGGACATCTGTGGCTTCCAAGGGGTTAAGGAGTGGAGTACATAAATGCTGCTGTACAGCTCATTTCTGGAGTCCATTTCTATAGAAGTATATTATTACATTAGAGAACCTATAAACCCCTTCAGGGCCAGAGAGGTGTCAAACGCATTGCTCACCATTCTGGTCATAAAGGGGTTAATGTACATATTTGACATGGTAGAATCACATGTGAGACAGATAGGTGTATGTACCTTGGACCACAAGTTCTGCAGAGACAGAGGTGGTTCCGGAGCGGTTCATCACGGTGCAGGTATAAACACCAGCGTCCCCCTTACCGACTCCCTGTATTTCCAAGTAATGCACACCGGACTTCTCCACCATAATGAATCGGCCTCCAGACTGCAGCTGAACATCTTCCTGCAGCAAAGCATCCAGGGAGAATGTAAGAAACACCGACAGCACTGTGTCACAATGGTTGTGAAAACTCAGTATTGCGTGAATAGGGATGTGAAGACTGCATTGTGTCAAGATGGTTGTGAAAACTCAATATTGCGTGAATAGGGATGTGAAGACTGTGCATTGTGTCAAGGTGGTTGTGAAAACTGAATATTGTGTGAATATGGATGTGAAGACTGTGCATTGTGTGAAGATGGTTGTGAAAACTCAATATTGTGTGAATAGGGATGTGAAGACTGTGCATTGTATCGAGATGGTTGTGAAAACTCAATATTGTGTGAATAGGGATGTGAAGACAGTGCATTGTGTCGAGATGCTTGTGAAAACTCAATATTGTGTGAATAGGGATATGAAGACTGTGCATTGTGTCGAGATGCTTGTGAAAACTCAATATTGTGTGAATAGAGATGTGAAGACTGTGCATTGTGTCGAGATGGTTGTGAAAACTGAATATTGTGTGAATAGGGATGTGAAGACAGTGCATTGTGTCGAGATGCTTGTGAAAACTCAATATTGTGTGAATAGGGATATGAAGACTGTGCATTGTGTCGAGATGCTTGTGAAAACTCAATATTGTGTGAATAGGGATGTGAAGACTGTGCATTGTGTCGAGATGCTTGTGAAAACTCAGTATTGTGTGAATAGGGATGTGAAGACTGTGCATTGTGTCGAGATGCTTGTGAAAACTCAGTATTGTGTGAATAGGGATGTGAAGACTGTGCATTGTGTCGAGATGCTTGTGAAAACTCAATATTGTGTGAATAGGGATGTGAAGACTGCGCATTGTGTCGAGATGCTTGTGAAAACTCAATATTGTGTGAATAGGGATGTGAAGACAGTGCATTGTGTCAAGATGCTTGTGAAAACTCAATATTGTGTGAATAGAGATGTGAAGACTGTGCATTGTGTCGAGATGCTTGTGAAAACTCAATATTGTGTGAATAGGGATGTGAAAACTAAACATTGCAAGAATATGGATGTGAAAACTCTGCATTGTGTAGAGATTGGGGTGAAAAAGGGGCCCTGGAACTCCTGTACAGCGGCGGCTTATATCGGACCTTCTCCTTTGTCTAATTCAGTGGTTCTCAATCTTTTCTTGCTCGAGGCACCCCCTAACATGTATTCTGTAATTTTTGGGGCAACCCTAACATTTTAAAGGTCAAGTACGCATTGAAAGTAAACACACAAATATATAATTATTCTTAGATCTTACAATCAGAATAACAAGCACGACATGAATAACAATACTGTATCAATGAATAGAAACCTTAAACTCATTATTCAAATTTTTGACTAATTAGCATAATGTGCCATCCATTTGCATACAGTTCCATGTTTGAGACACCAAAACGTTTATGTCAAAACTATTATTTATATGTGTGTGTGTGTGTATACAGAGAGAGAGCAACAAAAAACTAATCTGGTTTTGTTTGTAAGGTTAACTCTTTGTGTGTCAGAGGGGTGGACATCCTCAACTTCTCACAACACTGAGTTTCCACAAACATTTTCACATAATGATAAGGTTTCACACAGTACTGCGTTCTCACAACCATAATTAGCCAATGCTGGGTTTTCATACATGGCTTCACACACTGACGAGACTACATTATGTGAGTTATACACCCATCTTTCATTTGAAGGGTTAGCAGAACTTACAAACTGTTTTTAACACATTGTTGTGCAATGCATGGGAGATTTCACCAGGAATGGGGTTAAAACAAACTAAGTTTGCCTTAGGTGACAAGTACATAAAGTGACCTGGTTATCCCCCTGGGATTGTGGGTAAAATCGTCAGTGCATTGAGAAGCAATGTGCTGGAAATCTATCCAGAGTTCAAGAGGTTAAATTGTATGTTTGAAATATTTATCCCCATTTATACTCAATGTAGTGACCCTGGGCAAAACTGGTTCAACTCTGGAACAAACAAACTGCACCAAAATTCTCCCAAAATGCCCAAAGACTTAACCCTTTGAGTGCCAGAGGGAATACACAATGCATTGCTCAGTAATGCGTTGCGTACTCCCACTGGCACTCAAAGGGTTACATTTGGACTTTTAACCACTTGAATGCTAGAGAGTTCTCCAAAGCATTGCTTACCAATCTGCTGGAGAGACCCCCTTAGCATTCGAGGTGTTAAAAGACCCACTGAAATCAATCAAAAGCTGTATCTGTGCCCTATAGGGTAGCTGGTTTGTATCAGAATGCCCCCACTTCCTTAGTAAGTTCCAGCTAATTACAAGATTAAAGGGAAGGACAATTGCTCTGCGAGTCCAGTCAGCCTGGGGTTAATGACCTGTTCAGGAGAATCCCAAGCAGTCCCTTATTTATGAATCCAGGAAACTCCGGGTTTAACAGATCAGGTGGGAATAGGTCGGAAGGAATGCGGTTGGATGAAATATGGGGAGTCGAGGCAAATCTTAGAACACAATATTATTTGAGCGAAGTGCTCTCCGTGATCTAAGACGCTTCGGGGTCTGTTCCAAAGCAAATCTCCTGCCTCTAGCGTCTGACAGATGATGGAGCGGGGAACTCATTGGATTTCTTTATCTTGGAACGTGCTCAAAATCCAAGTGTAGTTTTCTCAAAATTCAACTCGTGTGGTCAAGGGGAATGAGCCCGAGGGGCGGCTGCACAGAACTTATTAACCCTTTGAGTGCCAGAGGGGTACACAATGCATTGCTTTGCAATGCTTTGCATACCCCTCTGGCACTCAAAGGGTTAAGGTACAGTAAAATTAAAAAAAACCATTTGAGTGCTTAAATGCGGATCTATTTAACCCTGTAAATAAAAGTGACATTTTTGTCCATACACGCTGTATGCCCAGCTTCCCCTCGAAGTTAAAGGGATAGTAATGTTTCAAAATAAAAGCAGATCCAATTAATCATCATAGTATTTGGGCCATGGAGAGTGGTATTTCAATACTGTCAGAGTTGTAGTTCAAGAGTAATTGAATGATAAAGTATCCCCCTCCCACCCCTTTTACCTAGTGTAAGTCACCTCCCCTCAGATGTGGAATCTGGTCACTTGACCGGACAGGTCACAGCAAGGGACAATCTTCTTACTGTGATCATAAGGAAAACCCTGCCCCCTTGACAGGTTTTTTCCTTATGATCACTGAAGATTGTCCCTTTCTGTGATTCATCCGGATCACACTCTGCTCACTGAGGTGAGCAGTGTTACATCAGTAAAAGGGGGGGGGGGAGATACTTTATCATTCAATTACTCTTGTACTACAACTCTGACACAATTTAAATAACACTCTCCGTGGACCAAATACAATGAAGATTTATTGGAGCTGACTTTATTGTGAAACATTACTAACCATTTAATTTGTGTTTAAAGGTTATAATAGATTCCATTTAAATAATAAATGATAAATCTAGTGTGAAAATGATATAAGATGTACCAGGTCACTCTGCCCAGCTCAGTTATACCACATGCTTGCCCAGATTAGGGGTGCCATTTAAATCGGTGCCAAACCCAGGGATACCCCACATCGTCTGTGCGTGCCCACTGGTCTGTCTCTCACCTTGTGCCAGGTGATCTCTGGCTGAGGACGTCCTGTTATCTTGCAGGAAAACCTCCCGATCTGCCCCTCTCTCACCACGGTCCGGCTTGGCTTTGTGACAAATTTTGGGGGGATCTCTCCCCATATACTTGGGCGGTTTTCTATGGAGGGGACAGAGAATGACCCACTGGAGAAAGGAGAAAAGGACAAAAAAATATTAGTCTGACTAATCCGACTGCGGGGATCATGTCTAGCACACAGGACATGGGGCAGTGACCAAAGTCTAGATCAGTGATTCCCAACCCATACCCTCAGGGCCCACTAACAGGCCAGGACATAGGAATTACCCTGATAGGGCACAGGTGTAGTGATCAGAGGCTCAGTCACATTGATTAACTCACCCGTGTTCTATCAAGGAAATCATCACATCCTGGCCTGTTAGTGGCCACTGAGGGAACGGGTTAAGAACCACTGATCTCGAATATAGGCTTCAAGGCAGGGATAAGCTTTAGATTGCAGGAAAAGGACCAATCAGTAGAACACAGTGACCACGGCCTGGAGGGGGCATCAGATCATTAATATGAGGGCTGTGGGTCTGGCATCAGCTCTAGATAACAGGATTGGGGGAAATCAGATTGATAATATGGGGGCTGTGTGATCAGCTCTAGAAAAGAGGCTTGGGGGGGTCAGCTCAATAATATGGGGGTTGTGGGGCTGGTCTCAGCTCTAGAGAACAGGTTTGGGGGTGTCAGATCAATATTATTGGGACTGTGAGACAGGGATTAGCTCTAGAGAACAGGCTTAGGGTGGGTGTCAGATAGATAATATGGGGGCTGTGGGACCAGCTCTAGGCTTGGGGGTGTCAGATCAATATTATTGGGACTATGAGACAGAGATCAGGTCTAGAGAACAGGCTTGGGGTGGGGTGTCAGATATAATACGGGGCCGTGGGTCAGGGATAGCTCTAGAGAACAGGCTTTGGGGGGGGGGTCAGATTGATTATATGGGGGTTGTGGAGCTGGGATCAGCTTTACACTACTTGTAATCTAGTATATTTAGTCTGTGAAAGTTATTAACGCTCTGAAAGCCAGGATGAAGAATACATTACATGTCAATGCATGACACCGCTCTCTAGCCTTAAAGGGTTAATTTACAGGATGACTTTGGATACTGAGGGTTTTGCTAATCCCAGAGCAATGAACATGTCCGCGTTGTCTGGTAACAGACTGGGAGACGCACGGAATAAAGTAGAGATTTAGTGAGATGAGATGCGGAGCCAACAGACCTGGATGAATGGGTTTTCTGTTTAATCAGGATCCCCTTCCCACAATCAGACTAAATGAAGGAATCATTAATCAGGCTGGAGCGCCACATAAACTCATTATTAGCCCCAGTCCCACAGACTCTTCCATCTACAGCAATAAATCAATGGAATTCAATCATCTGAACTAACCACAGCCCTGCTGGACTCCGCCAAACCCATCAGTCTGCTGGGTGGACTGGATTTCCTGCAGTATGTACCACAGAGTGCAAGCTCTTCAGGACAGAGCTGCCATAGGCTATTAGTGACAAGTATAAAGCCCATCACGTAACTGGGGGAAACCATGGAAACTGACTGGTAGTGTCAGGGAGTGTAATTTACTAAATTGTATGATTTTACTACCTTGAGGACCTGATGGGGGTACAAATTATTGTTTTCAATGCTTGGCAACCCCCTATGGCATACATCCCAAGTGTCCTTCTTTAGGAGATATTAGGGCTCCATACCTCCCAAGTGTCCCTCTTTGAGACCCCAATCCCTCTGTCTCTCTTTCCCACCCTGGTGTCCCTGTGTTTAGGAGATCAGACTGTGTGGTGTGTATATAAGTGTATCACCCAGGTGTCCCTGTGTTTAGGAGATCAGACTGTGTGGTGTGTATAGAAGTGTATCACCCTGATGTCACTGTGTTTAGGAGATCAGACTGTGTGGTGTGTATAGAAGTGTATCACCCTGGTGTCCCTGTGTTTAGGAGATCAGACTGTGTGGTGTGTGTGTATAAGTGTATCACCCTGGTGTCCCTGTGTTTAGGAGATCAGACTGTGTTGTGTGTATATAAGGGTATCACCCTGGTGTCCCTGTGTTTAGGAGATCAGACTGTGTGGTGTGTATATAAGTGTATCACCCTGGTGTCCCTGTGTTTAGGAGATCAGACTGTGTGGTGTGTATATAAGTGTATCACCCTGGTGTCCCTGTGTTTAGGAGATCAGACTGTGTGCTGTATATATAAGTGTATCACCCTGGTGTCCCTGTGTTTAGGAGATCAGACTGTGTGGTGTGTATATAAGTGTATCACCCTGGTGTCCCTGTGTTTAGGAGATCAGACTGTGTGGTGTGTATATAAGTGTATCACCCTGGTGTCCCTGTGTTTAGGAGATCAGACTGTGCGATGTGTATATAAGTGTATCACCCTGGTGTCCCTGTGTTTAGGAGATCAGACTGTGTGGAGTGTATAGAAGTGTATCACCCTGGTGTCCCTGTGTTTAGGAGATCAGACTGTGTGGTGTGTATATAAGTGTATCACCCTGGTGTCCCTGTGTTTAGGAGATCAGACTGTGCGATGTGTATATAAGTATATCACCCTGGTGTCCCTGTGTGTAGGAGATCAGACTGTGTGGTGTGTATATAAGTGTATCACCCTGGTGTCCCTGTGTTTAGGAGATCAGACTGTGTGGTGTGTATAGAAGTGTATCACCCTGCTGTCCCTGTGTTTAGGAGATCAGACTGTGTGGTGTGTATAGAAGTGTATCACCCTGCTGTCCCTGTGTTTAGGAGATCAGACTGTGTGGTGTGTACATAAGTGTATCACCCTGGTGTCCCTGTGTTTAGGAGATCAGACTGTGTGGTGTGTATAGAAGTGTATCACCCTGGTGTCTCTGTGTTTAGGAGATCAGACTGTGTGGTGTGTATATAAGTGTATCACCCTGGTGTCCCTGTGTTTAGGAGATCAGACTGTGTGGAGTGTATAGAAGTGTGTCACCCTGGTGTCCCTGTGTTTAGGAGATCAGACTGTGTGGTGTGTATATAAGTGTATCACCCTGGTGTCCCTGTGTTTAGGAGATCAGACTGTGCGATGTGTATATAAGTATATCACCCTGGTGTCCCTGTGTGTAGGAGATCAGACTGTGTGGTGTGTATATAAGTGTATCACCCTGGTGTCCCTGTGTTTAGGAGATCAGACTGTGTGGTGTGTATATAAGTGTATCACCCTGGTGTCCCTGTGTGTAGGAGATCAGACTGTGTGGTGTGTATATAAGTGTATCACCCTGGTGTCCCTGTGTTTAGGAGATCAGACTGTGTGGTGTGTATATAAGTGTATCACCCTGGTGTCCCTGTGTTTAGGAGATCAGACTGTGTGGTGTGTATAGAAGTGTGTCACTCTGGTGTCCCTGTGTTTAGGAGATCAGACTGTGTGGTGTGTATATCAGTGTATCACCCTGGTGTCCCTGTGTTTAGGAGATCAGACTGTGCGGTGTGTATATCAGTGTATCACCCTGGTGTCCCTGTGTTTAGGAGATCAGACTGTGTGGTGTGTATAGAAGTGTGTCACTCTGGTGTCCCTGTGTTTAGGAGATCAGACTGTGTGGTGTGTATATCAGTGTATCACCCTGGTGTCCCTGTGTTTAGGAGATCAGACTGTGTGGTGTGTATATAAGTGTATCACCCTGGTGTCCCTGTGTTTAGGAGATCAGACTGTGTGGAGTGTATAGAAGTGTATCACCCTGGTGTCCCTGTGTTTAGGAGATCAGACTGTGTGGTGTGTATATAAGTGTATCACCCTGGTGTCCCTGTGTTTAGGAGATCAGACTGTGCGATGTGTATATAAGTATATCACCCTGGTGTCCCTGTGTGTAGGAGATCAGACTGTGTGGTGTGTATATAAGTGTATCACCCTGGTGTCCCTGTGTTTAGGAGATCAGACTGTGTGGTGTGTATAGAAGTGTATCACCCTGGTGTCCCTGTGTTTAGGAGATCAGACTGTGTGGTGTGTATAGAAGTGTATCACCCTGGTGTCCCTGTGTTTAGGAGATAAGACTGTGTGGTGTGTATAGAAGTATATCACCCTGGTGGCTCTACAGCAGAGCCCAGATCACGAGTGATAAGAAGAACTACTTCATTAGAATAGTCTACAAGGTGTGCCTGGTTTGCAAGCACACTTTTTACACCCTTCCAATGAAATCGTTATTTTTATATCTTGCAGTCTCAGGTCTGCTGAAGAGCACCAGTTGATCTGCGGACCGGATTCCAAATCTGACAGCTAGATGGCAGACCTGACCGTTTTGGTCAGTGAGGGGAAACTTTGTTTGTGAATCTCTCTCAAACCATAAAGGTTTGAGAGATAAGACATATCGTTATTCATGTTTTTTTAATGCCTACAAAATAAGATAAAGATAAAATGAAATATTACTATCCCTTTAAAATCAATGGGAAATATTATTTGTACCCTAGGGTATAACGTTTGCCCTAGAATTGCTCCACATGCCCTAAGAACCATGAAGTGGCACATATATGGCCCAGTGTAAGGCTGGCAGGGTCTTTGCTGGTAATGGGGGGGTTCATTGGGAGGTTGCACAAAGGGACAGAGGCCAAGGGAAATACTGGTAGAGCTTAGCAGTGGGAGGTGAAGAGTGTTGGAGCCCCCTGCTGTCCAACCCGAGCATCCACCACTCCTGCCATGTAGCGGTGCTGTCAGTTGTAAGAAATTCTATTACCCTCTTACAAAGGGTATCATCATTCTTTTGGGTAGAAAACAGACAAATAAGTGATAATAAAAATGATTATATTCTGTACAAAATCAAAACACTGTTACGATGTATTTGACCATTTTGACTTTCTTACGCGGTTCACTCACCTCGCGGTCCTAACGCTGGACGGGAGCCCGTATTTCACTGCAGAATCACCTGAAACAGAAAACACTGGGTCACATCCCCCGTCATGTACATTAAGGACCACAAACTGGAGAAAAGCTGGGTCACACCAACTGTACCAGAGGGGAGAAATAATTCCACAAATCAACCACTATTTAAATGGGTCATTTAACTCCCTGAATGCTAGAGAGGTCTTTAGCATTCAGGGGGTTCAAATGCCAATTTAAATCAATGGGATTTTTTTTGTGCCCTATGAAACAGATGGTTTGACCCATGTATACAAAATAATATCTTTTACAGGGATAGTAATACTGCAAATGTAATATAATATTTTAGATCTATATCTCTCTATCTCTCTATCTACCTGTCTATCTATCTATCTAAAGGTTTATCCCCCCTGAGTAAAACAAGGGAACTCCCACTGCTGAGAGGTTTTTTTATTCAAATGTTATTCCAGCTCAAACTTGAAATTTTTTAGGTGCATTATCACAGTGACCTGAAATTGTACAGTGGCGCTGTTGCTACACTATGCTATGGAGATGTATGGTCAGCTGATCAGAAATGACCATAGGATGGTGAAGCAAAAGCAGCGCTGTACAATTTCAGGCCACTGTGATACTGCACCTAAAACTTTCAAGTTTGAGATGTAATAAATGTTGAATAAAACACCTTTAGTGGGATAACCTCTAAACCATATATTTTTATTTTTCACATTACTGTCCCTTTAAATCAGTATTTCATACCCCTACAAGGACCACTGAGGAGTGCAATGTATTGCACAGCAAAGCATTGCACCCCCCCTCGGTCATTAAAGGGTAATTAACCTTAGTCCTCAGGGCACCAGACAAGTCGTGTTTTCGTGATCTCTCCGCTGGAACACAGGTGGGTAATCCGGGGGTCGTTAGAACAAGCTGCCTGAGCGTAATTCTTTTAGTGCCAGACGCGAGCTCCGCAATGCGCTTCATAGTCCTCCAGCCCTCAAAGGGTTAATTAGTGAAAGACTGACCTGTTGGATTTCCCCCCCCAGGACCAGAGCTGAGAATTACTGCTCCAAATATCCACCATTATACATCATATCAGGACTAGCGGACACAGACGGACGTCTGTCCACTTCTACACAACTGACCGCTGGTGCGCTTCAATAAGTGGCTTGTCGACGTCCATTGATTTATAAAGTCATGTAGGTAGTGCTTCCTTTTAGTGGATCAACTTACCAGTCACAATATTACACTGCAAAATCTTTTGACAATGTGGAAAAGTAATTAAGAGAGATTTAAATTACATCAATACATATACCAAACTGCTGTAAGGAGGACTTCCGCCTAGGTAGTTCCCTCTGATAATCAAACTTATTCTTATACATTAAGTTACCCTTTAACCCCTTAAGGACCCTTGACGTACCAGGACCGTCACGGTCCTTGAACTACTCAAGGACCGATGACGGTCATGGTACGTCACGTACTTTTTACTTACAGCGCTCTACCGGGAGCGCTGTAAGTAAAAATAGGGCATGAAATAGACCGCTCCAACATCGGAGCGATCTCTTTCAAGCCCCATAGTGACACGCCGATACACGTGACAGGTCACGTGTACCGGCGCGTCCAAGTGCCCCTATGCGGTCATTATGAGATGGAAATGTCCCATGACCGCCGGTCCTTAAGGGGTTAAGGTTACAGTTCAATGTAATGCGAACATACTGCTGTAACAGTAACTTATGAAACGCGTTGGGCACAGCGTGCTTAAAAGGGATCTATCACCCCTATACATGTTGGTCTAAATAGTTTATGTAGCGACTAGATGTTATAACGTTTTCAATTTTTTAATAAAATTGCTATTTTGCTGAAATTAAATGAATAAATATTGCCCTGCGTCCTGCTTCCAGACAGACTGCGGTTACCGTCTCTGGACCGCGTTCTGTCACTCTTCCGCTGCTCTCCTCCCACTATCCAGCCTCCTCCGTGGAGGATTTCTTCCTGTAATCTGGAGAGATCTCATTGGCCAGAGAGCACTCCAGCTTACATACAGAAATCCTCCGTCATTGGAGGAGTCTGGATAGAGGGAGGGGAGCGGCGGAAGGGTGACAGACTGCGGGTACAGAGTCAGTAACCGCAGTCTGTCCGGAAGCAGGGCAATGTTTATTCATTTAATTTCAGCAAAACAGCAATTTTATTAAAAAAAAATGAAAAACATTATAACATCTAGTCGCTAAATAAACTATTTAGACCTACATGTATAGGGGCGATAGATCCCATTTAAAGGGACGGTAATGTCCCAGAACAAATATTTGACATGATGTAGAGCTTAAAAACTTGAACTAAATGCAAAAAAAAACCGTATCTCTCAAATCGCTATGGTTTGAGAGATATCTGCATTTAAAGTTTGATGTGTCCTGCTGTCAGCTGTGAAGCTGTCAGCAGGAGATCCAAGTCAGCCAACACGGAGGCTCTGCAGCAGAGCCGCAATCTATTATTTACAAAGAATGACTTCATTGGAATGGTCTACAATGTGTGCTTGCAAACCAGGCACACTTTGTAGACCATTTCAATTAAGTAATTTATTGTAAATGACATGATTGCGGCTCTACTGCAGAGCCTCCGTGTCGGCCGACATGGATCTCCTGCTGACAGCTTCACAGCTGACAGCAGGAAACATCAAACTTTAAATGCAGATATCTCTCAAACCATAGCGATTTGAGAGATACGTGTTTTTTTTTTGCATTTAGTTCAAGTTTTTAAGCTCTTCTAAATGCAAAATATTTGTTCTGGGACATTACCATCCCTTTAAAGATCCAAGGATTAAGAGAATAAACTTAGGAACAAACCAACTGCATCACAGGGGACATGTAAAAATTCCCATTGATTCAAACTAGATTTTTAACCCCTTAAATGATAGAGGTCTCCAATGCATTGTGAAGCAATTAAAGGGGTTAAAAGCTCCATTTAAATCACAGGCAATTTGGGGGTATTTTTTTGTTTCCCCAGAATTGTACCTCTTTTGTTTTTTGCATAGAGCACTAAAGGTTACGTTATCTAGTCTGCGCACAGTCACCGGGACGCAAGAAACGGGCACAATAACAAAATCTACGTTGAAAGAATAACAATATATAGTGTTTAATAAACAGTAAATTACACATTATTTTTCTCATTTAGTGAACGTTCGAGCTGGTATTAAAAAGAGTCCCAAAACGTGGGGACGGTTTTAGCTACTTCTAGACTCCATAAAACAGCATCTAATTAGTACATGTTAATTAAACCTTCGTAATCTTTTGCACCATTTATTGTTGTAGGGAATGAAAAGGTCACAATTGCCAGCGTTCCTTTCCTACAGCTTTATTAAACAGACAAAAATGTCAGAATTGGGCAACTTGTCTCCCTTCAGCTGTTGTTGGACTAAAACTCCCATCATCCTCAGATGTTGATGGAATTGTAGTCTTACTCCTTCCATGCCCCACCTACCTCCCTCTAGACTGTAAGCTCCCGTGACCAGGGACCTCTGACCCTTTGTTTACTATGTTCCATTTGTACCTTTTATCATTTTAAAGTGGATCTATCACATATAGAGAAGTAATGCTCATTAAATACAGCATTTAGTGAAAAAGTTTAATATGTTTGTCATTTTTGCATTTTTTAAAAAAAACAAAAACCCTGTTATCTGCGCAAAAATTCAAGTTTAAAACGAGCCCAGCAGCCTACTTCCTGCTTGCAGCACCGCCTCTGCTCCCGTCCCACTACCCAGCATCCTCCAATGACGGAGGCTTTCTTTCTCTAAGCTGGAGCGATCTCATTGGCAGAGATCAATATCTAGCCAATGAGATCGCTCCAGCTTAGAGACAGACATCCTCCATCGTTGGAGGATGCCGGGCAGTTGGACGGGAGCAGCCTCTGTGCGGAAAGCAGCTTGCTGTAGCCACAAGCAGAAGTAGGCTGCTGGGCACCTTTTAACCCCTTAAGGACCCTTGACGTACCAGGACCGTCACGGTTCTTGAACTACTCAAGGACCGATGACGGTCATAGTACGTCACGTACTTTTTACATACAGCGATCTACCGGGAGCACTGTAAGTAAAAATAGGGCCTGAAATAGACCGCTCCAAGATCGGAGCGATCTCTTTCAAGCCCCATAATGACGCGCCGATACACGTGACAGGTCACGTGTACTGGCGCGTCCAAGTGCGCCTATGCGGTCATTATGGGACGGAAATGTCCCATGACCGCCGGTCCTTAAGGGGTTAAACTTGAATTTTTGCATAGATAACATTTTTTTTTTTTTTAAATGACTAACATATTAAACTTTTTCGCTAAATGCTCTATCTGATGAGCATTAGATATCTGTATGTGATAGATCCATTTTAAACATGCAGGCGCGCTATAATCACTGGGCAAGTCTGAAGCCGACTGCTCCAAAACCGGAGCGGTCAGTTTCAGCCAGTCCTTCTGCAAGCCGGTACACGTGGGCGCTATGAATGACGTCTGTGCAGTCCTTAACCCTTTGAGTGCCAGAGGGTTAAAGATCCTCTTACCCCAGGACAGCTTGACGTTAAGGGCTTAATATCTCTGTATTTCTATTCTCTATTGTACAGAGCTATGGAACAAGTTGGTGTTATTATAAATAAAGTATAATATTAACAGCAGCTGGAGGACCACACACTGCTGTCTCCTTTTCACATGTGATGGGATTCTACACTACAGCAGTGACTGGTTGGATGTCTGATTTATATGTGCAGAGCACCACCTGCTGGTGAGAAACACATACACACATCCATACTGAGGCAACAGGTTGGACATAAGGACACGGCTTATGGTTAAAGGAACAGTAACCATGTATTTTGACTTTACATAATAAGTGCAGAACACAGTCAGATTGCCTGGATGTTTCATTAATGTTTTCTTCTATCGTCACCTGTCTTTACTATAATTTTCTGTCCCTGACATTGTGCTTCATGGACTGTGAAATCAGGGAATACAGGGTAGAAAAGATACAATGTAATAAAGATACAGAGAGCACTCCGTTCTGTAAGGATAGTGTTACGTTGTATCACGGTTCTGCTTTTATGGCCAACTGACGAGAAAACTCATTGGAAACGGATTCAAGAACATCACTGTAACAATGCTTTCAGCACCACTCTGGCCTTTAAAGAGTCAAAACAAAATAGGCGAAGACAGAAAACAAACTATTAATAATAGGCGAAAAAAATATGCATTTTTACTTTTCTCAGTTTGCAATTGCAGACTATGTAACGATAACCCTTTGAGTGCCAGAGGGGTACGGAACGCATTGCTTTGCAATGCTTTACGTACCCCTCTGGCACTCAAAGGGTTAAAGTAAAGGGTTACTGTCCCTTAAAACCATAGTGTATTACGGCAGAATAATACAATAGAAATATTTATTAAATCATAAAACTGTAAGTGGTGTTTGCATAAAGTTTCATTATTTCATAGTGCAAAGTGCAGACAAACGATTCAGTAAAATAGGAAGGGGCAAAAAATCCCTTCTAAGTGTAGTAATTAGTTAATTTAATGGAGTCAAAATCATAAAAATATTACATAAGAAATACATAAAAGCAAACATACAAAAGACATAATAATCCCTAACAAAGGGAATTCGACAATAAAATGCATATAAATAACAGTATAACACATAGATTAAAATCAGTTGGATTCTAACTGGTATATCTTCATATTGATAAATTATCGTCCAAAAATTATCCCAAAATAGATGCTCTGTTTAGAAACAAATCCTGTTTAAATCCCCTGGTAAGAAGACATATTGTACAATAGATGATAGTCATAGACTATGGGGATGTAGTATATGCTTCCACACCACAAATCCATCTTGCTAAAACTGACACTGTATAACTCATTATGCCGTTTTATTCTCCAATGTAATTACACAACCCATCATTGTCATATGTATGAAGAACTAAATTGGCTAACACTCGAATCTAGACCTCCCCTTCACCTCTCTTGCATGGTTCATAAGCACTTCTCTAGAAAACTACCAGACTACCTGAGCAGTATGATCACTCCAGATCTCCATACTAACTATAACCTCCACTACTAACAACTCACTGACTATTCCACACTACCTGAGCAGTATGATCACTCCACATCTCCATACTAACTATAACCTCCACTATTAACAACTCACTGACTATTCCACACTACCTGATCAGTATGATCACTCCAGATCTCCATACTAACTATAACCTCCACTGCTAACAACTCACTGACTATTCCGCACTACCTGAGCAGTATGATCACTCCAGATCTCCATACTAACTATAACCTCCACTGCTAACAACTCACTGACTATTCCACACTACCTGATCAGTATGATCACTCCAGCTTTCCGTACTAACTATAACCTCCGCTTTACCACTAACAACTCACTGACTATTCCACACTACCTGAGCCGTATGATCACTCCAGATCTCCATACTAACTATAACCTCCACTGCTAACAACTCCCTAACTATTCCACATTACCTGAGCAGTATGATCACTCCAGATCTCCATACTAACTATAACCTCCACTACTTACAACTCACTGACTATTCCACACTACCTGAGCAGTATGATCACTCCAGATCTCCATACTAACTATAACCTCCACTGCTAACAACTCTCTAACTATTCCACATTACCTGAGCAGTATGATCACTCCAGATCTCCATACTAACTATAACCTCCACTACTAACAACTCACTGACTATTCCACATTACCTGAGCAGTATGATCACTCCAGATCTCCATACTAACTATAACCTCCACTACAAACAACTCACTGACTATTCCACACTACCTGAGCAGTATGATCACTCCAGATCTCCATACTAACTATAACCTCCACTACTAACAACTCACTGACTATTCCACACTACCTGAGCAGTATGATCACTCCAGCTCTCCATACTAACTATAACCTCCACTGCTAACAACTCACTGACTATTCCACACTACCTGAGCAGTATGATCACTCCAGATCTCCATACTAACTATAACCTCCACTCCACTGCGAACAAGTCACTGAGTATACCACATTTCAAGAAAAGAAGCCGGTTGATCTGCCTTTTCCTTCGGATCTCCGAAAGTTTGGAATAACCTACCTGAGAAAATCAGATATTGTCCCAGTCTAAAATTCTTAAAAATACCTGCCTCTTTAGTACTAAAAACAATATGCAACTGTATGTAACAGTTTTAGTATATATGTGTACTAGTTGAACAGCCCGTTACACGGGCCACAGTGCCTCTGGCAGCCGGTCGCGGGGCAGTCACGCGCAGTAGAGACTGCCTGTGCCACTGCTGATACAGAGCTGGATGCTCCTTCAGAGCGCCCAGCTCTGTATCAACTGCGGCGTGTGCAGTCTGTACTGCGCATGACTGCCGCACGCGCAGCAGTGTCTACTGCGCATGTCGGGCGTTACACACAACTTAGCGAATTATTATATAGGATGTGTGTATACATTTATACATATGTCTTTGTGTCGATGCAAATACACAACTCTTTGCTGTAAACACTCCAGGACATACTTGAAAATGAGAGAAATCTCAGTGTATTCTTCCTGATAAAACATTTTCTAAATAACGGAGCGTATACACAGCGCATGACAATCATCTTCAGGAGATTGAATTGTGACCGTTACTAAGACCAGCAGCAATGGAAAGCTTTTCAATGCGTTGCGTACCCCTCCGGCACTAAAAGGGTTAAGAGGCCGGTCCTGCTCTGTGTCTGCCGTCGCTCACGCGATCCACTGTAGGGACTGTCCGAACGCACAAAATGCTCCCAGCACAGAACTCCCACCATTCCGCACAGAACGCTCCCAGCACAGAACTCCCAGCATTCCGCACAGAACGCTCCCAGCACAGAGCTCCCAGCACACTGTGCGTTCGGGTGGTCTGTACTGCGCATAACTGCTTCTGACAAACATCCTAGTGAATTATTATATAGGATTTGTGACTTTCATATCATTGTTACAGTTAATTGTGGCACCTTCTGGCCCATTTTGTGGTGGGTTTAACCTTCAGTGCCAGAGGGGCACAGAGCTCCCACCATTCTGCACAGTATGCTCCCAGCACAGACCTCCCACCATTCCTCACAGAATGCTCCCATCACAGAACTCCCAGCATTCCGCACAGAACGCTCCCAGCATAGACCTCCCACCATTCCTCACAGAATGCTCCCAGCACAAAACTCCCAGCATTCCGCACAGAACGCTCCCAGCACAGAACTCCCAGCATTCTGCACAGAACGCTCCCAGCACAGAACTCCCACCACTCCGCACAGAATGCTCCCGGCACAGAACTCCCACCATTCCACACAGAATGCTCCCAGCACAGAACTCCCAGCATTCCGCACAGAATGCTCCCAGCACAGAACTCCCATCATTCCACACAGAACACTCCCAGCACAGAACTCCCAGCATTCCACACAGAATGCTCCCAGCACAGAACTCCCAACATTCCACACAGAATGCTCCCAGCACAGAACTCCCACCATTCCGCACAGAATGCTCCCAGCACAGAACTCCCAGCATTCCACACAGAACGCTCCCAGCTCAGAACTCCCAGCATTCTGCACAGAACGCTCCCAGCACAGAACTCCCACCACTCCGCACAGAATGCTCCCGGCACAGAACTCCCAGCATTCCGCACAGAATGCTTCCGGCACAGAACTCCCAGCATTCCGCACAGAATGCTCCCAGCACAGAACTCCCATCATTCCACACAGAACACTCCCAGCACAGAACTCCCAGCATTCCGCACAGAATGCTCCCAGCACAGAACTCCCATCATTCCACACAGAACACTCCCAGCACAGAACTCCCAGCATTCCGCACAGAATGCTCCCAGCACAGAACTCCCATCATTCCACACAGAACACTCCCAGCACAGAACTCCCAGCATTCCGCACAGAATGCTCCCAGCACAGAACTCCCATCATTCCACACAGAACACTCCCAGCACAGAACTCCCAGCATTCCGCACAGAATGGTCCCAGCACAGAACTCCCAGCATTCTGTGCGTTCAGGTGGTCTGTACTGCGCATAACTGCTTCTGACAAACATCCTAGTGAATTATTATATAGGATTTGTGTCTTTCATATCATTGTTACAGTTAATTGTGGCAACTTCTGGCCCATTTTTGTGGTGGGTTTAACCCCTTCAGTGCCAGAGGGGTACACAACGCATTGAGATTTCTCTTGTTTTCAAGTATGTCCTGGAGTGTTTACAGCAGTGAGTTGCGTACTTGCACAAATACAGAGACATAATACACATATACACACACACTAAAAAGGTTATATACAGTTACATATTGCTCTGCAATGCTTCGCGTCCCCCTCTGGCACTGAACGGGTTAAGGTTATGTAGCACTGTGTACACGGTTTTATCTTTGATTCAGTAAAATTAAATGGCACAACGACCGGACAACTGGCCCCTCACACCTCGGGGGACGCTGGTCACCAGGTTAACTGGGGAATATACACAGAAAAAAAAGAGCAACAGTGACCCAAACAACATAACCACAGGGGACAAATTCCCCAATTTCCCGTTGGTTGAAATGGGATTTTTAACCCCTAGAAAGGTCTCCAGCACTTTGCTTTACAATGGAGACCGTCATAACATTGAAAGGATTAAGAACCTTATCAGTCACTGGGGGATTTTATTTCCACCCTACAGATGGATCGTTCCACTTGGGTTTTATACATACGGCCCACTGAGCGCTAGATTAAATGGGGAGTATGTACAAGGGAAAGAGGAACAAATCTGGTGTAAGTCAAATGCAATGTAAGAAAAACCTCATTGATTTAACCCCTTAGCGACCAGTAAAGTGTCACGACCGTCACTGGTGCCCTTAAAACACCAGTGAATGTCCATGCACGTCACATATTTTGTGCTGGAGCACAATGATCACTAGCCTGGTGTGAAATTGCCGCTCACTATCAGACCCGCGTTTGGCGAGCTGGCACATGTCGTCAGTCACTTGTGCCAATGCACCAACCAACTTCAAAGTGTCCTTAAGGGGAATCCACTCCTCAAACCGCTCCATGTTTAAAGGGATAGTAATGTTTCATAATAAAAGCAGCTCTAATTAATCATCATAGTATTTGGGCCATGGAGAGTGTTATTTCGAGTTGTAGTTCCAGAGTAATTCAATGACAAAGTGTCCCCCTCCCGTCCCTTTACTGATGTAACACTGTTCAGCCAGATCAGAAGGGAGGTGTCCAGGTAGACTGCAGAGAGGGACAATCTTCAATTAAGATAAGGGAAAAACCTGAAAAACTTGTCAAGGGGGGCAGGGCTTTCATTGTTCTCATAGGAAGAAGATTGTCCCCTGCTGTTATCTGTCTGGTCTATGGACTGGATTCCACATCTGAGGGAAGGTGTCTTACACTAGGTAAAAGGGGCAGGAGGGGAAACTTTGCTTGTGAATATCTCTCAAACTTTTTAAACCACTTGAATGCTAGAGAGGCCTCCAATGCAGCATTCAAGGGGTTAAAAGCCCCAATGAAATCAGTAATCGTTTTGAGAAATAATTTTTTTTCCTGTGGTTCAGTTAATTTACCCCAGAAATGCGGCCCTTTTGTCTTTACACGTAAGCCCCCCATCTAGGGTTGCCACCATTTCTTCAAAAAAATACCGGCCATGGCATTCCCTCCATAGACTTAACACTGGACAGAAGACAATTTTTTACCAGCCTGCTGATAAAATACCGGCTGGGTGGCAACCTTACCCCCATCTGCCTGATGTTACCATTTCCTACCACAGGGGACGGTAATAAATTTCATTCCTAAGTCTTGTTTTCCCCTCTTGCACGTATAGGGTTAAACAGCAGCAGACACATACCGGAAAGGCTTCAGAGTCTTTGAAGTTAAAATAAAATTCCAAGTAAAAACAAGATGAACATTAATTACTCTCAGATCACATTGTGCAATCACCAAGTGCACCTAACGCCATACAACCACATTCCCCCAAATAAGGGCCGATCCTTTCCTGGCTTGTCAGAAATCACTAAATGTACATATTAAAGGGCTTTACTTGAATACCTCCCAGCATTACAAGTGGCCAAACAGGGTTCTTGTTTTACGTGGTGTTGGCATTGCAGAGAATTTTTAGATTATTTCATTACCTCCTGACACCTCTTTGTGTAACTGAATAAATGATTTAGAACAAGACCAAAGTACTATACATACACAGACTGATTTATACACATATACTGATATTTACACACACACACACTAATGTGATGTTATTGCTGTGAAACAATCTGATAAACTTATATACACACCACACTGTCTGATCTCCTAAACACAGGGACACCAGGGTGATACACTTATATACACACCACACAGTCTGATCTCCTAAACACAGGGACACCAGGGTGATACACTTATATACACACCACACAGTCTGATCTCCTAAACACAGGGACACCAGGGTGATACACTTATATACATACCACACAGTCTGATCTCCTAAACACAGGGACACCAGGGTGATACACTTATATACACACCACACAGTCTGATCTCCTAAACACAGGGACACCAGGGTGATACACTTATATACACACCACACAGTCTGATCTCCTAAACACAGGGACACCAGGGTGATACACTTATATACATACCACACAGTCTGATCTCCTAAACACAGGGACACCAGGGTGATACACTTATATACACACCACACAGTCTGATCTCCTAAACACAGGGACACCAGGGTGATACACTTATATACACACCACACAGTCTGATCTCCTAAACACAGGGACACCAGGGTGATACACTTATATACATACCACACAGTCTGATCTCCTAAACACAGGGACACCAGGGTGATACACTTATATACACACCACACAGTCTGATCTCCTAAACACAGGGACACCAGGGTGATACACTTATATACACACCACACAGTCTGATCTCCTAAACACAGGGACACCAGGGTGATACACTTATATACATACCACACAGTCTGATCTCTTACACACAGGGACACCAGGGTGATACACTTATATACATACCACACAGTCTGATCTCTTACACACAGGGACACCAGGGTGATACACTTATATACATACCACACAGTCTGATCTCCTAAACACAGGGACACCAGGGTGATACACTTATATACACACCACACAGTCTGATCTCCTACACACAGGGACACCAGGGTGATACACTTATATACACACCACACAGTCTGATCTCCTAAACACAGGGACACCAGGGTGATACACTTCTATACACACCACACAGTCTGATCTCCTAAACACAGGGACACCAGGGTGATACACTTATATACATACCACACAGTCTGATCTCCTAAACACAGGGACACCAGGGTGATACACTTCTATACACACCATACAGTCTGATCTCCTAAACACAGGGACACCAGAGTGATACACTTATATACACACCACACAATCTGATCTCCTAAACACAGGGAGAACAGGGTGATACACTTCTATACACACCACACAGTCTGATCTCCTAAACGCAGGGAGAAAAGGGTGATATACTTATATACACACCACACAGTCTACTCTCCTAAACACAGGGACACCAGGGTGATACACTTCTATACACACCACACAGTCTGATCTCCTAAACACAGGGACACCAGGGTGAAACACTTCTATACACACCACACAGTCTGATCTCCTAAACACAGGGACACCAGGGTGATACACTTATATACACACCACACAGTCTGATCTCCTAAACACAGGGACACCATGGTGAAACACTTCTATACACACCACACAGTCTGATCTCCTAAACACAGGGACACCAGGGTGATACACTTATATACACATCACACAGTCTGATCTCCTAAACACAGGGGCATCAGGGTGATACACTTCTGTACACACCACACAGTCTGATCTCCTAAACACAGGGACACCAGGGTGATGCACTTATATACACATCACACAGTCTGATCTCCTAAACACAGGGACACCAGGGTGAAACACTTCTATACACACCACACAGTCTGATCTCCTAAACACAGGGACACCAGGGTGGGAAAATGAGACAAATGGATTTGGGTCTCAAAGAGGGATTGTCCTGACTAAAGAGGGAACTTAGGAGGTACGGATCCCAAATATCTCCTAAACAGAGACAGTTGGCCTTCCTTAGTAAGCGATAGTACAGTGCCACCTAGTGACCACAATAATAAAATTGCAGGAAAAATATACATATCCCAGCAGTGAGAGTCCCCTTGTTTTATTCAGCAGGAAAAGATCTATGCCGTATAGTTTTAAAGCATAGGTTACCTGTTACCTACCAGCCTTTAATCTCACTAAATGCATGTATTTAACCCTTTAAAGGACCAGAAAGATGCACGATGCATTGCTTTAAGGGTTAACAGTTTGAGTGCCAGAGAGGTAGCCAACACATTGCGTTGTATTAGATACCTCTCTGGCACTCAAAGGGTTAAACAACCTTTACCTTGAGCTTTTAGATTTTCAGTAAGTGCAATGGTTTTGGAGATCTTTGGTTTAGTAGTTGGGGGCTCTTCAATCCCAGCAGAGGTCTCCTTTCAGGAAATTGCCTCTTTCCACACTCTAAGGATGCCAGAAACCATTACATTCCTCCAAAGGGGAGGAATAAAATACTGGGGTAGAACAGTCGTGTAAATGACGTCAGAACTGATGCTCCCAGTGAGGGGATGACATGGGAAGGTGACGGATCTTCTATACGCTATACGACAGACTCTTCAGCAGGACGGGAAGAGCAGTTTCCCTTGCGCTCCTCACTTACTGGCAGGAGGTGGCGCTGAATAAGAGATGAAGAGAGAAACTTCCTTCCCAGTGTGCTGGAAACCGGCACATACAACATTATAGATCTTAAAGTAGACCCATCGCCTAGCTGGTCATCAAGGGGTTAATGCAGTTCTCAAACTCACATACTTAAAATTAAGGTGACGGGTCCATTTTAAGCATCAGGGTACAGAAATTAACTTACAGTCCTCTGTTCATTTCAAGGGTGCGTTTTGTCAGATACTGGATTTGTGCACTTTAAAGCGGAACTACCACCCAATAATAAGATGGTATCACATCACTGTCCATCTGGTGACTAGCTGCTCAGTAGCGCCAGTCACCAGAATTCTTACCGGATTTAAGAGAAATCTCTATTCTTCATGGACTGATGGCAGGACGGAGCACGGACATCTTGCCCTAGTGACGGCCACACACCTGCGCTGTCAGTCCCTTTTGGAGCCGTCCGACTCCTAGCAACGCCTCCTAGACCCGGCTGGTGCTGACAGCGCAGGTGTGTGGACGTCACTAGGGCAAGATGTCCGCGCTCCGTCTTGCTGTCAGTCCATGAAGAATAGAGATTTCTCTTTAATCCGGTAAGAATTCTGGCGACTGGCGCTACTGAGCAGCTAGTCACCAGATGGGCAATGATGTGATGCTATCTTATTATTGGGTGGTAGTTCCGCTTTAATCCTAGTTTAAATTGATGGGAATTTTAATTGCCGTTTAACCTTTAGAGTGCCAGGGAGCTATCCAATGCATCACAGCACTCAAAGGGTTAAGGTATGAAAGAAGCCCACCTCTTAAGCTTTCAGGATATGGTCCTAAGAGCTCAGTTAGTACCGGTGTTTATAGGGTTAATTCCATACCCGGGAACATTTGAAATGACCTAACCCCGGGAACCCTTAACACTGCCAAGAAAGTAGAGTCTAGGTGTTATGTCAATGTTTGCGCTAACCCAGAGATCATCCAAGCAATCCTTGAGATACCATTAACCATTTGCATGCTCCGCAGTGCGTTCCACACCCCTCTCGCACTCAGAATCTTAACATACTATATTTCTGGGTTATCACTTCTTATACACTCACAAGACAAGTAAGACATCTTCCGTCTTCTTTCTGATACAAATGTCACTAATTTGGACGTTCAGTAAACAGTAAAATGCATACCTCCCAAGTGTCCCTCTTTAGGAGGGACAGTCCCTCTTGTAGATCCAAATCCCTCTTTCCCTCCCTGGTGTCCCTGTGTTTAGGAGATCAGACAGTGTGGTGTGTATATAAGTGTATCACCCTGGTGCCCCTGTGTTTAGGAGATCAGACTGTGTGGTGTGTATATAAGTGTGTCACCCTGGTGTCCCTGTGTTTAGGCGATCAGACTGTGTGGTGTGGATATAAGTGTATCACCCTGGTGTCCCTGTGTTTAGGAGATCAGACTGTGTGGTGTGTATATAAGTGTATCACTCTGATGTCCCTGTGTTTAGGAGATCAGACTATGTGGTGTGTATATATAAGTGTATCACCCTGGTGTCCCTGTGTTTAGGAGATCAGACTGTGTGGTGTGTATATAAGTGTATCACCCTGGTGTCCTTGTGTTTAGGAGATCAGACTGTGTGGTGTGTATAGAAGTGTATCACCCTGGTGTCCCTGTGTTTAGGAGATCAGACTGTGTGGTGTGTATATAAGTGTATCACCCTGGTGTCCCTGTGTTTAGGAGATCAGACTGTGTGGTGTGTATATAAGTGTATCACCCTGGTGTCCCTGTGTTTAGGAGATCAGACTGTGTGGTGTGTATATAAGTGTATCACCCTGGTGTCCCTGTGTTTAGGAGATCAGACTGTGTGGTGTGTATAGAAGTGTATCACCCTGGTGTCCCTGTGATTAGGAGATCAGACTGTGTGGTGTGTATATAAGTGTATCACCCTGGTGTCCCTGTGTTTAGGAGATCAGACTGTGTGGTGTGTATATAAGTGTATCACCCTGGTGTCCCTGTGTTTAGGAGATCACACTGTGTGGTGTGTATATAAGTTTATCACCCTGGTGTCCCTGTGTGTAGGAGATCAGACAGTGTGGTGTGTATATATAAGTGTATCTCATTGCTTCACAGCAATAAAACTCACATTATTTTTTCTTTAAACGTCGGTATACATGTTAAAAAACTAGTCTGCTTAAATACAATACTTTGGTCTTGTTATAAGTTATTTATTAGGTAACACAAGGAGGTGTCAGTAGGTCATGAAACAGCCTAAAAATTCTCATTAATGCCCTGCCCACCAGTCACACCCACAGCAACACCCCCTAAAACACAAGTGTTCCTCTTTGGCAATTTGAAATGTTGGGTGGTATGAAATTGGTATAAATCATATAGTAGGAAATCCTGGACTCTCTTACCCTAAGAATTTGGCCATTCACCCTGAGATTTGGGTCAGAACCCTGAGTCTTCCCAGGTAAGGTAAATTCACACACTTGTTCATTTGCACATTTGCTTTTTCTCTGCTGCATGTCACTTACCTTCTACGGTCAGTTCCACTGTCACCTGTCGCACGCCTCCATCATTAGTGGCCTCACAAGTGTATTTCCCACCGTCCTCCACGGTCACGTTTTTGATCAAGAGGTAGAATGTCCCACGGATGCCCTGCTCCACCGTACAGCGCTCGCCTTTCTGCATGGGCTGCCCATGTCTATACCAGGTGACCTGGGGTTCAGGACAACCCATAACCTGCAGGTCAAGGGAAAGGTCAACCATATGAACACAGAGATCTGGTACAAATCCAAGGCAATTCAACCTTAATAAGTATTGTGACTGCAGTGTTTATACTTCATGTCTTAAAAGAGCAGTAAAGTTTTATTATGGAAATATGCACACTGCTGAGCAAAACGTGGATAATCTCATGGGTGGTAGACGCTTTATTAAACAGTTATTACAGTTCAAACCATCATAATGAAGTGGGACAGTTACCAACCACATTCTGTGGTGATCTGTAACAAATGGCAACTGCTAAAATAATTGATCTGGACACAAGGTGAAGCTGTTGCTAACAGTTTACTAATAATAATAGAAAAAAAATCACTGTAATTACTTATGAACCAAACATCTCCCAGCAGTTATACTCAGCAGACAAAACTGTACAATATGAATATTTTCCTAATACAAATTTCAACTCCAGAGTAGTTAGCAACAAAATGGACACCCGTCTGGCACTCAAGAGGGTAACATTAAACCAATTTCCCTAATATAAGTTCTGTTAACTTTAAGTTAAATGTACCTAGTATGGTTAGCATTCCTATACACAGGTAAGTAGATCTGGGATGGTTAGTGTTCCTGTACACAGGTAAGTAGATCTGGGATGGTTAGTGCTACTGTACACAGGTAAGTAGATCTGGGATGGTTAGTGTTCCTATACACAGGTAAGTAGATCTGGGATGGTTAGTGTTCCTGTACACAGGTAAGTAGATCTGGGATGGTTAGTGTTACTGTACACAGGTAAGTAGATCTGGGATGGTTAGTGTTACTGTACACAGGTAAGTAGATCTGGATGGTTAGTGTTACTGTACACAGGTAAGTAGATCTGGGATGGTTAGTGTTCCTGTACACAGGTAAGTAGATCTGGGATGGTTAGTGTTCCTGTACACAGGTAAGTAGATCTGGGATGGTTAGTGTTCCTGTACACAGGTAAGTAGATATGGGATGGTTAGTGTTACTGTACACAGGTAAGTAGATCTGGGATGGTTAGTGTTCCTGTACACAGGTATGTAGATCTGGGATGGGTAGTGTTCCTGTACACAGGTATGTAGATCTGGGATGGGTAGTGTTCCTGTACACAGGTAAGTAGATCTGGGATGGTTAGTGTTCCTGTACACAGGTAAGTAGATCTGGGATGGTTAGTGTTACTGTACACAGGTAAGTAGATCTGGGATGGTTAGTGTTCCTATACACAGGTAAGTAGATCTGGGATGGTTAGTGTTCCTGTACACAGGTATGTAGATCTGGGATGGTTAGTTCTACTGTACACAGGTATGTAGATCTGGGATGGTTAGTGTTCCTGTACACAGGTAAGTAGATATGGGATGGTTAGTGCTACTGTACACAGGTAAGTAGATCTGGGATGGTTAGTGTTCCTATACACAGGTAAGTAGATCTGGGATGGTTAGTGTTACTGTACACAGGTAAGTAGATGTGGGATGGTTAGTGTTCCTGTACACAGGTAAGTAGATCTGGGGTGGTTAGTGTTCCTGTACACAGATAAGTAGATCTGGGATGGTTAGTGTTCCTGTACACAGGTATGTAGATCTGGGATGGTTAGTGTTCCTGTACACAGGTAAGTAGATCTGGGATGGTTAGTGTTCCTGTACACAGGTAAGTAGATCTGGGATGGTTAGTGTTACTGTACACAGGTAAGTAGATCTGGGATGGTTAGCTCTACTGTACACAGGTATGTAGATCTGGGATGGTTAGCTCTACTGTACACAGGTATGTAGATCTGGGATGGTTAGTGTTCCTGTACACAGGTAAGTAGATCTGGGATGGTTAGTGTTCCTGTACACAGGTAAGTAGATCTGGGATGGTTAGTGTTCCTGTATACAGGTAAGTAGATCTGGGATGGTTAGCTCTACTGTACACAGGTATGTAGATCTGGGATGGTTAGCTCTACTGTACACAGGTATGTAGATCTGGGATGGTTAGTGTTCCTGTACACAGGTAAGTAGATCTGGGATGGTTAGTGTTCCTGTATACAGGTAAGTAGATCTGGGATGGTTAGTGTTCCTGTACACAGGTATGTACATCTGGGATGGTTAGTATTCCTGTACACAGGTAAGTAGATCTGGGATGGTTAGTGTTTCTGTACACAGGTAAGTAGATCTGGGATGGTTAGTGTTCCTGTACACAGGTATGTAGATCTGGTATGGTTAGTGTTACTGTACACAGGTATGTAGATCTGGGATGGTTAGTGTTCCTGTACACAGGTATGTAGATCTGGGATGGTTAGTGTTCCTGTACAGAGGTAAGTAGATTTGGGATGGTTAGTGTACATGTACACAGGTATGTAGATCTGGGATGGTTAATGTTACTGTACACAGGTATGTAGATCTGGGATGGTTAGCTCTACTGTACACAGGTAAGTAGATCTGGGATGGTTAGTGTTCCTGTACACAGGTATGTAGATCTGGGATGGTTAGTGTTCCTGTACACAGGTAAGTAGATCTGGGATGGTTAGTGTTACTGTACACAGGTAAGTAGATCTGGGATGGTTAGTGTTACTGTACACAGGTAAGTAGATCTGGGATGGTTAGTGTTCCTGTACACAGGTATGTAGATCTGGGATGGTTAGTGTTCCTGTACACAGGTATGTAGATCTGGGATGGTTAGCTCTACTGTACACAGGTATGTAGATCTGGGATGGTTAGTGTTCCTGTACACAGGTATGTAGATCTGGGATGGTTAGTGTTCCTGTACACAGGTAAGTAGATCTGGGATGGTTATCTCTACTGTACACAGGTAAGTAGATCTGGGATGGTTAGTGTTCCTGTACACAGGTATGTAGATCTGGGATGGTTAGTGTTCCTGTACACAGGTATGTAGATCTGGATGGTTAGCTCTACTGTACACAGGTAAGTAGATCTGGGATGGTTAGTGTTACTGTACACAGGTATGTAGATCTGGGATGGTTAGTGTTACTGTACACAGGTATGTAGATCTGGGATGGTTAGTGTTCCTGTACACAGGTAAGTAGATCTGGGATGGTTAGTGTTCCTGTACACAGGTATGTAGATCTGGGATCTGTACACAGGTAAGTAGATCTGGGATGGTTAGTGTTACTGTACACAGGTAAGTAGATCTGGGATGGTTAGTGTTCCTATACACAGGTATGTAGATCTGGATGGTTAGCTCTACTGTACACAGGTAAGTAGATCTGGGATGGTTAGTGTTACTGTACACAGGTATGTAGATCTGGGATGGTTAGTGTTACTGTACACAGGTATGTAGATCTGGGATGGTTAGTGTTCCTGTACACAGGTAAGTAGATCTGGGATGGTTAGTGTTCCTGTACACAGGTATGTAGATCTGGGATGGTTAGTGTTCCTGTACACAGGTAAGTAGATCTGGGATGGTTAGTGTTACTGTACACAGGTATGTAGATCTGGGATGGTTAGTGTTCCTATACACAGGTATGTAGATCTGGGATGGTTAGCCCTACTGTACACAGGTATGTAGATCTGGGATGGTTAGTGTTCCTGTACACAGGTAAGTAGATCTGGGATGGTTAGCCCTACTGTACACAGGTATGTAGATCTGGGATGGTTAGCCCTACTGTACACAGGTATGTAGATCTGGGATGGTTAGCCCTACTGTACACAGGTAAGTAGATCTGGGATGGTTAGTGTTCCTGTACACAAGTAAGTAGATCTGGGATGGTTAGTGTTACTGTACACAGGTAAGTAGATCTGGGATGGTTAGTGTTCCTGTACACAGGTAAGTAGATCTGGGATGGTTAGTGTTCCTGTACACAGGTAAGTAGATATGGGATGGTTAGTATTCCTGTACACAGGTAAGTAGATCTGGGATGGTTAGTGTTCCTGTACACAGGTATGTAGATCTGGGATGGTTAGTGTTCCTGTACACAGGTATGTAGATCTGGGATGGTTAGTGTTCCTATACACAGGTAAGTAGATCTGGGATGGGTAGTGTTCCTGTACACAGGTAAGTAGATCTGGGATGGGTAGTGTTCCTGTACACAGGTAAGTAGATCTGGGATGGTTAGTGTTCCTGTACACAGGTAAGTAGATCTGGGATGGTTAGTGTTCCTGTACACAGGTAAGTAGATCTGGGATGGGTAGTGTTCCTGTACACAGGTAAGTAGATCTGGGATGGTTAGTGTTCCTGTACACAGGTAAGTAGATCTGGGATGGTTAGTTCTACTGTACACAGGTAAGTAGATCTGGGATGGTTAGTGTTCCTGTACACAGGTAAGTAGATCTGGGGTGGTTAGTGTGGATCCTGGATTAGAGAGGAGGAACTCTGCTGTACATTACAAAGAAATCCAGGACATTCACAGAAATGTGAAGGAATACCCTCCTGACAGTAAAGAGTTAAATCGAGGAGGAGGCCAAAGACAGCACCCCACGATTTATTTCAGGTTTATATCAGGAATTACTTTACAATGCAGCCAAATTCTCCGCACCCCTCCCCAAGACCTGCACACCAGCCATCAATCTGTCAGCTCCCCAAATACGGGACCACTGATTACTGTTCTGACTTTATGTTATGGACCAGTTCCAGCTCATCAGCGGTTTTCACGTTCCTCTCACATCCAGATCCAACACCAACATTCCCCTTAACCCTTTCCGTGCTGTACATTCTCCAGCACATGGCGAAGCTGCACGTTTTTCAGCTGATAACACTTTTTTCCTTAGGGATAAGTCACAGGGGTTGAGTTGGAGGCGTCTTATCAATGGGAATTTGTACTTCTCTTGAGCTGCAGATGATTCTCCTCTGTTGTCCTTGTGCATATGGCCTGTATAAATCTGTAAATGGCGCAGAATTCCCTTCTCATTCTGATATAAACATAGCGGGAACGCTCCGGATTTGCTCCAGAGACTCTGGTTTCTTGCAGCAGATTACTGGGTCTCCGGGGACAGAGGCTGATTCTTCGGTGGTGGGGATTGTCTCATGAAGCTTTGCCTACTTCTCCTCCTTCCCACCCACTTCCACCTACTTCTCGCCCACGTCTTCTCCTTCCCACCCCCTTCTTCTCGCCCACGTCTCCTCCTTCCCACCCCCTTCTTCTCGCCCACATCTTCTCCTTCCCACCCCCTTCTTCTCGCCCACGTCTTCTCCTTTCCACCCCCTTCTTCTCGCCCACGTCTTCTCCTTCCCACCCCCTTCTTCTCGCCCACGTCTCCTCCTTCCCACTCCCTTCTTCTCGCCCACATCTCCTCCTTCCCACTCCTTTCTTCTCGCCCACGTCTCCTCCTTCCCACCCCCTTCTTCTCGCCCACGTCTTCTCCTTCCCACCCCCTTCTTCTCACCCACGTCTTCTCCTTCCCACCCCCTTCTTCTCGCCCACGTCTCCTCCTTCCCACTCCCTTCTTCTCGCCCACATCTCCTCCTTCCCACTCCCTTCTTCTCGCCCACGTCTCCTCCTTCCCACCCCCTTCTTCTCGCCCACGTCTCCTCCTTCCCACCCCCTTCTTCTCGCCCACGTCTCCTCCTTCCCACTCCCTTCTTCTCGCCCACGTCTTCTCCTTCCCACCCCCTTCTTCTCGCCCACGTCTCCTCCTTCCCACTCCCTTCTTTTCGCCCACATCTCCTCCTTCCCATTCCCTTCTTCTCGCCCACGTCTCCTCCTTCCCACTCCCTTCCACCTACTTCTCCTCCTTCCCACTCCCTTCCACCGACTTTTCGCCCGCTTCTCCTCCTTCCCACCCCCTTCTTCTCGCCCACGTCTCCTCCTTTCCACCCCCTTCTTCTCGCCCACGTCTCCTCCTTCCCACCCCCTTCTTCTCGCCCACGTCTCCTCCTTCCCACTCCCTTTTTTTCGCCCACATCTCCTCCTTCCCATTCCCTTCTTCTCGCCCACGTCTCCTCCTTCCCACTCCCTTCCACCTACTTCTCCTCCTTCCCACTCCCTTCCACCGACTTTTCGCCCGCTTCTCCTCCTTCCCACCCCCTTCCACCTACTTCTCGCCCTCTTCTCCTCCTTCCCACCCCCTTCCACCAACTTTTCACCTGCTTCTCCTTCCCACCCCTTTCCTCTGACTTTTCGCCCGCTTCTCCTTCTTCCCACCCCCTTCCACCTACTTCTCGCCCGCTTCTCCTCCTTCCCACCCCCTTCCACCTACTTCTCGCCCACTTCTCCTCCTTCCCACCCCCTTCCACCTACTTCTCGCCCACGTCTCCTCCTTCCCACCCCCTTCCACCTACTTCTCGCCCGCGTCTCCTCCTTCCCACCCCCTTTCACCGACTTCTCGCCCGCTTCTCCTCCTTCCCACCCCTTTCCACCTACTTCTCGCCCGCTTCTCCTCCTTCCCACCCACTTCCACCTACTTCTCGCCCACTTCTCCTCCTTCCCACCTACTTCTCGCCCACTTCTCCTCCTTCCCACCCGCTTCCACCTACTTCTCGCCCGTTTCTCCTCCTTCCCACCCCTTTCCACCTACTTCTCGCCCGCTTCTCCTCCTTCCCACCCCTTTCCACCTACTTCTCGCCCGCTTCTCCTCCTTCCCACCCGCTTCCACCTACTTCTCGCCCGCTTCTCCTCCTTCCCACCCCCTTCCACCTACTTCTCGCCTGCTTCTCCTCCTTCCCACCCCCTTCCATCTACTTCTCGCCCACTTCTCCTCCTTTTCACCCCCTTCCATCTACTTCTCGCCCACTTCTCCTCCTTTTCGCCACACTACTCTTGCTTCCTTGTTCCTCCCAATTCCTGCCCACTTCTTCTCCTCCTTCCCTACCATGTTTTGCCCACTTCCCACACTATTTTAAGCCCCACCCCATCCATAATTAAGGGCCACCCCTTTGTGACCCAAATCACGTAATTTAAATTCCCAAGCTGCACCAGCTGAGCCCCCCTCTAGGGACTGTAGAAGAAAACGTTCCCAGATATGGATATAAATATCAAGAGATCTGGTGAAACGACAGAGAGGTGAATGTCCGAATTTGCCAGTGCATCTCCGGTTATCCTCACACACTTCAGGGTGTGCACTAATGTATATGATAGCTGCAGTGTGAACCGGGCATACCAGCGCTAGATTTACATCCCACGTGCCACTAGGTAAGGCATTCTAGGCTGCCTTAGCTCCACCCATAGATCTCCAATGCCTTGCCTTGGAGCAATAGTGGTACAGAGATAGGGAACACCCTAGCATAACATCCAGTGGTACAGCGATAGGGCACCAGACTAGCACAACCTCCACTGGTACAGAGATAGGGCCCCAGACTAGCACAACCTCCAGTGGTACAGCGATGGGGACACAGCCTAACACAACCTCCAGTGGTACAGTGATGGGGCCACAACCTAACACAACCTCCAGTGGTACAGTGATGGGGCCACAACCTAACACAACCTCCAGTGGTATAGTGATAGGGCCCCAGACTAGCGCAACCTCCAGTGGTACAGAGATAGGAACACAGCCTAGCACAACCTCTAGTGGTACAGAGATAGGGCACCAGACTAGCACAACCTCCAGTGGTACAGAGATAGGACCCCAGCCTAGCACAACCTCCAGTGGTACAGAGACAGGGCCCAAGCTTAGCACAACCTCCAGTGGTACTGTGATAGGGCCCCAGCCTAGCACAACCTCAAGTGGTACAGAGATAGGACCACAGCCTAGCACACCCTTCAGTGGTACAGCGATAGGGTCCCAGACTAGCACAACCTCCAGTGGTACAGCGATGGGGCCACAGCCTAACACAACCTCCAGTGGTACAGTGATAGGGCCCCAGCCTAGCACAACCTCCAGTGGTACAGAGATAGGGCTACAGACATGCACAGTCACGCCAGTCCTGACGTCATGGAATTCTGGGTTGGCATCCCAGAATGCATCAGTCAAATCTGCTATTATGCTAATGTATGCTAATTGCAGCATCAGAGATGTTCTTATATGTGAATGAAGCTAATCAATGATGTTTTATATGCTAATGACTGTTTCAATGATGTCTCATATCCTAATTAAGCTCTGTGCAGTACTAGGAAATGTTCACTTTCACTCTGCCCAGAAACAAAAAAGTGTGACTATCTCCTAAACCGTACATCTGCTGGACTTTTGGGTAACATGACATAGGTAGTTTTAGTGCAGTTTTAAAATGTACAAACATTAGCGTTAACCCCTTAAGGACCAGAGGTTTTATACATAGGAGGAACAGAGCCATTTTATTCGTTGAGCCAGCACATGTGCCGACTCGCCAAGGGAAAGACTGAAACCGAGGAATCCCGTCTTGAAGGAGTTGGTTTCAGCCTCCTGGCCTTAAGGCGCGCTGCGATCATTTAACTTATGATATGCCAGGACGTCACCGGTCCTTAAACTACTGGAAGTTGTGATGGTCGTGGCACGTCCACGGTCACCAAGTGGTTAATACAGCCAGTGGAGTAACTAGTCATTTGGGCCCCTAAAACAAAAATATTCTCCCAGGGGTGTAACTACAACATATTGAGTCCTGAGGATAAAAGGTCCCGTTGAAGGCAGAGCCCCTTCTCACTCGCACCCTGTGTACCCCGTAGTTACACCCGGAATACAGCTTAGTGACACGATATATTAGGACCCTAAATATTGCATTTTTGGGGTGTTCACTTCAGAGTTGTTTTAGGAGTCTCTAATTTTACATTTCTGTGACGATTTTGATTAATAACTAGGTGAAAATCAGATGTATTTCTAACCTATTTTTGAAACCGCCTCCGAGATAAATGACTAACCATGTAAAATGGATTTAAGTGCACAGAGTTAAGATTACACTGTGCAGTGGGCGGAGCTTGTGTTCAGTGGTCGTGCCCAACTGTCATGTCCACCTTTCAGTTTTCATTTTTGAATCCATCTGCCCTTTCGGGACACCTCAGATTATTCAGGAAAGAGATTCATTTAAAGGGGTCTTTAAAGGGATAGTAATGTTTCATAATAAAAGCAGCTCTAATTAATCATCATAGTATTTGGACTTTGGAGAGTGTTATTTCAGTTCTGTCAGAGTTGTAGTTCAAGAGTAATTCAATGATAAAGTATCCCCTCCCGCCCCTTTTACTGATGTAACACTGTTCAGCCAGATCAGAAGGGAAGTGCCCAGGTAGACTGCAGAGAGGGACAATCTTCAATTAAGATAAGGGAAAAACCTGAAAAACTTGTCTAGGGGGCAGGGCTTTCATTGTTCTCATAGGAAGAAGATTGTCCCCTTCTGTTATCTGTCTGGTCTATTGACTGGATTCCACATCTGAGAAGAGATGGCTTACACTAGGTAAAAGGGGCGGGAAGGGAAACTTTGCTTGTGAATATCTCTCAAACCGTAAAAGTTTAAGAGATAAGACTTATATCGTTCTTCATGTTTTTTTATGCCTACAAAATAAAATAAAGATAAAACGAAGTATTACTATCCCTTTAAAGGAATAGCAATGTTTCAAAATAAGTGCAGCTCCAATTATTCTTTATAGTTTTTGGTCCACGTAGATTGGTATTATCATTCGCTACGATGTGTAGTTCCAGAGTAATTGAATGATAAAGTATCCCCCTCCCACCCCTTTTACCTAGTGTAACACTGCTCACCTCAGATGTGGAATCTGATCTCTTGACAGGACAGATCGCAGCAAGGGACAATCTTCTTACTGTGATCATAAGGAAAACCCCGCCCCTTTTACCTAGTGTAAGCTCCTCCCCTCGGATGTGGAATCTGGTCTCTTGACCGGACAGATCAAAACAAGGGACAATCTTCTTACTGTGATCATAAGTGAAAGCCCTGTTCCCCTTGAAGGAGGAAGGCAGGATTTTCTTTATGATAACAGAAGATTGTCCCTTGCTGCGATCCATCCAGACGTCTTGCTGTGCATCTTTACACAGGTAAAAGGGGTGGGAGGGGGACACGTTATAATTCAATTACTCTGGAACTACACATCATAGTGAATGATAATACCGCTCCACAAGGCCCAAAAACGATAAAGAATAATCGGAGCTGCATTTATTTTGAAACATTACTATCCCTTTAAACCTCTCAAATGAAAGGTCTCCAATGTGCAATGCATTGGAGCCTTCTCTAGCATTTAAGGGGAAATCATTGGGGGAGGGGTATTTGTCCCCTGTGGTGTAACCGTTTTGCCCTAGAATCGTTCCACCTTTCTTTGAACAAAATGTCAGGAGACTTAATAGCTGCGACCTTTTCACTCTCTAAAGAAGGTTCTGGAACACTTCTCATCTCACTGCAGGTTAATCTGGGGTGAAAGGGTTAACACGTGGGCCCGGAAGATAGAAAATACAGAAGTGAAATCTTGTAAAGCAGTTTACTGTAAAGTGATTTAGGGCTGTACACAAGGGCAGTGCCGAGATGTCCTTCATTTGCCCTCTAATCAGTTTCCATTAGGATATAAACATCATTGTTTCGGGTGTGTAATAAGGAGTTAGAGCGCTCTGACCCAGCCACAAGTGCAGGGCTGCGATGCCAGCTTCCGGAACAGGGAAGAGAACCATTTCCTCTCTCAGTACCAGCTTATCAGCGCTCACAAACACCAAATTAGGACCTGGGAAATGCTGGGAAAATCAAATTATATTTCTTGTTTTCATGGCTTGTGTCATGTCTGCAGAGTACAATTATTTTAACCCTTTGAGTTCCAGAGGTATACGCAACGTATTGCTTTGCAAATGCATTGCGTATCTTTCTAGCACTCAAAGGGTTCATTAGAAAATGAATACAAATATTGCAGGATTAGTATCTTAAAGGGATAGTAATGTTTCACAATAAAAGCAGCTCCGATTAATCTTCATAGTATTTGGACCATGGAGAGTGTTATATCAGTACTGTCAGAGTTGTAGTACAAGAGTAATTGAATGATAAAGTATCCTCCTCCCGCCCCTTTTACTGATGTAACACTGCTCACCTCAGAGCAGCAAGACTGTCCGGATGGATTGCAGAGAGGGACAATCTTCAGCAGGGTGACCACATATTCAGTCTGCCATTCAGGGACACTGCAGAGATGAGAGCAACAGAGTACTTGTTCTCAGCTTTAGCGCAGTCATGCGGAAGGGGTCATTGTACATCACCAGACATAAGTACACTGCCTGCTCTTTATCTGGCGCACCGCAGAGTTCAAAACACTAGAGGGGGAACTGCCCTTTGACTGCTGTGACAGAAAGTGATGACTGTGGTGGACTACAAGAACAGGTACTTCACGCCCATAGACTAGCCTTAAACTACTACAAAATTGTACTGCAGCTCCTGTTTGATATCAGGATGAAGGCTCCATTCTCTCTAGCATTTAGCGATCTGTCTGGAGGCCATTTTCTTGTAGTCCAGCAGAGGCGTCACTTCCTGTCACAGTAGGCAATGGGATGTTCTCCTTCTAGTGCTCTGGAGTCTTTTTTCCAGGACTTTTTATTGTCCCAGGAAGTCGTCATCAGGGACAAGGGACACACATTCAAAATAAGGGACTGTCCTGGGTAATCAGGGACTGGTGGTCATCCTAATCTTCAGTGATCAGAAAGAAAACCCTGAAAAACCTGTCAAGGGGGGCAGGGTTTTCCTTAAGATCACAGTAAGAAGATTGTCCCTTGCTGTGATCTGTCCGGTCAAGAGACCAGATTCCACATCTGAGGTGAGCAGTGTTACATCAGTAAAAGGGGCGGGAGGGAGATACTTTATCATTCAATTACTGTTGTACTAGAACTCTGACAGAATTGATATAACACTCTCCATGGCACAAATACTATGAAGATTAATTGGAGCTGACTTTATTGTGAAACATTACTATCCCTTTAACCCCTCGTATACTAGAGTGGGTCTCCACCTTTCTAGCATCTTAGGGGTTAAGTCACAGCTAATCTTTAAGGTTAATGTAGCCGCATTGTGTTGCTAAAAGCTCATTTAACTGCCAATTACTAATAATCTTGATTAACGGACCATTAACCATCAGCGAGAGCCCTTTTTATTCCCTCGTGCTGAGGACAAGTACAAGTTAAAGGAACAGTAATCCATTATTTCCACCGTGCATATTCTGCAAGTGGATAATATATAGACAAGTTGCCTAGACTTTTTATTTTATGTTTTTTTTTTGTATCTTTGTTTTTTATTTATTTTTTACACTTCTGTTCCTGACAGTGAGCTCCCTGCATATCTGGTTTTCAGAGAGTTTTCTGGGCAGCCAACCATCGAAGCAGGACACTGACACAACGAAACGCTATCGCTGCAGCCCTGGGTGGTCTGTATGATGTATACTATGTTTGTTTTACATTGTATCTTTTGACATTGAATCACTATCCTGTTTTCAGTGTCCCAAACAGAAAGCTCTTTGGAAACAGATCCAGGGTGTCATAAAAAATAGGTGAAGATGGAAAAAAATAATGAAACTTTGACTGTACAAATGTGCCCCCCCCATTACACTGAGCAGAAGGGCTCCTAACAACCCAGTAATTTGTATTCCCAACCCCAGAACAAAGACAGAGTACAGCCCCACCGCTTCCCACACTTGGAATGGGGTCCCCACTATTAATTTATAGCCTCCGCCCCCCCCCCCCACCCCAGACCACGGTATGGATTTTGTTGGGAGGCTTTCACCACAGGCTCCTCTAGTCAAGGCACTCGAGGTGTCCATGGCTTCGCCCATGGTCACCCCCCACTCATATGACCACGCCCCCAGACCCATCCACTGTTCCCTGGCACAGAATATCCCCGATGGCCTATAGCAAGCAAAAATGAAGAAAAAAAAATAACCCCTTTGTTGCAAGGGAGAAGTCAGGTCTCTCTCACATCCAAGGGGTTAAATGATAGCCTGTAAACAGGTATAAAACAAGTGTAAGAAACGGAGATTGCTTTGGCCACACCCACAATTCAGAATGAGGGCGTGTCTAACACATACAGAAAGTGGCAATTCTGGTGCAATGCAACAGCACCGCAGATTACAAGTACACGTTTTTATTGTTTAAACCGTTGAGTGATAAAGCATTGGATTCAAGAGGTTAAAAGCCTCATTTGTTATTCCCTTTCTTTCTGAG
Source organism: Rhinophrynus dorsalis (assembly GCA_037306005.1). NCBI lineage: Eukaryota > Metazoa > Chordata > Amphibia > Anura > Rhinophrynidae > Rhinophrynus > Rhinophrynus dorsalis. The sequence continues at coordinate 256,071,798 of CM074725.1, forward strand.
AGTTAAACTTCACAGAATACAGAGTTTGGCCTCGTTTTCCACCTTTTGGCAGTTAAACGTCACAGAATACAAAGTTTGGCCTCATTTTCCACCTTTTGTGAGTTAAACTTCGCAGAATACAGAGTTTGGCCTCATTTCCTTTCTTTTGGGAGTTAAACTTCACATCAGAGGCGTAACTAGAAGCCACTGGGCCCTGGTGCAAGAATTGCCATGGGCCCCTCCCCGCCCACATTGACCCCCTGCCCACATTGGCCCCCTCATCCACATTGCCCCCTTCATCTCCACATTGCCCCCTTCATCTCCACATTGCCCCCTTCATCTCCACATTGTCCCTTCATCTCCACAATGCCCTCTTCATCTCCACAATGCCCCCTTCATCTCCACATTGCCCCCTTCATCTCCACATTGTCCCTTCATCTCCACAATTCCCCCTTCATCTCCACAATTCCCCCTTCATCTCCACAATGCCCCCATCTTCGCATTGCCCCTTCATCTACACATTTCCCCTACCTCCAGTCCCTGGTGGTCTAGAGGAGTGTCTTTACAGATCTGTGCCTCCTTCGGCACAGATCACTGTAACCGGAGCTCCCGCGCGCCGCTCTAGTAATGCAGAGACATTGCCCCCCCGCCCACATTGGCCCCCTCATCCATATTGCCCCTTCCACAATGCCCCCTTCATCTCCACATTGCCCCTTCATCTCCACAATGCCCCCTTAATCTCATCTCCACAATGCCCCTTCCATCTCCACAATGCCCCCTTCATCTCCACAATGCCCCCTTCATCTCCACAATGCCCCCATCTACACATTTCCCCTACCTCCAGTCAGTGGTGATCTAGCGGAGTGTCTAGCCTCCTTCGGCACAGACCTCTGTAACCGGAGCTACCGCGAGCCGCTGTAGTAATGCAGAGGCTGGGAGATGATGTCATCTCCCAGTGCTCTGTATTACTACAGCGGCGCGCCGAGTGGGAGATCAGGTAAGTGACTGCTGCGGGCGAGGGGGTCGCAGGCAGTGGCCGGGCCCCTGGAGTAACGGGTCCGGTCGCAGGTGCGACCGCTGTGACCCCTATTGTTACGCCACTGCTTCACAGAATACAGAGTTTGGCCACATTTTCTTTCTTTTGGGAGTTATACTTCACGGAATACTGAGTTTGATCTAATTTCCTTTCTTTTGGGAGTTAAACTTCACAGAATACAGAGTTTGGCCTCATTTCCTTTTGACTGAAACCAATACAACTAAAGGCATAAATAGGGGAAAACCACAGATTTTAGCTCAGAAATAAACTTGTTTCTTTTCATACCAAAACTCGGAGGGGTCTGACAGGCATCTGGTTTGAATAAAGTTCCACGTATGAGGAGACACTTGTTTTTTCTTTTTATATACAGAACATGGAGAAAACACAGTGAATCCCGTGGAAACCCCAGGAATAATTACACCCTGGTCCCTGTACCACAGGCAAGTGCAGCACGGAACCCAGTGACCTCCAGGGACATGTATGTGGCAAATTCATACAACCCCCAGAGCAAGACAGACACGTACTTACAGGGGGTGCGGGGGGCATAGGTTGTGATGGAGCTCATTATCAAAAGGAGGGCTGTTCGGCTCTGCCCTATCCCTGTGACCCCTTATACTCAGACCAGTCTTCTGCCTTGGCTGGTGACCTCTGACTTCATCACATACAGCCACTACCAGCCAGTAAGAAAACAGCACTGGGGAGCCCCCTCCCTCTTCTTCATTAACCTGTTGAACACCAGAGGTGTCCTACACATTACAAAGCAAAAAATGTTAACTGTCCGCATGTGGGACATGAATCATGATAGAGTTGCTCCCCGGCGGCAGAAACCAAATTCTTCTCCTGTTCCCATCACGATAAGACAGACTCTGACTTTTCACATTATTTTGAAATGATAAGTGAAGGAATTTTGGGTTATGTAACTGCACTAAAGGAGATTATTATTATTCACCATAAGGGACAAATGGAACGTAATGAAATTCCTTCATGTGAATGGAGATTTTAACCCATGGAATGCTCAAAAGGTCTCCATCAGAGGTGGACTGAGCCATCAGGAACTTGGTCACAGACCAGGGGCCCACTGTAGAGGAGGGGCCCACAGCCACACGATAAAAACAATATTAATAATAATAATTAATACTAAGAATGACGATAACAATAATGATATTAATTACAATGAATAGGATGATGAGGACATCGGGGTACTGCCCAGCCCCTCCGGTACACAAATTATCATTATTTTAGCTCATGCCTCTAGCATAGTTTGGTTTCTTTTTTGTTTTGGATAAAACTGAATATATTTTAGCATCATTTATAGATATATATTTTTTTAACATCATTTATATATTTGTAGTATGAAATACTATGAAATTGTATTGCATATTATATATTGTTGTATTGTGTTTTGATACTTTAATAAAAAAAACACTGCTATATACTGTTACACTGTTAGTATACAGTTATATACTGTTACACTGTTAGCATACTATCACTGTTATATACTGTTACACTGTTAGTATACCATCCCTGTTATATACTGTTATACTATTAGTACACTGTTATAATGTTAAAGGGATAGTAATGGTTCATTTTAAGTTGATTTAATATTGTAGACATTAAAAAAAGATTAACATCAATGTAAGTCTTATCTCTCAAACCTTTAGATATAACTTGCTAAAGTTACCTTTCCCTGGCTGTTTTACTCAAGTCTGCCATCTAGCTGACAGCTGCAGATTCCATTCATTTGACCAGACAGAGGCTCTTCAGCAGAGCTGAAATCACGCTATTTAGAAATAAATACTTAATTGGAACAGTCTACAAAGTGTGCTTGCAAGCCAGGCACACTTTGTAGACCGTTCCAAATTAAGTATTTATCTTTAGATATTGTTACATCGGCGCTGCTGAAGAGCCACATCTGGTCAAGCGACCAGAATCTGCTTCTGACAGCTTTACAGCTCATCAAGCAGAAAGGGGAAGGACCAGAGAACTTTATTTTGCTATATCTCTCAAACCATAACGGTTTGAGAGATACGAATAAATGCAAGTATTCTCTTTTAATTGTATCTACCATATAGTTAATACTTTTTTTCTGACATTACTATCCCTTTAAGGTACTGTTAACACTATTATATACTGTTAACAGGCCCTCTATAATGGGCTGACTTTTTCACAAATATAGTCAAAATCTCTTACATATAGTCTGAAGTGTTTAAACAGACCTAGCTTTGCTCAACCAGGAACAGCAGCACTTGAAGAGGAATTTGAGAATCCTAGTGATACTTTGAGTAGTGTTAAATTAATTAAATTATATTTATGTGTGCTGCTCATCAACCCCTATTTCCATTAATATAAAATATGGAATCAGGCGGCAGAAAAGAAAATAAACTATTGTACCCCATTTCTTACTTGATTGGTTGGCCCCCAGGGGCACAGATACCCAACTAACACACACACACTGCATTAAGATCGACTCCTATTCCCCTCTCTAGGGTTTTGTTCACAGTAGAAGTAAGGTGTTGTCACTACTTTTATATTACACTAGCAAAAGGGGCACGGCGTTGCCAGTGGGGATTAAGTCATCTGAGTGCTTCAGGGGTACTGCACATCCAGGTAAATCCAGAAAAGGAGACAATGTTCTTAATGACTGGATTGTTCAATTTGCGTGTATGTTTGTGTATTGCCTGTGTTTGTGTTCTGTTTGTGTATTGTGTTGTGCATGTGTGCGTGTGTGTATTCCATGTGTATGTGTATTGTGCATGTGTTTTGCATGTGTGTTGTATACGTGTGTTTTGCATGTGAGTATATATTGTGCATGTGTGTTGCATGTGTGTTGTGCGTCTTGTGTGTGTGTGCGTGTATTGTCTGTGTTGTGCATGTGCATTATTGAGTGGGTGTATTGTGTGCGTGTATTGTGTTTGTGTTGTATGTATTGCGTTGTATAATATGTGTACATGTTGTGCATGTTTTTGTCATGCATGTGTATTTTTGTGTGTGTGTGTTGCGGACGTGTGTGTTGTGCATGAGTGTTGTTTATGTGTGTGTGTGTGTGTGTGTGTGTGTGTGTGTGTGTGTGTGTGTACTGTCTGTGCTTTGCATGCGTATTGCATGCATGTATGTATTGTGCATATGTATTGCATATGTGTGTGTGTATTGCGTGTGTGTGTGTATTGTGTGCGTTTGTATGCATTGTGGTGTGCGTGTGTATGTTTAATGAAGAAGGCCCCTGCAATCCCTTACCTTATCACAGAAGTGGCAGAGGAAATGGCCTCTTTGTTTTTTGAAAGAGGAGATAGTTGTGGGGGAGAGCAGATAAAATCACTAAGACTATGGGTAATCACAGAATTGAGTTCCATTCAGGTACAAGCTGTGGATGGCCCTAGCCCTGTTGTATGGGGTGAGTCCAGTTTACATGGTTTCTTCTTCTTGGCTGTGGAACCATGAGACCAGTCTGTCACTTCTGGGTTCTCAGTACTGTCGTTGTGCCAGGCACAGTGTAAGGTAAGGCATTTGGGTGAAATTTTTGTCCCCAAGAGAAGAGTGTCATTGTTTTGTTTTCGGTGAAGGGATAGTGAGGGGTGTGGAAATTTAAATGGATGTGTGTGTAGGAGATACGATAATCTCCTTCCTAGCTGCGCCCTTGGGTGTATATGTTGGACTACAGCAGTCTATAGGAGATCTGCCTATGTGCTCTTATGTCCCAGCCCTGGGGGGTGTGTGTATTATAATTTAGTGTGTAATACTGGGCTCAGGCAATAGAGAGGACATATGCAAATCTCCTCCTAGCTGCCTCCCTGGGTGCGTGTGGCACGGACATAGAATTTGCAGTCACCTGACCACTTCTTTTATAGTATAGATTATGCTAAATTCACTGTCACTTGGATTTGACGCAGATAGGGACTTGCCTAAATCTGGGACACCTTGATGGGACAGGTTAGCATCTCATAGTTGTGCCAGAAACCTATAACTAAACCCCACTATTTGTTATCTTTATTGCTAAAGGCCAGGAACTTGTTCATTTTGTCCACTTTATTAACCCCTTAAGGACTGTGCGGTCCAGGTGAGGTACTTTTTTTTTTCTGACAGACATGATCTGTGATCACAGCGCAACATGCATGCGCGCTATGATCACAAAATTATATGACGTGCCAGGACCGGCACGGTCCTTAACCTCCAGACAGCCGTGACGGCCCTGGCACGTCATGTGACATTAATGGGTTAACTTGGTGTGTCCGGTCTTGTCTGGGCATCCCACAATTCTCTTTAGTGAGATCTGCGGGAGTAGTCAGTTGTGTGGGAGCGGGTCTGCATGACGTACAGCAGGACACTACGGAGTTCAGTAACCAGGAACACGCGCTGGGGTCCAGATGACCAGTGAAGAGGCTAAACAGGGCTGCAGATCCAATCTACCACCTGTGCACGCTTGTACATTTATACACGAGTGGGGTATTTGATTTTAGGTATGTGTGTGTATTCTATTCTGATGTACGGTGGTGGTGGGGGGGGGGGTTGATGAGGGGTGGAGCTTTTCATTTTGCAGGGGGACATAAAGAGGCAATTAATATTGAACATGCAGTTTTATTTTGATGGGGGCCGTTGTTATTGCAGGGGGCTTTTTTGATGAGAGAGATTTTTACTGTTTCACAACAGTAACTAGTCGTTGGAGGGCCCCGGTGCCAGAATTTTTTGACCCCGCAACACAAAAATATTTTCACATTTGCATTACGAGAAGCTACTGGACACTGGGGCAGATGGGGCCCTTGGACGCTGGGCCCCGGGGCAACTGCACCTTCTGCACCCCTGTAGATATGTGTCTTTTGTTGCACATGTTCTATTTGATGTTAACCCCTTAGGGACCCTTGACGTACCAGGACTGTCACGGTCCTTGAACTACTCAAGGACCGATGACGGTCATGGTACGTCACGTACTTTTTACTTACAGCGCTCTACCGGGAGCACTGTAAGTAAAAATAGGGCATGAAATAGACCGCTCCAAGATCGGAGCGATCTCTTTCAAGCCCCATAGTGACGCGCCGATACACATGACAGGTCACGTGTACCGGCGCGACAAAGTGCTCCTATGCAGTCATTATGGGATGGAAATGTCCCGCGACCGCTGGTCGTTAAGGGGTTAAAGGTCAACATTTGAGTTATGATACCACAAGTGTCAGTAGTGTAGCTCCCTTTCAGTTGTAAGCTCTGTGGTATCAGCAGTGTAGCGGTCTTTCAATTGTAAGCTCTGTGGTACAAAAGTGAAGCTACATTTCAATTGTAAGCTCTGTGGTGTTACAACTGAAATTAATCTATACAAGTGATACCACAGAGATTACAGTTGAAATGAAGCCATACTGGTACTGTAGCTTAATTTCAATAGTAAGCTCTGCAGTATCAAAAGTCTAGCTCCATATCACTATTGTAGTTACATGTAAGCTCTGTATGATAACAAATGAAACCGAGTTACACAAGTTATACCACAAAGCCTGAAATGGAATTGTAGCTCCAATACAATTGTAAGCTCTGTGGTATCACTTGCCTTATGTCACAACATTAATGGCAATTATAAAATTAGTAAAAGTGGGTGGGCTGGGACGGTGGGTTGGAGCAATAACTGGGGGTGGGGAATAAATGTAGGTGGGGTACAGGGTGCCCATGATGTCCATTTCCCCGGAGGCCCTGGGTGCCATCAGTTCGCCTCTATCTCCTCCTTACTGCTTTGCATTCAGGTGATTAAAATCCCACTAAGGCTGTAAGACTATGTCTCTCCATAGAACAGTGTATATTAAAAGTCAGAGATGCTCAACTATGAACAAACCTACTTCTGTTATTGTAGACTGTTGTCACTGTCCTGTCCTATGGAGATATATTACGTCAGAGATGCTCAACTAGGGACAAACCTGCAATCCAAATTTGCAGTCTCTATAGGAATGGTGTCCTACCCAGGGTGCAAATCTCTTTTAGTCCACTAGAGCTTTTCACAGAGAATAAAATATCCTAACGCATATCATACTAGTCCTGCTATTACAGCAGTCCAACCATGAAATACCAGTCAACTCCTCTGTGAAAAAGAAAAGCAACCAACCCCAGGCATAAATTTAGGCCTTACTGGATCTCAATAGTGAGGTGTAACTGATTTCTCTAAGCACTGTGAGCAAGGGTCCAATGCTGGATTCCCCCTATTACACTTGGGGTGACTAATCCCAAGAGTAATTTGCATATGTATATTAAAAGTCAGACATGCTCAGAGCCTGCAGATTTGTATTGCAGGTTCATCCCTAGTTGAGCATCTCTGACTTTTAATACACATATGCAAATTACCCATGGGATTAGTCACCACAAGGGTAATGGGGGGAATCCAGCATTGGACCCCTTGCTCACAGTGCTTAGAGAGATCTGTTAAGCCTCACTGATGAGGCTCAACAAGGCAGAAATGTATGGTTGGGGTTGGCTGCTTCAGGGTATTTTCTCTCTGTGAAAGGCACTATTGGGCTAAAAGAAACTGTACTCTGGGTAGGATACCATTATTATAAAGCCTGCATATTCATATAACAGGCTTCTTCCTAGTTGAGCATCTCTGAATCTTGAGATATATATATTACCCTTGGGATTAGTCACCCCAAGGGTAATAGAAGAATCCAGCTTAGGACCCATTTCTCACAGTGCTTAGAGAGATCAGCTACACTTCGCTGATGAGGCCCAACAAGGTGGAAACGTACGTCTGGGGTTGGCTGCTTCTCTTGTCTAGAGAGGAATTGCCTGGCATTTTGTGGTTGGACTGCTGTTACGGATTATATGCTTTAGGATATTTCCTCTCTGTGAAAGCAGGGCCGGCGCTACCATTAAGGCAGCACAGGCAGCTGCCTTAGGGCGCCGCATCGGAGGGGCGCCGGAAAGGGAGAAGGTGAGAAATATTTTTTATTTTTTTTTATTTTTTTTAACTATATCTGCCACGAGGGAGCGCTCGTTTACACGACCAAGCGCTCCCTCGCGGCGTCTATGGGACGCTCACAACGCAGAGCGACCCAGGCTCTGTAGTAATACAGAGCGCTGGGAGATGACATCATCTCCCAGCGCTCTGCATTACTGAGAACAGCGCTGGGAGGCTGAGCTCTGTGCCGAAGGAGGCACAGAGCTCTCTTAGAGCTAGACCACCAGGGACTCAAGGTAGGGAGCATTGTGGAAATGAAGGGGCATAAAGGAAGGAGCAATGTGGAGCTGAGGGGGCATTATGGAAGGGGCAGATGAAGGGGCATTATGGAAGGGCAATGTGGAGATGAAGGGGCATAAAGGAAGGAGCAATGTGGAGATGAAGGGGCATAAAGGAGGGAGCAATGTGGAGATGAAGGGGCATAAAGGAGGGAGCTGAGGGGGCATTATGGAAGGGGCAGATGAAGGGGCATTATGGAAGGGCAATGTGGAGATGAAGGGGCATAAAGGAAGGAGCAATGTGGAGATGAAGGGGCATAAAGGAGGGAGCAATGTGGAGATGAAGGGGCATAAAGGAGGGAGCTGAGGGGGCATTATGGAAGGGGCAGATGAAGGGGCATTATGGAAGGGCAATGTGGAGATGAAGGGGCATAAAGGAAGGAGCAATGTGGAGATGAAGGGGCATAAAGGAGGGAGCAATGTGGAGATGAAGGGGCATAAAGGAGGGAGCTGAGGGGGCATTATGGAAGGGGCAGATGAAGGGGCATTATGGAAGGGCAATGTGGAGATGAAGGGGCATAAAGGAAGGAGCAATGTGGAGATGAAGGGGCATTATGGAAGGGCAATGTGGAGATGAAGGGGCACAAAGGAAGGAGCAATGTGGAGATGAAGGGGCATTATGGAAGGGCAATGTGGAGATGAAGGGGCACAAAGGAAGGAGCAATGTGGAGATGAAGGGGCATTATGGAAGGGCAATGTGGAGATGAAGGGGCACAAAGGAAGGAGCAATGTGGAGATGAAGGGGCATTGTGGAAGGGGCAATGCTGAGATGAAGGGGGCATTGTGGAAGGTGCAATGTGGAGATGAAGGGAGCATTGTGGAGGTGAATATGTGGGCGGGGGCAGGGGACTGTGGTAAGGTCAGGGGGGGCAGGTGGATTGTGTGGGGGGGGGGCATCAAAATGCACCTTCGCCTGTGTATATAAAAATCCTTGCACCGGCCCTGTGTGAAAGGCACTAGTGGGCTAAAAGAGACTGCACTCTGGGTAGGACACCATTCCTACTACGGTATGAAAGATCTGGACCTGTTACGGTCACATTCTATGTGTCACAAGAGATCTTCTATTCATTTACTGTTTTAGCCTCAACCTCTTCTGCTGGGCGGCTGTTCCCTGTATCTAACACTTTACAAAAAGTTGATTTTTTTCTTACATTTCCCCTTATTCTTTATACTGTGATATGTGTGATTCTGTCTGTCACATTGGGCTTTAGGTATAAAGACTACAGCCTTTCTGGAGCAAACCATCTAAGACGGGAAAAACATTTCCATTGACTGAAATTAGTCTTTTTACCTCTTGTATGCTAGAGAATGCGTTGGTGACCTCCCTACCATTTGAGGGGTTAATTTTTGGAAAATTGGTATTTCTTCCCTATAATTAGTTGGTTTGCTCCAGAATTGCCACTGTTTTCTCTTTATACATGTTTTTCTGCCTCTCAGGGGTTAAAATGAAACTGTCAGCTATTCAAAGTTTTTCAGCCTATTTATGATGAAGTTCACACGTTCCCCCCATAATATCACATTACTTTAGCCAAGTGTGAACATCCGCTCTCCCCGCTGGCTCACTGGTGTGAGGAACAGAAAATCAGTATAAATGTAAATTCTCTGATACACACACATACCTCCCAACATTTCAAATTGCTAAAGAGGGACACTTGTGTTTTAGGGGGTGTGGCTGGGGGTGTGGTTGGTGGGCGGGGCATTAGCGAGAATTTTTAGGCTATTTAATGACCTATTGACACCTCCTTGTGTAACCTAATAAATAACTTATAACAAGATCAATGTATTTTATTTACACAGACTAATTTATAAACACATATACTGACATTTAAACAAACAATAATATGAGTTTTATTGCTGTAGAGCAATGTGACACACTTGTATACACACCATGCAATCTTATCACCTAAAAAGAGGGACAACAGGGTGAGAAAGAGGGACAGAGGGATTTGGGTCTAAAAGAGGGACTGTCCCTCCTAAAGAGGGACACTTGGGAGGTATGCACACACAGTGCAAAGGACAGGGCTCCTCAGTAATGATACAGATACACCAGAATGGCTGCCTGATCTTACACACAGGGGGAACCGACACTTTCACAACTGCAAGAGGACTCAATTCTGCCTTGGATCAGTGTTATGCCTAGTGATACAATGTATCAGTCTTCCATTTTAGAGAGCTAAACATAGATTTGGGGGACTGAGGAAATGGGCCCACAGACTACATTTACAATGCAAAAAACATATATGTTATAGGGATTTTCCTATACTTTATTTATAAAATGTTTTACCAGGAAAAATACACTGAGCTTCTCTCATTTTCATGGATGTTCTGGATAACTTGTACAGTAGAAAAAAAAAAAAAAAAGTTATTTACACAAATAGAAATATATATTACTAGCAGTGTGGGAAGGCGTTGCCCGTCTTTTTTGTTTTCCTTTGGTTAAGGTTGTATTTAGTTATGTTACACCCTGCCAGTTACCCCTCTACCACACTGACACCACACCACATGTCACAACTGTCACCCTGCGAGTCATACCTCTACCACACTTTCCCCCTTCCAGTCACCCCCACACACACACACACACACACTGTCACCCTGCCAGTCATCTCCCTTCAACACTCAAAGCACGCCACAATAATTGGTGAGTCAGGGCGAGAGTAGTGCCACTGAAGGGAACATAAATAGTAACGCACATGCAGATCCCTTGCACCAGAGCTGACTACATATACTCCATCTCCCAGGATCCTTCCTGTCAGCGCCTCCTGTCACCTCCGAACTTACTGCAACCATGTTGCTGTAAGTTGGGAGCTGAGAGGAGTCGGTGACAGGAAGGATCCTGGGACATGGGGTTCATGTTAGTGAAAAGGAGTACACTGCATGAACTACTGTGTGTGATTAGACGCAGCATGAGGAAACCTACGGATCCGGAGTGTTTTTTTTTTTTTTTTTAATTTCTTCCTTAAAGCGATGTGCATTGTGCCCTGTCAGACTTGGCCTCCATGGGCATGACCACCCTGTGGTTTCAGCGATGACCTCTAACAAAATATGTGCATTTGACTGCCTTGGATCGCGCTTGAAATACTTTCATCACATCACAGTGGTTTCTCCCGTTGCGATTAGTACTTTTGCTCCACTACATATTCACAAGTCGGCTTGTGAATATGTAGTGGAGCAAAAGTACTAATCGCAGCGGGAGAAAGCACTGGGATATGATTAAAGTATTTGCAGCGCGATCCAAGGCAGTCAAATGCACATATTTTGTTAGAGGTCATCGGTGAAACCGGAGGGTGGTCATGCGCTATTTGAAAAGTATACCCTTTGGCCAGACCCCAGTGTAAATGCAGCCCTGCAGTACCTGGCCTCGTCGCTCCCGGACTGTTGCTGCTTGCAGTGTGCGGTTGAGGCACAGCTGGTTCCTTCCCGTCACTGTGCCGCTGGTTTCTCCTCTTGTTGAGGAGCCGAGCTGTGGCAACCGGAAGGCTGTGGGGAGCAGCACCAGGACAGGACTGGGTCAGGGTGCTGGAGAGAGCAAGAGGCCATGACAGGGGCTTGGAATACCCCTGCACTCTCTCTATAGTGAGTAAATAGGGCGGCTGGCAGATGTAAGACAGGAGGGGAAAAAAAAGCTGAGGGCACACAGAGAATAAGCAGGCTTTTTCCAGTGCTTGCTTTTGTGTGTGTGTGTGTGTGTGTGTGTGTGTGTGAGAGAGTGTTTGTGTGGGGCTTGTGTGTGAGTGATGTGTGTGTCATCGGAGCTTGTGTATGTGTCTGGGGTGTAGAAGCAAGTGGCAGCCATGTTTTTTTGTGTGTAAGTTGTATAGTGATGGGCGGGCTGAATAGTGGGGGCAGGCCAACTCCCTGCATGATTTTCATAGGAGTAGCAGGGGCCTTCGGCCCCTGCAACTCCTATGAAAATCACGCCCCCATTGCATCACCCAATGGGAGCAGTAACTTGTCTTTACTGCCGCCCCTGGGTGTGTTTTGCCAGGCACAAAGTCTTCTTTTATATATATAGATATATGCACATATACATACATACACACATGAAGGGGATGGCAGCATTCGCTCCACCAGGTTGATTGCCCAGGTGCACACTCACATAGCGGCACTGCATATGTAGAACATAAACACTTGGTTCACAAGACCCTTATTGATCTTGATAAAGGACTTTTGACCCAAATGTCCACATCACTCTTGACCATTTGTCTAATAAAATGTTATTACAATAAGTCCCACTGCTGCCCCCTCTTTATATTCTACATATCTCTCTCTAGACAAAGACAGCTTTCAGCGCTAACTCACCTAAGTGCATATATATATATATATATATATATATATATATATATATTTTATTATATATATATGTGTGTGTATTACCTTGTGATTTTTTCACAAAGCTGTCCTTTTTTGTCTGTTTCTATCTCCATTTTCTTTCCTTAGCAGCTAATTACTGTCCATCCGATCACATTTTTTTTCCTATTTTAGGCCTTAAGAGGTTAATTTAGGTTTTTAAACATCCAGTGAGTTTCCAGCTGATTATTCCTCCTGTGGCCTGAGGGGTGGTTACATGTTACCTATAAGGGCCGACTGAAAGTGTTAGTAATGTCCAAAAAAAAAAGTTTTTTGCATATAGAAGAGCTTAAAAAGCTGAGCTATATGCAAAAAACTGTATCTCTCAAACAGCTATGGTTTAAGAGATACAGGCGTTTAAAATTTGATCTCTCCTACTGACAGCTGTAAATCTGTCAGCAGGAGATCCGTGTCGGTTGACACGGAGGCGCTTGAGAAGTGCCGAGATCTCGTTATTTACCACAAATTCCTTCATTGGAATGGTCTAAAACGTGTGCCTTCAAGACCATTCCAATTAAGGAATTTGTGGTAAATAACGAGATCGCTGCACTTCTCAAGCGCCACCGTGTCAACCGACACAAATCTCCTGCTGACAGATTTACAGCTGTCAGTAGGAGAGATCAAACTTTAAACGCCCGTATCTCTTAAACCATAGCTGTTTGAGAGATACGTTTTTTTGCATTTAGATCAGTTTTTAAGCTCTTCTATATGCAAAAAAAAACTTTTTTTGAACATTACTAACACTTGAAGTTCAGTTCTTGTGTGGTGATATCTACCCAATGCAGGTACACAAGTCCTCCTTAACACTTTTTTAAACAGTTGTTTGTTCATTGTTTTTATCTGCATACATGGAGACCTTCACGCATCTAACACAATACAAAGAAAAGGGGTCCCCTCCAATGCGTTATTATAACATCTCATCAGGGAGAATTTTTACATTTTATTTAAATTTTTTTTTTTAGATAGAGATTTCCAGTGTTGAGAGTAGGTACTTACCAAAAGGTTGGCACTAATGCCTCAAACTTAGTCACAGTGATGTTATATATGCCCAATACAGGGCGCACTAGTCACTAGTATACTGGAGGAGCGCTGGTTTATGGTATGTTTTAATATATATATTTATCATCATCATCCTCCTCCTCAACTATTGTCAGTCCACTGCAGGATGAAGGCCTATTCAGCAGGCTTCCAACAACATCAGTCCTGTGCCCTTTGCTGCCACTGTGTACCAACAAATTTGGCAATACATATATAAACATATTATAGCGCCATGCCGTTCTGGGACCAGCTGGACAGCTGCAGTGCTGTGTCTTTCTGCAGCAGTTTTCACAGGAGAGTGCAGGGGGCTTCGTTCCCACTTCTGAGAAATCGCCAAACCTGATTCTCTCCCGGCCGCCAATCTCCTCCCCCTTGCTGCCACGGGGTGGTGAGGACAGCAAAACAGAATTTATATAGATTCATACATACGTATACATACCTGGGAACCCTTCTGCTTCAGCCAAAGAGTGATCATGTACTGCCCACCAGGGGAATGTAAATGATGTGATTTGCATCATAAAGGGGGCAGGGCTTATTATCCTTCTGTCATAATGTGGGTGGGAAGTGGGAGGAGTGGGTGGGAAGTGGGAGGTAAATGGGAGGAACAGGGTGGGAAGGAAGAGAAGTGGGAGGAACAAGGTGGTAAGGAGCAGAAGTTGGAGGGAAGTGAGAGGAACAGGGTGGGAAGGAGGGGAAGTGGGAGGAACAGGGTCGAAGGTGGAGAAGTGGGCAGGAAGTGCGAGGAACAAGGTGGGAAGGAGCAGACATTGGAGGGAAGTGAGAGGAATAGAGTGGAAGGTAGAGAATTGGGAAGAACAGGGTGGGAAGGAGGGGAAGTGGGAGGAAGGAGGGGAAGCGGGTGGAACAGGGTGAGAAGGAGGGGAAGTGGGAGGAACAGGGTGGAAAGGAGGGGAAGTGGGAGGAAGGAGGGGAAGCGGGTGGAACAGGGTGAGAAGGAGGGGAAGTGGGAGGAACAGGGTGGAAAGGAGGAGAAGTGGGAGGAAGGAGGGGAAGTGGGTGGAACAGGGTGAGAAGGAGGGGAAGTGGGTGGAACAGGGTGAGAAGGAGGGGAAGTGGGAAGAACAGGGTGAGAAGGAGGGAAAGTGGGAGGAACGGTGGAAAGGATGAGAAGTGGGTGGAACGGGGTGGGAAGGAGGAGAAGTGGGTGGAACGGGGTGGGGAAGGAGGAGAAGTGGGTGGAACAGGGTGGGAAGGAGGAGAAGTGGGATGAACAGGGTGGGGAAGGAGGAGAAGTGGGTGGAACAGGGTGGGAAGGAGGAACAGGGTGGGAAGGAGGAGAAGTGGGTGGAACAGGGTGGGAAGGAGGAGAAGTGGGTGGAACGGGGTGGGAAGGAGGAGAAGTGGGTGGAACAGGGTGAGAAGGAGGAGAAGTGGGAGGAACAGGGTGGGAAGGAGGAGAAGTGGGTGGAACAGGGTGGGAAGGAGGAGAAGTGGGTGGAACAGGGTGGGAAGGAGGAGAAGTGGGTGGAACAGGGTGGGAAGGAGGATAAGTGGGAGGAACAGGGTGGGAAGGAGGATAAGTGGGAGGAACAGGGTGGGAAGGAGGATAAGTAGGAGGAACAGGGTGGGAAGGAGGAGAAGTGGGAGGAACAGGGTGGGAAGGAGGAGAAGTGGGAGGAACAGGGTGGGAAGGAGGAGAAGTGGGTGGAACAGGGTGGGAAGGAGGAGAAGTGGGTGGAGCAGGGTGGGAAGGAGGAGAAGTGGGTGGAGCAGGGTGGGAAGGAGGAGAAGTGGGAGGAACAGGGTGGGAAGGAGGAGAAGTGGGAGGAACAGGGTGGGATGGAGGAGAAGTGGGTGGGTGGGAAGGAGGAGAAGTGGGAGGAACAGGGTGGGAAGGAGGAGAAGTGGGTGGAACAGGGTGGGAAGGAGGAGAAGTGGGAGGAACAGGGTGGGAAGGAGGAGAAGTGGGAGGAACATGGTGGAAGGAGGAGAAGTAGGAAGAACAGGGTGGAAGGTGGAGAAGTGGGGGGGAAGTGAGAGGAACAAGGTGGGAAGGAGTCGAAGTGGGTGGAACAGGGTGGGAAGCAGGAGAAGTGGGAGGAACAGGGTGGGAAGGAGTCGAAGTGGGCAGAGTTTCAGATGACCGGAGAATCATCCTCTGCCTCGGAATACCCGGTAATTACCTTTAGAAACTGGGGCAGATCTGGAAAGTTCCCAGGTGTATGTATATATTTATTATATATATCTATGTTATATATGTGTATGTGTGTGTGTGTGTGTATGTGTGTGTGTGTGTATGTGTGTGTGTGTCAGCCATATTTATTTCTGGCTTTGTGTGTGTATGTGGTGCTGTGTCTGTAAGTGGGAGCATGTCTGTTTGGTGGTGTGTGTGTGGTGGAGTGTGTGTGTGAGTGGGGCATGTGTGTTTGTCTGTGGTGTAGGAGCAAGTGGCGGCCATATTGTTTTTTCTTACTTTGATAGTGGTGGGCGGGCTGCATAGTGGGGGCGGGCCAACTCCCTGCATGACTGAATCACCCAATGGGAACAGTAACTCTTCCTTAATACCACCCCTGGGTGTGTTTGCCAGGCACACAGAAGTCTTCTTTTATATATATAGATATATCTATGTTATATATGTGTATATGTGTGTCTGTGTGTGTGTGTCTGTGTGTGTGTGTGTGTGTGTCTGTGTGTGTGTGTGTGTGTGTGTGTGTGTGTGTGTGTGTGTGTGTGTCTGTGTGTGTGTGTACTCCTGCTGCCTGGAGATGGTTATTAAAAAGATAATTTGGCATTTTTCTCACGGCTTTAGATCAATATGATTTGAACTACTGGCTACTGATGTCAAAATCACTGCCCCGTGTTGATTCACTGGATGTGGGTGCCCTCTGCCCCCCTGACACCCCGGGAAAGGGCAGACAGTGAACCAGGACCAGTTAGATTTTTATAGAGAAATCCCAGATTTCAGCAGGAAGATTACACAGTAATTTATGTTTCGGTTTGGAGAACTTCCTCTCTGAAAAAATATTTGCGCTATAAATCTTCTGTCTAGCCATTTGCATATCTATTGGTAGAGGCCAAGAATGCTTTAATATTTATATTCCGTGTTAAAACCAGGCATCCGAGCTACAAGAGATGAACATCTGCACTCAGTTTAGAAGCGGCAGCTTTAGGGAAAATATGCATTATCCCGACTGTAGCGCTGGCCATTTAGTCTGCACATTCCACAGTAACAAATCTCCACAAACACTGAACCTTCAGCAATGGTAAGGGTACAGCGGGCTGAATTCAATAAGCTAAAGGGGGGCAATTCTGCAGCGTGCCTACTGTACCATTCCAAAAAGGTTCATTTAACACTTTGAGTGCCATAGGGCAATGCAATGCACACCCCTCTGGCACTCAAAGAGTTAAATGGGATATTTTTAACTCCTTGAATTATACAATGCCCTTTCTAATACAATTTGAAGCAATATATAGGAATACTGTTTGGCATTCAAGAAGTTAAAGGCAGAGTAATGTCACCAGACCTGGGAGCGCTGTCTTGCGGACTCCACGGAAGAGACTCCTGTGGTGCTGCTGGGTGGATATAAATGATGAGATTAGTGAAATAAAAGGGGGTGGGGTTAATCGCAAGTGGGAGGCGGGGCTTTACGGAAGTATGAAGAACATCGTGGGGAAGGAGGAGAAGTTGGTGGGAAGTGGGAGGAAGAGGCTGGGAAGAAGGAGAAGTGGGTGGGGTGTGGAAGGATCAGACTGGGAAGAAGGAGAAGTGGGTGGCAAGTGGGAGGAACAGACTGGGAAGGAGGAGTGGGTAGGAAGTGGGAGGAACAGGCTGGGAAGAAGGAGGAGAAGTGTGTGGGGTGTGGAAGGATAAGACTAGGAAGGAGGAGAAGTGGGTGGCAAGTGGGAGGAACAGACTGGAAAGAAGGAGAAGTGGTTGGGAAGTGGGAGGAACAGACTGGAAAGGAAGAAGTGGGTGAGGTGTGGAAGGAACAGACTGGGAAGGAGGAGAAGTGTGCGGCACAGACTAGGAAGAAGGAGAAGTAGGAGGAACTGGGTGGGAAGGAGGATAAATGGGCAGGAAGTGGGATGAGCAGACTGGGAAGGAGGAGAAGTGGGCAGGGTGTGGATGAGCAGACTGGGAAGGAGGAGAAGTGGGCAGGGTGTGGGTGGAGCAGACTGGGAAGGAGGAGTAGTTGGCGGGAAGTGGGAGGACCAGACTGGGAAGGAGGAGAAGTGGGAGGGGTGTGGAAGGAACAGACAGAGAAGAAGGAGAAATGGGTGGAGTTTCAATAGAAACTCCCCACATCCGGAGAATCAGCCTCTGCCCCGGAGACCCGGTGATCAGCAGCAAAAAAACTGAGTCTCCGGGGCAGATCGGGAGAATTCCCAGGTATGAATATCACACCATCCTATTTAATAATTAGCTAAAGTATGTTTGTCAGAAGCCGTCATGAGCAGTACAGACGGCTGTGCGCGTTGCAGCCATACACCGTACAGACTGCCTGCGCCTCAGGTGATAACGGAGCGGGGTGCTCCGAATTCAGACCGTAGTCCTCTCTGCGCACCGGTCTGAATTCTGAGCTCCCCGCTCCGTTATCAGCTGCAGCGCGGGCAGTATCTACTATGCATGACTGCACCGCGGCCGTTGCTGCCTGGCACTGTGGCCTGTGTACATGGGCTGTTCAGCTAGTAAATACATATCCGATTATTCCTTGGACTTTTTTCTATAACACTTTGTACCTTCTGAAATGTCCATATCGGTGTAGTCTTATTGTAATTATATATTGAAGTTCCTCCTCTCGCCCCATTTCCTGATGTTACTCTTGTTCCCTCAGATCTGACAGCCGGTCCCAACGGATCGCAATGAGGGACAATCTTGTGTCAGTATAAGGAAAACACTGCCCCCCTCTGTCCAGGCCCCTTTCAGATGAATGGAAATTTTGGGAATTTTTACTAGTCCTCTGTGGGGCACTTGTTTTACCCCAGGGTTGCCTGACTGTGTTTATACACGTTGTCCTTAACCCATTTTCTGATGAGGTTACACAGTACTGATAAGATCATACGTATACAGGAAAATGAAGAAAGTGTTGGGCGAACCAACACACCTACATGACAAATACAAATGACCATTGATTATGGGTATTTAACCCCTTGAATGCTAGTGAGGTTTCCAACTAATTGCTTTGCAAAATGATGGACACCTCTCTAGCATTCAAAGGGTTAAGCCCCATCTAAAGGAGCAATATACACCCGTTACAGAGATATCTTGGCATTTTTCTGTTACTTTGAGTTCAAGATGTCTTGCAGCCAGGTGGCGCCATTCTTATATCCACCTATAGGAAGCTTGCGTCTACAACACTCCCCTCTTCTCGGGCTGTAATAGCAACAGCGCCACCTGCCTGCAATAACATCTTGAAGTCAAACTATCAGAAATTTACCAGGTTACCTCTTTATACTCTGGGGGTTCCCTTCTCTTGTTTTACTGTAAATTTGAGTTGTTAACCCACTTGAAAGATAGGGGGCCTCCAATGTATTGTGAAGCAATGAGTAGGAAACCTATCCAGTATTCAATGGGTTAATAGCCCCCATTTAAATCAGTTAGGATAAGGGGAAGTTTTAGTAGTCCCGTACGGTGCAGTTGGTTTGCTCCAGAATTGTTCCCCTTTTGTCTTTATACATACGGCCCAAGGTGGCACTGCCACACACATCAGATATAGAAGGAGTAAGGCGCAGCGCTGGCAGGCAGCCCTTGATGCAAATCACAGTTACTTTCCCAGCTTCTGGCCCTAGCGGTTTATTAGGTGACGGCTAAGGCGATAAATCTGTGCACATTCCCGAAGGTACCTGTAACCTCTATCAGCGCTCAGCCTCCGTCCACTTAATATCTGGAAACTTGGAAGCCAAACACGCTCTGGGTTTTCCAGTCGCAGTCTGTTACCGGGCTGACAATTCCCTTAGGATGCCAGCTCTGAAGGCCATGCAGAAGGTACATTTAACTCACCGAGTGCCACAGAGATATCTACCACATCGCATTGCATTAGATACCTCACTGTCACTCAGAGGGTTAAAATGAGAAGGGATGCATCCTTATAATTAATTTACCTTATGATGGCCTCTCTGAATGTTTTACCTTCTCCTTGATGCACGAGATCACACCTTCAAATCAGTCCTGGATATCAAATCTATAGGGGCGGACATGACAGTTCTTAGCAGGACTACAGGACACATGTGATGCCCACAGCACATGGTAAACTTATCCTTTAACCCCTTGCCGCCCGAGGACGTACGTGTACAGCCCGAGCGGATGTCCCAGGTGGACAGAGGAAGTACATGTACGTCCCGGAAATCGTTCTAAAAATGCAAAAAAAGTTTGGCGGGCATTAAGTGCCGTCCGGTCGCTAAGCGGTTAACCCTTTGACATGGGTTGGATACCCCTCTGGCATTCAAGGGGTTAAAGGAGAACTATCACCCCAAATAAAGCCCCCCCTAATAATTAGCCATACAGCGATAAGCTTGGCAATAGTACTATTATCCAGCATAATTACCAAAATTATGTAGCAGCAGCAGAAATCCTACTGACAGCCAGGCAACAGGGCAGCCATCTTTGCTTATAGACATCTGTGTGCCTGCACTGTCAGTCCCGGTCTCGTCTAGGTGGTGTTGCATGGTACCTTAAGGTAACAAAGGACTGATGGCGCAGGAGCGCCGATTCCTCTACAGGAAGAAGCCTGGCCGTTAGTCTCAGCAGAAGTAGGATTTCTAACTAACTATTATGCTGGATAACAGGACTATTGGTAAGCTTATTGCTATATGGCTAATTATTGGGGGACGGCATTATCTGGGGTGATAGTTCTCCTTTAAAGAGCGGAGCGGTATCTGACGCATTGAATCACAAATAGGCTCATGAACTCCAATTGCTTCAGTTTGAAAACTCTTCAGACAACGGTCATGTCCACCTCCATGGACCCGATTATGCAGAACTGATTGAACAAAGGCACAAGGCCAAAATTCTTTAGGGCATTACGATTCTCTGACCACAGTAAGTTAAGGTGGGGGTTTATTATAAGAAAGCATTACTTCCCCTTTAATATCTGGAATCTTGGAATTCAAACACTTGCTGGTTTTCCAGACGCATCGCGTTACCAGGCTGACAGTTTCCTTATAATGCCAGCGCTGCAGGCCGCGCAGAAGTTACCTTTAATAAGCACGCGTAGAATAAAGCAAATATCTTGGCCTTATCGAGGGGTCTCCGTTTGCCAAGGCAAATGGTTATTCGATCATGTCACCAGAAGGGGAATTAAAATACTTAGCAGCGTCTGATTTCTGCAGTAATAAATATGTGGGGCCCATTTCTCAAACCTTCCAGGCTTCAAACAAAATTATATCACCACCAAATGAATCAAACGCCGGGGGCTGTGGTGGGATTTTATCCCTTATTTGCCACCTTCTGTACGACAGGTAAAATTATGTTGCTTTTTATCTGTAGATCTGTGAAAGATCTGTTAATCGTGCTAACATATCATACACTGGTCATACCATTCCCCATTAACCATTTGTGTCATGCATAAAAATAGTATAAAAGCAAGATATAGTGTGACGAAAGCACACAGAGAAAGAACAAAATAAAGAGTTTTGCTCAGGGGAGGGCTGGCCTGGAGGGGCAGGGGGGCAATTGCCCCCTGGGCTGCCATGTGTCTGGGCTGGTGGGCCAGTGCCTCACTCAATCTCCCACCTGCTGCTGTAAAATGGAACTACACTAGTGATTCCACAGAACGTATGAAATTAATCTATATGCAAGTGATACCGCAGAGCTACAATCCAAACATAGCTGCACTAGTAGCGTAATCCATTTCCCTTGCAAGCTCTATGGCATCACTATTCTATCTTTACTTAACCCTTCGAGTGCCAGAGGGGTACACAATGCAGTGAAAAAGCAATGTGTTGTATACCACTCTGGCACTCACAGGGTTAAATTGTAAGCACTGTAGTATCACTAATGTAGCCCCATTTCAACAGTAAGCTCACTGGTATCACTTGCTTTAATTCACAGCATTAACCCCTTTGCATCCTGTGACGTACCCGGACCGTCACGCTGGTCCGGCACTTAAGGACCAGTGACGGTCCTGGTACGTCACGTACTATTACTCACCGCGCTCCTGCAGGTGCGCGGTGAGTAATACCGTGGACTGAAGTTGATCGCTTCAAGACCGGAGCGATCTCTTTCAGTCCTTCTTTCGACGTGCCGCCCCACGTGATCAGTCACGTGGGACGGCACGTCAAACTCGTCCATCTGGTCCTTAAAGGACCAGACACCCTGGGATCGCTGGACCTTAAAGGGTTAAGGACAATTTTAAATTAAGGAAACAGGGGTGGGCTGGGACAATGGGCTTGGACGGTAGTAGATATGGGCCACTTAATTGTATTTGTCCCCTGGGCCGTATGTTGCCAGCCCTCCCCTGGTTTTGATCAAGGCATGGTGGCCTCTTAGTGCTGTTCAAGTCACGTTTTTCACTCCCATGTGCCATTGCAGAGAGGGTATTTCCCTTGCCCTTGCTTCCATGTGCCTAGAGGGAATCAGCTGTACCCCACTGACGAGGTCCACGTAGACTGAAACGTACGTCTGGGGGTTGTGCGGTTTCTCTCATTGAGAGAGGATTTGCCTGACATTTGTGGGCGGGACCAGTCTCATATGAATACGGAAATTTCCACTCTACAGTGGCACATGGGAGTTAAAACGTGACATGAGCAGCACCTGAGAGGCCACCATACCTTGAGCAAAACACTTTATTTCGTCTCTCTCAGGGTGCGTTTTTGCATAAAAATAGTATAACGTACTACACTTGTATTATTTTATGGCATAATGGTGGTTATTCAATAAGGTGAGATATATTGCAATCCCTTATTATATGGGACTCATGTACTAGGAATGCACCAACAAGTCAGGTTTTCAGGATATGACTATTTAAACACAAGTAGATCAATCACAATGACTGATCCACTGATTTCCCACCTGTGATGCAGCAGGGAGACCCTAAAAACCTGTCAATCAACAGAGATTTCTCCAGCTTGAAAAGAAGAGTCCAGCAAGTAACACAGGAATCGGATAGTTTACTTAGCCCAGTCACGCCCACTTCCAATTTTAAGTGATCGTTTTATTTTTTATTTTTTTTTAAACGATGGTGCAGTTTAACCTCTTCCTGCCATTTTCTTTGTGTACTTATATATGTGACTTTTTAAATCACTGCTAACCATATACTGATTTTCAAAGCTGTATTCGCCATTGTTTTACCAACATTTATGTATAATATGGCCTACATTATACATAAATGTTAGTGAAACAAATACTGTGAAGAATGACCCCCAAGAGGATGTGATCAATGAAGGGGTGTGGCTAAGTGAGAAGCGTGGATAGGGGTGGGGCAAAGGTGGGGCTAGGGGACCGGAGAGTGTTGTGCCTAGGGGAGCCTGATATGTAAATCCGGCCCTGTATACAACGCACTGCAACGGAATGCATTGGATACTTCTCTGGAGCTCGCAGTGTTAAAAGAAGCAGCAGAGGGGACCTAGCGTTTGGCCACTGAAAAAAATAAAATCCCACCCGTTTCTGTGGACAAGATATCCGGTGCCAATTAAGATTCATTTTGGGGAACCGATCAGTCCTTAATTCATTTACAGTGGCCATTAGGCGTTTCTGCACTGATTAAGGTTAGTGAGGGGTTAATTTTAGGTGGTGTTATTTCTTCTTAACTCCCTCGATCATCTCACAACGGATCAGGCAGGGAAATCCCTATGTCCCGTCCTGTTGGTGATCCCGGAGGACAGGTTGGTAAATGGTAATCGCTGACCCATACAGTTCGTTGTATAGTGAAATGTAGAACATACTAATAGATACATCTCTATAGAATATAAATATTAACATACTATCTATACAGGATATAAATACTAACATACTAATAGATACATCTCTATAGGATATAAATATTAACAAATAAATACATCTGTATAGGATATAAATATTAAAGGGGATGTTTACCCCCTTCACAACTTTTGCTAAATTGTTTCATTAGCAATAATAAATAAAGGAAATTGTGTTCTTAAAAAAAAAAAAAAAATCTGCCCGTTTGCAGAAATTCTAAGGTTAAATGTACCTCTGTACCTACTTCCGGCAGACAGTGCCGACCGGATCTGTACCGTAGTCTGAGCTTCTATCCAGCCTCCTCTGATAACGGAGGCTTCTGTCTCTAAGATGGAGCGATCTCATTGGCCAGAAATCAATCTCTGCCTATGAGAGTGCTCCAGCCTAGAGACAGAAGCCTTCGTCATTGGAGGAGGTGGGATAGAAGCTGAGACTACGGTACAGATCCGGTCGGCACTGTCTGCCGGAAGTAGGTACAGAGGTATATTTAATCTTAGAATTTCTGCAGACGGGTGTATTTTTTTTTTTTTTAAGAACACAATTTCCATTATTATGAGTACCATTGATTGGGTAATAATAACGTCTATTATTTCAGCTGCAGATTTGGTTAGTTCCGAGAGTGTGCGCTGAAAGCGCTTTGAGTCCCACTGGGAGAAAGGCGCTATATAAATACTTATTATTATTATATCCACTTTAATTTACTAATAATTACATCTACGATTACACATCCAGAAAGTAAAAGCAGTACATTTCCTAGAGGATTCTCTATAGGATATAACAGAGTTGGTAACGTTTTAGCCGTAGAAATACAGGAGGAGAATATAGTCTAAACAATGCAGTGTGTACTTGTATATAAGAGAGATGTTTTCATATTTATCTGTATAACATGCCTGAGGAAGGGACATAAGAGGTCTTGAAAGCTTGCATCCGGAATCTGCTTAGTTAGCCAATAAAGGTATCAACTTGACTCTATTCGCATCCTCTACAGGATATAAACACGTCCATGTGCCATATGTCCAAAGACACATTGGAGCAATTCTGTCACAAACCAACAGCACCATCAGGAAGAACTAATTCCCATTAATTTTACTGGGGCTTTTAAATCCTTTAATGGTTAAGTGGTTATTTAAGAAGCAAAAGGGTTGGACATCTCTCTAGGATTCAGTGAGATAAAAACCCAATTAAAGGGCTATTAATGGATCGTTTAATGTGTATTTAATATCGTAGATAGTAAAAAAGATAAACTGAGGCCAGTCCGATCTCTCTAATCATTATGGTTTGAAAGATATACGATTACAAAGTCCCCCCACCTTTCACTGATGTCCGGCTCTAGCTTACAGCAAAAGATCCTGGTCCCGGGACAGTCCTGCGCCTCTTCAGCAGAGCCAAAATAGCGCAATATAGAAATAAATACTTCATTTGAATGGTCTACAAAGTGTGCTTGTAAACTAGGCCTCAGTTTATCTTTTTTACGATCTATGATATTAAATATATATTAAACGATCCATTAATAGCCCTTTAAAAGCAACTGTCATTTTTATACCTCTACTTTGGTGCAGTGGATTTGTCACAGAATTGATCCCCTAAATCTGAGCCGGATTTACATCCCAGGCTCCCCTAAGCAAGGCACTCTTGGTGACCTTAGCTCCGCCCATTGTCACACACCCCACTCCTCACATAACCATGCCCCCAATCCCATTTACTGTTTCCTAACAGAAAAAATACCCATTGGCCTATAACAAGCAAGGAAAAAAAGCTTTAACCCCTTAGTTTCTAGAGAGATCTCCAACGCATTGTATCACAATGCATTGGAGATCTCTCTAGCATCCAAAGGGTTAAATAATGGCCTGTAAAGGGATACAAAACTGGTGCAGGGACACTGATTGGTGTGACCACACCCACAAATCAGAATGTGGGCGTGGTCAGCACAGCTGAGGCACCACCCCTCAAGATCTGGCACACTAGGCAGTTTTCTGCTCTGCCTATTGGGAAATCCGGCCCTGCCTCAGGTCCCTCAATGTGATGATAATATTTACGCATTCTGAAACCCCTCTCCCCCTTCCAGAGGTAGGTACCTTTCCATCAAATCTGGCTGTGTTGCCCACGGACACCCGGCTGTTCCTTGGGGGCAGGGTGAATGCTGGCGCTGCCAAGGGCAGGGAGGATTTTTCCAGGGGACGATCCACCGTCATGGAGGTCTTAGAAATCCTCGGGCTGGTGATAAGAGTGACGTCCCCCATTGTCACCTGCCAGGGAGAGAAGAAAAGATAATGAGCAGGTTTAGTGACCCTGACATTGCACCGAGGCCAGTTTCACCTCTATGTGACCTTCAGCAAAGTGCACTGTCTCCTGCGTAGGTGGTAATTAGGAGACGTGTAATTTTCCCTCATCTGGACAAAACAGTAATTCAGGCTGAAAGGCAAATCTAATAAAACTGCAATGTAAAAAAAGTATTATGATTGTGTATTAACCTGTGGAGGACCAGAGAGCACCAAAATACATTTCTAAGGGCCTTAAGTACATAGTAAAAGAGGGGCAATTCTGGAGCAAACCAACTGCATTATAGGGGACAAAATAAAACTTACTATCATTAAAAAGGGGGTTTTAACTATTTGAATGCTAGAGGTCTCCAACGCATCACATCATGGACTAACACTCAGTTTTGGGGGCCAAGTTTTCAAGAGCAACACCCCCTTTACCAAGTCAGAAACATACAGGTTTTAAAAAATGAAACATGCATTAAAAATCCTCACTAAGGAAAGTGCAAGTTGATAAGTAACAAATATCAAAGTTTATAGAATTTGGAATGCGGGGGGTGGGGGTGGCGAGAGTAGGGTTGCCACCTTTTCTTCAAAAAAATACCGGCCATGGCATTCCCTCCATAGACTTAACATTGGACAGAAGCCAATTTTTTACCGGCCTGCCAGTAAAATACCGGCTGGGTGGCAACCCCATACCTCCCAAGTGTTCCTCTTTAGGAGGGACAGACCCTCTTTTGGACCCAAATCCCTCTGTCCCTCTTTCCCACCCTGATGTCCCTCTTTTTAGGAGATTGGATTGCATGGTGTGTATATAAGTGTATCACACTGCTCTACAGCAATAAAACTCACATTATTGTTTGTGTAAACATCAGTATATTTGTTTATAAATTAGTCTGTGTAAATAAAATACTTAGTTCTTGTTATAAGTCATTTATTTGGTTACACAAGGAGGTATCAATAGGTCATGAAATAGCCCAAAAATTCTCGGTAACATCCCACCCACCAGCCACGCCCCCAGCAACACCCCCTAAAACACAAGTGTCCCTCTTTGGAAATTTGAAATGTTGGGAGGTATGCAACCCTAGGTGAGAGAGAGAGAGTTTTTTTGTTTATATATGCGGAGTAAAAACCAATATGATTTCCCTGCTGAGTAAAAACACTTTCTAGAATTATTAAAGCTTAAACAAATATTTTTTTTCTAGTGGTTATATTCAGGTATTCTGTTGCATTCCATGGGAGAAGGGGAGTCACTGACAAACAGTTCTCCACAGAATGTGACAGAAACTGCTGAGTCACTTCCTATCAGCTGGAACTTTCAGGAAGTAATCACACTGTCACTCACTCAGACATTTGAACCCTGATAACTTTTGAATAACACAACCGACAGCAGTGGAAGTGCACTTGTTTAACTCATCTGGAAAATCTCTCTAACACACAGGTTTTCTTTCATAAAAAAAAAAAAAAATTGTACTACTCCTTTAAAGGACCTAATGCAAAAATAAATTGGACCAATTCTGGAGCAAGCCAACTGCACCACAGGGGAACAAATACCATTTCTCATCGATTTAAAGGGGGCACTTAACCCCTGACATGCTTGAGAGATCTCTACTGTATTACAAAGCAATGTACTGGAAGCTTCTCCCACATTCAGTGATCTAAAAGCACATTAACCCTTTAATAAATGTCCATTACATTAAGCAAATTAACCCTTTCAGAGCCATAGGATGTGTTCCACACACCCACATATGCACACCCCTTTGGCACTCAAAGGGTTCATAGCTATTGTCCATTTGCACTGACTTTTTCAAAAATCCTATTTTGTGCCATTTAACCCCCATATCTCTGGTAACTAGAAAGAATTCTCACAGTGGGGAGACTTCTCTCACCTTGGTGCAGATTAACCCCACACAGAGGTCTGCCTGTGGCTACAAGACAATGCACTACAATCCAGGCAATAGGGCATGTGTGTTCGCCTAAAATCTGACACTGGACAGCTAGAATTTCTCTTTGTTTGATATTTACAGTCTCAACTCACCAGGCCATATTCACAAAAAAACTAGACCAGTGGCTCCCAACCCATTCCCTCAGGGGATTTACTAAGGAAAGGTCGCCCTGTATACGGTGACCATCAAAACTCCAAGATTAGAATATCACCTGAATTAAAAAGGCAACATCAGAATGTCACACGCATCAAAAGGGCAACGTTCTAATGCCGCAGTCTTAAGTGTTGCCCCATCTGTGCTTTAACTTCAATCCTGCCGCCACTGTCTCTACTCTGCTCCGAGATCCTCCATCGTTGCCTTAACTCTTTGATTTCCAGAGGGGTCCACAATGCTTTGCAAAGAGGGTTACAGTACAGATGGAGTCAAAGAAGTGACCGTGGCGGCAGGACTGAAGTTAAGGCACAGGTGGAGGGTACTAGGAGCGACACTTAATCGTGCAACATCAGAATGTCTTACTTTTTGATGCAGGCAACATTATGATGTCGACATTTAAATGGTCACCAAATAGAGGGTGACATTTCAATAGGAACACCCCCCCAGGGCTCACTAACAGGCCAGGGTTTTAAGATTTCCTTGCTAGCACACAGGTGAAGCAATTCCAGGCTGTGACTGATTAATTCACATGTGATCTTCGAAGGAAATCCTGGCCTTTTAGTCGGCTCTGATGGCACGAACTGAGAACCACTGAACTAGACAAACTACATGACAGGAACAAATGCAAATTCCAAAAAGTTCCAGTGATTTAAATTGGACTTTTAACTTGTTGAATTGCTTTGCAATGTATTAGAGTCTTTTCTAGCAGTCAAAGTTTTAAAGGGATTCATTTCATCTTTATTTTATTTTGTAGGCATTAAAAAAATTATATAAGTCTTATCTCTCAAACCTTTATGATTTGAGAGATATTCACAAGCAAAGTTTCCCCTCCCGCCCCTTTTTCCTAGTGTAAGCCATCTCTTCTCAGATGTGGAATCCAGTCCATAGACCAGACAGATAACAGAAGGGGACAATCTTCTTCCTATGAGAATAATGAAAGCCCTGCCCCCTTGACAAGTTTTTCCCTTATCTTAATTGAAGATTGTCCCTCTCTGCAATCTACCTGGGCACCTCCCTGCTGATCTGGCTGAGCAGTGTTACATCAGTAAAAGGGGTGGGAGGGGGATACTTTATCATTCAATTACTCTTAAACTACAACTCTGACAGAACTGAAATAACACTCTCCAAAGTCCAAATACTATGATGATTAATTAGAGCTGCTTTTATTATGAAACATTACTATCCCTTTGAAAGGCCCATTTAAATCTGTGAGAATTGTTGTTTATTCCCTGGGACGGAATTGCTTTGCCCCAGAATTGATCCACTTTCTCTGTGCATATGCCCTTTGTCATGCGCCATTTAAAGGGACAGCATCACCTAAAAATTAGAAAGGTTGCCTATCCATTTAAACTCTTGGCTGCTAGAGAAATTTTATTGAATTGCAAAGAATCAAATGGATTAACCCATTTAAGACTAAAGGGGCACTCAACACATTGCAGAGGTCCTTAATGGGTTAAGTTTCATGGGACAGAAGATGTAAAATCTGTAAGAACCATGATCTAGTAATGAGTGGCCATTAGGCTGCAATTAATTAGTATATTTGTTAAAAGAATAAAAACCTAAATCAGATAAGTGCAGTGAGATTAGAATCTCTCTATGGCGCTTATCTCTTATTTGCTGTTTTACCGTAATATTAAAGTGACCAAGTATCCCTTTAAATGCAGGGGCTTATGAAATGCACACTGCAGACTGCGGAATCCCGTGCAGTCCTGCAAAATTACATCTTCACTGCCATCCTGAATTTAAAGGGATATCCTCACCTTAATTACAACCCACTTCACTGATGCAACGTTCTAGCAAACTATGGATCAGGGAGTTCTGCTTTGCTGCCTACATATTTACACGTGAAAAACACTGTTATCACAGATTTAAGGCCAATACCTTCTGAGTTAACCCTCTAAACGCCAAACAGGTATCCAAAACAATGTGTTGGGTACCTCTCTGGCATTCAAAGGGTTAAATGGGGCTTCTAACCCCACAAATGCTATAGAGGTCTCCTATATATTCAAGGGGGTAAAAACGCCATTTAATAACCCTTTGAGTGCCATACATTCCATACCCCCTCTGACACTTATAGGGTTAAAAATCAAGGGTAATTTGCATTTCCACCTTATAGTCCAGTTAGTTTTCTCCAAAATTCCTCCAGACGTCTTTGTATCATAACGGGGAACCTTGCTGGCGGCAACCCCCAGAGTGACAGGTGTGTGTGTGTGTGTGTGTGTGTGGAGGGGGAGATGGGAGTGTCTAAAGGATGCAAATTGCATTACATTGTGGGTGGGACTTCAAAGAAGTAGGTGGAGCTGGAATGAGGGAAGGTGGAGTATGTCCCAAAAATGGGTGGAATGAGGCAGGGACTGGGTACAGCAAGTGGGAAAGTGGGTGGAGTCACTATATATATGGCTTACCTGGTAAAATACCCTGTGTCCCCAGAGACCCGGTAAGAAAGTCAGTTAGCCGAGTGTCCAGTGCAGATCCGAGGAGAGCGCCTGCCTTATTCACATGGGTGCTATCTTCTGTATATGTTCTACACTTATTATCATACCTGGGAGCTCTTCACATCTGCCCTGGAGACTCTCGTTTTTAGTGTTAATTACCGGATCTCCGTGGACAGACTGATTTTCTGGCCGTGGTGAATTTCTTCTGAAACTCCACCCACTTCTCCTTCCCACCCATTTCCTGCCCACCCTGTTCCACCCACTTCTCCTCCTTCCCACCGTGTTCCGCCCACTTCTCCTTCCCACCCTGTTCCGCCCACTTCTCCTTCCCACCCTGTTCCGCCCACTTCCCCTCCTCCTCACCCTGTTCCGCCCACTTCTCCTCCTGCCCACCCTGTTCCACCTTCTTCCTGCCCACTTCTCCTCCTTCCAAACCTTTGCTCCTACTTCCTGCCCACACCACCTCCTCCCACCCTTTTCTGCGCACTTCCAGTCCGTATCTCCTCCCTCCCACTTCTCCTCCTTCCAACCTCTTCCTCCCACTATCTGCACACTTCTCCTCCTCTCACCCTGTTCCTCCCACTTCTCCTCCTCTCACCCTGTTCCGCCCACTTCTCCTCCTCTCACCCTGTTCCGCCCACTTCTCCTCCTGCCCACCCTGTTCCACCTTCTTCCTGCCCTCTTCTCCTCCTTCCAATCTGTTGCTCCTACTTCCTGCCCACACCACCTCCTCCCACCCTTTTCTGCGCACTTCCAGTCCACATCTCCTCCCTCCCACTTTTCCTCCTTACAACCTCTTCCTCCCACTTTCTGCACACTTCTCCTCCTCTCACCCTGTTCCGCCCACTTCTCCTCCTTCCCACCCTCCTTCCTACCCTGTTCTGCCCACTTCCCTCCCACTTCTCCTCCTTCCCACCCTGTTTTTCCAAATTCCTGTCCATATTGCCTCCTTCCCCCGCTCCGCCTACTTCCCCTCACTTCTCCTCCTTCCCACCCTGTTCCTTCCACTTCTCACCCTTTTTTGTCCATCCCCCCACTTCTTCTCCTTCGCACCCTGTTCTGCCCTATTCCCTCCCACTTCTCCTCCTTCCAACCTATACCTCCCACTTCCCACCCACTTCCCACCTTGTTCCACCCACTTCTCCTCCTTCTCGCTCTGTTCCACCCACTTCTCCTACTTCCCACCCTATTCTGCCCACTTCCTCCCACTTCTCCTCCTTTCAATCTGTTCCTCCCACTCCTCCTCCTTCCCATCCTGTTCACTTCTCCTTCCCACCCTGTTCTTCCCACTCCCTGCCCACTTCTCCTCCTTAATACCCAGTTTTTCCCTACTTTCAGCCCACTTCTTCTTCTTCCCACCCAGTTTCGGCCACTTCTACTCCTTCCCCCTGCTCTGCCCACTTCGACCCACTTCTCATTTCCACCCTGTTCCTCCCACTTCTCCTCCTTCCCACCACTTCTCCTTTTCACTCTGTTCCTCCCACTCAATCTGGGTTAAGCTCCACCCAGCCCATTAAGCCATGCCCATATTATAATACAAATCGTGTCATTAAGTTAAGTCTGGTCGCACCCCATGAGCTTTTTCTGGAGGTAGTTTCCAATAATGAATTTACATGTGTATATCGTGGTGTGCTACTGCTGTAAACACTTTCTTATTCTCGTCCTAGAAGATTTTTCATCAGGTTTCATCTCATTTCATTTCACAGTTACAAATAAGATATAGAATTGTGCATATTGAAACTTTAAGTGCATTGTGTTTATTATTGTAAGGGGTTACGTTAAAGCCATTTAAACGTGACCTTATCTTTGATTGGCTGACCTGGTCCTGGTATATTCTGGAATTACGGTTTGTTATACAGTCTGTATGTGGTTTGTAGTGGGGGTGAGATGGACCTATAGAAGGGGACTGATGGAAATGTCTTTATGGGCCCCCACTCACTCACTGCAAACGATTCCTGTTTGAAAGCAGGTCAGTCTAACCAGGAGGAGATCACATATTATATTTCATTATGAGAAAAGTTTTAGGTGATTTTTAACTAGTCATTCAACTTGTTTCTTTAAAGGTAAATTTTTCAAGAGTGATTTTTAAATGTAGAAGTTTTTGATCTGGAATATTTCTGTAAGTCATAAAAGTGGCAAAATATATTGGTTAGGGCTTGCTTCTAACGGGGTACCTTGGAGAGGTAAGATAGCTTACACATACTTTGTCCAAACTAAACAGCTTAACGCTACTTTTATTCAGATAAGTAAATTAAAGGGATAGTAATACTTCGTTTTATCTTTATTTTATTTTGTAGGCATTAAAAAAACATGAAGAACGATATGTCTCATATCTTAGACCTTTATGGTTTGAGAGATATTCACAAGCAAAGTTCCCCCTCCCGCCCCTTTTACCTAGTGTAAGCCTCTCTTCTCAGATGTGGAATCCAGTCCATAGACCAGACAGATAACAGCAGGGGACAATCTTCTTCCTATGAGAACAATGAAAGCCCTGCCCCCATTGACAAGCTTTTCAGGTTTTTCCCTTATCTTAATTGAAGATTGTCCCTCTCTGCAGTCTACCTGGGCACCTCCCTTCTGATCTGGCTGAGCAGTGTTACATCAGTAAAAGGGGCGGGTGGGGGATACTTTGTCATTGAATTACTCTTGTACTACAACTCTGACAGTATTGAAATAACACTCTCCAAAGTCCAAATACTATGATGATTAATTAGAGCTGCTTTTATTATGAAACATTACTATCCTTTTAACACTGGTATGATATATACTCTACACTGGGTTCACATCTAGTTAATTTATATGGAGCAGCTCAGCACGTGTTTTGTTGTTTATTATTAATAACATACAGCCCTGGGAATCAACTTGTGTAGACTGACTTCCCCAAATTAATCTTCAATTAACCCTGGATATCACATCCACAATGGCAGCCGTGATTCTTTTGCTTCAGGACTCTAGGACTCCAAATATATCCCACTAAAATGTTCTCAGGAATAAAGGAAGATTTCTATTGTTCTTTTACAAGGTTCTGGACTTCTGTTCAGGTGCCATCGCCCCTTTAACACGGATTGTTCACATTTTCCTATGAAAGGCTCGCTCTGGATTCCAGGATCGCTCAGGTTCCAAACGTCATTCTTTGGCTGATAGATTTTTACACCTTCCCTCTGACACAATGTGAGACGGTCCCGGCAGAGATCCCACCAGCGGGGGGGGGGGGGGGGGAGATTGGGGTGAATATCTTCCCCAGACGCACTGAAGTGGTGAGAGTAGGTCATTAGAGGTAGAGAGAGGCCGATCCCCCCCAGTCTGACTGCAGAATTGTTTAACTCCAGACAGGTCTGAAGTGTTGGTAACATTTCCAAATAGTGTTTTAAATTCTCCAAACTTGAAGATATTTGTGAAGTTAAAGAGAAAAAGGGTCATATGCACAAAAAAGGAATCTTACTAGTCTCATGTAATGCTAAAACGTAGTCCGGCAGAGTGTTTCCTGAAACCAGCAGGTAATTTCACCATTACATGAGACCAGCAGATCAATGCACCATCACATGAGACCAGCAGAGCAACGCACCATTACATGAGACCTGCTGAGCAACGCACCATTACATGAGACCAGCAGAGCAACGCACCATTACATGAGACCTGCAGAGCAACGCACCATTACATGAGACCAGCAGAGCAATACACCATTACATGAGACCACCAGAGCAATGCACCATTACATGAGACCAGCAGAGCAATACACCATTACATGAGACCAGCAGAGCAACGCACCATTACATGAGACCTGCAGAGCAACGCACCATTACATGAGACCAGCAGAGCAATGCACCATTACATGAGACCAGCAGAGCAACGCACCATTACATGAGACCTGCAGAGCAACGCACCATTACATGAGACCAGCAGAGCAATACACCATTACATGAGACCACCAGAGCAATGCACCATTACATGAGACCAGCAGAGCAATACACCATTACATGAGACCAGCAGAGCATTGCATCAGTATATGAGAATAGCAAAGTAAATGAGCATTACAAGACACCAGATACACCTGACTGCTGTGTGATGGACTCCTACCTAGGTAAGTGCTTCTGTTACACACAGTAATTGTATAGATACACCTGACTGCTGTGTGATGGACTCCTACCTAGGTAAGTGCTTCTGTTACACACAGTAATTATATAGATACACCTGACTGCTGTGTGATGGACTTCTACCTAGGTAAGTGCTTCTGTTAAACACAGTAATTATATAGATACACCTGACTGCTGTGTGATGGACTCCTACCTAGGTAAGAAGTAATTATACAGATACACCTGACTGCTGTGTGATGGACTTCTACCTAGGTAAGTCCTTCTGTTACACACAGTAATTATATAGATACACCTGACTGCTGTGTGATGGACTCCTACCTAGGTAAGCAGTAATTATACAGATACACCTGACTGCTGTGTGATGGACTCCTACCTAGGTAAGTCCTTCTGTTACACGCAGTAATTATACAGATACGCCTGACTGCTGTGTGATGGACTCCTACTTAGGTAAGTGCTTCTGTTACACGCAGTAATTATATAGATACGCCTGACTGCTGTGTGATGGACTCCTACCTAGGTAAGTGCTTCTGTTACACACAGTAATGATATAGATACACCTGACTGCTGTATGATGGACTCCTACCTAGGTAAGTGCTTCTGTTACATACAGTAATTATACAGATACACCTGACTGCTGTGTGATGGACTCCTACCTAGGTAAGTCCTTCTGTTACACGCAGTAATGATACAGATACACCTGACTGCTGTATGATGGACTCCTACCTAGGTAAGTGCTTCTGTTACACACAGTAATTATATATATACACCTGACTGCTGTATGATGGACTCCTACCTAGGTAAGTGCTTCTGTTACACACAGTAATTATATAGATACACCTGACTGCTGTGTGACGGACTCCTACCTAGGTAATTACTTCTGTTACACACAGTAATTATATAGATACACCTGACTGCTGTGTGATGGACTCCTACCTAGGTAAGTCCTTCTGTTACACGCAGTAATGATATAGATACACCTGACTGCTGTATGATGGACTCCTACCTAGGTAAGTGCTTCTATTACACACAGTAATGATATAGGTACACCTGACTGCTGTGTGATGGACTCCTACCTAGGTAAGTGCTTCTGTTACACACAGTAATTATATAGATACGCCTGACTGCTGTATGATGGACTCCTACCTAGGTAAGTGCTTCTGTTACACACAGTAATGATATAGATACACCTGACTGCTGTGTGACGGACTCCTACCTAGGTAAGTGCTTCTGTTACACACAGTAATTATATAGATACACCTGACTGCTGTGTGATGGACTCCTACCTAGGTAAGTCCTTCTGTTACACACAGTAATTATATAGATACACCTGACTCCTGTATGATGGACTCCTACCTAGGTAAGTGCTTCTGTTACACACAGTTATTATATAGATACACCTGACTGCTGTGTGATGGACTCCTACCTAGGTAAGTACTTCTGTTACACACAGTAATTATACAGATACACCTGACTGCTGTATGATGGACTCCTACCTAGGTAAGTGCTTCTGTTACACACAGTAATTATATAGATACACCTGACTGCTGTGTGATGGACTCCTACCTAGGTAAGCGCTTCTGTTACACACAGCAATTATATAGATACACCTGACTGCTGTATGATGGACTCCTACCTAGGTAAGTGCTTCTGTTACACACAGTAATTATATAGATACACCTGACTGCTGTGTGATGGAGTTCTACCTAGGTAAGTACTTCTGTTACACACAGTAATTATATAGATACACCTGACTGCTGTATGATGGACTCCTACCTAGGTAAGTCCTTCTGTTACACACAGTAATTATATAGATACACCTGACTGCTGTGTGATGGACTCCTACCTAGGTAAGTGCTTCTGTTACACGCAGTAATGATATAGATACACCTGACTGCTGTATGATGGACTCCTACCTAGGTAAGTGCTTCTGTTACACACAGTAATGATATAGATACACCTGACTGCTGTGTGATGGACTCCTACCTAGGTAAGTGCTTCTGTTACACACAGTAATTATACAGATACACCTGACTGCTGTGTGATGGACTCCTACCTAGGTAAGTGCTTCTGTTACACACAGTAATTATATAGATACACCTGGCTCTGGTATGAAGTGCACCTACTATGGTAAGTCCTTCTTTTAACCAAACGAACAGCCATTTTTTCTGTAGTTATAGCTCAACTGAAACAGATGTCTGTGCAACACATTGCAAAGCAATGAGCTGCGCAACCCTCTGGTCATCTTTGTGCTAATGTGTTTTTTTAAGCAGCTCCCTATTTTAGAAAGCTGTGCGGTGTCTGTACACCTCATCCAGAATCAGTGTTTTCTTGCCCTGGAATTGTGCCTTAAAGTGTCTGCAGGTGGGACCCCGGAATGTCAGATGGACAGAGCGCGGCGATGGTGATGCATAGGCTACTTAGTCCCCTGTCTGCTCTCCCTCATCCAAAAAAAAAAAAAAAAAGTCAGTTTTGCTGAAGGCAGACCTCAGACACAGTTCATTTGGGTCTCTGGCTGGATTTGTGGAAAGAGGATGGAAATCTGGAGCTGTCGAAGGAAATGAGTGATTTCACCTCTTCAGATAGCCAGCGACCAGGAACGAGTAGGGCTGCGTGCCAGGGATCTGAGTGTAATATTGGGGAGATTACTAGATATATTGGTTGAGAAAAAAAAGAAGATGAGGTTATTATAATCTCATTTTTTCTTTGCTTTATAAATCACTCACAGAAATCACAAGAGAATATTTAAGTAGATCTTAAAATACAGAGACTCGTTCGACTTCCAAGGCAAACGCCAAAACAAAGAGGGGCACTTACCCGGTTCCAACAGGAGAGCAAGAAACGGACATCGATTTAAGTTGGGGCTTTTAACCCAATGGGTTACTCTCTCTCCCCTATGGTGAACTGAATTGGGTTTGCGTCTTTGTTTTTCAAATAAATAATTTATAATGGATGGGGGGGAGGTAAAACTGAAGAGCCAAACGTAAATTATAATGACAGTATATTGGAAATATATCTCATGGGGTATCCAAAAGTTATTTTCTTCAAGGGATAGTAATGGTTGGGCATTAATGGAAGATCGATTCTTCTATATACCTTTTGTATAAACCCTTTGCATACCCCTCTAGAACTCAAAAGGGTTAAAGTTTCCCACTCTTGCCCCTTTTCCATATGCCAGGACTCCTCCCCACAGATCTGGAATCCGGTCAGTGGACCAGACAGATCGCAACAAGGGACGACCTCCTGTCTATCAGGATAAGGAAACTAAACTCGTGGGAGCAAGGGAAAAGCGGCCACAAAGAAAATGCCCTCCTACCCTAAGCAACCCCTGATGAAGCCGTTGGGCGACACGCGTTGGGAGAGTTAGTCATTCCAGCTGAGGGTTCCAGTGCTCTTGTTCCTATGATCCAGTTAGGGATACTGAGAGATAAGTATATATGTCGCATCTTTTGGTGGTTTTTTATATACACTACATTTGTTTATTATTGGGTTATGGGAATACACCGTGTATTTAAAGTCAAGAGAGTTATACCTTGACATTTAGACATTGCACTTTATGAAAAGAGTATATATATGGATTGATGTATCCCTTTTTGTTGATCTATCCTACAGGATTATAATATGAGCTTTAGCACTTTTGAGTATTTTCTGTTTATAACTAGGAACTCTATCTGGATGATTATGTTTTTAAATGTTTTTATGTACTTAATGTATTTTTGAGTGTCCAATAAACATTTACATTTTTGATATATTTTTTGATATATTTTTTGGTCGCTTGTTGTGTGAGTGCCTCTCTATTAGAGTTTCTTTTGGTGGTTGCTTAGGGTAGGAGGGCATTTTCTTTGTGGCCGCTTTTCCCTTGCTCCCACGAGTTTAGTTTTTGATAATATTTAACTCTTGAGTGCACCTGATCACTGATATATATATATAATTACATGTGACCTTATACGTCCCAGTGCCTATCTACACTAAGGAGTTTATATCAGGATAAGGAAAACCCCGCCCCCGTGACGTAGACAGGCACGTCAGTCCTTATGTTAACAGAAGATTATCCCTCGCCGCGATCCATTCTGAACGGCTTGCTGCTCCGAGGTAAGGTATTGTGACGTATGGAAAAGGGACAGGAGGGTGACAATATAGAAAAAAAACGAAGAAGGCAACATCATGGATGATTTCAAAGGTTCACATCCTATATAATAGTTAGGACGTGTAGGTTTGTCAGAAGCTGTCATGAGGAGTACAGACGGCTGCGCTCGTTGCAGTCATACACAGTACAGACTGCCCGCACCGCGGCTGATAACGGAGCAGGGAGCTGCGAATTCAGACCGTAGTCCTCTCTGCCTATGGTCTGAATTCAGAGCACCTCGCTCCCTTATCAGCCACGGTGTGGGCAGTCTCTACTGCGCGTGACTGCACTGCGGCCGTTGCTGCCGTGTACACGGACTGTTCAACTAGTCATTACATAAAAGTATGCAAGACATTCGATCTCACATTGATACCCAACCATTACTATCCCTTTAACGCTGATATCACAGAGGGTTTTCCATAAAGACAGGGACTACGTCACCTTCGTCTGAGTGGACAAAATGTCCAAAAAATGTACAGTCACCAAAAAAAAGGAGCAAAGTGTGTGTAGAAGTGTATCACCCTTGTGCCCCTGTGTTTAGTAGATCAGACTGTGTGGTGTGTGTATATAAGTGTATCACCCTGGTGTCCCTGTGTTTAGGAGATCAGACTGTGTGGTGTATATATAAGTGTATCACCCCGGTGTCCCTGTGTTTAGGAGATCAGACTGTGTGGTGTGTATATAAGTGTATCACCCTGGTGTCCCTGTGTTTAGGAGATCAGACTGTGTGGTATGTATATAAGTGTATCGCCCTGGTGTCCCTGTGTTTAGGAGATCAGACTGTGTGGTGTGTATATAAGTGTATCACCCTGGTGTCCCTGTGTTTAGGAGATCAGACTGTGTGGTGTGTATAGAAGTGTATCACCCTGGTGTCCCTGTGTTTAGGAGATCAGACTGTGTGGTGGGTATATAAGTGTATCACCCTGGTGTCCCTGTGTTTAGGAGATCAGACTGTGTGGTGTATATATAAGTGTATCACCCCGGTGTCCCTGTGTTTAGGAGATCAGACTGTGTGCTGTGTATATAAGTGTATCACCCCGGTGTCCCTGTGTTTAGGAGATCAGACTGTGTGGTGTGTATAGAAGTGTATCACCCCGGTGTCCCTGTGTTTAGGAGATCAGACTGTGTGGTGTGTATAGAAGTGTATCACCCTGGTGTCCCTGTGTTTAGGAGATCAGACTGTGTGGTGTGTATAGAAGTGTATCACCCTGGTGTCCCTGTGTTTAGGAGATCAGACTGTGTGGTGTGTATAGAAGTGTATCACCCTGGTGTCCCTGTGTTTAGGAGATCAGACTGTGTGGTGTGTATAGAAGTGTATCACCCTGGTGTCCCTGTGTTTAGGAGCTTAGACTGTGTGGTGTGTATATAAGTATATCACCCTGGTGTCCCTGTTTTTAGGAGATCAGACTGTGTGGTGTGTGTATATAAGTGTGTCACCCTGGTGTCCCTGTGTTTAGGAGATCAGACTGTGTGGTGTGTGTATATAAGTGTATCACCCTGGTGTCCCTGTGTTTAGGAGATCAGACTGTGTGGTGTGTATATAAGTGTATCACGCTGGTGTCCCTGTGTTTAGGAGATCAGACTGTGTGGTGTGTATATAAGTATATCACCCTGGTGTCCCTGTGTTTAGGAGATCAGACTGTGTGGTGTGTATAGAAGTGTATCACCCTGGTGTCCCTGTGTTTAGGAGATCAGACTGTGTGGTGTGAATATAAGTGTATCACCCTGGTGTCCATGTGTTTAGGAGATCAGACTGTGTGGTGTGTATAGAAGTGTATCACCCTGGTGTCCTTGTGTTTAGGAGAACAGACTGTGTGGTGTGTATATAAGTGTATCACCCTGGTGTCCCTGTGTTTAGGAGATCAGACTGTGTGGTGTGTATAGAAGTGTATCACCCTGGTGTCCTTGTGTTTAGGAGAACAGACTGTGTGGTGTGTATATAAGTGTATCACCCTGGTGTCCCTGTGTTTAGGAGATCAGACTGTGTGGTGTGTATAGAAGTGTATCACCCTGGTGTCCATGTGTTTAGGAGAACAGACTGTGTGGTGTGTATAGAAGTGTATCACCCTGGTGTCCCTGTGTTTAGGAGATCAGACTGTGTGGTGTGTATAGAAGTGTATCACCCTGGTGTCCCTGTGTTTAGGCGATCAGACTGTGTGGTGTGTATATACGTGTATCACCCTGGTGTCCCTGTGTTTAGGAGATCAGACTGTGTGGTGTGTATAGAAGTGTATCACCCTGGTGTCCCTGTGTTTAGAAGATCAGACTGTGTGGTGTGTATAGAAGTGTATCACCCTGGTGTCCCTGTGTTTAGGAGATCAGATTGTGTGGTGTGTGTATTAGTGTATCACATTGCTGCACAGCAAGAACACTCACATTAATGTTGGTTTAAACCTCAGTATATGTGTTTATACATTAGTCTGTGTGAATAAAATACTTTGATCTCGCTCTAAGTCATTTATTCAGTTACGCAAAGAGGTGTCAATAGGTCATGAAATTATCTAAAACATCTTTGTAACGCTCCACACACCAGCCACGCCCCAGAAACACCCCCTAGAACACCTGTCCCTCTTTGGCCATTTGAAAGGTTGAGAGGCATGTTGTAGGTAGTGAAAAAGCTGGCAAAATGTAAGGCTCCTTTCACACAGGTGGCACCAACTCAGTGATGGTGATGTTGAAGCCTTTCACATTAGTGACTACTGCCCCGTAGGAACTCTCCACAAACCTGAGGCTTAGGTGACCGCAGGAAGATCTTTCACACCAGAGACATTGGACGTTACGATGTTCATCGCAAACTCCAATGAATGACCAATCCACATGGGCGCCAACCAATGACGTTCAGCTGGCGCTCACACAGGCCAGACGTCAACCACACACTCCCTGTAATGGAATCGGAGGAGGAACGTAGGAGAAGGGGGTTGAAAGAAAACAGCTGAGAGAATTCTAGTCATGTGACTTAGTTTATATTTTACTGGCCAAGAGAATCACGTTACAGCATCGTTAGCGTCTGGTCTGGGTGTTTCCAAGAAATAAAATGAGTCGCTGAAAAAACTGCAACTTCCTAAAAATCCCATAAGTGATAGAAATGTAAAAGCCGTGACTCCACAGAACAGCGCTGGGCAACCTGAGGCTCTCCAGGTGTTGTTGAACTAAAACGTCATTCATCTGCAAGGAGCCTCCAGCGGTTGTTGGACTACAATTCTATACAATTACATAAATGAGAGTTTAGATTTCAGGGACCTAACATAATAGAAGTGTTTTACAGATGCCACCTGGAAGCACGTGGTATTTAAAATGCTATAACACAATCTGATTGTTACATGTTAGAGATCCATTAACTCGTAAAAGACCAGAGGGGTGTGCAACGCATTGCTGGTTCTTAAAGGGTTAAAGATGGACCAACAAAAGGTGTATTTATTGACAGTGTTTAGTCTGGGCTTCTGTTTCGTATCTATAGAGACAAACGGAAGAATTGCTGTCGATTTATAGGATTTCCATAGTACAGATTTACACAACATTAGGAAAGTTTAAGAGAACAAAAGACAAACAGTGAAGATATGTTTATTAGGAGGAACGGACGGACTGGAGATTGTATGTAAATATCATCAGCAACAAAGGCATGAAAAGGATCCTGTATACAGTCAATAGGAGGGAGCGGTGCTATTCTAACACACAACCTGTATATCCATTCACTAGAGGGAGAGATCTTCAGGGCTGGGTTACAAGAGGACTACCAACTTCCAATACTCCCCCTCCCCCACTTACTATGGACAGAAAATCCCAGTGGCCCCTATGAATTTTTGCTCTCTCGCCTTTACTCAAGAAATCGCACCGTCAGTCATTCCCATACCTGGGAACTTTCAAGATGAGCTGACCCTGAGATCTTTGAAGTATTAACCCTTAAAGCTTCCCATAATGTAGATTTTATGCGATATGTGCCTGCTTGCTCTAACACAGAGGTGCTCCGGTCCGTGTGTGAGGGACCTTTAACATGCTACAGTTTCGATAACTCACTGCATCTCCCACTGTCTTTCTGGTACTAATGGCACCAGTTTAGAGGCTAAGGGAACATTTAATTGGGGAAATTCATATAGCAGGTGACACAGACCTCTCTCACCCTGATAATTTGGCCCTTCACCCTGAGATTTGGGTCAAAACCCTGAGTCTCAGGGTCAAACCCTGAGATTTCCCAGGTATGGTCATTCCTGTAGGTCCGGTCCGCTGAGGCCGAAATGATGGGGAGCTGGCAGTTTTTTCAGACTGAAGCAGTAAGGCTACATGACCCCATTTAACCATTTAAGGGTCAAAGGGGTGCTGAACACATTGTGAAGCCCATCCTCTGGTCCTTAAAGGTTACGGTTACCACGTACAGTGGGTATAATGTGAGGTTCATGTGATCGGCTGTCATGTCTGCCTCTATAGATGCTGCATCCAGGGACGCCTGAGGAGGTTATCACCGGAAAAAGTGCAACATTCATAGGGGCCTTTGGGATTTTATGACCACTGGAAGGTATGTGGGGTTTATTATGGGAAGGGGTTTTATTTTTCCTGTAACCCATTGAGTGCCATTGCTTTGCAATGCGTTGGACAACCCTCAAAGGGTTAAAGGAGCAGTAACATAGTAAACTAGGTTGAATAAAGACACAAGTCCATCAAGTTCAACCTTCTCCTCATACCCCAGTAATTATATAGCTTTCCTGCTACCAATTAAGTTAGTCTTTATCAGACCTTCCTGATCTGCCTACTATAACTCTGTATGTTCCCCTTTGAAAGAAATGTATCTAATCTTCTCTTGAATGTATCCATTGTATCTGCCATAACTACCTCCCTGGGCAAAGAATTCCATAATTTAACAGACCTTACTGTAAAAAAACCCTTCCTCTGCTGAAGTCTAAACCTCCTTTCCTCTAATCTCAAGAGGTGTCCCCTGGTCACCTGATCAGGCCTTGGAAT
This sequence comes from Rhinophrynus dorsalis, assembly GCA_037306005.1. Taxonomy (NCBI): domain Eukaryota; kingdom Metazoa; phylum Chordata; class Amphibia; order Anura; family Rhinophrynidae; genus Rhinophrynus; species Rhinophrynus dorsalis. Next base: position 256,115,234 of record CM074725.1, read on the forward strand.
AAATAGGTCACCGCAGAGATCCTTGTATTGACCTCTCATATACTTGTACAATGTGATATGGTCTCCTCTTAGTTGTCTTTTCTCTACAGTAAATAAATCAAGTTTGTCTAGTCGTTCCTCATACATCAAGTCCTCCATTCCCTTAATTAATTTTGTTGCTCAGTAATATTTGAAATGAAAAAAAACCAAGCATATATAGAGAGGTTTTCCTGCTCAATAAAACAAGAATATTCCCATTGCTGTAAGAGGTCATTCAAAAGTTATTTCAGATTGAATTGTCACAAAAGTGATGAAGCGGTTACTATCATGTTGTATGGAGAACTGTAGCCAGTGGCTCAACTCTCCCATAGAGTGTAAAAGAATATATCTGGACACAAGGTGGCACTGTTGCGGACAGAAAACACCAGAGTGATCTGAGAAACTGAATCAGATGTGTTCAACCGCTGATCCACATGCAGCACAGTCAGGACTGCAACAGTGCAATCACATGAGAGCTGAATGACCACAGGCTGGTGCACAGGTGCAGTTGTGACTGTCAATCACATGAGCGCTGAATGACCGCAGGTTGGTGCACAGGTGCAGTTGTGACTGTCAATCACATGAGCGCTGAATGACCGCAGGCTGGTGCACAGGTGCAGTTGTGACTGTCAATCACATGAGCGCTGAATGACCGCAGGCTGGTGCACAGGTGCAGTTGTGACTGTCAATCACATGAGCGCTGAATGACCGCAGGTTGGTGCACAGGTGCAGTTGTGACTGTCAATCACATGAGCGCTGAATGACCGCAGGCTGGTGCACAGGTGCAGTTGTGACTGTCAATCACATGAGCGCTGAATGACCGCAGGCTGGTGCACAGGTGCAGTTGTGACTGTCAATCACATGAGCGCTGAATGACCGCAGGCTGGTGCACAGGTGCAGTTGTGACTGTCAATCACATGAGCGCTGAATGACCACAAGTTGGTGCACAGGTGCAGTTGTGACTGTCAATCACATGAGCGCTGAATGACCGCAGGTTGGTGACAGTCACAACTGCAACCGTGCAATCACATGAGAGCTGAATGGCCGCAGGCTGGTGACAATGAGGGGATATTCGGTTCAGTGTTAATCTGTTCTTATTTTCTAGAGGATGCAATACCCCACTCTCACCTTAACCCCTTAAGGACCAGATAGGTGAGTTCGATGTGCCGTCCCACGTGACTGATCACATGTTCCGGCACGTCGAACGAGGGACTGAACGAGATCGCTCCAGTCTTGGAGCGATCAAATTCAGTCCCCGGTATTACTCACCGCGCTCCTGCAGGAGTAAAAGTATGTGACGTACCAGGACCGTCACTGGTCCTTAAGTGCCAGACTAGAGTGACGGTCCGGGTACGTCACTGGATGCGAAGGGCTTAAAGGGATAGTAATGTTTCATAATAAAAGCAGTTCTAATTAATCATCATAGTATTTGGACTTTGGAGAGTGTTATTTCAGTTCTGTCAGAGTTGTAGTTCAAGAGTAATTCAATGACAAAGTATCCCCCTCCCGCCCCTTTTACTGATGTAACACTGTTCAGCCAGAGCAGAAGGGAGCTGCCCAGGTAGACTGCAGAGAGGGACAATCTTCAATTAAGATAAGGGAAAAACCTGAAAAACCTGTCAAGGGGGGCAGGGCTTGCATTGTTCTCATAGGAAGAAGATTGTCCCCTGCTGTTATCTGTCTGGTCTATGGACTGCATTCCACATCTGAGAAGAGATGGCTTACACTAGGTAAAAGGGGCGGGAGGAGGATACTTTGCTTGTGAATATCTCTCAAACCATAAAGGTTTGAGAGATAAGACTTATATCGTTCTTCATGTTTTTTTAATGCCTACAACATAAAATAAAGCTAAAACTAAGTATTACTATCCCTTTAAATTCTTAAGGATCAGCGGTCCTGGTAGTGAAGTCCTGTTAAGGACCAGATAGAGGATATTCGGGGTGTGGGTGTGTGTCAATCACCGCCCAAACACTTGGAACCCACCACATGGCTTTCATATTATATATTTATTTTTTATTTAAAGTGATGAAGACTTTCTTGATATGTTCTATTAAAGGAACACTGACATCTCCAAATAATAACCCCCCCCCGCCCACACACGCACTTATCTTATACAATATTAATGGCCACTATGAATCAATTCTCCGTGGACTGGTTCACCACAGTTAGTTAATTCAAGTCAGTGGGGGTTTACTATTAGTTACTGTGCCTTTAAAGAGAGACTGGGACCCAGGCTCTTATCAGTTCCCAAATATTTATCACTTCCCTGTCACCTTGCCTGGAGGCCAGTGACACCGTCCCTGGGAAACTGCTCCAGGAACAGGCCCGGCTTTGTCTGGGGTTTTCCTATAACTCATCACACAAGGTCTCTGTTCTCTTCAGGATTCCAGACCATGTTACAAACCAGCGATTACTGTATCCAGTTTATTTAATGACAACATACGAGTCCTAACCTTTGGATTTCCAATCACAGAAATACCTGCAAACAGTAATAAAACTGCATTAACCATTTGAGTGCCAGAGGGGTGTGCACTGGACACCCCCTGGTACTCAAGGGGTTACAGTGACAGTCTACCTCATTTTGGACTTCACATAATACACAATATTACCTGTAAGTTTTATTTTTCCATAACATGTTTTTTAATACTTATATGTTCCTGACAATGATCTCCCTGTTTCTCTGTTTCCAGTGAGCTGTCAGTGAGTGTGATAGCAGGGGGAGTGATACAATGTAACATTATCTCTACAACAGTCAGTGCTGTACATGCTGTATTTAATAGACTGAAGCCGTGGTTTTCAATTTTTTTTGTTCGGGGCACCCCTAACATGTAATCTAGAACATTGAGGTCACCCCTAACACATTTACTGTACTTTATTAAGGGCATAATGAAGGTACCATACCTAAATATACTGTTAATATTAGGTCTTACAATCATAATAACAAAATTAAACATAATGTGCATAACAATTTCTATAAATCTTTATTTAAAAGTAAATTTTTGTTAGTCTTCATAGAAAACATGGGGCACCCTAAGATGAGGTCTGTGGCACACCAAAGTGCCATGACTCCCTGGTTGAGAATCACTGGACTGAAGGCAGTTTTTTCTTCTGCAGGGATAGCATTGTGTTGTATCGCTAGATCTGTTTTCACAGTCCTTGACAGAAAGCTCTCTGGAAACAGAAGTTCAGGGAGATCACTGTTAAGGATATAATATTGTAAAAATACATAAATGAGGATGAAAGAAAACTAATACAAAAAAAGTTTGCAACTTTACAAACTTGCAGACTATGTCAAATAAAAATGGAGGTTGACTGTCACTTTAAAAAAGGATCTTGTGTGTTATTTTGTGTCAGGCTAAAATTCTGAGTTCAGGAGTTCACTGGTGTCTGCCAAACCAAAAATAAACAGCAATATATGTATAGTATTTTATTTCTATACACAGACAAATGTGTTGCTGGTGCTGAAACATTAAACAATGTAAGTCAATCAGACCGACCGCTGCCAAACCACAGGCAACTCACCTCTCCGTCTGCTGCAGCAACAGTTGTTAGCTCTGTGACAGATTTATACTGTGTTTAATGGACACAAACCGTCAGGACTCGTGCGTCTTAAATATTTATCACCTGAAACAAAAGAATAGAAAACAAACGTGATCAAGGTGGAAAATATCAGCACAAAGTGTGCGTGTGTGTGCGATACAGGTGTGTGTGTATTTTATATGTCTGGACTATGTGAATGTGTGTATTTTATTGTGAGTGCAGATCATATATGTGAGTGCATAGATGTGTGTTATGTCGTGTGTGCGTATCATACGTGTGGGAGAACATAAATGTGTGTAAATGTCATTGTGTGTGCGTATCATCGGTGTGAGTACATAAATGTGTGCATATGTTATTGTGTGTATCATATGCGCGTGAGTACATACATGTGTGTGTATTGTATTGTGTGTGTGAGATTACATAAATGTGTGTATTTTATTATGTGTGTATATCATGTGTGAGTACATAAATGTGTGTGTATATCATACTTGTGTATGTTATTGTGTGCGCATATCATGTGTGAGTAAATAAATGTGTGTATGTTATTGTGTGTGCGTATCATACGTGTGTATGTTAGTGTGCAAATATCATGTGTGAGTACATAAATGTGTATGTTATTGTGTGTGCGTATCATACGTGTGTATGTTATTGTGTGCGCATATCATGTGTGAGTACATAAATGTGTGTGTATGTTATTGTGTGTGCGTATCTCATGTGTGAGTACATAAACGTGTGTATTTTATTGTGTGTGTATGTAGGTTTATATGTACATATACATATGTGAGAACATGAATGAATAAAAACCAAGGTGTATAACCTGAGGCTCTCCAGCTGTTCAGGACTACAATTCCTCATCATTCACCATCACTTCTTATACACTATAACATTCTACAGATCTGTGATATCACTTCTTATACACTATAACATTCTACATTTTGATATGACTTCTTATACATTATAACATTCTACAGTTCTGATATCACTCCTTATACAGTATAACATTCTACAGTTCTGTGATATCACTTCTTATACACTATAACATTCTACAGTTCTGTGATATCACTTCTTATACACTATAACATTCTACAGTTCTGTGATATCACTTCTTATACACTATAACATTCTACAGTTCTGATATATCACTTCTTATACACTATAACATTCTACAGTTCTGTGATATCACTCCTTATACAGTATAACATTATACAGTTCTCTGATATCACTTCTTATACACTAAAACATTCTACAGTTCTGATATCACTCCTTATACAGTATAACATTCTACAGTTCTGTGATATCACTTCTTATACACTATAACATGATACAGTTCTGATATCACTTCTTATACACTATAACATTCTACAGTTCTGTGATATCACTTCTTATACACTATAACATGCTACAGTTCTGTGATATCACTTCTTATCACTTCTTATACACTATAACATCTACTATTCATTGGAGGACTATTGTAATGCTCAATTGTCTAACAAAGTCAATAATGAGTTGTTTGCTAGAGGTTGGGGTGCACTGCTTGGAGAGCGTGGCTTGGGTAGTGCTGTATGTACCCTTGCTGTGGCAGAGCTGCAGTTAAAGATGTAGGCCATGAAGCCTGGTAAGATTAGGGTGAACAGGTCAGCGAGTCAAACAGAGAAAGGCAGAGCCAATGCCAGAACTGGAGAAACTCGGAAGGTAGTAGTGGTATGAGAAGAGTCGTTGTCATAGACAGGCCGGGGTCGGATGCCGTGAAGTCAAAGTAACAGGATAGTCGAAACTTAGCTGATGTTGGATGCCGTCATGTCGGTTGAGCAGGGTTGGTTGTAGTAAAGCTGAAATCTGTACTGTAAGATCGTAGAGACTGGATGGTCTTGGACAGGACGAGTTCAGGTGCCTGAAGATCGAGAGAGCTGGATAGTCGAGAGTAGGTCGAGGTCAGATGCTGGCTAGTCACACGAACAGAGCAACAGGTTATAAGAAAGGTCAGAGATGGGCCAAGGGCAAATCTCTGGAACAAACAGCAAGTCTGAAATAGCTCAATGAGCGCACATCTACCTGCACAGAAGTCAGATAAACGCAAATCAGCCAATCAGGGATTTCAGGGGAGGAGACCCAAGGCACGGACGTGACAATTATCTGCTCTTGAGGGAAGAACATGCAGCAGTAGAATACAGTGATATATTACTGGGTAGATACAGTCAGTGCCCACTGATAGAAGTATACCATGGATAGACACTAGATAACAGATTCTCAGTTAGTCCTTTTGCAAACCAACTGGTCAGGTTTTAAGGATCTTTCCTTAAAACACAGATAAGTGAATCAGTGGTCCAGTCATTGTGACTGGAGTTACCCTTTTAAGGGATCCCTTTAAAATCTGAGCATTGGGGCTGAGAATCCCTGGATTCAACAGATCAAGGTAGGCAAGTTTGGACAGGTTTGGGGGTGATGGGAATTATATTCTCCAAAAACCAGAGAGCCAAAGGTTCCCTGCCCATGAGAGAGAGATAAATCGATACAAGTAAAATCTCCAATCAAAACTGCAGATCAACTCCACCAACATGACATCACTACTTGTGAATGCCCTGAAACACCAATCAGAATCTCCATTTGGCACCACTGTGCTCTCTATTTTTTTTTTCTTTTTCTCAATAACATTGAAGCTTCTGTTTTACCAAGATATTCTAGTAAATGTGCTTGGAATAAATGTGATTGCTCAGCTGGTTAATGCACGAGCTACAGAATCTAATCAAACCTCAGGGTTAAGGCTCTGGACCTGGAAAGATCATCTCAGCGTTTCACCCTTCTGAGGTGGAGAACACAAGCACCCAGAACATACTTGAATTTGAGAAACCATTTCAGTGTATCCCTTACTGGTAAAATACTTTCATTAACCCCTTAACAACCCTTGATGTGCTAGGACCGTCACAACAGTCCCAGCACCTAAGAACCAAGTGTCCTGGAACGTCATAGTATTCTGTGGTTCCTGCTCTGCTGCATGCCGCTCGGGACCCTGGAATCCATTGCCAAAAAAAAACAAAAAAAAAAAAAAACCCTCTCTCGTAAAATAATTTCATAAAAGAAAAAAAAAAAAAAGAAAAAAGTATACATCCGCAGGTACCACTGTATATGTTTATATAATGTATGAAAAATAAACAGTTGTGGTGCTACACATTGGCATATAATTGCTGCAATAATGAACAAAGCACATGGGGAACCCACCAGCGAAGAAGGGGTGCTTCCTGAAGCAGCGCCCCATCGCTGCAAACCTGGAACAGCAGCAAACAAACAAACGATCTCAGGAGCACTCACCAAACCGCTTGGATAGATGAATCAAGTCACGCTGGCCAGGCCGGTAAAAATAAAAACAGACTTTCATTGGATCAAAGTAAAGAAATCCATCAATCAGGTACTCCAGATGACAGAGGGAGCAGGACACAAATGTATCAAAAAAAGACAATGATCAACCAGAACTTGTCTGACATGTTTCACGCAATACTGGGCTTAATCACAGACCGAGTGTGTCGGCCGACAAAGACCATTTAAACCACTCCACATGGCTCTGATTGGACAGCATTTAAAAATAATAATCAACCTATCCAGAGAACAATAATGTCTCTGGAACATCTCCACGCCAGCAGGATAATACAAACTACAGAGTGGACCCAGTACAGAACCGAACCTCCACTCATTGTTATGAACATCCCGGTGGCATAGAGATGAAGTCCACCTGCAAGGAGAATATATTAAGGCGTACGTTCACTTCATTAAAAAGAAGAAATTATCTTCATAAAAGTCAAAACTTAACTAAATCAAAACTAAATAAAAAATAAACTAAATATCTTCTTTAAACCAACCCAATATCAGGCATTAATCCGAATAAAACACATGTGTATATATAAACCTGCATAAAGGGATTAACATCCCTATCTTACTTATAACCTCAGGATCCAACAACCCTTACAGAAAAAAGTAGCAAGCACTTCCATCATAGATCTTCATTCAACATATAATCTGCAAGATAAAAACTTAACCAATATTTGAAACAGGGCTTAAAGGGATTGGAATACTTCGTTTTATCTTTATTTTATTTTGTAGGCATTAAAAAAACATGAAGAACTATATAAGTCTTATCTCTCAAACTTTTATGGTTTAAGAGATATTCACAAGCAAAGTATCCCCCCCCCCCGCTTAACCAGATCAGAAGGGAGGTGCCCAGGTAGACTGCAGAGAGGGACAATCTTCAATTAAGATAAGGGAAAAACCTGAAAAACTTGTCAAGGGGGGCAGGGCTTTCATTGTTCTCATAGGAAGAAGATTGTCCCCTTCTGTTATCTGTCTGGTCTATGGACTGGATTCCACATCTGAGAAGAGATGGCTTACACTAGGTAAAAGGGGCGGGAGGGGAAACTTTGCTTGTGAATATCTCTCAAACCATAAAAGTTTGAGAGATAAGACATATCATTCTTCATGTTTTTTTAATGCCTACAAAATAAAATAAAGTTAAAACGAAGTATTACTATCTCTTTAAAAGTTGAAGTCCTTTGCTACTAGCCAGACCTGAAAAGTTACTCACCACTGCGAGCCATAACATATCCACCAGGACTGAATTTATACTCTCCAGGGCTAAATATTCACTCGCCATTGGCTAGTGGAAATTTTGAGGCCTAAATGTTATAGTTTAAGTGACACTGTGTAACATCTCAAGACCCTCAACAAAAAATTGACCAAGCAATACACTAATTCATCAAAAAATGTGACCAATTTCCAATTCCGCACGGAGGCCGTTCGTAACCCTGGTACCCAGGGTAAGGATCCAAAAGGCCTCCCGTTCATCTAGGAGCCTGGATTGATCTCCACCCCTCCAGGGAAGCCGAACCCTCTCAGTGCAATCCCTCCAGATCCCCCCTATGGGCATCCCAAATATGCCTGGCCACAGCAGAATCCAAAATACGTTTCTCGGACTGATTTATATGTTCCCTGTGATCCTCTGACGTAAATGCCGAGCTGTCTGCCCCCACATACTGCATGGAGCAGAAATTACAGGTGAACAGATATATCACTCCATATGTGCCACAGTTAATATAACTACTGATATCACACATAAATTCTCCTACTGAGCTCTTAGAAGACTTCGCCTGTGACACATATTGGCAGGTCCTACATCTGCTTCTACCACATTTGTAGAAGCCTTTGTGCTGTAGCCAGGTTGGCTTGGTTCTGTGTGTCAGGAAGAGGCTAGGAGAGACAATATTGCCAATCGTCACCCCTCTCCGTGCTACAAAGCCACAGCCACTTTAAACAATACCACATGGTTTGTCATACTCATACAGAATAGGGAGAGGCTTCTTAACTATATTACAGATGGATCTGTATTGTGGACTATAGGTGGTGATAAACCTCACCTCATCTCTCCATTTGTCTTTTCAGGGCACATTCTGTTCCTGCAATAAGTCCTTCCTCTCTCTTCACAAAACATGTTTATATAATGTACCACTGCGTATGTTTATATAATGTACCACTGTGTGTTTATATAATGTACCACTGCGTATGTTTATATAATGTACCACTGCGTGTTTATATAATGTACCACTGCGTATGTTTATATAATGTACCACTGCGTGTTTATATAATGTACCACTGTGTTTTTATATAATGTACCACTGCATATGTTTATATAATGTATCACTGTGTGTTTATATAATGTACCACTACATATGTTTATATAATGTACCACTGTGTATGTTTATATAATGTACCACTGTGTGTTTATATAATGTACCACTGCGTATGTTTATATAATGTACCACTGTGTGTTTATATAATGTACCACTGCGTATGTTTATATAATGTACCACTGCGTATGTTTATATAATGTACCACTGTGTGTTTATATAATGTACCACTGTGCACTCTGACTCTTTGTGCCAATTCATATAAAATATCAAACTAAAATTACAGATCAAACCAGAGAGTAAATGGAAATCTACATGTTCACAACAAGAAGTTTCCATTGATTATAAAAGTATGCTCCCCTAGATATTGCTACATTGTAATACAACATGGGAAGAATGACCTCAGGAGAGATACATCAAGTCACATATCACAAATATCTGTCTGATCTATGGACTGGATTCCACATCTGAGAAGAGATGGATTACACTAGGTAAAAGGGGCGGGAGGGGAAGCTTTGCTTGTGAATATCTCTCAAAACCATAAAGGTCTGAGAGATAAGACTTATATCATTCTTCATGTTTTTTTAATGCCTACAAAATAAAATAAAGATAAAATGAAGTATTACTATCCCTTTAAGATATACTGCTGTGACAGAAGGGTGTCCAGTGAAAGAAACTGTTGCACTTCATGTAATTCTGGAGAGAAGAGAGAAAGAGAAAGAGAGAGAGAGTAAGAGAGAAAGAGAAAGAGAGAGAGAGTGAGAGAGAGTGAGAGAGAGTGAGAGAGAGTGAGAGAGAGTGATAGAGAGTGATAGAGAGTGAGAGAGTGTGTGTGTGTGTGTGTGTGTGTGTGTGTGTGTGTGTGTGTGTGTGTGTGTGTGTGTAAATAAAGATAGAGAAGTCAGGAAGCAACTGGTCAGGAAGAACAGACATATCAGGGACAGGATACTGAGGCATGGGCACCATGCAGATCAGGTGCAGGGAGAAGGACACGGGCACCAGAAACACAAGACAAGTAGAAGCAGACAGCTGGCACCTTAATCAGGGAAGCAGGTAGTGGGCACCATAACAAATGGGGAGCAGAAAGCAAGCACTGCAAACATTCAGCAGGGATCACAATAAGGGTTATAGGTAACTGTCACCAGAAGCAGAGAGCAGGCACCACAAGCAAGTAGCAGGCAGCATAAGCAGGGGGACAAAGGGTGGGTATCAGAAGCGGCAAAGGGCACCAGAAGTTTGGGAGCAAACAGTTGTCATCAGAAGCAAGTAGTTGGCACACAAGCAGGGGCAAACACAGTGGGCATCAGAAGCAATCAGCAGAACCAGAAGTGGACAAAGGGCAACACATTTGGGAGCAGACAGTTGGCACCAGAAGCAAATTGTTGGCACCACAAGCAGGGGCACAGACAGTGGGAATCAGAATCATGTCACCGACACCAAGGACATATATAGTATTCTGTGGGCACCCAGGCAGTGTCACACTGAATGAAGCGGGCGCATCTTTAGTCTCTAAGGAACCTTTGATAGGGAACATTCATATTTGGGAATCAATTGGGATTTAACAAGTTTCAGTAAAGAGGTGTGCGTGCGTGCGTGCGTGTGTCTGTGTGTGTGTCTGTGTGTGTGTGTCTGTGTGTGTGTGTCTGTGTGTGTCAGTGGGAAGAGGAGATCCAACCTGCCCGGTTTTGGAATAAAAATCAATGTCTTCCTACACAGCCTCCCTCCAGCCCGTTAGGAAAGGCAGGAATGTTAGTATTGCCCAACCATACATTACCCACACGTACAGAGCACTGTGTGTTCTAATCTGTCTGAAAATTACGCAACAGAACCATCACACTGCAATGTGCACTGAGCAGAGCATTCCGCGCCAGCAGCGCTCTGCCATCTGGCTTCACAACGCAGAGAGGAGATGGAAGGATGCTAAAATTCCCATTGTATTGTGTAAGAACAGCAGGATTTAAAGAAACACCAACAACTGTTAGTTCTATCCCCCACTTACCCTAACAGCCACGGTCAGTCATTCTGCGTGGACTGATTCTCCAAGAACGAGTCTTTAATTAGCGCTGGACCCCATGCCCGTGGGGGACAGGAACCTTTTTTTTCAGGATTCTTGGATGCTGAACTCCGCTCGATGTTATTCGTAGGAAGCTTATGGGTGGAGTTTGTGGTCTTGGAGTTTTAAAACAATCCAGCTCCTTAGATATCATATCCATGACTACATAAAGATTAACCCTTTGAGCGCCAGAAAGGTATCCGATGCATTGTGTTGCAATACATTGGATACCTTTGTGGCACTCAAAGGGTTAGTTTTAAAAACCAATCCAAGTAGAGTTAATTGTGTTCATTAGATTATTCACCCAGATGAAAGTAAACGGGGAGGGGGGGTTAATTAGGAAACGTTAGTATTCCTTTAATTCCCCAGGCTCATTAACCCCTTGAGTGCTCAGGAGATCTTCAGTGCATTTCTTTGGAATGTGTTGGAGACCTCTCTAGCATCTAATGGGTTAAATACAACACACACACACACACACACACACACACACACACACACACAAAAGAATATTGTTCGCTTTTATTAAGCCCTCTGTCTCCAGAAGGGCCGGCAGCTTATGATATTGCTGGCAGTGAAAGGGTTTAAGTCTCCCTTTCTATACATTCAGAGAGCGGAGACCCACTGTGTATACAGGGCATTGTCTGCTGGGCAGTCACCCATCGCGGAGGCCCTCATCTCCATACGGACTCCATGGGAACAGACCCTCGATGCTCTCTTACTCGTTCTCATAAGTGCGTGTTTTGCACCAACAAAGCCCAACATTAAACCACTTCTAATCCTCAGATCAGCGCCTGAAGGCACTTCTATATGGGCAGCGCCAACCGAGATACCAAGGGGGTACTGCATCTCTCTTTATCCAATGAAAGATGGGCCCATGTTGGCCACAGAATGGGAGAGAGTGTAAAATGCTTCTATAAACATAAAACGTCCTGAGGCGGAATTCAAAGTTATGATTTGTAACCCTGTGAATGCCAGAGGGGTTACGCAACAAATTGCAATGCGCTGCCCACCTCTGTGGCACTCAGAGGGTTAAGACGTTAAACAAACACAAGTTTTAGAAATCAGTTTGTTGTTACATGAAAAACTGTGAAAGATTCTGTGACAAAAAAAATTAAATATAATAATTATGTATTAAGGCAAAATTCACAACTCTGGAGCAAACCATCTAGGGGAAACAGAGGTGGATTTATACTCCAAAACAAACAACAAACCTGCGTTCCTTCAGTCTGATTGTGAATAGTGTGCCCTGTGTTCGTCATATATAATAACACTGTTGATAAATTTGAGGTTTTAGTGCCCACATTTTTGGCCAAAAGAGAGATATAAGCTTGCCAACCCTGCCAAGGTACATCAAGTATAGCAAGTACCTACTCTAAACACCTGGAAACCCTAAACAAATTAAAAATAAAAAAATAAAAAAAATTAACCCCTTAACGACCCTTGACAGTCATAGTACATCATGGGTCGATCTGAGTTAACGACCCATGACGTACTATGACCGTCATGGAATTCCGGGCTCCCCCCGCAGCTGCACGCCGTTTAGTGACGTCCTTTAGTGACCGCCGTGTGCCTGCGCGGCCAGTTGTTAAGGGGTTCAAAATTACTCCTGATATGATGATGTAAGAAACATGTTGAGGGGGAACCTTAATAAAACTTCTTTTTTAACCCCATAAGGGCCAGCGGTCCCGGGGTGTGCGGTCCTTTAAGGACCAGATAGGAAACTTTGGCGTGCCGTCCCACGTGACTGATCCCATGTGGCGGCACGCCGAACAGGGGACTGAAAGAGATCGCTCCAGTCTTGGCGCGTTCAACTTCAGTCCCCGGTATTACTCACCGCGCTCCTACAGAAGAATGGACAAGAGTGCTGCAGCTAAAGTTTAATATTGATAAATGTAAAATAATGCACTTGCGACATAAAAATCCAAAAAGAAAGATACAGTATTAAATGGATAGTAATGTATCACAATAAAAGCAGCTCCGATTAATCTTCATAGTATTTGGGCCATGGAGAGTGTTATTTCAATTCTGTCAGAGTTTGTAGGGCCTGCATACAGAATTAAGCCTCTGTACATTTATGAAATTGAGAAGCAATTCAAGGGGTAAAAACCTAAATTTAAAAGAAAAAAAAAAAACAAAAAAAACATTGATGGGGTTTAATTCCTCCCCTCCGTGGTGCAGTCAGTTTATTCCCAAATTTCACCCCTTTATTTTGATGAATAAAGCCCTTGGTTTATTACCCTAAACTCTCAGTTCTGTTACAGACCTGCTTATTGTCTGCAGACAAGGCTCACTCCTGCTCCTGATCTGAGGCTTCAGTTCCTGTAAATATTAGGACATTTAGAAGTAGATTAAGGTTCTCAGAACAGATGTGCTCAGATGACATTTGTATCAAAGTTTGCCTAATGGATTTGTGTCAATGAGATTTCATATATAGGAATGGAAAAGCTGCGACTGCCTGTCATGTAATGGATAACTGTCACCTCCCCGTGTCCCACATGGAGAGTTACCTAGAACCCTGCGGACATTACGACCACCTGTACAGTGAACGCAGATCTATAGTCCTCTCACAAGGGAAACATTAGGATGCTACAAAGATCTCCAACGCAGAGAACTGTTTAGTATCCAAAGGGTTAAAGGGAGAGGGACGCTTGAGAGGTACAGACCCCTAATATCGCCTATAAAGAGGGACACTTGGGAGGTACAGACCCCTAATACCTCCTAAAGAGGGACACGTGGGAGGTCTGTACCCCTAATATCTCCTCAAGAGGGACACTTGGGAGGTACAGACCCCTAATATCTCCTCAAGAGGGACACTTGGGAGGTACAGACCCCTAATATCTCCTAAAGAGGGATACTTGTGAGGTACAGACCCCTAATATCTCCTAAAGAGGGACGCTTGGGAGGTATGGATCCCTAATATCTCCTAAAGAGGGATACTTGGGAGGTATGGACCCCTAATATCTCCTAAATGGGGACACTTGGGAGGTATAGACCCCTAATATCTCCTAAAGAGGGACGCTTGGGAGGTATGGATCCCTAATATCTCCTAAAGAGGGATACTTGGGAGGTATGGACCCCTAATATCTCCTAAAGAGGGACACTTGGGAGGTATGGACCCCTAATATCTCCTAAAGAGGGACACTTGGGAGGTATGGACCCCTAATATCTCCTAAAGAGGAACACTTGGGAGGTATGGACCCCTAATATCTCCTAAAGAGGGACACGTGGGAGGTATGGACCCCTAATATCTCCTCAAGAGGGACACTTGTGAGGTACAGACCCCTAATATCTCCTAAAGATGGACACTTGGGAGGTATGGATCCCTAATATCTCCTAAAGAGGAACACTTGGGAGGTATGGACCCCTAATATCTCCTAAAGAGGGACACGTGGGAGGTATGGACCCCTAATATCTCCTAAAGAGGGACGCTTGGGAGGTAGGGACCCCTAATATCTCCTAAAGAGGGACACTTGGGAGGTACGGACCCCTAATATCTACTAAAGAGGGACACTTGGGAGGTACGGACCCCTAATATCTACTAAAGAGGGACACTTGGGAGGTACGGACCCCTAATAGCTACTAAAGAGTGACACTTGGGAGGTACGGACCCCTAATATCTCCTAAAGAGGTACACTTGGGAGGAACGGACCCCTAATATCTCCTAAAGAGGGACACTTGGGAGGTACGGACCCCTAATATCTCCTAAAGAGGGACACTTGGGAGGTATGGACCCTAATATCTCCTACAGAGGGACACTTGGGAGGTACAGACCCCTAATATCTCCTAAAGAGGGACACTTGGGAGGTATGGACCCTAATATCTCCTAAAGAGGGACACTTGGGAGGTACAGACCCCTAATATCTCCTAAAGAGGGACACTTGGGAGGTACAGACCCCTAATATCTCCTAAAGAGGGACACTTGGGAGGTATGCAGAAGGACTACTATAATTGTGTATGGTAATAGAATGTGAACAGAAGGTGGAGAAGCGATACAATTGAACTCTTCAGACATAGACTGGATAATGACTGTGTACAGGGTAGAAAGGAAAACTAGGACAGAATTCTCAGATATAAATGGTCACGTCTGCCCACAGAATACCCAGGACTGTGTGAAGAGATTATCTCTTCTACAAAGACAAAAGAGAAATCCACAGGGCCATTAGGATTTTCTAGCCATTGTATGGTTAATGGGGGATTCCGTTTAAATGGTGCTTTTAACTCCTTGAATGCCAAAGTACTGAACAGCAATGCTTTTTAGAGAACTCGAGTGTCCAGGCGGTGTTGTTCTCTCCCAGAACTGCAGTCCTTTTGTCTTTGTACACGTGCCCTATAAATACGATTTCTTCTGATATGAAAGTCACAGACATACGTGCAGAACTGCCCACGACACACAGTCTGGATTCTATTAGAATTAGATTACAGTCTGGAATATATTAGAATTAGATTACAGTCAGGATTCTATTAGCGCTGATACATTTATTTGTTTTTGTTTTATGTACAACACTTCCGGATAGACTACAGTAACAATCTGAGAGATAAAATCCTACAACAAATAGATCTCCTGGACTAGAATCCAGACCTACATGTGAGAATTCTCAGTGGGCTGGGTAGGGTGACCACACGTCCCGGAATGCCCGGGACTGTCCCTTGTTGGGGGTCTTTGTCCTGTGTGCTGGTTCACCCCCCACCGGGACAACAAAAGAGTCCTGGAATTGAGCAACACGCACCAGTCCAGCCAGCCAATGAAATGTATTTGCTATATGGTCCTCATTGGCTGGCTGGACTGGTAAGTGCGAGACAGCTGGGGTGGAGCAGGTATGCTGGCGCTGCAAGTGAGACCCGCGGCTGAGGCTCCCGCTGGGGCTGACCATCTTTCTGAGGTTCCCACTGGGAACTCTTACTATATCAGCCTCAGAAAGATGGTCAGCACTGGCGGAAGCCTCAGCCGCGGGACTAGGGTGACCACATGTCCCGGAATGGCAGAATGGAAATGTGGTCGCCCTAGGGCTGGGGGAGGCCATTTTCCTTTGCATGCCTCACTTCCAGTGTCAGGAGGCTGCACTGTCCTGTGTAACATAGAACAGGAAGGGAGAAATGCAAAGGTAAACGGCTTCCCCTCCTCCACCCAAACAAAAAAGGACATTAACCCTTTAACTCCTTAAGGAACAGTGACGTGCCAGGACCCTCAATGGAATACTTGCCTAATGGACAGATAACCGTCCCGACACGTCACACGTTTTGTGATTACAGCGCACCTGCGGGAGAGCCGTGAGCACTAGTGGGGAGCAGTCACTATCAGACCCCATTTGGCACGCCGATTCATATCATCAGTCACGTGTGTCGGCATGCCGACCAACTTCAAAGCAGTCCTTAAGGGGAATCCATTCCCTGGACCACTCATTGTTAAGGGGTTAAAGACCAAATGCAATGAGTTGGTCCATAAATGATTAGTTAAATTTAGGACTAGAAAAAGAGGAACAATTCTGGGGGAAACCAAATTTTAACCCCTTGACTGCTAGAGAGGTCTACAACACACTGCATTGTAATGAATTGGAGAGGTCTATAGAATTCAGCAGGAATTTGGAGACGTTTACTTCTCTCCCCTATGGTTCACCCCAGAATTGTTCCAGTTCTGACTTTGTGTACGTGGCCCTGTATGTGTAACACCCTGCCATTACCTCTCATTAACCCTTGTGAGCCAGAGTTGGATAAAGACAGAAATTCTCAGTGCAGGAATCGTTACTAAACCAAAACCAGGTAACGATGAGCGGAGATTATTCTAAATTCCCCAAACGCCCTTCATTCAATCCCCTGAGGCGGATGTACTAAGACTGGATTCATTCTGGACCAAGCCAACGGCAGGATAGATATTTCAATATATTTCCCATATTCACCATCGTTTTAAATTAGGTTTTCTAATTCCTAGAATATTAGAAAGGTCTCCAGTGCATTTCAAAGCAATATGTTGGAAAACTATCCAGCATTCAAGGGATTATAAACCCAATTTAAGGCATAAGGTGCAGTTGCTTCGCTCCAGAATTACTCCGGTTTCCTTAGTACATTGGCCTCCTTTTAACCTGACAGATCATGGGGTGTTTCATTTCTTAGATTTCTCTGAAATGTCCGTTGTAAGGAAATGCTGTTGGACGTTTACTGCTAACTGACACAACCACACCGGTCCCTGGATCTCGTCGGACACGTTTGGGGAACGGAGGATTTCCAGCAATGCATTGTTCTATCATCAGGGACAGATAGTGATCAGACAAGACAAATCTGCCCACATGTATCCGCTACCCCCATCTTCCTGCCTCTTCTATAGATAAACACATGAAAGCCTCCAGGGCTCAACAGGAATTCTTCCTTTCCTTTATCTCTGTAGAATATACACACTGTAACCTGATGTCTGTCTTCTTATATAAAAGAAGAATTATCACCCCTACCACCTTTATCTGTCATCCTCATCCTATATAATAATTCGCTAAGTTGTGTGTAACGCCCGACATGCGCAGTAGACACTGCTGCGCGTGCGGCAGTCACACGCAGTAGAGACTGCCTGCGCCGCGGCTGATACAGAGCTGGGCGCTCCGAAGGAGCGTCCAGCTCTGTATCAGCAGTGGCGCGGGCAGTCTCTGCTGCGCGTGACTGTGCCGCGACCGGCTGCCAGAGGCACTGTGGCCCGTGTAACGGGCTGTTCAACTAGTATCCTATATAATAATTCGCTAAGTTGTGTGTAACGCCCGACATGCGCAGTAGACACTGCTGCGCGTGCGGCAGTCACACGCAGTAGAGACTGCCTGCGCCGCGGCTGATACAGAGCTGGGCGCTCCGAAGGAGCGTCCAGCTCTGTATCAGCAGTGGCGCGGGCAGTCTCTGCTGCGCGTGACTGTGCCGCGACCGGCTGCCAGAGGCACTGTGGCCCGTGTAACGGGCTGTTCAACTAGTATAGGTTATAAAAAGCATGCTGTGGTGAAATTTACATTATTAAAACGAGCCTGTGCCTTACCTCCGGACACACTGCGGGTACACCTTTGCACCTCACTCTGTCAATCCTTGTCTGCTCCCTCCCTAAGTACTCGCGTTCCAGCCTCCTCCGATGACGGGGGATTTCTCCATGTAAGCCGTTTGGAAAGTGACAATATTTTCGGAGGAACAGAAGAAGATTGACAGGCTGTGGTTAAAGGGTTAACTTTGTGTACTTGAATCAACTATTTCAGCTCTTCTCTTCCTTCCACTTTCAGTGATGTCAGCGCCCTCTACCTGCAGTCTACAAAAAGAGCCCATGACTCAAATGAATCTGCAAAGGATCATTAACTCTTTGTGTCTCAAATGAATGAAGACTAAGGCTGATGTACAAATCAAAACTGTGGAGCAAACCAACTGCACTAGAAGGAACTAATCATGGCCAACGATTTAAACAGACTTTGTGATGCGTTAGACCTCTTTAGCATTAAATTGGATAAAAGCCTCTTTTAAATCAATGGAAAGGAACACACTGCTTTGTGCTGTGTCCTCACTCATATGCGCACAGTACAACTGATATTTATGTATAAATATCTCCACAGACAGGACAGGGTCAGAGAGTGCTCGTTTAGCCAGTTCGGTTGCTCAGCAGCCTGTCACAAGGTGGTACATTGGATTTCACACTGTCCTTTTAACACTGAGTGCCAGAGGGCAAGCAAAGCTCAGTATAACCCACTGAATGCCATGAACAACACTACTTTTAACCAGTAAAATGCTTTGCAATTCATTGTTCACCACTGACACTCAAAAGAGTTAAAGGGATAGTAATACTTGCAAATTACTAATCCCCATATTGTAGCTTTGTTAAAAAGAAACTTATTGCCCCCAGTGTCATCTCTCAGACCCTTATGGTATGAGAGATAATAGCGCAGTTCCCCCCTCCCTCCCCCTTCCCTGACTGAACGCTGACTGCAGGGATATCCGGTATTACTTGCATCAGGTGGCTCTGCAGCATTACCGAGATCGCATTTATAAAAAAATAAATCTTTCACTAAAACGGTCTTCTATGTGTTCTTGGTTTGTGCTTGGTTTGCAAGCACACGTAGAAGACCGTTTTAAAGAAAGATTTCTTTTTTATAAACGCGGTCTCGGCTCAGCTGCAGAGCCGCCTGATGCACATAATACCGGATATCCCTGCAGTCAGCGTTCAGTCAGGGAAGGGGGAGGGAGGGGGAACTGTAAGAGCTATCATCTCTCAAACCATAAGGGTCTGAGAGATAACACTGGGGCAGTAAATTGCTTTTTAACAAAGCTACAATATGGGGATTAGTAATCTGCAAGTATTACTATCCCTTTAACTCTGAATGTGTACATGAGGGAATGTTGCACATGCACTGCTCCTAGCCTGGACACTCAAAGGGTTCAAAGCTAAGCCTTGCACATTCTTCTGTCATTCACAGGGTTAAAATATTTACTGGGTAACCCTTTCACAGCCAGGGCACAGGTTACTTTCCCCTCTCCCCACACATTAAATATACTCACTAACATTTACTGCAGTTTAAAAAAAACTCAAAAAACACACAAAAAAAAAATTTCCAGTCCCTCCTGGTTTTTACGGAGGGTTTAAATGAACGGCCTAACGCTGGACAAGACAGGAGATGGGCAAAAAAAACATTTATTCCTTCAGCCCACTGACAAACACATACCTCCCAACGTTTCTGATGGCCAAACAGGGCCACTTTTGTTTCAGGGGGGTGTTGCTGGGGGGGATGACTGGCGGACAGGGTATTACTGAGACCTTTTAGGTTATTTCATGACAAATTAGCACATCTCTGTGTAACGGATTAAATGGTTTAGAGCAAGATCAAAGTATTTTAGTTACAAAGACTAATTACATTATTGTGTGTTTTATTGGCATGGAGCAATGTTATACACACCACACAGTCTGATCTCCTAAACACAGGTACACCAGGGTGATACACTTATATACACACCACACAGTCTGATCTCCTAAACACAGGTACACCAGGGTGATACACTTATATACACACCACACAGTCTGATCTCCTAAACACAGTGACACCAGGGTGATACACTTCTATACACACCACACAGTCTGATCTCCTAAACACAGGTACACCAGGGTGATACACTTATATACACACCACACAGTCTGATCTCCTAAACACAGGTACACCAGGGTGATACACTTATATACACACCACACAGTCTGATCTCCTAAACACAGGTACACCAGGGTGATACACTTATATACACACCACACAGTCTGATCTCCTACACACAGGGACACCAGGGTGATACACTTATATACACACCACACAGTCTGATCTCCTAAACACGGGGACACCAGGGTGATACACTTATATACACACCACACAGTCTGATCTCCTAAACACAGGAACACCAGGTTGATACACTTCTATACACACCACACAGTCTGATCTCCTAAACACAGGAACACCAGGTTGATACACTTCTATACACACCACACAGTCTGATCTCCTAAACACAGGGACACCAGAGTGTTACACTTCTATACACACCACACTGTCTGATCTCCTAAACACAGGGACACCAGAATGATACACTTATATACACACCACACAGTCTGATCTCCTAAACACAGGGACACCAGGGTGATACACTTCTATACACACCACACAGTCTGATCTCCTACACACAGGGACACCAGGGTGATACACTTATATACACACCACACAGTCTGATCTCCTAAACACAGGGACACCAGGGTGATACACTTATATACACACCACACTGTCTGATCTCCTAAACACAGGGACACCAGGGTGATACACTTATATACACACCACACAGTCTGATCTCCTAAACACAGGGACACCAGGGTGATACACTTATATACACACCACACAGTCTGATATCCTAAACACAGGGACACCAGGGTGATACACTTATATACACACCACTCAGGCAGGGAAAGGGGGACTTGGGTCTCAAACAGGGACACCTGGGAGTTAGGGACCCGAATAGCTCCTGAAGTGGGGATACTTGGGATGTATGGATCCCTAATATATTGAACAGACACTTGGGAGGTATGGACCCTAATATCTCCTAAAGAGGGACACTGGGGAGGTATGGACCCCTAATATCTCCTAAAGAGGGACACTTGGGAGGTACGGACCCCTAATATCTCCTAAAGAGGAACACTTGGGAGGTACGGACCCCTAATATCTCCTAAAGAGGGACACTTGGGAGGTATGGACCCCTAATATCTCCTAAAGAGGGACACTTGGGAGGTAGGGACCCCTAATATCTCCTAAAGAGGAACACTTGGGAGGTACTGACCCCTAATATCTCCTAAAGAGGGGACACTTGGGAGGTATGGACCCTAATATCTCCTAAAGAGGGACACTGGGGAGGTATGGACCCCTAATATCTCCTAAAGAGGGACACTTGGGAGGTACGGACCCCTAATATCTCCTAAAGAGGGTCACGTGGGAGGTATGGACCCCTAATATATACTTGGGAGGTGTGGAAACAGCATATTCAGTATAATTTCTATTAAAGGAGAACTACCAGCTCCTTTTATTCCCTATTACTCCACACCCCTTACCTTCCTATGAACAGGTTACCCTAAAGGCTCCCATGAATTTCCTCAGTGTGTCTGATCTGCAGTCAGCCCTGGATGTGATTTCTATGAAGTTGGACAGGACAAGTGCTGGTGGGCTTCCCCCCAGACTGAATCGTGCTAAAAATGATCTGGACATCCATCTGGTCCTTAAACAGTTACGATTACCATGTATAGTGGGCGGAGTTTGAGGTCCAGTAATCATGCCACCAACTGACATGTCCGCCTCACATCCAGGAATGATTGAGCTGGTTATCTATTGAACAAAAAGGACAAGGGATAAAATATATTGAGGGTTTATTTTCCTGAGTAAAACAAGGGACCTCCCACTGCGGGAAGGTGTTTTATTCCTAAGTTATTACAGCTCAAACTTGAATGTTTTAGGTGCCATATCACAGTGGCCTGAAATTGTACAGTGGCACTGTTGCTACACCATCTTATTATCAGTCT
This sequence comes from Rhinophrynus dorsalis, assembly GCA_037306005.1. Taxonomy (NCBI): domain Eukaryota; kingdom Metazoa; phylum Chordata; class Amphibia; order Anura; family Rhinophrynidae; genus Rhinophrynus; species Rhinophrynus dorsalis. Next base: position 256,137,552 of record CM074725.1, read on the forward strand.
GGTCAGTTGACCATATATCTCGACAGAATGTTGTCGCAACAGCGCCACTGTACAATTTCAGGGCATTGATATATTGCGCCTATAAAATTCAGGTTTGAACTAGAATTATGTTTTTATAAAACACCTCTCAGAATTGAGTGTTCTCTTGTTTTACTCAGGGGGATAAGCCTTACAACAATTTTTTTTTTACATTTTAAGTATTACTATCCCTTTAACCGTTATCAAACATATGAAAGTAGTTACATACGTGAAAGGAGGAATCTAAATGTGAATATTTACAAAAAGAGCCGTGCCAAGAACGAAAGGTCATCTATTAACCCAATCCCGACAACTGACTTACCAGGTACGTCCAGCAAAACTGTCACTTAGTAACAGAGGACATACCTGGTAAGTCCCGGAAAACCGGGTCTCAATGCGGCTACACGGACTCTGGAATCATTTAAAAAAAAAAAAAAAAAAAAAAAAAGTACCACGGGCGTTAAGGCGAGAGACGCATACGCATGCAGCTGTCACTAAGGGGTTAATACTAGAGGAAAGGCACTTTCGATTGAAACAAAGGCAGGGATTTTTTTTTTACAGTAAGGGCGGTAAATCTATGGAATTCTTTGTCTCGGGATGCTCTGCTTGCAGATGTTGTAAAGGCTTTCATAAAAGTAATCGATGCCTATCTAGCACAGAACACTACAGAGAATTGTGACAGTTGGCTTCAATGCAGATATGATGCTGATCCAGTGAAATATCTGACTGCCATTTGGAGTCAGGAAGGATTTTTTTTTTTTTTACCCTCTTGGGGTAAATGTCTTCACATGTCTTCAAATGTGTGCGGGGGTTTTTCCTTCCTCTGGATCAACAGGGGGGACTTGGCATGGGCTGGACTTAATAGGCGCAGGTTTTTTTTCACCCTGATCAACTATGTTACAACGTCCCTTTCAGAGAAGTTTGTATTTTCACCTTCATGTTCACACTAAACCCATCTTTAACTCATTGCTTCGCTGTGTGTTGGCGAGATCGTTATCAACCGAGGGGTTACGTAAATGTATAACGCGGTTACATAGCTGAGTGCCTTGGGAAGGGAGGGCAGTGTCCAGGTAAGGGGTCAGTTCTCACATAGCGTTTGTGTGTGTCACCAGAAAGCCAGGGTCATTACCCTGTCCGGCACCTCTGTGCAAACACAAACATGGATCGGCACCCAGTAGTGGAGGTCACTGACCTCAATACCAAGAGATTCGTTATAACCAGACTCTTTCTGGAGAGTTTGCTGTGTTTAACCCATTGAGTCACTAAATATGCAAATAAAAGACCAGGAAATCTAAAATATATCAGGACTGGGTCATACAAACTAATAGTCTGGTGCTCTCTATGGTATAACAAGGGTTAAAGCTACAAATAAGGGAAAGGAGACCCTTCAAATAAAGAAAACCCTTGAATGGAGGCACGCAACCCAGAAATATATTAAAAATACAAAACGTTTATTAGGCAAATAGTGAAAACACAAGGACTCAGAAAAACAGACAAGTCGGGGGACCCAAAAATCATCACATACCAGATACATCATATAAAGCAGTCGGCCACATATAGGGTGGAATGTAATGAAAATATCTGGTCATTAATTATAAACTCATCTCACACAAATAGTGCAATAACAACACCTCAAATACATCCAAAGAGGAAACAAACAATTCCAAGTGATAAAAGGCATTTATACATCACAAATGTGAGCAAAAAATCAAAGCTCAATGACGTGTCCCTGCAGTACAGAGTCTAAGGTAGTATTTTGTGAACTAGAACCTGTGCTACGTGCTGCACCAGAAAGGCAACGAGAGATTAACCCCTTAACGACCAGCGGTCCCGGGGTGTCTGGTCCTTTAAGGACCAGATAGGCGAGTTCGACGTGACTGATCACGTGTGCCGGCACGTCAAACAAGGGACAGAGAGATCGCTCCGGTCTTGGAGCGATCAAGTTCAGTCCCGGTATTACTCACCACGCTCCTACAGGAGAGCACGGTGAGTAAAAGTATGTGACGTACCAGGACAGTCACTGGTCCTTAACTGCCGGACCAGCGTGACGGTCCGCGTACGTCACAGGGACACAGCAAATGGGTTAATGGGATAGTAATATTTCACAATAGAAGCAGCTCCAATTAATCATCATAGTATTTGGGCCATGGAGAGTGTTATTTCACTAATGTCAGAGTTGTAGTACAAGAGTAATTGAATGATAAAGTTTCCCCTTCCGCCCCTTTTACCTAGTGTAAGCCATCTCTTCTCAGAGAGACAGATAACAGCAGGGGACAATCTTCTTCCTATGAAAACAATGACAGCCCTGCCCCCCTTGACAAGTTTTTCAGGTTTTTCCCTTATCTTAATTGAAGATTGTCCCTCTCTGCAGTCTACCTGGGCACCTCCCTTCTGATCTGGCTGAGCAGTGTTACATCAGTAAAAAGGGGCGGGAGGGGGATACTTTGTCATTGAATTACTCTTGTACTACAACTCTGACAGAACTGAAATAACACTCTCCAAAGTCCAAATACTATGAAGATTAATTAGAGCTGCTTATATTATGAAACATTACTATCCCTTTAAGGAGGTATATTTATGGATAAAGACTTGGTGTAAGCGGGAGGGGTTTTGGTTTCTACAACACTGGGTGGTCTTTTCCCTTGGGGGAAATCTTTATAGTAGAGATGGATTGTATCTTAGTGGAAAGGGGGCTACAGTGCTAGGGGTCAGGATGGTTTCAGGATTATTATTTATAAAGTGCCAAATCATTCTGCAGTGCAGGGTTGGAAGAGACTTTAACCCCTTAAAGTGATAGTAATGTCTAAAAAAACTTTTTTGCATTTAGAAGAGCTCAAAAAGCTGATCTAAATGCAAAAAAAACTTATCTCTCAAACTGCTATGGTTTAAGAGATATGAGCGTTTGAAGTTTGATTTCTCCTACTGACAGCTGTAAAGGTGTCAGCAGGAGATCTGTGTCGGTCAACACTGTGGTGCTTGAGAAGTGCAGAGACCTCGTTATTTACACGGAATCCATTCATTGGACTGGTCTAAAACATGTGCCTGAACACTAGGCCTGAACACTAGGCCTGAACAATAGGTACATGTTTTAGACCAGTCCAATGAAGGGATTCCGTGTAAGTAACGAGATTGCGGCACTTCTCAAGCACCACAGTGTCGACCGACACGAATCTCCTGCTAACAGCTTTACAGCTGTCAGTAGGAGAAATCAAACTTCAAACGCCCGTATCTCTTAAACCATAGCAGTTTGAGAGATACGTTTTTTTGCATCTAGATCAGCTTTTTGAGCTCTTCTAAATGCAAAAAAGTTTTTTTTAGACATTACTATCACTTTAAGTACCGACTGCACGCGTCCGGCACTTAAGGACCATGGAACATTTTTTTTTCCCCACTAAGATACAGGGCTCCCCGAACGGCATGCAGCCCGTGAGGAGCCCTGAATTCCATGACTTACATGTACGTCCTTGTCCTTTAGATACATCCACCTCATGACGTACATGTACGTCATGGGTCGTTAATGGGTTAAATTAGGAAGGATACAACACAAGATGGGGCAGGTGGTGTAAATGAGGACACTAGATTAGAGAGGGGGGGTGGGCTAGCTCATCTAATGGGGAGGAGACTGTTACAGCCTTAAAAAAAGCAAATAAATATGTCAAAAAAATGCAGTTCTTCGGAATGGCAGTACCATGAAATGTATACATGTATATACTTGTAGTCTGGCTGGTAAGATGGGGGAACTGGAACAGACGGCAGTGTACAATCAGCAAGATCTAATTGGTGTGACTGGGATCTGGTTACATGATACAGATGACTTGGCAGTCAATCTACAGGGTTATTCACTTGTTAGGAGAAATAGGGTTAATAAAAGGGGACGGGGAAGTCTATATGTAAAGCATGCAAGGGAAAGGAACAGTTAATATGGAAAAAATGTTTTATATATTATATATATATATATATATATATATATATATCTATCCCTTTGAGTGCCAGAGGGGTACGCAACGCATTTCTTTGCAGTGAAATGTGTAGTCCTCTGGCACCCAAAGGGATATATATATATATATATATATATATATATATATATATATATATATATATATATATATATATATATATATAGAGAGAGAGAGAGAGAGAGAGAGAGAGAGAGATAGAGAGAGAGAGATAGAGAGAGATAGAGAGAGATAGAGAGAGATAGAGAGAGAGAGATATAGAGATAGATATATATATATATATATATATATATATAGTAAGGTTTATCCTCCTAAGTAAAAAGAGGGTACTCCCAGTACGGAAATGTGTTTTATTCAAAAGTTATTTCAGCGCAAACTTGACATTTTTTGGGTGCAATATTTCAAAGGCCTGAAATGTTATAGTGGCGCTGACCAGAGCTGTCCACAGGATGGTGTAGCAACAGCACCACTGTAACATTTCAGGCCACTGAGATACTGCACCCTAAAAATAAATAAATATATGTATGAGCTTCAATAACTTTTTAATCAAACACCACTCAGCACTAGGAGTGCCCTTTGTTTTACTCAGGAGAATAAACTCTTCAATATATTTGCATATTAAGTGTTACAGTCTCATTAAACCCATGTATAAGGGAAGATATAAATGAAGGGTCCAATGAAAAGGTAGAGGCCCTGTGGGCTGAAATGCATACTGGGGGCACTCATAATAAAAAGATGTTAATAGGGATTTGCTACAATCCACCTAATATTGGGGAGATTGAAGAAGTGAAAAGCTGACTAAGAGGAGACCTTATCGCATTGTACAAGTATATGAGGTCAGTACAAGGATCTCTGAGTTATTCATTCCAAGGCCTGATCAGGTGACCAGGGGACACCCCTTAAGATTAGAGGAAAGGACGTTTAGACTTCAGCAAAGGAAGGGTTTTTTTTACAGTAAGGTCTGTTAAACTGTGGAATTCCTTGCCCAAGGAGGAGGTTATGGCAGATACAATGGATACATTTAAAAGAAGATTAGATACATTTCTTTCAGAAGGGAACATACAGGGTTATACTGTTTATTAGTAGGCAGATCAGGAAGGTCTGATAAAGACTAATTTATTTGGTAGCAGGAAAGCTATACAGTTCTCATGTCAATAGGGTATGAGGCAAAGGTTGAACTTGAGGGACTTGTGTCTTTATTCAACCTAATGTACTATGTTACAATGTCCAGCTCTTACTGCGAATGGTAAAGGCTTCTAGTTTAGGAAATGAAATTATAATGGGATATTTCAACTATACTGAAATTGACTGGAGCAATATGAATTCCAGCACAACAAAGGGAAATTATTTTTAAGTACGATTAATGATAATTTTATGTCCCAACTAGAAAAAGAGGCCTTGCTTGACCTCGTGCTCTCAAACAATACTGACATGATAAACAGTATAAAGTAAAGGAATATTTAGGTAGTAGTGACTACAATACGGTATCCTTTGAAATTTGTTATGAGAAACCCATAAACCAAAACATTCAACTTTAAAAAAAAGGCTAATTTTATAATGCTAAAAGCAGCATTTAAGGGCATTCAACGGGATGTAATCTTCAAAGATAAAAATCCGCAAGAAAGATGGAATTTGTTTAAAATGCTCTTAGATAAAAATGCACATCATTATATACCACTGGAGAATAAATACAAGAGGAGCAAATTAAGACCAATGTGACTTAATAAAGAGGTTTGCAGGGAAATGAGAAATAAGAAGCCAGGTTTTAAAAAGTGTTTAATTCAGAAGAATCAGATACATCATTTAAAAAAAAAAAAAAAAAAAAAAAAAAGAACAAAGAATGTAATATAATCTGCAAACATGCAATGAGGTTATCTAAACTTGAAAATGTGAAGTGTTGCAAAAGACAGCAAGATAAGTCTAAAACAATTGTACAAGTATATGAATGGCAAAAAAGATTAATGTTGATGTTGGTCCTCTTAAAGGAATAGTAATACTTTGTTTTATATTTATTTTATTTTGTAGGCATTAAAAAAACATGAAGAACGATATGTCTTATCTCTCAAACCTTTATGGTTTGAGAGATATTCACAAGCAAAGTATCCCCTCCCGCCCCTTTTACCTAGTGTAAGCCATCTCTTCTCAGATGTGGAATGCAGTCCATAGACCAGACAGATAACAGAAAGGGACAATCTTCTTCCTATGAGAACAATGAAAGCCCTGCCCCCCTTGACAAGTTTTTCAGGTTTTTCCCTGATCTTAATTGAAGATTGTCCCTCTCTGCAGTCTACCTGGGCACCTCCCTTCTGATCTGGCTGAGCAGTGTTACATCAGTAAAAGGGGCTGGAAGGGGATACTTTATCATTCAATTACTCTTGTACTACAACTCTGACAGAATTGAAATAGCATTCTCCAAAGCCCAGATACTATGATGATTAATTAGAGCTGCTTTTATTATGAAACATTACTATCCCTTTAAGCCCAAGACGGGTGAATTCATTAGTGAGTATAAGGCTATGGCTCACTATAGACCTGTGAGCCTGACTTCCATAGTGTGTAAGATATTAGAAGGGTTACTAACTGATTTGGGGTCATGCACTAAGGCATGATAAAGAGGTGATAAAGTGGAGATAACTTCACCAGTGATATCATTCTCCAGTTCCTATGTTATTCTATGGAGCCTATGTGCTAAGATGTCTTCAGCTTTGGAGAACTTATTGCATATGCTCTATAGAATAACATAGGAACTGGAGAAGTGTCATTACTTAAAGGGATAGTAATGTTTCATAAAAAAAAGCAGCTCTAATTAATCATCATAGTATTTGGACTTTGGAGAGTGTTATATCAATTCTGTCAGAGTTGTAGTACAAGAGTAATTCAATGATAAAGTATCCCCCTCCCGCCCCTTTTACTGATGTAACGCTGCTCAGCCAGATCAGAAGGGAGGTGCCCAGGTAGACTGCAGAGAGGGACAATCTTCAATTAAGATAAGGGAAAAACCTGAAAAACTTGTCAAGGGGGTGAAGGGCTTTCATTGTTCTCATAGGAAGAAGATTGTCCCCTGCTGTTATCTGTCTGGTCTATGGACTGGATTCCACATCTGAGAAGAGATGACTTACACTAGGTAAAAGGGGCGGGAGGGGAAACTTTGCTTGTGAATATCTCATAAACCATAAAGGTCTGAGAGATAAGACTTATATCGTTCTTCATGTTTTTTTAATGCCTACAAAATAAAATAAAGTTAAAGCGAAGTATTACTATCCCTTTAAGAAGTCACTTTATCACCTCGTCACACCATAGTATATAACCCCCATAATATTCATGACTATGTGACAACCAACAATATTAGTAATAGGAGTCAGCGTGGTTTTATGAACAATAGATCATGAGAAAGTAACTTACTTGCAATTTACAAAAAGGTAAGTAGTAATTTGGACAGGGGAATTGCTGTTGATATAGTATACACGGATATAGTCCCTGACAACCGGTTACTACATAAATTAAAAGGCTTCGGTTTGGGTGGTGTTATCTGTACATGGATTGAGAACTGGTTAAATGATAGATGGCAGAGAGTTGTTATAAATGGAACCTTTTCAAGTTCCTCTAAAGCTGTGAGTGGGGTGCCACAGGGTTCAGTCCTGGGCTCAATGTTTTTTAATTTGTTTATTAATGACCTGGAAGTGGGAACTGAAAGTAAGGACTCAGTCTTTGCTGATGACATTTACGGCGAGATGTTCAAAAAGTCGTCATAATGAAAAAATTGTGGAATCATGAGTTGGTGATAAAACAAAGACAATATTTTCAGAATTAAAGGGGATGCATCACCTAACCAAAAGTTTGCCTTAATCTCTTTATTTTAGGTATTATTACAAGGCTGTGGTGTTGTTATTTAAAAAAAAACGCAATAGAAATGCAGTTTGAGAGTTTACTTTTTCCCTCTTGATGTCTTCTCCTCATTCTGATCGGCACCATCTTGTGGATGAGAATACAGAACAGATCCTCCTCCCCGCTGGTCTGTCAGTAAGCTGGAGCACTCTCATTGGGCTAGATATCGATCTCTACCAATGAGAATACAGGAGAGGTCCTCCTCCCCTCTGGTCTGTCAGTAAGCTGGAGCACTCTCATTGGCTAGATATCGATAAAGACTTGATTCAGTTCTGCCCCGCCTGAGATCAGGGGGAAGCCTTGATTCAGTTCTGCCCCGCGTGAGATCAGGGGGAAGACTTGATTCAGTTCTGCCCCGCGTGAGATCAGGGGGAAGACTTGATTCAGTTCTGCCCCGCGTGAGATCAGGGGGAAGACTTGATTCAGTTCTGCCCCACCTGATACCAGGGGGAAGACTTGATTCAGTTCTGCCCCACCTGATACCAGGGGGAAGACTTGATTCAGTTCTGCCCCACCTGAGATCAGGGGGAAGACTTGATTCAGTTCTGCCCCACCTGATACCAGGGGGAAGACTTGATTCAGTTCTGCCCCACCTGAGATCAGGGGGAAGACTTGATTCAGTTCTGCCCCGCGTGAGATCAGGGGGAAGACCTGATTCAGTTCTGCCCCGCGTGAGATCGGGGGGAGACTTGATTCAGTTCTGCCCCAAATGAGATCAGGGGGAAGACTTGATTCAGTTCTGCCCCGCGTGAGATCAGGGGGGAGACTTGATTCAGTTCTGCCCCGCCTGAGATCAGGGGGAAGACCTGATTCAGTTCTGCCCCGCGTGAGATCGGGGGGAGACTTGATTCAGTTCTGCCCCGCCTGAGATCAGGGGGAAGACTTGATTCAGTTCTGCCCCGCCTGAGATCAGGGGGAAGACTTGATTCAGTTCTGCCCCGCCTGAGATCAGGGGGAAGACTTGATTCAGTTCTGCCCCGCCTGAGATCAGGGGGAAGACTTGATTCAGTTCTGCCCCGCCTGAGATCAGGGGGAAGACTTGATTCAGTTCTGCCCCGCCTGAGATCAGGGGGAAGACTTGATTCAGTTCTGCCCGCATGAGATCAGGGGGAAGACTTTACATTATACACCATATGCAAAGCAATGCGTTGCCTGCCCCTCTGTCACTCAAAGGGTTAACATCACCCGGACCTTGACTAGTATATAATAAAAAGCTAGAATGTTTGTCTGATGCAGTCATGCACAGTAGAGACTGCCCGAGCGCACAGAATGTTTCGGGCAGTCGCTATAGCACATGACTGCATCGTGTGCGCCGACAGTTAGGCGGCTGTAGTACGCACAGCAGAACCGGTCTCTTAACCCTTTGAGTGCCAGAGGGGTACAAATACGTTGCGTACCCCTCTGCCACTCAAAGGATTAATATCACGCGGACCTTGGCTTTTACACAAGTTATACATAATATGCCTAACAATATACACCAGAAGCCACATGCCATACACTACACAACGCCATATATACGGAATATGCCAAACCCAATATGAAAAGTGCTGTACAACACATTACACCAAGACAATAAGCAAATTGCTATACACGGTTTGCCAAACGCTATATGCAATACTCAATACGCTGTATGCCATATTCTATACGCAAAGCACAATATGCTGTACGCCAATCACTTTATACACAGCAGATCCTGTCTGATGTCAGGATCAAGACTTTGTTCTCTCTCGTGTTTAGAGCTTTGTCTGGAGGCCATTTTGTTGTAGCCCAGCAGAGGCATCACTTCCTGTCACAGTAGACAATGGACAGTTCTCCTTCTACTGTTTAGATCTCTGGAGTCTTCATTCCAGGACATTGTATTGTCCCAGAAGGGGGCTGCCCGGGACAAGGGACACACAATAATATCTGGGACTGTCCCTGGCAATCCGGGACGTGTGGTCACCCTACCCTTCACATGCATGATCACCATGTTTATCTTTTTTGTGATCTTTTGCTCAATCCGAATGCTTCTTGTGCACAATCTTGATTTGTGCAAACAATAAGTATCCATTCCATCTGGTCTGTTGTTCATTCGATTTCCTTCTTTTCTAATCTTTTACTCGATCACACACGCATCACTCGCACAACTGACAAATGCTTCATTCTATATTTAGACTTTTTTTTCTCTTATTTCCTTGATCAGAGGAAGACTTTATTCAGTTCTGACCCGAGTGACAGATCAGAGGAAGACTTTATTCAGTTCTGACCCGAGTGACATAGATCAGGGGAAGACTTTATTCAGTTCCGACCCGAGTGACATAGATCAGAGGAAGACTTTATTCAGTTCTGACCCGAGTGACATAGATCAGAGGAAATGTTTATTCAGTTCTGACCCGAGTGACATAGATCAGAGGAAATGTTTATTCAGTTCTGACCCGAGTGACATATATCAGAGGAAATGTTTATTCAGTTCTGACCCGAGTGACATAGATCAGAGGAAGACTTTATTCAGTTCTGACCCGAGTGACATCGATCAGAGGAAATGTTTATTCAGTTCTGACCCGAGTGACATCGATCAGAGGAAGACTTTATTCAGTTCTGACCCGAGTGACATCGATCAGAGGAAATGTTTATTCAGTTCTGTCCCGAGTGACATCGATCAGAGGAAGACTTTATTCAGTTCTGACCCGAGTGACATAGATCAGGGGAAGACTTTATTCAGTTCTGACCCGAGTGACATAGATCAGAGGAAGACTTTATTCAGTTCTGACCCGAGTGACATAGATCAGAGGAAGACTTTATTCAGTTCTGACCCGAGTGACATAGATCAGAGGAAGACTTTATTCAGTTCTGACCCGAGTGACATAGATCAGGAGAAGACTTTATTCAGTTCTGACCCGAGTGACATCGATCAGAGGAAGACTTTATTCAGTTCTGACCCGAGTGACAGATCAGAGGAAGACTTTATTCAGTTCTGACCCGAGTGACAGATCAGAGGAAGACTTTATTCAGTTCTGACCCGAGTGACATCAGGGGGAGACTTTATTCAGTTCTGACCCGAGTGACATAGATCAGAGGAAGACTTTATTCAGTTCTGACCCCAGTGACATCGATCAGAGGAAGACTTTATTCAGTTCTGACCCGAGTGACAGATCAGAGGAAGACTTTATTCAGTTCTGACCCGAGTGACAGATCAGAGGAAGACTTTATCCAGTTCTGACCCGAGTGACATTGATCAGAGGAAGACTTTATTCAGTTCTGACCCGAGTGACAGATCAGAGGAAGACTTTATTCAGTTCTGACCCGAGTGACAGATCAGAGGAAGACTTTATTCAGTTCTGACCCGAGTGACAGATCAGAGGAAGACTTTATTCAGTTCTGACCCGAGTGACAGATCAGAGGAAGACTTTATCCAGTTCTGACCCGAGTGACAGATCAGAGGAAGACTTTATTCAGTTCTGACCCGAGTGACATTGATCAGAGGAAGACTTTATTCAGTTCTGACCCGAGTGACATTGATCAGAGGAAATGTTTATTCCGTTCTGACCCAAGTGACATAGATCAGAGGAAGACTTTATCCAGTTCTGACCCGAGTGACATTGATCAGAGGAAGACTTTATTCAGTTCTGACCCGAGTGACAGATCAGAGGAAGACTTTATTCAGTTCTGACCCGAGTGACAGATCAGAGGAAGACTTTATTCAGTTCTGACCCGAGTGACAGATCAGAGGAAGACTTTATTCAGTTCTGACCCGAGTGACATAGATCAGAGGAAGACTTTATTCAGTTCTGACCCGAGTGACAGATCAGAGGAAGAGTTTATTCAGTTCTGACCCGAGTGACATCGACCAGAGGAAGACTTTATTCAGTTCTGACCCGAGTGACATCAGACGAAGACTTTATTCAGTTCTGACCCGAGTGACATCAGGGGGAAGACTTTATTCAGTTCTGACCTAAGTGACAGATCAGAGGAAGACTTTATCCAGTTCTGACCTAAGTGACAGATCAGAGGAAGAGTTTATTCAGTTCTGACCAGAGTGACAGATCAGAGGAAGACTTTATTCAGTTCTGACCAGAGTGACAGATCAGAGGAAGACTTTATTCAGTTCTGACCTAAGTGACAGATCAGAGGAAGACTTTATTCAGTTCTGACCAGAGTGACAGATCAGAGGAAGAGTTTATTCAGTTCTGACCAGAGTGACAGATCAGAGGAAGACTTTATTCAGTTCTGACCAGAGTGACAGATCAGAGGAAGACTTTATTCAGTTCTGACCCGAGTGACATCGATCAGAGGAAGACTTTATTCAGTTCTGACCTAAGTGACAGATCAGAGGAAGACTTTATTCAGTTCTGACCTAAGTGACATAGATCAGGGGAAGACTTTATTCAGTTCTGACCTAAGTGACAGATCAGAGGAAGACTTTATTCAGTTCTGACCTAAGTGACATAGATCAGAGGAAGACTTTATTCAGTTCTGACCTAAGTGACAGATCAGGGGAAGACTTTATTCAGTTCTGACCCAAGTGAAGCAGTTTCATTGCTTACGGAAAAGGAAAGACATGATCCACTTCGCTGCACGTGTGCGAGGCAGCGACTTCAGAGTCCAATATCTTGGGAACCGGACCACCAATCACAAGTGATAAATGAAAGCTTAACAATGTGTTGAAAATTCTCTAGCATTTAAAGAGTTAAAGGTCCCATTTAAAGCAAGTGGTTTGCCCCAGAATTACTGTACTTTTGTCTTTGTGAATATATCCCGAGTCTCTATGCTGTAATGTCACACTTGTCACTGTCTTAGAGGACAGGATAATGTTAACTTGTCATGTCCTGTTTATCAGCCACAAAGCCTGTCCCTATAATTAGAGAGAACCAAGCGCGTCTTATCATCTGGACACAGACACAGGATGGCCACCGCCTCGGCTCAGAGGGGACACAGAACATATCAAATACCGTAACCTATACATCTAAATAACTCAAAAACTAGTTTTCTAAATAAACACTGTATAATACAACATATTGGGGATTTTGAAATGTTATTTAAAATGATCAAAGTTGTTTTTATGTGACAGAGACACTTTAACCCTTTGAGTGCCAGAGGGGTACGCAACGCGATGCATACCCTTCTGACACTCAAAGGGTTAATCCTCAGCAGATGCGAGTGAATTTCGTGAGGAAGCTCAGTGACGGCTGACCTGGAACACAACAAAGGGGATTGCGACAGTGATAATTCAGACTAACAACCCAACAATCATTTCTAAGGTACAGAAACTAGATCTGAGGATTAAACTCCTAACTGCTGGAATTTCCAGGAGCCTTCACGAAATTATCAATGTCGGGAGCTTTAAAGGGATAGTTAAGTCCCAAAAATAGTATCCTGTAAATGGTAGCTGCAATAAAAAAAAAAACACTTAATGCGCTTAATCCTCTCTCTCAATCACTTACGGTTTGAGAGATATAATAAAATAAAGTTCTCCACCCCCTCCCCTTTCTGCCTGATGAGATGTAAGGCTGTCAGAGGCAGAATCCAGTCGCCTGACTGTAGGCGGCTCTTCAGGAGAGCTGACATCGGGATATCTAACTATAATTACTTCATTGGTATGGTCTACGTGTGCCTGGCTTGTAAGCACATGCTGTAGACCATACCGATGAAGTAATTATACTTAGATATCTAGATGACAGCGCTCCTGAAGAGCCGCCCTCTGGTCCCGGAAACAGGCTCTCATGACGTCCGTTGTACAGCGGACACATGAGAAGGGGGAGGGAGTGGACGTCTTTATTTTCTTATATCTCTCAAACCATAACGGTTTGAGAGAAAGGATTAAGCGCGTTAAATGTTTTTTTTATTGCAGCTACCATTTAGGACAGACTTTTTTTGGGACATTACAATCCCTTTAACTATTTCAGAGCCAGAAGGGTAACCAATGCAATGAAAGGGGCAAAGCAGGGTTTCTCTACATTTGGTTACAGGACACACCAGCAGGGTATTTTTCAGGCTCTTCCTGTGTCCCAGGAAGGTAACTGGTCATTGTGTCTGATATTCCTGCACTTGGGCAGTGATAGCCCTAATACCTAGCTCTTCTTGTGTCCTAAGGACTCAAAGCATTCAAAACGTTAAAACAGCATTTAAAATAATGGAAAGGTTTACTTGTTCCCTATGATGTGGCTGGTTTGACCACAGAATTGCTCTGCTGTGTACATATACCCCAGCAAGTCCATGACCCACAGAGATTACATCTAAATTTTAGTGCCCCGGACACAGTATCTCAGGCCACAAGGTGCTGGCACAGCTAGTTAAAGAGATATAAGATATATATTATAAATATATACACACTATCTATTATCTATATATATATATATAAAAGAGAAAGGCTCATTGCATAATTTATGTCTCCTCAGGAGACACACACACCCAGGGGTGGCAATAAGGAGGGGTTACTGTTCCCATTGGGTGATTTAATGGGGGTGTGATTTTCACACCAATTGCAGTGGCCGAAGGGAGTTGGCCCACCCCCACTATGCAGCCCGTCCACCACTATCAGAAAAAAAACAATATGGCCGCCACTTGCTCCTACACCACAGACAAACACACACATGCCCCACTCACACAGCACCAAACTCACACACATGCCCCACTCACACAGCACCACACACACACACACACATGCCCCACTCACACACACAAATGCCCCACTCACACACACAAAAGCCAGAAAGAAATATGGCTGACACACAGTCACTCACCCTGACTCCCAGTGGCCTCAGCAGGACCTGTACTACAGCCACTGAGAAACAAAATGGCACTCAAAGGGTTAAGGTAGGTCCTCATTGCTCAATTATTTCTTCACTGTCATCATTTGCCATGCAAGACACAGGACAGACAGCCATCATATTCACACTTAACCCACTGACTGCCACAGGGTTGTGTATCAAGTTTTACCCCTCAGTGAGTGTGTTCAAACCCCTCACACTGTAAACTTGCATTCCCCTCCCACTTCTCCTCCTTCCCCAGCCTATTACTAACACTTTTCCACATTTCTCTTAAGCCCCACCCCCTACTCGTGATTAAGCCCCGCCCCCTTTAACCCAAATTGCCCCATTGCTCTCTCCACATCAGCACCACATGAGGGACTCCACAAGTAAAAGTTCCCAGGTATTACACACACATGTCCCACTCACACAGCACCACACACACAATGCCAGAAAGAAATATGGCTGACACACATTCACTCACCCTGACTCCCAGTGGCCTCAGCAGGACCTGTAGCATAGCCACTGAAGGGTGCTGCATCACCAGGGGAACAAAATGGCACTCAAAGGGTTAAAATAGGTCCTCATTGCTGAATTATTTCTTCACTGTCATCATTGGCCATGCAAGACACAGGACAGACAGCCATCAGGTACACACTTAACCCACTGACTGCCACAGGGTTGTGTATCAAGTTTTACCCCTCAGGGAGTGTGATCAAACCCCTCACACTGTAAACTTGCATTTCCCTCCCACTTCTCCTCCTTCCCCAGCCTATTACTAACACTCTTCCACATTTCTCTTAAGCCCCGCCCCCTACTCGCGATAAAGCCCCACCCACTTTTATCCCTGCTTGCCCCATTTGTCTCTCCACATCAGCACCACATAACTCCCCTCCAGAGACAACACAAATCAAAGTTCCCAGGTATGAACACACTTCCCACTGCTATTTAACTCTGACATGCCTCTCTATAACTTAACCATTTGAGTGCCAGAGCGGTGCACAACTCATGCACGCATGTGTTTCTGCGCATATATGTTGCGTGTGTGTGTACATCTCTGCTACATATTTGTGTGCATCTCCGGTGTGTGTGTGCATGTCTTTTGCATGTCTCTGCCGCTCACTGTGTGTATGTGTCTGACTGTGTGTTGCATATATCTGTGTTTATCAGTGTGTCTACATTTCACACACACACACACACACGTGCGCCCAACGGTCATAACATGATGGCCAATGCCGTCACACATAGTGTATAAGCGCCCAACATGTGTCACTTAACCCTTGTACTGCCAGAGGACTATACAAATCATTACACAGCAATGTGTTGCGTACCTCTCTCACACTCAGAGTTAGTGCTTCACTCCAACCAACTGCTACACTAGGTGTGTATAATGCAGTAACCCTACAGCCCTGTATTTCATGTCTACTTCACTGTCTATGTATAGTCATTTCTCCCCCTCACCCATTACTTTACTGTAACACTTCACTGTCCCTCCTCTCCTCAATCTCTCATCTCCTCCTCCCTTGTCATCCCCACTCACCTATCCCCTAGCCATTCATCCATAGTCCCAATCTCGCCATTTTACTCCCACATCACTATTACATTATCTATCACTGCATCTGTCACTTAACCCTCTGTCTGCCAACCTATTTCTTCAAATATACTTCAGTATCCACTGCTGTAATCTAAATTATTCCTTTACTCACAAACATCTTCTCACTGTGACCTTCACCAAGTACATAGCACACTCACTTCAACTGTAAGGATACAAGGCCTTATTCATCAAGTAACACAGCACAATCACTTCAACTGTAAGGATACAGGGCCTTATTCATCAAGTAACACAGCACACTGACTTCAACTGTAAGGATACAGGCTCTTATTCATTAAGTAACACAGCACACTCACTTCAACTGTAAGGATACAGGGCCTTATTCACCAAGTAACACAGCACACTCACTTCAACTGTAAGGATACAGGCTCTTATTCATTAAGTAACATAGCACACACACTTCAACTGTAAGGATACAGGGCCTTATTCACCAAGTAACATAGCACACACACTTCAACTGTAAGGATACAGGGCCTTATTCACCAAGTAACACAGCACACTCACTTCAACTGTAAGGATACAGGCTCTTATTCATTAAGTAACAGCACACTCACTTCAGTTGTAAGGATACAGGGCCTTATTTATCAAGTAACACAGCGCACTCACTTCAACTATAAGGATACAGGGCCTTATTCACCAAGTAACACAGCACACTCACTTCAACTGTAAGGATACAGGGTCTTGTTCACCAAGTAACACAGCACACTCACTTCAACTGTAAGGATACAGGGCCTTATTAACCAAGTAACATAGCACACTCACTTCAACTGTAAGGATACAGGGCCTTATTCACCAAGTAACACAGCACACTCACTTCAACTGTAAGGATACAGGGCCTTATTCACCAAGTAACACAGCACACTCACTTCAACTGTAAGGATACAGGGCCTTATTCATTAAGCTGAAGAGCTGCAATTAAAACATTTTTTACAACTCTTATCAGCATATCTACATCACTACTGCGTCTGTCACACACTGACTACATATGTGACATACGTCATGTGTGTGTGTGTGTGTGTGTGTGTCTCTCTGTATGTATGTGTTTCACAGTGTGTGACACACTCTGTCTCTTTAAGTGCGTGTCTGTAACACTGCATATTTCTGTTTCACACAATGTCTCTCTGTGTAAATAATATGACGGGCAACGCCGTCCCACATTGCTAGTATATATATATATATATATATATATATATATATATATATATATACACACACACACACACACATATACATACGGTACTGTGCAAAAGTTTTAGGCAGGTGTGAAAAAATGCTGTAAAGTAAGAAAGCTTTCAAAAATAGACATGTTAATAGTTTATTTTTTTTATCAATTAACAAAATGCAAAGTGAGTGAACAGAAGAAAAATCTAAATCAAATCAATATTTGGTGTGACCTCCCTTTGCCTTCAAAACACATCAGTTCCTCTAGGAACACTTGTACTCAGTTTGTTAAGGAACTTGGCAGGTAGGTAGGTTGTTCCAGACATCAGTTCTTCTGTGGATTTAGGCCTCAGTTGCCTCTCTCTTTTCATGTAATCCCAGACAGACTTGATGATGTTGAGATCGGGGCTCTGTGGGGGTCATACCATCACTTCCAGGACTCCTTGTTCTTCTTTACATTGAAGAAGATAGTTCTTAATGACTTTGGCTTTATGTTTGAGGTCTTTGTCATGCTGCAGAATAAATTTGGGGCCAATGTGATGCCTCCCTGATGGTACTGCATGTTGGATAAGTATCTGCCTGTACTTCTCAGCATTGAGGAGACCATTACTTTTGGCCAAATCCCCAACTCCATTTGCAGAAATTCAGCCCCAAACTTGACCTAGTTTTCACGTCGGAGGTATGGCTTTTTGGCCACAACTCTTCCATGAAGACCACTGCTGACCAGATTTCTCCAAACAGTAAATGGGTGTACCAAGATCCCACTTTTTTCTGCCAATTCTGAGCTGATGGCACTGCTGTGCATCTTACGATTGCAAAGGGAAGTATGATGTGTCTTTCATCGGCTGCACTAAGTTTCCTCGGCCAACCACTATGTTTACAGTCCTAAACGTTTCTTATTTCTTTGTGCTTCTTCAAAACAGCTTGGACACCACATCTGGAAACCCCTGTCTGGCTGGGAGAGACCTTGCTGATGCAGGACAACTACCTTGCGTCTTGCTGATGTGCTTATCTTGCCATGGTGTATGACTTTTGACATTAAACTGTCTTCAGCAACCTCACCTAGTTAGCCGAGTTTGGCTGTTCTTCACCCAGTTTTATTCCTCCTACACAGCTGTTTCTGTTAATGATTGTGTTTCACCCTACATATTAAATGATGATAATTAGCATATGTTTGGTATAATAGTTTAATCATACACTTGACTATATGACTACAAAATCCCTGACTTGTGTAAGTGTACCTAGAAGAATCGATGCAGTTTTGAAGGCAAAGGGTGGACACACCAAATTTTTATTTGTTTTACATTTTTCTTCTGTTCACTCACTATGCATTTTGTTAACTGATAAATATAAACTATTAACATGTCTATTTTCGAAAGCATTCTTACTTTACAGCTTTTATTCACACCTGCCTGAAACTTTTGCACAGTACTGTATATATAATATACACTATCCCTTTTTAACTAGCTGTGCCAGCACCTTGTGGCACACGGACGTCATTATGGCAAGATGTCTGCGCTCCGTGATGCTGTCACCCCGGGAAGAAAGGCTAAATCTATTTGTCAAGGTAATAATTCTGGCGACTACCGCTGCTAATCAGCTAGTGGCCAGATGGGGAGTTATTTAAGCTAAAGTTGTGTTCAGGTGGTAGTTCTGCTTTAAAGGAGTTTAAAAGAAAAAAAAATTCACCTCCTGTGTAGTTTATTTCAGTTGTTTTCTAGCAACTAGCGTTAAAGTGTAATTTTATTTATTTACCATATTGTAATAATTATATTTCAGTGCCGACAGAATCTTCCTTGTGTGGTACAAGCTGTACGGCACGGCTTGTAACTACCTCCCCTCCCCGTGTTTAGCCATTTGTCACGAGTAGAGAGCCAACGATGACGTGTAGGTTTTGTTTATGACATTTGACTTCAGTTATCGCAATACATGGGGTCAATTGGTTTACATGATGGTTCAGTTTTAGGAACGCCTTCGATGCTAGGAGTCTCCAGCTGGAGGTTTGAAATGCACTAAGAACTGGAAAACACCAAAGGTGTTAAAGTTATAGTAATGTTTCATAATAAAAGCATATCCAATTAATCTTCATAGTATTTGGACTTTGGAGAGTGTTATTTCAATTCTGTCAGAGTTGTAGTTCAGGAGTAATTGAATGATAAAGTATCCCCCTCCCGCCCCTTTTACGGATGTAACACTGCTCACCTCAGAGCAGCAAGACTGTCCGGATGGATCACAGAGAGGGACAATCTTCAGTGATCATAAGGAAAAACCTAAAAAACCTGTCAAGGGGGCAGGGTTTTCCTTATGATCACAGTAAGAAGATTGTCCCTTGCTGTGATCTGTCCGGTCAAGTGACCAGATTCCACATCTGAGAAGAGATGGCTTACACTAGGTAAAAGGGATGGGAGGGGGATACTTTATTATTCAATTACTCTTGTACTACAACTCTGACAGTATTGAAATAACACTCTCCATGGACCAAATACTATGAAGATTAATAGGAGCTGATTTTATACTGAAACATTACTATCACTTTAAACACCTTACAGCGTCTTAGACAAGATAGTCCCTCTGTTTTCCAACTCATTAATGTATTTAGTTAAGAAGAAAAGGTCTAAAACTTAGAAGATTCACCAAATCTAGAAGTTCTGCTTTTAAAAAAAATGGAATTATAGGAACACAGAGGCAATCCTTCTGATGACTGCAGTGTGGTTAGAACCAAGTATTAAAGTGCAGCAGTACAAACAGTGAAATAAAAAGGTCCAGGTAAGTGAGCAGACAAGTGACCACTCCTACACAACGCGTTTCACACTAGAACAGTGTAGAACTGGGGTAGTCAATTGTTGGCTCTGCAGCTGCTGATCACAACAAATCCCATCATCTCCAACCAGTGTTTAGTTGATTGGGGATGATGGGATTTGTAGTGTCCAGCAGCTGCAGAGCCAACAATTGACTACCCCAGTTCTACACTGTTCTAGTGTGAAACAGCGTGACGTCCCACAGGGTAAAATCTATCCACCAACAGAGTCCTCACATCCTACAGGATAAAATCTATCCACTGACACAGAGCCACATCCTACAGGATAAAATCTATCCACTGACAGAGTCCTCACATCCTACAGGATAAAATCTATCCACTGACACAGCGCCACATCCTACAGGATACATCTATCCAGCGATACAGTGTAACACTGCACAGTATCCATCTATACAGTGTAACATCACACAGGAGACATCTATCCAGCGATACAGTGTAACACTGCACAGTATCCATCTATACAGTGTAACATCACACAGGAGACATCTATCCAGCGATACAGTGTAACACTGCACAGGATCCATCTGTACAGTGTAACATCCTACAGGAGACATCTATCCAGCGATACATTGTAACACTGCACAGTATCCATCTATACAGTGTAACATCACACAGGAGACATCTATCCAGCGATACAGTGTAACACTGCACAGGATCCATCTATCCAGAGATACAGTGTAACACTGCACAGGATCCATCTATCCAGAGATACAGTGTAACACTGCACAGGATCCATCTATCCAGAGATACAGTGTAACACTGCACAGGATCCATCTATCCAGAGATACAGTGTAACACTGCACAGGATCCATCTATCCAGAGATACAGTGTAACACTGCACAGGATCCATCTATCCAGAGATACAGTGCAACACTGCACAGGATCCATCTATCCAGAGATACAGTGCAACACTGCACAGGATCCATCTATCCAGAGATACAGTGCAACACTGCACAGGATCCATCTATCCAGAGATACAGTGCAACACTGCACAGGATCCATCTATCCAGAGATACAGTGCAACACTGCACAGGATCCATCTATCCAGAGATACAGTGCAACACTGCACAGGATCCATCTATCCAGAGATACAGTGCAACACTGCACAGGATCCATCTATCCAGAGATACAGTGCAACACTGCACAGGATCCATCTATCCAGAGATACAGTGCAACACTGCACAGGATCCATCTATCCAGAGATACAGTGTAACACTGCACAGGATCCATCTATCCAGAGATACAGTGCAACACTGCACAGGATCCATCTATCCAGAGATACAGTGCAACACTGCACAGGATCCATCTATCCAGAGATACAGTGTAACACTGCACAGGATCCATCTATCCAGAGATACAGTGTAACACTGCACAAGATCCATCTATCCAGAGATACAGTGTAACATCACACACAGGATCCATCTATCCAGAGATACAGTGTAACACTGCACAGGATACATCTATCCAGAGATACAGTGTAACACTGCACAGGATACATCTATCCAGAGATACAGTGTAACACTGCACAGGATCCATCTATCCAGAGATACAGTGCAACACTGCACAGGATCCATCTATCCAGAGATACAGTGTAACACTGCACAGGATCCATCTATCCAGAGATACAGTGTATCACTGCACAAGATCCATCTATCCAGAGATACAGTGTATCACTGCACAAGATCCATCTATCCAGAGATACAGTGTAACACTGCACAGGATCCATCTATCCAGAGATACAGTGTAACATCACACACAGGATCCATCTATCCAGAGATACAGTGTAACACTGCACAGGATACATCTATCCAGAGATATAGTGTAACACTGCACAGGATCCATCTATCCAGAGATATAGTGTAACATCACACAGGATCCATCTATCCAGAGATATAGTGTAACACTGCACAGGATCCATCTATCCAGAGATACGGTGTAACACTGCACAGGATCCATCTATCCAGAGATACGGTGTAACACTGCACAGGATCCATCTATCCAGAGATATGGTGTAACACTGCACAGGATCCATCTATCCAGAGATACAGTGTCACATCACACAGGATCCATCTATCCAGTGATACAGTGATACAGTGTAACACTGCACAGGATCCATCTATCCAGTGATACAGTGTAACACTGCACAGGATACATCTATCCAGCGATACAGTGATACAGTGTAACATCACACACAGGATCCATCTCGGCAGTGATAACAGTGCAGGCTGCCACAGACTATCCAGTAACACAAGGGAGGAGGGTCATTTTATTCCAAGTGATTGAAATAGGCTTTGTTTCATTAAAGCAAAAGTAACATTTTACAACTATACACATTCTATTTGCCATTTTAAACAAGGAAATAATTCCATTATTTTAACTGAGATCACAGACCCCCTGCCCTGCCCAACACAATACACACAGGCACTGCAGGGATCCCAATGTCAGCACTAACGCACTGCGCACATACCACCTGCAGGATAGTAAGGATGCTGCCTCTTTGTTTTAACCCCTTGAGTGCCGGAGGGGTACACAACGCATTGCACCCCTCTGGCACTCTAAGGGTTAAATCGCTCTGAATTGGTAAGAATTCTAATTTCTTAACAGACAGCGTTAATGTGGTTTAACTCCTTGGGGACTGTGAGGGGGGGGGATCCTCGTACAATATAAAAAAAATAAAAATGTTCTTAAAGGGTCACCCATCACACTGTCACTTTAAAACAAGCAGTGATTCTGAAAGAGCTTTCACAATGGCCCTTTTTTATTTTGTTAATTACTGTTATCTATGTATCTAAATAAGGTGGCCCGTGCGCAAGTGCCTCCAGAGGGGGATAATTGCCCCCATCATATAAACATAGGGGCTGGGTGAGCTGGCCTGGGGGTCATACTATGTTTTTGTCCCAGCCTATCCCTTGCAC
Source organism: Rhinophrynus dorsalis (assembly GCA_037306005.1). Classification (NCBI taxonomy): domain Eukaryota; kingdom Metazoa; phylum Chordata; class Amphibia; order Anura; family Rhinophrynidae; genus Rhinophrynus; species Rhinophrynus dorsalis. The sequence continues at coordinate 256,160,642 of CM074725.1, forward strand.
TGAATGATGGGAGTTGAGGTCCAACGTTCCCAGCTCATCCCCTTGAAACTGGGACATATGAAAAATGCCTGCTGCAGGGCTGTAGTGGTCATTATCAGACTGCAGGGGTCACTACCAGGCTGCTGTGGTCAGTATTCAAATGCAGGGGTCATTACCAGGCTGTAGTGGTCATTATTTCGGTGTACGGGTCATTACCAGGCTGTAGTGGTAAGTACTTCTTTGCAGGTCTGTAGTGGTCATTACAGGCTCTAATGGTCAGTACTGGTCTGCAGGGGTCACATGTATCCATCAGCAGGCATTTCTCATGTGTGTCCAGTTTTAAAGGGACCACCCTTCAGCCCCCCATCATTCACTGAAAATGGCTGCCTGAATATGATGACTGTTGTAGTCCAATAACCGAGCAGCACCAATTTCCCACCACTGCCCTATGGTAAATTATGACACTCCAGCTCTCATTGGGTTACAACTCCTACCATCCCCAGCTGGTAGCTGGGTGGCTGAGGCTGATGGGTATTGGAGTCCAATAACAGTTGGAGAGCCACATGTTGATCTGGCAGCCCCAGCAATGGTCAGAGAGCCACAAACTGCACACTCCTGCCAAATTAATCCACAATTGTTGAGGTTTCCAAAAACTGCCTGAGAGCCACAGGTTGCCCACTCCTACCCTATGGATCCCTAATTCTTAGGATTCAAACAGCTGAAGAGCCACATATTGCCGTACTGCCATAGTAGTCCCCAATTCTAAGACTTCCATCAACAACTTAAGAGTTACAATTTGCCACCACCCTGCAGTATTAGCCCCAGCAAGAGCTGGAGAGCCACAATTTGTGCACTCCTGTTCTATTTGTTCCTAATTCTTTGGATTCCAACATTTGCTAGAGAGCCACTGGTTGTCCATCGTTCAATACTTATTTCTAATTCTCAGGGTTCCAGAAACAGCTGGAGAGACACTGGTTTCCGACCTCTGCCCTGAGTCTTAGTATTCAAACAACAGCTGGAGAGCCACCATTGCCCACCCCAGTCCGAGGCCAGTGAGTACAAGGTATTACCAGGCAGCCCAGTGATCTGCAGGTAACAGGGAAACGGGGATCACTTAGATTAAACACACAGAACAGAACCAAGGGGACCCCACCCCAGTACCTGAGATCCCTGATCCATCATGGGGCTCTTCAGTCCAGTGTCCCCAGTTCTCACAGCCCAGCAGATCCCAGTTCTCACAGCCCAGCAGATCCCAGTGTCCCCAGTCTGTCTGTTGGGGGAAGTAACTGCCGACTTGTAACCAAACCACACTGACCTGCACCAAGGGGCGAGGCCGGGCTGTCAGGGGTATATAGAGGGCTGGACACACAGTCCCTCCTACCTCACATACCCACGCCAGGTCTGCAGCCTGTGTGCCACACTCCTGGGACCCCAGAAAATCCCTCACTCATTCCTCTGAACCCCAAAATGTATAATCTCCCATCTCCAAGAAAGTGAACACATATACAGTATCTTAATTAACCCCCTGGGAGCCAGAACTGCAGTCTCAAACACTTCTCACCCCGCAGTACTCAGGGGTTCAGTATTGGGGGGACCTCCCTCACCTGTCCGGTTTATTACTACATTCTTAACCCTTTCCGTATTAGATGAGGAATGATGATCCACACACTGACCGGCAGCCCTGGCTCTCTAACAAAGGAAGGGTTAACAGATTATAAGATTACACCCTCCTGCCACCTGTTTATAGTCGGTACAATCGGCTCAGAGGGATTTACCAATTATTATCACACACATACATACACACATATATATACATACATACACACGTCACATACATACACACACACACATACACATATACACACATACATACATACACACACACGTCACATACGCACACACATACATACACACATATATATATACATACACACACAAACATATACATTCACACATATATATACACACACACATACATACACACATATATATACATACGTCACACACACACATACATATACTGTTTTGGTTTTTAAACCTTATAAATATTGTTGTACAACACAACGTCCATTAACCATCTGAGTTCCAGAAAGGTATCGTTGCAATGCTTTGCGCACCCCTCTTGCACTCAAAGGGTTAACAGTTATCAGATGTAATTAATATGCCCTACCTTGGCCAAAGAGCTTGCAATCCATGTATTGTCCAGGCGCCTCTAAACCAATGGCTTGTCCAGTAAAGTGCATCAGCCAACCTCTGACTCCCTACATCACCTGCTCAGGGTGGGAGCGGGCAGGAATCACTGACCCCCAGTACTGTAAGGGGTTAACTGGAAAGCCCAGTAGTAAATAGATTCTTCTGCGTGTTGTGACCTTGCAGATCGGACTATAAACATCCAGGAATGTTACTACTGTGACTTTAACGCGCTTTATGCCCCGGAGGAGTAGAATTAACCCTCTTAAGTCACAGGTCTCTGCTTTGCTTTTTGTGAGTAGCCTAATACCTGGTTAAACTGAAGAGGTAACTATGCCACCCCCTCCATGTGTCCTATGGACCAGTATCGCTCTGAAACACAGTCCACTCTGAAGTCTGATACCACTAATCAGGGACAGTGTTTCCCTCTGTCACAGTGACACCTACTGGTCAGAATCAGAGATGCAGTTCTGAACTCTGAAATTCAACAGGTGTATTAAAGGACCAGTAACACTTAAAATGAACATGGATTACAGGCATTAAAGAAGTTGTCCTTCAGGCAGCATCTGTAAACATTCTGGATTTGTTTGCGGTCTACAGTCTGGTCTTATATACGACTTGAGGGAGCAGACATTCCTGAGTTTTCCTGGGCTTCTACTGATTTTTCAGGACTATCTGTAAATGGGCTGAGATAACAGTCTTTCTCAATACAAGAGCGGTGGGAACTAATCACAGTCAATTGGATGGCTTTATCTCTTATCTATCAATGAAAACAGCACAAAGAACAATAAATAAACACTTTCTGAACAGGACAATTTACATATACATTAAAAAGTAAGTTTAGGATTATATATGTCAGTGATGGGATGAAACACATGTAAAATACAATTTTACATATACAAATACTATGTGATATTTAAATGTATATCAGCCTATTACGTTTCTTGCTGTTAGTGTTGCTTTAAAATGACAGTCACTCTACTTTTTTAAAATTTAAATTGTTTAATAGGTAAAGTCAAGTTGCCTATACTTTTATCACAGTTATTTATTGCATCTTCACCTTCCTTTTTCATTCTGTATACTCCTGCCAGGGAGCTCTGATGATTTCTACATTCGGGGAGATTTCTGTCTGGAACAGTGAAAACAGGAAATTGATACAATGGAGGTTATGCACTAAGAGGTGATACAGTGGAGATAACTTCATCAGTGATATCACACCTCCATTTCCTTTGTTATTTTATGGAGCCAATGGAAAGTGTGACAAACAGGTGGTAAAGTGGAGATAACTTCTCTAGTTATATCACTTCTCCAGTTCCTACATTATTCTATATATTTTATGCACTAAGGCCGGGATTCATTAAACTTCGGGAAGAGCAGAGTATCAAATACCCTGCTCTTTGTCGCGATCATCGATGGATACCTTCGGGTACTCATAACTGATTTTGCGCGTTTCCCTGCTTTGTGTATGCAAAGCAGGGAAACTTGGGTAAATTGGTCCGTCATGGTGACAACACACGTATACGCATAAGCAAAAATGTGTATGCGTGTGTTCACCCCATTCATTCAAATGGGATACGCCAGCTTAAAGCTAGAGGATCACATTTGCGGATCTATCTGGCCTCCGCTTGATGAATAATGAGCGATGGCCAGATAGAATCCAAAAGTTGCCAAATGGGCGAATGGTCAGGGCTGGTGCAAGGATTTTTGCCACCCTAGGCAAAACCTAATTTTGCTGCCCATTTGGCTCTGCCCCTTGTGCCCCACCCCTTTATACCCCGCCTACTTATACCCCACCTCATTTCATGATTGTCCTCTCTCTGCCTCTGGTCTGGAGATGCCTGTAAGAGATGCCCCCACCAGCTCCACTTTGCCCCCTATCAGTTCCATCTTGCTCCACCAGCTTCAATTTGCCCCCTTAGCGCCAACTTTCCCCCATCTGCTCCAACTTGCCCACACCAGCTCCACTTTGCCCCCATCTGCTCCAACTTTGCCCCCACCAGCTTCACTATGCCCATATCAGCTCTAACTTACCCCCACCAGCTCCACTTTGCCCCCTCAGCTCCACTTTGCCCCCACCAGCTCCTCTTTGCCCAACATCAGCCCCAACTTGCCCAACATCAGCCCCAACTTTGCCCCCCATCAGCTCCAATTTGCCACCCATAAGCTCCAACTTGCCCCCCATCACATACCTGGAGCTCCGCGCAGTATTCTTTTCAGTAATGCAGAGGGTGCCGGAGATCATGACTCCCAGCTCGCTCTGCATTACTAAACAGTTGACGACGATGAGGGAGCGCTGTAGACACACAGATCTAACTGTGTTGCGTTCCCGGTGCGGGCAGCGGGCGCAGCTCTTCTCCACTGCATGCCCGCGCCCCCAGTACCTGTGCGCCCTAGGCCGGCGCCTACTTCGCCTATAGGTGGCACCGGCCCTGCGAATGCTTAATACGCAGATAAATGCTCTGATTTTCCTGCGTATTAATCCATTCGCACCTTGATGAATCCTTGCCTAAGGTCTCAAATGTTGGAGAAATCTTAGTGCATTGACGCCATAGAATAACATAGGAACTGGAGAAGTGATATCACTGGAGACGTTATCAACACTTTATCACCTCTTTATCACACACTGGAGGAGATTCACTAAGCGGTGATAAAGAGGTGATAAAGTGTTGATAACTTCTCCAGTGATATCACTTCTCCAGTTTCTATAATGGAGTCAATACAATGTGCGATAAAGAGGTGATAAAGAGGAGATAACTTCTCCAGTGATATCACTTCTCCAGTTCCTATGTTATTTTGTGGAGCCTATGCACTAAGATTTCTTCAGCTTTGGAGATCTTAATTTATAGGTGGAGATTCACGAAGCGGTGATAACGCAGTGATAACGAGGTGATAAAGTAGAGAGGACTTCTCCAGTGATATCACTTCTCCAGTTCCTATGTTATTATATAGAGCCTATTCACGAAGATCTCCAAAGCTGGAGAAATCTTAATGCATTGGCTCCATAGAATAACATAGGAATAAGAGAAGTGATAAACTGGAGAAATTACCTCCGCTTTATCACCTCTTTATCACACCTTAGTGCATCTCTCCCAATATAACTCTCTCCATGCCATGCTGAGTGCTCTGTATGCTGTATTTAACCCTTTGAATGCTAGAGGGGTAAAGCAATGCGTTGCACACCCCACTGGCACTCAAACGGTTACTAGATTGCAAGCTGGGTTTTCAGCTGCAAGCATAGTGTTGCATTGTTTCACAAGCCACGCTTTCACATTCCATGACAGAAAACTCTCAGGAAACAGATTTAGTGAACTCCCCATTAGACACATAAAAATGTATAAAAAAAGGTAATAGGAAAGTAAATACCATAGAAAATGTGATTTTACTTATCGTGTTATTAGAGAAGATGTACAGTCAGAACCGAGGTCGACTGTTAGATAAAATATGTTAACTATTTAATCTCTGGGTACTTATCAGCAAACTACTGACAAGCAGCAGGCTGTACTGTCCATAGAGGATTAACTCCTTGAGGACCAAAAAAGATGTATAATGCATAGCATACCCTTCTGATCCTCAAAGGGTTAATAGTGCAGGACCAAGAGTTAACCAGCAGTAATGGCTTGTTTCATGGGGCTCGGTCCAGTAATTAACATCCATTACCCGAGAGGTTAATGAACACAACTAGGCTATTTATTCAGCAGTTTTTATACTAGGAAATGTATTAACCCTTTGAGTGGCAGAGGGGTACGCAACGCAATGCACACACATGCACATACACACACACACACAAGACACACATACATATACACACACACTTACACACACATACATACACACACATACACACACACACACTTACACACACACACACATACACACACACACACACATACATACCTACATACACACACATACACATACACACATATACACATACACACACACACACACATACACACACACACACACATATACATACACACATACGTATACACACACACTTACACACACATACATACATACAGACATACACACACACACACATACATGCACAAACATACACACATATACACATACACACACACACATATATACACATATATATACACAGACATACACACACACACATGTGTATATACAATATATAAATGTATGCACTCTCCTTCACCTCTGTTGTGGAAATAAACCAAGTCTTAACTTGCCACAAAACTCTCCCTTCTGATCAGTCACACCCCACACACACAGGCGGACATGGGAGACTTTGTACCTATAGAAATATGGACGGTTATAAGAGACACGAGGCTCACCCAGCAGGGCTCAGTGTCCCTATGGGTTATGTTCAGACAGGTAACTCTTGTGTAGCAGTGTTTGATGTGATTGGATTACATGGAAAAACAACACCTTTTACTGCTTCTATATGTCACTAACAAAGGCAGCACGGCGGGGGGGGGGGCGGGGTGGAGACATACGCCACTATCCACTGGTAGTCACAGACCCACACTACAATGTCTGCCAGCCTGGCCTTGTTTCACCAGTAGTTGCAGAATCACACTTCAGTTCTGCTGGGCTAGCCTTGGTAAAATGGTAGCCAGAGAACCACAATACACTGACTGCCAGGACAGCCTTATTCCACTGGTAGTCACAGACCCACGCTACAATGTCTGTCAACTCAACTTTGTTCCATAGGTAGCCACAGACCCCACTACACTGTCTGCCAGCCCAGCCTTGTTCCACTGGTGTCACAGACCCACAGTAAAATATCTGCCAGCCAAGCCTACTTCCACTGGCAGCCACAGAGCTACACTACACTGTCTGCCAGTCCAGCATTGTTTCCCTGGTAGCCATATACCCACACTACATTGTCTGCCATCCCAGGAATGTTCCACTTGTAGTTACTGAATCAAATTAACCTGTCTGCCAGGCCAGCATTGTTCTACTGGTAGTCACAGACCCACACTACAATGACTGACTGCCCAGCCTTCTTCCACTGCAAATACAAAAATGTGAGAGGCTTTTGAGGATGAACCATCGGCAAAATGGTCTGTTCTACGGCTAGTCACCGCTCAGAAGCATCACGTTTAGCTCTCTAGTGCCATTACGGAGGAGATATTTCCACTTACAAATGACACTAATCCCGCCCAAATGGAGGTCCAGTTAAAAAAATGATGGGCAAATCTGCACGGTCTTGTTGGGCCTCATCAGGGAGGTGCAGCTGGATTCCCTAGGCACTAAGAGCAAGGGGTCCACGTCTGGCACTAGAGAGCTAAAATGTGATGCTTCTGAGCGGTGACTAGCCGTGGAACAGGCCATTGTGCTGTTGTTCATCCTCAGAAGCCTCTCACATTTTGTATTCTTATTTTGAATACTCTTAGGGGGTTTCACTAAGAGTGAAGGGTAATACAGACGTGGACCCCTTGCTCTCAGTGCCTAGGGAATCCAGCTGCACCTCCCTGATGAGGCCCAACAAGGCCAAAACGTATGTCGGGGGTTAGCTTTTGTTCCTGTGCAGAGGGGACTTGCCCATCACTTTGGAACTGGACCTCCCTTTTGGTCAGGATTAGTTTAATATGAATGTGGAAATTTCACCTCTGTAATGGCACTAGAGAGCTAAAACGTGATGCTTCTGAGTGGTTACTAGCTGTAGAACAGGCCATTCAGCTCTTGTTCGTCCTCAGAAGCCTCTCACATTTTGTATTCTTGTTCCGCTGCAAGCCATAGAACCACACTATAATGTCTTCCAGCGTGGCATTGTATTGGCGGCCAGTCAGCTACACTACACAAACTGCCAGCCTAGCCTTGTTCCTCTGACAGACAGAGATCCAAACTACCCTGACTGTCCTACCTCTGTCTCCCCACACACCTGCACCTCTCTACTCTTTCCCAAGGCAGGAAAGTTCCCAGCTTGAGGCCTACCCTCCCCTGGGACTTGCCCAATCTCTTCCTTAGAGGAAGCAGGTTTTTTGGGTCCTTACAGCCTCCACATGTGTGATGTGGCATGAGTACAGGTGAGACGCTGAGGGATGTGATGGGAGTGACATGTATGATGAAAGCACAGAGAAGGGGGATGATTGTCAGATATCAAAGTGAATAACATGAGGGGAGACAGTGGTGGAGTAGTATGAGAACTGCTGTGGTTCAAATTGAGACGTAAGACTGAAGATGGGGGTCATGTGATATGGTATGAAACACCTAAAGGTCCACGGTGAGGTACCTGGAGTTATTTTGACAGGAGTGACCAGGTAGGATTCTCCCACCCAATCCACTCCTGATAGAATCACCACCCCCACCCCCCAGATATATCCTCACTGAGTCAGGCTGGGGATAGACTGCAATTCCAGGAGGTAGGTATAGGGAGAATTGTACATAACTAATCCCTGTTACTGCCCGGGGTGGGGCTGGCAGTAAAATATAGCAATAGATAGATAGATATGAGTTAGATATTAGATAGATAGATAGATAGATAGATAGATAGATAGATAGATAGATAGATAGATATGATGAGTGAATCTGGTTTACTGTTTATATATATATATATATATATATATATACATCACTGCTGTGTGATGGACTCCTACCTAGGTAAGTGCTTCTGTTACACACAGTAATTATATAGATACACCTGACTGCTGTGTGATGGACTCCTACCTAGATAAGTGCTTCTGTTACATGCAGTAATTATACAGATACGCCTGACTGCTGTATGATGGACTACTACCTAGGTAAGTGCTTCTGTTACACGCAGTAATTATATAGATACACCTGACTGCTGTGTGATGGACTCCTACCTAGATAAGTGCTTCTGTTACACGCAGTAATTATACAGATACACCTGACTGCTGTGTGATGGACTACTACCTAGGTAAGTGCTTCTGTTACACGCAGTAATTATATAGATACACCTGACTGCTGTATGATGGACTACTACCTAGGTACGTGCTTCTGTTACACACAGTAATTATATAGATACACCTGACTGCTGTGTGATGGACTCCTACCTAGATAAGTGCTTCTGTTACACGCAGTAATTATACAGATACACCTGACTGCTGTATGATGGACTACTACCTAGGTAAGTGCTTCTGTTACACACAGTAATTATATAGATACACCTGACTGCTGTGTGAAGGACTCCTACCTAGGTAAGTGCTTCTGTTACACACAGTAATTATATAGCTATACCTGACTGCTGTGTGATGGACTCCTACCTAGGTAAGTACTTCTGTTACACACAGTAATTATACAGATACCCCTGACTGCTGTGTGATGGACTCCTACCTAGGTAAGTGCTTCTGTTACACACAGTAATGATATAGATACGCCTGACTGCTGTGTGATGGACTCCTACCTAGGTAAGTCCTTCTGTTACACACAGTAATTATATAGATACGCCTGACTGCTGTGTGATTGTCTCCTACCTAGGTAAGTGCTTCTGTTACACACAGTAATTATATAGATACGCCTGACTGCTGTGTGATGGACTCCTACCTAGGTAAGTGCTTCTGTTACACACAGTAATGATATAGATACACCTGACTGCTGTGTGATGGACTCCTACCTAGGTAGGTGCTCTTGTTACACACAGTAATGATATAGATACACCTGACTGCTGTGTGACGGACTCCTACCTAGGTAAGTGCTTCTGTTACACACAGTAATTATATAGATACGCCTGACTGCTGTGTGACGGACTCCTACCTAGGTAAGTACTTCTGTTTCACACAGTAATTATATAGATATACACCTGACTGCTGTGTGATGGACTCCTACCAAGGTAAGTGCTTCTGTTACACACAGTAATGATATAGAAATACCTGACTGCTGTGTGATGGACTCCTACCTAGGTAAGTACTTCTGTTACACACAGTAATTATATAGATATACACCTGACTGCTGTGTGATGGACTCCTACCTAGGTAAGTGCTTCTGTTACACACAGTAATTATATAGATGCCACTGACTGCTGTATGATGGACTCCTACCTAGGTAAGTGCTTCTGTTACACACAGTAATTATATAGATACGCCTGACTGCTGTATGATGGACTCCTACCTAGGTAAGTGACTGTTGTGTGATGGACTCCTACCTAGGTAAGTGCTTCTGTTACACACAGTAATTATATAGATTCGCCTGACTGATGTATGGTGGACTCCTACCTAGGTAAGTGCCCTTGTTACACACAGTAATTATATAGATACATCTGACTGCTGTATGATGGACTCCTACCTAGGTAAGTCTTTCTGTTACACACAGTAATTATATAGATACACCTGACTGCTGTGTGATGGACTCCTACCTAGGTAAGTGCTTCTGTTACACACAGTAATTATATAGATACATCTGACTGCTGTGTGACGGACTCCTACCTAGGTAAGTGCTTCTGTTACACACAGTAATTATATAGATACGCCTGACCGCTGTATGATGGACTCATACCTAGGTAAGTGCTTCTGTTAAACAAATTGAGAGTCACGCATGCACTTAGTTGTATTTAACTCCACATGTGGATGGGGACACACTAACAGATGGTTGGTGGTAGAGAAGGGTTAACAGACTTCAGAAGTGCAGCACAAATAAATAAAGTGATATGAACGGGGTGCAGCCAACACACACACGGTGAGGAGCGGCCCATATAAGGGTAAATGTGGGACATGACATATTTCCTAGAGGAATGTGTTTGGGTTATTATTTATACACACGCAGCTGATTGCACAATTCTCTTTAAAAATCCAGAGACTTGGCAGCCAAAACAAAACCACAGCCATGGAGAAAGGAGCCGTGACCTTGTGGTTTGTCAGGGAAATCCAGGACCAATTTGATTGGGACTGTAATCACCTCTTCACCTGCAGACATGTCTTTACCTCCCCAGAAGGACATATTATACAATGATACATAATGTTGGGACTCAGTCCTCCTTATCCACGTACACAGACCCCTTCCATCCCCTACAGACGGACAAAACTAAGACATTGCAAGATTCCTGTTCAAGGGCAAAAATCAACTGTACTTAAATCTGCTCCAAACTGATCCCCAAAATGTTCCTATCACCTGTTCAGGGGGGGCACAAACCTGATCCCCTTAACTGGAACACAACCTGCAATTTAATGGCTCTCAGTGACTCAGTGGTTAGCACTGTTGCCTTGCAGCACTGGGGTCCTGGGTTCAAATCCCACCAAGGACAACATCTGCAATGAGTTTGTATGATCTCACTGTGTTTGCGTGGGTTTCCTCCGGGTACTCCGGTTTCCTCCCACACTCCAAAAACATACTGATAGGTGAATTTAGATTGTGAGCCCCAATGGGGACAGGAACCAATATGAGTGTAAAGCGCTGCGGAATCTGTGTGCGCTATATAAATAAAGAGTTACTATCTCTGTCTCACACTCCACTGTTACGTTGGTGTTTGGGCTGTCAGCTCAGATACAGAGTCTAATGGGGCTTATACCGGACAGGAGAGGGACTTGTCTACACACTGCAGTACAGATACATCAGGACAGGGACTTGTCTACACACTGCAGTACAGATACATCAGGACAGGGACTTGTCTACACACTGCAGTACAGATACATCAGGACAGGGACTTGTCCTACACACTGCAGTACAGATACCTCAGGACAGGGACTTGTCCTACACACTGCAGTACAGATACATCAGGAGAGGGACTTGTCTACACACTGCAGTACAGATACATCAGGACAGGGATTTGTCCTACACACTGCAGTACAGATACATCAGGAGAGGGACTTGTCCTACACACTGCAGTACAGATACCTCAGGACAGGGACTTGTCCTACACACTGCAGTACAGATACATCAGGAGAGGGACTTGTCTACACACTACAGTACAGATACATCAGGACAGGGACTTGTCTACACACTGCAGTACAGATACATCAGGACAGGGACTTGTCTACACACTGCAGTACAGATACATCAGGACAGGGACTTGTCTACACACTGCAGTACAGATACATCAGGAGAGGGACTTGTCTACACACTGCAGTACAGATACATCAGGACAGGGACTTGTCTACACACTGCAGTACAGATACATCAGGAGAGGGACTTGTCCTACACACTGCAGTACAGATACATCAGGACAGGGACTTGTCTACACACTGCAGTACAGATACATCAGGACAGGGACTTGTCTACACACTGCAGTACAGATACATCAGGACAGGGACTTGTCTACACACTGCAGTACAGATACATCAGGAGAGGGACTTGTCCTACACACTGCAGTACAGATACATCAGGACAGGGACTTGTCTACACACTGCAGTACAGATACATCAGGACAGGGACTTGTCCTACACACTGCAGTACAGATACATCAGGAGAGGGACTTGTCCTACACACTGCAGTACAGATACATCAGGACAGGGACTTGTCTACACACTGCAGTACAGATACATCAGGACAGGGACTTGTCTACACACTGCAGTACAGATACATCAGGACAGGAACTTGTCTACACACTGCAGTACATATACATCAGGACAGGGACTTGTCTACACACTGCAGTACAGATACATCAGGACAGGGACTTGTCTACACACTGCAGTACAGATACATCAGGACAGGGACTTGTCTACACACTGCAGTACAGATACATCAGGACAGGGACTTGTCTACACACTGCAGTACAGATACATCAGGACAGGGACTTGTCTACACACTGCAGTACAGATACATCAGGACAGGGACTTGTCTACACACTGCAGTACAGATACATCAGGACAGGGACTTGTCTACACACTGCAGTACAGATACATCAGGACAGGGACTTGTCTACACACTGCAGTACAGATACATCAGGACAGGAACTTGTCTACACACTGCAGTACAGATACATCAGGACAGGGACTTGTCTACACACTGCAGTACAGATACATCAGGACAGGGACTTGTCTACACACTGCAGTACAGATACATCAGGACAGGGACTTGTCTACACACTGCAGTACAGATACATCAGGACAGGGACTTGTCTACACACTGCAGTACAGATACATCAGGACAGGGACTTGTCTACACACTGCAGTACAGATACATCAGGACAGGGACTTGTCTACACACTGCAGTACAGATACATCAGGACAGGGACTTGTCTACACACTGCAGTACAGATACATCAGGACAGGAACTTGTCTACACACTGCAGTACAGATATATCAGGACAGGGACTTGTCTACACACTGCAGTACAGATACATCAGGACAGGGACTTGTCTACACACTGCAGTACAGATACATCAGGACAGGGACTTGTCTACACACTGCAGTACACATACATCAGGACAGGGACTTGTCTACACACTGCAGTACAGATACATCAGGAGAGGGACTTGTCTACACACTGCAGTACAGATACATCAGGAGAGGGACTTGTCCTACACACTGCAGTACAGATACATCAGGACAGGGACTTGTCTACACACTGCAGTACAGATACATCAGGACAGGGACTTGTCTACACACTGCAGTACAGATACATCAGGAGAGGGACTTGTCTACACACTGCAGTACAGATACATCAGGACAGGGACTTGTCTACACACTGCAGTACAGATACATCAGGACAGGGACTTGTCTACACACTGCAGTACAGATACATCAGGACAGGGACTTGTCTACACACTGCAGTACAGATACATCAGGACAGGGACTTGTCTACACACTGCAGTACAGATACATCAGGACAGGGACTTGTCTACACACTGCAGTACAGATATATCAGGAGAGGGACTTGTCTACACACTGCAGTACAGATACATCAGGACAGGGACTTGTCTACACACTGCAGTACAGATACATCAGGAGAGGCACTTGTCTACACACTGCAGTACAGATACATCAGGACAGGAACTTGTCTACACACTGCAGTACAGATACATCAGGACAGGGACTTGTCTACACACTGCAGTACGGATACATCAGGACAGGGACTTGTCTACACACTACAGTACAGATACATCAGGACAGGGACTTGTCTACACACTGCAGTACAGATACATCAGGACAGGGACTTGTCTACACACTGCAGTACAGATACATCAGGAGAGGGACTTGTCTACACACTGCAGTACAGATACATCAGGACAGGGACTTGTCCTACACACTGCAGTACAGATACATCAGGACAGGGACTTGTCCTACACACTGCAGTACAGATACATCAGGACAGGGACTTGTCTACACACTACAGTACAGATACATCAGGACAGGGACTTGTCCTACACACTGCAGTACAGATACATCAGGACAGGGACTTGTCTACACACTGCAGTACAGATACATCAGGACAGGGACTTGTCTACACACTGCAGTACAGATACATCAGGACAGGGACTTGTCTACACACTGCAGTACAGATACATCAGGACAGGGACTTGTCTACACACTGCAGTACAGATACATCAGGACAGGGACTTGTCTACACACTGCAGTACAGATACATCAGGACAGGGACTTGTCTACACAATGCAGTACAGATACATCAGGACAGGGACTTGTCCTACACACTGCAGTACAGATACATCAGGACAGGGACTTGTCTACACACTGCAGTACAGATACATCAGGACAGGGACTTGTCTACACACTGCAGTACAGATACATCAGGAGAGGGACTTGTCCTACACACTGCAGTACAGATACATCAGGAGAGGGACTTGTCCTACACACTGCAGTACAGATACATCAGGACAGGGACTTGTCTACACACTGCAGTACAGGTACATCAGGAGAGGCACTTGTCTACACACTGCAGTACAGATACATCAGGAGAGGGACTTGTCTACACACTGCAGTACAGATACATCAGGACAGGGACTTGTCTACACACTGCAGTACAGATACATCAGGAGAGGGACTTGTCTACACACTGCAGTACAGATACATCAGGAGAGGGACTTGTCTACACACTGCAGTACAGATACATCAGGAGAGGGACTTGTCCTACACACTGCAGTACAGATACATCAGGACAGGGACTTGTCTACACACTGCAGTACAGATACATCAGGACAGGGACTTGTCTACACAATGCAGTACAGATACATCAGGACAGGAACTTGTCTACACACTGCAGTACAGATACATCAGGACAGGGACTTGTCCTACACACTGCAGTACAGATACATCAGGAGAGGACTTGTCTACACACTGCAGTACAGATACATCAGGACAGGGACTTGTCTACACACTGCAGTACAGATACATCAGGACAGGGACTTGTCTACACACTGCAGTACAGATACATCAGGACAGGGATTTGTCTACACACTGCAGTACGGATACATCAGGACAGGGACTTGTCCTACACACTGCAGTACAGATACATCAGGAGAGGACTTGTCTACACACTGCAGTACAGATACATCAGGACAGGGACTTGTCTACACACTGCAGTACAGATACATCAGGACAGGGACTTGTCTACACACTGCAGTACAGATACATCAGGACAGGGACTTGTCTACACACTGCAGTACAGATACATCAGGACAGGGACTTGTCTACACACTGTAGTACAGATACATCAGGACAGGGACTTGTCTACACACTGCAGTACAGATACATCAGGACAGGAACTTGTCTACACACTGCAGTACAGATACATCAGGACAGGGACTTGTCTACACACTGCAGTACAGATACATCAGGACAGGGACTTGTCCTACACACTGCAGTACAGATACATCAGGAGAGGGACTTGTCTACACACTGCAGTACAGATACATCAGGAGAGGCACTTGTCTACACACTGCAGTACAGATACATCAGGACAGGAACTTGTCTACACACTGCAGTACAGATACATCAGGACAGGGACTTGTCTACACACTGCAGTACAGATACATCAGGAGAGGCACTTGTCTACACACTGCAGTACAGATACATCAGGACAGGGACTTGTCCTACACACTGCAGTACAGATACATCAGGAGAGGACTTGTCTACACACTGCAGTACAGATACATCAGGACAGGGACTTCTCCTACACACTGCAGTACAGATACATCAGGACAGGGACTTATCTACACACTGCAGTACAGATACATCAGGACAGGGACTTGTCCTACACACTGCAGTACAGATACATCAGGACAGGGACTTGTCCTACACACTGCAGTACAGATACATCAGGACAGGGACTTGTCTACACACTGCAGTACAGATACATCAGGACAGGGACTTGTCTACACACTGCAGTACAGATACATCAGGACAGGGACTTGTCTACACACTGCAGTACAGATACATCAGGACAGGAACTTGTCTACACACTGCAGTACAGATACATCAGGACAGGGACTTGTCTACACACTGCAGTACAGATACATCAGGAGAGGGACTTGTCTACACACTGCAGTACAGATACATCAGGACAGGGACTTGTCTACACACTGCAGTACAGATACATCAGGACAGGGACTTGTCTACACACTGCAGTACAGATACATCAGGACAGGGACTTGTCTACACACTGCAGTACAGATACATCAGGAGAGGGACTTGTCTACACACTGCAGTACAGATACATCAGGACAGGGACTTGTCTACACACTGCAGTACAGATACATCAGGACAGGGACTTGTCTACACACTGCACTACAGATACATCAGGACAGGGACTTGTCTACACACTACAGTACAGATACATCAGGACAGGGACTTGTCCTACACACTGCAGTACAGATACATCAGGACAGGGACTTGTCTACACACTGCAGTACAGATACATCAGGACAGGGACTTGTCTACACACTGCAGTACAGATACATCAGGACAGGGACTTGTCTACACACTGCAGTACAGATACATCAGGACAGGGACTTGTCTACACACTGCAGTACAGATACATCAGGACAGGGACTTGTCCTACACACTGCAGTACAGATACATCAGGACAGGGACTTGTCTACACACTGCAGTACAGATACATCAGGACAGGGACTTGTCTACACACTGCAGTACAGATACATCAGGACAGGGACTTGTCTACACACTGCAGTACAGATACATCAGGACAGGGACTTGTCTACACACTGCAGTACAGATACATCAGGACAGGGACTTGTCCTACACACTGCAGTACAGATACATCAGGACAGGGACTTGTCTACACACTGCAGTACAGATACATCAGGACAGGGACTTGTCTACACACTGCAGTACAGATACATCAGGACAGGACTTGTCTACACACTGCAGTACAGATACATCAGGACAGGGACTTGTCTACACACTGCAGTACAGATACATCAGGACAGGGACTTGTCTACACACTGCAGTACAGATACATCAGGACAGGGACTTGTCTACACACTGCAGTACAGATACATCAGGACAGGGACTTGTCTACACACTGCAGTACAGATACATCAGGACAGGGACTTGTCTACACACTGCAGTACAGATACATCAGGACAGGGACTTGTCTACACACTGCAGTACAGATACATCAGGACAGGGACTTGTCTACACACTGCAGTACAGATACATCAGGACAGGGACTTGTCTACACACTGCAGTACAGATACATCAGGACAGGGACTTGTCTACACACTGCAGTACAGATACATCAGGACAGGGACTTGTCTACACACTGCAGTACAGATACATCAGGACAGGGACTTGTCCTACACACTGCAGTACAGATACATCAGGACAGGGACTTGTCTACACACTGCAGTACAGATACATCAGGACAGGGACTTGTCTACACACTGCAGTACAGATACATCAGGACAGGGACTTGTCTACACACTGCAGTACAGATACATCAGGACAGGGACTTGTCTACACACTGCAGTACAGATACATCAGGACAGGGACTTGTCTACACACTGCAGTACAGATACATCAGGACAGGGACTTGTCCTACACACTGCAGTACAGATACATCAGGACAGGGACTTGTCTACACACTGCAGTACAGATACATCAGGACAGGGACTTGTCTACACACTGCAGTACAGATACATCAGGACAGGGACTTGTCTACACACTGCAGTACAGATACATCAGGACAGGGACTTGTCTACACACTGCAGTACAGATACATCAGGACAGGGACTTGTCTACACACTGCAGTACAGATACATCAGGACAGGGACTTGTCTACACACTGCAGTACAGATACATCAGGACAGGGACTTGTCTACACACTGCAGTACAGATACATCAGGACAGGGACTTGTCTACACACTGCAGTACAGATACATCAGGACAGGGACTTGTCTACACACTGCAGTACAGATACATCAGGACAGGGACTTGTCCTACACACTGCAGTACAGATACATCAGGACAGGGACTTGTCTACACACTGCAGTACAGATACATCAGGACAGGGACTTGTCTACACACTGCAGTACAGATACATCAGGACAGGGACTTGTCTACACACTGCAGTACAGATACATCAGGACAGGGACTTGTCTACACACTGCAGTACAGATACATCAGGACAGGGACTTGTCTACACACTGCAGTACAGATACATCAGGACAGGGACTTGTCTACACACTGCAGTACAGATACATCAGGACAGGACTTGTCTACACACTGCAGTACAGATACATCAGGACAGGGACTTGTCTACACACTGCAGTACAGATACATCAGGACAGGGACTTGTCTACACACTGCAGTACAGATACATCAGGACAGGGACTTGTCTACACACTGCAGTACAGATACATCAGGACAGGGACTTGTCTACACACTGCAGTACAGATACATCAGGACAGGGACTTGTCTACACACTGCAGTACAGATACATCAGGACAGGGACTTGTCTACACACTGCAGTACAGATACATCAGGACAGGGACTTGTCTACACACTGCAGTACAGATACATCAGGACAGGGACTTGTCTACACACTGCAGTACAGATACATCAGGACAGGGACTTGTCTACACACTGCAGTACAGATACATCAGGACAGGGACTTGTCTACACACTGCAGTACAGATACATCAGGACAGGGACTTGTCTACACACTGCAGTACAGATACATCAGGACAGGGACTTGTCTACACACTGCAGTACAGATACATCAGGACAGGGACTTGTCTACACACTGCAGTACAGATACATCAGGACAGGGACTTGTCTACACACTGCAGTACAGATACATCAGGACAGGGACTTGTCTACACACTGCAGTACAGATACATCAGGACAGGGACTTGTCTACACACTGCAGTACAGATACATCAGGACAGGGACTTGTCTACACACTGCAGTACAGATACATCAGGACAGGGACTTGTCTACACACTGCAGTACAGATACATCAGGAGAGGGACTTGTCTACACACTGCAGTACAGATACATCAGGACAGGGACTTGTCTACACACTGCAGTACAGATACATCAGGACAGGGACTTGTCTACACACTGCAGTACAGATACATCAGGAGAGGGACTTGTCTACACACTGCAGTACAGATACATCAGGACAGGGACTTGTCTACACACTGCAGTACAGATACATCAGGACAGGGACTTGTCTACACACTGCAGTACAGATACATCAGGACAGGGACTTGTCTACACACTGCAGTACAGATACATCAGGACAGGGACTTGTCTACACACTGCAGTACAGATACATCAGGACAGGGACTTGTCTACACACTGCAGTACAGATACATCAGGACAGGGACTTGTCTACACACTGCAGTACAGATACATCAGGACAGGGACTTGTCTACACACTGCAGTACAGATACATCAGGACAGGGACTTGTCTACACACTGCAGTACAGATACATCAGGACAGGGACTTGTCTACACACTGCAGTACAGATACATCAGGACAGGGACTTGTCTACACACTGCAGTACAGATACATCAGGACAGGGACTTGTCTACACACTGCAGTACAGATACATCAGGACAGGGACTTGTCTACACACTGCAGTACAGATACATCAGGACAGGGACTTGTCTACACACTGCAGTACAGATACATCAGGAGAGGGACTTGTCTACACACTGCAGTACAGATACATCAGGACAGGGACTTGTCTACACACTGCAGTACAGATACATCAGGACAGGGACTTGTCTACACACTGCAGTACAGATACATCAGGACAGGGACTTGTCTACACACTGCAGTACAGATACATCAGGACAGGGACTTGTCTACACACTGCAGTACAGATACATCAGGACAGGGACTTGTCTACACACTGCAGTACAGATACATCAGGACAGGGACTTGTCTACACACTGCAGTACAGATACATCAGGACAGGGACTTGTCTACACACTGCAGTACAGATACATCAGGACAGGGACTTGTCTACACACTGCAGTACAGATACATCAGGACAGGGACTTGTCTACACACTGCAGTACAGATACATCAGGAGCAGGGACTTGTCTACACACTGCAGTACAGATACATCAGGACAGGGACTTGTCTACACACTGCAGTACAGATACATCAGGACAGGGACTTGTCTACACACTGCAGTACAGATACATCAGGACAGGGACTTGTCTACACACTGCAGTACAGATACATCAGGACAGGGACTTGTCTACACACTGCAGTACAGATACATCAGGACAGGGACTTGTCTACACACTGCAGTACAGATACATCAGGACAGGGACTTGTCTACACACTGCAGTACAGATACATCAGGACAGGGACTTGTCTACACACTGCAGTACAGATACATCAGGACAGGGACTTGTCTACACACTGCAGTACAGATACATCAGGACGAGGGACTTGTCTACACACTGCAGTACAGATACATCAGGACAGGGACTTGTCTACACACTGCAGTACAGATACATCAGGACAGGGACTTGTCTACACACTGCAGTACAGATACATCAGGACAGGGACTTGTCTACACACTGCAGTACAGATACATCAGGACAGGGACTTGTCTACACACTGCAGTACAGATACATCAGGACAGGGACTTGTCTACACACTGCAGTACAGATACATCAGGACAGGGACTTGTCTACACACTGCAGTACAGATACATCAGGACAGGGACTTGTCTACACACTGCAGTACAGATACATCAGGACAGGGACTTGTCTACACACTGCAGTACAGATACATCAGGACAGGGACTTGTCTACAC
The DNA here is from genome assembly GCA_037306005.1 of Rhinophrynus dorsalis. Lineage (NCBI taxonomy): Eukaryota > Metazoa > Chordata > Amphibia > Anura > Rhinophrynidae > Rhinophrynus > Rhinophrynus dorsalis. Next base: position 256,181,943 of record CM074725.1, read on the forward strand.
ACTGCAGTACAGATACATCAGGACAGGGACTTGTCTACACACTGCAGTACAGATACATCAGGACAGGGACTTGTCTACACACTGCAGTACAGATACATCAGGACAGGGACTTGTCTACACACTGCAGTACAGATACATCAGGACAGGGACTTGTCTACACACTGCAGTACAGATACATCAGGACAGGGACTTGTCTACACACTGCAGTACAGATACATCAGGACAGGGACTTGTCTACACACTGCAGTACAGATACATCAGGACAGGGACTTGTCTACACACTGCAGTACAGATACATCAGGACAGGGACTTGTCTACACACTGCAGTACAGATACATCAGGACAGGGACTTGTCTACACACTGCAGTACAGATACATCAGGACAGGGGACTTGTCTACACACTGCAGTACAGATACATCAGGACAGGGACTTGTCTACACACTGCAGTACAGATACATCAGGAGCAGGGACTTGTCTACACACTGCAGTACAGATACATCAGGACAGGGACTTGTCTACACACTGCAGTACAGATACATCAGGACAGGGACTTGTCCTACACACTGCAGTACAGATACATCAGGACAGGGACTTGTCTACACACTGCAGTACAGATACATCAGGACAGGGGACTTGTCCTACACACTGCAGTAA